>OW121753.1:8927826-10187826 GCA_933228765.1 Miltochrista miniata
TAATAAAGGAACATATATAGTTACATAACTAATAATTTTCATCAACATGTATTTTTAAAAGCAGCACTTACATATTAAATTTGGTTACAGGCACCCCTTTTAAAAGAAAAGTACTGTGTATGCCATTTGTCAACGGGCGATATGCTACGAGGAGAGGTAGCATCAGGTTCAGAGTTAGGCCGAAGGGTCAAGAAGGTCATGGACGAGGGCAAGCTGGTGTCTGATGAGATGGTTGTGGATATGATTGACAAAAATCTTGATCAACCAGAATGTAAGAATGGATTCCTTCTTGATGGTTTCCCAAGGACTGTAGTCCAAGCTGAGAAGGTGAGTTCATTGTAAAATAGTTGAAAAATTTGTTGTGTAAAAGTTATCTATACCTACTTAGTTTAGAAATGATACAAAGATATAAGTAAAAATATTTTAATAAATGTTTTTTACTAGAAAGCTAAATTATTATGAAATAAAGGCTGTGTCTTCAATTCATTAGCCAAGGGAGTGTGGTAGTAAGGAATATAAAAACATGAAATATTTCCATAAATTAATGTAAATACAGGCATTTATAGGCTTAAATGGGTGCTATGGAATTAATGGAAAAATCACAGGAGAAGGACACAAACAACTTTAATTAGATTTTTATTTAAATAACTTGCGGAAGGCGCAAGACTGTATATTGTGGCATAATTTGGGGTAAGCCTACATCCAGCAGTGGACTGCTATAGGCTGATTTGATTGATTGATATGCTACTATAAAATGTAATAATGAACAGAACTACTTTGCATTCACATTTACCAGATTTTAAAAGAATTAATTGACATTATCTTCCACGCTTTATGTTGTTAAACAATACAAATCTTCTTTTCAGTTGGATGATTTACTGGCCAAAAGAAAAACGGCACTAGATTCTGTAATTGAATTTGGAATTGAAGACAGCTTGTTAGTGAGAAGAATAACAGGAAGATTGATTCACCCATCGAGTGGACGTAGTTATCACGAAGAGTTCCACCCTCCCAGGAAACCCATGACTGATGATGTGACAGGAGAGCCTTTGATAAAGCGGTCTGATGACAATGTAGATGCTCTAAAGAAACGTCTTGCCACATATCATGCACAAACTGTACCCCTAATAGACTATTACATGAGAAAAGGTCTGCACTGGAGGGTGGATGCTTCAAAATCTGCTGAAGAAGTCTTCAGCAAGATTGACAACATATTCAAAAGTAGAATTTTTAGTAGAGAAAGAGCGGCGCAGTAACTTAGTATGATAAGACAATGTTTTGTACAAATCATATTTCCATATTGCAGTATTGTTTTTAGACTGTAACTTGTGTCATAATTATGTACTGTGAAAAATTTACATTGTCCGCACAGCCAAATATACACTTATTGTTCTATATTTAGGAACACATTTTTGGCAGTTAGCTGAGGTATGTGTTGTGGCTAATAGTGCGAGACTTCGGCCATATTATAAAATGATACTCAATAACTCAAAACCCTCTTGAAATTAGTTTTAGCTTTATAAAACTACACTCAAGTATTTCTTGAGTTTTGACAAATATGTTCTATGGCCCTATATTTTGATTGGCCCTATGAAGGTTACACTGATCATGAAGGTGTTTGTATGTATGCTACCTCATGTATTGCCAGAAATGTGTCTCATGTACTGTTAGGTGGTGTATATTGGCTATGTGGTCAATTCTATGAACTCATCTATTTTAGAGAACTTTTTTCTTGAACAAATACAGTAAATCATGGAATTTGGTTTTTATTACTATTACTTCGATAAGTTAAATGGGTTCCACCCAGATCCTGTTACTAATGATTGGAAGGTCATGCAGACAGCATAGTCAAACAAAGCCTAGGTTTCAATTTCTTTCCACTTTGCAAGATTTTTTTTCTAATATTAAGCACGCTATGTTGCCCGCCTGATGGAAAGCCATGGCGACATCTAGCGCTTGGGGGCCACTCTCACAGTCCGTACGACATCTGACAGAGGTCCTCAAGTTGGCGTTCCAAGCTTTTATATCCGTCAGAGGAAAGATCTTTTGAATCGCTCAGTTCTCACAGTCCATACGACTTCTGACAGTGGTCCTTAAGTTGGCGTTCCAAGCAAGCTTTTATATCCGTCAGAGGAAAGATCTTTTGAATCGCTCAGTTCTGGCAAAGATTCTCTCCACTGTGTAAGAGTGGCACCTCTGCCCGGCTCGCGTTGTTCGGGATCGAAAAGAAGAGATAATAGGTTGAAATCTGCATGTCATTGGCTCTTACTGATCACCGGTACTTTGTGATAGATAAAGAGAGGAGCAGACATTATTTGGTACCTACCCATTTTGTTCAAATTTCATTGGCAGATTACTTTTCACCAATCGGTACCATGTCGCATAAAAAGATTTTCACGGGAGCTTCGGTAAGCATCTGTGGCGAATACACCGGGAAACCACGGCCGAGTGCCAGCAATGCGGGGAGCTTATCGAAGACGTTGGTAAAGTGCACGCACGGCGTGGGCGCAACAGCGCCAGGTCTTCGTGGCAGGTCTGGACGTGGACACTCGCTGGAGACCATGGTGCGAGCTATGATCTCCAGTGGGAGTAAGTGGGACTGCGCTGCCTCTTTCTGCGAGCAGGCCATGCTCGTGAAAAAGGCGGCGGGTAGGGTACGGAAGAGAACTCTCCCACCCGAGTCCGGCCCAAGACTATCGGCCTCCATGACCGGGGGCCTGAGGACGGTGAGGGAGCAGCTCACCGTCCTTACAGAAGCAGGCCCTAGATGACAGCGTGACGTGATGGATCCACGCACGCCCCCCCTAAGAAGCGGGATAACACCCGAAAAACCCCCCAAAGACGCTGGATAGCACCCGGACTCCCCCCTAGGTGAGGCCGCAGTGGTAGCCTGTTGGGAGTCCTGGGGCTTACCCGGGCCTTCCAACCGTAGGCTGTTAGGCAAGATATGTGAGGTTTTCAGTCGTAGAAGCCCGGCATAGCATCCATGAGAATTTTCCCTCAGTTTAAAACAAAAAAAATGTCATATTGTATTGAAAACGGGATTTCGCGCGACACTATTTTACTATTTAAAGGTTTTCGGTACTTTCTTGTTGCCGGTCAGTGTTGTGTGCCGTGTGTTTCCACAGATTGTCATTTTCGGGGGTACTTCGAAAACTCCTGACACATCCTGACCACGATAGGTGTAACCCTATCGAAACGTCGGGGAACAAGAAGGTACCGAAAACCTAATAGTACAATAGTGCCGCGCGAAATCCCGTTTTCAATACAATATGAGTTCAACGCGTGTTAGTTTAAATTAAATGTTAAAAAAAATGTCTTCCAGACTCCGACAGGAGTGTAGGTAGGTACCTACTGTCTCGCAGTGTCCTAGGTGACGTGAGTCTTCCTCTATAGCGCTGTGACTAGGTCAGACCCATCATTCTACAAGCTAACTTGCTATGTATTTTACAATATTGGCTCTCTAAGTGTGTAGTCTAACGACTCAAAAATACGAAAGTAATCCTTCAGGTTTTCACTTCTGCCGCCACTCCGGGGAGTGCCACTGTGTTTTAGAAGCGCTCGTAATTCTGATACTCAGTGTCCTGTAAATGTAATAATCACTGCAGTAAGTTAAACCGTTGCGTTGACCTTATGGGCGGCTTTAAAAAATTAAAAGCGGGTCTTCACAACCTGCGCCTGTCCATTTCAACACGGCAATAGGCTCATCACTTGTCACATGGGAATATAACTAAACAGGGCCGTCTTAAGGCTCTATAGCGCCAGGGTGCGAAGCTTAGACTGCGCCCCCTCCTCACCGGTCAACCAAAAAAAACTTTAATTTTTAATTCTATTTATTTTTCTCTAAGATCTGTAATCTACATTAAATAAACAATGTTTTATTTTAAGTGCGAATCGGACTTGCGCACGAAGGGTTCCGAAGGTCGGTACCTACCGCTAACATATTTTAAGTTATATATAAGTGTAACCTCTTTTTATTTCAACTAGAGATGCACCGAATATTCGAATTAGATAAATTTGGAAAGTTTTGAAAAGTTTGGGTTCGGCCGAATATTCGGTTTATTTGCCGAATAATTACCGAATGTGGAAATTATTATTAACAAAATTCATTACTATTGAATACGGAGGCGTTTTCCCATAATTAACGCCATGGTACAGAAATCTCTAGCGACGCACAGTAACATAGTCATTTATATATTTATATAGTCAATCTGAAGTCCAAAAAACTCGTGAGTGCTTATTGTTGCTTCCCAAAAAATTCCCGGTTTTCACCGCGAGCCGAAACACCCATTATTGAATCCGTTTAACTCGCAATAAGCTCGCAAAGTACTTGTTTTCCTACCAATAAATGGTCGAGATAAAAGGACTGAGTGGCAGAAATTGTTGTAAATAGCTGGCTCAGTCCTAAATAGTGGTCAGAATCATTGCGAGTTCGTTTTTATTTGTTTTTCTTTAAGATATAATATGCAAATACTTTTTCTTCACTTGATTCCGTGTCACACATACATTAGGTATCACTAATAGGCTGCAAAACACGACCGCACACAACCGGTCCAAAAAACTTTGTGTGGACTGCTCATTTTCCATTTCATATTTTAAAATTCGCCACACTCATTTCAATCCAAATTATTTTTTAAACTCTTTGTTGGCGGAAAACAAAACTGATTTCATTAAAAATGAGCTCGTTCCTCTCACCATCTTCTGCTAATTACTCTAACTGCGTGTGCGACCACACATAGAGGGCTGTCATCATTTTTTAACTGGTGCTCCTGAATTTTAATCTAAAAATTCTCTGAAAGCTTTGCCCTTTCGACTTGTTATAGAGGCGTGCTATGAGGATTATAAACGATCCACTACTTAGAGGCCTTCGCGATAACTTCGATTTTTTATAGCTTGAAGGATGATCTGTAGACCTAAGCGTAACACTTTATAATAGCAACCAAGTGGCGATTCCCTGCATAGACGGAGATTTGCTGGTGTAATATTTGTGACTCAAGGTGGGACAAACGATATTTCGACTAAACTTTCTTCACGCAAGTCGTTCGATTGTAAATCGGCGCCCTGGGGTGAGGGCTGCGCGAGCAGTGCTGAAAGAATTTCGCCGGCGCCCTGGGGTGAGGGCTGCGCGAGCAGTGCTGAAAGAATTTCGCCAGCCATGGCGACTGACCTGTTTACCGCTTTCATTTGAACCGAATAGTTCAGCCGAATATTCGGTTTGGTACATTTTATTCCGAACATTCGGCTGTATGTTCAATCGGTTCAACCCACATTCGGCGCATCTCTAATTTCAACTGTCTATCTGCTTGTTGCCGCTGTACAACTACATAATAAATTATTAGGTATTTATTAGGTAGGTACCTACATACATATTTCTTCTATAATATTTAGTTAGTTAGTTAGTTAGTATAAAAAAATAAGTTATGCTTTATTGTAACACCAAAACACATATACATTTTAATACAGAGTGACAATCTTAAATATTTATTCAAAAATTATTAGGTATTTATTAGGTAGGTACCTACATACATATTTCTTCTATAATATTTAGTTAGTTAGTTAGTTAGTTAGTATAAAAAAATAAGTTATGCTTTATTGTAACACCAAAACACATATACATTTTAATACAGAGTGACAATCTTAAATATTTATTCAATTATTAAAATCAAAGTCAAGTTTTCGGACTTTTGAGTTGGTAAATATTTTAATAATGTTGTTTATTTTGATTCCAATTTTTGCTTCTATACTTATAATTGCCAAGTTTTTCAGTCTGTTTTGGGTCTTGGTTGACCAAAGATATTTTTTTATTAACTTCAATTTTGAAAAAGACCGTTTTTCTTAGGCTACTGTTACAGGCAGTGTTATTCGGCAACAAATTCTAATTCACTAAACAAATCTTCCCCGTCAATATCTAATGTATTTTTAAATGTTAATTTTTCTTGTAAGGTGAGACATTGTGTTTTTTTTTAATCGGCTCCATTTTTCTACAGTTCTCAATGTTTTGCAAGAATGAAAAAACATTATTGTGATCCGTTAGCAATTCGAATCTCTCATTTAATTTCGAGATTGAAATATCGAAATGTTTAGAGCTCGGCCTGCGCCCCCTCGGGCTCGGCGCCCGGGTGCGGCCGCGCCTCTGAACCCCCGGTTAAGACGGCCCTGTAACTAAAGGTGAAACGCGATATAATGGCCTAGAGGGCGTATAATTTGCATCTGTCTACCCCTTCGAGGAGAACGAGTTACTAACAGTGCTCGTTAAATTATTCGATCAGCCTTTCCTCCACATACCTAAGGCATTCCCCTTATGTAATCGGATTTCTAAATATTTTCATCCCCTGGAATTTTGAAAGATCCTGAAACAAGTAAAATTATTTTATTGATGCTGCTAGGTATGCTGAGTTCAAGATCATTGCCACCTCGTTTAACCCGCTTCAGCGACGTAAATCCCTTCCAAGTGGATCCATAGAATACCTAGTTCACAAAAAACTAGGTACTGTCCAAATTTAATGTTTCTATGTTCAGTTCAGTACTTTCGTCTAATTGTTATGAGTCAGTCAGCTAGTTTCTAATTATACTATATCTATATATATAAAAATCAATGCCACTTTTCGTTGTAATTTTATAACTCAAGAACGGACTCACCTATCTGAACCAAATGTTTAGGCTTTGTTGGGACTATTTAGTAGATGGTTTATGTGAAGTTTGCACAAAATCGGTCGAACGGTTCTTGATTTATCACGCAGACGAAGTTGCGCGGGTCAGCTAGTACTCTATATAGAATAGATATATAGATAGATTATCTCTATTAAGTACCTACCTACCTAAATGGTGTTGTCGGTCCGCAAGGTCAGCAATATCATGAACCCTTTACATTGTTAGTCTGATAAGATTGTCTATCTAACGTAATGTAACGTTATCGCATCATGTATTAATCAATCGTTAATGTTACATAATTTCTTTACGTACCTATCTATCTAATTGTAGATACCTACTTATTCTCACAAAGTAGTGTTTCAAAATAAATAACAGTGCTACGCGGTCCACTACATAATCCAAATAAAACCGAATTAAGCCAAGTCCAAGTGTAACCAACTGCCGCGTTGAGGTCCTGGGTTTAATTCCCGGGTCGGTCCAAATATTTGTGTAATCCACAAATGTTTGTATCGGACTTTGGATGCTTTCTATGTATAATCTGTATGTATTTCGAAATATATATAATATAAGCATGCTTATCAGTCGTCTAGATACCATAGCACAACCTTTTTATATTAGCTTAATTTGTGCTAGGTTATGTTGTTTCCTGGGGTATCCTTCCGAGGGCTTACCCGGGGCTCCCAACCGTAGGTAGGATGTTAGGTAGGATAGGTGTGGTTTTCAGTCGGTAGGAGTCCGGCATAGCATACATGTAGGATTTTGCTCACGTTGAAAAAAAAAACAAGACGTTGTTTGAGAGTGTCCATCAACATTCATTCAAAAGTTGTTTTGCCGTCTAGCTGGGGATCTAACCCTATTACACGTAGTGTTAAGGTAGTGTAATATATCTAATAGGGACTAAGGCTTTTGCTATAGGACTCCTCGAGCTCATTTTTAAATTATCTGATCCCTAAGCTCAAGGAAATAGCAGTCACATGCTAATAAGTCACTGCAAATTTTTAATGGGCCCCAGAAGAAAGCACTACTTCTACTCCCGACTAACTAAACGGACCAGCCTGCATGCCGAAAGCTATAGCTTTAAAATATAAATCGCTTTATATTATACTAGCTGACCCGCGCAACTTCGTTTGCGGCACATGAGAGTTAGAAAGAGAGAGGTATGCTATTAATATTTTGAGTAATATAATGTTTCCCGTCGCATTTACTTTCGTCGTGCCTATCCCGTCGCATTTATTTCTGCCCGTCCTTTTTTTGGTACGGAACTCATGTGTGTCCGACTCGCACTTGGCCGGTTTTTATCGTTCAGTTGATTGGCTACCACTGCAGACCACGTTTACTCCCGTCGCGTCGCTCATACTTACTTACAAATCATATTAAAAGGGGTTATTGTAAGTGAACCTTAAAAGAAACTTAAGAGAACTTTTGAAGGGGAACATTTTTGTGATACACAATTTTCGCGTAACTTTAACTATTTACGCCATGGAAGCTCTCAAAAGAAAGAAATTTTCCCCGTTCTCGAAACATTATTGATGGCTGCTCCGTTCCTATTCATCTTAGCGTGATGTTATATCGTAATTAGCCATCCTCAATAAATGGACTTTATATTGTAAAATAATTTTCGAAATGCAACCAGGAGTTTCTGAGATCCTAGGACAAACAAACTCTTCAGTTTTATAATATTGTGAGCGAACCTTAAGAAACAGACAAATTAGGTTATTGTGAGCGAACCTTAAAAGATAGACATATGCTGTCGCGGACTTTTTTTTAGAACTTTTTAAGAGAAACAATATTGTAATAATATTTTATTATAAAGTGAAAAAGTTAAAAAAAAAATTATGAAAAAGTTAGCATACTAATTGCTTTAAATATTAAAATCAATATTGTAATACTCAATTTTTACGTAACTTTAACCATTTACGCAGCGTACGCCTCGGAAGCTTACAGACGGTAAAAAATATTCCCCGTTTTCGAATCGTTCGTGATTGCTGCTTCGCTCCTTTTCGTCTTAGCGTGATGTTATATAGCCTATAGCCATCCTCAATAAATGGACTATCAAACTGTAAAATAATTTTTCAAATCCAACCAGTAGTTCCTGAGATCCTAGCGTTCAAACAAACAAACAAACGAACAAACAAACAAACAAACTCTTTAGCTTTATAATATTAGTATGGATTTAAAATATAAAGCGGCTCCGAGCCATCGCCCAATTTTGGGGCCGTCATCACCCATAGCCGCCTATATTGGCTACCATAGTTTGTTGTGGGGCGACGAACGGACGGACATCTATTTCCCCTTTTCCATGAATTTTTTTCCACGGTAGCAGCAGACCACTCTTATGGAGCTTACCTGTAATGCCATCTATGGTGACACCCACTATAGGTATAGGTATAGTTATTTCGCTCAGGTAGCAGCAATACGTCAGTCTTGACTCATGAAGACGCGTGAAGCACCTACCTACAGATCTTAAGGAAGACATTACTATAGCCTATGCTGGCACATGTAGGATCATTCGGGTAACACTACATCCTCCATTTTATCATATTGAATTAAACTTATAGGAAAACAAATAAAAACACAGGAATATGGACCGATTCAGTGTAATTGTGATCATTTTCTGTAAGTATAAAGGTAATTTTATACAAAAGAACTTTTGGTAGATAATGGGTAGGTACAAGATTTCATAAAGATAACGACACGACACAGTTCCTGTGGCGAAACAAGTGTAAAATACAATCACATCAATATGTACCCAATTAAAAACAAGCAGTGAGACTTCATGATATGCTAATATGTTTTAAAATAATTACATGAATTTACACGACCGCAAAAACAATTCATATTCGACTAGGTAACAGAATGTAGTAGATAGGTACTCAACTAATACATATTATTCCGTTTTAATTATACGTTCTTTATGCATTGAATTAACAAATTTTAAAGTATCTACTCAGATATCAGATATGATTACAACAAATGATATGAAAGGATGATTTACAACTAGAAGTGGTTCAGTTCACTACTGATGAATAGTAAGTTAAAGACTTTCCCCCACGAAAGGGGGCAACACACGATAGATATAAGTGATCTGTCATGGGAAGATTGAGACATAAACACGAATGAACACCGAAAGCTCAACTAACATCAAAATAAATAACTACAGTTAAAATACAACGTAAAATATATACAGAAATGATACGATACCAGTCACAGCTACTTAACAACTTCCTACGCCACTATTTATATAGCTTTGGATAATCGTAACGACAACACGTTTATGGCTAAAACTAATTTACAATAAAGCTTTTTAGAACAACATTTACATACATTGAAAAATATTAACAAGTGTGGTTTCGGGGTGTCCACTACTGGGTGCTAAGAGAACCCCTGACAATGTTCACGCTGAACAAAACAATGCGGAGATGACTATCTGAGGCACTTAGACTAACACATTTCTTCCAGATTTTACCCAACAGATACTTTCAATCTCATATTACTTCCGTATTATAAGTCTAGAAAGATCATAAATGAAACGTATCAGGAGCTCGATGCAAAAAACTGGTACAGTCGGCTGTAATAGTGGAGATACAGTGAGCGAAAAATATCGCATGCACGTTCTGCAACTGACTGTACCTAGTGTGGCCGACTGGACAAGTTCCAGTTAATGCCGACGTAGACAGGTATGGTTGAATGTCGCTCAGTGCTCAGTGGTCGTGCAGCCTGTCGTGGGATCGACTCGACGAGCGCGATGTTTTGCGCTGGTCCAAGTACGCGGCCGGCGCCCAGCCCTCGCCGTGACCCGCTGTGCAAATAGAGTACATCCATTAGGTACAATGATTAATGCTAACTAATGTTAAAAATGTTAGTATCTACTAATGTTTTTTTAGTAGACGTAGTAGACAGGATATTGATGTGCACTGTGTAACACAAATGCTTCATACAAAATGTGATAAATCGTCTTTATGGTCTAAGAGCCCATGAACATCTACCAGTATGTATTTGACCAGACCTGAGGTTTTGTACACTGAGACTCCTATACCTACCATGCATTATGCAGTGACTCACTAAACTCTAAGTGGAGCACGCGACGACTGCGCAGCCAGGACAGGTATCGATTTTTGACTAGTTTTAAATGCATTTGACCACGTTTGCCGTTTTAAAAAAATGAAAATATATTATTATTGTTATCGGAAAATAAGAATGGCTGACCATTATCGTGAGTTTTACTTAGTGGCAGACGATTTTGAAAATGCCCAAAAAATTTTTTTTTGAAAGTATTTGACCAGATCTGCCATTGAAACATTTGGTTGATTATGCTCTTAAAAGCTTATTTACAAAAAGGCAGACGTCTACATAGAGCATTTACATAAAAAAATAATAAAATCTTACCTACTACTCGGTCAAATGAACACGCATTCCGTTCGCTGTTTTACATTAATATCAATAAAAATGCTGTGGGACATTCACACACAACGCCATCTAGCCCAAACTAAGATAATATAAGCTTTTGCTATGAGATTTAGACAACTGACAAACATACTTAGATCTTTCTTAATACATAGGTAGGTACTTACACATTATACATAGAGACACCTAAACCTTGAAACAACTATTTGTGGGTTAAAGAAATATTTTTCCGACCCATGAATCGAACCCAAGACCTCAGAGCGACAGTCTGTTTCACTAACGCCCGCACCAACGGCGCAGTCGACAATACATGACATATTTTACTTGCGAGTTCATATATCACTGTATTTTATATTTTAAAGTAATGTTTTAAAATAGTGTTTTTTTACTCTTTAAATTTGTCACGACGAATATATTACTACTTATACCTCCACGTATAGGTATATTTCAATACTATAGATATACCTGAGTAATTTAGAACAGCAAATGATTACTAAAAATTACCAGATAAGAGCCCACCTGTCACCTGACGCTGATCAGTTTAAAGAAGATAACAGATATAAATTTCAGCGTACAAGAAAGTGGTAGATACGTTCAGTTTTATGCGTTATAAATTATCGTACGATATAAATTAATAAACAACCGGCCAAGTGAGAGTCGGACTCCCGCACGGAAGGTTCCGTACCAAAAACAACAAAAAAGTCTTATTTGTTACATGGGTGCCCCCTTTTTCTTTTTATTTAACGGTAAGGAAAATCCTTTATGGATGCTATGCCAGACTCCTACCGACCAAAAACCTCACGTAACGCCCAACAGACTGGTTGGGAGCCCCGGGTAAGCCCTCGAAAGGATGTCCCAGTAAATGTCCATTTTGTTTTAATTATATTTTTTTATGAAAATACACTGCTCGATATCCTGAGTTTATTTCAAGCGTCTACTGGTTGCCCTTATTACCTATTAACACTACATATTATAAAACAAGTACTGCACTGTGGGGGTTGTTAACCACAGAGCAACGCGCGCCTTAGACAGTTCGCGTTGCTCTATTATAGCACTATAGTGTTAACTATCCTGTTATATAGATCCTCTACGGTAGGTACAATATATATTTCCAAAATAGTTTGTGAACTCTATGTTTAATTTCTTTTTCAGATTTTTGATAACATTTGAATGATGACAATATAAATACGATACGTCTCAACAGTGTCATGCACCGAGCATGTAATTGAATTGTGTGTTTGTACGTAAATTGTTTATACTGGAGAAAAATCAAAAATTATGGGCTCTTTGTTGACTATTTCCTTTGAAATTGCTATCTTTGAAATATTACACCTACCTAAAGTAATCTGCTAAAAGCGTTGTTCACTCTTTAAAGAAAATATTTTTACGATGAAAGTCGAAAAATAAGTTAGTATGTGGCCTGTGTAATGTTCAATCATGGCGACAGAAAATGAATTTCATTGAGCAATATTTGACGATGCTATACCTCCTAAAGTATTCATTTAATTTGTATGGTGTAAAGGGAATGAATGATCTTGATGATATGTTCAAGCCAACTAACGTAATTAAATTGAGAAGGATACATTATTACCTAATATATACAATAAAATGGCGAAAAAACACGTTTGTTGTACAGGAGCCCCCCTCAAATATTATTATGTTTTTGTTTTTAGTATTTATTGTTATAGTGGCAACAAAAACACATAATCTGTGAAAATTTAACCTCCCTAGCTATCACCGTTCATGAGATACAGCCTCCTGACGGACAGACAGACAAACAGACAAACAGCGAAGTCTCATGAATAGGGTCCCGTTCTTTACCCTTTGGGTACGGAACCCTAAAAAACTGTTATAATTAAAAAACAACATGTGGTTCCAGTTAATTAAGATTTACTATTGTCTTTCTGGTAATTATAAAATACATTTTAAACCAGACATCAAGTATAGAAGATCCAGCTTAAAATTCACGACATTTTTGACAAAAAAAGAGTTAATTTAGCAGACCTTAAGATTCCTGTGATCTAGATCAAGATGATAGTCTATTTGAATTTGCCTGTTAGTCCTCTAACTACGAAACGTCGATATCGTCCAAATCAAATCGATCTGAAGTAAAGTTATTCTTATCGCACATTACGGGGTTGTTATTAGGTGCACTGCGACGGCAACATCTAAATTCAAATACCTATTTTGCAAATTTCTCGGAGCCCATGTTCTCTCTGAACTCATTTAACACTTAAAATTTTGACATGTTGAAATAATAACATAGGTAATCGATGTTATTTATCAGCGTATACCGTATTATTTATGATTCTTTCATATTAAAATTATAATAATAAAATATATAAAATTAGAATTATAAAACGTTAGAAAGACAAATTATTTACAGATGCGTAAATTTTTTACACAGTACTTATCATGTGATTCCAAAGTAGGTAAACTAGGATTACCTTGATTGTGTTATGGAAATCAGACAACAGGATATTAATACTTGATTTTTTTTTTGTTAATATTTACATAGAAACACCCAGACTCTAGACAAATTATATTTGTGGCTCACATAATTTTTTGTGGCATGTTGGGCAACAATCCACGACTTCGTGATCCGCATTTGGGCTTTACGATCTCTAGACCAATGAGGCAGTCATATTTAATAGTTTTTCGAAGTTCAGGTGTTTCTATGTACCTAACTTCTAGGTATAATGTGTATCTACCTATGTATTAAGAAAGATCTAAAAATGGTTGCCAGTTGTCTAAGTCTCATAGCAAAAGCTTATATTATCTTAGTTTGGGCTAGATGGCGCTGTGTGTGAATGTCCCACAGTATTTTTATTAATATTAATGGAAAACAGCGAACGGAATGCGTGTTCATCTGACCGAGTAGTAGATAAGATTTTATTATTTTTTTATGTAAATGCTCTATGTAGACGTCTGCCTTTTTGAATATAAGCTTTTAAGACCATAATCAATCAAATGTTTCAATGGCAGATCTGGTCAAATACTATCAAAAAAAAATTTTTTGGGCACCTTCAAAATCGTCTGCCACTAAGTAAAACTCACGATAATGGTCAGCCATTCTTATTTTCCGATAACAATAATAATATATTTTCATTTTTTTAAAACGGCAAACGTGGTCAAATGCATTTAAAACTAGTCAAAAATCGATACCTGTCCTGGCTGCGCAGTCGTCGCGTGCTCCACTTAGAGTTTAGTGAGTCACTGCATAATGCATGGTAGGTATAGGAGTCTCAGTGTACAAAACCTCAGGTCTGGCCAAATACATACTGGTAGATGTTCATGGGCTCTTAGACCATTAAGTCCAATTTGCAAAGGAACATGATGTTCAAGAGAATTGAAGGTGTGTAGTGTTATGTATACGTACCGGCGAGGCGCACGTACCACCAGCCGGCGCAGCCCACCTTGAGCAGCTCGGCGGTCTGGCCCTCGCGCAGCGACACCTCGCTGGGGCCCACCGCCGTGTAGTCCGACAGCGCCACCAGCCCGCACCCCACCGCCTGTCACACCCGCCCACATACACTCAGTACACGCACACACTACTCCACGCAAGATAATATCCCCCTGCCACGTATTTCTATACACTCTCTGATAGCGGATCTTTCGCTAGTGCAGACAGCCCATCAAAGAGTGTCTAGAAATATGTGGCACGGCGATAATATCACCGCGATTCTCTCGCTCGTGGAGGAGACGGGTTGCATTTCAACTGCTCGCCAACTGGCAAATTGCAGAGGATTTTTGCTTCAGAAGAAATTCAGATGCAGATAGTAAATTCTCTCTCTTTGCATACATTCAAACACGCGTCAACAAGCGTCTTCGTCAGGACGTCAAAGATATACCGTGTGCATAGGCTCTTATCCTAACCAACGAATAAATTGTAAAAACATGGAGAGCAGTTGAAATGCAATTTATCCGTTAGGCTCTTAGCGACAGGCGCCGCTAGCTGTAGCAACTTTAGTTATTCGTGATGGTACAGTGTTTTATTCTCAAAAGTATCGAAAGGTTCATGGCCGGTACGGAACTTAAGTACTATCGACGAACGCAGATGTTTTACTAGTGACAGACCCCTGTTGCTTCGAAGAAAGCCTTTATTCTAAAAACTACTCTTAGGTATCTACGCGTACCTACCTAAGGTACCGTTTACGAGAAAGGCGGCGAGCGAGGGAGAGTGCAGCAGGGCCTGCGGCAACTGACCTGCCGAAGTCAGCAGCGGCCCAAACACGCGAAATCACAGTGCCAAATCACATACAGTATTTGTTTAATATTTTCCGTTATCTTTTATATGCTCCCTTTGACGTCGGCAGTCGTTGCATACAAATGCATATATATATATATATATATATATATATATATACATATATATATATATAAATATATATATATATATATATATATATATATATATATATATATATATATATCGCAGTCCGCTTTCATAGTCATTGCTGCCCCGCCCAACGCTTTTGTCGTAAACAGGCCGTAACGGTGAACCTTCTGCGTCCTGTTATGTAGTAGGTATAGTTATTATATAGTTCTAATAATCGTTTATTATTTGATATTGGCTTTAAGGTTAATAAGTGTAAGTAAACTTTCTCAATAGGATTTGAAGAGTTGTGTTATGCATTAAGGCGCAATTGCAGTGTCCTTAAAATAAACCCAACATCCATTCTGTACACAAAAGAGTCATGCATCCCATCACCACTGCACAGCAATGAGCACAGACATTTTCAACGCCAAATATGTGTGCTTGTACTTATGAACCACAGACAATACAACCTAAAAGACAACGCTTATGTGGACTCCGCTATGAGAGGTGACTTAGTTACTGTAGGCTCCGTGAGTACGTAACCCTGCTAATGCGTTGTCTATTAGGTTGTATTGTCTGTATTATGAACACACTATTCGTCATATTTGCCGCAATCTGACTTTGCTCTTAAAACACAAACATGCAATATAAAGTTAAATGAAGGCAAAAGGTACCCCACCCCTAAGCACTTCATTTATTATTCAATTGTGACCATGCACGTTAGTGAAGCATTTTGATATATTAAGTAGGTATACAACAATAAAGGGTAAATTTCTGATTTATAGTGAAAAAAGTCAGCTTGTTCGAGACCGGACTAGAACTCGAGATCTTTGACATACAAGGGCAAAGGTCTAAACCACAACGAAACTGATTGAATTTCTTCACTATAAATCAATTCGTTATTGTCACTTCCATCAATCATATAATAAATCTTACAATGACAGTCATAAGCTCAGTGTATACAAATAGTAAATAAGTATGTAGGTACACATAATGTAAAGATAGTGTCAGATAGATAATATAGAGCCACATTAAACTGATGATTCTTCAACATTTGACGTCCAGTAGATAGGAGTAGAAATTATCGAATACACACGCGTAGTTGATTCATTTGGTAGGTTTGTGTAATTATAACTAGTAGCAGCACGAAATATAATTATATATGTATTTCCTGCAATATGTCATGAAGATCGACGCCAAGTAATCATAGGTACTTGTGTATTTGATCGTTCATGGTCTCAATTCTGCCATTTCAAGTTAGCGCCCCTACTATCTATCAAAATGCATTTTTTTCTGAGAAATACCGATAAACTGTTAATAATAAGTTACCGATAAAAATACCATTTGAAGTTAATGTCACGTATCTATTACGGCTCGGCTATGTCTAAAATTCCATTTCACTCTAAAAGTGCTATTCACAAAGGCATATTGGGTGACAATGTTCTAAACTAAAATAAAATGGCAGAATATAATTCAGGTACATGTGTATATCGTGTAACACTCAGTAAGCACATAAAACGACAATATATTAGAAGCTATAAATTGCACGTCCAAAGCACAAAGTGAGAGCGAGTGATGCAAGCGGTGATGACGTGTTGTACTGTATCCAATCACTACAATATCTTCTACCCTGGTTTTGTAGATTCAAAAGCAATCCTTCAAAATCCAGCCGCAATAATAATCTTTTTTTATATACTAGCAATACTGTTGTCTCGATGAGGGTAGTTACTATTTTTATTTTACTAAACCAATATATAAGGCAATAAATTTGTGGTCAGAAGGAACTGTTTGTCTTGTGGTAAGGCAATAAAATAAATAAAGTACCTTGTTACGTAGAATATAGAATAATATTTAATATGAAAGTTGTGTAATATAATATGTAGTTCTGTCTATAAACATATTTAGATACGGTGGAGGTAGAGTATGATGCTGCTAAATGTTCTATGTATGTACATATTACACAGAAAGAATACTCATCATGAATATCAATATTTATAATATGGCACTGAGTCGAAGCAAGCGCATATCGAACATATAAACGAATAAGCACACTGACAATGAATGACATAACAAACAAAACATGACTTACACGACAGTTTAATGTTCAGCAAATACAATCGAAATATCCACGTTTTCTTTGGTTACGATATGTAGGTACTTTTAAGCTTTGGATAAATTCTGTCTCTTTTCATTATGTACATAGCCTCTACTGGCTGTATGCTCGTTTATATTTATTACTCAGTATTGTGACACGTAAAACGTGGATGTGGCTTGCGCGGAGCCCGATACAGAAAAGAACTGTACCATTCTGTGTATGGTACCGTTGAGACCGACGGCCTCCGTCACCTGTAGAACAACACAACTTAGAGCATGGCGGCCATTTTGTGAACATGACATGCCGCAAAATGGCGTCGACACAGGGTCTAACGTACACCTCTATAACAGTAGTCAATTTAGTGGTGAGGTGCAAACGTGGACCGTGCAGGACTAAATTTATAAATTTCTTGTGCTGGTGTCGCTAACTTATTTAAAAGGAACTAAAAGCGATGATGGCTAACTTAAGTTATTATGCTGTGAGAGCGTGAACCTATTGGACTAGAGTAAGACGCTGTGACATATTTTATAAAGAGAATTTGTAGTACCTATTTACATAATTTACACAGCTAATTCTAATAGCAGATACTACAAATTCTCTAGCAATGCATAATATTTCTGCCACCGTGATATCAATATAATCCCATAAGGTCGTAGAGAGTCGAATGTAGTCGGGAAGCATCATGTGCATGGGGTTGCCAGCGTTGTCATGCGCTACCCGTGACTATTCAGCCCGCATTCCTTTATAAAGACACTTTACACTTACATAAAGAGTGGGTATCACTTCATTCAACACTGCAAACCCAAAATTAGTTGGCATTAATTTAAATTACCCACGTTTTAGTAAAGCTACCCCAACTGTAAGCATTTACTTTACAAGTCCTTTGTTAGTAGACGTCGTGTAACATTCGGACACATATTGCACAGTTTTAAATAAATTAGCATAGATGGACAACCACAACTTTTAATACCAACATACTGACAAATAATTATGGCGAAAAGACTCTTACAGATATGACATCTTACGTACAAAAAGTAAATTACAATTTCACAGGGTTAAATTGAAAAGCTTCAGCCGGGAACGTAATTGACTAAGATTCCTTTCGGCTCTCCAACACGCAAAGCACAAACTTCATCGAACACATTCGTACAGGAGCGCCGGTATCCACCAGAGCGGGGAGGACAGGATATTTTTCTGAACAATCAACAGGATCTTGTTATTATCAAATCGACTTAGTCATAGAACAAGGTCCTATGTGATCTGGGAGCAAAAACTTGATCAGGGAGTGAAATAGGACAAGATAAGGAATAGGAACGCTCTATTTAATTAGTTGATTCATGGAACTTTCCATCTCAGTATACTTACCTTCTATAAAATCTAAATTATGTAGTTTTAACAAATTGTGTCAGCTCCACTGAAGACGTTACTTTGCAGATTGAAATCTATACCTATTTATAATGTATGTTCAAAACGTATTTTATACATTACAGTTTCGTAGAGTGGAGTTTGCGACTTGGTAAACATGGGGTAGATGTCCCGCCAGATGGACCGACGACTTGAGGAAATCGCAAGAGAGTGTGTTGTGAAGTCCGGCGGTGGACTGTCATAGACTGATTTGACTGATTTCTTAGTCAATTAAGTTCCCTCAGCCTTGCATCAGAATGGAGCACTTTGTGTGTATACTGCTACATGTGTGTGTGTGTGTGTACGACATACCGGCGGATGCTCCGGCTCGTCGTCATCATCGTCGGAGGGGTCGGTGGACCAGCAGGGCTCGTCGTGCGTGTCGCAGGAGGCGGCCCTAGTGGGGTTGACGGCGGGGGCGCTCGGCCGCTGGGGCTGCGGGCCGGGCGGGCCGAGGTCCCACGAACTCGTTTGTATTAGTGTGCTGTGAAACAAGCCATTCATTTATATTTTACTTTTTGGCATCGTAATTAATAATATTACTTTGTAACTTCGTGTATAGTGTGTGTGTATAGTGTCGCGCAGTGCGTGTATAGTTACCGGTGCTGCGTCTGCTGCGCGTTGGCGGCGGCTATGGCGCCGTACTGGCGCACGCGCTCGCCCTTGAGCTCGTTGAGCTGGTCGAGCAGCACGCGCTTGATGCGCTCCACCCAGGCGCGCTTCACCTCCACGCCGCCCGCCGTCAGCGTGTGCACCTCGGCGCGCCCCTGCCGCCACACCTCGAACTTGCGCACGTCGCCCTTCACCGACTCCGTCAGACCGATCTGGGACATCTGGACACACCACAAACACCCTTCTTAGCCTAACGAATACTCACAACTCACGATAAAACAGCTTTATGCCATGAACTATATTTACAAGCATCACGACCCCGTCTCAGGACGTCAAGAGGACGCTTTGTGTGGGACTCTCGGCCCTGATAGAGTTGAGTCATCCTGCAAAGCCGCTGCGGTATACCGCTTCGTCCCAACCGAGAAGCTGGATAGAACGGAGGCCAGGTCATAACAACCTGTTAGGGGAAGGCACTGGAAAGAGGGATGAAGATGGGCTGCCCCCACTCTCTCTCCTCAAGCAGAAGGCTTTACCAGCTCGAGTCACCCTCGAACTCTCAGGTAACTCGAGCGGGTGGGGTCCAGCGGGAATTAGAAAACAATCCACCCCAGAACACAGTAGGATGCCAGCCGCCAGAGGGTCATTACATAGGCGGGTTCCACCGGTCATCCCGCCCAGCCACCTCCGTATGGGCCAGCGGGGTCGTAGCGTGCACACAGTTCGCTCCCTTACCCGTTGTTCCTCTCTCTTGGCCGCCATTACCTCGCTGGTGAGTAACAGTGCCTGGTGTCGGCCATAGCCTTCACCACGACTGCGGCGACAACTACGGTCCTATGGTGTTCGTGAGTGCACTATGTGGCCAGCTCTATACCACGCACTGAGGAAGCGTGTGTGCAGCCATGGCCTTAGCAACGTTAGCTAGGGCAATGACGGCACACAGGGTTCGGTTCCATGCCAACTACCTTGCACATCTGGAAGAGATATTCGCGAGTTGGCTGTCGCCAACGATCGATCTCCTCCGGAAGCAGCCGATCCCCGTTCCATCGCACCAGGTTCCTCAGCATATACTAGCTGTAGGACTCCAGCCTCGAGTTCCCTGGGTAGCTCCTTTTCTATCAAGCACACCGCCGCATAAGAGATGATGCAACATGCAAGTGCAGTCCTCTGCGCTATCAGCCGCTGCGGAAGTCGCAGCAGCGGTAGGTTTTTATTGCAGTGGACACCTGACCATCTAGGCGCTCTCCCGCAATTGGGGAGCAGCCTCACAAGTCTTTGACCAAATTTGTTGCAGACTTCGGTAAATGAGAATTTACAGAGCAGTTCGGCTTTTGAGACCAAGATCCAAATATTTTATGGACTTCCCGACAGCGCTGAGAGTGTCACGTACCACAACCGGGAGCCCTGAGAAGGTCTCCGGCGAGGTCCTTCAAGACTTATATACCAACATTATCTGGAGTCCTAGCGCCCTAATGTGACTCACAACCTGGACCAAGCCCACGGTGCCCAGGATTTGAGCATCTCTGCATGTGGTCTCCGCGCGGTCACCAGGGTCCCGGGGCCGGAATATCTGTTAATACCGATATTCCAATCCCCGGAAGCTTAGTGCCGTGGAGGACCCAATCATTTCCGATTTTTTACAGGAGAGGCCCGAGGATAGACCCCTGCGGAACACCGCTCGTCATTTAACTGCGGACTACTTCTATTCGGGCTGGGTAGAAAATGGCGCTGGTCAAAGGCTAAGTCCGCAAGAACGTGACTGAAGTACCACGGGATCCTTTGGTATCACAGCGTTCGGAACGGTGTTGAAGGCGTTCGCTAAGTTCAGCGAGCTGCCAACAATACAACCCCGGCCAACCGCATCTTCGACGCTATCTCGGAGCTGCGATATGGCGTCAAGGGTCGACTTCCCGCAGCAGAGCGGTTCTGGCCGTGTCGTCGCCCAAGTTTGGTTTTTCAAATGCCCGACGAGATAAGATACAAGTGGAATGTTACTTCAGAATCACTTGGATTTTGTGATAGAATTTTGAAAATCGCCTGAGAGTTGAGAATTAAATTCCAAAATTTAAAGATTATAGACAATTTTTTTTCTTTATATATTAGTATACAATTTTCCTGCCCCTCTCTATAAAGTAGATTGCAAAGGGGCTTATGGCGAGACTTATGTTTGTATTTTGTGACTCTGTTGCATTAAATAACGTCACTAGGTCACGTGGATAATCTGTTCAAAGTTTGAAATAAAACAAAAATGACAACGTCAATCGGATTGAATTTTCTCTTTCACAATAAACATTAGAGGGGCAGTCGGGTGTGATGTTGTTGTTAACACTATGAAAATCAACAAGCTCTCATTGACGACTAAGTAAACTTCGGTTACTTTTTATATAAATTTGGCTAAGCTTTCTAATAATTTAAATTATATACCAACATTATCTTTTACTGCCAGTATTCTAAACCGTCCCTATCATAGATTTAGAATTTTTCGCTACTCTCAATAGATACACATAGCGTGCGAGCGAGACCTCATTTACCAGTACACATAGCTCGAGAGGAAAAGAGATAGCAACTTGTGTACTCTTAATTTATCACCCTAGCACCCGTGGTGATAATATGTCATTCATATTTTACAATATTCTGTAGTGAACTTACGAATAAAATAGAAAATTTAATATTTTCTACGATGGTGTCGAGTTCAGTGTGTGAATTTGATATTAAATAACATATATAGATATTCATATATTCATTTTCACACATAGATATTTCTTTTTTGGTTTCGTTTTCTATCTGACACTGTTTATCTTGTACATTCTAAATCTATGGTCCCTATTATTATTCAATTTTATACTCTAGGTCACCCTAGCTAGAGTATAAAATTGAATTCTAATAACGATAGGTTACAGAATACCGTCAGCGAATTAAAGGTTTAAGAAAAAAAAACTATCGATAAAAATATTCTCGAGTAAAAAGACAGTCAGAAATGACCGACTTACCTGTAGATCGTGTTTGAAGTGATAGGTGGCTTTATTGTGGCTATTCTTGGTGGCTGGTTTACAGAACAACATGGCCTTTTCGTAAAGGAATATGTGTCTTCTTCGCGGTCGTATTCGTAACCGCAAATCCCGTTTGTTCTCTGATACCACTAAAAATGAACCCTGCATTAGCAGCTCTCCTTGCTGACTTAGATCGACCTGGAATTATATAAAATAGATGATATTATTATTTGAAACGTAAGTATATAAAATTTGTTGTCACCTATGTTAAGTTTTGGCAATTTTGGCAATTAAAATATTCTAGTGAGAATAAGCCGTTAAAAACAAATACACTATTTGCACTTTATAAAAGATACTAGCGGACGTCACGCGGTTTCACCTGCGTAGTTCCCGTTCCCGTGGGAATACGGGAATAAAATATAGCCTATGCTCACCGCAAAGAGTGTAGCTTCCCAACAGTGAAAGAATTTTTCAAATCGGTCCAGTAGTTTCGGAGCCTATTCGTTACAAACAAACAAACAAAAAAACAAATCTTTCCTCTTTATAATATTAGTATAGATTAGAATGGATTGTAGACTAGAAAAATACTGCTCCACGATCCATATAAAGAGCCGCATTCACCCACGCTCGTGTTCAATATATCTCAACTGAGTTTTTTTTCGATTCCTAAGCACTGGCACTCCTTCAACTAGAACGGCTAATTAAATCAAGTGAAAATAACATGCTGGTTCATTTCACATAGTTATTTCGTCCCTGGGTCTGTGTTGTCTTTAAGCAACAATATGTAGCAGCGATATGCCCCACGTAAGGTGACACCATTTATAGTAACGGTACGATCATGCTTTTGTTGAACGGCTGCCGGCTGGCGAGGAGAAACTAAATTAATACTTTTGAACATGTGTATCTATCGAAATTGGTAGATAACATGCAATCTATATATATAAAAGAAAGTCGTGTTAGTTACACTATTTATAACTCAAGAACGGCTGAAAATTGCTGGGGAGGTAGCTTAGAACCAGGAGACGGACATAGGATACTTTTTATCCCCTTTCAGCGCGCTTTTTTATGAGCTTTTTTTGGTCATGCGTATTTGGTTTGGTCATAGTAAATGCGACGGGAACGGATGATTTACTCTTTCTTATGTGACGCAAACGAAGTTGCGCGGGTCAGCTAGTTATAATATAAATATAAGTATAGATTAGAATATCGATTTGCAACAGATTGACAGGTTATATTAAGTTCTTGGTATCTGCGGCAACTGCCCTACATTAAGGTAATATATGACAGTATAACCGTGCCTACGTTATACCTATAGTGGAATTCAACAGATTTAAATAATATAGTAAACAAAGAAATTGGATCTCGACTACTCCATAATTACTTACATTTAATTATCAATCCTGATCATAGTCGTTTCAAGGAACTCTAGTTAGATTTATGCGGACATTTCGACACTAATAAACCTTTAGATTATAGAATAATTTCATGAAAAATACTCGGATGGTAAAAATTTAAAACTGTCATTTTTGCTTGTCATTAAATTATTTTTTCTCAGACTTGTTTGTCTTTGCCATAGTGTTGTAAAACTGTTGTACTGGCCAATTGATTTTAAAAGGAGGTCATTGTTTTATCAATCTGTCAGTTCGAAAAAATGTACCTACTTACTATAATAATATATAACTTATTGACCCAGAGAGCGAAGAGTGCGAGTCTTTGCCCCTTTTCACACGTACCGGCGTGATTTGCCCGGCAACCGCTTGCATTCGCCGCCGGTTACTCGGCACCGGCTACCCGGCAACCGGTACGTGTGAAAAGGCACTTTGAGTTTGGGTCTTTGATTCCACAGTATAGACGATTTTGCTTTCATCCGTATGTGCGTGTGCATGTCAGTTTCGGTCCAGAAGACGCATTTGTTAACCGATTTTCTCCAAACTTAAAGAGCTAAACCCCATTGAACTTATTTGGGCACAGGTAAAATCTTATGTCGGAAGAAAAAACAAATCATTTCAAATGGCAGAAATCAAAGAACTGCTAAAACAAGGTTTGGCGAGAATCGGAGCAGAACAATGGTCAAAATGTGTTGCTCACGTTAAAGAGGAAGAGGAACACATGAAAAAATTAATTGAGATTATGAATCAGGTTAGCGATACCGTAACAAACACTTTTTTTAATTACTGTGTCCGGCGACACATCTAGTGACTATTACGAATCAGACACAAATGAATGATGCGCGCGACGCTACCAAGCTGCCATAAGACCGTAGTAGGTGCTAGATGCAATTCTTCATGGAAGTCATGCCAGTCTTTTCCCAGTGATTATAAAGTGCGTTGTTACAGCCTCGCTAACCAAATGCTTAATTACTAGTCATTTTTTACATGTGTTCCTTTTCCTTTTGGACCTGAGTGACACATTAATATTCGATTCTAGTCAAACCTATTTTTAGCAGTACTTCAACTTCTGTTATATTTGATGATTTGATTTTTTTCTTCCTACGTAAGGCTTTACCTGTCCCGAAGTAAGTTCAAAGTGATTAAGCGAAGGTGCCGTTAGTTTTTTTTGGGGTGGCGAGATTGGCAACATACCTATGTATATGGTTTCGTAACTTTTTTTTACCAAATTTTGTGACCTAATGTGCTTTTATTGCGCTTGTTCAAAAAGCTTTAATTTCTTACTACTTTGCTTCGAATATACCTGTCACCATGTCATTATAATGGCCTACTTCCCTTTCTTAGGATTTAAAAACCCCACATTAGAAATCTCTCAAGATGTCTTAGTCTGCTTCTGTAAGAACGGCAAGCAGCCAACGAGGCGTCTACACTATTTATCATCCCTAAAGTAATATATTATTGTAAATAAATGATTATACTATTAAATTTTCTAAAAGTTTCTTTTTTTTTAAAGATCCTTTAATTAAATTAATATAAAAAAATTATTGCACATAATATATATTAATATACCGAATTTCATGATTTGATGAATTTGGCGATTGATACCTATACCGAAGTAAATGAATGTACGGGGAACTAGATATAACTCAATGATTATTTACATTCATAGAATCAGTATAGTTACAACACTATGATCATAGACAACTTCTGTCAAAACATGACATGTTTACATGATTGCTGAGCTGTCCAGAAAAAGACTATATACTATAGTGATATACCTACACTTATAGTAAAATATCGATTTACAACAGATTGACAGGTTATAATTTGACTTTCTAGTACCTATAGGTAGGCAAATTCCGAAGATTGAGTTTAATCACAGTCCATGTCGTAAATGAAAGCTAGGGTTTAGTTCAGGTAGATTGAGCTTACCTATATTCTGGTTTTACGACATAGCTGTAAGTTTGGTATTAACTTTGAGGCATTTTAAGAGCCATATAACAATTTGATGTTGATTAACGCGGCTTTTTTAGAATTTCGCGGCCATTTCTATTTGTAGTGATCACAGTCCATCAGTTCATCAATATATTACGAAATCGCGCGCAGAAGGATTTTCGATATTTTTCTAAACTTTATCTACGAAAACACGCTTTTAAGAACTGTTTGAATAAAACATAGGTAAGCATACTTACAGGGACGCCAGTGATGGCTATTTGATGCATCGAATCGTTGACACACTTGAGTACGACGAGCATACAGTCCAAGGCTTGCTGGAGCTTCGTGGTCATCGAACCGCACTCACTGTACCGGAGTAAGTCCTGGGGAACAAATGTACCGTAGTGTTTGAATATTACCACAGGGCGGAAACTCCTCAAATCGGTCCAGTAGTTTCGGTTTTTTTTTTTAGTTTAACTCCAAAACTTGTTAAGTTTGTACAGAACTTGTATGTGTGCCGGACTCCTACCGACTAAAAAACCTCTCGTAAAGGGGTCCCGACACGGTCAAACTGCACTTGTCTGTCATGCACGTTAAATATGAATGGAAGTTGCTTCAGTGTGCGTGATTTCTTTGCATGTGTGTGTGCATCGCCGTGTATGTACACATGAAATTGACGTGACATGACAAGTGTCCGTGTCAAGGGACCGTGTCGCCAGCCCAACAGCCTTTGGTTGGGAGCCCCGGGTAAGCCCTTTGAAGGATGTCCCAGGTGTGTGTGACCTCTAAGTCTAGGCAAACGTTCGGTCAAAATTCCCTCCAACTATAATGACAGCTGTGGCGGGGGTGGGGAAGCTTGCTCAGTGAATTTTGTGATTACGGCGTGGCGGCCATTTTGAATTGCAAAATTATCACGTGATTCGTACTCAGCATAGCAAAAAACTCCTTAAACGATACCCATCATGAAATTTTGTGATTACGCCGCGGCGGCCATATTGGATTGCAGAATTATCACGTAATTCGTACTCAGCATACTAAAAACCCCTTAAACTATACCCATCATGAAATTTTGTGATTACGGCGCGGCGGCCATATTGGATTGCAAAATTATCACGTGATTCGTAGTCAGCATACTAAAAAACCCCTTAAACGATTGTGATTACGGCGTGGCGGCCATTTTAAATTGCAAAATTATCACGTAATTCGTACTCAGCATACCAAAAAACCCCATAAACTATACCCATCATGAAATTTTGTGATTACGGCGCGGTGGCCATATTGGATTGCAAAATTATCACGTGATTCGTACTCAGCATAGCAAAAAACCCCTTAAACGATACCCATCATGAAATTTTGTGATTACGGCGTGGCGGCCATTTTGAATTGCAAAATTATCACGTGATTCGTACTCAGCATAGCAAAAAACCCCTTAAACGATACCCATCATGAAATTTTGTGATTACGGCACGGCGGCCATCTTGTATTGCAAAATTAGTACGCGATTCGTACTCAGCATACCTAAAAACCCCTTAAACGATACCCATCATGAAATTTTGTGATTACGGCGCGGCGGCTATATTCGATTGCAAAATTATCACGTGATTCGTACTCAGCATACGAACAAACCCCTTAAACGATACCCATCACGAAATTTAGTGATTACGGCGCGGCGGCCATATTGGATTGCAAAATTATTACGTACTTCGTACTCAGCATACCAAAAAACCCCTTAAACGATACCCATCATGAAATTTTGTGATTACGGTGTGGCCGCCATGTTGGATTGCGAAATTATCATGTAATTCGTAGACATTTTAATGCATTAGGTAGCTGGTTACCATGTCGTGAAAACACTTAAAAAGTAAAAGATCACCACATTTTTACCATGAGTCGCGTATGTATTTTGTAACGGTTAATCTAATTACATTTTGCCCATTACTGATATTCTTATACTGTGGCGCGATTTCAACGTAATTTGGCATAATAATTACGAAATAGTTGCGAAAAAAACTGACACAGGTCCTGCCTCCACAAGCGCCAGGGCGAGACTGATCGGCCGTCAGCGGCGCAATTCTATTGCGTTTGGTAGATATTCGTACATGATAACTATGTAAATAGTTGTTTATAGAAAAACGCTCGGAAAATGTGTATAAAAACTTAATACCTTTAATTGAGTGCAAAAAAAAAATATAAAATGTTAATAGTTTAGACACAGTTTTGAAAAAACTTTTCTGAGAGAGTCAACTTTGGGATTTTTTTCTATCTAGTGAAATTTATTGGATCGTGTAACGGGCTCGGAATATGTTTAGCTTATATCCTTAACTATTATATATATATTTATCAGAATTATAAACCCTTTACTTTTTGAGTAGGATTGTTTCAAAAAACTCAAAATCTGACCCACGCGGCCTTAACAATACACTCATAATTTCCGACACACATAAATATTTGTTTATGGCCGTTTGGACTTGTGTATTGAAAGAGGGGAAAGTTTAGGTATGGTGCTTCCCCTTCCTATCAAAGTCATCGGTAGTGTTGATCAAAATAAAAAGCCTATCTGCCACCACAGAGTAAAAACTACGTGTATATAGCTTGGCAAAAAAAGGCTAGAAACGGAACTAATACCACAGGGTGGAAACTCCATACAAAAATGTTCGTTTTCACCCACACTAATATACACGGAATGTGAATGCTTGAATCAAGCTTGAATGTGTGTATGAGAACACTAGGGACACTATCTATGGAAATTAAATAATAAGGAACAGAACGCAATCTCATGTATGTAGGTACTTTTTTTTTCAAGTCTACCCTCGGCTAAACAAATTAAACCAAAGCAATAGCACAAAGTACCTACGTAGGTAGTAATACGTAATGCAACGCAGTGACACTCTCTCAAGTACTGACACGGCAAACGACACTTAAATTTTGGTGGGGGATGGGGAAGCTTACTCAGGTGGGAGGCAGGGAGTTGCCTATCTGTATGTAATACTATTATATTATCTTTGCTAATGCTATGCATGCTGGCTACTTTGTCAAAATGCTGTCAATAATGTCACATAATATGTCAGTTTATAATTGTCGTATGTACTACAATTTGATTGGTAGTTTTATTGACGTTCATTGGCAACTGGATACTGATTGGTGGTTATTTCTAACGGGTTGCCATATGAGCTGCACAGTTGCGCCTCCATTAATTGTAATTTTTTTGCCAAGCTGCACATAGTGTTTATACCAGATTGTAGCCAAATTG
Source organism: Miltochrista miniata (assembly GCA_933228765.1). Classification (NCBI taxonomy): domain Eukaryota; kingdom Metazoa; phylum Arthropoda; class Insecta; order Lepidoptera; family Erebidae; genus Miltochrista; species Miltochrista miniata. Next base: position 8,956,871 of record OW121753.1, read on the forward strand.
GTTCATGGTGGGTTAGAGCGTAATTCAGTGACAAAATCCAAACATCTTAACCAAAATTTACGCTTTTAATAATTAGGAACCAAAATCGATGATTATCTAGTACATACTTTACTTTTACATCTGGACATCCTCCTGGATGTTATGCCGGACTCCTTCCGACTAAAACAACACAGTGCCCTTTTATCTGTCTACGGGAGTTCCGGGTACACCCTCGGAATGATAACTCCAGGGCCTCTGACACTGTACCTATATCCCGTTCGCTTTAAGATTGCAGCTGGCGTAGAGGCGTAGGCAGTATCGGAGACCGCAGGCGACCGGCAAACTTAGAGCAAACGGGTAGTACCTACATACCTTCAATAACAGTTGATATTTGGTGATCCTTTGCACGGGCTTGAGTAAGTACGCAGCGAGGGGCAACTTGTGTCCAAGCCGCAGTTGACACGCCTGCAGGAACAAGTGTGTGTCCACGAGCGTCTCGCGAAGGCGTTCCGACCGTGGAATGTTCTGGCAGTAGTAACTGTATAGGCGAAAGAACGTCTCCCTCTGAAAAGTACAAGGAAAGTTGTGAAAATTAAAAAACGCTGAGACTCTTATGACAAGCTCAAACATGGCATATATCCTGTAAATTTCTGAGGAGTTAGGTATGCCGCAGACAACTTGATGCATCAAAAAGCTCCAGGTTACCATGTAGTGGAAATACCCCACCAAAAGCAAAACAGTGTACAATATTTCCGATGAATCGAACCCTCCCCCACGTTTCCTTCTCGATAAATTCCTTCATCACTCACGAAGTGTGCTCTTCAAAATCTTTTTTCTGATTTCTGTGGTCTGACATGAGGAAACAATCTTGTCACTATAATAAATTGAATAAAACCTTTATTACATTGTGATAAAGTTGACATTACAAGTGTCAACTTTATCACAATGTAATAAAGGTTTTATTCACAAATATAATTATGTATGCTGTAGTATCTCAAAAGAAACCACTGAATCTGAAAATATGTATCAATAAAGACAACAAAAATGTATCAGACCGTGCGGTGCACCTTGAAATAGATTCATTTTCAACAACTCAGGAAACAGATAACAGTTGCAAGGCTCCGCATATTAATACACGGATGTTACATTTTTTGTTGTTATAAAGAATAATTAACGAAAAAAATGTATTAACATTTACCTTATCAACAAAACATAGAGCGACCAGTTCTGTAGCTGAAATCGACTTTTCTAAATCCTTTAGAAATATGTCCTGGTGAAATGTGAACAGTTCGTGTAAGTTTCCGAATAAGACGTCAGCCTGTCCCACGAGAGCTGCGGGCAGTAAGTGCTGGTTCTCTGGCTTTTCGATTTCTTCTTTATAGCCCTGGAATGTAAAACAAAAAACAAAGTAAGAAACTGTTATCATAAACGAAATTCATACATTCAAATGAACGTGGTGTTTGAGAGTCCCTATTTATAATTTTTCTTTGTGTGTGTTGCTTTCCTCTACCGATCGCATTTATCAATTGATTTCCATGAAACTTGTTGACAATTTTTGATGAATTAATTTATTAGTGCATTTAAGGAATTTTGATCAAATTTGAAGACAAATCATTTTATAAGTACAAGAAGGTTTGTTGATTTGAACAATGAAAAGGTTGTTTTTTACAAACTGTATAAAATTCTTCACAAATTGTCGTCATATGGATTTATAGCAACATACAACTTATTAAGTGAATTGATTAATACTAAAGATATTATAAGGTCCTTGTAAGGAATGTGTGGGCGGGTCAAAAATGTTGCCACGACATCCCATCAGACAGGCGGCATCACTTTTTGACGAGCTACATATAAAATGAAAATAATATAGGTAGGTACCGATTCAAGAACCGATGTGCAGTGACTGATAGTATCACACCAATTTTGTAAACGTTTATCGTAGTCTTTATATACTGCTTCTAAACACTTGCAATCTGTGTGAGTTAAACTATGATTTGATTTCCAAAATTTTGTTTTCTTCGTCAAATTTTGAAATGCTGATGAAAAGCTGCTGGATGTTTGGTTATGATTTAAACTTCGTGTTTTTCGATGGTCAGAACTTTTGTATTGAAATTTTCTTGTATATGGGTAGCTATAATGGCTGCTACTCGATGGTTTAAAACATTTATTTGCCTTTCGACATGATAATGTAGAGTGTAAGCTGCGAACGTAGCTATCCGTATTGCTCTCACATATGGCTGAGGTTTTTTTACACTTATGAGAATCTGTTGAACAGTGATCGTCAATCGTATGATTCCACTCTTTCATTATTTTTTTATAATCTTTCAGGATGTGAAAAATTACGTCTTTGGAATTTACACCAACGTCCATAGTATCTCGTAATTCAGTACAACTTGCAGATTTCAACTGGGAATCCTTTGACGAAACCGAGTTTGGAAAATATTCAGCGGATACATGAACATCGGCTACCACACATCCGTAGAGGGGGTTCTTGACCAGCTCAGGGGCATCAACTATTGTGGGTGCAACAGTAGTGAGTGACTCAGCACCGGTATCCTCGGAAGCAGCAAAGACTACATCAGAATCCGATAAATAATTGAGTTTCTCTTCAGTCTGTGTCGAGAATTCGAAACCGGGGAGGGGTCTTCCGTAAAAGAAATTTCCACTGAACGGTTCCATACACACCGGTTTAATGTTACGTGGGTTATATTTAACACGACAATTTTTTCCTACATCACTCACTGTTTTTTTGCACTTGTTATGACACAGGTTTCCTTTTTCGAACAAAGATAATTGGTTTGTGTAGTCACTGAAGATGGTGGAGTCGGATGCACATCGTCTTAAACGTTTTTTCTTCCGCCGTGTTGGCCCCACGCTCTCGTTTTTTTTATAGTACCATGAATACGAAGTACCGACGACACTAAGATTCGTGGATGACTTGTGGATCTCGTATTTTCCATGTTTCATAGTGTATAGAGCAGCAAAGAACAACAAACGACTGAGAGCCTGCACTGGTGAGCTGTTGGCAGACGAGTACCTATTATGCATTACGTTCCGCTCGACAGTCCAACGATGTCGGTTGCGTGCGGTACATGCAATGCACTAGATACACCAAGGCACCTCATTCGTGAGCACTGCATGGCTTATGGGGACAGTAGATGCCACAGACACAAGATCCACACGCACTTGGTACGCACATGGTAATGGCATAAATGGTTTTCAGAGCGCAGCGATAGCATGGAAATATCTAAATGGAACTAATAAACCGTGGCACAAACTGAATCGTTTCAATCTAATTGCATTTATATGCTTCATTTGCTAGATCCGTTTGAATGATGTTAACTTTGTTTTTAGGAAGCTATAGTAGTCTGTCGATTTTTGATATGTTTATAAAACCACTTTCACCAAACATCGGTTCAGTACATAGGTACACAAAGTCGATATTCAACATTACTGTTTTTGAAACTGTGAAACAAAGAGCGAAGCGTTTCTGCTTCAGGATTGACTAGGTTTGCTTTTTCATTCGTAAGTTTTCTCTGGTTTACTCGCGGTCGCGTGCCGGTCGTATTTGTGAGATGTTTTTTGTAGAAACAGTATACTAACATTTTAGTCATCTTAATGGTTTTTCATTGAGGGGTTTGAAAGTGTAATGTGACAAAACATTTGCTTTTGTCACACATAATACGAGGTCAGCATAATATTTACGTGCTGAAATGGAAAAAGAAGCCGTGAGATCGGTCTCTCCCTCTCTAACACGTCTTAAATATTTTTTTTTCGAAATTTTGTTTACTCTCTCAAAATGACCAGCTATTACTGTCTGCAAAATTTCAGTATTGTAAGTCACGTGGTTTTGAAGTTATGAGTTTAATACAACAAGAGTCACAGACTACAGACAAAATCTGGACATAAGCCCCTCTGCACTCCATTTTATAGAGAGGGGCTAAAACCGACACAGTTGAGACTTCTCACCTGTTGAAAAAAGTCGCCCTTAGCTTGGCTACATCACAGATTAAGTAGCAGTACAAGAATAGGTACTTACGCTGAGTATGGAGCCTAGTTCTTGCACGTAGACACGTTCAGTCTGCATCAGCTCAGCCAGCACGTGTCCGCGCCGCGACCGCCTCGCCTCCGCGTCTTCACCGCCGGAACTCTCTGAACCTCCCGATGTTTCCATCTGTCCAACATAAATGATTAATGGTTTGCAAAAGGGTCTGAGACGGAATTCTGTGGGGTCGGCAGCGAGAGTGTGGTGCTTCGGGTATCATAGGCTAATGTTTTTTTTTTTATACTACTTAGGTGGCAGACAAGCTTACGGCCCACCGGAAGGTTGGTAACCGTAGCCAATAGACGTTTGCAACATCAGAGGCGCTACACACGCGCTGCTGACCCGGGTGCAGGCTGTGACGACCCACAGTTGAAATTTTTCAAGCCGCCCATGTTGTCGAAAAATTCTAAATCTACGGGTATTGCAAACGGTCTATCTGTCAGGCTGGTGTGGCAAACGGTTCATAGGCTACAGAGACCTGACCACTTTGGTTAGGTGGGCTGTTTATTCGTCTGCAGCCATTTTTGATAGCATTTTATAAACCAATCTCTGAGAGAAAGTTTTTATAGAGCCTAGATTTGTCCTTTTGGAATACTCTAATTCTGATGATTTATCATTCAGTACAGATATGGGATTGGTGGTAGACTATATAAATACACCTAAGATATAAAATGCAGTGGCATTTATTTCTTCAAACCATTAAGTCCTTCGCTGGATGTATTTTAAAGTGTTTTCTATTCTAGCGGTCATTTTAAATAATTAATCAGGACATTCCCGTCGTAATAAACGTTGTACCTTAGAAAACCCCATAAACACTTAGATATCCTACTAATATGTTCAATTTGTATGTAAATCTATGTACTTAATTCGGTTTAAATAATTTATCAGTATACGTATATTAAATCATTTTGTAAATTTTCTATGCTATTTGTAAATATTTTCAGGTAGGTAATGAGCTTTTTGACATTTTTAACGTTGACTTGATTGACACTTTAAGTTCCTTTTTAATTTATGTAAAATACAAGGCTAAGGTGATTTCAGAAATATGCCAAACATAGATATAGTTAGCAAGAAGGTCTTTTAATGAGAATTCAACTTATTTTGTTACAGGTTTATATAATTGGGTCACTAAAGTGTTTGTTGTTCTTCGGAAACAATTTTTTATTGAATACAATATTTGATGCAATCTTAGACTTGCTTAATGACCAAACAAGATTTGATAATAATCTTAGACCATTTAGCTACTAGATACAATTCATAGTGCTATTTTTAGTGAAGTCCGTGTGGTAATGTAACGTAAAAATACTACTGATCAAATTTAAAAGAAGCTTACGTAAAAATTTAATTTTAAAGAGAGTGTAAGACAGCGTAAGGCTGATTTGATTGGCTTTAAAATGCAACGGTTACAGAATTCTAAAGATGCAATGGTAAACAGTCAATACCATTGAACCCTATGGTTAACACTACCAGTACTACTTACAATATCACGATTGATATTAAAGCATATGCATAAAATAGTACACACAACACAAGTTACTTTACATTAAACTTACGGGCTTATGTTGTTCTGAGAAGTCCTTAACAATTTTGTATCCAGTTTTAAGCATCACGTTCAAGGTATCCATACTTAGTTATATACAGAGTATCACAGAAACACAAACACTGCTTAAACAGTCACTGATAAACTTGTCCAATACACAGTGATTTCAAAAATAATTTTGAAAATAATGCAATCTGATGTAAAACTCGTGCACATGGTGTCTGTGAAATGTGTATAAGAATAAGGAACCGATGGCACTGGCCTGGGATAAGAAGGGGCCGCGGGAATACGTTGGGACCGTAAAAAAAAGTTGTTGCCTCCGCTTTTGTAAAGTGTAACTGGCGCGATGCTCTACTTTATTATTACCGTGGATAAAGGGCCACTGACGATGTCCCGTTAACTAGATGAGAGAAAAAACTTGTGAATCGTGAACAAAACCGTTGGTAGATTATATTAGTTGAATATTAATATTAATAAAAAGTAATTAATGAATCATTTTGTGGTTATGGGAACATTGAGATTGGAAATTATGAACTGTAATTTCGTCGGACCTATACTATGAATGTTAGAGGCTAAATGCTAAATAATTTAATTATACTAGCTGACGCATTGTTCTATTTGTAATAGTTAGGTTACTTAAGTATTTTATATACCTACCTATTTCTTTTAGGACTCAAATCAAAGAACTTTATATTCTTTATTGCTTTACCACAAAATATTTGCATGACCTTACCAAACGTAATAATCTTACAAACAAATGAAAACATGCAGGACGAGAGAGAGACAGAGTATATCATTCAACTGGCATCATGAATGTAGTCAATGACCGTGTCTAAATATTAAAAACTACTAAATAGCTAAATAAAATTCTAAATCCGCAGTTTAAAACAAAATTAGTTGGCATCGCAATGCTAACAGCCAAACCAACCCACTGCATTTTTTGTTTTGTAGTTACGTTTTGTCCCTAAGCATGGTCCAATTTGGCCATATTTCTGGAAACAATCAAGGAATCTGTCTACTCTTAAATCGATTTATAGAATTATTTTTACCACAGTAAAACAATTCTTTCAGTGAAAATTTTATCATGAATAGTTGTATAAAATGAGTACAAGTAAAGTTGCGGTAATATAGAGTATAATATAAAGTAGAGCACCATTCATGTCGCTACAACGGTAATAAAGGGCGGTGCGTTGTGCAGCTACGTGCGCCAGGCATCACTACACCGAGTACGTTGTATTTGTATGGACAGCTGTCTATGTATGTACGCGTGTACGTCCACATGTTCCACCAGTGTTTGTGGAGCACCACCACCTGCCTACATTTTCTTTGAGGGTTTCTAAGATTTGTATTCAACGCTATTGATCTGAAATATTCAAAACGAGACGAAGCATACAGAGTTGTTTTTTTTTTCACGCTCTTCTCAGAGGAATTTCTTTGTTTTTGTGGCAGGTCCGGATATGGTTGTCCTTAAGTGTAAGCACGTGCTTTATATCGGTTGGAATATATTTTCCCACCGTCTCGCGTCTCTTCCAACGGCGGAAGTGAAGTAAGTTCACTTTTACTACCCGAAACCTTTCTAATGATGGTATGGGCAGCTTATCAGTCTTATCGCACTCGGGAAAAATCTCAGAAGTGGCCAGAAACCTCTGTTATGAAAATAAACGAACCTTAAAAGACAAGTAATGTTACAAAATAAGTGCTGATCATTCGTCTATGTGTAGAAGGACACAGGATTTAAAATACAGTCAGTGTCAATTTATACAGAGGCTAACATCCTGCCCAAAATGATCCTAGTTTATATGTAAAAGAAATCATACCTGATTAGGATCTTAGCAGGATGACAGCAGTGCAGTCGTATAATAACATAGTTTAATGAGCTGTTTTAATTAGCATATTTAGAATGATATTTCTTTAAAATCAGTTACATCCAAATACCTAGCTTTATTTTAAGATTTACCAATGCTGGTTGATGAGCAGTTGTCCCATACCCCATAAAAACGCAGAGTATCGTAATATAAAGAGCTTTATTCAAACTTCTGTTCCCCGTGAACCATATGTGGCGACGGGAAAGGGCACAAAATGTCGCCATCCCAATTCATTAAGAGGGTATCGTAAGAGGCGACTAAGGAAACACTTTCGCAAAACTCGAAACTAAGCCGTTAATCGTTAAGCTAAGTTAAAGGTCTTATAGGCGGTTTGAAAAAAAAATAACTATGGGTTGTCACGGCCTGGGCTGTCTCATAAAACTATAAGTTGAAATGTGTGCGTATACTATGCCTCTGCCTATAGTGTATACTAGACGATTGCTCAAGTCAGGATACTGTTAATAAAATTCTGAAAATTCGATACACTTCTGAAAGTTCCCTGCTACTTGTGAACTTTAACCAGACAATGGGCAATGGGTTACAATACAAGTTAAAACGCAATCACAATATGTCATCATTAAGTTATTCACTAAATTACCTTTTCGTGAGGAAGTGATGAAATGGAACTGATTTAATAGGCTTATGAATGGTTTCATAACTAAATTTTCGGATGGATATGAACTCGTGGTATTTACATTATAGCATAAATGAATATTTGGTTGGTCCTTCTTTCAAGCAGTAAAGCAGCATGGATTTAACATGAAATTTTAAAACAGTATGGCACTGTAAGCAATTTTTTATTCCAAAATACCTACATCTTACTAATTTTATAAATGAGAAAGTTTGTGAGTGTGGATGTTAGTTACTCTTTCACGCTCAAACCGCTGAACGGATCGGGCTGAAATTTGGTACAGAGATACATTATAGTCTGAAATAACACATGGGCTACTTTTTATCCCAGGAATAAGTTGCCACGGGAATGAATTTCACGCGGGCGAAGCTGCGGGCATCAGCTAGTACATCATAATTTTAAGAGCCTACCAGACGCCAAATTGTTAAAAGCAGATAGCAGATATATACATTTTAGCGTGCAAGAAAGAGAGAGATGCGATCGGTTTTTGTGCGCTTTTAACGAAATAAATTAATTATAAAAAAAACTATAACCAATATGAAATAAATGCTCTAGTGCAAATGAAGATTTTACAATTGTCTTTCTTATAAATATTTTATACCTATTATAAAAACAACTTATCGAATCGAGCTATTTCAACACTAAAATCTATCGAGGATTTTATCAGTAATCGTGTTTTGAGCCTAGAGCGTTTTTAGTTCATGAACTGAAGTTGTCTGAGATCAAATTTTAATTCAGTTTACCTCACGAGTCCTGAGATCTAGATCAAAGTAATAGTCTATTTGGCGTCATATGGACTCTTAAGAGAAGATTTCGGAAATTCAAATTCAACGTGAGCGGAGACGCGGGTGTTTAGTATTTATTTGTATTTATATTGAGCGCTGTTTAACATATTATTATAGAACTTATATATTATAGTGTACATCTGTACATAATATTACGGCACCTTGTTATAGACAAATGTACAAAATCATTGCGATTTTAATATATGCCGTTAGCCAGAATACTTTGTAACACGAAGTACTTTGTATCAACGAATATAATGAAGGTAATTGTTATATTTCTCGTATTAATCGACTCAGACTAATGTAGCAACAGAGTTACTGTCTTTGTAAAAGACATTAAAAATAATAAATTAAGTTAAAATGCCGATTTGCGCTTTACCTAAATCATTCGGCAAAGGCCACGCGCTAAACACGTTTCTGCCGATTCTAAGATTTCGTTCGTTGGTATGGGAACGCAATTTCTCTTTTTTAATACCTGTTATGTTTGCTACAGAAATAATCCAATTAATTCGACATTATTTGTGTAAAGATTGGTAGCATACAGGATGCAAATAATTTTCGATCCCTTACCTGCCTCCTTAAAAATACAGTCATACATACATATGGCCACGCCTTTATCCCCGAAGGGGTAGGCAGAGGCATATTATATGCCTACATTTCACCTTTTTTGTATAATTTGTCCCACGTAATAGGTGGTGAGCCGTATTGCCGTGATTAAATGGACAGGCGCAGGTTGTGACTGCCTGCTGTTGAAATAAAGCCTTCAACTTAGCTTAACGACTGCCATTTTACTGACAACCGGGACCAACGGCTTAACGTGCCTTCCGAAGCACAAAATACAGTCGCTGTTCAAAATTTTGGGTTTCAAGCGGTATCTCATTTGCATATCAGGATGACATCGTCTATTAATATATATATTTATTTATATTTTTTATTATAGTTGGCTTTTTTAGGATAATTTTAACAGTTTGGTCGCCTGTAGGTATATTATTGACGCTGACTGTACAATAACTAATTACAACCAAAATGAGAAATGGTTACAAGCAACTGTACGAACCCATTCATTCTAAGGCTTTTACGATTACTAACTTGCAGTTTATATGAGCTCGATATAATTGCTATCTAATTTTACAATCCATAATATCGTATATCGTCGGTATAAGAGGTAAGTAGAGCAGCCCTGTATTTTGTTCTGCACAAACTAGAAAGAAAGAAACATCGCAAACTATTATTTATACAATTTCAGAGGTGTTATGTAGTTAATTGGTTACAATATTACAGTCATTAAATAACCACAGCAAATTTCATAAATATATATAAGAGACTAGCTGACCCGCGCAGCTTCGTTTGCGTGATAAATGAAGAACCGCTCGACCGATTTTGTGCAAACTTCACATAAACCATCTACTAAATAGTCCGAACAAAGCCTAAACATTTGGTTTGGATAGGTGAGCCCGTTCTTGAGTTATAAAATTACAACGAAAAGTGGCATTGATTTTTATATATATAGATTTTCTGAAATGTTCTTTACTGACAGTACTTACCTCACATACCTACACGACTTTCCTAACATATGCCTAAAACTGTTAGAAGCGTCCAAGTAGTGAAAACTTAGACCACTTAGCTACAGTGAAAAAGAAACGCAAGCTATCCTTTTGTCATCACAATGCTAAGGTTTTTCCTGTTGGTATGCAGAAAGTAAGTACGAGAAGCAGCAAAAAGAAGCCGTGAGGCGGTCTCACCCGACTGCCCCTCTCTAAAACGTCTATTGTCAAACTGACAGTTCAATCCGATTGACGTTGTCATTTTTGTTTTATTTCAAACTTTGAACAGATGATCCACGTGACCTAGTAGTGACGTAGTTTAATGCAACAGAGTCACAGACTACAGACACAAGTCTCGCCATAAGTCCCTCTGCAATCTATTTTATAGAGAGGGGCTAAAATACGAGTATACTGCACATACCAAAATTTTGAAACGCAATCCTGCTACCAAAACTTTGATGCCAGTCATTTCGACCCAGATGTCATACGTCCAATAAAAAGGCAATGTGCCGACTAAATTAACCGCTGACCCTCGACTGCGAATGCACTTGAACTGATTGAGTACATTATCAGTTCAATTACGGCTCGGGCTGTGAAGTGGAGGCGAGTGTGACGCCCGCGCCGTTACATGACTAAACTGCTATGATTCATTGGGACAAGTTTTATATACAGTATGATTGTATATCCACTTACAGTTAAAGCATTCGTTACTATGCTATTTTGAATTTCCATTTGACTAACTAAGGGATATTCCGAAACAGGGACCTATTTAATTCCTAAACGGAGGACTCCGTATATTCTGAACCGATGGCAGGGTGTATAATGGTATTTTCCAGTAAAATCAAATAGACAGTCATGCAAATTTTAGACAGAAGTGATAAGAGCGTGTTTGTGACGTGAACTGACGAATTATTACCTATCTGAAGAGCGTAAAACGTCATTATCATGTCGGAGACGCAAACCTATAGGCTTGTCCCGGTTAAACAAAGGTAGTCTATGGCAATATAAATTGTTCTAAATAAACCCAATAAAACTACACTCGAGAGCAATGAATCCGGGTCACTTAAAGAATGTTAAAAATCTCGGAAACTAAAAATGATAGGTTAATGCAATAAATTGTATTTAATAGACAATGTAATACTCCTTAAATGAAAGTAAAAAAAATATGAGTCACCATACATTTTATTAACACAAAATTACATAAAGAAAAAACTGCTGATCTCTCCTTAAAACAAAAATAGGAAACATGAAATTTTTGAACTTTATTACGATTTTCTTGAATTTTAATACTTCGTATTGCCTCCTCGTGCTTCCATTACTGCGTTTACGCGGTTTGGCATGCTGTACACCAAGTTCCTTATACGATTTTGGGGAATATTCTCCCATTCCTCTGTGAGAGCAATTTTGAGCTCACGAAGCGTGATTGGGGGAGGGTTTCGTTGTTTTACGCATCTGCCTAGCTCGTCCCAAGCATGCTCGATCGGGTTGATATCCGGGCTGCGCGCTGGCCACTCCATACGAGTAATGTTCATCTCTTGAAGGTAGTCATTCACAATCCTACCTGTATGAGGTCGGGCATTGTCATGCATAAATATAGCATCCTCACCTAAATTGACCATAAATGGACCAACGTGATCATTGAGGATTTCTTCCACATATCTTACGCTAGTTAAAGAGCCGTTTTCTATGATCACCAGCTCTGTGCGACTTTCAGAAGAAATTCCGGCCCACACAAGTACAGACCCACCACCGTAGGCTACTTTTTCTTCGATGCATGCTTGCTTGAATCTTTCCCCTGGTCTTCGATACACTCTGTGTCTTCCATCGTGCTTGTAGAGCATAAATTTTGATTCGTCGGAGAACATAACTTTTGACCAATCTTCAATACTCCAATTTACGTGGCTCTGGGCATACCTTAGTCTCGAAATACGATGCCCACGCTCCAGTTTAGGGCCGTTTGCAGGTCTAAGGGGTTTTAAGTTAGATTCAGCAAGCCGACGTCTTACTGTCCATGCACTTGGGTTACTTCCTCCGAGGCGTCGAAACTGATTGGTGAGTTCAGTTCCTGTGAGAAAGCGATTTCGAAGCATGGTGTTCACCAAGTATCGGTCTTCTCGTGCTGTGGTACACCTGGTTCTGCCCGTTCCTGGTCTGCGTAGGTTAGAACCAGTTTCTTCGTAACGTCGGAGAACTCTTTGTACTGTTGACAGCGACACACCGACAGTCCTGGCTGTATCGCGCTGACTCCGGCCGGTTTCCAGCATTGTAAGTATTCTGGTGCATTCTTCAGGCGTAAGCGACATAATTTCAGCTTGATTAAAGAATATAGAGCACTATCAACATGGTTTATGTACCCACATAAATGACAGATTACAAACAAAAGCAACACCAAATGCTGTAATTTCGTAGTTCCATCTTCGAAAGTGGCCCTTTTTCAAATTTGATTTTTTTATGATATAACTTTACAATAACTAAGAAGTTTTAATACCTTCATTTAAGGAGTATTACATTGTCTATTAAATACAATTTATTGCATTAACCTAGCATTTTTAGTTTCCGAGATTTTTAGGATTCTTTAAGTGACCCGGATTCATTGCTCTCGAGTGTATTTGTTCAAACGCTCCCGAGAAAGACATCAACGCCCACCTAGAAATTAGAATTTTTTGGAGTGACCTACGCTTTACTCTCAATAATGTAATGCACATAAAATATTCCATTCCTTATTTTTTTTAACGTGACGAAATTCCTACAGGGATGCTGTGCTGGACGTCTACCGACTAAAAACCACACGTATCCTACCTAACAGCCTACGGTTGGGAACCCCGGGTATGCCCTCGGAAGGATGTCCCCAGGAAAAGGACGTGAAAGATGGGTTGCAAAGAGGGGTTAAAGATTTATTATTGAAGTACGTCGCGGGCGAAGTTAATATAGTCTCAATGTAGTTGAGAAAGATCTCCTCTTGATAACAAAGTGAAGGTGAAGATTTCATAGCAATATTACATTACTTTGATATTCATCAAAAGGTTTTCAACCTCACCCACATAACAAAAGTAAGATATAACATAAACAATTTATTCAATCTAATAATAACCGTTTTATTGTTATAGCAATAATATTGTTATTGCAGTCATGTATACGCATAGATACATACACACTCGTAAAATATACGCAAGTGAAAGCTGCGAAGCAAACAAAGGACAATATAAGTGGATCATTAACTTTAATAGGATGACGAATTTAGTTGTAGGACTTGTAGGTTAGTGAGCTCGTACTAAGTACTTTTATTTTTTTGACGTGAGGAAAATCCTACATGGATGCTATGCCGGACTCCTATAGACTATAAACCACACGTATCCTACCTAACAGCATACGGTTGGGAGGCCCGGGTAAGCCCTCGGAAGGTTACCCCAGGACTCCCAACAGACAGACCTACGGCTACCACTGCGGCCTCACCAAGGTTCAGGTGCTATCCCGCGTCTTTGGGTGTTATCCAGCTTCTTCGGGAGGGGGGGGGGGGGGGGTGAATCTCATCACCGTCAGCTAGTACTACTTTCTGAAAAACTTCTAGTAAATTACTAAGTAAAAGCTATGCCTCTTGGTCGATTGGTGCGTGACTACGAAACCGGAGGTATGTGGGTTCAATTCCTACCTAGGAAAAATCTCTTAGTGTGACAGTGATGAACACGTTGATTTGTTCAGAGTCTAAGTGTAGTAGCTTATTTAAGATTATGGATGTAAAACATCACGCCTATATCCCCGAGGGGGTGAGCAGAAATGAAAAACACACCCACAGATTGTCATTAATTTTGATAGCTACACGCATCTTATAGGAATCATTTTACTATAACCGGCACTATATAAAATGTCCCAAAGTATTTATTATTATTATTTATGTACATCAGAATGTGAAAAACTGTGAAAACAAATGTGAAACTTCCTCTTCTCACTCATAATTATATTTCTCTTATGTTTTCTGTTTAAAGATCATATGATCAGCGTGGTGAAGTTAAGATTACACTGTGGTAAATGTGTCTGAATTGCGTAATGGATCTTTGCTTCAAGAAGAACCGAATTAACTTTCTGCCTAATGTTATTTTGTCAGCTTAGAAGAGTCGGACGGGCCGGACTACTCACAAACGAACTCGGTGTTTCGCCTTGCCTCTACAGAAGTACATAATCATAGGCTATGGGCCAGAGTTAACTCACTGTCACTCACTGTGACCCGAAAAACTCTCGAGGGTCCCTCTGACTCTAGGGAGGACCTAGAGAAGCTGATAGAGAGTGTAGTGAACGATGTCTACGGGGCACTCTGGTACGCGGTACAGTTTGTATGCGAGGCACAAGTATCTACTGCTCGTTCGCTCTAACTTTGCCGCTCGGCTCCATACTAAAGTCGAATTTTTAATTAGACGAAGTAAATTGACAGCAACTAATGTCACTTCTTCATACAATGTTGCGTATTTTCTATGACGAAGTGACATTAGCTACTGTCAATTTACTTCGTCTAATTAACAATTCGAGTATACGCCTCTACACCAGCGGCAAAGTTAGAGCGAACGGGTAGTACGAATTACATCTCAATATGAAACACTGACACTAAATAAACATATTTAAGGGAACTGGGGATACTTGATCCTTACGGAAGACTAGAACTACACAAGATTTACAGAACTTGTATAAGCCGTATTTAGTTTTATAGTGACAATATCGATTGTATATGGTACCCAATAACGTTTTATAGATGGCACATCTATCACATTTGATACTTTGGCAAACGGCGCGGCGGGCGAGTAAGTAATTGTTGCGGCAGAAAGAAAATTTTGGTGAGTTTTTATTTTGACTAAACATTTATTTGAAATATGACTTTCAAAAATGTGATTTCGAAAATGAATAAACAGACAAAACATTTCTTATTTAATTCCAGTACCTAATGGTATCATGTGACCCTTAATTGGATGACTTGACTGCCCAGGATTAAGTCACCCAGACCGGGGGGATCGAGTCTTACGTATATACGGGACACATGGTACGATTCCTTATTATTGATTTTAGTCAAATAACTACTAAATTTAGATATTCATATCTTTGGCTCTTACACCAAATATAAGCAAATAAATTTCACGTATTATAGTATCAAGGTTTTTTTAAACGGATAATCAATATAGAAATTAGGGATAAAAAACAAAAGAGGGGAATCCCCACTTTCCCATATATGTTTTGGAATATTTTTAAGTAATTTGAGTCAATATGTTGGGATATTCTCACATCACCATCTAGCCCAAATTATGCTAATATAAGCTTGTGTTATGTGATCTAGACATTTGATAAACACATATTATACACAGCACATATTTCATCTTTTGCGAGTCATACAAATATTGATTCGCAATAGAATTTGAGCCTGAAACCTCAGCAACAGCAGTCGAAGTATTTACCACTGCGCCGCCAAGGCAAAACGAGCAAATATCAATGTACAGAGAGAGAGAGAGAGAGTACCTACTCGTAATTGCATTATTATAAGTTCTTGGTATTCTGTTTTGTTTTTATCACAAATATTCTCAACAAGGAAGAGGGGTAGAGTGGATACTCTACCCCTCTTCCTTGTTGAGAATATTTGTCATAAAAACAAAACAGAATACAATATTAGAAATAGTGTCAACTGACAATGGCTATTGCCTTGTCAGTTGACACTTATCAACAGGTCGGTTAATAATAAAACAAGATTTATGACTTCTTTGCTCTAAGATGCAGATCGTTCCGCCTCATTTCACTGATTAGTTCACAGTGTGAATACGTAACCTGTATGTGAACTTGTGTTTTCAATAACCCCAGGAGTAACAGTTGCGTAACTGCGCAGTGCAACCGGAGCGCGCTCCCGTTACGGCCACCGTTATCATTATCACTGTTACACGATACACATTTTACTAGTGAGAATGAGCTTTAGCTGACAGGTTTTTTCCAAACTGTCAACTGTCAAGTGATGTTCATGTTGGTGGAATATAGGTGAAAAATGGGAATAGCTCTACGGCTGTTATTATTAGCACAGCACTTAAAACATGACGACGAAGAGCCATTACGGAATCTAGGCTTTTTATTGTGTCTGCTGTGTTTGTTAGTAAGGCCTAAATTGTAAGATATTTCAGTCAATTTTCCTATTGCCTTCCATGTATTTGTCAGGAACATGTTAAATAACTTTTTTGGAGTTTCTCGTGCTAACATCATTACATTATTTATGCTATTGATTGATGGCACTTGAACTTACTGCCACTATTGAAAACTTCACATAAGTATACTGTTCGGCAATACCTATTCAAGTCATTACTTCCTATAATTCGTCCTTTTTTTTATGTTTGGAAATCCTACATGGATGCTATGCCGGACTCCTACCGACTAAAGCCACACTATACCTTACAACAGTATAGGTATATGGCCGGAAGTCCCGGGTAAGCCCTCGGGTGTCCCAGGGTTCCCGGCAGTATAATTCGTCCCTTATTAATGACACTAACACTATCAAACGGTGTAATTGTAACATTGTGTTTCTTTTCGTTTCTTGGCTGAATAGTAGTGTCCGACCGAAACTGGTTTTCCAGCCGAAACCGAAACCGAAACCGAACTTTCGGCCCTAGGGTCAGTTTCGGCCGAAACCGAAACCGAAACCGAAACTCACGTGTTCATATTAAAAAAAAACCGCCAAGTGCGAGTCGGATTCTCACACAGAGAATGCTTTTTCTGATTTTAGTAGGTATTTTTTGTTATAGCGGCAACAGCACAGGGTGAGGTGATTGGTGGTGGCAGTGTCTCATCACATCGCCAACGCTTTCAACATCTTGCCCTGGAGCTGCGTTTGGGAGGCGCTTATTTACCATGGAATGCCTCAATACTTCCGTCGAATTGTCGCAACCCAGCTTTCCGAGAGGGCTATAACTTCCCCGAGCTGGCTAGGGCAGGGTCGGTGAGATGTGTCGTTCAGTGTTCCACAGGGATCAGTCTTAGGACCGCTTCTGTAGAACATCGGTTACGATTGGGTGCTACGTGGTCCATTGTTGAGGTGTCGGCGTAACGTATTACGATGACACCCTAATTACAGCGCTAGGAGCAACGCACCAAGACGCAGCCCTGAAGGCCACCTGCGGGATCCAGATTACATCGAGGCATCGAGCTCTCGATGACGTATCTGAGGCTACTCGATAGCCGGTGGAACTTCGGGTACCACTTCCGAAGTTTGGTCCCAAAACTAAGAGAGGGGGCCATCAGCCGCACTCTTGCGGTTGTTGCCCAATATTAGGTGACCCAACGCTCCCTGCAGGAGACTGTTCTTTGGGATCATGCGGAGCATGGCCCCTTTACGGGCGCCCCCGTATGGGTGGAGATCCTGATGACCAGCAATGCAGCTAGATTACTTAGCCCGCAGAAGGCGATGGCTGTCAGGGTAATATGAGGATACCGCACGATCTCAGTTGAGGCGGTATGTCTTCTAGACGGGACCCCTCTATGGAACCTAAAAGCGAGGGCCCTTGCGTTATTGTTTAAATTGCACAAGGAGGCGCTGGAGCAGGGCCATTGACCTCTTCCTGTGAGCAGGTTATGTTCGTGAATGAGACGGCGGGGAAGAAGCGGGAGAGAACTCTCCCACCGTTCACACCACTACAGTTCCACAGTCTGCGGTGGCGTGCCCCGTAATAGCTTCCATGCCCGGGGGCCTGAGGATGGTGATGGGGCTGCTCACCGTCCTTACAGAAGCAGGCACTAGATGATAGCGTGACGTGAGAGATTCATGCACGCCCCCCTTTAAGAAGCGGTATAACCGCTGAACAACCCCCCAAAGACGCGGCCGCAGTATGCATCATCTCGAGAGGGCATACTCGGGGCTTCCAATGCGTGGTTTTTAGTCGGTAGGACTTCGGCATAGCATCCCTGTAGGATATTCCTCACGTTAAAAGAATAACGGCAACAGAAATACAACATATTTCAAAAAAATTTTAGGCCTCTATCTGGCAAGGTTCCAGCGATAAAACCTCGTGACTAATAGACAGACGGATGGCTATGTCTCATGTTTTGTTAATAGGGTCCTGTTTTAACCCCTCCGTGCGAGAGTCCGACTTGCACTTGGCCGATTATTTTTTCAATAGGTGCAGCAAGTTCCTCCAAATGTCAGCAATCAACGGTATAAATCTTCTCAAGTGTTCATTTTAGAAATATCTCCACCTAAAGATGAGTTTCTTTCTTTTACGTGTGGAATTACTCATGGATGTTATTGCGAACTCCTACAGACTAAAACCACACGGTGCCCTGCTACTAACTCTTGGCCGGTTTTGGCTACATTCCAGAAGTGTATGATTAAAACTGGACAAGAATGAACTGGACTCGCGCACGTAGGGTTCCGTACAAGAAAAGTGGCATAAAATTACGTATGTTGTATGGGAGGCCTCCTTTAGTATTATTATTTTGTTCATTTTTATTATTTTTGTTGCTATAGCGGTAACAGAAATAGGTACATCTGTAATTTTTTTAACT
The DNA here is from genome assembly GCA_933228765.1 of Miltochrista miniata. NCBI lineage: Eukaryota > Metazoa > Arthropoda > Insecta > Lepidoptera > Erebidae > Miltochrista > Miltochrista miniata. The sequence goes on from OW121753.1 coordinate 8,975,774, forward strand.
ATCTAACTATCGCGGTGCATGAGAAGGGTAGGTAGGGTTATGTAATGTCCTAGATCTTTAGGATTCCGTAACCAAAAGTAAAAACGGGACTCTATAAAGGTGGTCTAAGACATAACTCAGGGGTAACTGTCTAATACTTCTTTAATGATTGTAATTGATTGTGGTTGAATAAAGTTGTATTATTATAACTATGTAAATCTGTAAATCTTCGGTTAGTAACATATTATCTGGTTGTGCTGACCCTAACCACGTCACATGCAGAGCCAGGCACTCAAAATTCAAAAACACGTGAGTTTCGGCCTGGCCGAAAGTTTCGGCCCATTTTGGCCGAAACCGAAACTGCGGCCGAAACTCGATTTTTTGGCCGAAACTGGCCGAAACCGAAACCGAAACCGAAACTTCGGTCGGTCACTACTGAATAGTAATATAGATTTTATTAAAAATCTTTTGGAGCCGTTTTAGTTTTTATCTTAGAAGAAATATTTTTTTATTTGAGTGTACTGTGTGCGTATGTGTAGGTGTTCTGCAATGTCACCCTCTTCACTAGCACAAAAAAGCAAATGAATAATATTATAGAATGGAATACGAGTATACTATTCCAAATTCTGCAACCGAAGATCCGAAAGAGCCGATGTGCTACAATCAGGTCAATACATTCAAGATAAGTTATCAATGATAATAGTATTCTTAAAATCAGTTTATTGGTTCCAGAGTATATACCTACATAACAAGTCATTTTGTCCCATTTTTATTTTAAACTTAAATAAGAGGTCCTTGGGACATCCTTCCTTCCAACGCTAGTCGAGGTACGGTAGGGACTATGAAGCAAACATAAGAGCAGAGCCCTTATGTGAGGGACCACTGAAGCACTGTATAACTGAAGGGACCGAGTGGTTTAAGTCGGTTCAAGTACAGCATTCCATTCATGAGGATTTCTACACGTTATAAGGCATAAATTAGAGGCAAGTACGCATAGATTAGTAACTGGATTACATAAATCTTGTAATATGTAGGTAAGTTTTGTAACATTTAGCATAACTCGGCGTAATCATCGAACTAAACCCAATGTACAGTCTAATACCCAAAGTAATTGGCCTTGACACGAGCTTTATTTATTAGTAAACGCGTAAAAGTTTTAATAGCAAAGCAATACTACTTGAAAGTATTGGTCCATCTTGCAAAACCATCACGTATGCGCAAGTATAAAAAATACTTACGGTATTCGTCAATAGAAAATTGCAAGAATGAGAAAAGACAACTGAATTATTCGGAACGATGAGTTTCATATTTACGAGGAGGTATAATTAAATACACATCTTATAAATTATTATTCATTCAAAGGTGGTCTGTAAGAAATTCCATAGATACGCCATTATTTTGTATGCAGTCTCGATGGTGGTATACTTAGGGGTTTTTTTGTTTTTTTTTAACGTGAGGAAATCCGACATGGATGCTATGCCGGACTCCTACCGACTAAAATCACACGATTCCTTACAACTGTCTACGGCCGGGAGTCCCAAGTAAGCCCTCGGAAGGATGTCCCAGGGCTCTCGGCAGCCAGTGGTAAGTGTAGTGTAGGTATGCGACTGCCATTGCCGAGGTCTTGGGTTGGAATCCTGGGCCGGAATAATACATGTGTGTGATCCGCAAAAATGTTTGTTTCGTACTTAGATGAATTAAAAATGCCCTTTTTAATTCATCTAAGGTTTCGTAGTTTGAATGTTTCTATTTCATAGTATGATATATGTATTTAAAGTTTATAAGCCTATGCTTATTTGGGTTAGATTATCCGATGTAGTAAAAAAAACTTTCCTCAGCCAGTCCTAACAATTTTCATCACAAATATCCTCCAAGCTGTTTGAGGATTCCGCAGAAATGCAATCTATACTTATAATAAATCTGTAGAAGTGAAAATTCTGTACATTGAAAATATAAAAAAAATAAATGGCAGGGGGTGTTACTAGACCGACACCGAACCCAAAAATGTGATTAAAAAATTTTTTGTCTGTCTGTCTGTCTGTTTGTTCAGGCATCACGCAAAAACTACCGGTTTGATTACGATGAAACTTGGTATAATTTATTCTTTAATATCCTGGGCACCACACTGGATACTTTTTATCCCGGAAAAATATACTTATTATAAAATAAAAAACGAACTTAAGTTGTATAAAGTTATTTTCAATTATTGCTTAAACGGTTAATGGTACGATGATGAAATTCAGCATGTGCGTTGTTTGTTACAATTTGAAATAAGTAATTTTACCATTTTTGCAAATTCCACCTCCAAAGGTATAAAAATGGAGGGTCAAGTTTGTGTGAGACAACGCGATTACTTGGTCCGATCTACTTAAAATTTGGCATATAGCATTATTAACACACTTGATGGAAGTCGTGTTCCTTATTTTATTGAAATTTATACTTTATCGACCAAAAAAGGGAATGTAAATTATTTTGGAGCTGATTTTCTCCGGAGATGATATCAATACTTCTTAAATACTCTTATTTTTTATTTAAATTACTTTTAATTTTGACACATTAGTGGAAGTTCAGTCCGATCGACATTTTCATTTTCATGATTTTGCTTTAAATAATATCGGAAATATTATTGTTAAACTTTTAAAATTTTGTAAATCAAAAAATTTTGTGAAAAGAAGAAGAAAATTCGAAGATGGCTAGCCAGTAATAATGAAAGACCACGCTTCAGGTAGTGTCCACTGTGCATTTGAACGAAATATTGTCAGCAGCCCTAAGCGACTGGTCATGGAAGGCATGAACTTTATTCTATAGTGCTGGCTGCATTCTGTGCAGGACACAGACTCACTAAGTCTTTGTAAAATACGGGAATGGCCTCTACGAAGATTACATTTGACAAGTAAAAAGAGCCATTAAAATGAACATGAACGCTTAGCAGATGAAATTTACATGGATATTAAGTTAACAGGTCTTGGTTGGACCATCTGTATATGAGGATAATGTCTACCACAGTTCGGTTTTCCCATACGTCGTAGGCCCACAGTATGACTGGGACTACCTGAAAAAGGAACTAAGTTACCATGTCAATTGCTTAGAAGAGAAGTTGAGTCAAGTCAAGTAGTAGTCTAGCCAATGAATTAAGAAATGTATTTTTTATAAATAAATTTACATAACTCATTTAATATGTATTATGAATTTGTTATTCAGAAATCTATTCCAGTATCAAATTTTTCTTACAAATACGAATGTTTGTGAGTGTGGATGTTTGTTACTCTTTCACGCTGTAACGGCTGAACGGATCTGGCTGAAATTTGGTACCTACAGAGATAGGTTACAGACAGTCTAGGAACCAAATTTCACGCAGGCGAAGCTGCGGGCATCAGCTAGTACATAAATAATTAAGTACTTATGTATCTTCTATGCATCGTGCATTTATTTACCTATGCGGTATAAATTGCACCTGTGGGACCAGTCACTAGTGAATACAAAAGAACATGTTAGGTTTGATTTCCATATTTGCCATTAACGACGTTGAATGAATCACTAAAAGAAAGTGTACGGGTATACGGGGTCAGGTAATTTGCGATTAGCTTACCAAGCACCTTCTGCAAATGCTATTAAATGTTTGAGTGACCACTCCCATCTCGTATCATAAGAGAGTTTAGTTTTATGAGTTTCTCTGCATTTTTAGTATATTTGAAGATCAATTATATAAATAAAATGATTGGTTATCTAAATTACGAGTACATTTAAGTCATTTTTTTAAATCGTTTTTTACGGAGGTTTGAGTCATTTTCATGCACTTTTTGTATGACTCGTAATTTTATATTGTAATTTTCAAATCGGCCTATCATAGTTCACTGCAGATCGTCAGCTTTTCCAATGTTTGGAACTGCGGGGAGGAACTCAGCTATTATTGATATTATACCGACCCGCCTAGCTAGAGTGGAAGAGATAGAATGGCAAATCACCCTCCCAAATCGATTCTGCCTACATTCAGCAGCCGAATGACTATGAGCTGATTAGATTGATAGATTAATCTTATACTATAATAAGAGAGTAGAAATCGTGTGTCTGTACAATTGATAAAATTAAAAAAAAAGTAGCGGGGGCGGTATAAAAACACCAATAGAGCACAAAAATGATGTTTTTAAAATTCTTTTCTGTCTGTCTGTCTGTCTGTCTGTCTGTATGAGCGTCAGGATTTCCGAAGATACTGAACGGATTCATTTGCTGTTTACAAAAAAAGATTAAGCTCAACTCGGGGGAGGCTTTAGGCTATTTTTCATCAAAATCGAATCGCAGATGAAAGAACCATAGTCGTATAAAGTTATTATCAATTATTGCCTAAACGATTTGAAACAATTTGAAGAAAGTAATTTTACCATTTTTGCAAATTCCACCTCCAAGGGTATAAAAAAGAAGGGTAAAGTTTGTATGGGACAACGTGATTCCTTGGTCTGAACTACTTCAAATTCGGCTTATAGCATTAAAATCATTATTGATTAAAGATGTGTTTCGTATTTTATAAAAAATTATACTATAACGAGCTAAAAAGGGAATGTAAGATAATTTGGGGAAAAAAATTTCCAGAATTGTTATCAATACTCCTTAAAAAACTTACTCATTATTTTTGATTTAAATTACTTTTAATAGTGACACATTTTTGAACGTTAAATCCGATTGACATTGTCATTCCTATTTGATGTCCAACAGAGATTGATTTTGTGTTATTGTAAATGGGGCGTATCGCCATTTTTTACTGATTTAATTTGTATCTATTTATTTTACTGGAGACTGACAAAATCGTTAATAAACGGAGGGCCATTCATTAAAAGAAGAAGAAGAAGATTGTAAATGTCTTCATGTTGATTAATTAAAGTTTAGTATAAAAAGTTGAACCGGTAGACTTAGACACAGGCTGTTCAGGAATAATTAACGAACTCGCTCTAAGTGTGTACGGTTCATTCAAATAAAACCAACTATTATCAGGGTATTCATCCTTCGACTAAAGACTGTCAACATGATTCTCCAACCAAAGTTTTAATTACCTACCTTGCATAGGTAAAATTTCGCTTGATTTGGACGAAAAACATTCAGGGTTCCGCATCCAAAGGGGTAAAAACGGAACCCTATTACTGAGACTCCGCTGCCCGTCTCTCTATCACCAGGCTGTACCTATCTCATAAGCCGTGAAGTCACGCTCGCATAGTTCCCATCCCACCACGTAGTTCCCGTTCCCGTGGTATATAGTAAGGGAATATAGCCTATGTGACCCGGGGATAGTGTAACTTCCCAGCAGTAAAATAGTTTACAAATGAGTTCAGTAGTGGCGAAACCTGCATACAATCAAATCTATAAATCTATTCTCTTATAATATTAGTTTTTTTAACATGAAGAAAATCCCCCTCCCAACCCATGGTACACCTCATTGGTTCACCTGGGTGGACCACGACCAATTATTTTTTTCCGTGGTACACGTTAATCAAATGTATATTTTTTTAAATAAATTATGTTGGTCGTGGTTCACCTGTGTCTACTTAGACGGTAAGTAGGTACTTAATTTGAAATTAAACGCCTTTATCATTTAGGATTAAATGTTTAACACTTAAAGAAATAAAATAAACTAAATTCTAATTAAACTAAATTAAGCTAAATAAAAATAAAATTAATAATTAGGTAAGTATATGAGGACTATCAGGCGTCAAAGAATTCCTTAATTCCTTAAGAACTACTTGATACTTGAATGAATTATCGCAGTTTCTCTAATGCGTAACCAACAGAAATATCATTATTTAATAATTGCATCTGTATGTTAATAATGTCGTCGTCGTTTTCTACAATGTGCTTTTCCGCTTCGCATATGAATGGGACATCGCGAAAGACTCGATAGAACGTAATACGGAATGTTAATTTATTTCTATAAAAGGTTCATTATCAAGGTGGACCAAGGGTAAATAATTCTGCCTGTAGTACACCAAGGTGGACCAAGGTGTACCACGGAAAAAAATAATTGGTCGTGGTCCACTCAGGTGAACCAATGAGGTGTACCATGGGTTGGGAGGGGAAAATCCTACAGGGATGCTATGCCGAACTCCTACTGACTAAAAACCACACATTTTCTAACTAATTCCTACGATTGGGACTCCGGGTAAGCACTCGGAAGGACGACCCCAGGACTCCCAACAGACCTCGGCTACCACTACGGCCTCGTCTATGGGTGGTTCGGGTGCTGTCCCGCATTAGTTTAGATATATATACTATAGGGAAACATTATTTTACGGCGCAATATTCATGAGACTTCGCTGTCCATCAGTACGTACCTATCTCAGGCTGTCCACGCACGGTACTTATCTTAGGAACCGTGATAGCTAGAGAGTAGATATTTTCACAGATGATGTATTTCTGTTGCCGCTGTAACAGCAAATATTAAAATCAGAAAAGAAGGTGGATCAAGGGGGGCTACCATACAACAATGGTAACTTTTTTTTGCTGTTTTTAGTACCTACGGAACCACTCGCACTTTACCGATTTATTAGATTCACTAGCCGTTCGCGTTCTGAAATATGTCTATCTTATAAGTCAATGACGTATTTAGCTCCGTGTGGCGACGGGGTTCCGTGCTGCGAGGAGTACAAATACATCCCGAGAGTGTCGTAAGAGGCGACTAAGGGAACATTTCGCAAAAATATCCATTGCGCAGAGAAGGAAAACCTGAAATAAAACCCGGTTTTCAGTAAAATGACAATCGTTAAGCCAAGTTGAAGACCTTATGGGCGGCTTGAAATATCCCAACTGTCGGGTAGCGGCGACCTGTGCCTGTCCATTTTAACACGGCAATAGGCTCACCAACTATTACGTGAGAGATAAAACTGAAAGGTGAAATGTGGGCGTATACTATACCTCTGCCTACCCTTTCGGGGATAAAGGCGTGACTATTTATGTATGTATGTGTACGACGTGCGGGAAAGCGCGAGGGGAAGCCAGGTTTGCAGATATTTCCGCCGTACTATTTATGTAAGGATTTTATTGGGCAGTTTCACGATATTAGGTATTAAATTCTTTTTGGTCTGATTTACTTTTAATTCTAATTTCTAATTTGGTATTAATACAGATCAGTGGGTGGCATATCTAATGGTCAAATACAGTAGGACTACTGGGAATAGGTCAAAAAATAGTGTTGTGACTGAAATGGATAAGTAAGTAGTTAGTTTAGTTTAAAATGGTATTGATGCCGTCTTAGACTATTAAAATTTAGTCAATGATAATAATGTCGGCCCGGGCAACCGGTCAAAATGATGTGATGAGCCGACGATGACGCGAGCGAAGCCGCGGGCACCAGCTAGTATTTAAATAAGTAACTAATTTATTGTATGAATACAGATTACCAACTTATTAGCGTGACCGATTATAGAAGTGTGTGCAATAGGAACTCTATCACATTCCTCTGCGAAAAATATCAAATGTTATGCGATCTTATGCCTTAGTATTAGATATTACACAAGTCGTCATATAATAACAATTAGCATATTTTGTACAACTTTAGTGGATTAGGTTAAACTTAGAATCGAATTTGTAGCTATTAGGTAGTATTTAACTCTTTCACGCATCATCTTAACCGATGCATTACATCAACTTGGCTGTTATTAATGGGCATTCAAATTATTATAATATTTTTTAAATGTCATCAATTAATTTCTTCTTTAGATAAAATTTTAATATGACTAAATTTTTTCCGTTAAATTTTCCGTTTATTATATTTGTTTCAGTAATTCAATGCCTATGCTCTATCATATGTGGTTTAACTATTGGATACTTTTTGCCAACATAGATTTATTTCAATTTCTAATAGGTATGGTTGAATCGCCATTCACCACGAAATCTCTGACTAATGGAGTGACAATGACTACTTTAATTTATTTTTATTTAACTGTATTAAAATTTTATAGTATCAGTCAGTTGGTAGGTTTCAGACATTTCCTGGTTTCTGTGGTTTCAGTCCAACATGGGTATTTTATGCAATTTCATTCGCGTATTATAATTACCGATGCAATGACGGGACCTTGTATGACGGGTCATAACATAATATTATACAAATATAGCATAGCTTAGTCTGAAAACACTGATGCTATAAAACTTGTCTGATTTATTAGAGTAAGTGGTCTCAAAAATGCGCGAAATAAATTCGAAAGCAATAAATGAGAAATGTAAAGCCGGTATAAAGCTATAAATAACAAGCATCATGTAGACCAAATCTAACGTGTTTGACATTTATTTTATCATTTAAAAAGTTCGAAGCGCTCGTGGCCCCGCGGACTCGGTGTTCTGTGAACGATCACTGCAGTAAGCCACATTTACTATGGTCGAATATGGATGGGTGACCACCACGTGGACCACTTTGTGACATTTATTTACGAGCGTTTCCGTGCTTCGGAAGGCACGATAAGCCGTTGGTCCCGGTTGCCAGTAAAATGACAGTCGTTAAGCCAAGTTGAAGGCCTTATGGGAGGCTTGAAAAATTTCAACCGTGGGTCGTCACAACCTGCGTCCAGGTCGGCAGCGCGTGTGTAGCGCCTCTGGTGTTGCAAACGTCTATAGGCTACGGTAACCAACCTTCCGGTGGGCCGTAAGCTTGTCTGCCACCTAAGTAGTATAAAAAAAAAAAGTACTCAAGCACGTTTCCGGTGAATCTGTCTATGCCTTAACTGGTAATCATCATCATCCAAGCGCCAGTTCCGGTTGGTTCCAATGTTCCTTGTCGTAGTAAACATAGTGCGATGTAATACAACATTTTAAATAGTTTCACTAGCGATGATAATATATTATGAAGTAAAGGAAAACATAATACACACAAGTCACGCTCAAGCTTTGCTTTGCTTCTGGCGTATCACAGAATATATAATATTTAGCTTTTCTACTTTTACAAACGTTTTCATACATGCAAGCCGTCTACAGGCACATAGGTACTCCGAACATACCATTCGTTCGTTAGTACGATGCCGATCTTTACAAGATTTTATATGTCAAGGTCAACACATGTCATCGCGGTAGGTACAGGAAATTTAGAACAAAGTATCCTGCATTGCTTTGGCCGAACGGTCGGATATATTGTCCGATCAGTCGGACAAAGAAGTCGGTCCAAAGTGTTCTCAGGACAAAACCAAAACTAGTTATGGAATTAGTGTTATGTAGATGAGCAAAAGCGTTTTTAAAAAATAGGAGAATTTTCATCACGTCCTCAAATATTAGGAGGCTTCGTAGTGTGCAAATAGCATTTGATATTCAGACATAGAAGCGTAATAAATATATAATATTAAAATCATACAGGCGTTAGTAAACAGTAACAACATCAATAACAATGAACAATCACTCACTGTCTCTGGGTTGTTGAGAGCATTAAATTTCCACGACAGTTCTTCGACCACTTGCACCCATCCCATGTGGTAGCTTTTCCTTGGTTGATTGTACCCAGCAGTAGCTCTGAATTCCACTTCCACCACAGGAGGTGGCGTTGGTGTTCTGTACAAGGACTTCCACACTCCCATTTTGACAGGATTATGTATCACTGCACTGTCTTCGGAACAATCTAACGACACTAATGACGTCATTACCGATATTGGTGATCACTTAAACTGTGTGTACTTGGCACGTTCATTGTAGCTACTTTATCACTATTGTTCGTCCACGACCGAAGTAATTATATACAAATATATGACAACAGTCCAGTATGACAAATTAATGTTATGTTTCGATATTGCGTTGCTGATAGGAGCACTGTGTTCATTATAATGGGCACAGTGTATTTTCCGGCAACACTTAACGATAATTTGTTACTAGTTAATTATTATCTATCTTCCTAGAGTTCATGTTAATTCAATTACAAATGATATGGTAATGAACTTTCTTGAGTACTTAGTCATCATCTTTCGAACGTTAATCCCGGTTGCATCCGAAGTTCGCTTTCTCTCTTATCCATCCACTTCGCACGGCCACGGTAATGTCAATATTGTTGTTTTTACTTAAATTGATTACAGTGCCACGGTAATGTCTTTACCATGTCACTATAATCAATTTTAGTGAAAACAACAGCACGCATGTCATCATCTACTATGTCAAGCCATGGCTATTTAAGCCTTCTCTTACCGCGATCTGAACCTGGCCGATACTTATTCCCTACGCTATGTATCTACATCTACAATATCGATTCTATTTGTCATCGACTTGTTGATTTGTACCTATATATTGTTAACATTAGCAATCAATCAATCAATCAATCAATTGATCGAAACCATTAATTATAATTTTATATACATTTAATTTAGGGCCAAGAAATTTTTTGGAGTAAACACGTATTCGATTGACCCGGATGATGCCACGTGTCGAAGGTTTTCTTTCGCTCGCTCTGGCCGATTCGCAGCATTGTTTTTGTTAGTCTTGATCACGGAGTAATCAATGCAACCAGTCTCACAGATATTACACCAGGAAGTGGGACACCGTTGTAGAAACTCGCGGCGTAGCATGCGCACCGGCAAACGGATGACCTTCACATTTGAATAAAAAGAAAAGTTATTGGGCGAGATTTAAAAGGCTCCTAAGCAAAAGTGAAGACTACCCATTATGAGAAATCGAAGATGAAAATCTTTTTCCAACTAAAATATACCTATGTTTTGTTGATTACTTATGTGTGAGTAAAGGGTTAGGCTGAAATGTGTACCTGCCGTTAATATTTTAACATTTTTGTTCTGTTTAATATATTGGGACGATTAGATCGTGCGATCTTTGTTTTAACTACTTAAACTTGCACAGGCCGTCCTAATGTTTTTCTCAGTAGATACTACCTCATTAAGATCATCGAGATCATCTCGACGAAGGCAAATGCCGAAATAAGGATCACTTGACGGCTACTGTCAATAGTTTTATTGTGGGGTATATTACTGTGGAGTCCTGGGGTATCCTTCCGAGGACGTAGGCTGTTAGGTAGGATACGTATGGTTTTTAGTTGGTAGGCGTCCGGCATAGCATTCATGTAGGATTTTGCTCACGTTAAAAAAAGACAAAGGGTTATGATCAGCGATAGTCTACAAGACTTTTAACAGTGGCCCCTTAAGTTAGGGGTCCAATGAACTGCTTCTTTACCCGTGATTATAAAAGGCGGAAATTTCCTTTGAAGTTTCTAAGGTCCGACAAATAAACATTCTTGGAAAACAGCTATATTTTTTATAATTAGTGACTATATAATCGGAAAAAGAGAGAGACAAACATATTATACTTCACATACTTACCCAAGTACCTATTCTTTAGTGAATTTGCACCTAAAGATGCCGCAATGAAATTGGATGGTTGCTTATTACCCTAATAAATCTTGCCGCTCGCTCATCAGTATCAATCAACGTTACCGAGGTAGTGCACGAATCAGTTGTTATACAATAACTTTAGAAACACTGATTTCCCAATATATCTCAAATGAAACACCGTCACACAGGCGTCTAAATACATAAAACATAATGTTTACCTACTGCGGAAGTTCAGTTACATCATTACCTGAATGTGAAATATGATTCGTATATAAATTAATTTCAACTGTGACCCAAAATACGAGCATTTGCATACCATTACCTACAGTATATATGTCTATGTATTGATTGTTTTATACTAAACGTTCAAATCCAATGAATTACATTATTATAATGAATCATTCGATAACGATGAGCATGTATTTTCTATTCTATGTTACTTACTCACAACATCAGAGTTTCGACTTTAATATCTATATTTAAGCTCTCATGGTGCGGAATAATTTGGATAATCATTCCATAGCACGATTATTATCCGCTTTCTACGAAAGAACAAGAATAATTTTACAAATTATATTAAAATTCAGCAAGTTGAAGAGCCAGAAGCGGGACAAAATAAGATGGATGGAGTGTTATGAATGTAAAAGGAGTAAATGATGAGATGACGAGTAATATGAAGGATTGGAAAAAGAAGACATTTTTACGCCAACTCCAAATAAAGTGGGACAAGAGCAGAAAAATGAATGAATGATGAAGATGAAATTTAGCAAGACGTATGTGTATCTTTGTAACTTAGAAAACGAGCATAAAAAGAAAATGCCACCGGATTTGTAACAACCACTGACCAACAAACTTTCGACTATTTGTATGTTTTGCACGAATTCTTCATGAATCATATCATGAACTTTGTCGTCGACTATTTCCTTCCTGCACAACATTATAGACGAGTAAACGTCTACTATCTATTTGCCCATCTCTCAGCGTTAGCTGCAGTGGGAATACTCGTGGGGAAATCCTATAAGTTATTCGATATCCACACATAAAAGATCTGGAAACGTTCCTGACTGTGCCCAATAAAAGCACTTGAATGATTTATCATAATATGACTCAAAGGAAGTAATAAGGGTCTAATTTTAAACATCCCAATATTGTACTGGTATGAGTGGTAACCATCTCGTTTATTTATTACCGGATGTAAGTCTGTAAATGCTTTTTAATGATAAATAAACGATTATAAAGAATTTGAAGCAAATATTATAAAAAAAGCAACAATTTAACCAGTTTTGAAGCTGCTAGCTGTTTGCTTTGCCAGTGACATTCTACAATGAACTTTACCCCTTTTTTATTCCTTTTAAGGGTGAAATTGCGAAATCTCTTTTTTATCGGGTACACTATAAACCTCGTTTACCCAAAAAAGTCAAGTAGCTGTCAGTGTTTCGGCTGTGGTCAATTTATTAGTAATTGCAAGAAGACAGTTTAAGTTTTGGATTAGTGTTTAATATGCCTATGCGAGAGACATTGGAGGAAACCCCATTTCGAATAATTATATAGAAATAGCAGCACACAAATTGTTTATATTATCATTGAAACTGGTTTTACCTGTTCCATTGCGGTTTTCAACTAGCGAACGTAATCGGTACCATCATGCAACGACATTCATGCTCTAAACCAGACTAAAAGAAAGTGTAGTATTACACCAAGCGCCGTGATCCTGATAGGATAGTATTTACCAGTTCTCTCAGTAATAGTTATCCCAAGAGCAAACATGTGACATGCACGAAAGAAAGAGTTAATTGCATAAACACTTCAAATGGCCGTAGAAGCGAAAATAAGTATCTAGCTCAAATCACAAGGTACTTATAAAAATGCGGACGCTTAATCAGATTTAAAAATTTCACTGTTCTACTTTCAATAGGCAATTTGAAAGATTAGAAGGAGACATGTTTTTGTCACTTGCGGTAGCAGCTTTCAGTCGTTAGTGTTAAACGAGTAAGTACATGATGTGTGCATTAGCGGTGAACGGTGTGTTCTGCTGTGGCCGAGTGTCATATCCGTAAAAGCTTCGACATTTTCCAAAGGAAATAGAGTCATAAACTACATTATAAAGTGCTGCGGTAAACCAACACCTACTTTGAATACCGTTTCTTGACTATTATAGTACTGAGTACGTGAATAGAAATGTTTGAGCTTGCAATATAATTAATCATAAACGAATATCTGTCACTTACAAGCAGATTAAGTGAACTCACGAAAGTGGTCATGCACGCTAGCAATAAACCGGCAACGGTAAATTGATCGCAAAAGTACTGACTGAACGGGTATTTAATTTAATGCGGGATGATATGCGTTGGAAAGTGTTCATTTTTGACTGACCTTATCTTTATAAGAATTGACGAATTGAGATTATTGTGTTCTGGGTCATGTTTTGGGAAATTATTTCGAGTAAAGCAACATCATACTACATATCTTTCTTTGAGATTACATCTATCCTACTAAAATATGAATTTGATTATAAATGTTAAGTATGTAAGCCGAAGTGTGTCGATGTTTACTTTCACTTGGGCCAATATATTTAGCCACTACTCACTGTAGTAAGAAATCGAAGATCGCTATAAAATACTACGAACTGTACCTAAATATAATTGTGAATGAAATTGGAGAGTTCAATCGGAAGAAACGTTACTATAGTGGAATGGCATCTACACATGAAAGTGCGTGAGAAACTTAAAGCGTATCAATATAACATGTTAGTAACAGTATTATAGAGCACTAACCTTATATAAAATCATGCAGTAAAATACTTCTTTAATTACATTCTTTTAAAAAAACTGATATTTTCCATTTAACAGATTAAAATTCCGCAAAGTAAGTACTCAGATGATACAGAACGTAAACATAAACAGGGACATAAAAGTTCGTCTGGTTAATAAAAATGTGGAAGACGAAGCTATTAAAGACAGAATTTTTAACCACAGCTTGCCAACAGCAACAGCCTAGTTGAAACAAGTTCAACCGCGGGCAGATGACATGGGAGGATGGCTATCTCGTAAAGTGCGCCTGAAAGGGCGACGGCCGGCTACGTGTAAACAAAAACAATGTCAAGAAATAGCTTTATGTAGCTATTGTGTTTATGAAAGGTAAAATTCTCTACTTCTATTCATAAATTGACGTTACTTATACATACGACAAATCCATGAACGTGTACTGCTTAATGAAATACTTACGTAGTATGTACGTACTTAATGAAACATTTGAATCATTATGATTCAAATGTTTCATTAAGTACACCGCTCACCATCACCATCATGTGGAGTTGTTGCCAATCTTTTTAATTAATTTCCTATTAGTATTTTGAAATGACTGATCTTTGTATTTTAATAAAATTGTGAGCTATATTAAAAATTATTGAGATTTAAAAAATACTGTACAAAGAAAAAAATGGCGATGAAATGTTATCTCTAAAGACGTGCCAAAGGTGCGGCGGCGAGGCGTGTTTGTTTCACAAACAGACAGTTAGCGCCTCCGTATACGTTAAACACATCTTTGTTTGCTTGCTCGGGGCATATGCTAACTTTTTAAAGGGCTTTTGTTTTACTTAATTTGTTATTTGAGTGACAGAGTGCAGCATTTTTAATTTCTGATGGCAAATTTGTATTTCTTTTTTAGCAATTTTGTCTGTTTGTCGAAGTACCTATTAAAGAGTATTTTTCAAATTATTCCTGACCTGACGAAATTTGATCAGTAATATTTTAGAAATATGTAACGAATTTTTGATTTCTATGACTTCGTTGATTGGAGTTAATCCATTTATGAACAAGAGCTATTACAGCTGTCAACTATACAAGTAGTAGGTAAGTAACTATGTAAAAGGGAACGTTTGCTGTACTAGCACTATTATTCGATCTAAAAAACATAA
Organism: Miltochrista miniata; assembly: GCA_933228765.1. Classification (NCBI taxonomy): domain Eukaryota; kingdom Metazoa; phylum Arthropoda; class Insecta; order Lepidoptera; family Erebidae; genus Miltochrista; species Miltochrista miniata. The sequence continues at coordinate 8,990,957 of OW121753.1, forward strand.
TTATCTTAAAGAAAGGAACGCGAGAGATTTCGACACGGGCATCATGTAGAAGTTGGAAGAGATCCCTAACACGGTTTATTCATAAGTATTTAGATAACATTAACTGGTCATATTATAAGGTGGTTGTTTTGATTTCGTACATCGCCTATATATTATGAAATACATACACATACACTGCATACCACTGTGCCAATTACGTTAATTAAAGGGAAACTGCAATTGTAAACTATAGCACTTGTAATAATGGAGACCATAACGGTTATTATTTATAGTTAAAGGAACTACAACGTGCTTCTCATCATTGATACGATGATTCATCGCAAGTATTTACTTTCACAAATCACTACAACTCAAATAATTCACGAATACACTATAAATTGTAATTTTAAATGTATCGTCACTTGCAACTGAGGTTATGAACTAAACACACGGCTGCGAACACTGGTGATTCAAGGAAAACTAATGACTTTGAAACAAATAACTATATTAGTATTTTAACTTTCCTTGTTCAACAAATAATAATTATACCTATTTGTATATAAAGCAGTATAGATCTATACGTATAGTAAAAGATTATATACGTGCAAAAACAGTACCTATCGTATAAAAAACGTCACCTGTTTTTAAAAAGTAGAGGTCATAAAATTTTGTTACATTCAATCTTTTGCAATTAAAACTAATTAACAGATTATCTTTTATCTTGCTCAAGACATAATAACAGATAAAAAAACTGTTGCTGACCACTGAGTTCATCTATGATTCCAAATTGCGTGAGTTATCCAACGCGAAGAACGTGAAAGGCCACGATATGGTAATCAGGTTATTAGAAATCGGAAGACAAGACAACGTATGATGTTCATGTGTCTTGGTAACCTAAATGGTTTTAAAAGCCTTCCGCCTTGAAAAGCGTAAGCAATGAAAGTGCTTTACCGTGAAATAAATCGATTAATTATAATTTTGCTTCTTTATGAGTTTTACTATAGAATCTATATCTATACTTATAATAAAACTGTTGAGAGTCGAGAGTCTGTACATGGAAGATATTTTGAAAATTTTAATTGTAGGGCATTCTCTAATTGATACTGAAGCCGAATATGTAATTTAAAAATTTCATGTCTGTCTGTCTGTCTGTCTGTCTGTCTGTCTGTCTGTCTGTATCCCGAATAAGTATCACGCCGAAACTACTGAATTGATTTGAATGAAACTTGGTACAATCAGAGCTTATAATCCGAGGAAGGTTCTAGGATACTTTTGATCCCGATACTTTGCTCGGTGCCTTTGGGAGAGGGGGGAAGACAAAACGGTTTTTCAGTGTTATAAAGGGAATACTTTAAGGAATATTTCATACAAGTTTCAATGTTGAAGGTTTTGTAGTTCAGGAATTAGAGACATCTCAACTTTTACAAAACCAGGAATTCAAGGATCTCAGTCCACGCCTTCGGCGCGGACGGAATTGTTTTAGAATAGACTTAATCTTTAAGCTCTTTTATGATTAAGCAAACAGGGCAGTTTCATATGCTCCCATGAGTCTGTTGAAATAATACCTATCCTTTCATATACCATACGTGGCGTAAACGAAGTTGCGAGGGTCAGCTAGTATATTATATTATCTGTGTTCTAACTATCTTGAGGTCTTATTAGATGACTAGCTGACCCGCGCAACTTTGTTTGCGTCGCATGAGAGTGAGAAAGAGAGAGGCATGGTATTATTATTTTAAGTAATATAATGTTTCCCGTCGCATTTACTCCCGTCGCGTCGCCGCGTCGCTTATATTCATTAGAACTGACCTGCACAACTTCATTTGCGTCACATGAAAGTGAGGAAGATAGAGGTGTGGTATTAGTGTTTAAAGTTAAAGTAGTGTATTAAGCCTGCTGTTGCTGAGGTATATTGGCTTTAAACGCTGAGCTAGAACAAATTTTTACGTGATTCGCTAATGTTTGTTTATAGTTTGGTTCTCTATATGTAACATTCATTAATTTAGAAATACATATTAATGTTCATCACTTGTCTATATCATGTAACACAAGCTTATATCAGCTTAATTTGGGCTAGCTAGACGATGTGACGCTGCTGTGTAAAATTCACAATTTCTTATACAGAAATCGTTTTTAATTATCAAAGTAAAATCACAATTAAAATATTAGCTGCCCAATAGATAGAAATCAGTGGTAATAAGATTTCTCTTTAGATTGTAGTAACCACGCCCTTGGTTTCCATTTTTTTTTTCTTGATTTATAAGTATAGCTTATGAGTGGTTATGCGGTGATTTAGATACCTCATTTTGATTGGTTTTCAAACAATGTATCGATCTATGTTTTTACAATAGCTGTTATGTCATTTTACACACGTATTGCATCATCAAGCCATTGAACACTCAAAGCAAATTTTGCATGTTAATTAGACTTTTAAAGCATTTAAAAATAGATTTTAAATGCTCAAAATACAGAATACAGAAAAATTATTGTTAGCTAGGGATATTGTTATACGGCGGCACTGTTTAGTTCAAATAAGCATGTGTTATTCCTTTAATAAACTGACATAATTATATATTTTTAAAACATACATTTTATACATAGAAAACGTCCATCGCGGTATGGACGTTTTCGAAACCAAAAATTTAGGAACTCAGGAATTTTTCTACGGACCCAGGATTCAAATCCACCTCTAAGAGTTACTAAATGCACGTTTTGGCAAAATTAAGAGAAGAAATCGTTCAAACTCTTCCAAAGGATAAAAATATAGCAGAACTTGAGTCACGCCTCCAATTCCACAAGAAATTCATGAATTTCTTTCGACCAGGCTGCGAACCCACCATGGTGGGTTCATGGTGGTGGTCGAGTGGGTTTGGGTAGTATCCGGAGACAACAGATAAAGACATTACAAAATCTTTTCTGGAGCAGGATGAGAGGGATGCCTATAAGGTGCACGCGAACCTGGAGATGCAGAATGAATGGCTTACTCTGGGCGAATTTTGTATTCCCATGGCCTTGCAGTGGCGTACCTTATTGTACGACTGGTCGCCGGCTTCGCTTAGATTCTACCTGAACGCGTTTCGGTTGACCCTCTCCGACCAAAGTAATCTGGTCAGTTGGGTAAAGGCCACAGATAAAACATGTAATGCATGTGGAGAACCGATTGGAACTGCTGGGCACCTGCTGGTAGGTTGTAGGACGCTATTAGACCGGGGTCATAACTCACGCCGACATGATGGGATATTGGAAATCATACGTGAGGCTGTCAGTTTGGCGGTAGCGAGAGCCAAAAAGTGATTAACCACAAACAAAAGAAATGACATTGCGTTTGTAAAGGAAGGCTGTTCAGAGAAAGTACCTCAAAAGCCATACTCAATTTTGATGGCTGCCGCCGATTGGACCATACTCGCAGACACGTATGAAAACCACTACAAAATCCCGGAGGATGTATGTGCCTCGCCATTCAGACCCGACATATTCCTGTTTTCGAGGATACACAGGCGTACAGTGCTCGTGGAGCTGACGGTGCCGTGGGAAACCAGCATACCGAAGGACCACGCCATGAAGACAAATAAATACTTTGACTTGACCAATGAGTTAATCAAAAATGGCTATGTGGTTAAACTCTATGCCGTAGAAGTAGGAGCAAGGGGAATTCCAGCTAAATCCCTGTATAATTTATTTAAGGGCCTTGGATTGCCAAGAGCTTCAGTAAGCTCTTTACTAAAACGAGTATCCAAAGCGGCATTGATAGGATCTTACCAAATCTGGTTGGGCAGGGGAGGGAACACTGCTGACGGTGGAAGGTGAGCGTTTATGCGCATAGTGAGGTGGCCACCCTAAACCTACTCAAATGGGTAGCAAGTCCCAGACGCCGCGCCATCGCGGGGTGTTCCCCCCTGTGCCACGCTCTGGACCCAGCGCCCGCCCGGAGAATCCATGGAATGCTAAGAATAAGGTCTCTCTCTTAAGTTTCAATATTCTATATTGCGTGACTTTATAATTGTGTGATAATTAGTATACTTACAGATAAAACGCTCTAGCTAGCTAATTAAATAAGTCTTTTATAGCATTGTTAATATTAAGCTTTGTTTTCTGTATAAATGTGAACGCAGAGACTGCTATAAATAAAGATGAAATGAAGTTTCATGATGTTTTATTTGGATGTATGTAGAGAGTAGTTGTCAAGAACTCTCTCATAGTATAGTCTAAATTCTATGTCATTAATGGTCTGAAGCGCTCGTGGCCCCGCGGACTCAGTGTTCTGTAAATGATCACTGCAGTAAGCAACTTTCACTATGGCCGGTCCATGGATGGGTGACCATCCCGTGATCACTTTGTGACATTTATTTGAGCGTTTCCGTGCTTCGGAAGGCACGTTAAGCCGTTGGTCCCGGTTGCCAGTAAAATGGCAGTCGTTAAGCTAAGTTGAAGGCTTTATTTCAACAGCAGGCAGTCACAACCTGCGCCTGTCCATTTAAACACGGCAATACGGCTCACCACCTATTACGTGGGACATATTATACAAAGGTGAAATGTGGGCATATGCCTCTGCCTACCCCTTCGGGGATAAAAGGCGTGACCATATGTATGTATGTATGTATGTAATGGTCCGAATAACATAATAAAACCGAGGAAAAGAGGTATTAGGAGTAACCGTATCAGGATTTTATGTTGGTAAAAGGTTATTACAATAATGTAGTTGAGAGTGATAGACTTTGAGGTCATATTATGGAAGGAAACTGTAATTTCTTCCACATACATGTTTGCTCTGATGGAATTTTACAACCCAATTTTGAAGCAAGAAACTATGTACAGGCAAGTTTTGTTTGAATGACAGTCCATGGATAGCTGTGTGACGTCATTCTAAATTCAACAACAAACAAACCACACACAAACACACACAACACAGTAACCACAACAATTAGTCGAGGGCCCCACTCATTACAAGGGGTCAGTGCAATGCGACCTCAATCCTAGCTAATATTATAAATGCGGAAGTTTGCATGTGTGGATGTTTTTGCATTTTCTGCACGCATATGGCTACTTTTAGCCCCTCTTGATAAAATAGAGTGCAGAGGGGCGTGTGTCGAGACTTTGTCTGCAGTGTGTGACTCTGTCGCATTTAACTACGTCACTAGGTCACATGGATCATTTGTTCAAAGTTTGAAATAAAACAAAAATGACAACTTCAATCGGATTGAACTTTCACAATAAACGTGTTAGAGAGGGGCAGTGGCGCATCCTCTAGTTACTTACTCTTTAGTTTTGTTTTGTTTAGTGCACTTACATAACGCAATTGAATAATTTACAATGACTGAAGATTTAGTACCTACCTATTGAAAATTTGTAAATATAAAATGTAGGTATACCTTAGTGTTAATGGTACTGTAAATTAAAAGAAAACTATTTCATAATTTGTGGCGTAATATTACACGTGGACACGCGATAATATAAATCAAGTTTTTATATCAGTAAGTAGAAATCAGTCTTTATTTCTAACTGCCTCTGTCGTGCAGTGGTGTATGTGACTGTCGTTGCCGAGATCTCCGGTTCGAATCCTGGGGCAGAACTATATTTGCGACGTTCATAATATGTGTTGTGGAGTTTGGATGTTTCTTCGTAAGTACCTACTTAGAAATATCATCGGACTTCAGAAATATTATCAGATAGCATTTGTTGATGTGTTCTTTTATCGTGTGAAAATCCTCATGGATCTCATGTCGGACTTCTACCGACTAAAACCACACGGTGCCTTGTCATCTGTCTTAGGCCAGGAGTCCTGGGTAATTTGTGGATGTGTAATATTTGACCTGTGGGCCTTAAAAGGCAACATTACATGTTGCCTAATCCGATCATAAAATGTTTCATTTCACTGCGTTTGTCAATGTTTCATTTCATTTCGATGCGTCTCCGTATTGTTTCGGAGTAGCATCATCAATATTATAATTATTATGATTGGGTTATGAAATGAATTGCAGTGGATTCATTTAATAATGTGACCATTTTACGGGCTCTGAAGCATTTCTTGTACCAATCTGCAAATGAATCAGATTATGAATGAAACGCGCTATGTTGCGAATTTAGCCCCTGGTTGTTGAATCGAATTACATACAAAAACTAACAAAGTGTTTAAGACTGTGTGATATAGAGGTGAATGTATTGTATACCTGCTCATGATTATCAGAAGTGTAGATTCCATAACATCAACTTATATTAGCTTAATTTGGATTAAACGGCGTTGTAAAATGTGTTTACTTTACTTATTCTAAAATAAATGAACTGGTACTAAAAACACCAATACAAAGACATAAAAAATCCGAAACTTCTTGCGGAAACAACAGCTTTACGAGTTCTTTGCGTGGATAAAATTCACAAAGAATTTGAATTAACATGTGGCACACTTAAGGAAACCACTTTCCCTATGCGTAGCAGACACATAATAATGCTACCGTCATTTACCTGATATGTAAGACTAGTAAATTATTGACAGATTAGCGTAAATTATCTCTAATGTTGATTATAGAGTTTCACGCACGCCTTGAGCCCCATGAAGCAGGATAATAGCCGAAAAGCCCCCACATACGCGGGTAGTACCCGAACCCCCTAGATGAGGTAGCCGTGGTACCCAAAATCAGTCAGGAATCCTGGGGTATCCTTTCGAGGACTTGCCCGCTCCCGGTCGTAGGCAGTAGTACGGCATACGAGGCATACGAGGTTTTAGTCGGTAAGATTCCGGCATAGCATCAATGAGGGACTTCTACACATAAAAAAAAAGACTGTCGATTAGTTCTAGTTGGTAGTGTCACTTACCACAAATTAGAGATAGTACAGATAGAAACCTACATACTAAATTCGCTGAGGCTACGCACACATAGACAACTCATTCACAGACAGCTATGCACACATAGACAACTCATTCATAGACACGAGGTCAACAGAATTTTCGATACTGATTTGTGTGCGAGAGTGTGTAGCAGAGGGTAGGTGTGAAAAAAACCGGCCAAGTGCGAGTTGGACACGCCCATGAAGGGTTTCGGAGCAGCAAGTAACATACAAAAGTTCTTATAGTTCGTTGTAACTTTGATTGATGTTTTAACACGTTCGCAGTGGTAGTGATTTTTCTAACCGAAAATTGCGGTTTATGACGTATTAAAAAAAAACTACCAGCTCTATCTCGTTCAAACCAATTTTCGTTGGTAGTTTTTATGGCAATGTACATCATATAACTTTTTTAGATTTATCATTCTCTTAGTTTATAAGTTAGAGGGGGGGGGGGGGGACACACATTTTTCCACTTTGGAAGTGTCTCTTGCGCAGAGTATTAATATTAGAAAAAAAATATTTTAGGAACCTCAATAGCATTTTTAAAGATCTATCTATAGATATCCCACACGTATGGGTTTGATGAAAAAAAATTTTTTGAGTTTCAGGTCTGAGTATGGGGACCCCCAAAATGTACTACTTTTTTTCTACTTTTATATAAGAATCTTAATGCGGTTCACAGAATACATCTAGTTACCAAGTTTCAATAGCATAGGCCTTATAGTTTCGAAGAAAAATGGCTGTGACACACGGACGGACAGACAGACAGACAGACAGACAGACAGACAGACATGACGAATCTATAAGGGTTCCGTTTTTGCCATTTGGCTACGAAACCCTAAAAAGTACATACATGAGTTTTCCATTTTTACTATCTCTAATTTGTGTCCTTACGTTGCCTGTTCACGTTACAAATAGAAGAAATAGATAATATGATGGCGGCTGTACACACTCGTCGAGAGCCTCTCGCCGAGAGCCTCGGCCGAGAAGGCTCTCGACGAGAGCATGCCTGTACACACTCGTAAGCTCACAGTCTCATAGCACTCCCGCGACAATGGACGTGGAAATTGCTGCTGCTGTTTGTTTTTGTAAAGCAAACTAATATTATAATAAAATGTTTATTAAATAAAAAACGATTATAAACTGAAACCGCTGCAGCTCCAGACTGAATAGAGGCAAAAAACTATAATTCGAGTTCTTTAGACCATTTAATGAAATACGTCTGTTCATTAAAACTTTCTGAGGGCAACTAAATGAACGAGTGTTGTGTACATGCCCGCTCTCATTTACCTCGCGAGAGCCAACGAGACCCTTTGACTCGGGCGCAAAAACCGACACGCCACCGAGAGCGACCGAGACGAGAACGAGAGAGCGAGACAAGACGAGTGCGCCCTGTACACACTCGCACTCGGCCTGTCTCGGGGTGTCTCGACGAGTGTGTACAGCCGCCATGAGGTGTAGCTCTTACTGGCAATCTGTATAAGTAATCACCTGTTGAACAACAATTTTTGATGATTATATCTTCTTCACTGATTGCGGGGTTCTGCTTAAAATAATGCATCTCTATTTTATAGTTTTGATTATATTCGGTATTGATAGGTAGATACATGTCGGGGGATAATTTTGACTCTCTCTGTGTTGTGTGAGATTGTTATCTCTTGGTAAAATTAAGCTTCAAGCAAGCATCAACAAAGTATCTAAATAAAGTCTATCATTTAGAATATGAAGCAATATACATAGTTATTTTTGCTCTCGTCTAGACGTTTTTCATAATAACCTAAATTAATTTAAAAGAATATGTGTAGAGTTTGCAGAGTGCATCTTCATAATGTATTTCTCTTGTTGGTTCTAATCTTGTTTAGTCATAACTAAAATTCATTTTTTTTGTAGTAACTAAACAAGACCGAATGTTTTAGAAAAGTAGTGGTGCCAAGTTATTAGACTTCCAGTTTAGCATGGTATAAATAAGCGACAGAAGCAACTTCGTCTTAAAATCGGTCTATCGTCTTTGTACTTAATAAGATACCCTACTTTCAGTAGAATACCATCAACATTCCAACAAGAAATGATCCATAGCATCAGTTTAAAAAACTTATAACGTCGACACTACACGCAAAGCAATGTAAGTACACACCTATGTACCTTACATACAACACTATCATCAGTGTAAATCACATAGAAGATTGAAGCGAACACGTTCCCACAGACAGTATCGGCCGATCGATTTACAATATCGTAAGAGCTTTTCTCATGCAACATGCGAGTATAATACATGTCACGTTTCTCGTATGTACGCTAAACAAAGGAACAGTCCATAAAAACCCTCTAAGAGTTTACTTTCTTTAAGTATTGTGAAGCCTTATGCGTCATACTAAGACGACATCTTTTAGCCAAATGACTTATGACAGTTTTTGTCAGATATTTTCAAGGAAATTACCCACGCATGATAAAATTCTGCATTTGAATTTTATAAACACATAATTTTGGCAATTTGAGCCGTACTCGATATATTATAGAGTCTGATTTGGTTGTCTAGTTGAGCAATAGTGATGCAGCAATTTTGACATTTATGCCAAATCTCGTTCAAGAAGTCATTGATTAACATGCAAATCCAATATAGGTCGAACCGTTTTGCATTATATTTCAAGGGTGACACCTACTAATAAATAAATACTTTTAATATGCAAAGGCAGTTCAATGTTAATTTATATCAACTATTTTAATGCAAGAAGCGTAGCTTGAGTTAACATTGAAAATTATTTGGAGAATAAATTGTTTTTTTCACAGAGACTACGTTTCATGATATATAACGCCACATGGATAAAGTAGCGTGCGAGTTATGAAAGATTTTTAAAATATGGAGCTCAAAAAATAAAATTCAAGCGAGAAACAAACAGTACTCAAAAAGAGAGTTCAACATTTTATGTTATTTTTAAACATCTATTTTTCATCCCCCTAGCTAAATGAAAAAAGAAATAAAAAAACATGGCAAAACAACGTTTGCCGGGTCAGCTAGAAATTTATAAAAGCATATCTAAGCTACGAAATAATATAAGTACTTACAGTTAGCTTCCAAGATGGCGAGAAATGATTAAGATTATGTAAATATTTTAAGTAAATTGTTTTTTTAGAACGAGGCCTTGGACGCGAGCATTTAGTCTAAATAATAAAAAGCAGTTCAATTTTTTGATTACTATCTTAGTACGTATTAATTATTATAAATACTAGCTGTTGATCACAGTTCGTTTGCGTGAAAGTATTAATTTAACTTTTTCATAGATTTTAAAGCAGGTATTTTCTGAAATACCTAATTACAATAATTTTTGAAAGTATTAATTTAACTTCATAGATTTTAAAGCAGGTATTTTCTGAAATACCTACCTAATTATAATAATTTTGTGTCAACTGTTACTAAACCTTATGACGCGAAAACAATGGTCGGACAACACGGAGATGTAAGGGTATACCCAAATCTGAAGATTTTGTGGATAGTGTAGTAATTACTTCACACACTAACAGTACCTCTACAGACTGAGTGGACTCTTTTAACGGTTGGTAATGATAACATAGACAAGTTAGAATTTCTTTCATTTATTTTTCTGTCCCTGCCTGATATTTCCTATTACACTAAAGTTGACAAAAGAATCTAAGAAGCAACATGCGATACTGATATTAAACTAACTGCTGCAATTGTTTTTTTTTTATATTTATTTAGGAGCTTTTGGCTTACATAGTCATGCCAGCTCCATCGTACCCTGAGCTTATAATACAAAAGATTGCCGTTTACATTATACTTAAGATTATTATTAATTTAGGTAGGCATTACTAAACTATTAAAATTTCATACAACATTTTATAAATTAGAATGGCAGCTTCAGAAAGAGGTTTGGCCAAGATACTATTGAAACTCCCAACATCCATCGATCGTATATTAGAGACTGATGCAATTGTTGTCATTCCTATTTTCCATTCTATTGATATAACTAACGCCTGTTAGCGGATACCGTCTGATGTCCAACCTCCATTTTGGGCCAATGCTAGAATCTCGTCTCTTTATCAACTGGTGCAATAACTAGCAGGTGGGAATGTTTTTATCTAGCAAATCTTAGCTCAACCCTGAACATCAAAACGCTATTTGGTGAGAATATTGCAGAATAAAAGAAGTACCTACAGCGAATTAACAAACAACTAAATAGTCTTGGAACCAAAAATTTAAGACGATTAAAATTTGTAGGCTTGCTGGGTTCTCTATAGATGTAACAAAATTATACAATAATCGTTATCTAAAATAGAGTAATTAAATTACCCAAATACTCGTTTGGTCTTTGGAATAGATTGCAAATCGCGTACAGGACCTTCCAAGATTTTAAAAATTGCCATTTTTCCCTGGAGAGGAATTCAAATTGTATTATTAGCTCAGCCAGTGTCGTCTATCGATATTTTTTTGCAAACTTTTCTTTTGTTTATTTTATTTTAAACTTTTGTTTACGTTGACTTAGCAATTTGATCTTTTCACACAACCAAAAAAATGCAAATTTAATGTCCTCTCAACTTTATATCTCCACACATTCCTTCAAAAAAGGACTTTGAAATTTATAACCACCTCTAAGGTTCTTTGTGATTCAACAAAAAATTGCAATTTCAGATGTACCTACCTACCTACTTATGTGTCCTACAAGACGGAAAGTTTCCCATATAATTGATGAACACATTGACTTAATTTAGATCCTAAGGATGTCTTAGAGCTGGTCAGAGTATTAAATATCTATTAATTTTAACTTGATACTTTCCGTTTTTTTAACGTGAGGGAAAATTCTTCATTGACGCTATGCCGGACTCCTACCGACTAAAAACCCTCACGTAACGCCCAACAGCCTATGGTCGGGAGCCCCGGGTAAGCCCTCGGAAGGATGTCCCAGGACGATACGTTCCGTCTACACAAGCAAAAGACCTTGACAGACAGACAGTTTTGAACTTTTAAGGTACGGAACCTTAAAAAATAATGCGTTAAGAAATGAAAGTTAACGACAAGGCATTTAGCAAGCAAGGGCAAGTAGTTATGATGCCCTTTCAAACGATTACAATACTGTACTACATGTCGACGTATTTGTTGACGAAAACGAGGATGCCAGCTGTTACTGTTGAAACATTATCGGTGTGCACTGATGTGCATCGATGACGAAAACTTCCGACTACACCTATTGCTAGAATGAACCCTTCATTACCAGCAATAATAGGTCACATGAAACTGTACGTCGTTGAAGGTACCTACTCGAGTAGGTTTCATATCAGAAGAAAATCTGGATGAAATTGGTTACAACATAATGAATTATTTACGCCAAACCTTGACCTTGTTTATTTACATTTTAAAGAGCGAAAAAGATAAATTAGTTTGAGACGAGATTTAAAAAGTTATCAACAATCTAAATTTTTATCCATGGTCTCCTTTTTTCATCACTGTGAGTATATTAAATTCTTCAGCAGCATGAAAAGTAGACTACCTAACTTCTATAGCAGAAGACCCTTAAACAACTATAGTTAAGAAACCCCGATGTCGGGAAAAGAACAACACTGACCGATTTTTGATACGAAAGTCGACGACCAAGAAGAAGACAGGTAAATTTATTTACAGTGATTTTGAGTCAATACCATTGTCTAGAGATAGAACTATTTGCTACTGTATAGACTTCCAACAAATGAGGTACAGGGCTAAAGTTAATCAAAGCTAATCGCACATAGACACTGTTTGACTCATTGCTCATATCGTAAAATGGCACCTAACCAATTTAATTTGACATTTAAAACTTTAATTGAGAACAGGTTACTACCACGAAGTTTTAATGTAACTGACATCACAGTACTTCATAACATACTTACATATTTTAAATGGAAATGTAGGTATAGCATTCGCAATTCCAACATTAATGATTATTATCATAGAGATCTTGAAATATAATTATTGTTTACTAATTGCCAGCGCGATTCAGACAATAGTATACGTAATACATACATTGCATATTCTCCATTAGTGTCTTAGGATTACAGAAATAATAGAAATGTCTAAATTATGTGATGTGTAAAATGATTAGTATCTCAAAGTAGAAGGGAGGTCTAAAAACCCTAGCGGTATTTCGCGTTTCGCTGTGATAAGTGATGTTAAACTAATTAGCTGCTTAAATAACATTCCTAGATGCTCACAGCAAATGAACAATTAGGTGTAGAATACAGCAACGCCTGTGAATAGTTTAACGGTAAGGATTGTCGGCTGAGATTATTTACCTCGGTAATATTTCTCGAGGCTGTTAGGTTAATGAAAGTAGGTATCTGTGTAAGTATTAAACATGTTACAAAAAGGATTTTAAGGTCAAATACTATTTACAGAGCGTAATTTTATGAGAAAGCATTTTTAATTTATTCAACGACAGTTTTACATTACATATCTGCAAAGAGGTCGACGGACCTTGAGTCGGTGCGCTAACAAATATTTGTTTATTCCAAAATGATAACGATATTTATACATGATTTTATGATATTAGATAGGAACTGATGTGCTGGGTTATTTTTCTATAAATATATATGACAACATTGGTGTTTATGCTTAATTCGTTCTAGGTAGTTGTCAAGACTTTTCTCGTAGGCTAAAGTGTATTTTTTCCTTACGCCCCGCTGCGCTGTTCAAAGAATGAAATATCATCTGTTATTTTAAAAATAGCATATATAAAAACACCAGAGGTTTATAAATGTAACCACAACAAATTAGAATACCTTGTCACTACAGACGCAAACGTAGTTAGGATTGCAATCAGAGCAATAACATTCGGCGCATTCGCTCCAGAAGATTTCGCCGTTACAGCCAAGACGGCCCCCCGTTTCCACATCCACCCACGTCGACCGCTTCATCAGGAAAATCACCCGGTTCACGAAGCACTTAACAACTTAAAAGTCACAAAACACTAAATTTTCTCAAAAAGAAATCAACATCAACAAATGATGTAACCCGTGTAGGCGTCCGAATTCATCATTCTACACAAATTAAAGTGTCACTAACACTGTAAATACACAGTTAGAGCCGAACCCGGCACTAGATTTAACACCGTGAAGTACAATAAATCACAGATTCGTAGAACACTTCAGGTTTATTAAATGGTGAAAAAGTTTTAAACAAAAAGCGGGCGCGAAGGTTCCACGAGCGGGGCGGCAAGACCGCCGCTCTACGGCTCATCGGACAGACTGCTACGCGCGCGAACCGCCGGACCGACGGGTCGGGTCGCCTTGACTTGACTGGCGCTCACCTAGGCACCTCCATCAAAAGAAGTCCTCCAGCATCGAAGTAAATAAATTAAAAAGACATATTTTCATGTCTATACATTGGACGAGAACAATTTGATAAGAACCTTACCATCAATTACGATCTAAGCGGCAAATATTTCCACATTTTCGAGAAGACAAAGGATAATATTAAAGCAAGAGAAAACGTTTCAAAATACAAAAAGCTTCGGGGCAGTTGCGTTAACATGGCGAAAATTATTGCTGTAATTATGTCATTTTAAACTAGTTTATTTGTTACAGCAAGTAATAAAAATATTATTGGAAAATGAAAGAATGCAACATTATCAGGCAATGACACTGAATCGCATATTTGCGATTATGGAGAGCGATATGAGGGAGGAGATAACCTCTGCATGAATATTTGAAATATATTTTTATTCACAGATATCTCTATATATTTTTATACACACATGACATAGGAAACAAAAAAGAAAAAAAACGACAAAATAAAGTGGCGGCGCTGGGATAGACTACTAATGTTACTTTTCTAATTCATCTCGTAGGTGTCATATATGATTATGGGGAAGCAATAGTACTCATCGCGCAGAGAAACCCTATCCAACCAACACGTCTGGCAGAGTGGTAAGGTAGTGGCAAAAATAATTAATGTTTGATTGATCCTTTGGGGAGGTCCATGAACAGCAGTCAGTGGTCAGATTATATTGATAAAAATAAATCATGACAAAATTTGATGTACACTTATAAAATTCTCTTTGAGCGTTGTCACTCACGTTCAAACTCTTTGTGGACAAATATGTACCGCGAAGATAAATTCTTTGCTTCGGTTTCATGCAGAAGAAACATAGTATTGATTTCATAATTAATTTCCTTCTAATTACGTCTGTAACATAACTGACGAACAATTGCGTACCTGACGGTCACACAAAGCGCAATCACCTTCCCACGAATTATGTGACATAATAAGAGTTTGTAATTAACAAAGCAGTTGGGTAAATTTAGTACATAGATAAATTTAATGGATTACTGCATCGTGTTACATCTATTGTGTCAGACAATTTTTTTAATACATACGATTCACAATTGTTTATTTCTCGTGCCTACTAAACTATGCAAGTTCAGCTCCTGAACGATCTCGTTTAGTTTTATCGATACCAATAAATATCTTTCGTTTTATTGATTACCCTTACCACACTGAACTTGTAATCAGGAACGTAATTAATTGTCTTTATGATTGTACCTAGTGTTACTCTGTAATTGCTACTTTTATACCAGCATCATTTATGTACCGTAATTCGTCACGTTTTAAGATGAACACTATCCGTAGCTAGTTTCTAATTAACTTCTAGGAACCTTATGTAGGTACCTATTTGAAGATAATTTACGAGACAAAAAGCACGTGCTTGTTAAATTTACTGTAGGTCAATCTGATGCAATTTATATTTGATTTAATGATCAAAGCAATATTATTTATTTAGTTTACGACAAAGTATTTACGATCAAGGATATTGAAATGCTCAAAGTGAAATCTCATAGGAGCTAATTTTTTTTGCCAATATTCATTAAATCGAGCACAACGAGTGAACACGTACGTACTCGCCTACTCGGTTTTCGGTCTCATTTCGTGTCATGTACGTGATTCGGATATTTTGCGGAATCTGGAGCAGAAACGCATTGCCATTTATATTAAAATGTTGTGTTTGAAAGTAAATCCGTATAACTTTCCTTTACCACAACATTTTCTATGTCTAGAACAGGAAAAGAGAATGCTTTAATGAGGGCCTGATAATTGGTAAAGCCGGTACTGAATCTATAAATAAATAAATATTCACAAACATCTCACACAGCGCTATCTGATCCCAAAGTAAGCTAGCAATAAGCTGCTTGTGTTATGGTTATCAGACCACGGATATTAATACTTATATACTTTTTTAAATACATACATATTATACATAGAAACACCCAGACTCTTGAGACAAACATTTATGGGTCACACAAATATTTGTCTCCGGTGGGAATCGAACCCACGACCTCCAGCACCGCAGGCGGTATCACTACCGACTGCGCCACAGAGGCAGTCATCTAAATGTGGTGTGACTAGAAACCCTTGCAAAAGTACTGGTTACGTTAGCACATATTGCGCAAACTATTTACTTTCGTACTGCATTCTGCATGTCAATATTGACAGACAGAAGCGATGTTGTTTAATATAACAACTTTAATTATATTTTAATGTTGATATCGATATGTTGAGTGTTTTAGTTTTTTAATTACATAAAGCTTTAGACAAGTACGATATTGGGGCTAAAATTTGTTTTATTTAGCAAATCGGTACCTAATGAAATGTTTTAGTAGAAGAAGATTAAGGGACATTATTTACATCTATTTATATAGTAACAAAATCACTCTCGATTTCGTATAAATTATAAAATTTCATTTCAAATACATACTTTATGTGCACATACTTTACACCGTTCCAGTTCTCAGATTAATTGGTAAATTCACCATTAGCATAATCTACAGGCTAGTTAAACTAGATATGCTAATCATGTAAACAGAAAATTATAAAAAAGACGACAATTTAGTAATTATTGGACTCGGACGGAAGAGACTCAATTTACAATAATACTCATTAATTATAATGTATTAGTTCGTAATAAACCTACATCTGAAATGTCAAGATTAATTGATGTCTATTTTAGTTTTTGTGTAAGCTCAGCTCAGTCACATCACAAGCTTAATGAACTACTTTATATTTAGAGGTTCATAGTATCACTCTAGTTCGGGTTCAAGGAGTAGGTACTAGATAAATTTCAATTTTCGATTTATTTTTGTTTCAATATTTAACATAACTCTTAATTCTAAGGTAGACGCTTCTGGAAAATAGAGTTAACGTCAGTGTCTGTGCTAGTATAAACTGTGTGACAAACACCGGCGACTTCCATTGACGAGCAGCAAATTAAATTTCAGAGCGAACACCAAGAAATATGTCAAAAATAAATTATACATTTGATTAAGTTAACAATATCATATTATTAAATAAAATAGTTATAATTGTGAAATAGTAGATGATGCCAGCGGCTTTGCCACCTGAAATTCTATTCCAGTTCCCGCTTACCATGGACATATTTTCCCGGGATAGAAAATATAGCCTAAGCAACACATAGTATGCTATTATTATGTACATATATAAATGTACATAAAAATTACAGATTTCAGCTAGATTTGGTCAGACGTTAGAGCCTGATTGAGTAGCTAACATCTTCACAACACAAGTAATATTAGTAGGAATTGGGTCGAATAACATCCAGGATGCAAACAGCGCAAGACCGAACGTTGTTGTGGTGATCTCTGGGGGATCAGCAGCCGAGTCAAAGATGATGGTGAAGATTCAGTAAGTAAAATATTTGACGGGCGCACCTGTCCCTGTTCGTTTCAAATATACCTGTTATAAGTCTTTATATCACTTTAAAATATTTAATGTTAAGTTATTAAAATACACATTACAAACGTTAAATTTTATAATGAGAAAGAAGCGAATAATACCACTTTTGAATATAGTGGATGTCTGTTTTTCAAACATTTCGGGAAAAAACGCGTCCTTTTATGTCATCATGTACGTGTATATGATTTAAAATTTGATTAAACCCGATGGAAAGTAATACATACATAGACATACCTACACGTACAATAAAATATTTGTTGTGGGTCAGTAGCACTCGAAGTTGCCTCGGCTTTGTATTTTATCATTACGATCCAATGACAAGGCACAAAATAAGAATTATTTTTGTTCTGAAGTGGCAAGTCATCGTCTTTAAAGTATTGATCAATGTCTGCAGCATTGAACTTGGGAATCGTAAGTTGCTGTATAGACGAGTCGCGATCTAACACATTCGATTTAGTTGTAGTGAAGTAATTAGAAATCGAATTCTTGTTTTGTGAAATTATGAACTATTTTCAAAACTTGTTTTGGATACAAGTTTCAATTTTGATTTATAAAGGCTAGTGTTACACTACTTATTCGCTAATTGTGTGTGATGCATTCGCTTGATTGACTGCTTTAGCGCATTACACGCTACTGAAATGACAGACTTCATAATTTATAACTATTAAGTAGGTATCCTATATTTTTTACTTGTTTTTATTTTCCTGGGCTGACCACATCTGTAGAGCAAACGAGTTCTAGAGTGGAGACCGCGCATCAGTAAACGTAGGGTAGGACGTCCACCCGCTAGATGGACTGACGACCTGGTAAAGGTCGCAGACTGGGACTGAACGTACGTGAACTGGAAGAGGCCTACGTTCAGCACTGGACTGCTGAAAGCTGATTTGATTGATTGTTATTTTCTTACACAATTCTAATCATCATGCAGTTCCTGTGTTACAAAATCGAGATGAGCTTTTTAGGGTTTCATACCTTTTTGTTGCCTGACGTTTTGACTAACTTTCAATGGGCACAGGCTGACAGACAAATAAATGCGATAATTGCAAAGTTAGTAGTCCGCAATATATATTCAATTCATTTATTCACGAACAATCATACAAATTGTGTTTAAAAAAAATACAGAAAGCACATTATGATACTTTCAATGCAAATGTGTCTGTATCGAGTCTAGGTATACTTGTACTAGATACCTACGTTATGTGCCGCATTTTCGGAAAGTTACCAAAAATATTATATTTCTTACGATATTAACTAATGAGGGGACGGCGACGGCAGAGCTGCAAAGTGCAAAGACAAGCCTTGTGAATGTGAACGGACGTTGTGGGTGTTATGAAGGAGAACATGGTTCGCTAACAAAATATGTAGATACTTACTGTTGACAAACCCCACTGTTCTGATATTTTACCTATGTATAAGGAATAACGTTATCAAACAAAAACTTTATACACTGGTTCAGTTTTTGTATTGGCCTGTGTATTGATTACAGATCTTTGATCTCTGATTGAAATCCGTTTAAATTATTGATTTGAAAGGTTTTAGCATAAAACACAAAATCACCGTCAGTATGACCTTGTTTATTATACAAGGTAGTACGAATATATTATCTTTGGATGTATTGAACTCTGGAATCTTCTGAACTGAAGATACAATACTACTTGAACGAATTGATGACGAAGCTAATAGGTCAGGACTAGGGAGATGAAAATATACACCGCGAAATAAACACAAAATCAGATCCAATGACGATTTTGAAGGCGAATGTGGTACCACTGATTACACAGGCCAACGAAAAAGAATATTGTAGAAGCTTTTTTAACCAATTTGCCTAAATTTTATGTATTTTTGGATGCTGAAACCGTATTTGGTATTAGTTTTTTTTTATCACACACAATATGACATCCATTGTTATTTAAAAAAAAAAATAAGGGAAAAATTGATATATTAAAATTAAAAATCCAGTTTCTTTTTATTGACTTACATTTTCACTAACAATAGTAATGCACTATTATAATGCGAATATTAAGTACTTATTCTTTTGAACTTTATCTCTCTTTTCTCTGTAAAATTTCTAGCATAGCTTTTTCTCTGATGAAATGAGTTCCAAATCCTCTTTCTGCTCGGAAAAATTAGTAAACTGTTGATCTTTTGTGCTCAAGTGGTAAATGGATGTTCCAGATTTTAATAAATGTTTTTCTCATAGTCTAGAACCAAGCGGTTTCGCCTTTGCCTTGGTCAAGCCCAAATCTCTCACTAAATCATTTAATTCAGCTTGTGTAATTAACTACAGGTCTAAATTTTCTGGAGAACATAAAAAATCTTCATGACACGGTTGACTTTCATTTAATTCGGTACTGTACTGTAAAACAACATCTTCAGATTCAGGTGGCATAGGGCCAGGAAGTCCCGGTCCATGTCTTATCGGCCGAGCAATTGATGGAACATTAGGAAAGACAATCACATTCTTATTTTTAGAGTTATGATTTTGTTTTATTTATATTTTATTTTTTATTTTTTTGTTATTATTAGACTATATTGATTTTGATTTGTATCGATGTATGCTTCTCGTATTTTGTTTCTTTGTATTGCTCATATTTTTCGGTATTGTTTTTATTTGGGTGTATTTAGTTTTAAGTTTATTTTATTAGTTAATTGTATAATTTTGTTAAATATAAGTCCATTATCGTTTTGGGGTAATCCCTGTCAAGATAGTGGAAGAATGTTATAAATAAATAAATAAATAAATGTCCAGAAACATTTAGAATTATTAAGCTTTCCTGTCAATTTTGAACAACTTCCGAAGATCCTCCACTCAAACTTAGCAAACTTTGTGAGAAACCCATGATTTGTCTTGATTTACAATTTTCTCACACCAAATTATGTTATACTTTTATTTACAAAATCAGTAGGTAATATTTCTTTGATGTTTTTTAATAACAAAATCACCACATAATTATAAAAAAAACGCGCTGGGAGAATTTTTGCAACCACGATTAGCCATATAAATACAAAACATCTAAGTTAAACACTGCAATGCAAGGTAATGTTAACCTAAAGAAAACAAAAAGATGTACAATTTTCATAATTACCCACCAAATAACATTTGATTTCATTGCAACCTTAAAACACTAAATATGTTGCCAACTTTTTTAATTTAAATGATAAAGATAGATTACACTATATTTCCGATAGTAAAATGAACTGTTGTCTTATATTGAAATGTGAATAAACGGTGGGTGATACAACTTTTTTACATTTTTTTTCGGAATCAGCTCATCGAATTATATAAAGTTTAGCTAAATTTGTTGAAAAAGTTTTTTCAGCGTTGGCCTGTGTTATTATAGATATATTTTTTTTTATAGTTAAAATACATTTATTGTTAAAAATTACAGATAAACATAATTAATACATATCTATATTTACATTATTACTATCTAATATCTAAACAATACCTAAATAAGGCTCCCGTGGCATTGTGCCCAAAAGACTAGCAGCATTCCCCCTTTGAATAGCAATACCTATTCGTTGAGCGAGGAAATAATATAATATTATGTCATCTATTGAAAGGAGTTTATGTCTACGAAGAATTAGAGTCTAGGTCTACGAAGTATCATCCTCGAGGGCCATATTAGGAACCGGTACGCAATTCCTAAAAAACGTTTTAGTTTTAGCGTTAGAATTTAGAAATCTCTTGAGAAACGATCTGTGTAATTATAGATCTACTCGTATACTTAACCATGGGAAACAAAACACACGTCATAATATTGATGAAGTTTAATTAACGAAGAGATAGTGTTTAAGCTCCTTTTTAATTTCTATCATAAAAATAACTAAGTTTGAAAGTAACCGATCCGTATGAGGTTGGAGTCGGCGTACCTTTTTGTAGTTTGCTAGTTAAATACTAGTTACAGCATACCGTAATTACAGTGATAGAGTTAATAACACTCTTAGCATTTAATAGTTACTAGTTATGAGGTTGGCACTTACATGTAAGTATTCAATTTAATTGAGTACAATCTATACATACAAACAAATAAAATTGGAGTGTCTGTTTGTAATATTAAAATTACCGCTTTCTACTACATGCATATGAATATATATACGGTAAAATTTTTGTCTAGTCTGTCTGTCTGGCTGTCTGTTTGTTCCAGCTAATCTCTGGAACGGCTGGACAGATTTGGACGGGACTTTCACTGGCAGATAGCTTTTGTAATAAGGAGTAACTTAGGCTACTTTTATCCCGTGAATAAGTTCCCACGGGAAGCGGGAACGGGAACAAATATTACGCGGGCGAAGCTGCGGGCATCAGCTAGTAGTATAATAAGCAGGCATAGGTACTGTGACGTGTGTGACGTCATGTCACGCCACCACCACGCACGAGCATCGTGCCAGGCGCGCGTCCCCGCACTCTCATCCCCGCCGCAGCCTCCACTACCGGTGCCTATATAAACAGCTGCGCGACTACGACGGGTCTCGGTTCCGGCCTGCGGCTGTTCAGGTGATGTGCCACTCTCCATCTGTGCACATCGCTGGGACTGGTGGTCTAGTACTAAGAAACCTCTCTCGTTAATTGATTAAAGGGACGAAAGTCCACTGTTATTATTGTAATATATCGATTCTCTGAAGAATAAACGCAGATAACTGCAGTTCTACTATTACCACATCGTTCATATTTATCTCCTTGGTAAATATACCTATATTTGCACTTGATGAGGTGGCTGACCCACCCACAGCGTGACAATGGCGCCCACGGGAATAGAAAACCCCTAGACCACCAATACCAGGACGTGTATTTTTTGTTACTAATACATATTTTTTTTCAGTGCAGAAGGTAAATTCGATCTTAACTTCGCTTTATTTATTCAAGTAATAACATAAGCGAGGTTAATCTTCCAAACCGTACTAAATACAGCGCGCACTCGAGTCGTGCGTGTCCTTCAAATTGGCTCGCCGCATGACCTTGAGCGAGTCGCTGCGTCGGCCGGCCTAACGCGCTCCTATTTATTCTGCACTGGAATTAATTTCTTGAACCTAACTCATTATTTTTGTGTCTATTTTCGCTACGGATACCATCCACCGTAAAAATGTCTTACCCCATTAAGTATACACATTTAGGTAAAAATGAATTAGAATACGAAGTTTTAATTCGCGGGGGAACTAAGTCGAATACGGTCGATGAGCTCCGGAAGCAAATTACTAAACTTTCCCTAACCGTGTCCTCGGAGGACATTGCTACATCTCCTTATAAAGCGGATGACGATATATCTGCCTGTAAAGTTTCTTTGTTTAAAGTATCTAATAACATCAACTCGCTAGAATGTAAATTTGATAGTAACATTTTTGCTAGAACTGAATCGGTCTTACACCACGTTTACTTTAGATTATCTCGAATTGACTTAACCTCATTGTCTGATGTAGAAGTAATCAAGCCCCTATGGGATCAGTTCCATGATTACTATACTAGATTGACCCGTTTGTCCCCTACGGATGCCAAGGTTACGGACGTGGCCAAACCTACTCTTGACTCGCGCGTTCCGATTTCCTCTGATCTTTATTATGAACGTAAACTTTTTTCTGAATTAGCTAAATTTAAATATAACGGAAAGACTTGTGTGCGTGCTTTCATACAAAATCTTAATGAATTCATTGCCTGTAGGAATATTCCTTCGGAAAAGGTACTATCCTTTGCTTTCGAAATCTTTTCTGACGACTCCCTCCACTGGTATCGCGCTGTAAAGGACAGTGTGAAATCTTGGGACGAGTTATGTATACTACTAAAACGAGACTTCAGTCCCCATAATTACGACTATAAACTAATGTCGGAAATTAGACGCCGTTCTCAAGGCGAAGTAGAAAATATAACCATTTACATCTCTAAAATGCAAGGGTTATTTTCTCGTCTCGATACTCCAATCAGCGAGTCTGATAAGCTTGAAATTTTACTAAATAATATCAGGCCTTGTTATGTAAATTCGCTTCTAACATCGAATGTAGTAGATGTTCCTTCTTTATTGAGCGTCTGTAGAAGATTTGAACAATACCACAGTCGCACTAAGTACTTTGTTGAACCTCCAACAATAACTTCAGATACGATAGCCCCTGAATTCGCATATAAATGCTCTAAAAATAATTCTAACTTGCATACTTATTCCACTAACAAAAATTATAAGTTATCTAACTCAACTTATAATAATGTTATCGCATCTGACATGCCATCTCCCTCTAACACTAGCCCCACAGCGTTCAAGGTCAACGCGGCTGTGACCGCTAACGCTAAACAATACTGCCCGAGATGTCGTACTTACTCGCATTCATTAAAAACATGCACTGAACCTCGTTATCTAGTATGTTTTAAGTGCGGTTTAAAGGATTTTCGCACTACTGACTGCCCTAAATGCAATCAAGCCTCGAATAAAATACCAATTAACATCGTAAGTCCCGTTTATATTACGACTAAAGTAAATAATAAATTTGACCCGGCTGATTGGCAAAGTTGGCTAAATTTTGTTTCAAAATTTTCAAATTCACTGCGAAATTCTAAAACTAAAAATACTACAATAAATCATATTCCTCGTATCCCCTATATCCCTGTTACTCTGAACGGGATTGATACTGTTGGTTTACTTGACTCTGGTTCAGCTGTTACTATTCTGGGTAATGGTTCCCATAAAATCTTAAAAAATCTAAAAATAAATAATTCTAAACCCTTAAATTTTTTCACAGCTAGTGGTGATAATTTTTCTTCACTTGGCTCGGCCAATATTTCTTTCAAATTTCTAAATAAAACTGTATCTCTCGTTGCTCACATTGTACCTAATATAAAAAATAATCTTATTTTAGGAATGGACTTTTGGAGAAAATATAATCTCTTCCCTAAAAATTTAGAATCAATCTTGGTTTCTAATCATAAAGTGTTTCGGCGTTGTAAACCTAAGTTCCTACGTCGATAATGAAAAAAATTCTTTTGTGTTTCTAACAGTCGATCTGAGTGCGACGCTTACATTTTTCCTAATTTAATGAAACATCTTCTAACAAGCGGAGACTAGATCGCAAATCAGTCAATTGATTCATTCATCGTTGTTTCTATTCATAAAACTAAAAGGTACAGTTCACACCATATATCCTACTCTCATATGGTTGATGAGCGGTGATGAGCACGTACAGCTACGACAAATCGCTAAGCTATTTACCTTCTACACTAGAGAGTAAAATCAGCCCTAATAGCGCCACATCATTGCAATAGTTGTTCCTACAATCTTAAACTAAAAATATTATTCTGTGGTAACTATAACATATTCTAAAAAAAATTACTAATATCTTAAAATAATTATCTATCTTTAAACTAAAACTTGTCAAAATCGGTTCAGCCATTCTCTAGTTATAGCGTTGAACCGTGACAAACAGACCGACACGACTGTGACGCCTGTCATCATGTTTACTACAGTGCATTGTGCGAGCGGCGCAATCATTATACATACTTACTTAGTATTCGCTGTTAACTAAAACGTTATGTATGTACTTGTATCTATAAGTATGCTACGGTATAACACTGCATTCCACCTGACTATGGGCTAACATTCCGATTCCAAGACTACGTCGCAGGATAGTCAGGTGTATTATTGTTTTGCTATGAAGATATATACTTTGTTGTCTACGTTTTGCAATCTTATCTTGTCTAAGAAGTCAACTCATACTTCGATTTCTCTCGCTCACAGCTTACGTGTGTAGGTACTGGTTATCAGCTGCGCTCACACAAGCCTATAGCTATCTAACAACGCGCCGAATGCTGTCTACTACCTATCTATGTTATCTAAATTGTACTTATATTTTTCTTGTAATCTTACTAAAATTATGCTACGCGGGCTAGCCACGTCCTATATCTAAGCTTACCTAGCTATTGACCTTCTACCCCTACTACCCTAAGCACCCTTGTACCCCTTATGTACCCCACTATCTTTGAATTGTTCCAGGGTGGAAGCCAAGTCCCTGGAGCGTTAAGGGGAGCGGACCTTGAAGACTGGAGAAGCGGAATTTTTTAAGAAAAATTCTCGCCCTAAAAGGGGGGTGTGTGACGTGTGTGACGTCATGTCACGCCACCACCACGCACGAGCATCGTGCCAGGCGCGCGTCCCCGCACTCTCATCCCCGCCGCAGCCTCCACTACCGGTGCCTATATAAACAGCTGCGCGACTACGACGGGTCTCGGTTCCGGCCTGCGGCTGTTCAGGTGATGTGCCACTCTCCATCTGTGCACATCGCTGGGACTGGTGGTCTAGTACTAAGAAACCTCTCTCGTTAATTGATTAAAGGGACGAAAGTCCACTGTTATTATTGTAATATATCGATTCTCTGAAGAATAAACGCAGATAACTGCAGTTCTACTATTACCACATCGTTCATATTTATCTCCTTGGTAAATATACCTATATTTGCACTTGATGAGGTGGCTGACCCACCCACAGCGTGACAGTACATAGAAGTAGTGATTTGTTATTAAGTTCTGTGATTATTGCCGTGTAAGTGTATCCCGCGGGATATAATATAAACGGTTATACTTAGGTAAATATTAAATGGAGAGAGCAATATAGAGGCAATGCGGAACACCGTGGTGATTGAATGGTGTAGGAACTGTTTACTGCACTGTTCTATGCAATGGATAGGTAGGTACTTTTGTGGATGTGTTTCTATAGCCCGTTCGCTCTACGTTTTCCGCTGGTGTAGAGGCCGGTGTAGAGACGTAGTATGGGAGCCGACCGGGAAACTTAGAACGAACGGGTAGTAGTTGCTTTATACGACACCTACTTGATGTATTAGGGTGACATTGTACTATATCCCGTACGGATGAGTTTTCAGTTTTACTAATCCTTCATCGATGCTATGCCAGAATCTTACCACAAATTAGAGATAGTACAAATGGAAACCTACATACTAAATTCGCTGAGGCTACACACACATAGACAACTTATTCACAGACACGAGGTCAGGCGGTCTCAATCAAATTTTCGATAATGATTTGTGCGCGAGTGTGTGTAGCAGAGGGTAGGTGTGAAAAAAAGTACATATCTACATGAGTTTTCCATCTGCACTATCTCTAATTTGTGCTCTTACCGATACATGCAGCCACCTACCACTGCCTGCGGTCACCTGGGGTAAGCCATCGGAAGGATATCCCAGAAGTATTTTACAAACAATAAGAAAAATATTTTGCTTGTTAATAAAAGAACGAATAAATCGCAACAGCCAAAGCAGCCGCTTACTGGTCAGTGTCCTACTGTCCCTATATAAGGTAGTGTGGTAGGCGGACGGCATTTGGGCTACATCATACTTGGTAATTGCGCGGATGGCTTGACAAACTTGGCAATACGAGATGTTTCTGGAAAATCGGTCTGATACCGGTTTGATCATGTTTCTGTAAAGAAGATTTATTGTAGGCGAGGCAATTCAGGCACGCTCTCTTAAGGTGCGGGAGACGAGGTTATAATTCATTTACTTATTTATTTATTATTTACTTCATTTTACACCAAGAAAACATAAAAAACAGAGTGGAGATTTATGTTACAATTGAAGCAGTATGTTACGATTAAGTCAGCTCAATGAATTCACAGCAGTTTCTAATGACCATTTTTAGGGTTTCGTAGCCAAATGGCAAAAACGGAACCCTTATAGATTCGTCATGTCTGTCTGTCTGTATGTCTGTCCGTCTGTCTGTCCGTCCGTGTGTCACAGCCACTTTTCTCCGAAACTATAAGGTCTATGCCATTGAAACTTGGTAGCTAGATGTATTCTGTAAACCGCATTAAGATTCTAATATAAAACTAGAAAAAAAGCAGTAAATTTTGGGGGTCCCCATACTCAAAACTGAGACTCTAAATTTTTTTTTTATCAAACCCATACGTGTGGGTTATCTATCCCACCAAAAACATCCCTGTTGAAAAGGAGGCCAAGTTCCTATGGGCTAATTGTTCGCCTAAAAAAGGGTTGAAATCCAATCCAATGCCAAGTTTAGATGTACTTTAAAATCGATCATAATCATCTTCATCTACAGCCTAATCCACTGGTAAACATTTGCCATTCCCAAAACTCGCCACCACACTCAGACCTCCACCTTTCGAATCCAGCCATTACCCACCACCGCATTCACGTCAACGGTCCATATGGCCGAAATTCACTTTACCATACACCCAACTTAAAATATGGTGTAGTTGTGAAAATACGTAGGTACCTAATTGGTTAAAAATATCTAAAATAATGATACTTCTAAATTAGAACTTGGCAGGGTTTCGTGCAGTACGTAACACTGGATTAATTGTATAATTAAATTTATTATGTATATAATTAAATTAACCTGCCAAGTTCAAATTTAGAAGTAACATTATTTTAGATATTTTTTACCAAGTAGGTACCTACGTATTTTCACAACTACACCATATTTTAAGTTGGGTGTATGGTAAAGTGAATTTCGGCCATATGGACCGTTGACGTGAATGCGGTGGTGGTTAATGGCTGGATTCGAAAGGTAGAGGTCTGAGTGTGGTGGCGAGTCTTGGGAATGGCAAATGTTTACCAGTGGATTAGGCTGTAGATGAAGATGATTATGATCGATTTTAAAGTACATCTAAACTTGGCATTGGATTGGATTTCAACCCTTTTTTAGGCGAACAATTAGCCCATAGGAACTTGGCCTCCTTTTCAACAGGGATGTTTTTGGTGGGATTTCAATACTTTTTTTCAAGAAACCGTACCTATTTTTTCTTTAATAAGCTTTAAATGGTGCATTATGTATACATGACATTATTTTATACTCTCTCTCAACAAGACAAGCTCTCGAAAGGATGTCCCAGTAAAGGTCCATTTTGTTTTAATTATTTTTTTTTATGAAAATACAATGCTCGATATTCTGTGAGTATTTCAAGCGTCTACTGGTTGCCCTCATTAACACCCCCTAGTATCAGTAGTCCGATTAAATAGTCCGATGATCGAACCACTGAGACGTTTCCGGCTCAGTAGTCCGATGATGCAGATGATTATAAATCATCGGACTATCCCAGCAACGCGCACCTTAGACAGTTCGCGTTGCTCTATAGTGTTATACAACGCGCGTCTTTAGACAGTTCACGTTGCTCTATAGTGTTATACAACGCGCGTCTTTAGACAGTTCGCGTTGCTCTATAGTGTTATAAAACGCACGTCTTTAGACAGGTCGCGTTGCTCTATAGTGTTAACTATCCTTGTATAGATCCTCTACGGTAGGTACAGTAAATATTTCAAAAAGAGTTTGTGAACTCTATGTTTAATTTCTTTTTCAGAATATTGATGACATTCGAATGATGACATTATAAACACGATATCTACGTCTACTGACGTCTACAACATAAATTGTGTGTTTGTACGTAAATTGTTTATACTGAAGAAAAATCTAAAATATGGACTATTTGTTTACTATTTCCTATGAAATAGCTATCTTTGAAATATTACACCTACCTAAAGTAATCTGCTGAAAGCGTTGTTCACTTTTTAAAGAACAAATATTTACGATGAAAGTCGAAAAATAAGTTAGTATGTGACCCGTATAATGTTCAATCATGGCGACACGAAATTAATTTCATTGAGCAACATTTGATTGTGCTATACCTCCTAAAGTAGTCATTTAATTTGCATGGTGTAAAGGGAATGAATGATCTTGATGAAATGTTCAAATTAACTAACGTATTTAAATTGTGAAGGATACCTTATTACCGAATATATAAGACAAAGTCGTTAAAAAACACTTTTGTTGTATGGAAGCCCCCCTTAAATATTATTATGTTTTTGTTTTCAGTATTTGTTGTTATAGCGGCAACAATAACACATAATCTGTGAAAATTTCAACTCTCTAGCTATCACCGTTCATGAGATACAGCCTCCTGACGGACAGACAGACAGACAGACGGACAGCGAAGTCTCATGAATAGGGTCCCGTTCTTTACCCTTTGGGTGCGGAACCCTAAAAAGGATGACTCACGCTACGCCGTGCCGGGTCCGAGCCGAGTGCCGGCCGCAGCAAGGTTAATCTATTATATAAAAATAAGTCGGGTTTTCCTTCCTGACGCTATAACTGTAGAACGCACGAACCGATTTCCACGGTTTTGCATTCGTTGGAAAGGTCTCGGGCTCCGTGAGGTTTATAGCAAAGAAAATTCAGCAAAATTTCACATACAGCGCCATCGCGGGCGAAGCTGCGGGCATCAGCTAGTATTATATATATTTTGTGTGAACAAACTCACGTTAAACCACAGACGTATAAAGAGAAAAGCAGACTAATCACAACCCATGCCAATGCGTGGCAATTCCACTACAAACAAACATTAATCACACAAACACAAAACACAGGGCCGAATTCAGCATTGTAAGATTGCAATTCAAATAAAAAAATTGTAACTAAAAATATATACGTGTATGCTGCATGCCGAAAAAAAAAGCAGCAGCAGCAGAAGCATGAATATATTACTTTATTAACATTAATTTGATCGATAGTAATAATAACGTTCGGTGGACTGCTAGTGCTCTCCAAACGAACGAATATGTTTTGGAGCGTACCAAGTTCGGTAAATCGGATCGATTCACCGAACCAATTTTAGGACCGTATGTTAGGACTTTACTTTGCCACTTAGGTAACAGACAAGCACACGGCCCACCTGACGGAAAGTGATTACTGTCAAACTGGAGCTCCGTTTTGCTGTATGTTCTTTTTTAAGGTTATGTAAATGATAAAAAATAAAATAAAAACTTTTAGATGAGTGTTTATTTATTTTTAAATAAATGACGATCGAAAAAACATATGCAGATCAATAAAACAAAAGACTATAAGCAAGTTGATAAGGTCAATAGGTAGTTGCAGTCATATTATCTAATTTAAATGCGATTACCATTCAAAAAAATAGTTGCAAGCAATTCTCGACCTTAATGGCACTTTTCTAAAAATGTGCTTTTAAGTGTTTATAGACATCACTGATCACGAATACGTAAAAATAAAATGTCGAAATTTGCATTTTTCGTAATCTAGATGCAATAACCATTTAAAAAATAGGTGCAAGCAGTTCTCAACCTTATGAGCATGCATAATATCTATTTATTTTTTATATATATTCATGATCAGTGATGTCAGTAAACACCTAAAAGCGCATTTTTAAATAAGTGTCATTATGTTCGAGAATTGCTTGCAACTATTTTTTTGAATGGTAATCGCATTTATATTACAAAATATGGCTGCGAGAAAGTAAGTTTTTTTTAGATACGTGATGCATGATGGATCTTTTTAATGAATTTTAGTGGATTAGGCAGAATAGTGGGTCCAGCAAAATAGGCTTTAGCGTGCTGATATCGGAAGAAAGCCCCTGCTTTCTTCTAAAATGTTTGTTATTTTTTTTTATCTTTATTTGATTTTTATACTACTTAAGTGGCAGACAAGCATATCTGTGGCCCACCAGTTGTACTTTTCCGTAGCCTATGGACATTTGCAACATCAGAGCCGTTAATCTCGCGCTGCCAACTTTTTAAATACCTACTAAGATCCATTTGGAAGTAGAATATGAGAACTAATTCGAATAGGCTTAATATCTCGTCCTTGTTGCTAGCTAGAAGTTCTTTTGTAGTTGCCCCTGGTTTCCAGAAGCAGAATACCTGATAACTAGATCCCAAAATTTTTTGCAACTTTTTACGCTGTCCCCTGCCCTGTTCATCAGAAAATATTATAACTTTCCTCTTTGTTTCATAGGCCTCATTCGCTATATTCTTTTGAATGCTCGAGTTTACTATTCCACTATTATATATAAAAATGTTCCAGTAGTTCTGCATTCCCAGTGCATCTGCAACAGATTTGCTGAATAATTGAGTCGTAAGACGCACCTACATTTTTTGTATTGAAAAATATATAAGGTCTTTTCTTATTTTACCGCCTAAATGCACACCTTTTTTCTGAACGAGGTTTTCCAACAAGCACAAATACTCAAAATTTACGTCAGCACGCCATTGTGTAGCTTATTTTGACAGATACATAAGCTACATAATAGCACGACCTCCGATGTGTCAATTTGTCAGTTATTGTAGCCATACAGGAAAAAAAGAGATAAAGATATACAATATTAGGTTAGAGTGAAAGTAGCAACGATATTTTTTACATGGTTAATGTGTGCGTATAATTATGTTTAGTCTGCTTTTCTTTATACGTCTGTGCGTTAAACCATAGATTTAGAATTTTTCGCGCTAAATCTACGCGTTAAACCGAGCGGCAACCATAGAGTTATATATAATCTATATCGATGGCGGCAACTGAGTGACAGTCGAACCACGGAAAGCGCTCAGAAACAACTCGGTCCCGCGTTGGCTCGGCCACGGCACAGATTAAATAATAGTTACTACGTAAGCCACGGCCCGTTGCATGAATACAGTGCCACCGAGCTTCGCCCGAGCAGTCGTGAATGCAACCGGCTCGATGACCGTGCTACGGCCGACACTCGGCTCGGACCCGGCACGGTCTAGCGTGAGTCATCCTTTAGAATGCTTGCTGATCTCTAAACTACTGGACGGATTTGATCTAAATATTTCACAAATATGAATAACAATATTCAATGTGCAGTATTGACTTTTCCATAATTTGTATGTATAGAGCATTTGATTGACATTAATCAAAACATTGACAACATCTTTCTCAAATCTGATTGAGTTTTTAAACATGACATGTGTTAAAATAAAAAGTAAATTAAATCAAAAGAGTCCTCTCATCACTAAGAAGTATTGATACAAATTCGAATCGAAACAAATTCGAAAAATTGTTACCCCCTTTTAGCCATGTTCTGGAACGAATTTCAATAAAATACGAAACACATCTTCCATCAATTATGTTAGAGATGATTTATGCAAATTTTGAAGAAGATCCGACCAAGGAATCCTTTGGTCCCATACAAACTTTGTAACCCTTCTACAACTCACGCTTGACCGATTTCTTTAATTTCTCAATTTTTCGGTAATCTACATATAACACCTGATCTGTGTGCCAAATTTCATAACGCTAGGAAAATTGGAAGTGGCCTAGAGGTTTTGATGACCGGTCAGTGAGTGAGTCAGTCAGTGCCAAAATTAGCTATATTCACAGTGTCATATTTCAGGATCTACTAAAGCTACATCTATGAAATTTGGTACACTGCCTTAATACTAGTATATGATTACGTAGGTACAATTTTATTTCTGTACTTGCAATAGGCACTGAGCTACAGGGGGGTCAAAAGTGGGTCGAAGCGGTTCGTGTAAATAGAGTACGGCATGCGCTCGGCCTGTTGCTGGAACTTGGCCTGCGCACTGCCGTGCGCTTAGATAGATAGGTCTTTAAAAATGCTATGGAGGTTACTAACATAATTTTTTTCTAAAGTGAATAGTTTGCGCAAGAGACACTTCCAAAGTTGAAAAATGTGTCTCCCCCCCCCCCCCCCCCTCTAACTTCTAAACTAAGAGAATGATAAATCTGAAAAAAATATATGATGTACATTGCCATAAAAACTACCAACGAAAATTAGTTTGAACGAGATAGAGCTGGTAGTTTTTTTTTAATACGTCATAAACCGCAATTTCCGGTTAGTGAAATCACTACCACTGCGAATGTGTTAAAACATCAGTCAAAGTTACAACGAACTATAAGAACTTTTATATTATGTTACTTGCTGCTACGAAACCCTTCATGGGCGGGTCCAACTCGCACTTGGCCGGTTTTTAACGGATCTTCAACTTCTTCGGGCCTTATCTCTATAGTTTTTTTTGTAAACCAATAATGTAATTAATCACAGAGTACATACTGGGTGTAACAAAATTGACTCTCCAAATTTCATGACATGACTTGGCATCGGAAATCAAATACAAATATTTAATAAAAAGGGGGGGTTAATTTTTTAATTTTTTTTTAATTTTTTGTCGCACATTAAGAATTCGTTTTTTACCGCGGCAATTCGAGGTAACATGGGCGCCGTGGCAAAACAAACACGGGGCACCCGTCTAGCTATCGTTGTCGCTTTCTACTGCCGCTCAGTAGCGATAGAAAGGGGGAAAATGAAAATTTATAGAACCTTTAAAACGGATTTACGGTTAAAGTATTCATGTTATTTTTTATTCTTCATTTTTGTAATGTTTCTTGACTGATGCCACGTCACGTGACGAAATTTGTAGAGTCAATTTTGTCACACCCAATATAAAATTGATTTTAATTGAATGAATTTTTTTTCTTCGCTTTAGAGCCGACAACAGACGCCTTAAATACTCTACCGTTCAAATCATTCAATATGAAAAGCAACAAATAGATTTAGTCAAGGCTTTGTTCTATAATATGATTGTTAGACCCACACGAATCCAAACACACGATTTGTCACAAAAACTAAAATAATCAAAACTATTGATTTCACAAACACATTTAGAAAACTATAGTAGGTACCTAATAGAGCTATTCTTTAATAGATAATTGTGCAAAAACTACAATGGATTTATGTATCAACAATGAATTTCCCACGCCCGAGGACAACCCATGTTCACGGTGCTTTCAGAGAGTTATCGAATACTTATAAATCGATTGAGGCAACAAAATCGCGACAAAAAGAGAGACAATACCCCCTGTATATGACGTGCAAGTGGTAGGAAACAGGTGGTTTCAAAGATGCGGGTTAATTCTTTTTTAAGCTATCGGTATTTTGCCTCTAGAAAGGGGTAAGTAAAAACCGGCCCAACGCGGGCCGGATTCGTGCAATAAGGTTTCCGTACGAAAAACGACAAAATAATGATTGTTGAAGGGGAGCTTCCTCTTCCTCCTTTGAATATTATTTCTTTTATGTTTTTAGTATTTGTTGTTATAGCGGCAGCAGAAATAATTGACACATACACACATAACATTACGCCTATTTCCTAACGGGGTAGGCAGAGGCTATCGCTTTCTACTTGCCACTATCCTGACATATCAAGGCCCTATCAAACTTTCGCTTCTTCTTCAGAAATAATTCATCTGTGAAAATTTAAGCTATCACGGCTCATGAGAGTCAGGCTGCTGACAAACAGACGGACATACAGCGGAGTCTCTGTAATAGGATACGGTTTTTTACCCTTTAAGTACTTACGTGTCGTTAGGTATTCATTTATTAATGTACAATGGATGCATTACAAATTAATGATGTGTATACTGTTGATGTACCATTAAATAATCAAATAAACCCTAAAAACACCGGTAGTGTCATGACCTTAATTGTATATTACCTATTAAGACCTGTAAATAATTGTTAATTAGCAATCAATGTAACCCGGTAAAAAATATCTAATTGAATAGATACTTACAACTGTAGAGATACGAGTATAAAACTTTATTGTTGTTAAATGACTTGGCTTACAAATATTTTAATTTAATTCAACTACACTTTACTACTATATTCATTGAAACAAGAAATACATGTAGTATCTTTGTTTTCAATACTTTGCCAAATGGGCATTTTGAAAATTTGCAACACATAAATAGGCTCACCATATACGTGTGTCAGATTTAAATTGGAGAATTGTGGGCATAGTTATGGCGAACCTATTTTTGGGTGTGTCTGTATATTCGACGACAGAGCTTTATAAAATAAAAATATATTACTTTCATTTCAGTAGGAAAAATAAATGTCGTTGATTTATAATGGGTAGTTCCGTGTGTTTGTGGTCGAACTACCAATGTCTGTCTTCTATTGGCTTGAGTAGCTGCTTCCTGTAGTTGCACCAAATGATGGCTCTTACAAAGATGCCAAACGCAACGTGCAGATCAAAATGTCATCAAAATTGCATTGTCGCGGCGATAGCAGTATCCATTTTTTTACACACCTTGTATATATTAAGTGGACACATGCTTTGTTATGTCATTAGTTCATTACGCTCGTGTAATATCTATTTTCACACAATGACAAACCGTTTAAAATTTTATGAATAGCAAATGTACTAAACGCTGCCATAATATGCTCACCTTGGAAATGGAATGTTACCATTTACTATGTAACCAGGCCGTACTTGGTATGAACTAACTTTTGATATAACAGATAGATAGAGCCTCCAACGTGAACGGAACAAATCCAATTAAGCGAACCCCTGTTCTATTGGGCTCGTAATGTCCTATTACAGGAAAAGCCATATAAAGACCTTCCAGAATATTTAATCTTTATTTATGGAGATTAAGGTTGCACAGGAGTTTGAAATCGATAAGGGGCCGTTGAACTCAGTCTTAAAACAGTTCCTAGTTAAAAAATATAATAAATACATAATTATTTAGTAGCTCATTATGGATTAAGAGAAAAAGAGAAAATTATAAATTTACCGAAGTGAAACAAGTAAACCCGTTGAAATTGTTAGACCTTGAATTCTTTTACGACTGTGTTACATACAATTATGTTGTTGTGATGGCCACGGATAAAACTCATATTAAACTTAACTGTTACCTGTGGCTGCGTACTCAAATTATGATAACTGAGGTGATGATTTATTTAGTTAATTTATTTATTTAGTGAACATGGAGGTTTTACAGTTACGGAAATGTGAGAGCGAATACCGTAGAGACACGACAGACTTCAGACTTCTCATCGTTGAATCTAAAGACTACGTTCAAATGAGTATCAAGTAACTAGTTTACCAGTAGGTAACCAATAAAATAAATTCCTATATTATATTAAAGTTCAGAAGTATATATATTACAGTACAGAGAAGCGCTCGTGGCCCCGCGGACTCAGTGTTCTGTAAACGATCACTGCAGTAAGCAACTTTCACTGTGGCCGGTCCATGGATGGGTGACCATCCATGTGATCACTTTGTGACATTTATTTGAGCGTTTCCGTGCTTAGGAAGGCACGTTAAGCCGTTGGTCCCGGTTGCCAGTAAAATGGCAGTCGTTAAGCTAAGTTGAAGGCTTTATTTCAACAGCAGGCAGTCACAACCTGCGCCTGTCTATTTAAACACGGCAATACGGCTCACCACCTATTACGTGGGACAAATTATACAAAGGTGAAATGTGGGCATATAATATGCCTCTGCCTACCCCTTCGGGGATAAAGGCGTGACCATATGTATGTATTATATTACAAACTGAAAAACGACAACTTGTCTTAGACGGGACTTGAACCCGTAACCTTTTCCTAAGCCAGGGCAATGCTCTAGCCACTTGAGCTAAGGAGCCGTACTGAAACAAGTTGAAATTCATCCCCTAATGTAGAACCATAACATTGTAAAAACCTTTAAAGGTGAATACATAAAATCTAACGGTTTTAGGGTTCCGTACTAAATTTTCTCCCTGCACATTTTTGAATTAAATGTAAGAGCTGTTATGATCACTCGCCATGATAAATAAGGTAACCTAGTAGGCCTCTTGAGTTACATCTAAGATATAGTTAACATGATATTACCTTTATAACCTTCGTGTATAGGTCAAAAAACGACATTAAATTTATCGTCCATCACAAATTCACAGCGAATCCCACGCGGTGGCCTCCATTCTAAAGCATATCGATTACATAAGGTACACGACTCATTCGAAGGACTTGGTGTACGCCTATTCAATAAAATTCCTTTAAATATTATGAACCTTCCTTTATATAGATTCAAAAGGGAAATCAAGACACATCTTATAAAAAGGGCATACTATACTATTGATGACTATTTTAATGATACAGAGACATGGACATGAGTTGCTTGCTCCTCACTTAATTAGGCGCGATTGTAAATGTCGCTTGTGTAGACAAAATTGTTGATCTTTATTGCATGACAAACGAATGTACTAAGACTATTTGAAAAGAGTGGCCGTGAGTTTTCTTGCCAGGTTCTTCCTCACAGGCTCTACCTATTGCTTTGCGAATCTGGCAGTAAATGTAAATGTAGAAGCAAAAATTTTGACGTTCATAAGTGTTACTTTGTAACCTAAATGAATAAAGATATTTTCATTTTCATTTTCATTTTTCATACAATTTGAAAGCCGTAGTCCGTTTTAGATAGTCCTGTGCATTTTAAGTCTTACGCACAGATTATAGAACTAAAGGCAGATGACGCTTGCCGAAACAGAAATTGAGGCCAAGAAAGCAAATACTAAACCAAAAAGAGATTAGGTAGGTACTGTGTATGACTCTTGAGAAGTGCAGCGTTACAGTATCTACTCACTTAGAAGCGGGATCACATCAGAAACCCCCCCAAAGACGCGGGATAGCACCCGAACCACCTCCTAGGCGAGGCGGCAGTGGCGGCCGTGGGTCTGTTGGGAGTCCTGGTACATCCTTCCGAGGGCTTACCCGGGGCTCCCAACCAGTTGGGCGTTACGTGATGTTTTTTAGTCGGTAGGAGTCTGGCAAAGCATCCATGAGGATTTTCCCTCACGTCAAAAAAAAAAGCCCAACAGATGGATGGATGGATGGATGGATGGCGGTCACCGCAGCCTATAACGTTTGCAGCACCGGAGGCGCTACACTCGCGCTTCCGACCCTGCAAGAACCTTCTAAGACCCCATCATCTGCCGTTAGTTCTATAAATCTGTGGTCTAGCGTATATGTATTTATAAAAAAATCAGTTGTCTGTAAAGTCGGTTTGGTTTACTGACGATAGTTGAACGTGATAACTCAGTCTTAAATGGAACGCCTCAGAGCGAGGTAACGCCGCATACGTCATGTTTTTCGTGCGTGCAGCCGACTCCATTGAATTATAAGACGTTGTCACGTCAAAAACAGTCTCTGTTTCCCAGCAGATTATTAACAAAATCGAAGACCGGGTAAGCACTAGATGAAGTTGCTTGGCAAAATGCGCGTTATTATCAGATATCTAAAAGTATGAGTAAAATAGAGAACCTTCGCCTTTGTAGTCTTAAACGACTCCCACAGATTCTAGATAGGTACCTATCTAGCGAGGCAATCTAATTGGCGATCGGTTATCGATAGCGCCGGAGATCGGTCCCGTCTCGCCTTGATGTAGACATTCCTTTGACCAGGAAGTCGATATACTGTGAGAATAGCTTTAAACTACGTAAGCATTAAGCTCGTATGCTTTTTGTAAAAGCGCATTTTATTATATTGATTACTAGCGGACGTCACGCGGTTTCACCCGCGTAGTTCCCGTTCCCGTGGGAATACGGGAATAAAATATAGCCTATGTTCACCGCAAAGAGTGTAGCTTTCCAACAGTGAAAGAATTTTTCGAATCGGTCCAGTAGTTCCGGAGCCTATTCGTTACAAAAAAACAAAAAAACAAATCTTTCCTCTTTATAATATTAGTATAGATAATGAAAGTTTGACATCAAAGTAATGTTCAAAAGTTATTGCGACTTAAAATTGCTTTTAAGATTTTTTTATGATATTTCATCCAACTTGAGAGTGAGATTAACCGTTCCGGGAATCATAGAGGCTTTAAACCTATGGCATATTGCCCAGATCAATTAGGAAAGAAATAATAATAATGTACCTATCTACATATTGACTTCAAAATCAAAATTTCATAAGTTCATTCAGCAGGTCTGTCCAATTATTAAAAAAGTAAAACCCGAAAAACCTCGTGATTGTTTTCATTAACACAATTACCTATGTCCTTTTAAAGATTTTTTTTCTATCAATTTTAAATGGTAGGGGTTTTTGTCCATGTGGATATGTCAACCCCATTGTACCTTTTACGTTAATACCTAACAGATCAATATTTTAACTTGACTGTTCTTATATGTACACACACACACACATACATCCATTCCATACATCCATACATACAATTATTTCTTATTTATGAAAGGTGGTCACTGATTAGTCGCGCGTACCAATGAAAGAATTTTGAAACACTGTATATTCGAGAGCAATACGAGAGGACTAGTTATAAGTAAAAGGACATGAACTTTTCGAGTACCTAAGTATCACCAGTCACTTGAGGGTCCTTGATTATATTGCTTTCAATTGCCTCAGCTTTGCAAAATTGAACATCACAACCGGTTTGAGCGCTTACATGTGGCTTAAATATTTTAAGCTCTCTAACTACTTCAAGTATGCACGCACTATTTGCAATGCAAGCACGTTGAGTTACTATATGTGTGTATCATCATGATCATCTCAACCGATTGATGCCCACTGGTGGACAAGGTCAAGTCATTAAGTCAAGTTTCAGGCCTTATAGGTGGATCGAGGGTCGAAATATTTCAACAGCAGATAGTCACAACCACAACCTATTAGATGGCACAAAAATATATGGTGAAATGTAGGCGTATAAGAAAGATATGGAAGGCTCAAGACTGTATGTTATAGCGTAAAATGTTTTTTAATACCACTATGGTGGCAGACAAGCATACGGCCCATCAGATGTACTGGTTGGTGGTCGTCGGAGCCTATGGACACTTGTGAAACCTGGCGCTACACTCGCGCTGCCGACCCTATATTATTCTTTCAGTACCTATGCCTCTGCCTGCCTGTGCCTATCACTTTGGGGACGCAACTATATAATTATATTATGTAAAGAAAGTTACTTCGGGGAGTGAACCCGCCGTAACTATAAATTTTATGGTTTTCTAGCTTTATGAATACTGATGAGCTTTCGATCATGTGATCTCACCAACATCTCTGTAAGTTGGAGTACTTGGAGATTTCAAAAATACTAGTTTCTTGGATGCATAAGCAATAATGAAAATCTCGAGCCGCTCGTCAGTTACATCGAGAAGGACTCTTCGAGAAAGTCACAACTGTATTCTGCGTAGTAATTCCTAAAAAATACCGAAAAAAATGGTATAAAATATTCAATAAAAGACCAAATTTAATATCAATAATGGAACGAGGTCTTCAGTCCTGTCTAAGGAAATCGTATACACATGTCGATAGTTGGACATCACTAATATTATTGCAACACCACCATGCGGTGGTGTTGCAATAATATTAATAATATTGGTCACCATGGTCGTTATGGCTACCTACACTTTCACTAGCTCCATAAAATATTATTGCAATCGTATTAGGCAACAGTATTTGGTATCTATGGAAGCAACACTATGGAGTATGATAGAAATGCTATGGTTCGCATATGAATGTGTTTCTGTAAGTATGAAGTTGACGATTATTTGATTGATAAGAAAGCCTGGAAGTTGATCTGCTTGCTCTACTGATGGAGTTTTAGTTTATAGTACTTATTGTAAATATGTAGTGCACAAAAAATTTTTCAATAAAAAATAAAACCGACTTCAAGCAAATCCTGAAAAATAAAATTTACTTAGCACAAAGTAATATGTATTTTGATTTACCAGATTTTATTCAATATAATATTGAAGTCGGCGCCAAAGGTTTTATTTTTTATTGAAAAATTTTTTTTCATTTTATGTAGGTATTATATTGATGGCACCAACTTCAATATTATATTGAATTAAATATGATAAATCAAAATACATATTACTTTGTGCTAAGTAAATTTTATTTTTCAGGATTTGCTTGAAGTCGGTTTTATTTTTTATTGAAAAATTTTTTTTCATCATTTTAAGTGACGGGTGAATCGAAAAATATATCTATCTAGGTGAAAGTTCTCATCGATACAAATCAATCAAGCCCAAACACAAGGTAGCTGCTGTTAATCGTTAAGGAATTCCCTCGACTGTCTTTCGGTTCCATCATCAGATCAACTCCAGACATTCATTAAATTGTAGTACCTTTAAGCACTGAATTAAAAAGTTAACAAACGCACTAGTTGTCCCTACAATTTTCGGTGGTTGCACTCGATTTCTCCTGAATCCCATCATCAGATTCTGACCTGGTGAAATTGGGACCACCTCAGCAGTGAACTCTATCCAACAAAAAGCAGACTTGAAATTCGTCTATAATTGACGAAATATCGGTGAACATACATAAAACATCGAGAACTTCCTTTTTTTTTTAAGTCGGATTTATCAATCTAAGTGTAAAGTTCTCATCAATACAAATCAATCAAGCCCAAACACAAGGTAACTGCTGTAAATTGTTAAGGAATGCCCTCGACTGTCTTTCGACTTTATCATCAGATCGACTCCAGACCTTCATTAAAATGTAGAACATTAAAGCACTTAATTAAAAAGTTAACAAGCGCACTAGTTGTCCCTACAATTTTCGGTGGTTGCCCTCGTTTTCTCCTGGATCCCATCATCACATCCTGACTTGGTGAAAATGGGACCACCTCAGAAGTAAACCCTATTCAACAAAAAAAGAAATTTTGAAATCCGTCTATAATTGACGGAAATATCGCTTGACATACATAAAAAAAAATACATACAGACGAATTGAGAACCTCCTCCTTTTTTTGAAGTCGGTTAAAAAGGAATAGCCCGCCGAGTTTCTTGCTAGTTCTTCTCAAGCGGGCCGCGTTCCGAACTAGTGGTACTATTTGCTTTGTATTCATTGACGTGTCGCAAGTGCCTATGTATTAGGATTATGCGAAATAAATGTTTTTTGACATATCTATAACATTCCACGTAATCAAGCCAATTAGTTGGTACTAGGTTATTTATATGGAATTTATTCCAATCCTATCATGACCTATATTTTAATCCCGAGTTTTTTCCGTAAAGGATAATTTTGTCCTATTCGCAATTCCACAACTCCAATATTATAATCAATATACATTGTATCACTTCTCTCTTTTCCTATTAACAATTTATTATCATCCATTTCAATTTTTGCCAAGAATATTAAGGCATAACTTGAACATATTTTTCTATGTATGTTAATCTTTATAAAGGCAGCTGTATTCTGATTTCGACAATTAACAAGGTAAATCACAGATGGCTTTTTAGTTAGTATAAAAGAAGAGAGTGTTTGGTTACATACAGGGCAGAGATCCCTGGTTTGGCCACGATAGTATTACTGTGATAGTATCCTGAAGACCGTGAAAAGGGATTAAAGACGAACTGACAGCTACGGATGAAACCATGAATAAGGATGCCTTTCACCAAAGATGTGCTATGTGGATGCGTTTGATATCCACCAATGACATTAGTCGGTCTACGGTATGAAAAACAACGTACAAATGTAAGTAATAGTTTTACAGGTTCTAAACAGTTTCTCTGCATTTAAAGTTTGTTATGCCGTAACAAAAAAATATCATTAGCTGTTTACTACGGGTAAAGGAATAGATATTTTAATTTAGTGACAGTCCCACATATGTAAATACAACATTTGTCGCAAAACACAGAATTTGACATCGCCCCGAAATTTCTCGCCTTAGATAATAGTAACAAGATAAGCCTTATTACAACAAAACGGCAAGATTTATAAATAGTTAAGTATTACAAAGACCTTGCGCTGAATATGTAAAACAAATATTATGTAAACTCATACATGAATGACACCCGAGTTGATAAAGAAATTGTATAACTATTAATTTAAACATTATAATACCCCCTACACCGAAAATGTGTTAATAAGCCTAAACAAAGAGTTTTAATTTGCTGAATTTTTTTGAGGAGTTCTTGCATGTTTTTTTTAACGTGAGGAAAGTCCTACATCGATGCCATGTCGGACTCCTACAGACTAAAAACCACGTATCCTAGCTAACAGCCTATGGTTGGGAGCCCCGGGTAAGCCCTCGGAAGATACCCCAGGACGCTCAACAGACCTACGGCTACCACTGCGGCCACCTTCGTTTGAATAGTAACGTGGAAATATCAAAATAACAGACAACCAAATTTGATATCACACAATGGATTTTAGTGAAATTCCGTTATCACCTAGGAAGTAAGGTGATTACATCCTAAACCTCATTTGCTTATACCTACTAACAGTCCTTGTAATATTACAAGGACTAAATTTTTTACATGCGATGGGCGGAAATCTTCAACTTCTAAGCCAGTCTAATTGCAAGTGACCAACCAGCGGACTAACGAAAAAGGCCATGGCAAAGACGTGGTAGGTGGACAGTAGGGTCAATTATAATTAGCCTCCTAAGGTGGTAAAACACAGATCATGTGTTACCGCAATAAGCTGGTTTGATATGATGCCGGTAAGTATAGTATCTATATTTCAAAGTATAGTATAGATTTCCTCTGAAATGTAAGTAGAGGCATAGACATTTTACGCTTGCAGTTCAGGATTTGGTCCGACGTAATAGATGATAAGCTTTAGCTTTGAAACGGATAGAAACAGGTTGTGTCAAGATCGAAGAAATATCTATGGGTCAAGTTCTAAATACTTGCAGAGAGAATCAAACACACCACAATCGACGGCAATGACTGGTGATTACTTAAACCTTGGCATTGTCGTCTCATCGTCATTAATTATTATTCAATTGCCTATTACTTACTACCATATACGTACGGTAAGCACGTCATTCAACAATAGAAACCATACCTACATACATGACGTCATACATCACCACCAGTACAGTATGAAAGTTGTTCTTTGACATGCGCGTTATGCGACCTCTGAGCGCGCGCACTTTCTAGGCGATGCTATAGCGCAGATTACGTGCGTTTTTG
The DNA here is from genome assembly GCA_933228765.1 of Miltochrista miniata. Classification (NCBI taxonomy): domain Eukaryota; kingdom Metazoa; phylum Arthropoda; class Insecta; order Lepidoptera; family Erebidae; genus Miltochrista; species Miltochrista miniata. The sequence continues at coordinate 9,034,945 of OW121753.1, forward strand.
CGGGCAATCTGCGATAATTGCGCGGATTCGTGTCTTCATTAGCGGTAACGAGACTGTTTTATTGCCGGAAGCGTTTTGTTTGACGGCTTTCCTGTGTTGTTCGAGGGTCATTACATTTATAGATGAAAGTTTATTTCACCGCTTGTAGAGAACGAATGGCTACTGTTTGCAACGTAACTTATTGTTTGTACGATTTTATTGCCACTCAAAATATGCGTTAAATAACTGATTACTTGCAGTGGATTAACAATATTTCACTGATCATCGAATCGTTTATTACAAAATATTATACGTTACGTGAGGGACTAATTACATACACAACACGGGCACGAGGTCGAACCAATAATAATATAATAACAACTTAGAAATGTTTAGCAGTTGTAAATTAAACTTGCCTAATAGTATGAACTTTATTAGACAAGGAACGGGCCGTAGTTTGAACTGGTGGTAGACACAGCGTGTATTTTCCATAAGCTTTTTTTCTATGACAGCAACTTTAGGCCCAAATTTGTCGCGTAACTTTCACTTTTCCTATGTTCATTTGACCTAATTGTAATTTGAAGTCGACTTAAAGTTTTCACTTTTCATTTCACGCTAAAAAAGGAAAGTAAATGAGGTACTAGCCACTATAAGAACGCAGTGTAACCACTATGCGTCCGCATTAACCTTTTTTGTAAATTACTAAGTACCTAAGCAATTTCCGTAATTAAGTTTAGAGTAAGTAGTATTAAACCGCCTACAGTGTGAGGTTCTTTAGAAGTTTTTTTGAGGGTCGTCAGCGCGAGTGTAGCGCCTCCGGCGTTGCAAACCTTCACCTTCATAGGCTAAGGTGACCACCAGTCCATCTGGTTGGCCGTATGCTTGTTTGCCACCTTAGGCGTATACAAAAAGCAGGTATTTTCTAGTTACTCTACATCTCTCGGTTCTGATGTAATATTGACATTACTTTTAAAGAATTATTAATCTATTGACATTGTGGTGGTGGTGGTTTAAATGAAGCAATGTTGACAGTTCTAAGGCTCGGATCGAACCAAATGTTTTTATGTGATATACCTAGGTTTCGGAGTTTGGATTTCCTATAGAGTGAAAAAAATATATGGAACCTGGAGCTGGAGGGGATCTTTCTACCTTAAATCATTCAGTTAGCAAATTAAAATTATGCTAAATGGAAACGTTCTTTTAATTTTAAAAAGAAACAACTTGTCTTTATGGGGAATAGTACCAACTAAAAATTTCAACAATAAACTCTCGCTATTTTGCTATACCAATGCAGGGCAGTGACAGTATTCATTCATAGATAATTTCGAAACTGTCATAATGGGTAGCTAATGAATATTTCATTCTATATTTTGGCACATTGTTATGGTACATTTACTACATTTAATGATAAATTACCATTTATGGACCATAACATAATATAATCGGTATTTTATGTTTATCCAACTTCAATGAATAAAGGTTTTCTTTTTTGTAAAACAGCTGATTCGGCGTGGTTATGGTATGCTTTTCGTATGGTCGAGCATCGCGCGCCTTTACAGACAGTTCGCGTTGCTCTATGGGTCTTAGTCTTAGATCATCTAACCACAGGATGCGCCTTACTTAAGCATTGTTTTCTGCCATTGCACATGACCATTTGGTCTTTTGGCTTTATAAAAAGCACTGTACATCAGTACATCATTTTATATGATTAAACAAGTACATTTCATTGTAGTTGACTGTACAATAAAAATTAACACACAACAGCCATTACGCGTTTGTCGATTAATAAATTTTTAAATGCAATGAAATTTTATATGTCTTTGTGTTTCCCCCTTCACTTGTATGAAAACTGGCAGAATATTTTTGTACGCGGTGGTTCGCAAAGGCTAGTCCCGTGATATATGGTCTAAGGTCTTAATAGGTACACGGTTCCATAAAAAAAAATCTCTTATTTTTTTAAGATTCTTCAATCGGAGCGTGAAGGCCACATCACGTCACAGGGCCGCCAGTAAGGCGGGCGGCGTCAATTTGTCGAAAAAAAAAAAAGCATATAAGAGTATTCGGAATAGAGTTCAAAATAAATTCAAACATAGATCTATAATATGTTTTAACATGGTGTAATGAGATATTTTCATAGATAATATTGTAAATGGTGTAATGTTTTTAAAAGAACTTGGTTTACCTCTTCTGGTGTTTAAACGTTACATGGAAGATCATAGGTGGCTAGGAACCACATTTTAAACCATTTGCAATTTTTTGCCGTTTGGTCAGGTTGACAATACATACACAACAGTGCCAAATGATATTTATAATTGCTACTGCTAAAATTCTGCGTAATAATTGCTTTAACCTATATTATATAATCTGTGCTTTAACAATTTGGATAATTTAATTTAATAATTAAGTAAATAGGTAGTTGGTAGTTTTTTGTAATGAGATGATTATTTTTTTATGTATTTAATGAGCATGTACCTGTAACGTTTTGAACGATTTTAAAAAAACCCGAAGAAATCCTGTAAGTGTTCAAGTAAAGAGAAAGACAGTACGCATAATACACTTAATATTGTCAATCCGTCAGCGCAAGAGTGGCCTAACAAAAGATAGGTTGGTTTGGTTTTCAATTTTAATAAGTTTTGAGAATCGTTTGAAATCAGAATATGAAAAATTGAGGGTTAGGCCAGGCTTAAGCTGACGGCTCAGTAGGTAGGTTCTAAGGACTGACCTTGTGGTTATTGAGTGCAGGAACAGAAGCGCTCTGCGGTGGCACGGTCTGCACGGGCCGCGCCGGCTTAGTCGCCGCCCGCTGCAACGTAGCCCGCTTCACCGTCACCATCAGCCACACGTCTTCTACACGTTGCGCTACCTGACAACACGCACTACATCAAACATTGCACAAAATGCGTGGGTAACTAAGAGAAGAGTTTTAAAAAATCTAGTTAAGTTTTTTTTTTTTTTTTTTTTTATACTACTTAGGTGGCAGACAAGCTTACGGCCCACCGGAAGGTTGGTAACCGTAGCCTATAGACGTTTTGCAACACCAGAGGCGCTACACACGCGCTGCCGACCCGGGCGCAGGTTGTGACGACCCACAGTTGAATTTTTTCAAGCCGCCCGTAAGGCCTTCAACTTGGCTTAACGACTGTCAATTTACTGACAACCGAGACCAACGGCTTATCGTGCCTTCCGAAGCACGGAAACGCTCGTAAATAAATGTCACAAAGTGGTCCACGTGGTGGTCACCCATCCATATTCGGCCATAGTAAATGTTGCTTACTGCAGTGATCGTTTACAGAACACTGAGTCCGCGGGGCCACGAGCGCTTCATTTACAAGTAGGACATACATACCTGAACAGGTGCGTTTTTTAGCGAAGTGATGTCGAAATTAATAACAATATAATAAATTATGGGTTACGTTACAACTAGAATGGAATAGGTTGCCTAAAAATGTCATGGGCGCACCCACCTTACATGCCTTCAAAAACCGCCTGACCAAAGTTTACAGATCTACAGATTTTTTTTTTGTTCTCACATCTCTGTCGTGTACAGAGCCTAGGTATAACATAACAATCTGTACTAGCTTAATAATATGAAAGATCTAGCCCCGCAGGGCTCCTTTAACTACTTCAAGAAATGGCGGGGGCAAATATACCCGTGCCAAGGATTGTACTCTACATACAGATCTACAGATTAGATACACACGCATCAGCTCACTGAGCTGCTAGTGTACTTAATTAATATAATAATAATACAACACCCTTTATTGAAGTCGGCTCAAAAAATTAAACACATACTATAAATTAGACTTTAGAAAAAAGCAACGGCAAGTACCAACCTGTGTAACTAGAGCCCTTGTCTCTTGAGTGGCGGAGTGCATCAGCATGTCCCTAAACTGGTCGGGTGCAGTCAGTCCAAAACTCTGTGCGTCCTCTATCAACTTGTCGACTGCTGTCAGTCCGCCTTCGCTGGCGAGCAGCTCCACCCCCGTTGCACACCAATCGTTGGCCTAGATATAGATACATGTTAGAGAGAGCACTAATCCCTTCTAATCTTGGGATTAAAAGAATAAAATTAGGCTCCAATTGTGGAAGATTCGGTAAAAACCCGCCCAAGTGCGAGACGGACTCCCACAGCTAAGTTTACGTTCAAAAAAACTACAAAGACCAGCCAAGTGCGAGTCGGACTCGCAAAGATTACGTTTGTGGTACGGGAGGCCGCCTTTTATTTATTTTTGTGTTTGTTTAGCGTAAGGGAAAATCCTCATGGATGGACTCCTACCTTAGATCATCTAACCACAGGATGCGCCTTACTTAAGCATTGTTTTCTGCCATTGCACATGACCATTTGGCTTTTGGCTTTATAAAAAGCACTGTACATCAGTACATCATTTTATATGATTAAACTAGTACATTTCATTGTAGTTGACTGTACAATAAAAATTAACACAACAGCCATTACGCGTTTGTCGATTAATACATTTTTAAATATAATGAAATTTTAAATGTCTTTGTGTTTCCCCCTTCACCCGCTATGAAAACTAGCAGAATATTTTTGTATGCGGTGGTTCGCAAAGGCTAGTCCCGTGATATATGGTCTAAGACTCCTACCGACTAAAAAACCTCGCGTATACTGCTAACAGCCTATGGTTGGAAGTTCCGGGTAAGCCCTCGGAAGGATACCCCAGAACTCCCAACAGACCCACGGCTACCACTGCGGCCTCACCTAGGGTTTGGGAGGCCGCCTTAAACATAAGTATTTTTCTGTGGTTTGCTATTAGTATTTGTTGAATCATGTGTGAGCTAAAATTTCAGTTGTCAGGAGTCTATATCTCAGAAACCGTTATCGGTTTCTGAGATATAGACTACTGACAGACAGGCAGACAAACAACGAAGACTCAGTACTAGGATCCCGATGTTGCCATTTGGGCACGGAACTCTAAATAACTAATGAGTTTAGACAAACATGCATCCAAAGCGATACATTACAGAATCATAGATACAGCCAACGACGTATTATAATGAGACACGTCATGGCCGAAAATAACGGCTTTCAAAAACAGCAGATCTTTTATACATTTAAAAAAAGAATTTCAATTAAATTATCTACGGTAGCATGTATGAAAGTAAGGCAATTGCCTGACTTTTTTGTTGCCATTTTTCAGCGTTGGTAACGTATCTATAGATTTTATATGTCATTGGATACAGCTAAATTCCTTAATTTTAAAAGTGTTCATAAGTTTTACCTTGTCTATCCTGTCCATGAGCTCCCTAGCTTTTGTGAGAAGTAGATTTCGTTTTTGTATTTTGTCTACGAGTAATGCACTAGTTCTTCTCAGCTCTTCACATTTTGATTCTATGTGGTCCAATGAACTTAATGGATCTTTCATTAATGTTTCCCCTGTAAAAATTAAATCTAAAGTTAATAACTGTATTTGCTTAATTCATCATTTTAATCTATTGTTCTCGTACAGCATATTGATATTAAGTATGTCAATTTATGTCTCGATGTCCCTGTGGGCTGTGTAAAGGCTGTAAAGCAAGCGGACTGGACTGAATTTGAAGTGGATGCACATGTTTCTTTTTTAAAAATGGCGGCAAATGCAGCGTAACTTTTTATATATGTTTTAATGGGCACTCCACATTCACACAAGAATCTAGCGAGAATGCAAGAAAAGCACGAGAAACTTGAATGTGAATATGATTCACATATTCTTCAAAGTTCTCAGCAAGACTTTGGCCTTCGAAAAGGTTCGACAACATACAAGAGCGTTGAAAAGTGATAACGCACTAAAACGCGACTTTTCTTGTTTGTCATCAAATTCCACAGATAGCCCCAATATCGGCCGCAGTGGTGGGGAGGACCCTAGATCGTGCCATAAATCGTGTCGTGTCGTGTGTAGGCAAATCGTGACACGAATTTTATTGTCCACCCTAACTCTGAAATCGCTTCAGGCGAGCTCACGATTTAGGGACGAATATCGTCTAGGGAGCGTTGTCGGTACGTGTGTAGCGAAATCGGGCCGATTTCTACGCAGTATGCGCCCGGGTGCCGCGGCGATACGACGTGTTTAGTTTTTTCTGCGTAAACATGGCGAAGGAAAGGGACCGCGAAGCGTGGATGAAAGTTATTGATCTCTGCAAGAAGCGCTCGTGGCCCCGCAGACTCAGTGTTCTGTAAACGATCACTGTAGTAAGCAACATTTACAATGAGAGGTCCTTGGATGGGTGACTATGACCACCTATGTGGTGTACCCATGGGGCCACTTGACATTTATTTGAGCGTTTCCGTGCTTCGGAAGGCACGTTAAGTCGTTGGACCCGGTTGCCAGTAAAATGGCAGTCAAGTTGAAGACCATGATGAGCGGCTTTAAAAATTTCTACAGTGGGCAGTCACAACCTGCGCCTGTCCATATCAACACAGTAATACGGTTTACCACCTATTACGTACGTGGGACAAAATGTCTAAAAAATGTGAAATGTGGGCATATAATATGCCTCTGCGTACCCCTTCGGGGATGAAAGGTGTGATCATATGTATGTATGTAAAGATGTTCCATATTTGTGGGATAAAAACATATAGACTATTTCAACTGTGACATGAGACAGGAGGCATTAAAAATGTTATTGCAAGTTTTTATGAAGAGATCGGCAAAGACACAACGATGGCAGTTGTTTTTGCTGTTTTGAAAGTTTTAGCGGTATCCCGTATTAACGGGTAGTCTGTTGCACGGTCGGTTGCGTACTAAACTGGCAGGGCCGTGTGTAGAGTAGCAGCCGATTTCATCCACCACCACTGCGGCCGATATCGCCTCTGATTTAGGGTCGTGTGTAGGCCGTTTTAAGTCGAAAATATTAATCTTCTTCATTTTCCTGAATAAGAAGTACAATCTTGTAGCTAGCAGTTATATATAGATTCATGTACAAGGTTTGGTCAAAGTTTCTGGAAACCACGTTGTAGAACCTTTTCTGAATTAACAATTTTTACACAAAGGGAACTCTCGAAAAGCCAACTGTCGAAATGCACAAAATTATGTGCATTATTCAACAGAGTGACGTCCGTGTCTATTTAAGTAATTTCAGCCTCCGCCAAAAGTACAGGCGTATTTCGAAAAGTGAAAAAAAAAAACCAACGAATTTAAGACAAGCTATGTGGTTTATAATACAGATCAGTGCAAGTAATCAATGAAAATTCAAAATTAGAACATTAGATTTTTTTTTATTCCCACCTAGCAAAATGGTCTGAGATTAGTAAGATTCCAACATATGTGCTCCATGAGTCCAACATAAAGTTATCAACATTGCACATGTACATACCATCTTCAATAACAGAAGTCGCCGTTTCGAGATCACAATTACAAAGTTTTTCAAAATCACATGCTTCTTGTAGAAGACTATCAACCCTGATTGCTGTTTCACCCACTTCGGTCATGTCACATGCCATCTTTAGATGATTGTCTAGAGTTGCCTGAAAATAAATAATTAAAATATATTAGGGTATCTACCTATTGTCGAACATTTTCACACACCGCCATCTAATCCAAACTAAGCTTATCTAACTAATATTATAAATGCGAAAGTTTGTGAGTGTGGATGTTTGTTACTCTTTCACGCTCAAACCGCTGAACGGATCGGGCTGAAATTTGGTACAGAGATACATTATAGTCTGGAATAACACATAGGCTACCTTTTATCCCGGGAATAACTTCCCGCGGGAACAAATTTTACGCGGGCGAAGCTGCGGGCATCAGCTAGTTATTATATATAACCATGTGGTATAAGATCAAGGCAACTGATAAAGATACTTAATATACTTATATGTCTCTAAATACGAGTTAAATACATATTAGGAACACATAGAAACACCCAAACTTCAAAACAAACATTTGTGGATCACAAAAATATTTTGTCAGCCCCGGGAATCGAACCCAGGACCTGAATCAAGTGTCAGTCGGTTACACTACCGACTGCGCCACCAAGGCAGTCTAAATTTTATAAAGCGTCCCGTGACTTCGTTTGTCAAAACTTTTTTCTGTTCCCTAATAAAATTTAATATAGAACCTCCTTGTACCTGAAACTACAACTCTATGGAGAATCATGAAAAAAATTACCTACGTCCGAAAAGTCACAGTCCTTAGATGACAATGACATAACCTAAAAATAGTTCAGTGGATTTTTGTTGTTGAGTTTTAAGTTTAGTATTTATGAAACGATATGACTATGGAAATGGTGTGTAATTTTCGCAAATGTCGAAAGGCTTTGTCAAGTCAAGCATGGGTAACGACTTGTTCACATGCCTTTTGCGTTGAGCACGGCAAACGAGAATTTAAAAGAACCGCTGAAAACTTTCTCACTTGTCCAGCTTGCGGAGCCGAATTACGCGATAAGTTTGATGTTATTCAAGCCGATCTTAAACCTAATGAGACTTTCAAATCAATTGTGCTCGCAGGTATGAGACCTGACACTATTATGGATATTGCTATGCGGGCTATGTCTTTCTGGGCTTATCAAGTGGAACAAGAAACTTTATACCAGGAAAGCGTTGCGAAACATGCCAGAGAAAAGCTTCAGTGCATGGAGGAAATAAACACGTTAAATTTACAGAAATTAAAAGCTGAACTAGAAACATGTAAACGTAAAATAAATCACTTACAAGCAGAATGTAGCAAAAGGAGTAAGCAAGCAGAGGATATGAAAGCACGCCTAGAGGAAAAATCAAGAAAAATACAGAAGTTAACCTTCCAATTGGACGCTCAAAAAAGAAAAGATATACGAAATTTCGACGGAATTGATAATCAGGAAAAGTGCATGGATATTTCCGACTTAGTTGCGAACAGAGCGCCTTCAGACTTTGTGTTTAGACCCGCAAAAGATGACGACAATTCGCGCCGAGTTTGCTCGCCGAAGACACCAATGTTCGACTTCCGAAATCGGCCAAAGAACCCATCACATTTTCATTTCAGGCCGGTAAAATCTTAAAATACGCTGTGTCGAGACAAACGCATAATTTCTGAATGGTCATTAATATTACGTGTATATATTTATATATCTACAAGATAAGGAAGTATAATGTGTATAAATAGATTAAGCAAAGATTACCTGCATCTGTTTAAAATTTAATAAAAACGTTCTAAATTTTAGCCAGTGGTTTAGCTTCGTCGAATGTTTCTGCCAGGAACTGTCAAATTGTTTCTCAGTCTCATCCAGTTGCACTAGTAATCTAGAAAGTAGAAAGAATACATAGGTAAGTTATTTAAAAATATTGGTACTGAATTGTATGAAATTTGACTTCAAAAAACTTTTTGCTGGTTGCGTGTTTCTCAGGGAATGTATACCCGCGGTCTTCATTAATGACCCACAGGTTGGTTTACGGGTCTTTAATATTTATCGTGGTCCCAATGAATCTACTAGAGGTGATAAATTATTTTATAGTTGTATGAGCTGTGTGACATTGTTCAATGTGGCAGATGTGTGCCACAAGCGTAACCGTTACCAAAATGTCCATGTCCAGTCCAATAGAAATGGACCATGGTCTGATGCTAAAGTCTTTCTTGAAAACTACGTTAGGGATCCATGGCTTGGAAGAAAATAACAAATCGACCCAATCGAGTAGAATCCTGGAGGGTTATTGAAATTTAACTTATAATAAATATGAATAGGTGCGTTCTTGCGTGTTTGTGTGTCCCTATGCCTATTTCTCCTCCTCCGTAAATTTTTTCACAGTTGTTATAACAGGTAGGTAAACAATCTTTCCCATACTTTAACTTCAACTAGGTACCTATTAATATAAAGAGAGTCAGTAAATCACCTTTCAACCGCAGCGACGTGGCTGATAATATTATAAGTAAGATTTGGTTTCCGCACTTGCGTCAGTAACTCTTCACCTTGTGTTGTCGCTGACGCTAAATCGGATTTTAAAGCTTTATACCTGAAAAAAATTACAATCATGTTAAAATTTTAAACATTCATAGTCACTAACTCCCTTACCCGCACTACTGAAGGCAGTCACATCGTTAAATCGGGAATTCTACACCTGCGAGTGCTAAATGTGGTGTAAGTGGCCCCACCAATATTTATGGGATTCGAGCCAAACTTTCCTGAAAGTTTGTATGAAATGATCCGAACTATGTATGTGATGTATGGCTCTACGGGAGACATTAAAATAGGTTGGATATTAGAGTTAACGGGATATACAGCATGCGCCAAATTTCTTTGCGTCTATGAAATTCGTTCGTTCGCGCCGTAATTATGCAATAATAGGTTTCACTGGAGAAACACTGCGCAGCTAAGGCAGGAGGGGTGTCTCTCCCGCTTCAGCAGTAATTCTCCCTCTGAAATATATTATTTCAAAATTGCGGAGCGAAGGAACGAATTTCAGAGACGCAAAGATATTTCGCGCGAGCTGTACGATGTGTTATTCTGAGTGTCCATGATCACGGGAGAAAGAGAGTTTGAATCCTCCATGATTACGGCGCTAACAATAAAATAACACATGGTAAATATCCCGTGAAATCTAATACTCACGTCACAGTGAACTAGAATCTATAGTAATAGCTAATGTCTCAATTTAGAACGCAACGCTCTGAAGTTGAAAATGCACATTACTTAATTGCGTTGAACCTTTTTTGTCTGCACGAACCAGTCTTTGAATTGCCACGTTTTTGTCCGAAAAACTGGTTTAGGTATTACGTAGGAAAATCATTACTTGCTGTGTTATCATTATGAGTTGTCAAGATAAAGTACAATGAACAAAGTACAATGAATAAGTTATGAGAAATCGACTATTCTTTCTTGTGTACTTGAAAATAAATAAATATTCACGGAAATTTCGCACAGGGAGTAGATACAGTTAATATCTACTTTATAAAGAAGTACTGGAGGTAAGCCTAAGTACGCCACAAAATCACAGAGCTACATCAAAGTAGAATAAATTGTTTTTAATAAGTTCCCAGCTCAGACTAGAAGAATATGCTCAAGTGGTCGGAAGTAGGTATCCCTAATAATAAAGGGGTGCTAATTAAACGACCTTCTTTTTAATAGCATTATTGGCCTCCGAAAAATTGCTTTGTCTCCAAAATTAATAAGTCAGCCATAATTAATAAGCGTCAGAATTTATAGAATACAGCCACCAGTTAACTTCTTTATTAGCCACTGTTAATATAATTCGGCATCGTGATTATTTTTTAGCATCAAATTTTGTAACATGCTTTCAAACAGTAAACTTCTAAAATACTAAAAAATGGCATCAAAATAGATATTATTTATTAATATTGTAGCTTCTAATTTAGTAATTCAGCATGTTTAAAATGTAACTCGTCCCACATTATTGGATCATCAAAGTTAAGTAAAATTGCCATCAAAAGCAAATTATGGCCACTACTTAAATAGCTAGAACCACTTGTAGCCACTGACTCAGTCTTTTGTAAACGATCACTGCAGTAAGCATTTACCGCTATTGCTGGTGCTCGGATAGGTGACCACTTTGTAACATTTGATTTGCGAGAGTTTCCGTGCTTTGCAAGGTACGTTAAGCCGACTGTGTGGGGTGTCACAATCTGGTGGAAACAGACAAGCGAATCCCTTTTTAACACGAGAACGCAGGACAGACCTTCGGGCATATGTAAATGCTTTTATTTATCATTATGTCTTACCTGCAGTCTTTATAATTCAGATTTTATATACAATACCTGCATTCTAAATATCTACCACAGACTTCAGATGCCCCGTTCAAGCAATATATGAAATGTTTTGAAAAAGTATATGATTGTTCATTTCATACTTTGTTTAGGTATTGTATAAAATCTGAATCTGAATCTGCCTAGGGATTACATAGAATACCTGCTAGTCCACCGCCAATGTGTAAAATAAATAGGTCTTGGCTCACCATAAAATTGTAAATACCGCAAAATTATAAACTATCGAGAAATTATAAATTGTAACATTATGCAAAATGTTAAATTTATATGACATCTGGCGCTCGGCGGCCGCTGCCGCGGCATGCTTGCTTCGCTCACTCACCTTTGCGCGTTAGTGGTCACTGTTCCAACCTAATCTAACCTTAGCAAGCAGCAAACGGACCTTCCATACGCTCGTATATTTCTTACATTGCCTTGCCTGCAAGTTTCAGGTATTCTATAGAACGCCTAGACATTATACAGATTTCTGTCGGTGACATTATGTATGCATGTAATACGGATTATAGAACTAAAGACAGATAGCGCTTACCAAACAAAAAAGTAAGACCAAGAGAGCAGCTTCTAAACAAAAAAATGAGTACTATAACGTGGCAGTGCTAGACACTGTTCACACGCAAAGAGTAATGTCTCATTAATCGAGAATATTTATGACGACATTATCCACATATTCACATAACGTAAAAAACTCAAAAGTGTATAATGTATACACTTTTGAGTTTAGTATTTGCTTTCTTGATCTCACTTTCTTGTTCGGTAAGCGTAATCTGTCTTTATTTACAAAATGATATCAAATAGCAAAAAATAAAAAATAAATGTAATTTGTGTCATAATTACTGTGAAACATTGTCCACACAGCCAAATATACACTTATTGTTCTATATTTAGGAACACATTTCTGGCAGTTAGCTGAGGTATGTGTTGTGGCTAATGGAGCGAGACTTTGGCCGTATTATAAAATGATAGTCAATAACTCAAAACACTCTTGAAGTTAGTTTTAGCTTTATAAAACTACACTCAAGTATTTCTTGAGTTTTGACAAACATGTCGTATGGCCCTATATTTCTCTGATTGATGCAAATGGCCGATCGCTGTCGTCCTGTGCACTCGCGTCAAGCCTTGCAGTGGCTATTTTCACGAAAAAAGAATATGATATATTTATTTTACACGCCAAGTTATAAAAACTATGTTGTCTGTGGAGACTTAAATTATAATTTTTGAGGCTCTTGTTTTAAAGCTGTAAAATATAAAATGGTTATTACAAATAAAAACTTTGGCTGAATTAATAAATTAGGTGTTAATATATTAATATGCAGGAACAGTTAAAATAATTGTAGATCTTTATTTGATGCTTATAATGGAATGTTTAGGTGACGTTGTAAAGAGAACGAATTAGTATATTAGAGGCTATTTCATTTTCGCGTTGGTAAGTTATTAAATCAGAAGCTAAATGCCGTGGCCGATAAAAACTTTTGAGGCTCGGTTTATTATATCCCATAATAAAGTAACTCGGTTTGTCTGTCTGTTACGCTTTCACACTTAAACCGCTGAAGCGATTTAAATGAAATTTAGTATAAAGATAGTTTGAGTCCTGGGGAAGGACATAGACTACTTTATAACCGACTACACAAAAAGTGGGTAGTTATTTTACGTGATAACAACTTCTACGTGGCCGAAGCCGCGGGGAACAGCTAGTTGTATATAATTATAGGATTGGCACAACTATGTTCAGTACCTATCAACTCTATTTAACTAAAATTTCTTCATATAAGTAGCGTTTAGCTTACCTAGTTTCCTGAGAGTCTAATAATTCTTTGGTTTGTGTAGGGTCATTTCCCATATCGCAGTCGACAATCTCATGCATAAACTCGTCCAGTTTACTTGAGATCTCCTTCATCAGCGTTGAAAATTTTTCTAAAGCCTGAAAAATATCATTTCAACATGTCAGTTACCTACGATTAAAAATTATACACCTACCTAATAAGCATTAGGGTAGGTTATGTTTTAATAATAGATATACACCTATTGAGTTCATAGTGCCTTTTCCTTCATTTTTTTAGTTATCATAAAACAAAGTTCTTCATCGAATCAATTATGTATCTGATATCGATAAACTTAAAGATTTTTTGAATGGAATTTCACTTTTCAGCAAAAGACAGAGTAAGTACCTACCTAAGTATTGAATTTGATAATCAGGAAAGTTCAATCAAGTAAGTAGGTATACAATTTGATGACTATCGCAAGTAAAAACGCTGGGAATAAGCTAGTAAAGTACAAACCATTTTGTCATTTTGTTCTCAGTGTATTTCATAAAGGCGATCAGCCCAATATGAAACATCCCCATGCTCCACATCAAGTTCAGTGCGCAAGGATTAAATAGACATCATTGAACAGATTGACCATGGTAATCTTTATCGCCACATGAATATGGGTTGAATAACATACATAGCGCGATGCAGAACTTTCTAAAGTCCCTAATGCTGTAGGTATTCTCTAACAATCAACGTGATTATAAGGTGATACAGAGATAACTTGAGAACAGTCTTCAAATGTCAGCAAAGCTAATCGGAAAGTCTTTACGCGGAAATTGTCGTCAATTTCTTTGAAATTCTTATTTTTCGTTTTATATTTCTACAGTAACGCCATCTAGTTGCTTCAAGGAGTCAACAATAAAAATGGGGATAACTTACTATTCGTTGCTGAATCCATTCAGCATGTAAATATTGAAGCTCTCCACCCAGATCCGGCGTGAGCTGTGATCTATCGAAGTGTTCATACAACTCCTCGACAGACGAACACACTAGCACCCTGAACCGGAACTCCTCTTTGAATAATTTACTACTGACTTCTGATAAAGCTTTTTGGAGAAAACTCGCTGGTCGCAGAACGAACACAGTGTGAATTATTCCTGGGAAAAATTCCTGGAAGTAAAATAGAAAATTGGGGTTAGTTTGGGAATAGAAGACAAAAATGGGGTTTAAGGGGTGGCCACGAAGATCATCAGGTCAACTATACAACTGGTTAACAGAGAAGTCGCAGGCGGATCTCATTATATCTCAAGAAATACATTTTTAGATGGAGATAATTATTAAACGAATACGATTTTGCTATCCTTTAGTAGGTAACAGCTTATTAAATGGTCAACCTATATACTTTTATTTTCGGAATGTGAATGCATTCAGTGTCTCAAAAAGTTACAGATGGCCTGTCAATATTGGAGCAGTAAATTCACCTCTGGCTTATCCTACGGCTACTAGCCTCGGTTGAGAGGAGGAGATGTTTTAGTTGATAATTTGGTCCTCCTCTAGAGCTCGTCATACTAAGCGATTTCAAATCAGATACAATATCTAAGGACAGCAGCGCGAGTGTAGCGCCTCTGATTTTGCAAATGTCCATAAGTTGCGGTGACCACCAGTGTATCTGGAAGGCCGTAAGCTTTTCTGCCATCTTAGTGGTATAAAAAACAATATTTCATGATACTTACAGAGATTCTTAATAATACTGTTTTGACGGAATTCCACCGGTCTTTTCTACGATCTATTATTATGTGGAAGCCCATGTCTGCTTCCAATAACCTGGAATAAAAAACATCAACTCATTACTAATGCATCTATCGATTTGTTGCCACTTATCGTATCACACATTTGTTATCAAACCATTGTGGCATTAGCCTGCGCCTCTGGTATCTATCTAATTTGCAGCGATACTTTAATCATCCATAAATAAATAAACACTATCAGTTATTTATTAGTTCCAGTAATTTGGTGAGGCAGAGGTAAATATACCTAGGCTTAGGGCCTAAGTAAAGTCCGTATTATCAGATTTCCCTGAATAGATACGTTTTTTACGAATTGGCTACTGTCTACTCCCTACAGCACCGTCTTGTCAAAAATGCCGTAATTCAACTTCAAGGAGTTTGCAGAGCGAAGAGGGGACTCTTCACCCTTGAAAATAATTTACTGAAATTGTAAAAAGTACGTATTCATTTGACACTTACGAGGGCACTGAGGTGAGGTAGAGTAGTAGTCTGCGGTACTCGCTCGGCGTGATGACGTGGAAGTTATTGTTGTCGGGAAACGTGATGAGAGGCCTGTGGTCTTTCGCCAGTCCGCCAGTCGCCAGCGCGTACTGTGGTAAAAGAAGCTCGCTGACATTGCGCCCGTCTTCACCATCTCCACCGCAACCATCGCACTCAGCTTCTGGGAAGAAACGGAAATATGAAGGTGATTAAAATAACTACATCTTGCAAGCAGCACCAGTGAGTCGCGAGCAGATTTTGAGTAGATTTGACGTATAGTACAAAACTGCTTCGAAAATGTAGTGCAGTATGTGCTAATGTATGGGTTATATGGGTTATATGTACGCCACAAGAAAATTCTTTCCTCGATGGTGAGGTTAAGATTGAAAGCTAAGATAAAGAAAAAACTTTGAGACTTTGGTAAGCGCCATGCCATAAAAAAATCCTAATAAAGTAAATAAGTCAATTGTAAGTCATTAGATCATTACTCGACTTCTTTTATGGACGTGGAAATGTAATTAAGCATATTACAGTGATAATGAGTAACTAGAAAAAATCTTAAACTGTTTTCTTCTTTATTTAGTTAAACTGCTAACTTTAAAATAGACCGGTACAAGGGCAGATATCTCTGCGGTTTCAGAAGGATATTCAATTCAACACAACCCGCAGGCAATGCGGATAGAGTGGTCATATGCAACGTGGTATGCTACGTGGCTCGTTAGGGGTCTGGTTGAAAACCAGCGCTAGGCAGCAGTCTAGCACACGCTGAACCAGGCCCCATTCGGCACGCTTTAGGGATAGTGTAACGTTGTGAAACAACGGGTGCAGATATTGTTTAATATTAGGTGATTAGAATTAAAATTTGGGTCAACATATGAAAGCGCCATCTACCGAGTAAGTGTCGCAACGACGGAAGCCTTGATTCGTAGTTATAGATGCGGTCTTGACGATTGAGTAGTTTCGAGTGGTGCCGCTAGAGGCGCTGTACAAACATATAAATACAACCGCGCGCGAATTTCAAAGACCATTATTCGAAAAATTAAAATATACTCGTCGCGAAGGCGTATGTGTATCAGAAAATAAATCTAATCAAAGTAAAGAGATATTATAGGGAGCGAAATACTCCCAAAGTGATCAGTGATTTAGCTGCAAGCGTCAATAACCCCATCATTGGGGTTCACCCTACGGGCTACAGGCAATCGTCCACCCTACGGATTGGGAAAATCCACCCTTCGAGTTCTACGAGAACCTTCCACCCTACGGGTTGCCAAGATCTACCCTGCGGGTTGCGGAAATCCACCCTACGGGTACACCGTGCCAGCCGAAGTTGTGGACGGCACGGCTACGTCGCGGACGGCGTCAACCCAAGAAGGCCTACCCAAGATAAGTCGAACCCTGCGAAATCCTTCGGAAACCGCACTTTCTGCCTGAAGTTACCACACCCACGACCCCCAAGTGCTCAATTCAAATAAATTGTTAATTTTTATATTCTAAATTCAATCTTTTCATTTCTCTCTCTCTTCCTGAAAGCTACAGCTTTTCAGTGGCGCCCATATCGTGGTTTCAGGTAGCGAGAAAACGATTTCCGACGGGAGTCGGGAGGTCATAGTTATAAGGAATTTTAAGTTGTGCAAAATAGTTTTAAGAGTGCCCGTTAGCGGGGTAGTTTCCCTCAAAATTACTACAACTACCCAGGAATTTGGCTCTCCTGACCTCTGCTGCCAACTTGTTCTTTCCGGCTTATTTTGTGTTTTTTTTATTAATTTTAGACAGATTTCGGCAAAAACAAGAACAAGGCCAAATTTGAATTTTTCTCAACGTAAATTGTAAATTTTCCAAATTTTAACGGTCCCCAATTTATTTTTCACACCCTCAAGCATTTATTTTATGGTGGAAAATTTTTAATGAAATTTAAAGTAAAAATAGTACTTTGTTAAAGTCTGAAGTAAAACTTCTAATTTGAAACGCTTACATTAATTTTCGTAAGTGAGTTGTATAGCATATATTCATCGTAAAAAGTAGCCAAAGGATATCACCACCACAATTTTTATTTTTTTTTACGGCGTCAAACCGCCTCAATTTGTGTATTATTTTGTTGTATTTCCTATATGTGAATTTACAGCGAGACCAACAGCCGATAATCACACTTCTGGGTAACAATCCCTATTGAAATTTCACTTGAGTAAAACGGTAGAACAAATATTTTACGAATTGCACTTCACGTAAATAATAAAAGATTTATAATTGTTTCACTTTTCGAATTACGTAGAATTCTGATACACTGAAATAAAACTGTAAGAAAAAACATTCCAAACGTAGATCACGCAGTGAAAATACTCTTGCCAAAAAAGAATTTTAAACTAATAACTTTGAGTAGTGTTCTGAATAAACACCGGCAGATTTTGCTTTCATAACGTTTACGAGTAAGTTGATTTACTAGCTCGATAGTAGAGGAATTTTTTTTCCATATAAACTGTGGGTGGAAGTGAATAAAATACACTCCGAACACCAACAGTCTGATACAAAATATTTCCAGAAGCGTCCAAGCACGAATCGGTTTTTCAAACAATTCGAAATATTCAAGGGTTCCGTAGTGGTAAGGAACAATTTACATAAAAGGTTAGTTACTACTATATAGTTTATTTCAAGAACCGTCTAAGTGCGAATCGTCTTTGACACAGTTCGTAATAATTAAGGGTTCCGTAGTGAGAAGGAACGATTTAAAAAAAAAAAATAGTTGGTACGAGTTAATATACAATCAACTCTTAGTACGTTCGTGGGAATCTTAGATCATCTAACCACAGGATGCGCCTTACTTAAGCATTGTTTTCTGCCATTGCACATGACCATTTGGTCTTTTGGCTTTATGAAAAGCCTGTACATCAGTACATCATTTTATATGATTAAACTAGTACATTACATTGTAGTTGACTGTACAATAACAATTAACACACCACAGCCATTACGCGTTTGTCGATTAATACATTTTTAAATGCAATGAAATTTTATATGTCTTTGTGTTTCCTCCTTCACTTGTATGAAAACTGTCAGAATATTTTTGTATGCGGTGGTTCGCAAAGGCTAGTCCCGTGTTATATGGTCTAAGGTGGGAATAGTTACATTTTAATAAAAATAACATTAACGTCAAAAATTGCATTAATCGATCAAAACGGTCAAACATTTAGCTAACTTCATCAACCCATCATCATACACCTCACTTTCACTACTTACTGCTTCGGATTAGATTACATTTACGCACAGACAGACAGACAGACAAGTAATATCTAGAAGGGTCCAAATTTTTATTTCAGTGAAGGAACACTAAAAGGTAATATTTCCAAACTTAAGTATTTACTAAAGCAAATACTAAGTTGTATAAAGGTTCAATTTATAATTCGGTTCAACGAACCCTAAAAAGTACAATTTATTTTTCGTTATTCTGCGGGTGGGTCGAAAAATATTCACATTCCTCAATGTTACAAAGACGTGCGTTACAAAATACGATAATGTTTTTTTTTTTTATTCTCTTATAATTTGAATGTACCTAAGTATCCTCAATGCGAATGCTGAATAAAAATTTTTCTTTCTTTCTTTCTTTCTTTCTTACCTTACCTACCTATGTAATCAATATTATACAGAGGAAAGATTTGATTGTTTGTTTGTTTGCATTGAATAAACTCCGAAACTATTGAACCTTTACCATCTACCTAAAAATATAAGTAATTAAGAGCATAAGCTGGGGTTTCGATTTTGTTCCGTAAATTTCAAGTAGCAGTTTTCCATAACAGCTTTAAGAAGAAAATCATTCTAACCTAGATTTTGAAAGAACTCTTTCCCATTTTAAAATAAGAATAAGAATTAAGTAAGTAGGTAGTTCAACATGGAATTAAGTAATGCGTAGTTGTTCTAGAAATAGCGAAATATTACTGCAGACAAAACACATGACAGTACAATGAATGAATATATTATAACAAACACACACGTTTCTCGATTGTGAGAATGAAGAATGTCATGGACTACAGTATATGAAATACTGCATTATGCGCAAAGTGAACGACTTCCACAGTTCCACTGCAATCACTCTACCGGAAAATTAAAATACTGTAAACATTTAACTGCTTCTGCGTTTACGAGTAATAAATACATAACATCAATGTAACTGTCTTGTGTAAAGATACTATTTCATCATTTACGGATATTTTATTTACGTTTCTGTCGTGAAAACAGAAAAAAACATCTATCTAAATTGCAGAATGCTTCGGACATTTTCTTGTGGTTAATTTAGTATTGTGTGAATTGTGTCTAGTGTAGTATTTTTTAATACCACTAAGGTGACAGACAACCATACAATCCACCAGATGTACTGGTCACAATAGCCTATGAACCTTTGCAACACCAGAGGCGCTACACTGACGTGACGCTGCCGACACTGTAAAAACCTTCTTAGACCCTATTTAAGAATCCCATACTGTAGGCGTTTGGGAGAACCAAGTAGGTAAGTGTGTAAGTCTCGGCCTAGGCGACTTGTTCCAAGATTTTCTGTTTTTAAATTTTGTACAAACAAATAATAAATTAACATTCGAAGCTGTTCGGGACTTTGGACGTTTGTATAGATTAGACTAATTTGTTGACGATCAAAATTGCTTTATTATACAAAGTTCGCAACAAAAAGCGTGATCGCGTGATTCCCTACATTTATTTATATAGGACACGGCCAAAATAGGAAACTAGTAGAATTATCTAGATGGAATTATGAAATATAAGCAGGTAATATTGTCGTGAAACTTGGGAATGAGCTCCTAGGCTTTTGTAGCCACATAATAATGTAAGCAGATACGATCAGCTTCGATAATACCAGCTGGCAGACCAGACTCTTCAAAATGATCGTAGCAATTATGAAATTAAGAGTAGGTACCTACCTACTCTTAATATTTTACACTTACAGGTACACTTTTTTAGACTTTTTTTTTTTTGATGTGAGGGAAAATCCTCGTAGGATGCTATGCCGGACTCTTACCGACTAAAAAACCTCACGTAACGCCCAACAGCCTATGGTTGAGAGCCCCGGGTAAGCCCTCAGGAAGGATGTCCCGTGACTCCCAACAGACCCACGGCCGCCACTGCGGCTTCGCCCAGGGGGTGGTTCGGGTGCAATCCCGCGTCTATGGGGGGTTTCGGGTGTGACCCCGCTTCTAAGGAGGGGCGTGCGTGAGTTGCTCACGTCACGCTGCCGTCATGGGCCTGCTTCTGTAAGGACGGTGAGCGGCCCTCTCACCGTCCTCAGACCCCCGGTCATGGAGGCCGATAGTCCTCGGCGAAGACACGTCGGCGGCGCCCAGGGCGCCGACTGCGGAACTCGGGTGGGAGAGTTCTCTCCCGCACCCGGCCCGCCGCCTCCTTCGCGAGCATGACCTGCTCGCAGAAAGAGGCGGCGCAGTCCCACTTACTGCCGCTGGAGAGCATGGCTCGCACCATGGCCTCGAGCGAGAGAGTGTCCACGCCCAGACCCACTACGAGGACCTGGCGCTGTTGTGCCCACGCCGTGCACTCCACCAGCGTGTGGAGCGCCGTGTCATCGCTGCGGTCCTCGCAGTGCTGACACTCGGCCGTGGTTTCCCGGTGTTTTCGCCACAAATACCTACCGAAGCTACCGTGCCCGGCAAGCATCTGTGTCAACCGGTAGGAGAGAGCACCGTGTCTTCTCTCCAGCCACTCGTCCATGACCGGTCTGACGGCCGCGATTGTGGCGAATCCCCCCTTTGGTTGCTCAAGTCGCACCTTCCATGTCTCCACGGTTTCCTGGTGGAGCAGGGTCCGCTGGGCCTCGATTTCTCGAGACGCAGGCCTTTGGCCCCGCTCCAGCGCCTCCTTGCGCCATCTCATCAAGGGCTCTCGCTTCCAGGTCCCATGGAGGGGTCCCGGCTAGGAGACATGCCGCCTCACCGGAGATCGTGCGGTATCCTCTTATCACCCTGACGGCCATCACTCTCTGCGGGCTCAGCAGTCTAGCCTCATTGCTGGCCGTCAGGGTCTCAGCCCATACGGGCGCCCCGTACAGGGCCATGCTTCGCACGATCCCCAGGTACAGCCTCCTGTAGGGAGCGTTGGGTCCCCTGATGTTGGGCATCAGCCGCGCGAGTGCGGTCGACTCGCGCGGCTGATGCCCAACAGACAATTTTGGGACCACAATTTTTTAGACTTATCTAGAAATTTCTTAGATTTATTTAAGAAATTGTCTCTATATCTCTAAAATTCCACTTTTAACCACTGATCTCATTATTACATTACAGACCGAATTTAGATTTAATTTAAATTCAATGATACTATAATGAATTTCATGTGGTGTATAATCTTATCTATATATGTATAATCTTTATTCAAATGAAATACAGGTTGAGTTTCATATTTGTTAGCATTAATTGAAGCAGCATATAGCCTCTATATTTTTGACGTTGGCGGTACAACCCGTACAACGGGCAACGTGATTTGCGTTTTTTTGTCGCGAATAGTGCTATAATAAATAATGGCTGATAAAATCTGAGTTATATAAGTCCAAGTTTCAGAATAGACTGTGATTCAAGGTCGAAAAATGTAGTAGGTAAATAGCAGCATTAGCGAGTAAATAAAATATGCTTTTGTCAAAGGTTGTGCGTGGGGATTTCGTTCAGTTATGTAATTACTGTATTCAAGATGAAATAGGTAGAACCTACCTACTTAATTCGTCACATAGCCAATGAAATGAGACATTTTCGAACTACAGATTGTATTTGAGGATGTGTAACATCTTTTCTGACTGTTTTTGGATTGAATTACAGAATAGCTAAGTACATATTTCCATCCATATTAAATGCCCGATGACGTTAGTTAAATGGTTTAAGCTTGGGCTTATGTTTGCTCCATGAGTTGCTTGTGTAGGTACTTGGGACCAATTGGACGAAATAAACTTTCTGGCAAAATATGGGTGTGTATTGTGTGGTATAATTCAGCTCTACCACAGTACGTCTACTACCTACCTTCTGGGGGATACAGGCGTGATATAATGTAAGAGTACTTACATAGATACTTATGCACTTGTACAACTGATGAAAGGTATTCTGTTCCTTCAACAACAAAGAAGGTAGGTAGGTCTCATTGTTGAAATGAAGTTCTACATTGAGTTCAAGCCGGAAAAAAGAAAAGTAGGTAGCCTAGGTCGCAAAGAACTAGATAGAGGAAAGCGTGAAAAGAATTTAATTATGCTTTGCAACAAGGATACTAATCATACAATATACCTGAATAAAACAATAAAGAATATTATGTAAGTAAGATGTTCATTGTCCTTAAATTGCAAGTCGGGCCAACAAACGATTTATATTTTGCCAAACATTCATTATTTAAATGGAGGTTGACGACCGCGATTCGCGCGCAAAGGTCAACATAAATTGATACCTTAGTAAGCAAATAAAAAGGTTGTAATTGTAAGGTATCTGTTTATTTAACTTTATGTTCTTTTATATTAGATAATTGAGTTTCCTTATCAGCTCAATGTATTCCAAACGTAGACTGAGTTTTTTAAGTACCTATCTAACATTTAATCTTTAAGCTCTTTAATTATAACTTTATCATAAGAGACAGGGCAGTTTCACACGCTCTCCCATGAGACTGATGAAGAAATACATCTCCTTTCATCTCTCTATCTCTTAAATGTAGCGTAAACGAAGTTGCAAGAGTCGTTTCTCATATGGGTATATATTTATGGCATTGCCATTACAAAAGAAATCAACGAGCCTTACGAGAGAGATTTACAGAGGTAGTAAATTTTGTGAGTTTGGGCGTTTATTATTTCCATCTACTTCAAGGCTTAAGCTATCGTTTTGATAACAGAATTAGAAACTGATTGGACAAAAATAGGAGTAGGTAGTAAGTACCTATATTTTTTATAATAACAAGAAAGGCACTGATGGAATTATAGGTCTTTGTTTTAATATTGAAGTGGAATTCAATACACACTCAAGGCCGCTCGGGTTCAAGGTTCACGTCACTGAACAAATACCAAAGTGGCTTCAAAAAGGGCCCAAAACAGATGAGCTAGCAAAAGGTTCTATTTCGGCAGCGTCCGCTCGTTTCGCCTAAATTTAGAAATGTTCCCAAGGGTTGTGAAGTGGCACTAAGTATTTACGAGTAAGATAAGGAAGTATTACTTGATTTTATACCAGTGACTATCTTTTACAATAATATTATTATAAGACCAAGTAATATTGTTTCAGTCACTGAAGACAGGCACATATCCATACTAATATCACTGTATACTGTAGTTTGACTCGGCCGGGTTTTAGAAATAAATGCCTACAGCCGCGCGGTACGTAAGCATGCGATAGGGCTGCCCACCAAACATTTACATTACAATCCTACTAATATTATAAATGTGAAAG
Source organism: Miltochrista miniata (assembly GCA_933228765.1). Taxonomy (NCBI): domain Eukaryota; kingdom Metazoa; phylum Arthropoda; class Insecta; order Lepidoptera; family Erebidae; genus Miltochrista; species Miltochrista miniata. The sequence goes on from OW121753.1 coordinate 9,059,040, forward strand.
TTTGTGAAGATGTTTGGATGTTTAGATGTTTGGATGTTTGTTACTCAATCACGCTCTAACGGCTGAATGGATCTGGCTGAAATTTGGTACAGGGATAGAGTATAGTCCGGAATAACACATAGGCTACTTTTTATCCCGGGAAAATGTTCCCACGGGAAGCGGGAACGGGAACCAAATTTCACGCGGGCGAAGCCGCGCGTCAGCTATCCTACTTCCTACTAATATTATAAATGTGAAAGTTTGTGAAGATGTTTGGATGTTTAGATGTTTGGATGTTTGTTACTCAATCACGCTCTAACGGCTGAATGGATCTGGCTGAAATTTGGTACAGGGATAGAGTATAGTCCGGAATAACACATAGGCTACTTTTTATCCCGGGAAAATGTTCCCACGGGAAGCGGGAACGGGAACCAAATTTCACGCGGGCGAAGCCGCGCGCATCAGCTAGTACATTAATAATATGTGCCTACTTTGATTTTCTATTTAGTATTGCGATTGTAAATATGTGCATACATACATTCATATAGTCACGCCTTTATCCCTGAAGGTGTAGGCAGAGGCATAGTATACGCCCACATTTTACCTTATAGATTTACGTACGCGTATATATAGTGAGCATAATGCAGTTCAATTTTTTCAATCCGCCCACAAGGCCATCAATCTGTATTAAGGATTGTCGTTTTACTGACAACCGGCTTCGATTTCGAGTAAATATGTACCTTTTTATTTAAACAAAAAAATACTTTGTGAGTAATAATATAATATCCCCGCAACGGCTGGCGGCGCGGGGCGGCGGCGTGGCGGCGCAGCGCCCGTTATCTACTAACGATGGAGTGAGACGGGTATAGAAATTTGAAAACGAGTAAGCGGCGTAGACAATAATAATCCGCTTATCACATGTTTCGTCAGTGATAGAATCACGGAATTCTAGTCTTTATAATCATTGCGTTAAATTTTTGATTTACAAAATTAAAACTATTTTTCGATTTGAAAGTACTAGTCAGTCTCTAGTACACTATTACTTTTCGTACATTGTCAAGTTGTGTTAAATTTTGGAAGTTCATATTTGTCTCTATGCGTGTAATAAAAATCAAAGGTAACAAAAATGCTGTCAATCAAAGTCATACGGTTTGTTTCTTTGTGGATGACCGATGTTACAGTACACTTAGCGTGTACTGTAACATCGGTCATCCACAAAGAAATGAATACTCTTGAAACATACCTAAATCATTGCTCTCAATTAAATAACTACGAACTGACAACGGAACTAAATGTACTACCTACACGTACTAGAGTTCTGAACTAGTTTTTTTTTGGATATTGTACTATATTGGATCGCACCGTTCACTGACTGAGCAAGCACAAGTCTAGTTTTAAACACAAACATACCTACTTCATGTAACTACCCAGTTCACTCGTGTCAATCACTTTGTTTAACTTTAGTCAACTAGTAGTATAGTACCAATTAGTACTTAAGTAAAATCAATTTATAGTCTTACCTTTCGGAGTTTCCAGGTAATCTAAAAAACGTTATCTCTGGGTATTGACGAATTCATGCAACCAAAACAAGCACAATAGACTCTAGTTGTCATATTAAATATTTTTACTAAATAAAACACGCGCGGTTACTATCTAAAAAACGACACACCGTCCATTCGTCTACTCGGCACAATCGCCTGCTAGCGTGCTGAAAGGCCTGCCGAAAACGAGAACCGTAGGTATAGCTTGCGCTTCGTCCGTTTGTAGGGAGCTACAATACTGGTTAGTACTCTTTATACTGTGCTAATATTATAAAGCTGAAGAGTTTGTTTGTTTGTTTGTTTGAACGCTAGGATCTCAGGAACTACTAGTTCGATTTCAAAACTTCTTTTACAGTTTGATAGTCCATTTATTGAGGATGGCTATAGGCTATATAACATCACGCTAAGATGAATAGGAGCGGAGCAGCAATGAAGAATGTTTCGAAAACGGGGAATTATTTTTACCGTCTGAGAGCTTCCGAGGCATACGCTGCCTAAATGGTTAAAGTTACGTAAAAATTGTGTATTACAAAATTGTTTCTCTTAAAAAGTTCTATAAAAAAGTCTGCGACAGCATATGGCTATCTTTTAAGGTTCGCTCACAATAAACTTAATTGTTTTTCTTTTAAGGTTAGCTCACAATATTATCAAACTGAAGATCGAGTTTGTTTGTGCTAGGATCTCAGAAACTACTAGTTGCATTACAAAAATAATTTCACAGTTTTTTAATCCATTTATTGAGGATGGCTAATGGCTATATAACATTACGCTAAGACAAATAGGAGCGGAGCAGCCATGAATAAAGTTTTAAGAACGGGGAAAATTTATTTCTTTTGTGAGCTTTCATTGCGTACTTTGCGTAAATGGTTAAAGTTACGTTAAAATTGTGTACTACAAAATGTTTCTTCTTAAAAAGTTACAAAAAAAAGTCCTGAACAGCATATCTTTTAAGGTTCACTTACAATAACCTTCACAATAATTTTTAAAATATGAGCGACGCAACTCGACTAAATGTTTTCTGCAGCAGTAGCCAGTCAACTGAAAGATAATACCGGCCAAGTGCGAGTCGGACTCGCACACGACGAGTTCCGTACCAAAAAACGGAAAAAAAATAAATGTGACGGGAAACATTATATCACTTCAACAAAGTTGTGCGGGTCAACTTTAAATGAATATAAGCGGCGAGACGGGAAAAAATATATCACTATATACTTACAATATTAAAACTAGTGACCGACCGAAGTTTCGGTTTCGGTTTCGGTTTCGGCCAGTTTCGGCCAAAAAATCGAGTTTCGGCCGCAGTTTCGGTTTCGGCCAAAATGGGCCGAAACTTTCGGCCGGGCCGAAACTCACGTGTTCATGAATTTTGAGGCCTAGCTCTGTTTGTGACGTGGTTAGAGTCAGCCGAACCAGTAATATGTTACTACCGGAAGATTTACAGATTTACAAAGAACTTCCAATCAATAATATCATATTATTATTATATTACATTACATAACCCTACCCCTTTGTTGTCGGTTCCGTTGACTTCGTTGGTCATCTGTCTGTCTGTCAGCAAACTCATGCACCGTGATAGTTAGACAATTAAAATTTGTACAGATAATGCATTTCGTTTGCCACTATAGCTACAAATAAAAAAAATAGACAAATTAATAATATTAAAGGGGGCGTCCCAAACAACATACGTGATTTTTTGCTGATTTTCTTGTACGGAACCCAACACGCGCTAGTCCGGCTCACTGTTGTCCAGTTTTAGTTATATACTTCTAGAATGTAACCAAAACCAGCCAAGAGCTAGTAGCAGGGCACCGCGTGGTTTTAGTCGGTAGAAGTTCGCAATAGCATCTATGAGTAATTCCACACGTAAAAGCAAGAAACTCATATTTAGGTAGAGACATATCTAAAATGATATATACCGTTGATTGATGGCACTTGGTGGAACTTGCTGCACCTATTGAAAAAATAACCGGCCGGCCTGAGTCTTACTCAAACACGGAGGGGTTAAAGCCTATTAACGAGACATGAGGCCTAGCCGTCCGTCTGTCTATTAGTCACGAGGTTGTATCGCTGGAACCGTGCCAGATATAGGCCTAAAATTTTTACTGTACAGTAGTCCTACCGACTAAAAACCACGCGTATCCTACCTAACAGCCTACGGTTGGGAGCCCCGAGTATGCCCTCGGAATGATGCATACTGCGGCCGCGTCTATCGGGGGTTGTTCAGTTGTTATCCCGCTTCTTAAGCGGGGCGTGGATAATTCTCTCACGTCATGCTATCCTCTAAGGCCTGCTTCTGTAAAGACGGTAAGCAGCCCCGTCACCGTCCTCAGGCCCCCGGTCATGGAGACTTATGGTATGGGGCGCCGCACTAGGCTGTGGAACTCGGGTGACAGAGTTTTCTCCCGCTTCTTCCCCGCCGTCTCTTTTACGAGCATGACCTGCTCACAGGAAGAGGCCTATGGCCCCGCTCCAGCGCCTCCTTGCGCCATTTTAAACAATGATGCAAGGGCCCTTACTTCCAGGTCCCATAGAGGGGTCCCGGCTAGAAGACATGCCGCCTCAACTGAGATCGTGCTGTATCTCCTTATCACCCTGACAGCCATCGCCTTCTGCGGGCTAATTAATTTAGCCGCATTGCTGGCCATCAGGATCTCCGCCCATACGGGCCCCGTGTAGGGCCATGCTCCGCACGAACCCAAGGTACAGTCTCCTGCAGGAAACGTAGGATCTTCTGATATTGGGCAACTACCGCGAGAGTGCAGCTGATGCCCCCTCCCTCAGCTATGGGACCAACCTTCGGAAGTGGTATCCGAAGTTCCACCGGCTATCGAGTACGAGCCTCAGATACGTCATCGAGAGCTCGATGCCGATGCTGACGCCCCCTATATGTAAGCTGGATCCCGCAGGTGGTTGAGGCCACCCAATATCAGAAGATCCTACGTTTCCTGCAGGAGACTGTACCTTGGGTTCGTGCGGAGCATGGCCCTACACGGGGCCCCGTATGGGCGGAGATCCTGATGGCCAGCAATGCGTCTCGGTACGTTGCTGCTCGCGCTGTAATAAGGGTGTCGTCGTAACACGTTGCGCACGTAACACGTTGCGCACGTAACACGTTACGGCGACACCTCTGAACAACGGACCACGCAGCACCCAATTGTAGCCGATGTTCCACAGAAGCGGTCCTAAGACCGAGCTCTTTGGAACACCGAACGACACATCTCGCGGACCCAGCTCTAGCCAGCTCGGGTAAGTTATGGCCCTCGGAAAGATAGGCCCCGACAATTCGAAGGAGGTATGGAGGCATTCCATGGTAAATAAGCGCCTCCCAACCGCAGCTAGGTACAGGGCAAGGTGCTGAAAGCGTTGGCAATGTCAAGAGACACTGCCACCACCACCTCACCCTGTTCTGATGCCGATAACAACAAAAAATAGGTACCTACTAAAATTAGAAAAAAGCATCCACACAACAAACGTAATTTTTGTGCCCAATTTTTGTAACGGAACTCTGTGCGAAATCCGACTCGCACTTGGCTGGTTTTTTTTTTTTTTTTTTTTCAATATGAACACGTGAGTTTCGGTTTCGGTTTCGGCCGAAACTGACCCTGGGGCCGAAAGTTCGGTTTCGGTTTCGGTTTCGGCCGGAAAACCAGTTTCGGTCGGACACTAATTAAAACCTACCACAACTCTCTAATAAATTGACCTAAGACACGCGACGAGAGTAAATGCGACGGGATTATATTACCTACTTAAAATATTAATACTATACCTACCACTCTCTTTGTCACTCTCATGGTACGCAAACGAAGTTGCGTTGCGCGGGTCAGCTAGTTCATTATAAGTCTTTTTCCATTAATATAGGTAACACTACTTCATATCTAATCTATCATTAATACTTCTAGTTTTTGCCCAGAATATCCTATTTCAGTCTGTCATTCAGCCTTAGTCTCCCAGTGATACATCCTACTTTATAAATGAGCAAGTATTGTGGTGGATGTTTGTTTCTCTTTTAAGCAAATACTGTTAAATTTGTGCAATGAACATTGAGGATATGCAACTTATGGATAAAATTTTGATGTAGGTCTTCTTTTTTTTAACGTGAGGGAAAATTTATCATGGATGCTATGCCAACTAAAAAACATCACGTAATGCCCAACAGCCTATGGTTGGGAGCCCGGGTAAGCCCTCGGAAGGATGTCCCCGGACTCCCAAGATCCCAAGACTCCCAATTGATGTAGGTCTGGAACGTGCCATAATATGTTATTCCTTGTGAGAAATCTGACTTTCATGCGGACGAAGTAGCAAACATCCTCTATTACTATTGTTTAATACGAGTACAAAGATTATAGATAGCACTGACAGTCTAAAACTGAATGATGATGTTAGTATACACATAGTACTGAGTATCTTTCTTTACATCTCGTTATATAGTTTGACCCACAGAGCAACGCGCGCTTTTACAGAAACGCTATCTTGATGTCACAGAGGAGCAACTAAATAAACTTGAGCGCCTCCAAAATTTATGTATAAGATTCATATTTGGTATACACAAATATGATCACATATCCGAATATCGCCGTAAGCTCAAGTGGCTCCCAATTCGCCTTCGACGGAATGCTCACATTCTCACGCTTCTCTATAGCGTGTTGTTTAATCCCTGTACTCCTATCTATTTAAAAGAACGGTTTTTGTTCCTTCATGACACACATTCGAGAACCCTGAGGTCATCGGAGTCCTTGGCATTAGCTGTCCCTGCACATTCCACAAATTTCTACGATAAGTCTTTTACTGTGCAAGCGGCGAAACTGTGGAATGCTCTGCCGGTGTCCATTAGGCGGGCACAGACTTTGCAGGCCTTCAAGGGTATGGTGAAAACACACTATTTGGGTATTTAATAAATATTGTTTTTCATAAAATCTCGGTTTTTATAGAAAATCTTAGTGCAAAATTGTACATATTATATTATTGTAATGCAAAATTGTAATGTTACGATATGAAATAAATATCTGTAATCATATATTTATTTATTTTTTGTCAATATGTATGTATGTATGTATGTATCTGTGTATCAATATATATGGTATGTATCTATGTAGGTATTTGTATTATATATATTTAGAGTATTGTAACTTAGGTTCATTTAGGTTAATATAGGTAATAATAAAAAAAAAATTTTAACAAAAAAAAAACCGACTTCAAACAAAATTAAAAACTGAAAAATAAAATTTATTTAGCACAAAGTTAGTATATTCTGATTTATCAGATATCATTAAATATAATACAGAAATCGGTGCCCAGTACTGCCCAGTAAAACTATGTATATATGGCTTAGGTTGGCATTATTAAGCTCTCTCATAGTCAATTGGCACCGACTTCAGTATTATATTTAATGATATCTGATAAATCAGAATATACTAACTTTGTGCTAAATAAATTTTATTTTTCAGTTTTTAGTTTTGTTTGAAGTCGGTTTCTTTTTTGTTAAAAATTTTTTTTCTCTGTTTTTAGTGACTTGTAGTCTGAAAATCTATCTACCTAGGTGTAAAGTTCTCGACAGTACAAATTAATCAAGTCCAAACACAAGGTAACTGCTGTTTATCGTTAGGGAATTCTCTCTACTGTCTTTCGTCTCCATCATCAGATCGACTCCAGACCTTCATTTAGTTGTACTACTTTAAAGCCCTTAACGAAAAAATTTACAAACGCCCTAGATGCCCCTACAATTTTTAAAAGTTACCTTCGATTTCTCCAGGATGCCATTATCAGATCCTGACTTCCTTAAAATGGGACCACTTTGGGAGTATCTATTTCCGAACGAAAAAAAAAAATTTCAATTCGGTCCATAAACGACGGAGTTCTGTGCGAACAAACATAAAAAAAAAATAAAAAAAAAAACATGTATACGGTCGAATTGAGTAACCTCCTCCTTTTTTGAAGTCGGTTAAAAATGTAAAACTTTCCTCTCTTTTTTATAGTTTTTGTCTTTATTTTTCTTAATTTTTTAACCGACTTCAAAAAAAGGAGGAGGTTCTCAATTCGTCTGTATGTATTTTTTTTTATGTATGTCAAGCGATATTTCCGTCAATTATAGACGGATTTCAAAAATTTTTTTTTTGTTGAATAGGGGTTACTTCTGAGGTGGTCCCATTTTTACCAGATCAGGATCTGACGAAGGGATCCAGGAGAAATCGAGGGCAACCACGGAAAATTGTAGGGACAACTAGTGCGCATTTTAAATTTTTAATTAAGTGCTTTAATGTTCTACATTTTAATGAAGGTCTGGCGTCTATCTGATGATAGAGTCGAAAGAAAGTCGAGGGCATTCCTTAACAATTTACAGCAGTTATCTTGTGTTTGGGCTTGATTGATTTGTATTGATGAGAACTTTACACCTAGATTGATAGATCAGACTTAAAAAAAAAGAAAGTTCTCAATGTTTTATGTATATTCAACGATATTTCCGTCAGTTATAGACGGATTTAATTTTTTTTTGTTGAATAATGTTTACTTCTGAAGTGGTCCCATTTTAACCAGGTTATGATCTGATTATGGGCTGGATGCTGGATGCTGGGTATGCGAGGGCAACCACCGATAATTATAGGGACAACTAGTGCGTTTGTTAACTTTTTAATTCAGTGCTTTAATGTACTACAGTTAATGAAGGTCTGGAGTCAATCCGATGCTGGAACCAAAAGACAGTTGAGGGAATTCCTTGACGATTTACAGAGCAGCTACTTTGTGTTGGGGCTTGATTGATTTGTATTAATGAGAACTTTCACATAGATAGATATATTTTTCGGTTCATCCGTCACTTAAAATATTGAAAAAAAATTTTTCAATAAAAAATACAACCGACTTCGAACAAATCCTGAAAAATAAAATTTACTTAGCACAAAGTAGTATGTATTTTGATTTATCAGATTTTATTCAATATAATATTGAAGTTGGTGCCATGAATAATACCTACCTTAACCTATGAATTTACTTGGCGCCGACTTCAATATGATATTGAATAAAATCTGATAAATCAAAATACATACTACTTTGTGCTAAGTAAATTTTATTTTTCAGGATTTGTTCGAAGTCGGTTGTATTTTTTATTGAAAAATTTTTTTTACCAATAAACTACCCATTACTCACCAATATTATTTGTCCATTCAAAGGTTGCCTGAAAGAAATTGCTTTAAGAGATAAGGCCGCCATTTGTACATTCTTTTTATGTTATTTCTTATTGATTTTTATATTTTATTGGTGTACAATAAAGTTTTACTTACTTACAGAGTTCGCGTTGCTCTATGGTTTGACCCAATAAATATCACAAAGACGCTAAAATCCACGTACAGAATTCTTTCGGGTACATTGTTTCTAGCTTTGTATACGAATACAACATTAATACTTGGCAGAAAGTACTTAGCTAGTTTGGAATTGTTTGTTGTTAGGACAAAGATAAACGAAAGATACCGCTGTTGTCGACAAACTTCCTTGATTAGTTGTTTCGCTCTCCGAGTTTGTATCATTCACTTTAACGCAGCTGTTCATTCGTCTCGGAACAGAATTGCTTCAATTGTCATGAGGTCGTCATTGTTATTCTCAAATTGTATTAAGCCTCCGCTTTGAACTCGAAGCTCTTTTTTTTGTGTACCTACTTGAATAGGTACATAATTCTATTCTAATAGAATTTCGGGACCGCACTCGTTGTGGAAATATTACCAAGGATCTGATATAAGCGTACCTACCTACAGTGGCAGATTACGTAATGAATACAAATGAAGAAATACTGTGATAACACCTAATCTCTAACAATAAAAGAACTAGGTCAACATTTACGATATTCCTTGGAACGACAAAAATCGAACTCTGTAACAATCGTATCCTAACATCATCCCTACTTAGTTTATGGCATCGTCCCCTATCGTCCCAGTTCCATCCAAACTCTATCTGTAGGCAGAAAAGACTGGGTTACCTCACATGGGCAGAGGCAGATTTCTCCTAGCGCATTGTGTCACATTCGCGATATGTCAAGTTGACGTAATTTGTCATGTTCCCAGACTGTCACTTTCGCAGCAGAATGTGGAGAATAACGTCATTGCAGAATATCCTGCTTCTGCCTTCTGACTTTGCAAATCCTTATACTTAGAGAGGAACATGCCAAACATGCGTCAGACCTTTGTTGTCCTAAGAGAGAACAAGAAAATAGCTTCAACAGAAGTAAAGAATAAGTCAGAACAAGATTATCAGTGGACCCAGGAAGCATTAGAAAACTGCTACGTAAGAGAATATCGGTGAGGATGGAACTCAGTAAGGTGGACTAGAAAACGAGTGTGTTTCCATCCAAGGCTTTCTGAAGATATGACAAAATTGCAAAATGGAAAGTTATTAAAAAGACAAATAAAGAAGTTCTTACTTTACTAATTATTCACAAATATGAATGCTTCGCACAAGGTCACTGATTTGATAAATCTACAGAATTTCATTATGACTAGAGAAATCTATAACTGTGTCTGTCTACCAAACGGTAAAAAGTTTAAAACAACACGCTTCACGCGCAATACTCTAGAAAACGAGTGTGTTTCCATCCAAGGCTTTCTGAAGATATGACAAAATTGCAAAATGGAAAGTTATTAAAAAGACAAATAAAGAAGTTCTTACTTTACTAATTATTCACAAATATGAATGCTTCGCACAAGGTCACTGATTTGATAAATCTACAGAATTTCATTATGACTAGAGAAATCTATAACTGTGTCTGTCTACCAAACGGTAAAAAGTTTAAAACAACACGCTTCACGCGCAATACTTATCCGTGCTATCGTTTCACGAATATAGAGGCGAATCAAAGTTTTTCACCCGATAAATTTCCCACGCCGACATTTGTAGCACGAATTTTATGGCATTCTCATGCACGCAATTCAATTATCGCCATCTTCATGCCAGCGTTACTGGGCAAACTTCGCGCAACAAAGGTCCGCATTCCTGCGTAGCAGAGCAGTTACAGTAGGGGACGCAATGTCTCCACTTTGCATGGTCTTCAACGTCATCACTTCATGAAGACCAGCGAAGGAAACATTCATACATATTGATAGCTCGAGCCAGAATGAAGGTATTTAAGAAACATATCATAACCTGTCCCCACCAAGGCACGCTTTCGATTTAGATTGGAATCCTCAAGGAAGGCATAGCACTGCAAAGATTCATCTCACGACATTTTCAAAGATTAGAAAATGGTGAAGTCGATTGTATTATACTTAGGTTGAAAATAAATAAAACGGAAATTCAAAATGTATATTGTATACATATTACATATGTATTGTCACATAAGAACACTTATCTCCAATATTCTATCCGCTAGCTAAAAGATATCTAATGTTGCTGCAACATGAGATAGATCAGTGACGTAATTACTTCCTCCATTTGCACACAGGAATATGTTGAAGGAGATATTCAAATCACATATATTGTGCTGTGCTATCAAGATTACACGAGAATGACGAAGATACAAATTGTTAGACAGTGATGAATATGTCGGTTATTTTAAGAGAAAGTGGATACAGACCTTTCTTAACTGATAATTTATTTCCTTATGCGTATTCACAGAATTGATGAAATCCCATAATTCGGCCACGTATATACAGTGCCAATGCCAACAGAGGACCGCTAAATGAGAGTATCGTTACTTGAACTAAGCAACTCAACAAGCCCTTTTACTGCCATACCATGGAAAAACTTGACAGTCGTAGATCTTTCCTCTAACAATCTCGGGTTTTTAGACATAATAATGACCAATGACCAGTCCAGCTGTGAGGCGCTGAATCTTTACAAGTCGCCAGGTTTTTCATCAAGTGGACGACGTCATTTGACGGGTTAAGAGACAACGGACGGATGTGATAACTTTTCAGATATAAATTCCTCAGGTGAGCATGTGCTACTTCATTTTTGAGTGTTGATATTGTAGGTATCTACATAATCTAAAATGTATCTACCTAGGTAAGCATGCGTTGCTTTGGTGACATCAGCTCATTTGTGTCTGAACTAAAGAAGATGATTGTGTGGGTTCTGAAACTGCTGATAACATAATTTTGTAGCATAATACTCCAGACCTATGATTTCCAGAACAATAACAGAAGCGTTATTTGAAACTATAATTTGCTTCAATTGACCGCAACCGGAACAGATTATCCAGCTAATTGCTGTAACATACCGATGAGTTGCAGTACCAAGATCACAGTTCTTATCTAACGCACAGAGTACATTTGTTTATTAGGTACGAGAATCTACCGCACAGCAAAAAGCACATTAGGTCAGAGTAGGTATCTTGTAGTAGAAATGTACATCAAAACAAACAAGATGATTGTGCAGCAATTGCCTTCTTTCAAAGTTTGCAATCATTTCTAGAGCCGATTTATACTTTGTGTAATGTGACTAATGTGATAATGGTCCATTATTTAATTCTTAGCAAACAAGAGAATTCTTTACAAATAATTATGCAATTTCTTACGCTATTAACCTCGTTATTATAATTTATTATAACTTCGTTTGCTCTTATAGCAGAACTCTGTCTTGATGCAAACTTTTTCGATTCGACAACTTCATTAGTCGTCGAAGATCGTTCTTTAATGATCGAATATATGAGGTTCCTACTACCGTTTTGTCATTACGTATTTAATGGCTGTCGTCGTTTACGTAAACTATCATCCGTATCTATTATGTGTTTAATGGAAATGCCTATAATAATAAACGACTGTGATTGAAAAGATTTAGGAGTCGTATTTGCATTGTGATAAAATATGATATAATAATGAAATATTTATCGACTAATGCTGAATATTGCAAGATATTTCCCATTTCTATGAACGGCAGATCGGCATATATAAGCACTTCAATCCTTAACACCTATAGGTATTCATATTTTGGATTACCTGTCGTTTGCTCTCTATTCAATATCTGCGGTATTGTCGTCCTGAGGGCTCTCAAAAGCTAATCAAACCTCATTGATATGCGGCCTGCAAATCGATTCCTACTTCAACTTTGTGAATCGATGGCGATGTAAGTATTTCACCTACTAAGCAAAAATTTGCCATGAGCACTTTCATCCTTTGAAAATTGGCACTTGATCAAGAAAATGAGTTACGGAGAGGATGCCTTTTTGGCTTGAATAGCCCTTTTCAGGGTTTTTTACAATGATATTTAAGTAAGTGCTCCTTTTGGGACTCTCGTTTCACAATGGGGCACTGCGCCCTTTGCTGAACATAGTGGGGCAATTTGTTAACAATGATATTATTCCAGAACTAAGCATAATGAGTGACTAAACTTTCCGCTGTTAACGGTAGCTACCATACCACACCATTGACGAAGACGTCTGCGTTAGATGATACCTTTTTATGTGTCTTCTTTTTTTCAAAATTAGAGGCTTCTTTTTTACTAAAAGTAACATCATTTGTTTTGTACATACATACATACATACATATCATCACGCCTGTTTCCTATCGGGGTAGGCAGAGACTATGGCTTTCCACTTGCTACGATCCTGGCATACCATTTTCGCTTCTTCCACTTTCAAAAGTGCTTTCATACAAGCTCGCTGGTTAAGGGTACTCTTGACCTGGCCTTTTTCGAACAGGTCATCAATTTGGTCTTTGGTTACCATGCGTACGCCGAGGGTGACCCTTACCAGCTTGCCCATTCATTCTCGCCTTGTAGATCTATTTAGTCAGTCTATTTTCATCGGACCTCTCAACATGTCCAAACCATCTAAGCATCCCTTTTTCTATCTTTGTCACTACATCTTCAGTTATACCACATTGTTTTCTAATTCCTTTCTTTGTCCATCAATTTCAATTTTAGTTTTGTACCTAAAGAGTAATAACGGGACCCAATTACCGAGACTCCGCTGTCCGTCTGTTTGTCTTCACCACTTCACCGACTGTATCTCATGAACCGTGATAGCTAGGGCAGTTTATTTTTTTACAAATCTATTTCTGTTGCGGTTATTTTTTGTACTCGTAACTGCTCACCAGTGATGGACCTTGAAACACCGTTACACCCTTTTATAGGGGTTAGCCGGGCTAGCGACATCATAAGAACTATCTGTAGGCTAAATTTGAAACAAAATCGTTCAGCGGTTCGTGCTGTGCGTTGATGAATCAGTGAGTTTATAAATCAGTCAGGACAAGTACTTAATTTGATTTTAAGAAGCAAAATATGTAGGTGGTAACGATTTTGCAGCGGTGCGGTATGCTGGTATGCTAAAACTAAATAGATAGCTTACTCTTACTCAAGTTCCGAGGAGTAGAGATAAGGCCATAAACACTTCGCCGACACCGATATAAAGTTTATTTCGCCTATATATATAACTAGCGGACGTCACGCGGTTTCACTCGCGTAGTTCCCGTTCCCGTGGGAATAGCCTATGTTCACCGCAGAGAGTGTAGCCTATTCGTTACAAACAAAGAAACAAAAAAACAAAAAAAACAAAGAAACAAAAAAACAAATCTTTCCTCTTTATAATATTAGTATAGATAGACAATCGACTCCAATCGTTCAACTAAGTTGAATAGCTCTGACGTAACTTGATGTTTCCTATTTTCCGGAGCGGAGTTTCTTGAAAACTAGCTTTCAGCTGCCTTCTAGTATCTTATTGGGTTGAAAAAATAGGTTATATTTTTTTGTTATGATTTGAAAGGGTTTTGTTATTCCTATATTGTTTCATATTATCTATGTATGACTTGGCTGAATGTACAAAAGGTGTTTAAGGTTTCACAAGTTTCAATTGAAACTTAAAGATCATTTTTAATTGAAGAAAACTATCGGCAATATTGAAAAGAAAACCAAAACATTTACCATAAAAATAAAGATAAACTCGCCAAGGACTCGTACTTTGTAAAACAGACAAATAGGTGCCCTCTGAGCAGATCTCTTCGTCAGTTCAAAGAATCATGAATGTGGTGTCGACCGTAAACTGAAAGTTTCAGATTGTAACAATTCTGGCACAATATCGTTTCCATGTCTCCGCTATGTTCAGCAAGAGGTTTTGGGCCCGTTGTGAAAGAGAGTGCCTAAAAGAGCACTTGCAGAAGTTGATTATCAAACACTGACTGTAATGTACACCACATAAAGTGTTTTTAGTGTGAAAACATTTGTAGTGTGCGCACACTTGGCAAAAGCAGAATACCCCCATGCCCGTACAATGCTTTTGGCAGTAGAAAAGAAAAGTTATTATTGACAAACCAAAATTTGTGCAAAACCCAATCACTGTTCCTCATCAATATTGCGCGTAAAATATATGATACAAATAATTACAGCAGCGAAAGTGTAATTTTATTATAACTTGTTTATCGACTGCTGTAATAAACTACAAACAAATGTGTGTTGCGGTGGTAATTTTATACAACTTTTTAACTTTCAAATTAAATGGTACCAAAGGAAATATGCAAGGAAATGAGAACTTAAACGTTTAATGACACAACATTGACGAGACTCAAATTCTAAATTGAGTAATTATGAAGGTATTATGCATTCATTTTTTTAATCTAATATCTGAACCGGTTGTGTCCGAATATGATAAGTACTAGAATATCAAGATGCTGTTTTATAAGACAACAAGAGGACCAAGCCACGCGTTGCTGTGACTAAGGTTTTTGTAACCCGGTACTCCCGGCCGTAGCCATGTAGATTTTCCACAAAAAAAATGCAAATTTGGATCAAATCGGGTAAGTTGTTTAGGAGTTCATCGCGGACAAACAATGTGACACGTTTGAATTTAGATTTAGGGACTGGGAAGTCAACGTCATGTATACATATTGAGATATCTTCCCGAGCTACCAGTTGATAACATCAGAAATGAACCTGAAGAAGGTGGCAGGGAGTGGAGTGGCTGGATACGGGAGGAGCAGCACCGTGTATTGTGGCGTAATTTGGGAGAAGTCTATATTCAGCAGTGGACTGTCATAGGCTTATTTGATTGTTTAATTGATCTTAGAAACATTTTTATGACGAGTAAATTTACTCTGACTAAATGTCAGACGTATGCACGATAACAGAGCAATAAACATCTGACAGTTCTTGAAAACATGAAAATTTACAGCGTAGGTACCTAGTGCGAGTATCTTGCAAATGTCAATAGGGTTGTGTACTTGTGTGTGACTGCTTTCAATCAGGTCGAGCGTATGCATAATAAAATCGGTTGTCTGTAAAGTCGGTTTACTGACGATGGTTGAACGTGACAACGGCAACGTCATAAGAAAATAAAATTAACATTACAAAACAAAAAGAAATATAAAAACACATCAATTGATTATAGTGCCATCTGTTGAAAACATTACTAAAATAAATGGAACGCCTCAGAGCGAGGTAACGCGAGGGAGGTAACGACATATTGCGTCATCTTTTTTCGTTCGTGCAGCCGACTCCATCGAATTATAAGAAAATGTCACGTCAAAAGATCCAGAGAAAAGCGGGGATACTTTACATACAAGCACGCCTGTATCCCATTTTGCCATTGGCTCCAGTAGTAGGTACTAATGGTAGTACTACAGGCAAGAAAGGGAGCTGAAGCCGTCATATCTATTTATTCGCGTGGTTCGCTAAAAGCAGTTCATGCAGTGCAATAAAGTTTATAAATGGATGGATTCCTTCTTTACTATCTTCTCATCAACTAGCGTGAAAGTGCGTGTGATTTTGTACAGCTCAGTGGAAGCAGCAAAGCGAACAAAACGCATTATGGTAATTGCCATTTTGCAGGTCATCTCTTTGGAACCAACTGAGTTTCAAGATAAGTTTTTGGTACTATGAATCACAGAGTAATACGGTATTACCTACAACCGCATTAGAGATATTATAAAAAGAGAGATAAACGATTTTATAAATTCTGGTTTCCACTGAAGATAAATAAACTCCAATAGAGTAAAACTTTTTAAAAGGTAGAGCAGTTATTTGGTTCCTACAAAGAGGTTCTAATATCACCGGAAGGAAGTGAATTAGTCACAATCACAATATAACAATACAAACAATTGAATTAGGAACGCTTTATAATTTGTTGTGTTGGTAAGATACGCACTGCGATTAAATGAAAAGCGTCAGTCAGCCATGTAGAGCAACATCCCACCAAAAACATCTCTGTTGAAAAGGAGGCCAAGTGCCTATGGGCTAATTGTTCGCCTAAAAAAGGGTTGAAATCCAATCCAATGCCAACTTTAGATATACTTTAAAATCGATCATAATCATCTTCATCAACAGCCTAATCCACTGGTAAACATTTGCCATTCCCAAGACTCGCCACCACACTAAGACCTAAAATAATGTTACTTCTAAATTAGAACTTGGCAGGGTTTCGTGCAGTACATAACACTTGATTAATTGTATAATTAAATTTATTATGTATATAATTAAATTAACCTGCCAAGTTCAAATTTAGAAGTAACATTATTTTAGATATTTTTAACCAAGTAGGTACCTACGTATTTTCACAACTACACCATATTTTAAGTTGGGTGTATGGTAAAGTGAATTTCAGCCATATGGACCGCTGACGTGAATGCGGTGGTGGGTAATGGCTGGATTCGAAAGGTGGAGGTCTTAGTGTGGTGGCGAGTCTTGGGAATGGCAAATGTTTACCAGTGGATTAGGCTGTTGATGAAGATGATTATGATCGATTTTAAAGTACATCTAAAGTTGGCATTGGATTGGATTTCAACCCTTTTTTAGGCGAACAATTAGCCCATAGGCACTTGGCCTCCTTTTCAACAGAGATGTTTTTGGTGGGATTTCAATACTTTTTTTCAAGAAACCGTACCTATTTTTTCTTTAATAATCTTTAAAGTGTGCATTATGTATACATAACAATATTTTATACCCCCTCCCCCTTTCCTTCCCCCCTCATTGTATTCTCATTTTATCACTGATTCATAAATATTTTTATAAAAAAATCGATTTTCGATTAAGCCAACTCAAGCGTTATAATATGAAGTCCACGTTTAAAGCTTACATACTTCTTAATAATATTCGTGCCAAATTTTCAGTTCAATCAATCTAATAGGTTAATCCCCAATTTACATAGTTTATTAGCCTTCTGCTTACCCCCAAGGTTATTTAGTGTGATAATATATAAATGTATATTAATGTCATTACATTAAAATATAGCTTATGTTTAGAATATAACCGGCCAAGTGCGAATCGGACTCCCGCACGGAGGGTTCCGTACCAAAAAACAACAAAAAGTCGTACCTATTTGTTGCACGGGAGCCCCCCTTTTTTCTTTTTATTTAACGAGATGGAAAATCCTTAAAACTTTTTTTTTTGATAGTCGAAAAATAAGTTAGTATGTGACCCGTATAATGTTCAATCATGGCGACACGAAATTAATTTCATTGAGCAACATTTGATTGTGCTATATCTCCTAAAGTATTCATTTAATTTGCATGGTGTAAAGGGAATTAATGATCTTGATGAACATTTCGTTCAAATTAACTAACGTATTTAAATTGTGAAGGATACCTTATTACCGAATATATAAGACAAAGTCGCTAAAAAACACGTTTATTGTATGGAAGCCCCCCTTAAATATTATCATGTTTTTGTTTTCAGTATTTGCTGTTATAGCGGCAACAAAAACACATAATCTGTGAAAATTTCAACTCTCTAGCTATCACCGTTTATGAGATACAGCCTCCTGACGGACAGACAGACAGACAGACAGACGGACAGCAAAGTCTCATGAATAGGGTCCCGTTCCTTACCCTTTGGGTACGGAACCCTAAAAAGGGTTGACTCACGCTACGCCGTGCCGGGTCCGAGCCGAGTGCCGGCCGCAGCGAGGTCAATATTATATATATTTTGTGTGAACAAACTCACGTTAAACCATAGATTTAGAATTTTTCGCGCTAAATCTACCGAACTACGGAAAGCGCTCGGAAACAACTCGGTCCCGCCTCGGCTCGGCCACGGCATGAGACACAGCCTCCTGACGGACCGACAGACAGACAGACAGACGGACAGCAAAGTCTCATGAATAGGGTCCCGTTCCTTACCCTTTGGGTACGGAACCCTAAAAAGGGTTAACTCACGCTACGCCGTGCCGGGTCCGAGCCGAGTGCCGGCCGCAGCGAGGTCAATATTATATATATTTGGTGTGAACAAACTCACGTTAAACCATAGATTTAGAATTTTTCGCGCTAAATCTACCGAACTACGGAAAGCGGCTCGGTAACAACTCGGTCCCGCCTCGGCTCGGCCACGGCCCGTTGCATGAGTACAGTGCCGCCGAGCTTCGCCCGAGCAGTCGTAAATGCAACCGGCTCGGTGACCGTGCTACGGCCGACACTCGGCTCGGAGCATCGGTCATCCTTTAGAATGCTTGCTGATCTCTAAACTACTGGATTGATTTGATCCAAATATTTCACAAATAATATGAATAACAATATTCAATGTGCAGTATTGACTTTTCCATAATTTGTATGTATGGAGCATTTGATTGACATTAATCAAAACATTGACAACATCTTTCTCAAATCCGATTGAGTTTTTAAACATGACATGTGTGAAAATAAAAAGTAAATTAAATCAAAAGAGTCCTCTCATCACTAAGAAGTATTGATACAAATTCGAATCAAAACCCCCCGAAGAAAACAATTGTTACCCCATTTTAGTCATGTTCTGGAATGAATTTCAATAAAATACGAAACACATCTTTCATCAATTATGTTAGAGATGATTTATGCAAAATTTGAAGAAGATCCGACCAAGGAATCCTGTGGTTCCATACAAACTTTGTAACCCTTTTCCAACTCACGCTTGACCGATTTCTTAAATTTCTCAATTTTTCGTTAATCTACATATAACACCCGATCTGTGTGCCAAATTTCATAACGCTAGGACAATTGGAAGTGGCCTAGAGGTTTTGATGACCGGTCAGTGAGTGAGTCAGTCAGTGCCAAAATTAGCTATATTCACAGGGTCATATTTCAGGATCTACTAAAGCTATATCTATGAAATTTGGTACACTGCCTTTGTACTAGTATATGATTACGTACGTACAATTTTATTTCTGTACTTGCAATAGGCACTGAGTTACAGGGGGGTCAAAAGTGGGTCGAAGCGGTTCGTGTAAATAGAGTACGGCATGCGCTCGGCCTGTTGCTGGAACTTGGCCTGCGCACTGCCGTGCGCTTAGATTCTATAACTGTCAATATTATAGTACCTATTACGATTACGATGCTCAAAAGTATATCCTACACGATGATGGGTTGGTGACGCCCACGTTGCAATGGCAGTTGTGGACATTAAAACGTTTACGAAATCTGTGAAATCTGGTGCAGATGGCCATAACAGAGTTGAGAGATCAGTTTCAACTGCAAATATAAAGGCAGGGCCAAATCTTTCTGCGTCGCCCGTAGACAGATAAGTAGGGACCGTAAGGTCTTTGTGTTCGAGGGTTCGAGACCGACGTGACATCCGTGAGGATTTCCACTCGGTAAAAAGAAATTGAAAATACAATCGGAAAATTAAAGCGTCGTTTAAACTGTCCATTACTGACTATTTATTATTTATTATGTGGTTGGAATGGAATAGATTGATAAATAAAGAGGTATTTCAAATGTAATAAGTATGCCTATAAATGTTCATGTCTGCAGTACCTTTATTAATTATGAATGAATTGAATAACAGAATTGCAATGTGGTTTAAAGAACGTATATTATATTTTCATCTACCACATTTAAAACTTACATCACGTGGTAATAAAATTCTTCAACCGTATCACAGTCATCACCGTTATGTTTTGTAAAAACGCAAAACTTAATACACCGACGTCACGCACTCGCGTTTCGTGACGCGACCAAATGAAGACGTCATAAAATTTGACCGAATTTTTACACAAACGTCGCAAAATTTAGCTAAAATTTATTCAGATACAATAAGACAATAACTTGCCTGTTTTCTTGGTCTTGATAAAAAATAAACAAAAGCGTATATGTTCAAAACACACGCGAAAGAATGTGCGACACATAATGCGGCGCGTGCACAGCCGTGTGCGCTTCCCGCCTTCTAACCATCAACTTACATCTTGATAGGCAGACTGGTGGTCGCCCAGTGGCATCGATTCGAAAAACAACACAAGAAATCGATTTTACGCATCGGCACTTAGAAATAATACAATCAAAGAAAAACTAATCGATAACGCGGAAAATAAGGTTTACTGTTATGGATCATTTGTCAATCGTCCTCTATTGCAAGAGGAGAAATTTTCTAGTTTTCTAGATTGTACTTATAGCATTGTTGTTGTTAACTGACTTGGCTGTACCTTGGAATCCGAAGCACTGCATCCTCCGGCGCACGCGACAGCACGCACCACCTGCAGCCACACTCACACTGATGCTGTCGCGCTCAGACATCACACCCTTTGACACACGACCTTTGTTACCTACATTGAACTTGATTATCCACACTCGACGACTTTATCACAAAGTATTGAAATACACACTGGTTCCAACACAGGTTACACACTAACGAACAATTATTATTTGTACCTACATATATAACGTGCTATGAAAACGACAACTGGCATCGATTTGATATTGTAGTGATTGCTATCAACAATTCTCTGTTTGATAAAAATATGATCAGACCGAGATGATTCTTTTATCTGATATGGGCACTTCCTCTATTGCTAAAGTATTTGACCTTCAACAACTGATATGGCATCTAAAGTTAGTAGGTAATTACTTGTCTTCAAGCAAATGTTTCTTTGTTTTACCAAGACATACCTTACAATCACACCAATTCCTCGGAAGAGATAGTCTTCTACTACAAATAGGTCACTATTCAATCTTTGTAAAATGTTGTACAAGATGTATGATTAAAAAAATAACTTTGAAGTAACTACATGCACTATCTTCGTATATTTTTAATTTATGTACCATGTTTCCATTATAAATGCAGTTGCTTCGAAAACTGAACTCGTTTAAGTGCAAAAAATCGAAGTTTGGATTGGACACGGCTGGAATGTAGACAGGCATCCGAATGATTCGAATCCAATGGCGAGGCAAATGAGGACACCGCGATGCGGTATGCCAGTTAACAGACTGGAACACTGATCTTTTACTAAATTGAGGTTTCTGACTGAGGAGATAATTAGGTATCTAGTGTCATACAAAAGAGTTCATGTAAATTCATTCTTACATCGCGTGAACGTTGTTTTGACATAAAGTGAATAGCATTAGGTATACGTATCCGTATCACCAAACGTTCTAGTTATAAGTCTATGTACGTATCACCAAAGTTCTTGTGTTATAAGTCTATGTACGTATCACCAAACGTTCTAGCCATTAATTTGAATAAGTAATCAGCACATGTAAGGTAAACAAGTCTAGAGTAAATATAGTGAATATGATACAAGTTAATATGGCGGCAGTTCATTTTTAAACTGTTGAATGATATCAGCTAAGAAATGAACATAGGTTCTTGACAGAATTCCTGTCAATCAATGAAATCAGCAGGTTTTCCCATTGTTGTAACTTCGTCATAGCCTCATAAGTTGGTCAAAAGAAAACAGATGACACTGATTTTAGTCTCAAAGATGTTGATAGGTCACAATTCCACCCTTAGAATTCCTATGTCTTACATACCGTACCTACTATTACAAGCCTGGCCAGCTTGGCGTAGAAAATGAAACTTAAAATAAAATCACTAACGACCCGTCTGACCAGCGCAGCGTAGAATTAGTAAGGTTAAATGCACAACAATGAATTATTTGAGTTTGGAAGATTAAAGTCTACAACCAGCGCGTACAAACCGTTATGACTTACGGTGCCAAGACGTGGACACTTACGGTGGGGTTGGTCTATGCCCTTAAGGTTGTGCAGCGAGCTATGAAACGAGCTACGCTTGGAGTGTCTTTGAGGGACAAAATTCGAAATGAGGTTATCCGGCAGAGAACTATAGTAGTCGGCATAGCTCGCAGAATAAGCACTTTACAGTGGCAGTGGGCCAGCTACATCAGCAGGACAACCGACGCGGCCGATGGAGCAAATGACTTCTGGAGTGGAGACCGCGACTTGGCAAACGTAGGGTAGGACGTCCACCCGCCAGATGGACCGACGGTCTAGAAAAGGTCGCAGGCTGGGACTGGATGCAGAAGGCGCAGGACCGTGTGTTGTGGCGTAAATTGGGAGATGCCTACGTCCAGGAGCTGACTGCTTCTATTCTGATTTGGTTAATTGATTTATGGAAGGATTTATGTCCAGCAAATGGAAGACATACGACTCAGATAGTATTAGATAATGATTCACATAATTCACGTTCACGTCAGATTCACTAAATGGTGTCTTTTCCTATTCGAACGGACGTTCTACAAGTTAACCCAGGAAGATTAGTATTTAGTATTATTTTTATGTGAAGTGGCTACCTGATACTATTTACCAATTGGCTATTCTCACTTCGGAAGTGTAATCACTGTGGTTTAACGTTGACACTTTGGGGCATAATGGTCTTTCATGTTCAAAGAGCGCAGGCCACTTCTCACGCCACGCTGCGCTGAATGACATCATTCGCCGTGCTCTTGCCACCGCCAATGTGCCTGCGCTCCAAGAGCCAAACGGCGTTTTCAGGTACGATGGCAAGAGACCGGATGGTATAACTTTAATACCGTGGGAGATGGGTCGGGTGCTGGTCTGGGATGCAACTTGTGTTGACACTCTGGCCCCGTCCCATCTTTCTAAAACAAAATTAAAAGCCAGCGCAGCAGCGGAAGCGGCTGAAAATATTAATATTAATAAATATAAGGATCTCGACTCATCGCATCGTTTTTGTCCAGTGGGTGTCGAGACCCTAGGTCCATGGGGTCCCATGCGCAAATTTTTTTCAAGAATTTGAAAAAGCGCCTTGTGCAGTCGACCCAAAGGCTGGCAGTTTTCTCGCTCAGCGAATAGGTATTGCTATTCAAAGGGGGAATGCGGCTAGTCTTTTGGGCACAATGCCACGGGGGCCTTATTTAGGTTTAGTTTAGATTTAGATAATAATAATGTAAATATATAGATATGTAATAATTATGTTTCTCTGTAATTTTTAACAATAAATGTTTTGTTTATTACTGTGGTAGATCAGTTACACTTGAATCTGCGGGCCTATTTATTGCTGAAAGATATTAATTGATATCTATATTTTATCAACCTTACTAACGTTTGATTGACTGTAAAAAATGGTAGGCAATCTTAGCACGTACCTATGTATCTGTGATTATTAAAAAGTGCGTTTTGTTTTTTTTAAGCTGCACTGTATTGAGTAATTTATTTTGCACTTGTATGGGAAATCGTCTCAGATGGATATACATTTGCGAATGATACACACCTATGTAACTTTTTACTAGATTATTTTTATCATAATACTTCTTCATAATCACTGGTAGAATCCCTACTTCTGCTGCGATAGACACTTTGATTGTATAAATAGTTGCCTTTAAAATTTGCACCGAATTTTTATTAGCACTCTACCATAAAATTCAGAATTTAGGTAGGTTCTGTCTTTCGTCTGATGCATGAATTAGTTATTTATTATTTTCATGTCTTTATTCTATGGGTTTACAGAATACAGGCGAGGTTTAACAGATAAATTCTGTGGTAGAGGAAATTTCCTATTTAAGACTGTTTACATACAGACCAAAGTCTGTTTAGTTTACCTAATTAGTTCGTACTAATATTCAGCCTTATTTTAGCTGACACTTTTATAAACACGCTTGTTGTAGACGGATAAGGTTTTGAACTAAACAGATTAATTTAAATGATGGTAGAACTAAACTGTTTACCAAATCCCTCTCTTGCCCTACTTACGCTAGTGGGATTTTAAATCCGTAGACATAAAGGCGACAACACACTCCTCCAATCTTCGATAACGATCTTAACCTATTTTTTTTCGTTCCGCTCTTAAACTGTATACAAGATGTTTATTTATGGTTTTTCTTGTTCTTTTTAAACAAAAAAAACCTTTAAAAAAGAGAATACTAACTATAAACTGTAACATTTGATCGTTGGAGATTATTAAACAAGAAGCCGTGAGATCGTTCTCACCCGACTGCCCCTCTCTAACACGTTAATTGTGAAAGTTCAAACCGATTGACATTGTCATTTTTGTTTTATTTCAATTTTTGAACAGATGATCCACGTGACCTAGTGACGTAGTTTAATGCGACAGAGTCACAGACTACAGACAACGTCTCGACATAAGCCTGAATACCAGCTTCGTCCTTTTGACTAGGTACAAAGGCGTGCTATGAGAGTTGTCGGCGATCCCATCCCATACTTGCAGGTGATGTGGAACCTCTTAGTGACAGGAGAGACTTTGCTTCTCTGTGTGTATTCTACCGGCTTTATAAAGGTTTGTACTCTGAGGAATTGTTTGACACAATGCCTACGGCTACATTCTATCATCGCACCGTTCGCCACAGACAGGGTGTTCATCCTTACATGTTGCATCCGGAGCGCTCGAGCACGGTTAGATCCGATAGGGGCTTTCTACCGCGCACGCTTAGGTTGTGGAATGATCTCCCTGTCTCGGTTTTCCCAAACGCCTACAGTATGGGGTTCTTCAAAAGGGGTCTTAGAAGGTTTTTACAGGGTCGGCAGCGCGAGTGTGGCGCCTCTGGTGTTGCAAACGTCCATAGGCTGCGGTGACCACCGGTACATCTGGGGGCCGTATGCTTGTCTCCCACCTTAGTGGTATAAAAAAAAAATAACCCCCTCTGCACTCTATTATATTGAGAGGGGCTAAAACTATTGACTAGTTTTCAGAACCTTGATTATTTATTTATTTATCTACAGCTGTTGATTAGCTGTAAAACGTGGTCTGGTCAGTGCTAAAGTGAGAATTGAGGGAGTCATGCGATAGTAGTTATATTATGAATACTTTAAGTTTCGCTACTTGCTTGACAAATTTCTACGTACTCTGTGCTATGTGCCAAGACTTTCCCCAGTGGTATTTATTTGGTTTCGTATATTAGGTGAGAATATTCTATCATCGCGAAAATTGTGGGTGGAGAATTTCACAGTGAACGACTAGTACCTATCTAATACCTTATCTAAGTCATGGACTCAATAGAGCGACAATGGGCAGATAACGTCACTTATTGAAATGAGCTTTGAGAACCTGATAAGCGTTACATCGAACTACGATCTCATGATTGGTTTTGGATTCAATGGAAAATAATGCTTAGTAATGTTAATCTGACAGAATCATTCGTCGACGCCAAGATAGTGGTGAGCAATAGAGCAACACGAATAATTGATCATGACAAGGTAGTAGTGAGCTCTCAAAATTTCGTACACAATTTGTCATCTCATTTTGAAATGGCCTTCTACAACAATCTATCAGGAATGCAGGTATTTCAAGAAGATTTGCTGACCATTGGCAGTTTACGTAACTTCACATTCAACGGATATGCTATTTAGTTTCATAACATAACTAGCTGAAGCTGGCGTTCCAGTTCTCGCTTCCCATGGAAACATATTCCCGTGATGAAAAGTAGCCTATGTGTTATTTTCCAGACTACAAGCTACCACCTTGGTTTAAATTTCAGCCCGATCCGTACAGCCGTTAGCCGTGAGTACAAACATCCAAACATCTAAACATCTTCACAAACTTTTACATTTATAATGCCTATTTTAAATAGTCTAATAATAGCCAGTTTATCGTTCCCATGATAATTCCCATATGCGCCGAATGTTTTCACAAGAATGTTTTCGTAAGATCGATCCATAATGACAATGTACATTATGTGATGTGATCAACGCTACATAACAAAACATAAAAATTTATTCGAGCAAAAACATTGGTCGTACAATCACACTGTTCAAGAGTTCATACAACAACATCACTAACGTTTACATTTTACTTCTCACGTTAAGTAAGTACCAATTAAAAACAAATCGAGTTCAAAAAGTTGTATTGTACTTACTCTGTTCTCCTTTATCGTCTAGTAGTCTATCTTTTTACAGCATTTATCTAATGTAATTGACCGCTTTTTAGGGTTTCGTAGCCATTGTGAATAGTTAGCGCTAGAGACACTTCCAAAGTGGAAAAATGTGTCCCCCCCCCTCTAACTTCTAAGAGAATAATAAATCTAAAAAGAATATATTATGTACATTGCCATAAAAACTACCAACGAAAATTGGTTTAAACGAGATAGAGCTGGTAGTTCTTTTTTAATACGTCGTAAACCGCAATTTTCGGGTAGAAAAATCACTACCACTGCGAACGTGTTAAAACATCAATCAAAATTACAACGAACTATAAGAACTTTTATATTATGTTACTTGCTACTACGAAACCCTTCATGGGCGAGTCCAACTCGCACTTGGCCAGTTTTTTCTTTTTCAACGTGAGGAAAATCCGTCATGAATGCTACGCTCTTACAGACTAAAAACTACACGTTCCCTACCTAATGCCTGCGGTCAGGAGCCCCAGGTTAGCCCTCGAAAGGATATCCCCAGGATTTCTAACAGACTTTGGCTACCACTGCGGCCTCACCTAGGGGGTTCGGGTGCTATCCCGCGTCTTTGGGGGGTTGTACGGGTGTTATCCCGCTTTTTAGGGCGTGTGGCGGTGAAACTATCACGTAACGCTGTCGTCTTCGGCCTGCTTATGTAAGGACGGTGAGCAGTACCGCCAACGTCCTCAGGCCAATGTAATTGAACCCTAATATGGTAGTACTACTGGTAATTTTTTACTTTTTTGATCATAAGTATATCCATAATTTTATTTTTTAATTTCCTGTTACAAACATATGGCTATGCAGGTGGACCACGGGTAAAAAAAATTTTCCGTGGTTCACCTGGGTGGACTACGAGGTGGACCACGGGAAATAAAGGGTTTGACCTTTAACGTTTGAACGTATTAAAATCGCTTGCAAGTAGCTCTCGTCTTCAACTTGGTTTAACGACTACCTACCGAAAGTGAAAAGAGAAAACCTGAACTGTTTGAGGGAGTAGGTATAACTCCCTGAAACAGTTCAGGTTTTCTCTTTATACTGTGGTGTTAGTAACAGCCTTGCGAGTAACTATGCTTGAAAATTTTGCAGGAATCATGCAGAGGTCAATCTTATGTTTACAGTTAGTATACATAAGATTGACCTCTGCATGATTTCTGCATGATTCCTGAAATTTTGCAGGAATCATGCAGAGGTCAATCTTATGTATACAGTTAGTATACATAAGATTGACCTCTGCATGATTCCTGCAAAATTTTCAAGCATAGTTACTCGCAAGGCTGTTACTAACACCACAGTATAAAGAGAAAACCTGAACTGTTTCAGGGAGTTATACCTACTCCCTCAAACAGTTCAGGTTTTCTCTTTTCACTTTCGGTAGGTAGTCGTTAAACCAAGTTGAAGACGAGAGCTACTTGCAAGCGATTTTAATACGTTCAAACGTTAAAGGTCAAACCCTTTATTTCCCGTGGCGTGATTTAGCTACAGTAGACACTCCCTATCAGATGAGCATCTTGTTTTAAAAAAGCTTTAGTAGCACGATTTATTCCTTGGTAAGTTCAGCAGCTTAGTAAACTCTGCAGTCTTTGACACTACTGACTACAAAGAAGGGGATAAAATGGTCATTAACCAATGTTGAAGTTAGCATGCTAAGTGGTCCGAAAATCCAAAAGGAATGCCGGTTGATTTATTCGAAATAACCATCATGAGAAAGTTAATATTTAAAATGCATAGGCAAGTACTTAAATTATTATAATAAATTTAAGGCAGATAATTTTCACAGCTTGACTTATTATGATGCACACATTACCGTGGTCGTTTTGCTTTGTAATAGATTCAGACCCAGGAGGTACTCAACTGTGTATTTGCGTGTTTATTAGGATTTGTTCAGACTGAGATGAAGGTGACATGGCGCTGGAAGATACTGTTGTAAGCACAGTAAAGTTGTCGACGGCGCATTTTGGTCGGACTCTTAATGAAGGGTAAATTCTAATGAACTAGACTAGAAGTTCAACGGTGTGATAACTTCATCATCATGCTCGAAACGATAACGTTTGAAGGGCAAACCAGCTTCTGACGAAGCGACTCTTCTATTAGGTAATCAGTAAAATTCGTCGCAACGCGGTATGTCTCAGTGTGATGTGAACTGACCCTCATTCACAATTGCCAAATTTACATTTTAATTTGCTCGTAATAGTCGTTTTATTGAATACATTAAGTCGGTAAGGTAATCAAAACCAAGTTTTCGTATTTATCTTTTACGGGAATTTTGCTGACTTCAATGTTTTTCAGGCCTTGATCAAGTTGTGTTTGACCGAGCGAGCGAGACGTGGGACGTGGTGAACAGGAATGGTTGAGCTAAGAAATTATTGGTTTCATTCCCACTCACGTTGAAAACCATACGATACACGTAGAGAAAGAAAGAAGATTACCTGTCTACAGCTAATAGAGTAGGAAAGTAATTTGACGATAACTTTCCTACTCCAGTAGCATACTGAATAACATACGAGCTGTCTTTTTGAGACAAACACATCTGCGCCAACATAAAGCTTACAGTTTCGTCTATTTCGAGCGATAGATTTTTCTTAAAAGAGAGAAGATCTATTACTGAACTTGTGTTTACATTAATTTGAGAGTAACTAATACACGTTAGCTAATTTATAGCCATATTAATAAGCTACAACAACAATTTTACACAGGTGCAAATGGATGAGTATATTATTTCTTGTGGGCTCGACTGTGCTCTACTTTGCAGAGGGAAATGAAATTAGGAATAGCGATAGTGCTTTATTAATAGGACAGATTGAATACTAGCACCCCGCACTTCTTGACCTCATTTGCCGGTTTTCTGAGGTAAACAGACTCTTGAGAACATCAGCGTACGTCAACTTTGCTGTCTGGGTTTCTTTAAATTTTTCATATCCAATCCTGTACCTAGTCCATTTTGTACCCAAAATATTTTACCATAGTTTAACCACAGATTACTAAATAGTTGTTTAACTCCCTTTGTTGGCGGTCCATGAGTCAGCTATTTATACGTAATTTTGATTGTCTGTATTAGGTCTCAAATCATTTTAGATTTAAATCATTAAGAGCTTCTGCGTGTTGACCCTTAAAAAGACGAGTGATCTTTTTGTGGAAAAAATAAATCAAAGATACACGAGAAACACTATAATATCCATACTAATATTATATCCATACTAATATTATAAAGCTGAAGAGTTTGTTTGTTTGTTTGTTTGAACGCTAGGATCTCAGGAACTACTGGTTGGATTTCAAAATTTATTTTGAGTTTGATAGTCCATTTATCGAGGATGGCTATAGGCTATATAACATCACGCTAAGACGAATAGGAGCGGAGCAGTAATCAAGAATGTTTTAAAAGCGGGGAATATTTTTTACCGTCTGAGAGCTTCCGAGGCGTACGCTGCATAAATGGTTACAGTTAGGTAAAAATTGTGTACTACAAAATTGTTTCTCTTAAAAAGCTCTAAAAAAAAGTCCGCGACAGCATATATGTCTATCTTTTAAGGTTCGCACACAATAACCTAATTTGTCTATCTCTTAAGGTGCGCTCACGATACAATGAAACTGAAGAGTTTGTTTGTGCTAGGATCTCAGAAACCACTGGTTGCATTTCAGAAATTATGTTACAGTTTAATAGTCCATTTATTGAAGCTGACTAATGGCGACATAACATCACGCTAAGACGAATAGGAGCGGAGCAGCCATGAATAATGTTTCGAGAACGGGGATTAATTCTTTGTTTTGAGAGCTTCCATTGCGGACGCTGCATAAATAGTTAAAGTTACGTAAAAATTGTGTACTACAAAATTGTTCCTCTTAAAAACTTATAAAAAAAGTCCTAAACTGCATATGCCTATCTTTTAAGGTTCACTTAAAATAACCCTCTTATTAAGTTTTAAAGTATGAGCGACGCTACGGGAGCAAACTTGGTCTGCAGTGGCAGCCAGTCAACTGAACGATAAAAACCGGTCAAGTGCGAGTCGGACTCGCACACGATGAGTTTCATATCGAAAAACGGATGGGTGGAAGTGGAAACATTTTATCACTTTAACACCTCTTTCCTCCTCACTCTCATGTGACGCAAACGAAGACATGCGGTTCAGCTCTAATGAATACAAGCGACGCGACGCGACGGGGGTAAATGCAACGGGAAACATTATAATACGCGAAATATTAATACCATACCTCTCTCTTGCTCACTCTCATGTGACGCAAACGAAGTTGCGCGGGTCAGCTAGTACTTAAATAAGCCTACCACTCTTTAAATAAATAACTACTATTCATAAATGACATCATCGTCATTTTAACGTCAATTTATATCATTTACTTAGCCGAAATCAAGGGGTCAGGTAAACCTCCATTCTCCAAAAGCGTGGACCTGGTGGTCAAGGTTCGTACTAGCTCTAGCAAAAAAGTAGTGGTACCTATGTATGACGTAAGGAGAATTGATCCCCAAATAACAGACGCGACATCGCTCGTCGGCAGGGTTGGTGATTAATGCTGGTCAAGCCACCAGAGATTTTCTCTCGATAGTGCCATATCTTAGAAAGTTTGATGACCACGTAGAGCAGTTCACGTGGTCAGGAAACTTTAGATAGATAACACCGTGTGGTTTTGGCCCAAGTATCAAGTACTAAATGCCAATCACATCTCACCTTTAGCTCCAATGGGATGAATTTCATGAGGGTTCCACAGGTAAAATTTTTAACTTAATTAAAGTAGATGGAAAGTACAAAGTAATGTTTGCAATTACACATCACGTGAGCATACATAAATCATGGATGTCAACCAACAGTAAGTACAACTTTAGACATCAAACAAACTTTGTCATTGAGAGAAGTTCCCATCTTTGTTTGAAAGTGGGGAAATGTCACAGTATTATTATGTGTACGTGTCGGGCATGTCTCATAACATCTTTGACGTGACATTGCCTGTTTCCCGAGATAACTAACAAAATGTGGGTAGACAACATAATTATAACTTGCAACTCCCAAAATATGTAGAAGAGTCTACGTGCATTTGGTCTGGCAAACCAACTCGTACACGTCGTAGACTGCTAAGTATCGCTGGTTTAAGTACCTACTTAACAAAAATATAACCGTCACAGAAGATCATTTCTTTAAAACCTGTTTGTTACCTAACTGATCGTCATAAAAAAACGACATCGATCTGAGCTACGTAGGTATCTAATCTCCTACTTAATTGTTAAAAAAAAAGAATCTAAATCGGCTACTAAAACGAGTTGGGAGGTAACAAATGAAAAAGAAACGACCTTGTGGCTTGGTCTTCATGTTAACGTAGATATGATACTTACTTATTTGAAAGTTTTTGAAAGGATTTAATTTTTGAAACCTCTACTTTTCCCACGTCATGTAGGTTGCATTGCATCCTTTCAAATAGTCATACAAAAGTTCGAAATATTGCTCTTCTTAATTAGGAAATACTTTGGATCATTGTAGCATTTCATTCCAATATTGATGATATTTAAAAAAAAAAGACCTATCCCTGAATTGATTTTGCCTAAATACGATGCGCAGTTAGGTAGATATAAATACTGCTTAAGAATATGCAAACCGACTTCGGTTTCGATAGTTTAAAATAATTCTACCAATAGGTCCGATATATGAATGTTTCAATGTAAATGTAGCCTAAATAAGCTGTATGTTTTCCTATGTAAAAAAAAAAATCACTAACTTGCAACCCATGCCTAGTATTCCACTCCTTTCAAGTTGACAAACTTTCCGAACCAACTATGATAACTACTAAACCAGAAACACTAGACTTATCAGCCTTGGAAGTTTCGTTCAAATCAGAGAAAATAAAGGAAATTTTCTCTAATTTGATTTTGAGCGACTACGGCAAAGGGCTGCTCGTCATACAGGAAATCGAGATGAGAGGATGGTGCGGCTTCCCTACTCTCTACCATGACTCTACCTATAAATATGTTGACATTTTGTAACCGTGTGTCCAGTTAGCGTTAGGGCGATAATTTAGCTGAAGCCGTACAAAGTTTGTGCACACGGCTTGTAAATCTAACATGTTTAAGTGAAGCATTACATCGCAAATTATCGATGCGCGAACACAAAGCATTGTCACAGGATAAGCATTGTTTGCATACCAATACAACATTCTGTGAGCGCGTAACATTGCTGAAATATGGACTGATAAAATACAGATACTACGCCGTAAGAGAATTTCCATCTACGCTATAGGTGAGTGATTTAAAGCAAAAGTAACGATGAAAGTGCAATTGTAGTATACAGTGTCACAACCAGTTTCATCCAAGAGCTATTCGTGTCACCACAGTACGAGTGTATTAGCTGCAGCATATTTATCGCATGTAAATAAAGGCAAAGTACCTAGCCAAGTATCTACAGCAAATAAGAAGTCGATTCTAGTAAACGTGTCAAGTTTACCTGGTTTCACGAGTCTCGACACTGTCTGCGTTAAAATCATTGTAAGTAACTGGTAATTATTACACTAAATATAACACTATGTATGGTGTACCTCTTCCGAACAAAATCTCCAACTTGTTTGGCACCTCGAACCGTATTTTCATATCACTAGATTAGTTAACACATGAGACACAAACAAAACCACTTATATTCCAAAAGCTGATTTATAAATTGAAATTTAGGCGATTCGCGCGGTTGCGTGAATCGAACGCGCGGAGTAACTGAGTGTAGAGAATCGAATATTCATCGGTGACAACAAAACGCGAACTGACTGAGCTGAGCGACACCGACGCGCCGCGCTGCCGCCACACTCCGCACCGTAGCCGTCGTCCGTCCTTCCGCAATGGAATGGGATGGCTCCCGCCGCGTTGCCCTACATCTATCTAAGCAGAATGCGACGCGTGAGATGTGTGTGATGTGATGTAATAAAATATGTGACGATATTCACACACTGATTAAAAAATCACACAGTAACGTCACATTTCACAGCGCAACTTTTAACCACACCGCCTCTTCATCTTAGCGGCTTCCCAGTTGTCTAGAATGGATTTGGAGTCAATGGGCGGTCAACTGTCTCGGATAATATGATTTGTGTTTTTATTCTCGGTTTCGTTGAGTTCTAAACAGGCCAGTTCACTTATGCGGCGGGTGCCACACCGATGCAGATTATTTTTATCAGATCATAAGACAACAGAGACGCAGACGCAGTCACCACAATGACACAGACATAAACAACAATTACTGATGTTCTGTATCCTGACAAGACCCAATTTTGTAACAGTTTTACAGGAAGAGCTACGCTTCGGTTTTACAGGAAGAGCTACGCTTCGTAGCACAAAATATTTACTAAACTGAGCAGTTGCTTTATACAAAACTAGCTGTTGCCCGCGACTTCGTACGCGTGAAAATTACGATATTTGCCAATTTGATTGCTCTCTGCTTAGCCCCTAGGATATGTAGCGTGATAATATATAGCCCATTTGAAGACCCTACCCCTGCAGAATTTGAATCAAATCTATTGAGTACTTTTCGAGATCCTTCCGG
Source organism: Miltochrista miniata (assembly GCA_933228765.1). Classification (NCBI taxonomy): domain Eukaryota; kingdom Metazoa; phylum Arthropoda; class Insecta; order Lepidoptera; family Erebidae; genus Miltochrista; species Miltochrista miniata. Next base: position 9,093,047 of record OW121753.1, read on the forward strand.
ACAAAGCAAAGCAAACAGACAAACAGACAAACCGACAAAAAGACAAAAAAAATTCTAACTACATTTTCGGCTTCGATATCTTATATAAAACACCCAGCGAGTATTTTTTTTAAATATATCTAATGTACAGTTTTCACCTTTCTATCATTTTATTATATGTATAGATGTATAGATTAAAGTAAAAACAACGATGGCTCTACATAACAAGAATGTTGGACAACATTTTTACAAGACGGGCATCACTCGGGCTCTATCCATAACCGTTTTAACACCAAAATAGGTTTGTTTAGACTGCTTTAGAACTTTTAAACCAAAGACGTTTGAAGTTACGTAATTCTATTGCTGTTGGGGAATTCGTCAATCGCTTATCTAACTGCTTTTTCTAACTAAACTGAAAACATTGATGTCTCTACATCGAGAACGTCAATACTTAAACAACATTTTTTACGTGTCTCGGTGACCGTTTAAGCACCAAAATAGGTTTGGTTCGACTGGTTTAGAACTTTAAAACCGAAGATGTTTGCAGTTACGTACCTAATACTATTGCTGTTGGGGAATCAGATATTTTCTGATTTCTGTGGTTTTTACTTTTTACAATTTATTTATTCCTGAAAATAAGTTCTATCTCGTGAAGCACCTCATCCAAGTCAACCAATCCTTTGATGGAAGTGAACTTGGATTTCGTCACATAACGTTTCGTAATAAAAAGGTAGCGTTCGTGCCTCTTGTACTCATCCAAGGTCAGATACACCGTACAAGTCCATGGCCTTTCTACACCGTTCATTGTATAATCTTATTTATTCTCGATCATCATTCAAATTTGATTCATTCAGGAAAAGGTTGATTTACATGACTACGAAATAATGACTTTCGAGACAGAACAGCCAAGTCCGTAGTTTTCGTACTACCCCTCTGTAGCAAAGTACCAAAAAGTAGGTTAACTTGCAAAAAGCCGCTCAAAGAAATTCGTAAGTAAATAACATTGGTAAACAAAGTCGTAAATTACGAGGCGCTTTCGATAAAATTACAAACAACTTACATAAAATATCTAAGTATTTATTAGAATTTTTTGAGCAGTGCATGTACTACCCGTTCGCTCTAACTTTGCCGCTGGCGTAGAGGCGTATACCCGAATTGTTAATTATACGAAGTAAATTGACAGTAGCTAATGTCACTTCGTCATAGAAAATACGCAACACTACAAGAGGAAGCGCGGGAAACTTTGAACGAAGAGGACGCGTCTTTTATTAAAAATTGATAATATTTTCTATTTGTGTAAAAAGGATTGTATACAATAGTAGTTTTTTGTTATTTTTAGTAGTTTGTATATATAGATTAGTATTTCAACTGATTTAGGGTAAGTTTTTTCTGTATTATATGTAATTGTCGTCCTTCACCCATGGACGAGCCGGCCGACCCCGGTGGGGGGTCTGGCGCCAAAATTAGTAGTCCAAGTCCAACAACATTTAATTTAATAGAGTCATCTGACTGCTCTCTATCTACTGAACCTGATCACACAAAACGCAAACGACTCGCCTCACGAGTAGTTTGCATAAGTTGCAACAAAAAAAGCCTAAATGGAAAGAGGGCTCGTTAATGCAAAGAAGTACAGATTGCAAATGTGAATTAGATGCTATTCCACAAACCCCACAATCTCAACCTTTGCTTCAAGACCAGGACAACAAAAACACGACACGTACTAATATTGGTCGCCTTAACTACAACAGTACTGATGTAGCTCCATTTGTTGTAAATATACAAAAAGAAACAGCTGAAAATAGCCGTACGTATTTACATCCTGTAGAGTTTGGTAGATTTCTTAAAAAGAATAATATCCACGGGATTGTGAATGGTAGTCTTAAACGAATTGGACGTAACAAAGTCAGTGTTACATTTGTTAACTATATTGATGCCAATAACTTTATATCAAATAGGTGCTTGATCTTGGAAAAATTTAATGCTTTCATACCAACATATAATATAACCCGTATGGGTGTTATTAGAGGGGTTCCAACTGATTGGACAGATGAGGAAGTTCTAACTAACTTATCTGTCCCTATTGGTTGTGGACCAATCGTCAAAATTAGACGAATCCGTAGAAAAGTTTCTTTAAATAATATTAACAATTTTGAAAACACCGGTACTGTAGTACTAACCTTTGATGGACAGGTACTCCCCAAAAGAGTATTTATGTGTTACACAGCACTATCCGTGGACTTGTATATTTACCCAACTGTACAATGCTACAACTGCTGTAGGTATGGACATGTTAAGAGCCAATGTCGATCTGAAAGTAGGTGTTATAAATGTGGTAGAGGACATTCAGGTGATACATGCAATGTAGACGAAGATGAACTATGGTGTGTTCTCTGTAAAGGCTCACATCAAGCTAACTCCAAGAAATGCTTGGAGTTTGATAGGCAAAAAGGGATAAAAGAAACTATGAGTAAAACCTGTATTTCTTATATGGAGGCTATAAAGTTACATCCCCCCATCACTAAAAAATCATATGCTGAAGCATTTTTAACCACGCATAACACATCTGATAATGATAACAATAAACCAATTAATAGTTGCCCATCCTACAAAAAAACTGTCTTTTTAAAACCCAGAACCCTTCCACGATTTTCTAAGGGTTATGATCATGCTGCTCATAATGAAATTATAAAAGATCCCGTATCTACACCTGGCCCTGTTTTTAGGAATAATAAATATGATAATAATAATACAGCTGATATGATTAAAACTTTATTTCAACTTCTATCACAATCAAATACCACAATTTCACCGTCCAACGTTGCCATAATACTTGAAACTCTTTATAAAATATCTAATGATAATGGATCACAGATCAGTAGCAATTCAATGGAATTGTCGCAGTGCAGTGCCCAAAAAACATGAATTAATTCATATAATTAATAAATATGATCCCTTTGTAATTTGCCTTCAGGAGACCTGGCTAAAGCAGGACTCCATTTTCAAAATTCCTGGCTTCTCTTGCTTGAGAAGTGACAGATCTGATGAATATGGTGGAGTTGCCATACTCATTAGAAACACTGTAAATTATTCTATCCTTTCCCTTCCTTCATATAGTGATGAACTTTCTGTCATTGCTATTACTGTAAATAATATTTGTTATGTATGTACATATTTTTCTCGTCCTAGTCTACATATTTTTAATGAAATCAATAGTTTATTAAATTTTCTACCTAAACCTTTCATTTGTTTTGGTGATTTTAATTCACATCACCAGTCTTGGGGCTCTCCTATGACAAACTTTTATGGAAATAAGCTACTAGAAATAATTGAAGATCAAAATTTGTGTATATTAAATACAGGTTCTCCAACTCGTCTTGATGATCCTCCTACAGCTCCAGACCTAACTATCTGCACCCCTGATCTTGCATCCTCCTTAGAATGGAACACTACAGAATCAACTCATGGTAGTGACCATTTTGTAATTATGATTACTTTGCCATTCAGTAAACCTCTGAAACAAAACAAAAATCCGCGGATAAAACATAAGTTACACAATGCAAACTGGGACTTATATAAATCCACAGTGGAGCAAAAGATGTCTGAGTTACCCAACATCTCATCCTCCAACATTTTAACAAGTTGTGACCTATTTGCAAAATTGCTAGTTCAAGTAGCTGATGAGGTATTTTCCATTAAAATCTTCAGGCTCTAATAAAATACCATCTCCACCATGGTGGGATGAAGAATGCACAGTAGCAATCAAAAACAGAAAAAAGGCAGAGAGGCAGTATTGTGTTTCTATGACTAAAGAAAACTATAATAACTATATACAAGTAGCCAGGGAAACACAAGCATTTCTCAGAAACAAAAAAACTGATGGCTGGAAAAACTTCTGCTCATCCTTGAGCCCAGAAGTCAGTCCATCCATTGTCTGGCAAAATATTAGAAAATATAGATCCTGCTACAATAATGATGCAAATCAAACCATTAGCCCAGACCTAGTTGAGCAGATAATGGATAGACTGGCTCCCCCATCCGTTCCCGACTATCATGTAGGCCTTTCTTACACATTAAGCATACCACATAAGAGCAATTTTGAAGATTTAAATTCCCCTTTCACCTTCATCGAGTTAAAACACGTATTAGCCAACCTAAAAGACTCAGCCCCAGGGGAAGATAGCATTCCTTATTCTTTCATCACACACCTCAATAGCGACAGCCTAAATTATTACCTGGCAATCATAAATACTGTAATGATCTCAGGTCATATCCCTTTATCATGGAGGACTCAAAATGTTTTATTATTTTTAAAACCAAATAAAGTTAGAACAGACCCTACATCATATCGTCCAATAGCACTGACCTCTGTTCTAGTTAAAATAGCTGAACATCTTGTTAAAAATCGACTCGAATGGTTTTTGGAATCCAATAGCTTGCTATCAGATAATCAACACGGCTTTAGAAAAGGCAAATCTACTATTGACAGCTTAGGTACTTTTATCACAGACATTAGGTTAGCGTTTACGAATAATGAGTCGGTTTTAGCAGCTTTTCTTGATATTACCGCAGCCTATGATAATGTTAATGTAAATATTTTAAAATTGAAATTGGCTGAATTAAATGTACCCGTGTTTTTAGCTAACTTTATTATAAATATGTTGTCAGAAAGATTTCTCCAGTATTCACCTAATGTAAATACTAAAACTATATGTAGAACGGTATGGAAAGGTTTACCCCAAGGCTCCGTCTTGAGTCCATTACTGTATAATATATATTCCTCAGATTTAGATTCATATGTTAGAAAATATAGTAGTGCTAATGTATCACAATACGCAGATGATTTACTTCTCTATGTCACAGGGTGCTCCATAACAGACCTTGATTATTCTCTATCCACAGCATTGAATGCCCTGATGATATGGCTTGATGGGAATGGTCTAACTTTATCACCTCAAAAAAGTACCGTAGTTCTGTTCAGTAGAAAACGGGTTTTGCCACCCATTAATGCTTTGTACAATAATATACCATTACCTGTAAAGGATCAGGTAAAATTTTTAGGATTAATTTTAGACTCAAAACTCACTGGTCTACCTCACTGTAATTACGTTGTAGCAAGGTGTGAACGTAATCTCAATATTATAAGATGCCTTTCGGCGGTACGATGGGGCGCCCACCCCTTCACTATGAGATTAATATATAATGCCTTAATAAGGAGTGTTCTAGATTATGGAACCTTTTTATTAGAGCCATGTAATGCAGGAGCTCTGCAAAAATTAGACAACGTCCAATCAAAGGCCCTAAGGATTATTACAGGCAGTATGAAATCCAGTCCGATTAATTGTTTACAAGTTGAATGTTGTGATCCCCCTCTCAAGTTTCGAAGACAATACATTTGTGATAGGTTCTATTTTCGCAACATACAGCTCAAAAACCATCACTTACATACAAAAATAGAACAACTTTCGATGATGATAGGCATTTCTGAGTACTGGACACATAAGGAAACTCCCAGCCTAATAAAGAGCTTTAAAAAATTTCAAAGTATCGAAGCAAAAACACATCAATGGGATCGTTTACCATTGTTTAAACATTCGTACACCTCTCTTGTTGTCCAACCGCAGATCCATTTTAATATAGGCATAAAACAAAGCAATAGTAATCGGAATACAAAGTTTAATGAAATTATAGATAAAACTTGGAAACATTGGCATCAAATATTCACAGACGCATCTAAATCGGTTTACCACTGTTGACCGAAATTCATTTGATCATTTGATGTGTGACCGAAAAAACATTAAGCCATTCTACTAGTGATCGAATGAACAATTGACCAAAAGAGTTTTTATCGAACAAACATTTGGTATTTTTACTACTGATCGAATGAACGTTTGGCCGAAAAACAGTTGACTAAAGAATATTTTAACAAGGGCTGAATCAAAATGGCTAGGTTAGGTTAGGTTAGAACTGCGACCATAACGCACGAGCCGAGCGAGCGAAGCGAGCGTGCCGCGGCAGCGGCCGGCGAGTGCCAGAACCGAATTCTACTTATTTCGCTTTTATTCGTTAAAATATTCTATAGTCAACTGTTTTTCGACCAAACGTTCAATCGACCAGTAGTAAAAATACCAAATGTTTGTTCGATAAAAACTCTATTGGTCAATTGTTCATTCGATCAGTAGTAGAATGGCCCAATGTTTTTTCGGTCACACGTCAAATGATCAAATGAATTTCGGTCACCAGTGGTAAACCCCATCTAAATACTCCAACAATAGCTGCGTGGGTGTGGGAGTCTACCATTCACAGTACAATATTATTCAAAAAATTAAACTGCCACCTGAATCCTCCGTTTATACCGGTGAATGCATGGGCATTTTAAAAGCTATGGAATATATTATTCTCTTGAAATTACGAGATACGATTGTGTTCAGCGACTCATTGAGCGCCTTACAAGCTCTATCTCGCTCTCCCTTTAAACCTCAAAATCAAGCACCACTCATTTTTGAAATACGCCAACTTCTAACACAATGTAATAACCTAGGATATAGTGTAGTTTTTAGCTGGATACCAAGTCATGTCGGTATTTTCGGTAACGAGAAGGCTGACCAACTTGCCAAAGAAGCAATCGTAGATGGAGACATTTTTCCGTATATAAACTACTGGCATGACTTGATGTCTTTACCCAGATCCTACTTATTTGAAACTTGGTGCCAATCCTGGATAGCAGACAATAATAAGGGGAAGTTCTTCCGTTCCATTCAGACAAGTATACCAGCAAAACCATGGTTTGCTAAAATATATTACAACAAATGGACTACTACCATCATTTGTAGACTTAGATTGGGACATGTTTGCACTCCTGCTAATCTGTATAAATTTCATATTATTGATAGTCCACTTTGCCCTTGTGGAGAATATGGAGATGTGAACCATATTTTCTTTTCCTGTACTTTGTATGATCGTTCCGAATTTTTCATAAATCTGTCTAAGATTCATGTACCCTTCCCTACATCAATTCAGTGTTTATTATATTTATGTAATCCTAATGTATATAATGTATTAGCTTCCTTCATAGAATTAAATATGATTAAAATGTAGATAAAGTGTAGTAATAATGTAGCCCATCCTATACAATCCTTTTCCTTCCAAATTATACCGATTATCCTTAAATTATAATGATTGGTTTCCCTAACTTGTTTGTGGCCAACTGCAATGCAAGAAGCCAGAAAAAAGAAAAAAAAAAACACTACAAGAAGAAGTGACATTAGTTGCTGTCATGAAGTTATAGATGTTTACCTATAGCTGAACATGAAGTTATAGATGTTTACCTATAGAAGTTATAGATGTTTACCTATAGCTTCATGGTTGCTGTCAATTTACTTCGTCTAATCAAAAATTCTACTTTAGTACAGAGCCAAACGGCAAAGTTAGAGCGAACGAGCAGTACCTACTTAGGTATTAGGCATCTTCAATTTGCCAAGAAAAGGAGAAAACTGCCTTTGAAATGCAAATGAACAGTCAGTAGGTGCATAATATATTATACTTATTTCAACAGATATTGAAGGCTCTATAAAGACCAAATTTACATGGCATTTCCACATTCAGTAGATCAAAATGGTTTTTAAAATTACAATTGGCAGTTTTTGTAATACACATGGGACCTCTTGGTGTTAAAGTCTTGAAAATTAAGGACGTTGAAAGTTTCAGTCTAATAGTTTAGTTACCTACTACCTGTATTGAAACTGTTAATCACAGAAATTTTCTAAATGTAGGTAAACGTTATGATGACCGTACTCGTAGATACATAATAAAAAAGTCTATCTTATTTTTTGGCCCCTTGCCTTGTCGGGGATTCGCCAGGTACCTTTAGTTCAAAATGGACCCCGGGCTTTTAAAGGGATATTTTGATTACTGACGAAATTTTTAGTTGCAAGTGTTTCAACTTTTAAGTGAAATGAAAAGGGTTGTCATAAAATAAACTACTACTCGTATTAGTCTGTAGTCCAGGATGCCCAATGTAGTCAAACAATGCAAGATGATAATGTATTAATAACATTTTAGGTACCTAGACGCTAGTATTATAAAATAAGAATAATAATATGTTATAGTTACCTAAAGCGGTTAGAAACCTCGAGTAGATACCTAATACACAATCAGTAATTATACCTATAAATAAATATGTCTCTTATTTGGTCTCTACGAAAAGTGCAAGTCCCTTTGTGTGCGTACACGCCCTCTGGCTGGTTGGATCCGTTTATTTGTTGATGTTTTAAGAGCAACGCCCTTCCATTGTCTTCACTTCAGCCAATTAACACCCACTGTTGGGCACAGGCCTTCTGCAAAGATCGCCACTACATTCGATCACCTACCGCCAATAGCAGACTGCCGCGCTCTTCATATTGTGTCAGTTCACCTACGAAGTCTGGTCGAATGTTATATTTTGCATCTCCATATCTGTCTAGAGTAAGCGGTGAACGACGCTGGCTAAGGATGCTGAAGACAGTATTAAGTGAGGCGATACATAATATTAGACAAGCGCAGCCGGGTTCCGAACAAAGGCTTTTTAATGCGTTGATGATGAACTGCTGATGCAGTGTAAGTTGCAAAAGGTAATTTTTCTGTACGGCGACTGGTCTCATCGCGTGGTTTATGTTATTGTTTTTTAAAGCGACTTCCTGTTGCAGTTTGGTATCTGGAAAGTGTCCGGTAGACAATGATTATAAATTGCAATCAAGATCTTATGAATATCAAACAATGGCTCGTATTCAGTAAAAGTTGGAATGGAAACGAAGGACAATGTGAAACGCAAACAAAAGGCCGATGGTGGATTGCGGTTCGCATAGCAATCAGCCTGGAGCCAGCGCAGGCTTGCCAATCTGTATAGTGGGCACACGGGCTGCAAACGACGATATAATAAAACGCATATATTATGATGATCTGTTGAGGATAACATTTTATAGGTAGGTAGGTACGTGATACTGTAGACTGAATGTAGAATCTTAGCAAATATCGTAGTTATTGTGAAGAGGTTTGCATGAGATCTAATGGAAAGGAAAGTACATCCAGACCAGAAATAACGTAAGTAAATGTCTTTAATTCCGGTCCATCGAGCCGGATATAAACCAGTGAAAATAATATTTGTTTTTACTTATTTGACACTACCTCTACCTTAGCTAGTGCCTTTTTACTATCCATCCAAGAATGCTTTTATGGAGACTTAATCATGATCCCGAAATTTACGAGTATTTTTCCAGGCGTACAAAAATTAATGATAACAAAACAGGGATAACTGGCGATTTTTTTCTAAATTAAGGCCAATTGCATTGATTTGGTTTCCTGGTGTTGTTTATTCGTCAACAAAGTTGGGGAACCTCCAGACAGTTTAAATTAAAGACTAATCATCCTACAGCCGCCCTTCGGATATATGATACACGAGCTTAACTGACGCTGCTTTGTACAAAAAGCTATAAATATGGTAGTCACGATCGTTTACCGACAAAAATTTAACGTTGAATCAAAAAGGTATTGGCTTCCTTTATTAATATAACAACAATAAAATTGGGCTATTTATACTTCCTAAGCTCCTATACTTAATTTGACTTTAACTCCCAAACGGCTTACCATGAAGAATATATCATTGTCTGTGAAAGGGTGTATTTAATTGCTAAACATTCGCTAAAATTAAATAAAATTCCCTCTGAAATTAAAAAAAAATATATTATGGCAGTACAGGAGTGTGAACGGCTTCATGCCAACTTAATGTGACAAAGAATCGCTTGACCAATTTAACAATAGGCCCAGGTAACAGAATAGATGTAAGTAGAGTCCTGGGGTATCCTTCTGATGGCTTACCTGGGGCTCCCAACCGTAGACTGTAATGTAGGAAACGTGTGTTTTTTAGTCGGTAGGAGTCCGGCATAGCATACGTGTAAGATTTTCCTTACGTTAAAAAAAAACAGAGTACCTATAAGTACATATCTGGCGGTCCTCGTGGCAGGTCTGCCCATTATGCGAGCCATGATCTCCAGCGGGAGTAAGTGGGACTGCGCTGCCTCTTTCTGCGAGCAGGTCATGCTCGTGAAAGAGGCGGCGGGTAGGGAACGGGAGAGAACTCTCCCACCCGAGTTCCGAAGTCAGCAGCGGGGGCGCCGCCGACGTGACTTCGCCCAAAACTATCGGCCTCCATGACCGGGGGCCTGAGGACGACGAGGGGGCTGCCCACCGTCCATAAAGAAGCAGGCCCTAGATGACAGGGTGACGTGAGAGATTCACGCACGCCCCCCTAAGACGCGGGATCACACCCGAAACCCCCCAAAGACGCGGGATAGCACCTGAACCACGCGGCACGCGGCGAGGCCGCAGCGGCGGCCGTAGGTCTGTTGGGAGTCCTGGGGCATCCTTCCGAGGGCTTACCCGGGGTTCCCAACCATAGGCTATTGGGCGTTACGTGAGGTTTTTTTAGTCGGTAGGAGTCCGGCATAGCATTCATGATGGATTTTCCCTCACGTCAAAAAAAAAGGGATAAATTATTGTTAACACGGGCATGTAGGTATGGGTGTCACGGAGTTCGTAGTAGGTGTATCACAGGTAAAGCCGTGAACACAGCTAGTAACATCCTATAACTTTACTTTTTATTCAAAACCAAAACATCTTGAACGTTCCGCAAATAGAATTCCGTATTTGATTATAAAAAGCTATTTAATACAAGGTCAACCAATTGATAATGTCACATTCGATATTCAATACCCATCGAAAAGGTTTGTTTTCTTACCAGCTTTACGAATTCTTTTTGAATTTCACAGGATATTAGATTTTTTTATGGTGGAGTTAAATTGAATGCGAGGTAGGCACCCATGAACAGCACTTAACAATAATTGAGACTTTCAATAATCGTTCATTGACGTCTTAACAACATGAATTCGAGTCTTCCATGAACTTTTGTTTAGTTTACAGAAATCTTTTCGCCGACTCATTGAAAACTAATATTTGTTTAATTGGTTACTCGATCTTGTAAGCATGTTTATGCACGAAAGCAACTTAAACTTAGTTACCTGTGGCTGCTTCACGACGCTCTCTTCTCGTGCTACACTTCCAAAACTTCATATCGCGAGTATTGCAATGGCCATCAAGAAAAGAAGACACCGCGCGCACCCGTTAAGGCAAGTCGCTGTCGTCAAACTGCCCGATTGAGGCCGAAACAATGACTTTTGTTTACAAATGAACGACGCGGAGAATTTATTAAATTGACGACAGAAACCAATGAGCCGAGACAGAACAAGTGCGACATATACGGACACCCCCGACACACAATCACCGCTCCGGTTGTAATGGGCTCCGGAGACGATCAATGCGACTTGACAAGTCTGTGAAATGTGAATAAAAGTAGCTTCAATCGCGCGTGCTTTCTTAGCACACGTGTTATTCACATGAGACTTTTCAAGTCGTATTGATCGTCAGAGTCCTTACCACACAACACGGTCTATTGGGAGGAAGGCGTGGGAGCCTCGACCCCGTTTAGTGCTCATCGAAGGAGATTATAAGGATTAAACAAAACATGATTTGCGTATAAAAGTTTAATTTCTATCACATCATTTATCGTCCTACGGTATCTAATAATTTTAGAACATAGATGCCGAATTTTTGCTAGGGGCAAATGACTATAATTCGAAGCAAATTATTTTAGTTACTTTAATTTACTTATAATTTAGTCAGAAATTTATGCCATTTCCAAATTAGATGACAAAAAATAGGTATAAACTTTGCTTCGAATCTCACACATTATATTAAAATTTATTGCACTATAAAAATATGGGGATAAGCATAATTTCTAGGCACATTTATGTATGTATCTATAGTTAAATTGATTTTGTTTACACGCATCTATCAGTTACACTAAATCTATCTTAATTCAAAATGAGATTTTCAATAACGCTTTCGAAAATATAGCCTTATTATATCTCAATGACATTTATCTTTCTGTAGGGTAATGCGTGATTCATCATCTGATCACCCGTTATAAGTTAAAAAATCAATTGCCTACTGCATAATGGTAAATAAATCGTTGGGATAAATAAATATGCCAATAAAATATGTACGAATTACGTAAAATGTACAATGGTATTATACGATAATGAGCATTTTAATAGAGCTCTCACTTGAACACTCATGTCTTATCCATAAAAATACAGTACCTACCAACATAAGTAAAGCACTTATTAAAATTCCATAGTATATAACTTGGGTGTACTTAAACTTAAATCATAGCGGTTAGGCAGCACATTGTGGTATTTAAATCACAATATGAACAGAAAACATACCTTTGGGATGTGCTTAAATGAATTAGATTGTGAATAATTTCCTCAATAACACTGATGTGATCGATCCAATTAGGAACACATTTTTTTTGTACTCGAATTATCATAGGTCTCGCGAAAGGAGTGCGGTAGACTTCATACAATCGCGGCAGCCTCTTGGGTCACGCATTATAGCAACCGTTTGTTTACCTGCATTGGTAACTTGTGGATATGCTCCTTAGAAAACGTGCAGTAAAAAAAAAACATGGCTATGGTACGTCTTCAGTATACCTGAAGATCAAAATGACAATGGTTTATTAGATACTCTGAAGATCAAGAGAAGCGAAAACCCGAACTCCTGGTTCGGATGCAATAGAGAACAAAGCTCTGTGATGACGATGTACCGTAGAAGAAAAAAGTGTCATTGCTAAATAAAGACCAATTTTAAGAAGGAAACCTGGACAACAACCAACCTTTCTGGTTAGTGTAGTGCAGTAACACGGACGTTTAATAATAAATTGTGAGAAATTCCTAAAAGACTTAAAGAACTGATTATTTTATTATTGGTAACCAAGTATAGCTTGTAGCAAGGAGTGACTGGAAGTGTCAGCGCAGGACCGTTATTATAGCGTAATTTGGGAAGATCTACGTTCAGCAGTGGACTTTCATAAGCTGATTTGATTGGACCAAGGAAATATACATCATTTCAGTCTTCAAAAAAAAGTTGGTGAATACTCGAGTCGTAACTTTTTTTATACTCACGAGACAATGAATTCACATAAGTTATAACTTTATTTTTACATAGAATCACAAACCATTTATTGCCATTATTGGTCATTGGTGTCATTAAAAACTACAGTTAAAATTACTAGTAAAAATAACTATAACGACAACTTTTTCTGCAATATAAAAACCTTATAACAATAAGGTTTAGCGGTACACGCTTGGGTACTAGCTACATTAGATATAAGTAAACAATTAATGTTCTCAATCCATTTTAGTTATTAGAGAAAATGCTAGAAGGCGAAACCGGTCAGGTATGTTTGAAATTAAAACATCTGTACAGTATGTTGATTATTCTTATTGTATTAAAAGTTCCATCTAGTGATTCAAGAGAATAAAAGTTACTAAAGAAGAACAGTTTCTGGTGTTCAACAAACTATCAATCAATGAATCAATATCAATCATCAATCAATCAATATCAATAATCAATATCAATAATCAATATCAATACATATAATACAATCGTAACTGTCTGTGTCTGTACGTTTGTGCACGCTAATCTCAGCAACCGCTCGACCGATTGCAATGCGGTTTTCTTTTTTGCGTTGCGGTTTGCTCCGTTTAACATTTAGTGCTTGTTTCATGGCAATCGGTTCATAAATAAAAATGTTAGAATATCAGAATCACATTTAAAATGCAGCGTACGAAGTCACAGGCAACAGCTAGTTGAACATAATTTTGACCACCACAATGGTGCAGTGGCAATGTACGCGACTGCTGTTACGGTCTCGAGTTCGAATCCCGGGTTTGAATAAAAATATTGGAGTGATTCGCCAATGTTTAATTAAATGTTTTAATTTTAATGTGTAATTTGGGTGTTTTCTATGATAATAAGTATGCATTTCAAAATTTACAGTCTAATTCCATAGTGTAAGCTTATGTTATAAGACACAAGAAATCATTTCTTTTTTATTTCTGTGGTATTTACATTTTATGTAAAACATATGAAATGATCCTAACACACACACAGAATAAGTAGTACTTCACTCAATATTTATTTATTCTTGAATATAAATATAAAATTCACTAAAAGGGTTAAATTTAGTTCTTCCTAAAACATTTCGAAATTTTCCTAGTAAATATCTATGAATTGTGAAGATAAAGAGCAAAAACGATTAAGCAAGTTCATAGTAGAGGTACGAAAATTAAGTAGTGTAGTTTAAATTAGGTATTAAAAGATATATAATAAAGATAATAAGATATATATAATGGTTTTCTACATTGGGCTTTAGCGACGCGCGGGTATAGACATATCAAGAGGAAAAAGTAAAACTAAAAATACGAAAAACTGCGCTTTTCCATCCTTGATGCATTTTTGTTTTCACTTATAAGATGACTTCACCATTAAGAGGGGGAAAGACGCTGGCTGGTACAGAATGTGAATCCATTTTATGGTATAAAAAAGAAAAAAAATTGGGTCCATGGGTTGTAATTAAGATTCTGACAACTGTGAGAGAATGGCACTTTTTCCAAACACGTGTATGGACGAACTTGAAGAGCTCTTCAGAAACAATAGTGATAGAAGGGTAGGTAGGAAGCGACTCAGGAGGCAGTTTCAACAATGGAGTACTACATTACAGTGTTATCAACTGGCCTCTATGACGTTTTTAGTTGAAACACATTCAGCACCAGAGCTGTATTATTTTACCGTCATCGCATCACGAATAATAGAGGCATGAATGATCTCTAAATTTAAAAAATAAACTGTGATGAAAATTATTGATATGTATTAAATTTTTTGGTAAATACAATTATTATGTAGTATGTAGAAATTATCAAAGTTATTGATATTTTATTTATCAAGATTGGTGAAAAACATTGACCACACAAATAGACGCTACACAGCAGACATATTTCCGGCTTTACAATGAAATAACATGGTACTTTTGATCATCTACATTCGCATGTGAGTAGAGATGGGCGGAGGGAAAAAACCCAACGGGAAAAAACCCGGGTTTTTTCCCGTTTGGGAAAAAACCCGGTATTTATGCGGGAAAAAACCCAATAGACGGGAATTTTCATTATTTGACGATCCGAAAAATATAAACATTCTTTTTTCATTTTTAGGAGAAATGCAACGAAGAATAGGTACTTTGCGATGCGCACATACTTTGCGCCGATGCATCTAGGGCACTAGCTGTTGCCTGTTGTTCGAAATGTCAAAATGTGTAGCAGTATTCAGAAACTAAAATAAAACCAAACTGTTATTATAACAACAAAAAGACGATTTGTTGTTTATATCATAAGATTCTTTCTGCGTATCGTGGCGGAATGTTACTTCATTGCAGATTAAACTTATATTGAAACTTTCAAGAATCTTTGACCAAAAAAAAACGAGCTATACTAACAATTATTTAGTACACTTTACAAAAGTGCCCGCAGAGGCCGTCAGGGTGATGAGGGGTTTCCACACGCACGATCTCAGGTGATGCGGCATGTCTCCCCCCCCCCCCCCCCACGGGACATGGAAGCGAGAGCCCTTGCGTCACTATTTAAATGGCGCAAGGAGGAGCTGGAGCTGGGCCAAAAGCCCTCCCATCTCGAGAAATCTAGGCTCGACGGTCCCAGGTCTACCAGGAAACCGAGAAGACATGGAAGGTGCGACTTGAGCAACCAAAGGGGGGGATCCACCACATTCGCGGCGGTCAGACCGGTCATGGATGAGTGGCTGGAGAGGAGACACGGTGCTCTCTCCTACAGGTTGTCACAGATACTTCCAGTAAGTATTATAAGTATTGTTCCCGTATCCCACGGGAGCTTCGGTAAGTATCTGTGGTAAATAGTGTTAGCACTGCGGGGAGCGCGGGAAACACACTGTATTAACTGGTAGAATAAAAATACTGGTAGAATACATAGCGTGGGCGCAATAGCGCCAGGTCCTGGATGGTGGCAGGTCTGGACTTGGACACTCTCTCGCTGGAGACCAGAGGGAGTAAGTAGGACTGCGCCGCCTCTTTCTGCCCCCCAAAGATGCGGGGTAGCATTTTGGATCTTATCCCTCAGAGAGATTTCAAGCATAGCTTGTTCCATCGCTCGTTCCGCATCCTTAAGGGCGTGAACTAGTCCCACTCCGAGTGTCCACGTTTTGGCAACGTAGGTCATAATTGGTAGAACGCACTGGTTGAAGACTTTCGTCTTCATTCATTGCGGTATCGGCGAGTAGAGTAGAAAATCCGGCGCAGTTTGCTGAATGCTGCCCAGCCCAAGCGAATCCTTCTGGCTATTTCCTTATCCAGTTTACTCGTTTTTCAAATGTGACTACCTGCCCAAGGTAGGTGAATTCATGGACAACCTCAAGCCTCGATCGTTCAACGTTTATTGGTCCCGGCACGACATGCTCATTGAACATGACCTTGGTTTGGTCCAGGTTCATGCTGAGGCCAACACGTCGAGACTCTTCACTAAGACTATGCAGCATACCGCTCACCTGTTCCAGCGCTATTAAAACGATGTCGTCAGCAAACCGAAGGTGTAGATACATTAACCGATTAAATTCACGCCCCATCCATTCCAGTCCAACGACTTGAAGACGTCCTCAAGCGCATTAGTGAATAGCTTAGGAGAAATAGTATCTCCCTGTCCCACACCTCTGAGTAGGGCTATGGGATTGGTCTTCTTAGCGGTATCATACAAGCAACTCATCACCTCGATATATCGCCTATCAATACGACACCGCTGCAAAGCTTCTAGAATTGCCCAGGTTCCTATTATACGATATAAAAGTGTAGTCAATCTATTTCGTTTGTGACTATGTATATATGCGAATTCACGAATGCGCATAGCACGCTAAATGATCGTTCAGTGGCTGCTGAAGTATAGAGAGTAGTTAGAATACGTACTCACTGCAACCCCACTCAGCATTTTGGAGATGCAGAGTCCTTTCCACCAAACTACCGGGTGCATTTCGGATAAAATTTTAATATATCCATATAATCTCTATGACATTAATGGTTGGCCAGCTTCCTGAGCGGGAGACGTATACGGGTTCTCTGTGATGGTCAGGCTTCCTGATTTTTGCAGGTAAATGCAGGAGTACCACAGGGATCGGTATTGTCCCCAACTCTCTTTCTTCAGCAATCCATGACATGCTGTCCCTTGCTTGGATACATTCATTGTTATGCGGATGATAGTACTCTGTATGGGAGCTATTCTGGCCGTCCAGCCGATGGGTGACGCGACGTGGAGGAAAAGAGACGGCAACTCGTGGCCGATCTCGACCGGGACCTGGGTCGCATTGCCCATTGGGCTCATACAACTTGGTCGAGTACAATGCCAAAAAATCACAGTCCCCATTTCTACCCCTACCCTCTCTTCAGAACATTACTACACTAAAGGACAACCTGGAGATCTTCGGTAGGTATAGACGTCCGGTGTGAGCTCAATCACAAAGACTACATAGAGAGTTGTGTTGGGCTGGCCTCGCGGAAACTAGGAGTCCTAAATCAGGTGAGGCGGTACTTCACGCCACATCAGAGATGTTAGCAGTACAAGACGCAGATTCACCCCTGCGTCGAATACTGTTCTCATCATTGGGATGACTCCGCGATGTACTTAGTTGACGCACTTGACGCAATGCGGAGAGGCAGAGCCGTGCTATCCGAATTATTGTTTGTCCTCAGATGGTGGAGGTTGGCGTTCGCGCGTTCGTAGTTTCGGGTTACTTGTCGCTAGGAGCGGATGAATACACACACAGAGACAGGCTTTTTATTTAATTTCATTATATTTGATTAGATAGCACAGAATATTGAAACGTAACTATTTATTGAATTATTAACAAGAAGCCCTGAGACGGTTTCACCCAACTGCCCCTCTGTGAAAGTGAAAGTTTACTCCGATTGACGTTGTTATTATTGTTTTATTTCAAACTTTGAACAGATGATCCACGTGACCTAGTGACGTAATGTAATGCAAAAGAGTCACAGACTTCATACAAAGTCTCGCCATAAGCCCCTCTGCAATCTATTTTATAGAGAGGGGCTAAATAAACAAAGTTAAATTATCTCTAACTAGTTAGTAATACTGAAATAGTGTGTACTAAATGATATATACATGTAACTATACAATATCTAGATGTTACATATGCTAAATATGAAAAAACCCGAATAAATTCCCAATCGGGTTTTTTCCCTGGGTTTTTTCCCGGTTTTTTCCCACATTTGGGTTTTTTCCGGGCAAATTCCCATCTCTACATGTGAGTAGTGAGCGACGACAGTAGACACTAGCTTCTAGCTATTATCGATACTGGAGAGATAGTATACCAATACATACATAATGTTTACATTAAACATTCTATATAATAGAATATTATTCCTAATATTTACTTATGAAATAATAGTAAGTAAATATTAATTCTACTTTCGAAATACATACATTTCCGAAGGCACTACTGTTTTACATGTATCAGCTAATTCAGAAATAGTTCTGAATTCGTAAAAAATAATTGCTCACAAAATTTTAGATCGATTTAAAAATATAAATGGAGAAGGTAAAATGCCTGTATCAATAACGACAAAAACAGCATCATTTCTAAAGGTGAAGATTCGAATGGTTGTACCCAAGTACCAACAAATTTAAACACAGCAAATCGTCTTTATTTTGCCAAAATATTTGATAAGAAATTAATATTACCTTTTTGGCACGGGACTACTTTATGTTCAAGTATAGCTGCTTCAAGTCCCTCAAGAATACACGTACTTTCAGCATCCAGCTTGTTAAAAGCTTGGAAGAAAACATCGCCATAGGATCCGGTTGAGTTCGCCGATGATCAGTAAACTAAGTCGACTTGTCTCAGCCTTTACCGTTATGCCAAGACAAAAGTCGACAACCAGTGTGTTCACCAGAATTATGACTTGCAAATGATTTTGTAAACTCTATTGCTTGGTGCACAAATTTTTATTCTATCCTATTCATAAAGTCGAATCATAGTCTTTCAGTATCTAGTCCTACTGCAAGACTTTACTTTTCGATGCTTAGCCTCTTTGAGGGATAAACTTCCAATCAAGATTGTTGGACGAATAATCGAAACGGTCGATTCGCAGAGTAAGCACATTAAAGTGACAATAGCCTAGTCATATCTCTCGAAGTACGGTAGAATGCTCCACAAATGGGTCGACAACTTATGTCGTAGTGAGTTAGTGAGAGCAAGACTTTGAAAGTTTGTTCCAAAATAAATACGTTTCTCATTTCAGAAACAGTTCTCGAGCAGCAGACTATTCTGAAACATAATGTTTTAAACTCAAAATACTTGTATCATGCATTAAGGTGTGCGCGTATTATTTATCATTCTTTGAAACCACACGAGTAGACTATTCTTCTCCATGTCTACTCGTGTCGTCGAGGTGAACCAACTTAAGCATAAAATATAAATAATACGCGATAATCATAATGCAGTGTACTTTCAAAAATTATTATTAAAATTTATCTTAACTCACTATCAGTACGAACAGTCAGACATGGCCCATCCAGTCTTCAGAGACCCAGTTTAACTTCTTCAGTATGAGTCCCACCAGCATGAACAAGCCTATGGTGTAGGTGGGGTTAGGAGATCAGAAGACAGTTGCTTAAAACGAACATAGACAAATCACAGCTGTCCCTAGCACCCTATCAAAACGGACCTGAGATGAGGTACACTATATTGCTCAGAATTTCTTTCTACTAAATATAATAGCAGTCTATTAGTATCTTTACAATGATATTACTTGCATTAACAAGTACTTCTATTTGCTCTCGTATATAACTACATAATTCTAAATTACACAGCTAAACCACTAGTATACTTATAATATTGGTGTAAACATGATTATACATAGGGATAGTCATTATTAAATTAGTTCTTCAACCAATACTGAAAAGGTGTCGCCTTTCTGAGCTAAGTCATTGCCAATGGTACAATTGGCATTTGTGATTACCCAGATTTTCCATAGGACTGTCTTAACAGCGAGATCTTATTTTACGTAAAAATGATAGTGTCTGCTAGATTCCTATCAGCAGCACTAGAAACCGCAACAGCGGTTGTCGTGACCGGCTGTCAATGTCTGTACCAAGCTCCTTGAACTCGTGTTTGGAAATGTGACACTGGAGTAACAATATATGCTTGTTGCGGTTGTTGTACCACAGCCAGCGGTATGACTTGTTGGGCCATTTCAACTTGTTGGCCACCTTCCTCGGAGCCTCCCAAAGGCTGTACACAATGCTGTTGTGTAACCTGCTGTACCCCACCAATTTGTTGAGTGAGAACTTGTTGATGTTGACTGACTTGCGGCACCAACATCTGTTGCTGCATCTGCGCTTGTTGCTGAGGCTGCTGTTGATGTATAACAACATGTGCCTGGTTCTGCATCTGTTGGTGTTGCACTTGTACTTGTTGCACTTGCTGTTGTTGCTGCTGCTGTTGTTGTTGTTGCTGCTGTACCTGTTGCTGTTGTTGCTGCTGTTGGGCTTGTTGTTGTGCATGCTGCTCTCTCTCATGGTCCTCTTTCTTCTTAGCTTCCATGGCTGCCTTCTTCGCTTCAGCTTTTTCCTTCTCTTGCTGTATTCTAATTGGATCCTTATTCTTATCATAAGACATACATTTACCGCTGCGGAATGGCACCATGTCTTTTGGAATATCCTGTTTCTTTGTGGCAAATTTAACATGAGGAAATTGATCCTTCATAAATGCCCGGAACGTAGAGTAACCCATCAGTTTTACACCTGGTTCTAAAATCTCCCCATACTCTTTGTAAGCCTCAAACAGATGTTTGCGAGAATCTCCTTGAATGATAACAGTTTTACTGGCTTTTTTGCCACTTTCACCTGAAGGTTGCACATCCTTTGGTGAGCTGGCATGCTGTTTCAAATACTCTTTCAAGAAGTTTGTGGCATGTTTGTAAATATCTAGAGTAAATGTATTGTATGGCTTCTTACCAACATTCCCGTGTATCCGAGGTGCAACACCGTGGGTCATTACATGTTGTCGGATTCGCTTTAGCTGATAATGTGTTACATTTTCCAGATATAAGAAAGCCTCTAAACATACCTTACGTCCCTGATACACATAGCAGGCTCTCAATCTCCTCCTGACTTTATGCCGTGATGTTTCAGCTGGATTTGCTAAGCTTGCCATGGTGATTCCCATCAAGTACATATCATGTTCGCTCTTGGTCAGTTCAGCGATGTTTAGTCTGTGGCGATAAACTGCCTCTGGGTTGAGTCCTCGGTAGCAGTTATCTTTACAGTCACATCCTCTCATTAGCCGCTCCTTGACCTGTAATGTTACGATAATTTTGTTTAATGAAAGTAAAAATGAACATTCGTTGCTGGAGGTCCCTCTCGCAGTTCATATAACTATTGATAGTGGGTCAAGTTGGTGGCCCAATGCTAAAGGTGATGAGATGACGTTGAGTTGCCTTTAACACATTTAATGTTTCTAATTCTTTACATTATGGTGATGTATAAAAGTCTGTCTGATTTGTTGACATTTATGATTGCTGCTCTGCACCCAAGGGCAGTAATGGGATGACATAGATATAGACTTCTTTAATAAGTGAAACCAGTGAGTAGTTTCCGAGATTAGCACATATAAACAAATACTATCTGAGTAGTATAAGTTGTTTATTAACAGATAATATTTGTTATATAAGATAGTAGACAATTTAGTTCACAAAAAATTGGTGTATATTTCTTAATTTGTAAATTTTTCATAATGCATGAAGTGTTTTATATTGTACATAGGTGCATGTTAACAATGGTACACAGATCCGAATCATAACATTTTAGCATATTTTGCCCATATAAGAAATACATAGATATGACTACCTCAGTGGTGCATTCGGTAGTGTAACCGCCTGCCACGCTGAGGTTCCTGGGTTTGATTTCCCGGTTCGTACAAATATTTGTGTGATTTACAAATGTTTGTGTCGGAGTTTTAGTGTTTTCTATTTATAATATGTATGTATTTAGAAATATACTAAAAGTATGTCTATCAGTCGTCTAGAATTCTAGATCCTATAGCACAAACTTAATTTGGGCTGGACAATGGATAACACTGTTGTGTGAGAATGTCCACAAATATTTATTTATTTAATTTATAACATAACGCACCTATATCCCGAGGGGGATAGTTAGAGGTGAATTACACAAACAGTAGTTTTATTGGCCATTGAGCACTATATCTGTAATTGAATTAAAACTCCTATTGATATTGTCTACATAGTAGCTTGATGTTGGAAACAACCATCTGCTCTCCTACAGTATTTGTATTGTATTGGACACATCAGTTAGACAGCAGGTGAACATTCCAAACAGCCAGGACAATTATCGCAAATCCACTAACAGAATATTGTAATAGGTACATAGTTGTAATAATTATTATTTAACACCAGGCAGACCATCCGACAACATGTTATGCCATCTATTTAGTCCAGGTCCCTTCCCCTCACATTCCTGTACCCATTCAAGTACACAATATTAATTTATAGTCTACCCAAGTTGGTTTCTTAAAAAAATTGCTGAGAACCTTACCTGTAGGGGGTTGTCTTCTAACTTATTGTCCAGAACTTCTTCATCACTATCCGAATCGGTTTTTTTCTTTTTCTTATTACCCATTTTCTTCTCAACCTTTGGCTTAGTGTCAACATCCATGTCCGTAGTTTCATGGGTACCAAATTCAATGCTATATGTACCAGGTATAGCCTGCAGACTGCCACCATTTTCCACTTGTATTGTATGGCCTTGCCATAAAACCTGAAATTTTTCATATTTAGCGATCATCATACAGCATAATCAAATACACCAGACAAGTAAAATAGTATATTGGCAAGTAACTTCACCTGTTCCTGATGACCATTATAACTGTGTTGTTGCATGTTTTGCGATCCTATCTCAAAGACTGAGTGCTGGCCCATAACGGGTGTGTGCCACTGGGCATTCTCACCATACTCGCCGCCGTTGTTTTGGTCTTGCGGTATAGACACAATGATGGCTTCTTTGCTGTCGACGCTTCGACGCTCCACCGACAAAAGAGAGTGGAGCACTTCGCTAGCTTCTTTTTCAGCGGGATTTACTACTTCCATTTTTTCGAAAGACATTCTTCGCTGCACGCTACAAAACGATCGTTCACATCAAATCACATGTACGTACATAGGTGTGTGTACAAAGCCACACGCCAAACTCGCCCCGACCGCTGCGAAAATCAACAACCCCAAGTTAAAATACAAGAAAAACCGCGATAACTTTTCAAATTCATGTAAATAAACATAACAAAAACCGCGCAATTATTAACCTTAATCGCATTTTTTAAGTTTCATTATCGCATAGCGGATCGAACTCCCGTGGAATATTGGGCCATAAAGTCATAGGAAAGAAAGAATGAAACTTACCTTTTAGAAGATATTTCAGTGACAGAGATGCACTAAAACGTGTCTCAACAATTTCCAACTAACTGTGGTTTGTTTTAATTCACTTCATTTTGATATTATAGTCATAATTAAAGAGAAAAGAACAAATATTTCGTTGATTTCACGGAAGCAATATGGCGATACACTTTCCGTGAACAAAATCAGAGGACGCCGCAGCAGAACACAGAACACGTAATTAGTACAGTGCGCCACCACCAGAATGCGCTGTACGATGACATTTACAGTTTGTCTATAAAGTCGTGACATGAATGTTTGAGGAACTAAAAATAGTTATGTGTGTGGCAACACTGGCAACACGAAACATTAGTACGTCAGTTGTCAATACTATCGTCGAATTTCGTTTACTCTGTCACGTAACTTTAATGTCTGGATTAAACTGCAACAAATGGAGACCAAACTACGCATAAAGGTTTGAGAAATGAGTAAAGAAAATCGGAGTGGTGCGCAGGAAGTGATTTTTAAAGTTTTCCAGTGATGTTTCGCGGAGTAACAATCTGGACAATTGTTGTGGGATTTTGAGGATGTTTATGAGCGAACAGCATCTTTGGTGGGTATGTAATCGTGTTATTGTTTGTTTTGAATCTGTCTGAAGTTACAAATTTACTGAATTTACGATTTGGAGACAAAAAAAAGGCATTGTTTGCATATTTTTAGGTTAGAATCTTAAACTTACAATCTACCTATAATGTAAGTCAGTGGTTAGAACAACATGGTTATTTTATAGTACGACCTACATTTTTGATACTCAGTTCAATCTGGTTTTCTACCAATTTTTATTTTGAATTAATTGCTTCATGTCAATAGTTTGTTTCCAATATGTAATTAATTTTCTTTTTTTACTCTTTTCAGGAAAATCAGAGAGTACAGTTAGGCGAATAGTTAACGAAGGTTTTAATAATGAAGGAAAGTTTGAAACTCCTGGTAAACACAGAAAAGGTCGGCAAAGAAAGAAATAGACGATTTTAATATTTGAGCACTGCGCCAAAAAAATCCTTGTCAGATGGGGGAAAGTTACAGATAAAACATGTAATTACATGATTGTGGCAAAGCAATTGGGACTGCTAGGCACCTGCTGGTGGGTTGTAAGACGCTATTAGACCGGGGCTTCTGGATCTGGTTCAATAACTTTATTCTGGATCTGATTCAATAAAACAGAAACAAAATTAAAAATGTATAATGTGTTTTATTTATTAACTCACTAGCTGATGCCCGCAGCTTCGCCCGTGTCGAATTTGTTCTCGTTCCCGCTTCCCGTAGGAACTTATTCCCGGGATGAAAAGTAGCCTATGTGTTATTCCAGACTATAATATAATGTATCCCTGTACCAAATTTCAGCCAGATCAGTTCAACTGTTCGAGCGTGAAAGAGTCTCACATCCACACTCATAAGCTTTCGCATTTATAATATTTGTATTGTTCCCGTTCCCGCTTCCCGTAAGAACTTATTCCCGGAATAAAAAGTAGCCATGGTTATTCCAGATTATAATGTATCCCTGTACCAAATTTCAGCCCGATCCCTATAACCGTTCGAGCGTGTAAGAGTAATAAACATCCACACTCACAAACTGTCGCATTTATAATATTAGTAAGATTTTACTCGGAACGAACTCCTCGTATCAAAATCATTTTGGTCGTACTATATAGGGTTGCATACATGCATTCAGCAGCGCCCTCATTTAATTTCACGACTTTATAGACAAACTGTACGTATCGACGACGCGCTCGTGTCAAACTCGCGCAAGTAGCGCGGTAAAATTTAAACGACGCGGCGACACTTTTATCATACAAACGTAATTATTTACATAGCTACTTACATACTTAATTTCATTATTTTTGGTATAACGTAAGTTAAACTGTGTACCTTGTACGTAACCACATTCGTAAATAAATCAAAACAACGAAGAAGATACCTTGTTGAAGCAAAAGCATGTAAATTAAATTATATTTTATAATTTTATTTAGTTAAATGAAACTAGCTATGTAGTATGTTACCTACTTATATTAATAAGTCGTTGATAGTGCTATAGATTATTGCCCATTCTCTACAAATAAACTGAGCCGTGGTGGTTGAAAGAGGTACATACAAAAAGCCCATCTCGATTTTTTGTAAGTACCAACATGAATGGAAGAGAGGAACAATTTAATTGATTGACTGCCTCTGTGGCAGTGTGGCGTAGTCGGTAGGTACTCGGTAGTGATACCGCCTGCCGCGCCGGAGGACCTGGGTTCGACTCCCGGGTCGGTTCAAATATTAGGTCTTTACCTATGAAATTGCCGTTATGTATGAAAAAATTTAAACGATTTTTTTTACGTAGGTACCTATTTTTTATTTGTATTAGGTAATCGAAGTAATCAGCCATGCATGCAATCAATGCATCTTTGCCAACGCAGTGGCAGTTTATTAATGCCCTTCTTAAAGACATCAGCTATACGGCATATTATTCAAAGGCATTTTGTACTGCCTCTCGGGTATTGAATTTCTTTCCCGCCAAGAAGTTATCCAAATTCTCGAAATAGTAGTAGTCTGTAGGAGCAAGGTCTCGTGAGTATGGCGGATGACGGGGAGCTTCTAACCCCAGTTCTTGCAACTTGGAGACCGTCTGCTGTGCAGTATGAGGTCGCGCATTGTCGTGCAGAAGCAGCGGAGAGTGCGGAGACTAGCGATTGACCAATGCTGGTTGGAGATGTGCCAGCTTCTCCATCATTGTGTTCAGTTCTTCACAGTACACATCTGCAGTAATGCTCACCCCGTTTGGCAAAAAGCTGTGATGAATCATACCGGGACTAGACCACCAACCACTGACCATTACTTTTCTAGGGATAATTTTTTGTTTAGGGCATTGTTTAGGTGCTGAATGAACCAGGCTCCAACCAACTTGCTGAGCGCTTGCGGTTATCAAACAGAATACATTTTTCATCGCAAGTAACAATGCGGTTCAAAATTCCTTCATTTGTGTGTTTTGAGCAATGCAAGGCATGTCTCGAGTCTCGACGCCTACTTCGCGATCATTGAGTTCGTGGGCCACCCATTTGTCAAGCTTTTTTACCTTGCTAATTTGACGCAAATTGGCCAATATTGTTTTGACGCTAACATCGAAAGCTGCTGCTAATTCAGCCGTAGATTGTGTATCATCGGCCTCCACAATAAGTCTTCGGACGACCGCGAGTTTCATTTTTCAGGTCGAAATTTCCAGAACGAAAGCGAGCATACCAATAACAGGCGGTGCGTTGGTTTGTATGTAGTGTTAGCTCCGTAAACGTCGTTGATGTTGCGTGCCGCTTGTGCCGCGTTGCAGCCAGCTGCCACGTCGATACTCATAATAATCTTACTAATATTATAAATGCGAAAGTTTGTGAGTGTGGATGTTTGTTACTCTTTCACGCTCAAACCGCTGAACGGATCGGGCTGAAATTTGGTACCTACAGAGATACATTATAGTCTGGAATAACACATAGGCTACCTTTTATCCCGGGAATAACTTCCCGTGGGAACAAATTTTACGCGGGCGAAGCTGCGGGCATCAGCTAGTATTCCATAATTATGACGAAAAAGATTGAAGTGCGATGAGAACGTCACACTAAGCAATAAACAAATCGCACCTTCATTTCGAAACCGTTACTAAACAAAATAACTAAATTTTACAGGAGAAGCAATTTAAGATTTTTGGCCTATTAAATACCTCATAATGAAAAACTTATGAACTTTTATGAGGTATGTCTTAGATTACTTATTAAATTATTAGTTCCTTTTCAAGATGTGAAGGCACATAATTAGATAATTTAAATAATTACTGATTTATAATAATTTTTATATTTATAGTAACACTTTTGCAATAACTTTTTTTACAATTATCATTGAATATTGTAATGTTAGTATGAATTGAATGTTACTATGTAAAAAATAAAATTCTAGCTATTTTAAATGACAGAAGAATGAGTGTGAAATATATTTAAAGACACGGATAAAATAAAAGGTAATAGTTAAAATCACTATTTATTAAACTAACGTATGAAGTACAATTATAAATGGCAAATAACTCTTTATTCTTCTTTTAATAATTATCATTTAATTGAAGCTTACAGTCACCGTATTTACTTATTTTGAATAATAATATCAACAGAAAACTAATTCCTATTCAGATGGGACCACCTGCGGGATCCAGCCTACAGGTAGGAGGCGTCAGCATCAGCATCAAGTCCTCTTTGAAGTATCTGGGGCTCGTACTCAATGGCCGGTGGAAAATCGGACATCACTTCCGAAGTTTGGTCCCAAAACTGATGGGGGCATTGATGCCCAACATCAGGGGACCCTTCGCTCCCTACAAGGAGACTGTACCTGGGGATCGTGCGAAGTATGGCCCTAGGGGCCCCCGGATGGGCGGAGACCCTGACGGTCAGCAACGTGGCTAGATTGCTGAGCCCGCAGAGGGCGATGGCCGTCAGGGTGATAAGGGGATACCGCACGATCTCCGGTGAAGCGGCATGTCTCCTAGCCGGAACCCCTCCATGGGGCCTGAAAGTGAGTACCCTTGCGTCACTATTTAGATGGCGCAAGGAGGCGCTGGAGTGGAGCCATAGGCCTGCGTCTCGAAAAACCAAGCCCCAGCGGTCCCAGCTCCACCAGGAAACCGTGGAGACATGGAAGGTGCGACTTGAGCAACCAAAGGGCGAATTCGCCACAATTGCGGCCGTCAGACAATCATGGAAGAGTGGCTAGAGAGGAGACACGGTGCTCTACTGCTACTCCTACTGGTTGTCACAGATGCTTGCCGGGCACGGTAGTTTCGGTATGTATCGGTGGGGAAGACACCAGGAAACCACAGCCGAGTGTCAGCACTGCGAGGATCGCAGCGATGACACAGCGCTCCACACGCTGGTGGAGTGCACTGCGTGGGCGCAACAGCACCAGGTCCTCGTAATGGGTCTAGACGTGGACAATCTCTCACTCAAGACCATAATGCGAGCCATGATCTTCAGCGGGAGTAAGTGGGATTGCGCCGCCCTTTCTGCGAGCAGGTCATGCTCGTGAAAGAGGCGGCGGGGCGGGAACGCGAGAGAACTCTCCCACTCGAGTTCCGCAGTCGGCGCCGTCGTCGTGTCTTCACCGAAGACTATCGGCCTCCATGACTTGGGGCCTGAGGACAGTGAGAGGGCGACTCCCCGTCCTAACAGAAGCAGGCCCATGACGGCAGCGTGACGTGAGGGATTCCCGCACACCGCCCCTTAGAATCGGGATCACACCCGAAACCCCCCAAAGACGCGGGATAGCACCCGAACCGCCCCTTGGGCGAGGCCGCAGTGGTGGCCTTCCGAGGGCTTACCCGGGGCTCTAGCTAAGTAAAAATAATATAACACAATATGAAACTAAACAGTCATCTATAAATATTTTGTATTTGTTTTATACTTATTATTTGTATACTTATTCTAATAATACTACTACTGTTTATATACTTATTGTAATAATCCTAACCGTAAACATGAGAATCAAGTTAGTCAAGAACTATACTAAACCAATAATCACAATTTGAAACTAAATATTTATGTCATACTTTTATCTAGAATCTTTATTATAAGGATTATACAAAAGGTAACGGTTTTAGTTTTAAATTTGAAAAAAATAAAATACACATTTTAAGTTAAAAACTGTGACTAAACAAAAAAACACACTTTATAGAATAAAAATAAGTAAATAATATAGCTTAACGAGAAAGTCAACCGTTCTTATATCAATAGTTACACTTTTATTATAAACTTGTACGTCAACTCCTCAAATGACCGGTGTCAACTGGTTTAATAACGGTTATGTCATTAGCGTTTGTTTAAAATTTTCGTTTAGTAACGTTTTAGTTTAGAGCTATCTACCGTAATATTGAGGTATTAAATAAACTGTCAAATTCATTCGGTAGTTCCTGACGATTTAAAAAAGATGGCGTTATTAACTCAATTTCGTAAAAATTTCATTTAGTAACGGTTTCGAAATCAAGGTGCGAAATGACTACTTTTGGAAAATGAATTCCATGTTTTAAAAAATAAAAATAATTTGATATTAAAATTCTTAGCCAAACAAAAATTATTTTGATTTGAAATGGCCAGTAACTGTAGAACGGCAATTACATAGGTAAAGACCTATTATTTATTTGTGTGATCTACAAAATGTTTGTTTCGGAGTTTGGGTGTTTTCTATGTTTAATATGTATGTATTTAGAAATATACAAATGCAAGTATGTATGTCTATCAGTCGTCTAGATCCCATATCACAAGCTTATATTAGCTTAATTTGGGCTAGATGATGTTGTGTGAGAGTGTCCACAATTTTTTATTTATTTTAATTACTTTTTTTACATTGAGTTGCTGTTGACTTAATTATGTACTTCAAGTTGTACATACTTAGATACATATTTTAATACATTTCCATACTATTAATATCAAACAACCTCGTGTCGTAGATGCGCTGCAGCATTTCTAAGTATTCATGGATGCAAGGTTTTTATAAAGTTAAAGCATGTTAAAGGGTTCACACATGGCAGTTGTGTTATAAATCCTATAATGTCATACAACGCGATACATATCCTTACACATATTCATAAACATTCTTACATATCATCTAGCCCAAATTTAGATAATTAAGCTTGTGCTATAGGATATAGACAACGTAGACATGTAATCGAGAGATGTAACTAGGTACCGACTAAAAACGTACTTAAGTATTTAAATGGTCTCAGAGGACTCTAAGGTCTATTTAGAACTTACAAAATGTACCATTATATTCAGTACCTACCTTTCTTGATAACATAGGCTCCAATGTTACAAGCAAAAGATAGAGGGTCCGCATTGAGGTGGAACCAGGATGTTATAGGGCTCTTCCTCCCGTCACTATAATACACCGCCCAGTGCCGTATCGGTCGGCGATCTGTATGTCGTATGCGTTTCGCAATAATTTTCTTTCATTATGTTCACATTGACGCAAAAATGAGGTGTCTTTGAGTTCTTCTAAATATCATGTACTAGCTGATGACGCAGCTTCGCCTGCGTAAAATTTGTTCTCGTGGGAACTTATTCCCGGGATAAAAAGTACCCTATGTGTTATTCCAACCTATAATGTATCTCTGTACCAAATTTCAGCCAGATACGGTCCGCCGTTTGAGCGTGAAAGAGTAACAAACACTCACAAACTTTCGCATTTATAATATTAGTAGGATTCCGTAATGAGTTCTTGGTTAAATCATTTTAATGTTATTTTAGTTATATACCTAAGTATTAGTCGGTGAAGCTTTAGTACGCATATAGGGTTACCATTTCTGAAGAAATGTATGCCTGATTTACATGGTAAAATCGCCTGATTTTTACGAAAAATGCCTGATTTTCTTGAAAAATGCCGCATTATAAAAGAAATATTTGATAATAAGTAAAACACATTTCTTGAATGAATTTATAATTTGAAAATATCAATTTTCAGACACATTACAGTAGGTAATAAGAAAATCAGCCAAATATATGATTTGTTTTTTAATAAATGAAAAAGGAATTCCACTGTACGTTTTCTTACTTCTAATGATAATCATCTGATGACGCCTTTTTAGCAAGTCTTTTTGAGTTACAATATAATGCACAAAACTCTTTACTTTAATCATTTCGCCTGACATAGACCAATGCCGGCCGGGCGCCTGATCAAGTGCTAAAATGCCTGGCAAATCAGGCGAAAGCCTGGCATATGGTAACCCTATACGCATAGGCACCTAGCCTACCTGCAGCAATGCGGTTTTGGAAACCTCTGGCTTGGCTTATCCTGAGGCCCGGTTGAGGCGAGGTGGGTCACCGACCGTAGTGGTTTAAGGGTAACTACCTAATCGTTATCACTCTTATCTAGGACTGAAAGTGAGCCGCCCTGCTGTCCACGGAACAGGGTAACTGCTTCAATACATTCCATCACATCTAAAAACGTGTAGGAGGAGTACATTCGTATTATATACACGATTCGTAGGACCGTTTACACGATACGCCTAGTTCACCCAAGTTTTAGTTTCTATCAATGTGGTTCCCAAAGTTGACTGCGGTCCGTCCTCCGTCTGACCTAAACCCAACAACTAAATTTTTCAATCGTGAGAATCACCTACCTATCTGACGAAAGAATTCCATAATAGCGAGCCGTGCAATGTTGTCTTATTTGTTGTAATTGGAATGAAAACATGCCACTCACGCAGCACGTTGTTTTTATCTATGCTGCTCGCTAGTAGTCCAGTAGCCGTACGGCTTTTGGTTCGGTATGGTCTTTACCACAGATATCAGAAAAGAGATTTCTGTGGTCTTTACTTTTATTCTGTTTTGAACTAACAACCCCGAGATAAAAAAAGATACATGTTAGGTAGCAAGGGTGGCAAAACGTCGCGGGCTCCGGCCGGACCTTAAGGGCCCCCAGCCCAAATTAAAAGAAAAAAATCACACTCTTTGGATGTTAGGACCCAGGCCCACCAATATCCAGGGGTTCTCACCTGCAAGCGGCTCACCTGTATTAACGGACGAGGCTCTGACGCATTGAGGTACCCACGTGGATAATGTTGGGTCTGTGTAGCTGTGAAAAGCCCTCTAATGAACCCAATCAATGTAGTAAGTAACAGGTACAGATCCGTCCGGGTCCGGGGCGATGATCGCCGCAGCAGATGCTGCGCCGCTTGAAGCGCTCGTGGCCCCGCGGACTCAGTGTTCTGTAAACGATCACTGCAGTAAGCAACATTTACTATGGCCGGATATGGATGGGTGACCACCACGTGGACCACTTTGTGACATTTATTTACGAGCGTTTCCGTGCTTCGGAAGGCACGATAAGCCGTTGGTCCCGGTTGTCAGTAAAATGACAGTCGTTAAGCCAAGTTGAATGCCTTACGGGCGGCTTGAAAAATTTCAACTGTGGGTCGTCATAGCCTGCGCCCAGGTCGGCAGCGCGTGTTTTTTTTTTTTTTTTTAATAGTTATGGCTTGGTTACAAGACCTTTAAGCCATGTCTTTATTTATTATTATTTAAAGTTATATCTTCATTTTGCTTAAATAAGTCACAGTCCTCGTCCTCTAAGTCCAGTCAAAGTCAAGTACAGCCCTAAGTCAAAGTCAGTCTTCCTTCAGAAAAGCGGTGGATAAATTTCTGAAAGTTTCTTTGGATTTTTTTGTCAGAAACTGCAAAGTTGCGATTCACTGCGTTTTATCACTTCCCAACACTAGTGCACGTTGTCGAACGTTTATGTTTAAGAATCCACCATTAATACACACAAAGCACTCGAAAAAACACTAATTTTGCAAATTTATAAAACGATGCGATACGATTCCTTCCAAATCCCGCCAAAAAAGCCGCAGCGCGTGTGTAGCGCCTCTGGTGTTGCAAACGTCTATAGGCTACGGTACCAACTTTCCGGTGGGCCGTAAGCTTGTCTGCCACCTAAGTAGTATAAGAAAAAAAAAAGATGGGACTATTTACAGCCAAGTAGAGTATAGCGTGTGCGACTTGGGTCGACCCGTCAACCAGTGAGACCTGTATCAGTACTGTGAGACTGTGACTGGCATAAGGTTCTGGCGACCACACACTGAGAGGTACGGGGGCCCTTCCTTCAGTCGGAAAGCCACAGAAAACAATTCTATGTATTGTGGATCAGCTTCCGTCCAACTACACAGACACAAACGAAACTAGCACCTGCGTCTTGTCACCCACTGCGCTGCGGTGAATGTCTTTCATCTTAACACATCCCTGCATCTAAAACATGGCAGTGCGCAAAAAAGGAAGATCTTTGTTACAGCGGCCGCTTAAAACCCCGAAAAATCACAATTTCAGGCGGAATTCACCATCACCGTGGATTCCGTCGTCGTCAACTACCCAAAGAAGGCAAGGCCAGCTGTAATGTTCCTGATGAAAACATAAATGCGCCGCATTGACATACATCGTACCTAAGTTACCCCGACTAATATAATCAAGGAGGAAATCGCCAAGGCCGATCGATGTTTGTTCCTTCTGAACCCTTTCTTTTTTTGGTTTTACGTGGATCATGGCACCATGAGGTGCACGTCTACTGTTACCTTGACGTATCCACACTAGAGAAGCAAAAAAGAACGAGACTGTTTAAGCACCTCAGCGAGAGGGCTGATGACGCACAGGCGCGGTTTCTGAACGCTGAGCTGGTGTTTCTGCCGGACTTCAATGGCACACTGAGAGGCTGGAGACCATGTGAAATCCGAGTAGGTTAGATCATGCACCCGCTCTGCTGGAGCTGGATACATTGCTGACGTGCTGTCCAGCTTAATTATAATAAGTCGGTACGGTGGGTGCGCCACTGGATACTTACGACCACTGTTTGGTGCAAGCTCGCAAGCAGGTGAGATCTCCTGCTCGTGCAGCAAAGTTGACAAGGCGATTATTCGTTAGCAGACTCGGATGGTCTCTGCGATCACTTTGCTGCCGTCCCGTGATGTCAGCTCTGCTTCGCAGGTTAGAGTTGTAGTTATGCCACTGTTACGTAGTACCTACGTAATAAATAAGTTACAACAGTTACATATGTGTACGTAATAAGTACCTACACATGTACCTGTTGTAACTTTATTATCTAGTACTCCGTATGTGAAGTATCCAAGTCCAGGTGCCAATTCAATGCTTCCATATAGCAGAATTTTACTACGGTGATTTTACCGTCCGCATCCGATATTAATGTGCGTGTATGTAAACTTAGTAATCTGTGACTACAGGCAAAGTAAACAGCAGGCCTGGGCCACCATCTGCCATCCGCGTAGTTTGCCGGATGGAACACCGCAATGCATTTTAAATTACCATTCGATTCAGTTTTGAATCAGAAACACATTCTTCGTAAGAAAATAATTGTATTGGATGAAAAAGAACACATTATAGCCGCGTTTTATCTTCTGGCCTTTTTTAACTAACTTCAAAAAAGGAGGAGGTCCTCAATTCGTCTGTATATTTTCGTTATGTAACTATGTTCACCGATATTTCATATTTCAGTCAATTAATTTTAATTTTTTTTTAATGATATGGCCACGTTCAGCGTTTTAACAAGGGCAAACAAAGTATCCGATTAGCGTGATGCTGGCTGTGACTCTATCTCACCTGGGTGTGAGATAGAGTCACAGCCAGCATCACGCTAATCGGATACTTTGTTTGGCTTTGAGGCGAAGATAGTTTTTTTTGCCTTATATTCTTTGCACTCCTAAACTTTAAAGATTAACTGCGTTAAGCAAGCGGCGTAGGTACGTTAAGGACTAATGTCGGTTTTGAGGTGGGTGACCATTTTGTGGCTATTCCATTTACAAGCTTTCCTTGCTTCGGAGGCTACTAATAATGTTCGGAGGTCTTGATAAGCCGTTAGTTAAGTTAGTTACATGGCTGTAGTAGTGGCTTGCAAGGTAGGTACCTACCTAAAGTAAAAGAGGCTTCGATCAACATCGAAGAAAATACGTACCTAATTATATTATGATTATGAGTGAAAATCCGGCCAAGTTCGAGTCAGATTCGCGCACACATGGTTCCGTACCAAAAAACGGCAAAATATTATTTTTCTCGTATGGGAGTGGGAGCCCCCTTATTATTATTATTATTATTATAGGTAGGGTAAGTTTCTGGAATATCCTTTCGAGGGCTTTCCCAGGGCTCCCAACATAGACTATTGGGCAGCGGCAGGATACGTGAGTTCTTTTACTCGGTAGGAGTCCGGCATAACATCCATGATGGATTTTCCCACACGTTAAAAATAATAAGCCTCGTGACAGGTAGACAGACGGACGGCGAATTCTCAGTAATAGGGTTTCGTTTTTACTATTTGGGTACGGAATCCTGAAAAAAGACCAGTTGAATGACAAAATTCGATCTTCTTTTTGTTATTTTTAAAATTTTCACACCTAGGTCACTACCTAGGTACATGAAATTAACAACATACCTACTAATTTAATACCTAGTACTTAGTCCGCGATATTTTCGTCAAAGAAAAAAAATAAGAAGGTACTCGCTAATACATCATTTTTTTAAATTGAGTAGGATAAACGACAAAGCTGTCCATCATACTTCCAAGGGAAGCTCGATGTTCCTATTTTTATAAATGTCACGGTGCCGTGCCGGTGAGGATGACGAGGATGTTACGGTACACAACATACCAACATAGTTGTATTTGGAACGGAGTTTATTTTTGCTTCTTGAAATATAAATAATTGGAAGTCATAAAATTGTCTGAAAAATGTAAAATAAATAACAACATTGCACTTACCAGAAGCTGTGTCGAGAGTGAAACAGCTACTACGGGATTTGACTACACTTCCTGGCGAAGGTCCATCGGGCCATTCCATCTTCTCTTCCATAGCCTTTGACGCACTTCTTTTAAATTGTTCTAAGAAACTGTCTATTTGTGTTTCTATACTAGTTGGGGAGTTGGCCATCGTTTCCACCGAAACACCGAAAACAAACACAACACGTTAACCAGCCGATAGAAACATTTTACGTCCTTTTCATTTGATCCGATGGAAAAACATGTTTAGCATTTACGATAAATAATATTCTGTATTCCATGATTATGAGTTTTTATTACGCCGAATCCGTTCATCGACCCGATCTTGCGTACGAAATACATAACAAAGCAACGCGGAACAGCCCCCGTCTACAAGAGGACTACTGGTGCTGGGATAGTTAACTAGGGAAGTGTTTATACTTATCGATAAAATACTATGTGATGGATCGATCTTGACGTTGAAGTTGCCACTACCCCATTCTTGGGTAATATCGGTCTTATTGTATCAGAATATGAATACAGACAGTAGAGTAGAGATATATACCTATTATGAAAGGTTCAAGGACTGCTCTCAGCACTTCCGGTTGGCGATCATACAACCGGAAGTTAACTTTATCGTCTTCGTCACGTAGCGCATATTTTGATAGATTCGAATATGTACGGTTTGCAAATAAAAGTTTGATTTGAATATTTTACTTCTGTCTGATAGGCGTTAGGACAACTGGAAGTGGGTAATCTATTGATACAACAAAACTAAAACGACGCATCTTTGACAAGCAATACAGTTATGTGAATGTTAGCTTGATTTTACAATATCAATATTCAAACATACATACTATCAACCATAATAACTTGTAATTTGGTTGAATTAACTTCCAAGGCATATTGCTTCTCTAAGTAAGTACTCTATTAACAGTGCAGGGAGTTAAACATACTTTGCAAGATCATAGACTTATTTATGACCTCAGACAGAACCACGATTGAAATCTAAAATCAATGATATCGATGTTACATTAGCCATCCCTACGAAACGAAGTGATTTTACTACAGATACCGTTATTCTACATACAGCCATGAAAATAAAGCGACTCCCACTGACATCTATCGATCGTAGTGAACAGCTGTTCGAGTATAAAGTTGCCAGCCTTGATAAACACACCCGGCCTTTTTATTTTATCACTGTTTCTACGTTTTTCTGCAATATAAATTATAAGTTCATCCTGTTAAATTAAATATTTGATTGAATAGTCTATGTTGAATGTTGAATAGTCTGCAGATAACGTTTAATTTGTACGCATGCGTAACATTGGATACGTGTGCGTGGTCGATGACGTTTGAGCTTATGTTTATGCAACAATATATAGTAGTGTGAGTGTCTAGCGGTGAGGGGATCGCTGTCGACGGTCGCGCACTCTGTGTATCGGAGTTGGCGTGCATTAGCTAGTGCTGCGCGAAGAGCGCGTGTAGTTCGTGGTATTAGAGGTGACTGGATCTGTCACACACGACACGAGACCACACCGGCCACAAAATGTCAAGTAAGTATGAACTTTAATAACACCCGGCGTTTTTACGTAATTCTATAGCTTCGCTTACTTGGTTATTCCTAATTGATACTTTAAAAATTAATTTATTATGTATTGTTGAACATTCTGTAGAAAATAATAACGTTGACAAAGGGTAGTTATTTATATTCATAAAGTATAGTAGGTATTTTAAAATTGCTATCAGCCAAATACTTAGTTCGAATTTTAATTAATTATATGCTTCCTACTACGTATCTTAACTAATGTGTCGAGTACAGTTGCCATCATTTTATTTAAGTCATTTACAATCTTATTTGCAAAGAGACACTTACATTAAAATGTCTCAAGAAAACGTCTAAGACGACGTTACCCTATAATATTAGTTAAAACGACACAATCAGAAATAATTTCATTACTATCGACAGTGTGTGGTTCAGAATATTAAAATGAATACTGATTGAGATAATTTTTGGTCGATGTTACATCCAATGCCTCCACTTTGTCTTTACCTAATATTTCTTGAATTAATGTTACCGTAATGTGCACTATTAACTGCGGGTCTGGTACGTTTTAAATCCGCAGCATGTTACATGTTGATTTTGTTGACACCTTTGTAATTATGAAAATAATTGAACCTAGGTAGGTATGGTTTAAATCTTCCTATAAAAGTGGCATAACCTTGAAGTATTCTGATATTATGTGGGTCCATTATCTGAAT
This sequence comes from Miltochrista miniata, assembly GCA_933228765.1. NCBI lineage: Eukaryota > Metazoa > Arthropoda > Insecta > Lepidoptera > Erebidae > Miltochrista > Miltochrista miniata. Next base: position 9,131,001 of record OW121753.1, read on the forward strand.
TGACCCCACAAACGTCAACGTCATTTCAGTTTATCAGATACGACTTTGAATTGTTCTGCCATACATTTTCCATCATAACTATCAAGAGTAAAAGATCGTAAATATAATAATCGCTATCTACTGTAAATACCTATCTACTACATTCATGAGTAGGGTTGCCAACTTTAGAAAGGACGAATCCGGGAGATTTTGAGGGGGGGGGGGGGGTTTTCGTTAAAAGTTCGAGAAACTGAAAATCACTGTCTTTTTTTTTTGCTCTGCCCCCTGGTTTAGGCAAAGGTTATGGGTTCAAATCCCATATGGGCCAAGTTGTCCTTTTTCACTTTATCCCTACTAATATTATAAATTAAACTGTATCTGTCTGTCTGTCTGTTACGCTTTAACGGCTGGAGTGATTGAGATAAAATTTGGTATGGGGATAGTTCGACGCCCTGGGCTACTTTTTAACCGACTGCGCAAAATGAGGGTTATGATTTTACGCGATAACGACTTCTACGCGGTCGAAGCCGCGGGGAACAGCTAGTATTAAATAAAATGAAAATCAGACTTTTAATTTTTTTAAATTTAAATTTTGTTTTGTTTAGTAGCAGCATTTAGCAATCGCAATTTATTACCGACTTCAAAAAAGGAGGAGGTTCTCAATTCGATGGTATGTTCCTTTCTTTTATGTTACTTACCTCATAACTTTTGATCGCGTGAACTGATTTTGAAAATGTTTTTTATGTTTGAATGCTTATGCTTTCCATTGGTCTTGTTACAAGGAAGTCAGGATCTGATAATGGCATCCTGGAGAAATCGAGGGAAAAATTTAGAAAATTGTAGAAACAACTAGTGTATTTTTTAACTATGTATTTTATTCAGTGTTTTGAAGCACTAAATTTCCAAGAGTCGATCTGGTAATGGACTCGGTTGACAGCAGCTGACGGAATCACTTAACTTTGTAAAATTTTAGAACATCCGGGAGAAATCGTCGCATCTCGGGAGGTCGGGAGGGTAAACATTATTACCGGAGTCTCCCGGGCAATCCGGGAGGGTTGGCAACCCTATTCATGAGCCGTAGGTATCGGCTAGGTGATATAAACTGCCATGGAAATGGCATTAACTTTACTGTCACACTTAAATTTTGATCATTCTGAGTAGGCTGTGCCTTGCACATCTTATTTTCAATTTCGCAGTCTAGACCAGGTATTACTTATGTAGTAAGCCTACATAATATGTAAGTATAACACGGTTCTAAGTTATTGATAGCAACACAATCGCCTTTGCATTGATAGGTGAAACTCGATATTTGGTGTCAACCGCAAAGGTCCATTCGATCTGGTTGCGGCTGAACTGGCGCCAGCTATTTGCAAATCTGAACGTGATCTGTATAATGTGCTGGTATCTAAAAACAATAATACTATGTACGTTATTATTAGCGATACCGATAAGCTTGATAATTCATTCAACGTTACTAGTAGGGCAGACAACTTATAGATTAGGTAGGAATAAGTCAGATAATAGACTTCAGAAGAAGTCTGATCACAGTGATCACTTATAGGAAATGTATGATGAACTTTCTCGGATCAAGATTCATTGTTAATCACCCGTTGCAATAACGTCACAACACTGAATGTCAAATAAGCAAAGTGAAATGCAGCCGTGTTGCACGAAGGCATTTTTTTTCTTCGATGAGCTATCATGCGTAGACACGAAATCAACATATTGGTGACAATATAAAAAGATGAACACGTCATCATTGCATTCCTTTATTCCGTTAAACGGTCGACTGCCCGCGTGGTTCCATCCCGCCGGACTGGCCGCACCTAAATAGAAACCGCAGGGACGTTGATCCCGACCGGCGGCAGATCCTGCATCCCAACTCTCGAGTGCCTTGTTGGGATGCATTTTGGTAACGAAATCTCCAACCATATGTGTATAAAACAATCTCAAGAATCTATTTTAGGAAAGTCAATAATTCACCCTGTATGTTACAAGTGCTGTGCCGATATTTGTGAAAACAAATTTAAAACTTTACGATGTTGATAGATCATTAATGTTCCAAAAAACACGTAATGAGCAGATTTCTGGTCTCACCAACGTTTAGCCTTGATCACTGACGGCATTTCCCGAGTTAAATGTGTGCAAGGTTTGGAGAGTTTGTGGTTTGGCATAGGTTTGTTAAATAAAATAATAATATGAGCCACTGATCGTATATTATCATTTCGTTTTATCTTCTGTCAATGTTGAGGAAAACAGAAATGGGACAATAATTTGATACTATTTATGTAACTTATTATTGTTTTAATGACAAAGGATAATCGATACCTATCTATAGTCCAATCCTGCCCGATCTGGCAATAATGTAAACATGTCATGTTTTGACAATCGTAAATATAGTATGACAAATCATTGAATTTTTTACTATCCTGAGTAGGTATTTTAAATGAAAATAAACTATCATTAAGAAGTTATTAGGTGTCGAAATGATTGTAAGAACACTGTATGACTCCTGGATACTGGAATATAATCAGGGTGAACTCAATTGCAAGTAACTATGGATATGTAGGATCAAATGTGTTTGTTTACAATTTTGCGCAAAGCTATTGAAATACAGTATATACATAATGGGTATTTCTGATAATAATTATGGGCTCGGAAAATTCCATGCGACCAGACTGTCCAAAAGTGGTGCAATCTGCATCAAAATAATTATTCGCTTGTTTCAAAACAACCCAGTAGCTTGCACCTTGTAAGATACCGATACCGGGTGCCATTGATATCTGTAGAAGTGTAGACTACTGTTAGTTGTTCATCGTGGTATATGGATACTGGTTGCAACTAGGGTTTCCACTCTAGGACCTGTTCAACCAAGACGTATCAACTTTCATACTTACAAGTGGACTCTGATCCACATTTGTAAGAAATGATATTATACTTGATTGACCTCATTACTTCACAAAGTGTTACTCTCGCTCTTTCTCGGCCAGCATAAGTGTACCGGTCACCATCAGTGCATCAGATGAGGACACTACTACTCATATGATCCTGGTAACACCACTTATACTCTAAAGGCCTCCTTACACTTTGGTACGACTTCTTTCTATTTCGGATTTTTGTTTCCCTCTTCTTCGGGCTTTGAATTTTTTTTTTTAATAAAGTAAAAATGAAGATGACATTGCAGCAGCGATGTTGCTATTTAGCATTGCCATGGTATTCTTACTTCACTTCATTCATCACTTCACTTGATAGCGTCTTGGTATCAGGTGCTAGTGTGCTACTCTGAAAGTCTGGTTTTTACGCGGAGCAACCAAGATTCTCCCACTTTTTAACTTACGGGCCTCGGGGCTGTCCTTCCGAGGGCTTACCCGGCGCTCCCAACCGTAGGCTGTTAGGTAGGATACGTATGGTTTTTAATCGGTAGGAGCCCGGCATAGCATCTATGTAGAATTTTCCTCATGTTAAAAAAAAGCCGCGAGGATTGCTGTAATTAGTTTGGAACTGCTGTATATGTATATTTTTTTGTCACTATTAGTCTGCAGCGTCTTATGTTGTCTGACCTGCTAACCCCTTTACGAGCACCTACGCTCCACATCCGTCAATTAACAATAGCCCCACTTGTCAGAGCTCTGCAAGGCGTCCCTCAAACCCTTGGTGCCTCCCTATTTTAAGAAATAATGTTCAGTACCAAGTCGTAAGGCATTCTGCACATTCTATAGAGGTGTATCGCGCTGACAGAGAAGAATGACTGTAAGTTTTATTGTGGAATATAAAGCGTGGACGGGCCCGGCACCAAATATCTACGCTACACTCTAGTTTTATTTTGAATTTTATTTGTGTCGTGCTATTTTAGAAACTGGACGTGCGGCACTTGTCTCTTACATGGTATATGTGATGGCCCACGCAGACTGGACGCCTACAAAATATATTTCTCATTGGAATATTTTTGGGGTTTCTATTTAAATAAAACTATAAATTATTATAAGCACCAAGTTACATTCGTCATATATGTTCTTTAATATCTTTTGCACTATCGTGTACAGTTTATTTATTACTAGTGTTCGCTCGCTTATTTAAATTCAACAATATAAATTCAAACTGGGAAGTTTGTTTGTCTTTCTGTAACTTTGTAAGAAATCACCGATTAGTTTTCAGACTTTTCAGTAGGTACCTACTGATAGTTCAGTAAAATAAGGCCGTAAATAATGCAAGCCCGGAAATAATGGTATTTAAATAGACTAATATAACAATTTTTATTCGGGATTCGTTAGGGGGAATTATCTACTAACTACTAACTAAACACTAGAGCTCGTTAATAAATCAACTAAATAAAAGAAATTAAAATAATAATAATAATAATTTTGTTGGACATCTCACACAACATCATCTGGCCCAAACTAAGCTATAAGCTTGTGCTATAGGATCTAGACGACTGACAGACATACTTATATATTTCTAAATACATACATAATCTAGATAAATTACACCCAGACACATAACAAATCAATGTGCTCATCACACAAAGAGATTTGTCCTGGGTGGGAATCGAACCCACGACCTCCGAATCCGTAGTCAGGTACGCTAACCACTAGACCACGAGGCCAGTCAAAAATTCTGCAAAAGTATGCATTTTTGTCCATTTTCATATTGCGGTCTAACAATTATTATTTACACAAAATATTCACAGCTTATAACAATACAATAAATCTTGTCAACCCTAAACTTGTTTGGAAACAAACGGCCATCCGAATTGGCCTGTATGTCAAAAATACTGTTAACACGTGTATTGACAAGTGAACAAAACATAATGCGTATACACATCCAGTAGGTACGGCGACGCCAATACAGTAACACGTGCCAACATAAAGGTATTTAGTAACCTATGGCGTCTGCGTCTTTCTCAATAGGAAGCAACTGCGCACTTCCTCATAGTTAGTTTTACGATGACGAACGAACAAAATGTTAATACACAAATCTACGCAATCCTCCATAGTGCTTCTCCAGTTATTTTGGATATTTACGTCTTTGGCACCAAAGGTGTCTACAGAAATGTGATTAGACTCGCGGAGTTAGTAAATTAAATATATACATCAAATGCTGATTTATAAATAACTTGGAGAGCATCAGCGTTTGTTATATTTGCTCTTCAATTATATAAAAAAAATCTTACATGAAAAACATACAAACATTACAGATTAACGCTAGCGTAGAAACTATATTGGTTGATACTAAAATAGTCTAGATGGAAATTTCTCAGTACAATATCCTCTCGTCGTGCACGCTGACTAACGGAAGTGTCAGTATCGTTTTCTCTTGGCCAAAGACACGGTCAAAGATCTGCTCCTATTTCCGGGTAATATTCTATTTAGGCAGAACTAGTTCAAAAAGTTGTTTGCGTTTCAATTTCTCTAAGCGTCTCGGGGCATCGGATGAAAAAAAAGCGGTTCAAGCGTCATTCTAATAGGTAACATTTGACGTCTGTCAGTTTTATCTTCATAATGAGATTAATGAATGAGAAATCGAAAGAATCGATACGGACTTCGAAAGATTAAATTAAAAAAATCATCAGGCGAATCCCTGTATCATTATTATTTTATCAAGCATAATAATATATAAGAGCAAAATAAGACAAGTACATTATTTGATTGTCAAATGATTGTGAAATTGAATTATCAAATGTGACCTGTTAAAATGACTCCACTTTAGGTGGCACCAATCAATGATACTCCCACTCCTGATGTAAAGTATTCAAACTATGAACGTTATGTTTCTTATTTATTCTTATACTAGCTGATGCGCGCGGCTTCGCCCGCGTGAAATTTAGTACCCGTTCTTGCTTCCCGTGGGAACATTTTCCCGGGATAAAAAGTAGTCTATATGTTATTCCAGACTATACTCTATCCCTGTACCAAATTTCAGCCAGATCCATCCAGCCGTTACAGCATGATTGAGTAACAACCATCCAAACATCTTCACAAACTTTCACATTTATAATATTAGTAGGATTCGGTCTCCATCATAGTGGTGGAAGACGTTAGACACTTCTGTTGTCCCACAGGATTCTAACCTATCTGTAGAATCCTGTCGGACAACAGAAGGATAATTATGTAGCTCTTAAAATAACCAGAAAAAATACTTCAGTGACCTCGACGGAGCCAGTCCCTGGCAGACCTAGCCTGGTTACATTTTAACGAGTAAAAACATTGCTCCTAATGTCTAGGAAGTGCGTGAGAAGAACAAAAACCTAGTGCAAAAATTTGTTTTTGTCACAAGAAGACTTGATCAGAATTGGCATTAAACCCTTTGTTTTTGTTCAACACCGTTCGATCTGGTTCTTCATGTCCTCGACGACATTCTACACCTTTATAAATACAGCAGGCAAATATCGTCTTAATGTCAAAGTGTCAGTATTTGCAGTTCTAGAGAATACAGCAACAGATAAACTTGAAATTATAGCGGCATCTTTGATATGAAATATAGGGTACTTACGTAGTGATAAAATAATGGACTACTGTCTTATAAACATAAACAAGACGATGCTGTTACCGAGTCAGAAAATAACTGTAAGACCTATAAGTATTATAACTTTTGAGCGTTATATTTACAAGAGATTTTACTATACATACTCCTTCGATCAACAATAGATACTATTGTTGATGGTTGATGGGGTAGTGATCGAACCCATACACCTCGTACAAGACGATGCTGTTACCGAGTCAGAAAATAACTGTAAGACCTATAAGTATTATAACTTTTGAGTGTTATATTTACAAGAGATTTTACTATACATACTCCTTCGATCAACAATAGATACTATTGTTGATGGTTGATGGGGTAGTGATCGAACCCATACACCTCGTACAAGACGATGCTGTTACCGAGTCAGAAAATAACTGTAAGACCTATAAGTATTATAACTTTTGAGTGTTATATTTACAAGAGATTTTACTATACATACTCCTTCGATCAACAATAGATACTATTGTTGATGGTTGATGGGGTAGTGATCGAACCCATACACCTCGTACAAGACGATACTGTTACCGAGTCAGAAAATAACTGTAAGACCTATAAGTATTATAACTTTTGAGCGTTATATTTACAAGAGATTTTACTATACATACTCCTTCGATCAACAATAGGTACTATTGTTGATGGTTGATGGGGTAGTGATCGAACCCATACACCTCGTACAAGACGATGCTGTTACCGAGTCAGAAAATAACTGTAAGACCTATAAGTATTATAACTTTTGAGCGTTATATTTACAAGAGATTTTACTATACATACTCCTTCGATCAACAATAGATACTATTGTTGATGGTTGATGGGGTAGTGATCGAACCCATACACCTCGTACTTAGGGCAATATATTATTTCAATCTGAGGGCGATAGTTATAGGTATTTATGGGAACATTCTAAAATTTTCTTTATTCTCGACTGTACCGAAAAGTGACGTCATAGGTCTGAGAGTTATTTTCTGGTGTTGGGTGTGGACGTCCGACTAGGTAGGTACTTCCGAAGTAGCGATGTCTACATCATTATGGTGCGAACCAACTCTGCGACCATCGATCATACGCTCAATTGGAACTTGATCATTTCTCCGTCACTCGACCGACCCATTCTTACACCACTTGATGGTCCTACAATGTTTAATCGCCAGTAAAAAAAAAATTTCAATAAAAAATAAAACCGACTTTCAACAAATCCTGAAAAATAAAATTTACTTAGCACTAAGTAAAATGTATTTTGATTTATCAGATTTTATTCAATATCATATTGAAGTCGGCGCCAAGTAAACCCATAGGTTTATGTAGGTATTATTCATGGCACCAACTTCAATACTATATTGAATAAAATCTGATAAATCAAAATACATTTTACTTTGTGCTAAGTAAATTTTATTTTTCAGGATTTGTTGGAAGTCGGTTTTTTTCATTATTTTAAGTGACGGGTGAACCGAAAAATATATCTGTCTAGGTAAAAGTTTTCATCAATACAAATCAATCAAGCCCAAACACAAAGTAGCTGCTATAAATCGTTAAGGAATTCCCTCGAATCTCTTTTGGTTCCATCAACAGATCGACTCCAGACCTTCATTAATGGTAGTACATTAAATCAATGAATTAAAAAGTTAACAAACGCACTAGTTGTCCCTTTAATTTTCGGTGGTTGCCCTCGATTTCTCCAGGATCCCATAATCAGATCCTAACCTGGTTTAAATGGGACCACCTCAGAAGTAAACCCAATTCAACAAAAAAAATTGAAATCCGTCTATAATTGACGGAAATATCGGTGATCATACATAAAACATTGAGACCTTTCTTTTTTTTTTTTAAAGTTGGATCTATCAATCTAGGTGTAAAGTTCTCATCAATACAAATCAATCAAGCCCAAACACAAGGTAACTGCTATAAATTGTTAAGGAATGCTCTCGACTGTCTTTCGACTCTATCATCAGGTCGACTCCAGACCTTTATTTAAGTGTAGAACATTAAAGCACTTAATTAAAAAGTTAACAAGTGCACTAGTTGTCCCTACAATTTTCGGTGGTTGCCCTCGTTTTCTCCTGGATCCCATCATCAGATCCTGACCTGGTTAAAATGGGACCACCTCAGAAGTAAACCCTATTCAACAAAAAAATTAATTTTGAAATCCGTCTATAATTGACGGAAATATCGCTTAACATACATAAAAAAAATACATACAGACGAATTGAGAACCTCCTCCTTTTTTTGAAGTCGGTTAAAAAGGGTAATTTTTAAAATAAATAATGTTTGGTTATCACACAACGCCACGCGTGCTATCTAGACCACTAATATACATGACAAATATACATACCTACATATTATACGTAGAAAACATCCAAACCCCAAAAAAATCATTTGCATCGCACAAATATTTTCCTGCCGACCCTGGATTTGAACTGAAGACCCTGGCACCTACTTACACTCACCATTTCGCCAGCGAGGCAGTGATAAGTGAACTTGCACTGATTGCGCATTCACATTAAATTAGGACAATGCCGAAACGTATTCACGCTTTGTCATTTCACAGGGTAATTTATTCACCTTTAGTTCAAGATTGGTAAATGTTGAATATTGTTGTTTCCAGATCGATCTTGGGTGACGTTAGCTACAAATGACTCCTATGGCCTGGGAGCCTTGGTCCTGGCGCATTCGTTGCGCCGTGCTGGCTCCATCTACCCGGCTGCAGTGCTTATCACACCGTCCGTCACCGAGCCTATGAGGTCTATCTCTAATATTACTAACTTTAATGTTGTATAAGTATAAGGTGAAACGTGGGCTTATAATATGCCTCTGCCTAACCCTTCGGGGATAAAGACGTGACTATATGTATGTATGTATGCATGTATGTATGTATGTATGTATGTATGTATGTATGTATGTTTTTTGCGCGACACTATTATTATAATTATTCATGGTACCTTTTTATTTCTTGACCTCTCCACAAAGTTGCACCTGTCGTGGTCCTGTGGTGACTGGTGTATGTTTAGACTGGCTACTAATGTAATTATTATAGTGCCGAGCAAAACCCCGTTTTTACAAAAAAAGAAATAGAAAATTATGTGTTAGGCGCGTCAGTGTGTCATCATTAATGAAAACATTACAAACGACCATTATCAAAAACAATTAATTTCTTTTGTCTGCAGTCTGCACTTACTTTCATACCTTTAGCATAATATTAAAATTAAGTAATTTCTTGATTTCTCTCAAAGACAATAATTTGTCATTTTACTTGCATTCACTTTCATTCTTTTCGCTTTAGAAGCTTAATTTATGCTTATCATCTGTTTGTCTTTCGACGCAAAGGTGTAAATGATCGTAGTTGCCTTGAGTAAAAGTAAGCATTAAACTACGTTAAATTGTATGTAACCCTCTATATCAGCACACATTCACTCTGTATCATACATCTCCACTAACTTTAGTAAGATTAAATTAAACCTAATAAGAAATCTAATCTTTCACATTATCTTGACACCCACATTCAATTTCTGCATTAGATAATTTCATCATAAGAAAAAAAAAGTTAAAATAATTTAAAAAATCATAACGCACGTTTTACTCCCGTGTAACCGAATTGGCATTTACGAGATCTTCAATACTTGTAAATGTATAAGAAAAAGCCAGCATAGTACATGCTCCATAAATTTATATATGTATAATAAACTATTTTAATAGCTACTTAGATGAATATTTATATAATATCTTTCATAATTTAATGAAATATCCGCATTGTTTGGTCAAATGCAATAATGGAAGAAATTGCGGCCATGAATATCATTTACCTACAGTTATTGAACTTATAACAGCATTGTGAAGCTCTGAAATTAGGGTACGACACTCGAACCCTCGAATTAAATGAGAATGTGGCGATGTTTATTTCAAAGCATTGCATATTTATTTATTCACTGCAACAGAAATTAAAGAATAAGCAATATGCCCTGCGTGATTTACCATAAATTAAAGTAAAATGAGCGATGAGAGTATGTATCATATTAAGTGTGTGCCAACTGTCTAAAGTATAGGTATTTTCAATACCCGCAATTGCAATAATTCATGTTAACACACCTTCAAGTTTCATCGTTAGATAAACTTGAATGTATAGTAGATGATCATAAGAGATGAAAATGACCAAAGTGACTGAATTTGACTGACTGTCATTTACGGTCAAATTGGTCAAAAACGGTCATTTACTGTCAAAAAGGGTCATAAATAGTCACTTTGATCTAGAGTGCTTTTTGATATTTATTTTGAACTAGCTGACCCTCGCAACTTCGTTTACGTCACATAATGTGCACGAAAGGAGAGGTACCTAATTCTTCATCAGACTTGTCAAGCACCGTGTGAAACGGCCTTGTTTTCTTAATCGTAAAAGATCTTAAAGATTAAGGCTATTCTAAAACCTGTTGTGGTTTTAGAATAGCCTTAATCTTTAAGCTCTTTTACGATTAAGTAAATAGGGCCGTTTAGATTTACCCTCTCATTCAAAGAAACCCTTGAATTCTAGGTTCGGCGAAAGTTGAGATGCCTCTAATTTCTGAACTACAAACCCCTCAATCTTGAAACTTGGGTCGAAAAATCCTTAAAGTACCTACTCCCTTTTCAATACTAAAAAAATATTTGAAATCGCATCACGCGTTGAGAAATTACAACTGAAAAACCATTTTATCTTTAATCCCCTCTCCCGCAGGAACCGCGCAATACTTCGGGATCAAAAGCATCCTAGAACCTTCCTCGGGCTACAAGCTCAAAATGTACTAAGTACCATTCAAATCGGTTCAGTAGTTTCGGCGTGATACTTATTCGGGATACAGACAGACAGACAGACATGAAAAGTTTAAATTACATTTTCGGCTTCAGTACCGATTAGAGAACGCCTTACAATTAAAATTTTCAAAATATCTTTCATGTACAGACTCTTGACCCTCAACAGTTTTATTATATGTATAGATTATACTGAAATGGTGCCCCCTGTCGGGAAAATTGGCATATTTAGTCACTTTAATAGTTAGAATTAATAGTAAGTTTAAGTCAAATTGATTGAATTTGACAATAAATGACTGGTCAAATACGGTTTTTGACAATCGTGACTGGTCAGATTCAGTCATTTTACATCTCTCTAAATTGGTCAGTCGACAGGACAGTTCACTCATCTTTATTAAAGGAGTCTAACACCAAGCAAAAAGAAAACTCATTTATGCATCTAGGTATTAACTTTTAAACTACATACCTAATCTATTATGTTTACGATTAAAAACGTACCTACTTTTGTTGCATAACTTATTATTGCCTGATATTTCGAGCAGGTTGCATCGACCTCAAGCTTTCTGTATTTTATTTTCTAATGCTCCTACTAAAAGTCTGAAACTGATCTGATCAACATTTCGTGGCCTAGTCCTAGTGGCATTATGCATTACTTCGTAAGTGTTGCGTTTGAAATGGCTTTTGTTAAATAAAAAAATCTTACATTATATCATTGTGAATTACGGTCAAAATTACCTTCGTCTTTATCTATGCTAATATTATAAAGAGGAAAGATTTGATGTTTATTGCATTGAATAGGCTCCGAAACTACTGAACCGATTTGAATAATACTTTCACTGTTGGGAAGCTATACTATCCCCGGATGACATAGTCTATATTATTTTCCCGTATTCCCACGGGACAGGAAACTACGCGGGTGAAACCGTGTGACATCGGCTAGTAGCTAATATATATAGTGCTCTTCTGGTATATTGTTGTGTGCGATTGCTGAATAACATCGACGATAGGTACCTAAGTATAATAATACGACATGTATGGATTAAAACTAATTTTCCGTATCCAGTGGTGATAGTTGATTACATTATAAATAAATATTCATGACCCAATACTATACCTAATTACAATGTACCAAAACGCGACAAACAAATGTGTGTTCGCTAAAATATCTCTAATATTAATATACTTACCTATGTTGGTAAGAGTAGACGCAATTATATGTTGTATATAAAACAGGATTCTTTAATATTTAATTAATTTGGTTATTAAATGATTATTATTATACCTAAATAGCGCAGACAGCTTACATCGAAAACTGGTTGTCATGAACAAAATTTTGCACTTCGATCTGATCTAGAATGTTGATCTAAATATAAATCGTCGTACATTAATATTGCTGCAATGTTATCATATCCTTGATTTTCATTCTCAGAGACCGCCTTCGCGCAGTTTTCGCTGAGGTCATACTAGTCGACGTGCTAGATTCACGCGACGCCGCCCACTTGGCCCTGCTTCAGCGCCCTGAACTCGGAATCACTTTCACAAAGATCCACTGCTGGAGTCTGACACAGTTCGAGAAATGCGTGTTCCTAGATGCTGATATATTGGTGAGTTCTTGGCACCTATTTCAAAAGTACTTAAGTAGCTACCTATTTGCCATGAAGGTAAATTAATTAGTGTTCTATATCCAAGATGTCTGTAACGAATTAGATTAAATTAGACAAGACAGTGACATCGTTAGCTGGGAGCCGGTAGCAATTTAGCAAATAGTTTAATGTCCTTGCGTCACCTTCTATTTCCAGTTTAGCGCCAAAGCGTATTAGAGATGATCTCGATCGGTAAAAACAAACATTATCCGTGTAAACATTTTTTTTAATATCATCGAGCGCCTCATGTAGATAACGAGTGCTCACCGCGCGCCCAGTGATTGGTTCCCTATCAATTCTCGTGTAGTAACAGAAAATTTGCAATAAAAGTTGTGAGGTCATCTAAAAACTGTATCAATATTTACAGATACACAACCAATAAAATAGAATTTCCCAAGCACGACCGAAGAAATAAATATTTTGAAACTGATGTCAGCGACAGTTAAAAAATCGGTGTAAATTTTGTTTCAATGTGTATTTAAATGGCGTACACGATATGTGATTTTTAATTTTCAATTAACGATCGTATGTGAAACCCATTAAATCTATTTCGATCTGAACTGTTTACGCGATAAGAAAGTCAATGTTACCGGATGTGAACGTTAGTACAGCACTAGATGAAGAGACGAATAACCGTGGCCCAAATATTTTCTTCCCGACAATTTTGGACGAGCTCCAATTTCTATACTTTCATTCTTCAGCTTCTTTTGAAGTCAACGTTGATACCGAAAGTAAAACTATCTGTTCGAAAAATGATGTGCACTCGCTGCCGTTATCAGAAAACATATCATATTAAATAATCCAAACAGTTTAAGGTACCATAATTAAATAACAAGATAGCTTTCGATAGACTTCATTGATTCGTTGAGTCTTATATTTATCGCGGGTTATTGTGTCAACTGAAGTTTTTATCCACGTTCAGATAAAGAGTTCTTGATAAACAGAAGTTATTTAATACTCATCGCGCGGAACGCGACGAAATGCTATACAACTTTGATACTACATACTTTATTAACATGCTATGTAGTTTCCTGGTCCTATTAGGAACATACCTACTCTTTCAGTGCTGTGTTCAGGGACGAATCGTTTGCTAAATTCCCAATTTGTTTTTAGGTTGTCCAAAACTGCGATGAATTATTTGAACGAGAACAACTCTCTGCTGCCCCTGACGTCGGCTGGCCCGACTGCTTCAATTCTGGCGTGTTCGTATTCACACCGTCCTCTGAGACCTTTACACAACTCATCGCATTCGCACAGGAACGAGGAAGTTTTGATGGTAATTTCTACAAGCATAACATTTCTGACAAAATAAATGATATGTTGACTCAGACTAAAATAAATGTTTACGTGACACACAAATAATATCTAACAGCTAAATGTATATTTTATTTTGCTGCTCACGTCACATGTAGGCAATTTATCAAGCCATGTTTGTGAGACGTTGATATCTCTTCACAGGTGGAGACCAAGGACTGCTGAACTCCTTCTTCTCAGACTGGGCGCGGGGTGATATCAACAAACATTTGCCTTTCCTCTATAACGTTACATCAGCTGCTTTTTATTCATATCTGCCCGCCTTGAAACAGTAAGTTTTCCATGACAAATTTAACTTAAAAGATTAAAACTGAGAATTTAGAAAGTGGAACAAATAATTGCTGAATGACTTTAATAGGTTTTGTCTTTGAATGTCCTCGAAAATTGAACAGAGTACAAAATCTATAACTATATCATTGCTTCTTACAGTACCATTAATTGATTACACTAATACTACGATCGCACGTGGAACATAAAGGGGTTTATATGTAGGTATACCTTGTTTTTTTTGCTTGTGGACCACTATTTTGTGAACTGTGTGTGACCCCCAATCGCTAGAGGTCACCATAGCTTATGTAGCGATGGGGAGACGGGATGCATCATTTTGTGAGCTAAATATGCATTTAAAAAAATACCTTCATCATCTTTGTAAGGCGAGAGAGGTAATGATGACGCTATCGCAGCGTCGTCCTGGGCCATAGAAGCATCACTCAAAGATCTTCGTTGTATCTTAGTTGCGTCAATAGCTATAGAATTAGCTAAGTGATTGTATTTGGAGAATAAATACCTACGTCATATCGATTCACACGAGTTCATTCCGACGCATGGACTAGAACGGTTTGATAATGACGTAGGTAGCTGATTATAATAGTTCTGTACTATTTTTCACAAATACTGGTGACCCAAGGGCTGGCAGTTTTCTCGCTCAACGAATAGGTATTGCTATAAAAAGGGGGAATGCTGCTAGTCTTTTGGGCACAATGCCACGGGGGCCTTATTTAGGTTTAGTTTAGATAGTAATAATGTAAATATAGATATGTAATAATTATGTTTCTCTGTAATTTTTAACAATAAATATTGCTTTATAACTATGTTGCACAATTGTACAGAGTTTATGGCATTCTATGACATCACAAATATAGGTACAAATAGGTTAGCTCATTATCTACTCCCGGGAACTCCGGGAATCATAAACATTCTCCTGAGAAGTCGTTATACGGATAAGTAGGTGGTTTTAGTCGATTGAGTCGGGCATAACATCTATGGTTATAACTACTTGTAAAAGAAAAAGGTCAATAAATAAATACTGCCAGTGTATGATTTTACAATGTATTCATTTAATGTGTTGGTGATACCTATTTCGCTCTTTATTCCAGTTATGGGCAGGACTTAAAGATTATTCACTTCATTGGTGCTGCTAAACCATGGTTGCAACAGTTCAATTTCGAAAGCCGTGCCGTCGACGCACCGGAGCATATTCGCGGTTTCCTACAACTCTGGTGGGATATCTTCGTCTCCGAAGTTCATGTTCAACTCGACACAAGCATGGTAAGTCCTTGGTCTTTTGACTAGATCTCTATTTCATACTAGATGGTAGTTTTTGTACGGTTTCCTACAGGATCTGTTTCTTGTTCATTGAAATTTAGATTTCCATTTATTGTCTTCTGTGGTGTTTGTCGTTCATTTCTATAAACACGTTTACAGATATTGAAATTGGTCAAAAATTCTAATGTAGGTACAATTAGATTATTGTAATATCAACAAACACTGAAGATATGTAAATACCACACGAAATCAATAGATCCATATTAAATAACAGAAAAGATATTCAACCTCAATAATTAGTAAGAATTATAGCTAAAGATTGGCACAGATATCATGTACACTATCAGTTTCACATGTCGTTGGAACTTAATCCTGCTTCATGCGGTTTCTCAATAACCACAAATATAACTCAGCACCTTGATATAGATGTAGGCGAGTAAAACGATCCATTCTTATTACGACAACTGATCTGAACACTACAACATGTTTTCCAAGCATACACAGAAGGAAATTAAATTTACAGAGGTGAGACTTGAAGATGTTGAACTTTAACATTTGAATCCTAGATTTACTCAATCCTGTTTTAGCCTGATAATAAATAGGAGCACTTTCTAAATCTCTTGTAATTATAATCTACTTCTACTATAGTGGCATCGTGTTAGGACCTATTATGCGTCCCTGAGTGACTAAACAGTAACATTAGCTTGCACTCTATAAGCTTGTGCACTGTAACGCTACTTATTGCACCATTTGTTTGAAGCGATTATTTATTTATCCGTGTGTATAATATTTCTCCAAAATACTAACAATTTTTGTTCTTTGCCGAAGTTTCGGGTCTGTTGCTTTTGCACGGTTTGGTCAATTTCAGTTTGGGTCAAGTAGATGGTGTTGGTATTTTGGTGGAATACTCACCGCGGTTACTTTATAAACATACTGAAATTTACTTTTACACGTTCTTATTTTGATAATTATCTTAATCCGCGATTGCCGCGCGTGTAACTCTTGTACCTACTGCATTATATCTATCTTTGAATTTTATAAACTATTTCGTCGTATGTTTATCTAGTAAAGCATTTAATTTGATAGTTTTGACTAATATTCGCTTGAGCAAAGTTTTTAGCACAGTACTATAAATTATCTAGTGCGTAAAGCTTAGTTCAAGTGTTTGTGTGCATGCTTACTGAGCTGTTTCACTTCAACCGATAGGTTGAGGTGGAAGAACCTCCTGAACTGCCAGCGATACCTCCACAAGACGTCAGCCACCAATGCCTTTATCAACCGATCTTGGATCCTCATTCTGAATTCGCTTGGCATCATCCTGATACGCAAAAGAAGGAAGAGGCTCAAGAAAATCAGATAGATATGACAAACTTTCATGATCCTTGGGATATTTATGGCGGGCAGATTCCAGCAAATACTCAGATAAATACTAGTTCTTTGAATGAGTTAGACAGATTTGAAAATCAAGATGAAATTAGAAAATATGTATGGGAGCATCAAAACCACGGCCACACTGAAACACATTCAGGTTCAAGTCATCAACAGCAGCCTGGTCCCCAATATTTCGAACAACATTGGCGTCAAGACCATCACTCACATGCACCGTATCATCACGAAAATCATTTACATACTCAATACCGTCACGATGACCACTCACATACACAACACGGTCACGACGATCACTCACAAAAACATTACCATAACAATGACCAGTCGCAATCACAACACCATCAAGATAGCCACTCACATACGCAACATTATGATAATAATTCATATGCACAACACTGCCACGATGACCATTCACAACACCATCACGATAATCACGCACATGTACAGCATCATCATGATGATCACAATTATCAACATGCACAATCTAGTCATTCACATCATTACGAACCTCATCACTCGGAAGATGAACAAGAGCGTTACCTACGCACTGAAGAAGTAGACAACGCCGAGAAGCACAATAGACGTCTTCGAAAACAAAATAGTATCAATGTTGATGAAATTAAAGTGAATGGAGATATTTCTGAAAGCGAGCTTGATTATCACGAAGAAATAACGCCGAGGCATCCATATGATGACTTTTATTTAAGACATAGAGTCACCATAGATGCTCGTGGAAAAAAGATATGCACACATGAAGTACCACCTTCGCCTACGCCTTCTCCTCCACCCGAGCTGCAATCTCTAGCCAACAATTTCTCACCTATCCCAGAGGATGACATTATTACCACATATAATATTGAAGTTCAAGTAAGTCACATCCAGTACATCTCACGAAGAATACAGGTATTGTAGTTTGATATATTTGTAGCGCTTGCAAAGCCAAAGTAACTGTTAGTATATAATATATGTAAATATTTGTAATTTATTTGTAGAAAAGCTATGCATGATTTGAGTTCTTATTTGACTGTGCACGTTTACTCTTACCCTAATATTAACAAAACCAATTCCCACAAATGTGTATCGATTTTTTTAAGATGTCATTTGTTAAACGAATGTGATGTCTGTTACAGAGTGGCGTCGCCGGCAACTTGGCTCGTGTCTTGCCAGGAGCAGTTGGTCAACGTGAAGCATTAGACGAGCTAACGCGTCGTCAAGGATGGGAAGCGGGTAATATCGACTATATGGGGGCAGATTCTTTCGACAATATTTGGGCTAAAATATCACAGACGTTAAACAAACCGCGGTCGTCGCCACCAAAACAGTCTCCTCCTAAGGAAATTGTACCACCACAGCCACTTCCCGAACAGATAGAAGTACAGACTGGCGAAGTTGCTAAAGAGCCCGTGTCTGAGCAAGTAGAAGTAGCAAAAGAAGCTGAACCTGTGGCAGCTGTTCCTATTGAAACTGTAACGCCAGTTGAAGAATCAGTCGCAGTAAAAGAAACTGCGGCACCTGTTGATGCTGCTGCAACTCCTGTAGTCGCAGACGAATTAGAAAGTCCTGCGCCCGTTGAATCTCCTGCACCCGTTGAAGCTATTGCGCTATCTGAACCTGTTGTGCCAAATGAGCCTAGTACTGTTCCTGCGGAGTCAGTGGCACCAGTTGAGACTGTTGCGCCAGTTGAGCCTGTTGCAGCAGTTGAGCCTCTTGCACCGGTTGATCCTGTTACTCAAGTGACGCCTGAAGCTCCCATTGAGCCTATTGTACCAAATGAGTCTGTTGCACCTGTTGAATCAATTGCCCCTGTAGAACCTGTTGCGCCAGTTGAGACTATCGCGCCAGTAGAGTCTGTTGCGCCAGTTGAAACAGCTGCACCAGTAGAATCCGTTGCACCAGTAGAGACTGCCGCGCCACAAGAGTCTGTAGAGACTATCGCGCCAGTGGAATCAGTCGCGCCAGTACAGTTCATTGCGCCTGTAAAGTCTGTTGCCCCCGCTGAAGTGGCTCCAGTAGAGTCCGTTGCGCCAGTGCAATCTGTTGCACCAGTAGAAATAGTTGCACCGGTGGAAATTGCTACACCTGTAGAAGCTACACCAGTTACAGCCCCGGAGCCAATAGATGAACCCACACCTGAAGTTCCTGTTACAGTGGAAGCTGTAGAATCTGAAGAACCCAAGTCAGCTGATGTAGTTATCCCTGAAGCCGCTGATAAGGCAACAAAAGAAACCCCAGTCGTGGAAGCTGATGCTGTCAAAGTTGTAGATCTGCCGGAACAAAAGACTGAAACTTCTGCAGCAGCGGGAGCTGAAACGGTTTCAGAACCGATTCCAGTAGCGGAACCAGTAGTGGAAGCACCTCAAGTAGTAGAACCAAGTGCGGCATTACCGCCGTCACCATTGTCATCGGCCGCGTCTGATGCCACGCAGCAAGTAACTCCTAAGAAGCCATCTCTTGAAGCTTTAGAGGCTGCAGCAGACAGCCCTCCCTTAGTACTCACGCCGTCCAAAGACGAAGCCCCCGTCGTCCCTGCTTCTAAATGTAAGTATAGTTCCAATGGTGAGAGCGCACCAAGCAGATAACAGCTTTGCACTGTCAAAATCACTGAGTTCATTTTGCGGTTTTCGGACTTCTACTAATATTTTAGTTTAGTTGCATCTGTTTTGCGTGAATCGGACCGCATAATATAAAGTTGTGTGTAAAAGTTTAAACGGCCGTCACGCATCGATGTACCTATCCCACTTGTTTTTCTTTTGTGCCGTTTTGTGATGTTTGGTTTTTTATGTTTATTTACACCATACGTTTCAAATACGTTGTTATTTCACCCAGCTACCGAGGAAGCAGCGCAAGAGACACGGCTTTGATCAATCAGGTAATATTTTATTACACTTGGACTCGACGCAACTTCAATGTGGGTTGGGTTGGCCAATGTGGGTTAAGGTGGAAGTTTCCTGTGTAGTAAGTTTATGTTGTAATTGTGACGTTCCACAGTCGGGTAATTGTGTTTTCTAGTTCAATAGTTTTACAGTATATTAGGAATGTTACATTTAGCTAATGTACGTTCTCTATTTTTGTTTTTATCGATGTTAGGTTGTGTCCAAGTTGATGCAGACAGTAGGTACCTATTGTCGAAAACTCATGGAGCTATTGCTATAGAAATTCATTACATTTTGAGATTTCATTGGGCAATAAATGATAGCAGTTCAATAGCTGAATGAGTTTTTACTGTGCAAGTTGCATCTGTTGTCATATTTCAGGTGCAACCTCGCATGGCTGTGTGATGTATCAATCCAGAATGTACCAAATTCACTCATGTCAGTGATGAACTTGGCACATCTCTGTGTATTCGTTTGCTTCTCATGTTTATTTCACAAATTGCAAGGAACATTATTTTATGCTTTTGTAGCACCTCCCCCACGGTAGTTATCTCTCGCTCCATAGTAACTCGATATGCCTTTACTCTTGTCATTCACTTACTATATACTTTGACATTTTATTATATCTTTACGCTCCTGAAATCCTAGAATTTTTTTGTCAGAAAAATAATAATCCTTGTAATGGACACACGCTTCGACATTCCGCCAAACTGACAACCTAACTTTCTGCTTGCATCGTATCGATTTAACCATGTAGCTCGTTTCCCTCGACTTTGTTCCAGGGCCTAACCGAGCTTGCTCTCTAATGTGACCGCCATACTAACGCCACGTCTAACCGGTCGAGAGTATAACGGCGGGTAATTGGTTGTGTAGCCGAGGAGCGTCGCAAGCCCGCGGGGAAGCTGAAGTTGGTCCCGCCCGCGGCCGCAGACCCCAACCCCACGCCCGACAGCGAGCTGGAGGACGCCGCCGCGCTCGCGCAGTCCATCATCGCCAGCGAGCTGCGCACGCCCACCGTCACGTCCTCGTCCCCCGCCGCGCCCGCCTCGCCCCCGCCCGCGCCCTCGCTCACGCAGGCACTGCCCATCGAAGGGCCGGAGGTGCCCACGCCCCCTGTGGGCACAGTGTCGCTAGCACAGATCGGCGTCAAGTCACCGACTAAGGCCAAATCTAACACGGCCGCGCAGATCGAATCGTCAGTGGAGACGCCGGATGTTATCCCCGCACCGGTAGAGGCGGTCGCGCCACCGGCAGAAGCGGTCACGCCACCGGCAGAAGCGACGCCGACGTCTGAGCCCGCGAAGGCTGCACCTCCCGCGGACGTTCCCAAAAAGAAAATAGTAAAGAAAGTGGTGAAGAAGGAGGCGGCCGCGACGGGGGCGGACGCGCCCGTGCCGCCGCCGCGCAAGAAGGAAAAGAAACCCAAAGAGAAGTGAGCGTCCGCGTCGCGCTCCCGATAGTTCCTCTGTGCCATAAGTCTAGCCCTTTTAATGTTTAGTGTCTATTTTATTATCAAGTAATTATGCTTTTATGTATCGCGTAATTTTTTTTACATTCAACTGATTAGTATTAATTTATTACTCACATCAGACGGCAAGTGCATTGTTTAGTTTGAACTCTTTTTACAATTACTTTTCTATTAATTGTGTAATTTAATTTATGTCTTAACAGTATACACGCCTAATTGGTTAATATTTTTTGTGAAATGTATCTACCAAAGGATGAAACGTATTTATTGCATTAAAATGAAGTTCTTATGAAATGTTCATATTAAAAGTCTATTTTGAAATTAAAAACATTCTTTATTTCTTTTTACCAACCTCGTAAGTAGGTACTTAATCTTATTATGAATTTGTCATTTACATTACCTACTTATTACGGGCTAAACATAGCTACAGAATAGCATAGTGATAACGATGTAGGCATAATTTAAGAAATCATATCAATGTTTATTCATAGGTATAGGTACCTACGGATGGAGAGACGGTTCGCACGATTTTGATAATGATACACACGCACAGCACAGGCATCAATCATTTATCATCAAGGTTACGTTTTGTCAATACCTAGATGCAACTCATCATGTACAAACTGTGACCTAGTGCCAAATCAAATTGAAAGAAATCGAAATAATTACACGCAATGCGAATTTCAGTTTAGGATCATTTTGATAATCCTTTACAACAACAGATGATAATGAGATACTAGGTAGAGTCTAGGCAGTTAAAGGAAGTTCTAGTTTTGTACCTACTATTTTCTATAGGTTTATCATGCAGGTACTACTATTCTGAGGGCTCCCGGGAGGGATAGCATCCGTGACGAAGGTATTCCGAGGTAAGTACTTATGTAGGTATATATTTTTCCTTTTGTTACTATTTATCGTTTACCAGCACCATCTGATGTCCTGGGACATCCTTCCGAGGGCTTTCATTGGACTCCCGGCGCATGCAGTCGTAGGGAACCGTGAGGTTTTAGTCAGGCAAAGCATCCACTAGCTAGGGATTTTCACACACAGCGTTAAGTGCTTTTTAATATACAGCCTGCCAAAGCGACACCACCTGCCTGATGGTAAGCCATGGCGACAATAAGGAGGGGAGGATAAGAAACCTTTATCATCGCTCTAAGATGAATTTCCGAAATGTAACGCCTGTTTCCATTAGTTAGCCGCGAACGTCTATTTAGTTGAAATTTTTGAAGCAACCCATAGGGCCTTCAACTTGGCTTAATGACTGTCATTTTACAATAATTATTTGCGGACGTTTCGGAAGCTTCAAGGTCCCGGTTCAACCGGGACCTTAACGTGCCTTCCGAAACGCTCACAAGTAATTGTCACAAAGTGGTCACCCATCCAAGGGCCGGCCGTAGTAAATTGCTTACTGCAGTGATCGTTTATAGAACACTGAGTCCACGGGGCTACGAACGCTTCAGGAGTTGGTGTAGGGTTTTACTTCGAGTTTTCCTTCTCCACGCAATGGATCGTTTTGCGAAAGTGTTTCCTTAGTCGTCTCTTACGGCACCCTCGGGATAAATTGGGATGGCGACATTTTGTACTCTATCCCGTCGCCACACGGGTGAAGACTCTTCACTATATTAGAGTGGTCTTGTGCATACGCTACACGTTCGCTGTGGTATGTGGCAATTCGAGTATTGTATAATAATAATAAAACACTGACTCCATTTAATGTCTGTTTAATGCGATGCACAAGACAATACTAAACTAAGTTATATTCAATCAATTATTATATAATATATAGGTACATAATAAGGTACGGCACAGTCTCTCTGCCCCGCACGCCAGTAGGATTACGTTATAGAGTCCTCGCCTTGATAGATTCACCCACATGTACATCACGTTTCACAGCTTAGAAAGTAGCTGAACAAAGAATCTAAGTTCAACACTGCGCCAACGGCTTCTTCATAATTATTCGCGAAGTTATCTTAAAGCTGAGAGCAGTATACTATTAGATACAGGAACAGCTTTGCGTTGTACATTTAACAGACACCTAATGCACCAAAAGAATCACCTTACGTAGTTGGTGGTATTGCAATGCTTAAACGGGCAGGCGCTAAATTCATAGTGTCTGCTGTGGAATTATTTTAAACGTTTCTTTTAAAGCACGAAACTGTTCGTAAATTTAAATGTCATCCTATGATAATTGACCGTTGCGTAAAATTATTAAAATGCTTAACTGCATAACTGGGTTAAGTCATTGATCTCTTTCTTTCTTCTCACTAGGTAGGTAGGTACTAGGTACTTACAGTACAGGACTAGGTAGGTACATTAACGTTTTGATGTGCAACTTGTGGTATTAGTAGGTACGAGGCCAGCATAGCAGCTATGAGGATTTACACACGTAGGTATACAAGAAAGGTAGGGAAAAGTTCCACAACCAGTCGATGTGCATTTCATCACAACAAAGACTTACCAACTATTAACATGGCTCTAAACATACCTACCTCTGCCCGCGAGGTGGTATGTAGTATCATCGGTCTGCGTACCGACACCGTCAGGGATCGGCAGAGATATAGTATGCCTCTTGTCTATATCAGTGGATGGATGTACATAGTAAAACTATTTTGTGAGAGAAACTAATGCAGACGGTATTGTCCGTAGCCTCATTAGAAACGGATAATATCCCTCAGTCGACGCGACGATTACAATTATTGCATCGTACCAGAAGGAAAGGCAGGCATAAAAATCCCAGTAGTTCCGTGGAATTATCTACTGGGATTTTTTGTCCTAATAGTTTCATCGTGGAACTAGGCAATGGAACTACTGGGATAGTGATGAATGGTGGGATTTAAATGAAGGGAACTCTCAAAAGGTCTGTTTAGTGTGAAACTAGAATACTAGATGGCGTTGTGTGTATGTCTCATAAAGGATTATCCAGAAATTAATGGTCTCTTTAATTTTGAAGAATTTTCTCTATCCAACGGTAAATATTTTTCCGATTTTTAAATACTTTTCATGACTGCTCCGCTCCTAGTCTAAGTAGCGTGATGTTACCCATTTAGTGCATTATATGAAGAAATTAATTGCGTAAGTATCTTGTTTTTTTTTTACTTAGGAGGCAGACTAGCTTACGGTCTTACCGCACTGATGGTTTGATCAATCAGCAGGCAATATTCACCCAACAGACATTACTTGGTTGGAGGGCCTCGCTTGGTATCGTAGGAATATCATACTTACCTCGTTCCTCTGCTACACTACGAACTACGATGCAGCGATGTCTAGACTCTAGCTAAGAACTGAGTACTTCAATGACATTGTGACAATCATTTCCATTGTACACTTCGTAAATAATGTCTTGTAGTTGATTGTAAGGAAAGGTTAAGGGTGCCTACACTTTATTAGTCCTTTCTCCTGTCACGGCCTATTCCAGTTATAATCCGTGACAGGACCTAGGCCACAGTATAAATATATGTTGTTTAACGTATATTGTTATACAGTGACCTAGGCCACAGTATAAATATATGTATACAGTGCCTAGGCCTATCCTAGTCATATCGTGAGGGCGAATGAGGTCTGCAGTACCACTATGGCCATATTTTGATTTATACATACAGGACTTTTTTTTAAACTTTCTTCTCTCTCTCTTTCACGTTTCGCTAGAAAAATAAAATATAAGTATAGTTATGTAGGTATGTTTATAATGAAAAATGTGGTTTAATCGAAGTGCGCCTTCACACTAGCGTTTTTCCAGCGTAGGCGTACGGTGGACGTATGCGCGGCGGATACGCGACGGCAACGCGACGTATACGCGACGCATACGCTGCGTTACTGGGCGACGAAGAAATTAAAATGCGAAATATAAATTTGCGAAAGATTCTTTTAGCAGGGAAAATTGACGAAACAAATTCTGCCAAACGGCAGGATCCCGGTTATTTTATATGCTAGTTGCATATTCGTAGTCAGCATACTTAAAAACCCCTAAAACGATACCCATCATGAAATTTTGTAAATACGGCGCGGCGCGGCGCGGCGGCGGCCATGTTGGATTGCAAATTAAGATGTATTTTCGTATGCATCGTTTTAATTAATAAGTAATTAATGAAAGAAATCGATATAAAAAAATATAGCATAGTGGCCCGAGGCGCAGCCCGGAAAGTCTTTCCCGAACCACGAACAAAATTTTATTCCCAGTTCGCACCAGTCTCCTTTTAAAGTAAAGCCATCAATAGTGTTTTCTGATAAGAATCTATTTTGTTAACGATGATACCAAAACGCCAACGAAATTGTGTGACGCTAGCGCGGCGTATACGCCACGAATACGTCGCGTATACGTCGCGTCTACGCCGCGCATACGTCCATCGAACGCCTACGCTAGTGTGAAGGCGCACTATTCACTTTCATTTAGTTTATTGTCAGCCATATTGACATTTTTGTATGTATCTACGTATCGCTGGCTTAGGGCACAGATTACTAAATAGTTACTACGTAATACACAATACATGAGAGGCGTGCCTGTAGCTCACAAGCGAGCGGCGTGTGCCCTATAATTTGGACCAAATTGCAGAGAGAAACAAACATGAGTGTGCCTCGTTACAACTACGTGCGGTAATTACGTTCTG
Organism: Miltochrista miniata; assembly: GCA_933228765.1. NCBI lineage: Eukaryota > Metazoa > Arthropoda > Insecta > Lepidoptera > Erebidae > Miltochrista > Miltochrista miniata. The sequence continues at coordinate 9,157,105 of OW121753.1, forward strand.
ATTTATCCGATAATATTGATGCTAGTTCAGTTACTGAATGCTAGTACCTAAAAATGTAATATTATTTTCTGTACTGTTTGCGAGAATATATTTCTACTGTTTTTAAATAGCGACGATTGTAATAACAGGCATAAAAGAAATAATCTGAAATAAGTGGGTATTAGTTTACCCACCTACTCCACCTAGTCTGGTCTAGAGTGTAGTCACTATTACAATTTACGAACAACAATCATAATATTTGTTCATAATGCACCGAACCGACTTCCTAACTTATTTTTCCCGAACAGGAATGAGCCCGTTACTGTAATAGAACAAATAGTATAATAATATTCTATCTACATATAGTATCCAATAGCTCTCTAATAGGAGGAGTTACAGAAGAGAGATCCAGAATATAATATATTTTCAATATCAATCCTAAGTTAGATACATCTTTAAATTTTAGAGTTGTTTCTATGCCTACGCTAAATTCTAGGATTTATCATTTTCATTATACATGCCATCTAGAATCTGATAATACATAACATAGATACTCAGAGTATACAACAAGTAGTAGATACCCATTATGTCCATAATACATTAAATTGGTAATTAAGGATCCAGTAAGTTTGTGATTAGGACCCAGTTCCAAATAATTGTAATGATTTCCGTTTGAGTGTGACTTAAGAGTCCCTATGACGCCAAATAGGCTATTACTTTGATCTAGATCTCAGGACTCGTGAGGTCTACTGAATTAAAATTTGAACACAGACAACTTCAGTTCATGAACTAAAAACGCTCTAGGCTCGAAACACGATTACTGATAAAATCCTCGATAGATTTTTGTGTTGAAAATACCTCGATTTCGTTAAATTTTAAGCTAGATCTCGTATGTTATAAGTTGTTTTTGTAATATAAAATATTTATAAGAAAGACAATTGTAAAATCTTCATTTGCACTAGAGCATTTTTTTCATATTGGTTATAGTTTTTTTATAATTAATTTATTTCGTTAAAAGCGCACAAAATCCGATCACATCTCTCTCTTTCTTGCACGCTTAAATGTATATCTGCTATCTGCTTTTAACAATTTGGCGTCTGGTAGGCTCTTAAACATCAACACTCGTATACTATAATTCGAAATGGCTCCCTGTTTACACGCCTGTTAGGGCACAATGAGCTTCTCATTATGGGACGAGGTCAGATCGTGGGTGGTCTCAGTCTCACACTTCCTGGACATGGTTAGCACTCGTGTCTACCAACCTAAGCGCACTACAGCCTACCTATGTGCACATTCATACGTCTTAGACCATATATCACGGGACTAGCCTTTGCGAACCACCGCATACAAAAATATTCTGCTAGTTTTCATAGCGGGTGAAGGGGGAAACATAAAGACATATAAAATTTCATTATATTTAAAAATGTATTAATCGACAAACGCGTAATGGCTGTTGTGTGTTAATTTTTATTGTACAGTCAACTACAATGAAATGTACTAGTTTAATCATTTAAAATGATGTAGGTACTGATGTACAGTGCTTTTTATAAAGCCAAAAGACCAAATGGTCTATTGGCTTGGCAGAAAACAATGCTTAAGTAAGGCGCATCCTGTGGTTAGATGATCTAAGACATTCTAAGGCATACGCACATACCTATACATATACCTATTAGTACCTACCGCCCACAGACTTCAAAAAAGATATCCATGGTTCGCCTTTATCCTCGAAGATGTAGGTAAAGGCATATTCAACACCTACATTTCACATTTACTTTTTGTCCCACTGGTGAACTAATTGCCGTGTTGAAATAGACCGTCGAAGATTCGTGGACATGACTATATTGTGTAGCCTGGACTATAATACACAGGGTGGAAATTATAAAGACCGTGGTTGGCCCTTAGTATTAATTTAATTTTGCTGAAAGGGAGACATTCCTAAATTTTCAAAAGGGCCTAAATCTGCCTCCCCCTGGGCGAGGCCGCAGCGGCGGCCGTATGTCTGTTGGGAGTCTCGGGACATCCTTCCTGAGGGCTTACCCGGGGCTCCCAACCATAGGCTGTTAGGCGTGGCGTGAGGTTTTTTAGTCGGTAAGAGTCCGGCATGACATCCTATGAGGATTTTCCCTCACGTTAAACAAAAAAAAAAAAAAGGGCCTAAATCTGCATTCAAGGAATTTTGAAAACCACCTCTTTCTATAATCACCTTTCTATAAATGCGGATTTTAGTCACAAAGAAAGACCAAACAAAAGATTTTTATTGTAAAATCTAATTTACTTAAAATAATATAAATTCTACTTAGTCTTCTGCTTTGTACGGGACCGAATAAGAATCACCTCATCGGGATATTTTGTCAATTGCAAGCAAGTTCATGGAACTGCGTACTGCGATGAAGCTTAGGTACTGTTGGTACATATTCATTTCTCCATATCATTTTTTACTTTAGAATTTGAATATAGAATTCGCAGATCGGACTGCTAAAATTCAACTTTTTTTAGCTTCCAACATTCAAATATAAACGTTTCCTATTAGTTTCATTTGAGTTACAATATCGTTTATATAGTTGCATATATGTATATAAGTGCCTATTTCGCCTCTTCCATGCGTTCTTTGAAGGTTTGCTTTTTAAAGTTATATTTAATTATTTATCTACTAGTTTAAACAGTTTATAATACCTAGGATTTTACGGATAACAACCACAAATTCGAATAAATCCTAAATTATTGTTGTTTTAAATAAAAGCGCCATCTAGTTGCGCTATGTAGTAGTCTTGTGTGTCATTCGTGCATCAGCCTCGCTTCGTTTTACGCAACGCACACATTGACAATGTTACTGCATGTCCGTAGGATAAAAGTGTTCTGTGCTGCATGCCCACAGCCCACAGGAAGGACTGAGCACACAAACAACTAGTTTGACAAGAACTACGTTACGGGGAGGTAGTGTCGCGCTGTTTCGTTGAGTTATATTGACAATATCAATGTTTATAAACAGTATTCATTTAGATTCTGAAAATTTTACATCTGTTTATAACTAAACTGAAAGACTTTTGAAGATTCGGTCGGTAACTTGTGCATTTACAGAGGTTTTGTCTTGGATTTGTACGTTTTATTCGAGTGTTTAATCTTGTATCGTTGAGAAGTCAGCATCGTTGATTTTGTTGGGACGTTTGGATGAAAATGTGAAATAAACGTGTGTTGGTGAACTTATAGTGCTGATGATCCTGGATTTGTTGCTTTGAGACGTTTGTTGGACGTTGAGAACTGGCAATATGAAGCTGATAGTGTTCGTTTTGTTGCTGCCCGTGTGTCTGGCGAACCTGAATGTTTACCTCAGCAGCGCTGAAGTATGGAGGTTATTAGGTAAGTTCACATTATTTTGTACTAAAATGTAGAAACATTCTCATTATAGGTATTATGTAATTTAATCTTTATCGCATTGCATCAGGGGTCAAATTTGTTTATCGATAGTAAAGCCGTCTACACAATTTGGTGCACTTGTAGTACCTATTACCAGCTAAAAAGAGTCGCTATTCACAATATTATTGAGTTGCGGTACCTTTTTAAGCTATAATCAGGAGCCTTGTTAAAGCATAACCCTTACTACGCTACACAGACAAACAATAATATAAACATACGGACGGACCATTGAGTACGAACGAAAGATCAGAAGTGTTAAACAGTTTAACGTTTATACCTACCTACTTAGTTCTTTAACTACTTAGATAGCCAAAAATGCAGCAGAAAGCTTGTTTTTAGGTGCGAAAATAAACAGACCAGATGTTGATAATAATCTAAAGCGGATAAGTTAGTATATAATAATGTCATTAAATTCTAGTGATAGTGTATGTTAGGTGTCAACTTGCGCCGTGGATCCTTTAACCTTCCTTACGTCAGCACACGGAGTTCCAAATTGAGAGACCAACGTATTGATACCTACCTACTTAGCTAGAGAGGTGTAGTGCTTGCAGAAAAGCACAGATTACGTACAAAGGCCGTTATCGTTTTTAAAACATACGTAAAGTCTGATTCACCACCTGTTTAATAATCCCTATGAGAAACAGATAAAATCTTATCAGTAGATACCAAACTGATTGTACTGTTCCGTATCTATGAGATTTTTATCTAATTAAAATTATCTAGGTGACTATTTTTTCACTGATCTGATAAACTCGAAAGCAAACGACCATTGACATGTAAATCAGCTTTGCCTATAACCTATCATCAGCTGAAGCCGTAGCCTTGTTTGTCACCTTATTGGCACAGAGAAAACCTTTTCAAAACGAAGAAACCAATGGTATCCATGAGGTTTCGTCACGCAAACGGTGACCAATCAATCATAATCAACGTTTGCATGTTTATTTATAATCTTTGGTCAAAATTACCTTGATAATACCTCCCGTTCGTGTCTTCCAAAAATAAATACCTAAATCCGTAAAGCCGAAGGCTTTGGTTAAACTTTCTACCAATTTAACCTACTCTCTGCACAACTAAATAGGTTAGGTACTTACCTGAAAGATTTAAAACTGTAGGTGCTTACCTTTTTATTTCGTGCTTATTTGTTCAAAAAAGTTCATTTGAAGTTCATTTGAAAAATGAATTTCGCACATAAATATTTCAAAAAAGAATGCTACTTAGCATAAAAAGCTAATGAAGAAAAAAATAAAGTAAAGCGTAGTTAATCGGACATTCAGAGTAAAAAAGCTTTGAATGCACTCATAGTTATTACGGCATTATGCAGATACCGATTACTGAGTCATAATGTCATAATAGCAAAAATGTTACGGATATCGAGTGATTAGACAAAAAGAACTGAAACGTTATAAAATAAATAGGTATATGACCAAGTATGTTGTTATTCTATTCATACAAATTTTCAAGAGATTTTACTACTACTGCTACTACTTTCAATTCTACTTTACCGTATTGACATTTCATTCATAAATAAAAATAGGTTTATTTACTTAATACATGTCATATCCGTAGGGTTCATTGGAGATCTTTCAAGTTCAAAAAGCTTATAAAATACATCCGTAATACAGTCATATAATAGCATCTTGGGTTCTTATGTAATACGGTATTGCAAAGGGACAGCGCCTACGATAGGATGCCAGAGATCGAAACATAATCCTCACAAATTTAATTACGAAAGTGTCACAACTAATGTCACGCATTCGTCATTCGAAGAATCCAAGTGACAAAAAAGGACTTATGCCCGTACGCCAACCTTCATGTAATGGACTTACTGGAGTGAATACTCTTTACAATAACCTTGTTTTTTTTTTGTATCCATCCTGTTGCTCGAACCTGCATTCTGTTAAGTGTGCTATCCATCTTTGTCAACGTCCGAACCATCTGCCTATTGTTCTTGGTTAAACATTAGAAAGAGCAAACGGGATTTTCATTATAAATTTTACAAAGACACTTCTAAAATATATTCCACATTATCCGGAACCGAAATATTGTTGAAGAAGTACGGTCAATCTGGGTAAATTTGCCCTACTATGCGGCTTATTTTCTGCTCTGTTTTTTGCTTGATAACTATTAAAATAAAACGATGGAATTATACCATTCTTGATTGGTTTAAAACCATTTCAAAATTTAAGAATCAAAATTCAAATTTATTTGATATTGTTTATTTCCACTGCTACCTATATTTTATAGCTTTTTCCCTTCACATGGTCGATGGATTTGCACTGCTTTTCTGTAAGCAAGAGCATGTACGCCACATTGTATGCATGCGTGGAATCAAAATTTGGAAATTTGACAATGACATCTCGCCACGAATACAGCTATCGAGATTTTAAAATACTCCTACAGAATACCATCGTTCGTTCTGCTGAGTGGTCAAATACAACCGCTATACGATTTGACCGCCCAGCAGGGTAGGTAACAGTAATTTAATCGAGATGACATTTATGTTGATTCCATGGAGCCAACCCAATAAAAACCACGTCTAAGCCCGTAATCCGAAACGGGTGGGACGAATGTCTTAACTCGAATCGATTAAATGGGTAATATACGATCGCGAAATGAAAATGTTGTTTAAATATTTAGTTTTATGGATATTGAATCTATACGCCCAAGTTCGATTTATATTATATACCTTTTTGAAGATTTAGTCAGTTTATCCGGCTACAAACAATACAAACCGGTCGATAAACTTGACATGACAACACTGTGGATGTTTGGCTGTAGCCGAAAAGTTAGTAATTTTATTAAAAAGCCCTAATAGACCTTAATACCAGAACCGAAGGTAACTTCGCTACAGTTATATTTGCAGGTTTAAATATAAATTTCATGAAAGACAATGCAGGTTACCTTAGTTAAAATATGTGGTATGAAGATCATATCGATGTCCTACTGTGGACTTGTTTGTATCGAGTACAGAGACCACGAACGGTCTAAAGGCATCGCACGACAGCATTGTTTATGGGCCCCTGTTATCGTACATCTATATTCTGTGCAGACAACTCCTAACTACTGAATATAGCGGGTAATGAGAATTTTCTGCCTTACGAGTTCAGTATGATATTGTTAAGGACTAGGTAGATTTTTTTAGTCTTACAAGTTTAGATATTAGGTTAGTTTGAATAAAATGTTTTTCAGAAGTCTTACATTACATTACAAATAATACATAATGGGTATAGAAACATTTTTAAGTAAGCTGCCCACTGCCCACGTCTGATGCTCAATTCAAGTCCCATCTTTCGTGGCACGTATTGTAAATAATGACGTATGAAAGCTAATTCCACCCAAGCCAATTCGTTACTAAACTGATTGAGTGACAATTAAAACTATCTACAATACATCCTACCTGGACACAAAATAACTCCGTGATTTGAATTATCAGAATTTTTCTTACGTTAAAAAAGAAAAACCTAGTCACAAAATACTTTTTTGTGTATTTTTGCAACTATAGTTGCGTGCACATTTTTAATTCGAACTTCGAACCATAATCAATTTGTTTCGGTAGTTGGATAAACCGATTACATGGAGAAAATGGTATTGAATAACGGATGACCAAGCAACTTTAGGTTTTAATCCAAGTCAAAATATTTTCGAACGTAACTGAATAGAATAGTCAGCAATTACTATTGACCGACTAAAATAACCATGCATCGCTACAAACTTTTGATTTGAAACTACGTTTGAAGCTCAGACCAATAATAATATATTTTGCGGTAAAATAAATCAAAATGAGAACAATATTGCTATGATTACAGTAATTGTACATTTCGTAACCACATAATTTTTGCAAGATGGCAACTTAATGTAATAACTCATAACGGTACAATGAGTTGTTCGAGAAGGTATTTTATTTTTATAGAAAACTAGCTGGCTCCGCCTGTGTCATACTCATAATACAAACCTCATAGCACCTCATACAATAATGTAAAGAAATGTGCCATATTTTTGCCATTTATTATTACTGCTCCACTCTCATGGGTTAGTAAATATGATGATAGGTACCATAGGCCTATTTTGTCACTTCAAAATAATTTGACTTCCGAATACTTAGGTAGCGAAAGTTTTATTAAACTCTATTCAGTACTTTCAGAGTTTATCAATCACAAACAAGCAATCCCTTCCTCTTTATAATATAAGGTACAGACTAGACTAGTAAAGATAATTAGTTGTGAGGTATCAGATTCCAGCATCCGTCGACGTAAAAATACCTCGTATCTGAAGTCTTGGGTTTCATGGCTAGTGCAGGCTGAGGTGGGCACATAACAAAAAATATTATGTAACTTAATATTCGAAAGCGGTGTAGGATTTCCTAAGTTGTACCTGAACCTCGTAACTACACTAGATTAAAAAAAACATTGAATTGAAAATATTAGAAAGTTGCGTTGACTATTTTCGTTTCGTTTCTGGCGTGTTATCATGCCTTGTTTATCTAAAGGGCAATCTTTATAGTATTCTGGTGCATGCTAGTAAAGGGATTGGAAGGTCAGAGGCGATAGAATGGTTTTTAAAAGTCAACCAAATCTATATTCATATGTGAAGCGAAAACTCTTTATTACCTCTTTTTTTCACAGTTAAAGTTTAATGCACAAGAAGTGCCTCAAGCTATGTTTTTATTGCCGAATTTCTTTCGGACATTATAGTCTGTAGTATGAAACAAAATGAAATTCAGATTTCATTTTGTTTCATACTAGATCAGATTCAGAACCTTTTCCTTTTTAGGAGTCTGTTAAAGTTGCGCCGTTCTAGGTTTAAATGGTTGAATACACCTGGAAGAAAGGTTTTGATGGAATGAATTTCCAAACTATTATCAGTTGCATACACATTGAAACGTGTTAAATCCCTACGCTCCTAAGCTTATTCATGACACCGTTTTAGATAAAATTTCGTTCTCTATTCAAGTATGAAACTCACAATGGAAGAAATAAAAACAGTTCAGGATAGACTTTGTTATTCTAATAAAAACTATTAATGCTGTATTCAACGTGCGCCATACGGATCTCGTGTTCCCGTCCCTTGAGAGACATCGTTTGGAGAATTAACAATGAAATATTTCAATAAACAGCCAACGACGGCACAATATAAATATGGGCATGCGTCCTTCTCGAAACTATTCTTTATGTAAATACCACGTAACTACAGTTGACGCGCGGGATGATGAGTAGGCCCTAAATAAATTAAATTTCATGGAAGGTTGAATAGCAGTTTTTAATCATGGAGGGTGTGATGTCGCGTAGGGCAGGTGCTGTTTACATACAGAATACGATTTCGTGATCTGAATTAAAAAAGCTTAATTAAATGGCGTTTTTGATCGTATTTTAATGTAGGATATGAATATGAATACCGGGACACAGATGAGTGTTATGAAAATAGCCTAATTTCTTCACGAGATGGAATTTGTACTGATGCAGATTAACATTATCTTGACATATTGTATTAATTTACAGTGTTACTCTAACTATGTACTAAGAATCCAAATCCTATCCTGTCTCCGCCGGACCGCCCCGGTTTTCCACGGGAATAAGATGTTATTTCGACGTTGACCAGGCTATGATACTTTGCAGACCAAAACTATCCCCATAAAAATCTAGTCATTCCATTGGTTGAACAAACCAAAAAAACAATCTCGTTCATAATTATTCGTACCATTGGTAGTATGAAAGGGTTTTGCACAAAAAATACAGGGGCGGACTTGATACCTCAAATAATTAAAAGAATAGAATGAATGAAGTTTAATTCACGCCTTTCACTTGCCATTATGCCATTATCTGTCTAAACAGTTTTAGTAGTGACGTAGCAGATTTTAATCAACGCAAGGTAGCGTGTCAAAAGACATGGATCAAGAATGTACCTCAACGTATAAATATTATGCCTATGGATAGGAGATTAATTCAAAAGCAATTATGAAGTCGCTAGCAGCGCGGATGCGACAGAAATCGGATTATGTTCACGTTCACTCACAACGTGCATGCAGGCGTTGGGACTTTATGGAAAGACTAGCAGTATCCCCCGGTCCTCGCCCGTGACATACTTCGATAAACTTTAACATCGTTTTAACCCCTTAGGGGTGGAATTTGATCTTTATAATATAAGTAGAGAAAATTATATGCTCGATTTTATCGGAAGTGGAACAGTTGAAAGAGTTTTAGAGTTTTTAGACAGTAGGTAAGTAAGTAAGGTTCAAAATTTGCGAGAGATGGCAAGTGTGATATTAAACGAAAAGAGTTTTGGCAGAAAATCAAGTACCTATGTTGCTTGTGTTTTGCAGTTATTGTATTATATTATAATGTGTATAAATTTCTGTCGAATCGTCGCTTTGTCAGCTTGTTAAAGGTGCACCCACCATAGTACAGGTTTAAGTAAATGCGAGTATTTTATAGATTGCTACGGTAAACTACTGAAGGAAATCAATGAATTTTTATAGGTTCATTTAGGATGTACTTAGTAGCAAAACCTTTTAATTCCACACATTGCGTTCCTGAATGTTACGCGGTAAGACTATTATTCGGTCAGAGACACGGGCATAGGCCAGCATTAAATAATAATAATAGAACAGGTTTCCCAAAATTACAATAATTAATAGAATATTAATTTTGCGTTTACATACAAATCTAATGTTTATCACAAGACATTGATGATTTTTGGAACTTGTTTTGTATTTATTTTGATGTTGTTTTATCTGATTATCTCAATTTATTGCCAAGCGGTGTCCTGACGATTTAGCCGAGTGGCATAATATTAAGCAGGATTTATAATTATCTATTTGGCCATTGGGTGCCGCGTTCTATCCAGCCTCACCTGCCAGTTTTGCACCTGCTGAGTAACTCACGTAATCATGGCGAAGACCAGGACCAGGAAAGCTCGTAATAAAATTCTGTATCAAATCAACCAATTTGGACAGACTGGTAAAGTCAACCTTTCTCCTAATGCCTCGATGACACAAAGTGAGTTTACAAGCTACAAGTCAGCGAGTACGTGAGCAGCTTGGAAACGCGCTCCCCGTGATCGAACTTTTTTACAATTTGCTTTTAACTATACCACTGTCGCTCACTCGCTAGCTTTTAAGCTCGTCAACTAGCGGCTTCTTGTAAAATGCTTCGTGTTCTCTCGAGGCTTAATATTATTATGAGAGATCTACGTCCAGTATTGGAGTGCAATAGACTGCTATCAGTATCATTGATTGTCCATTAGGGGTGCTCGATCCTACTAGTGTTCTGGTTTCGATTGGTGCTGACAAGATGTACACCTTGTTTCTTCTCTTCACCGTGATCTTTTCTCTTAGAAGGTGCAACGCCAGAAGCCTTGTAGCATACAATATTACGCATCCGACAAATTCAGTACTAAAATCAAGACCTGTCAGAAAACTCATAACTAACAACTGTTCACGCTTTGCGCGGTATGTACGCGCGCATTTACATAAATAGATGAATATGCATCTCGTTATATTCAATTAAGCTTGACGTGGGCTTAGCTTTAATCGTTCGTAGCTTTACAACGCATTGTCGTCGACAGCTCATGCAATTTTAATGGTTAGTTTCAGAGGCACTTGTTCTTTATGGAATTGATGTTATGGTAATGCCTTGGTACTTTTATGGTAATGTTACTTTATTCTATATATGAATGATGTTTATAATGTGTTTAATAAAATAGTAAGATGTGGAAAAATGTTTGTGATATGGTGTAATTCAAGATCTTCGGGTACCAAACCAACCTCATCGGCTAACTGATTTCACCAATAAATATACCAATGAATGAAGATTAGTTCCCTTCCATCTGACTGCAAAATATTAAGATTAAATTATTCAGCACTTATCTACCTCACTGTGTAATTAAGTTATTAATTTTAAATTATGAATGTATTTATTACTATTTATTGTAAAGAAATATATTTCGGCCTAAATTAACATTTCGCACACATCGCCAAATCCCTTGATATCTCATGGGTATTGGATAACCGTCATTAGTTGAGAGACCTTCACATGTGTGATTGGATGCGGGTATTAATATATTTCTGGTTTCTGCCGTGTATAATTTTTTACACGTTTCCTCTAAAGGTAGGATAGGAAAGCAATATACGGCACCGACATACCTAGGGTAGGATCTCAGGACAATTTTTTGTTCGAAGCAAATTATAATAAAATAATGTCGCGCCTTCAATGCTACATATCATTGGTAGAGACGCTTATAAGTAGCGCGTCAAGTTCTTGTGTTCAGTGTTGCTATTTTTATTTATCAGACCAGGAGCTTATTACTTATTAACGCAATATTATTTAAATCTTAGTTTAACTTTCACAGTAAGATTCGGATCGTATCATCACATTCGTGTTTTGTAAATAATATCCTGAAGAACGCCGAGAATCGGTCCGATCGGTTAAAATAAGTTCGGAATAATATTGTTTTAAGTGATGTATGTAGTCTCTTTAGGCTCTTTTAGATGAATATAATATAGTAGATTTTACCGTCATTAATTAGGAGAAGGTGACACCGCCTTTACGCGCGGCTGCGTCTGACTCTTTTTCGTCCATCGGCAGGTGCATCTCAGGTTATTTGATCCCCGGGATCTTATGCGTGTTGATATGAAACTCAACAATATATTAGTAACGGGTATGGCAATAGGCTTGCCTCCTACTAAATGGGACTAACAAATTATTGGTAGTGTTGGTGTTTTATTCACCTCTGTCTACCCCTTCTGATATAGGTGTGATTGTATGTTGACTGCCTCTGTGGCGTGGTCGGTAGTGGTACCGCCTGCGGCGCTGGAGGTCCTGGGTTCGATTCCTGGGTCGGTCCAAATATTTGTGTGATCCACAAATGTTTGTTTCGGAGTTTGGGTGTTTTCTATGTATAATATGTATGTATTTAGAAATATATAAGTATGTCTATCAGTCATCTAGATCCCATAGCACAAGCTTTATAGCTTAGTTTGGGCTAAATGATGTTGTGTGAGAATGTCCAACAATGTCCAACAATATTTATTTTATTTTTTATTTTTTTTTATTTTATGTATGTAAACACAATATGTACCTAAAAGAATACCTAACTTTCTATCTACAATAGATAAATCTTTAACTAATATTATAAAGAGTAAAGATTTGATTGTTTGTTTGCATTGAATAGGCTTTGGAACTACTGGACCGATTTGAAAAATTCTTTCTTTATTGGGAAACTACACTCTTTTCACTGAACATAAGCTATATTTTATTCCCGTATTCCCACGGGAACGGAAACTACGCGGATGAAACCGCGTGACGTCCGCTAGTAATTAATAAAACCAAATAATGTTTTCCATAACGAAAGTAGTACTTTTCCGTATGAATAAACCGCTTCTTTATACTCTTAACAGTTCTACTAAGTTCTATTATATGAAACATAAATCACCAAAATTATAATTAAAACGGGTTGTCGTAGGCGGCGTTTCTCTGAGGAACCTTTGAAAGTTAATAGCACAAACACTTATCGCGGCCATCTCCAAATGAATAAATCAATCGGTATTTTTACACTAACAAATGAGTTCCACCTCGTAAACTTACAACAACGAGGTTCTTGAGAAACGTAAGAGACCTTTTTTTCGTCTGGCAACGAGATTTGGGTTCTTGTTACACCATTGTTGGCTCTGTATGACAATCAGTCAAGTCACTGCGGTCTGTGGTACTCGATTGAGAGTACACAGGGCCCCACTTAGGCAGGTGGGTATAAAAAATATCACTCATCAAAAAAAAATACTGGCAGTCAAAAGAGCGCACTCTGCATTTAACTTTTCGAATTAAATTGGTATTTGTGTGCGTGATTTTACGCTATTTACCGGAATGATCTTACATTTATTTAGACCATAAATTTTAATATTTTTAGTGACTTAGTTTTCTCAATACTTTAATACAAAAATATGATACGGAATCTCTCCTAGATATTTACAACGTGTTGTAAAACCAAGTAAAAGTAGGCTAAGAACTGAGTTAATGCTTTGAATAGGTATCAATAGGTTTTCTCTTCCCCATTACTATTCATGGCGCCATTTGATATCGTAAAAGTTCATAGCCGATACTTATCTGCTTTTTAAAAGACAATAAATAGCAGTATAAATGCAAATATTACAGAATAATAAGAAATCAGTACAATGCTGCACAATTTTACGAGTTCTGTGTACAACCTATATTATCTGTAGTTCACTTATCTTTTAAATAGAGTAAGTATGTAAATTATAGTAAGTACAATTAATCAACGTCAATTTATTCTTAATTAGATACCTACTAGAAGTTATCTGCACTTGCATATCGCACAACTTTATGTTAAACTAGATGTGACCTACAGCTTCGCCTATGCCATTTATTTGGTACTAGCTGAACCCGCAACTTTGTTTACGTCACTTAAGGTGTATGAAAGGAGAGGTATTTCTTCATCAGACTCATCAAGCAGCATGTGAAACTGCCCTGTTTGCTTAATCATAAAAGAGCTTAAAGATTAAGTCTATTCTAAAACAATCCAATCCTGAGACTGAATTATTTTAAAATAGCCTTAATCATTAAGCTCTTTAATGATTAAGCCAACACGCCAGTTTCTATTTACCCATTTTTAGATTCAAATGTCTATGTATGATTCTTTAAAGTCATATAACTTTTTTATTTATAAACCGATTGACATGAAATAAACACTAAATGTTAAGTGGAGTAAACCTTAACACAATCGGTTAAGCGGTTACTGAGATTAGCGTGCACAAACGTACAAACAAACAGATATACAGACATACAGACAACAACAGACAAAAATTCTAAAAATCATTGATTTGGTTTCTATTGCGCTCATAAATCCCCCCTATAATACTTTTCTTATTTATCTTCCATGTACAGACAGCGACCAGTTACGGTTTTATTATATGTATTGATATTGATTTAGGTAGTACGTATTTCCTGCTTTATTACGTTGGGTAGGCATGTTTAATTACATAGCCTATGTTACTTCAGAATAATTCTGATTTCTAGTGGTAAATGGTAAACCCTAAAAGAACATCGTAAAACCTATAAGAATTCCAAGTCAACCATGTTTCTTGTAATGAACTATCATTCAGTCATTCATTGATCCTTTCAATGAATAAACTAATGATTGTTATTGATTACAAACAAACAAATCTTTCCTATTCATAATACATATTAGTATAGAGTATATTACGCATTGTCGTTAATTATGCAATCTGAAATAACAATCTCAAAAGCAAATTGAATACGGCTTGCACGTGCGGAGTTGCCATTTTCGTAACAAATGCGGCCCTGCGCGAATGGTATAGAAATGTTAAAGCCATGCCCGGCTACGTGTTCTTACCACCTATGTTAGCATTACAAGTTTTTATATAGATTACCATGTTGGAACTTACAAAGTGCAAGTATCGTGAGTAGTATATTATTGGGCATTCTACTCCACCTTAAGTTCCATCAGCTCTCTTCGATCGCTTCTGTCACTCTCAGTGGAGTAGAATACCCAATAATATTTTTGCCATCCAAATCAGCAGTGTGCATTTGCGCTTCCACACTAATAGCACAGTCGTCAGATATAGACTTAGGCATTCCATCCCTCCTGTCGCTCTGCGACACGCCTCGCTCCAGATGAGACAGAATTTACCATTTATAACCTACGACGTTTTCTGTAGCCAGTTTGGCTCGACTACTTGTAGTTATAAATATTTATGTTATAAATTCATCTTTTCACTACGAATCCATCAGTATTGCATAGCAAACATGAAATTCGTTAAACAAGCACAATCGTTGCAAGTCAATCCAATCAGCGACGATTTAACAAAAAACAAGTTACGTCATGGAGAATTATTACCGAACACTGTACGTTGCATCATTTGCGGACCATCAAATTGTGGAAAAACTAACTTATTGATTGGTCTTCTATTGCACGAAAATGGATTGACATTTCAGAATGTTTATGTGTATTCTAAAACTCTACATCAACCGAAGTACATCTTTTTAGAAAAGGTTTTACGAAGGGTACCTGGTATCACTCTCCAGAAATACCAAGCAAATGATGACGTTTTGAAGATTTCAGATGCAAAACCTAATTCTGTGATTATTTTTGACGATGTAGCATGTGAAAATCAAAGTAATATGCGTGATTATTTTGCCATGGGAAGACATAAATTGATTGACTGTTTTTATTTAAATCAAACTTATACCAAAATACCTAAACAACTTGTTAGAGATAATGCTAACTTAATTGTGCTTTTTAAGCAGGATGAAGTTAATTTGAAACATATTTACGAAGAACATGTTAACACCGATATGACATGGATGAAATTTCGAGAAATGTGTTCCCTAATATGGAAAGAGCCTTTTGATTATGTGGTAATTAATAAAGATTGTTCAAAAAACAATGGTTGCTATAGAAAAACGTTTGATACTTTTGTATTATTAGATGAAATTTGAATATTTAAGTAGACTGCAGTCACTTTATTGTTATTCTTTAATTGGTTCTTATTCGATTACCACATATTTTACATAATGGATAAATCATTGAAAAAACAAATTGTTGATGCGACACAAGCTGTCAAGAAAAAAATACGTAAAATGAAGGATTTTGAAGATAGTAATAGGTATGCTCTTAATGCAGTTTTTAAGCCTGTTACAGAATCACTCAATTTAATAACCAACACTAATAACCACTTAGCTCCAACAAAAAAGGAGGAAAAAGTAGAACCCCAAGAACCACAAGACCAAGATATGAAAGAAACAGATGATATCAGTATTGCTAGTAACGAATCGGAACCCTCATCAGACTCTTCATTTCAGTCATTAGTCGGTACTAATCCAGATGCATCATCTTGGTCGTTATCTTCACAAGTACTATCAGATGTACCGTTTGGTATAAGAAATGAACGTGGAAAGTTAATGATGGGTTCCTCTAACATAACTATGGGGGATAAAGTTATTACTGTAGCCGGACACAAGTATGAAAGTACCCCTGGGTTGCGAGAGTTACTGTTAAAAAAGGACATTGATCTGAGCTTGGTTAATGACTATGACAAGCAAAATTATAAGGCAATGTTACTTGTAACGAATGCACATCGTCGTGATTTCGATTCAAAAAAACCAATTAAAAGTAATAAAGGACAAAAATATTTGCAAGTTATTAAACCACTTTTCGATCAAGAAAGTAGAAGTCCAAGTTGTAGACAAAAAGTAGGAAAAGGATTACCTTTAACAAAAATGTGGAAAAAAAACACAGATTTTGTATATTGGGATGATCCCAATGAATTGGTTGATAGATTAAAGTTATTAATTGCTTCTCGAGATGCTGGTAACACAGGACTAGACAATGAAATAATATCTATTATTGAAGAACTACGTGAAAGCAAAATTATTAAATAAATAAATCTACTAATATTGTATGTGTGTCATTTTACTATATACCGTTCAACATAATACACCTTTAATATGAATGTAGACAAATTTGGACATTATATTCATAAGCGAATGCGTATATCGGAAATACTTGATTTTAATGATAACGCATTAATAAAATCTGATTATGGAGATTATGACTTGAAGACATCGAGGCTAAAAGGTGTCAAACCTCCTCAATACGCAGATGATGCAGTAAATAAAGCATATGTAGATGAATTGAAAGGTGTACTAATCAATGACTTACGAAAATTGCAAAGTTCTATTCCAAATAGTGTTCAAAACCACATAGAGAAAGCTTTAAAAACAATAATGTCTGAGATAGACACTCATTTGGAAAGCAAATTTTACACAAGAAAAGCAGTTGATAAACTAGTTCAAGACGCAATTCAATCTATATTAAAAGATCGAAAAACATAGACCTCAAAGTTTGTTAAAATGACAAAACAACAAGTCGTCAATGAAATACATAAAGCAGCACGAAAAAATTTTCCTCGACGATCTGTAATTTTAAAAGGTATTGATGATTTGTGGCAAGCAGATTTAGCTGATATGCAAAACCTAAAAACCTTTAATAAAGGATATAACTATATTTTAATAGTTATTGACTGCTTCTCAAAGTACGTTTGGGTGGAACCATTAAAAACTAAATCCAAACATGAGGTCTCTCTTGCATTTGAAAAATTACTTTCTACTAATCACAGGATACCAACTCATCTGCAAACTGATATGGGTACCGAGTTCTATAATTCTACATTTCAAAAGCTTTTACAGAACTATAATATTAATCACTACTCTACATTTTCAACCAAAAAGGCTTCAATTGTAGAACGAGTTATTAAAACTATTAAAAATAAATTGTACAAATACTTTAGCTTGAACGGACACTATAAGTGGATAGATGGTGGCTTGAACGGTATTGTGAAGACATATAACAACTCAAAACATCGTACTATTAAATTTGCACCTGTTAATGTCAATAAGTTTAATGAAACGGACATTAAAAATAATATTACGAATTCCATGATAAAGGTAGCCCAAAAATGTCGTTCAAAGTTTATAATTGGTGACAAAGTTCGAATTAGTAAGTACAAACATATATTTGAGAAAGGATACACTCCTAACTGGTCAACCGAATTATTTACTATAAAAAAGATAAATAACACTGAACCAATAACATATCGCATCGAAGATAATCAAAAACAAGTCATATTAGGAACTTTTTACGAACAAGAGCTTCAAAAGTCGTCCTGTCCTGGTGTCTATTTAATAGAAAAGGTATTAAAAAAGAAAGGGAACAAACTGTTTGTAAAATGGTTGGGTTTAAATAACGAAGAGAACAGTTGGATTGATAAGACTGCAATAGTGGAATAAGTTAAATATATAAGTGATATGTAATTTTAAAGTATATTCATTATTCTTTGGATAATGCAAGGTGGTGGACTAATAAACAATATCATTAATCATTTACCGTTCGAACTACACATACCCGGTTATAACTATTGTGGACCAGGAACAAAGCTTTCGAAACGATTACTACGTGGTGATAAAGGTGTAAATAAGTTAGACGAAGCTTGTATGCATCACGATATCGCATACGCAAACTACACAGACTTGCCTAACCGTCAAAAAGCCGACTTACGTCTTATAGATATGGCTAAACAAAGACTTAAAGCAAAAGATGCTCGAACAGGGGAAAAGATTAGTTCGTGGATAGTAAACAAAGTTATGAAAGCTAAATTGAAGTCTGGTGCTGGTGTTAAGACCTTTAATAACTTTGTTAGAAAAATAAAAAGAAAAATCAAGAAACTCTCACCTAAAGATAATAAGTCATTAATAAATGTAGCTTATATGGCTGCCAGAAAATTAGTTCCATGCATTCCAAAAGTTCGAGTACCTCGAATGATACCTATACCAAAAACTGGAGGCATTCTACCTTTAATCCCAATTTTTGCTGGTTTATCTGCTTTAGGAGCATTAGCTGGTGGTGCAGCTGGTATTGCAAAAACTGTGAATGACTATAAACATGGTCAGAAAAAATTACAAGAAACTGAACGTCATAATAAAACTATGGAGGCTATAGCAATAGGTAAAGGTCTATACATTAAACCGCATAAGCAAGGTCAGGGATTGTTTATAAATCCATCAAAAAACTAATTGATCAGCTACCTAATCGTGCTTTAACTAATATCGATATTCAGAAGTATGGCCATTGTATTCCACATTTTCGAGGAGTTTATATGAAGGATCAGTTACCAAAAACACCTAAACGAATTGAATGTGCTATAGTTAACCTAGATAATTCGAGAAATGATGGAACGCATTGGGTAGCTTATGTTAAAATAAACAATTATTGTGAATATTTTGATAGCTATGGTGATTTAAAACCGCCAAGAGAATTAATGTTATATTTTAAGAACTGTGATGTTCATTATAACTATGATAGATATCAACAATTTAACACAATAGTTTGTGGACATATGTGTTTAAGTTATTTGCAAACTTTTTGGATTAAATACTATAAATCTTTATTATAATTATAATACTTTAAATAAAAATACTATAAATCTTATATCACTCTTTCATTTCCATCATTTGCAAGATGTCACTCACCTTATCGATAACTGGAAACTCATCGGTATTATCTACCTATTATTCAGACACGTTGCCATTAGCTGAGGAGTATGAATGTGCATTATTACATTTCTCTACATATAATTCTATTCCAAATTTTGATAATACAAACAATAAATTATACTATGGTTCTAAAAATGTTATTGAGATACCTGAAGGAACTTATGAATTACAAGATATTAGTGACTATTTAAAAACTGAGATAAAAGATGCATCCATAAAACTCCAATGTAATAACAACACCTTAAAAACGATGTTATTTTGTACATCAAGTATAGATTTTACTAAAGAAGATACATTTGGAAGTTTATTGGGATTTAAAAAGCAGATCTTAGAGGCAAATAAATATCATGTATCAGAGTTTCCAGTTAACATTTTGCCTACGACTGTCATAAGGATTGAATGTGACATAGTTAGCGGTTCCTATATAAACGGTCAATCCAGTCACATCTTACACGAATTTGCACTTAATGTTCCACCTGGATACAGGATTATAGAAATTCCGAAAAACGCAATCTACTTTCCGTTAAATCAAACCAATATAAGCTGCATACAGATAAGGCTGTTAGATATAAATAATAACTTAATAAATTTGCGAGGTGAAGAAGTGCAGTTGTATCTACATATCAGAAGAAAACAATGATAGATTATAATAAATATGTGGTTCGTCCAACTAAAACTAACAGTCCTACTAAAACTATCAAACCCATAAGAGCTCGCTCCAAAAAGGTCATAAAATTGAATAATAATAATAAAGCATTTCTTAAAGCGATCGGTTTATTAAAATGAATATACTAGATGTTTTATCCGCTCCTGCATACAACAACTCTGTGGAAGGAATTGAATTTCACTCTTACAAGCCTTACGTAACAAGTTTCAATAGAAGCGATGAAATCAGGATACCTATTAATCAACAAGACTTGTATATATTACCCTCAGCAAGCACTTTGTTTTTGGAAGGAACTGTTGTTGTAAACAAGGGTGGAAATTCGAAAGAGAGAGTCAGTAGCGTTCATTTCACAAACAATAGTTTACTTTACTTGTTTCAAGATATAAGGTATGAGATAAATGGAGTGGAAATAGATAAAATAAAAAACGCTGGTATAACTACCACAATGAAATCATTAATATCAATGAACGAAAACGAGGCTAAAGTATCTAATGCTTGGGGTTGGAATATCGATGGCATAAATAGTACAAATGGGGGTAGCTTTTCTGCTTCTATACCCCTCTGTAACATTCTTGGTTTTGCAGAAGATTTCAAGAAAGTAGTGATAAACAGCAAACATGAACTAATATTGTTGAGAAGTAATACTAATCTGAACGCCTTAAAACTTAACGAAGGTGAAACGGTAGAAGATATTATTATAAATAAAATAATATGGCGCGTACCACATGTCAAAGTATCCGATAGAGAAAAAATAAATATGTTAAAATTGTTAGAAAAAGATCGACCACTCCAGATGATATTCAGAAATTGGGATTTATATGAATATCCTGCTCTACCAAAAACTACTAAACATACTTGGTCCATAAAAACATCATCGCAAATAGAGAAACCAAGATTTGTTATTATTGGTCTGCAAACAAATAGAAAAAATAATTCAAAATTGGATATGTCTCGGTTTGATCACTGTGACGTTCGTGATGTAAGAGTATACCTAAATTCAACCTACTTCCCTTATGAAAATTTAAATTCAAGTTTCTCAAATAGCAGAATTGCTTTAATATATGAACAATACACCAGATTCCAACACTCTTATTACGGAGGTCGTCGCGGTGAACCGTTATTAAGTGAGAAACAATTTAAAAATATTGCTCCGTTATTTGTCGTAGATTGTTCTAGACAACCAGAAAATCTTAAGTCAGGTCCTGTTGTCGATGTTAGAGTAGAAATTGAAAGTGATATTGATATACCAGATCAAACTTCTGCATATTGTCTTATTTTGAACGACTGTATAATCGAGTATAAACCGTTAAGTAGCACCGTGAGAAAGATATCATGAACAAAAATACTATGATAGTAGATGTTCAAGGTTTTAAAGATCTTTATAATAACTTTATAGTCAAGGAATTAGCTATAGCTACTTTGGAACATACTCATATATTCTTAATAAAACCTCCTTATCCGTTCTCCTCGCTGACTGATGAAGAAAAAAGACGTACTAGGTGGATTGAAAGGAATAGAGGTTACTGCTGGAGCGAAGGATATATAGACTACAGAGAATTTTCTAGAATAATCAAACCCTATTTGAAGGAAAAAAAGGTTCTTGTTAAAGGTAGTGAGAAAATAAAGTGGGTTCAAGAGCTATGTGGTCATAATAATGTTTCTGACATATGTGAAAATAAAAGTGTTCCTAATTTAAAGACTCTTAGTGATCTTTACTGTAAAGATCTATTTTTGTATAACTGTTTTGCTCATAAGAACTATTGTGCTTTAAGGAATGTATTGTGTATTAAGCAATGGTGTTTAAAAAATAACTTTTGTATTTTATAATTTGAATAAACTTAATGAATGTTTTACTAATATACTGTTGTTTTTCATAC
The DNA here is from genome assembly GCA_933228765.1 of Miltochrista miniata. NCBI lineage: Eukaryota > Metazoa > Arthropoda > Insecta > Lepidoptera > Erebidae > Miltochrista > Miltochrista miniata. The sequence goes on from OW121753.1 coordinate 9,179,121, forward strand.
TATTTCCTACCCAAGGTTTCTCGAACTCTGCCCCACATCGTGCCCAATAATATACTTATTCGTCGTCATCGTTCCCAAGATTATACCATTTATTAAATGTCTAATATAATTTACATTGATCTTAAACCTTTTTGATGTTGGTTTGAAAAAACTGAGATGATTTAAGTATCAGCTAGACTATATAACTTTAACGTTTGAATGATTTAAATAGCACTCTTCTTATTATGAATTCATTAATATGATTCAAACAAATGCGACGCCTGGATGATTTTAAATAGCTGACTTCATAATGAAGTACCTTGATGACAGGTATTTCGAATGGTAGGTATATGTAATATAGTTTAATATAGTATTGGTAAATCGTATATTGAAAAATATATTATTTCATAAAAAAAGAAGGTACGAAAAAAAATATCCAAAAAGAGAAAAATAAACTCAATTGGAATCGAACCATGGTCATCTGATTTCGAGTCCGCCTGATATTTAACCAAGCTATTTGTACGCTTGTCGATTATGCTGAAATTTACCTACGTATTGTAATGTAAAAAGTAATTTGCAGTCATCAATAACACGTCGTATTATATTACAAATACTTATACCATGATAAAAATATACTTACGTCTCAATCCAAGATATTAGCTATCTACATACATAGACTCACGCCTCTTTCCTAGTAAGGGTAGACAGAGGCATATCATAATCTATTTATTTTATTTTGATATAAAAACATTTTGATAAGAATATCTGTTATATAATGTACTAGACGATTTCCCTCGGTTTTCGCACCCGTAGGAATACGGGAATAAAATATAGCCTATGTCATTCAGGGACAGTGTAGCATTCCAACTGTGAAAGAATTTTTGAAATCGATGCAGTAGTTTTGGAGCATATTAGAGACAAAACAAACAATCAAACCTTTCCTCTTTATAATATTAAGATAACCTACGCTATTCGAAGCATTGTGCGCTTAGGAATGATGTACAAAAAACTATTTAGAAACATTATATTGGGTAATGTGTAGGCATTATGTATTAATAAAATAAATTTTTCATGTAAATCATGTTTTTATTTTCAGTCAATTACCTACTTTAACATCTTAATAAATCTAATTTAAAATATCAACAAACACTTTTTATGTACCTACTAAAAATCACAATCAACTAAAGTTTTTGATATTTTCTTAACTAAGGCCTCAGTATCGTCCATAACACTGTCGACACAATCCTTAACAATATATTGTGCGTTCAACAAAATGTTCTCACTTTCACTATAACTTGCTTGTGAATTGTTATTACTTAAATCAATTACTGAAATTTTTATTAATTTAATTCCTCTTCTTGGTGATTCGCTGATAACAAAAGATTTCTTAACGTTACATTTTTTTATAGTTTCTCTGCAACGTTTCTTGTATTTCTTTTCTTTTGCCAATGGCCTCACTTCTGGTTCCTTAGATAGATCGGTAGGCCTGTTTTCAATCAGCTCATAGAAATCTCTGGGGGTCCAAGGGTCTTGAGCATATTGGCTTAGGATAATCTCTGAATCCGTTATCTATAACAAATAAAAACATACATAAGAATTATTTTTGTTTTAGAATATTTATATTAAATATATATTACCTATCATAATATATTAACTTCTTCAATTCGTATATGTAACAGGTACATAAATCAGTAATAGAGCGAAATAAATTACTTACCGATGACATGACTGTAGTTTATTTAGACGTCTTACTGTGACTAATAAATCGAAATTCTAATTAATTAGAAAAGCAACATATAAATCAGGTCACTGTCCTTTCAATATATATTGGAAGGGGCAATGATGTGATACGCATACGTATATGATCATGTTTCAACATGAAATTTAGACAAGTTTGCAAAATAAAATACATTATCTATAATAATTAATCAACAAAGGGTTGGAACTGATTCAAATCCTAGATTACGTTTAACAATCTATGTAGAAAGGAGTTGGAGACTTGAGTTAGGTATGTATACACATATACGTATGGTATGGTATGGTGCACATATCCATAAATGTCCACATTTTACCTTATGAAAATTTGTTTCACTTAGTGTAGGTGAGTATATTGCTATGTATTAATGGTTAGGGCAGGTTGTGACTGTTTTGCTGTTAACAATACTATATTACATACATATATATATATTAAGTCGTGTGGTTCCTGGTGACACAGAATAGACCCACCCCTCTCTTCCTAGTGGGGGCCGTAGAAAACGACTAAGGGATAGATAGAAGCGTTCGTGGCCCCGCAACGCAGCGGATAGCCACAACCTGCGCCTGTTCATTTAAACACGGCAATACCGTCGTAAGGTGAAATTTGAGCATATTATATATGCCTATGTCCATACCTTGACGGATAAAGGCGTGACTATATGTATGTATGTATGAAAAGGTTCATATTATTAGTAAAATGTATGTTCTGAGTTATTGATCTAAGTTCTTTAGTGCGGAAGTTGTCTTTTAATAAAACAAAACTGAAACTTATCAAATTTTATTTATAAAAATATAATGATTTGTATGTGCATATTTGCAATTATACAATCTTATATTATTCTTAATACAATCTCATTATATTACTTAGTTAGGTAGATAGAATATTCTTTATTGTACACCACATTGGATTACAAAGATAGATACTTAATTATAAAACATATGAAGGTTGATACAATCGACGGTCACTTTCAAACACTTAACTACATACTTTATCTACATATTACTGTGTTACTAACAATCATCTTATTTACCTAAGTACATTCTTATTATAACAAGACAATTAGGTTCATCAATTTAAATAAATAAATATAAATATTGTGGGACACTTTCACACAACGTCACCTAGTCCAAAGTAAGCTACTATAAGCTTGTGTTATGGGATCTAGACAACTGATAAACATACTTAAATATTTCTAAATACATACATATTATACATAGAAAACATCCGAACTCCGAAACAATCATTTGTGGATCACACAAATATTTGAGTCGGTCCGGGATTCGAACCGGAGACCACTGCGCCACCGAGGCAAATTTAAATTAACCTTTGAAAATTGAAAAATGTCCCCATGCCCAGGTTGCAACATTGCAATTTGATATGATACGTTTATCGTCATTGCTTGATAATGCTACTTTGTTTACGCTTTGAGTAAATATTTCATGTTTGATAGATTTGAATAGAATATTTTTCCTATGAATTACCTGATTCTTAAATAACACATTCTGATAATCATCTATCGTTAAATCACGCACCACCGAATGTTTAATTCCTTTTGCTTTTTTAATTACATTATTCGCTGTTTTTAATGAATATAATTTTGACCTCAATCCAACAAATTCAGTAATAAGTTTACCACCCATCTCATCTTTCATCAATCCTGGTACTTTTTTATTACTTTGAGATATCATAAATTCATTTTGCGTGCTATAGTTACTAGTATCAAAATACTGTAAAAAGTTATATTTTAAATCACTATAGAAGTCATCGGTGTAGATTAAATAAACAAAAGAATCTGTATCGGTATAGCATAGTTGTATTCTGTTACCATAAAAAGGCTTAACTATATTATAATGAAAATGATACATATGTGCTTTAGATAGCTCTAAAACTGAAAAACCTATATATATTGGTTTATCTAAAACTAAACGATCAGGCTTCATTTGAATTGCCACTAAGTTTTCCGATAAAACTGATGCACTATGAAAATAAGGATTGCTTATAAGTTTCTCAGCGCAGAAAGATTTTTTGGTAATATTGTTAGATGAACTCCAAGAGTTAACTAAATGAACTGTCACCCTCTTTTCAGTGTTTTCTAATGTTTTTCCAAAAACGCTATTGTTTAATAACTTGAAGAAATCCTGTTCAAATACAGTAATTGCCTTTTGTCGTAGTTGTGTATTTAATTCTATATATTCTTTCAAATATGCACTTTGGCGAAACGTAATGACTCTATGTATTTTACGTAAAATTAACCCATGTTCAAGGCATTTCTTTAGATGAACGTAATGAATCACATAATTATACTTATTGTAAAGATTTGAAATAAGTTTTTCCGTTTTTCCGCCGGGCGGTATGCATTTTTCAGCACAAAAAGGTAAGTCGTTATGTAAAATATGCAAGGAATCAGGATATAAAAGATCGACTTCTAGTATAAATCCCCAATCTGCATTGTCTCGGATATTTTCTATGTATAACTGATTTATTTCATGCTGATTTAAAAATCGAAAATCTGAATGCGGTAAGTATTGACACATGCTATATCCGTACAGATTGTTACAGTCTAAATAAGTTATAAAACATTGTGGTTTTGCTGCATCATACGAAGGCATATATTTATTATTAGCTTTAGCATAACGATAGGAACACATACATAAACCTCCTCTAATACCGCTTTGAATCATTCGCAAGATAGATAAGTCTGATATGAGTTCTAATCTAACGCCTGTTTTCAAAAGCATTGCGTCAAATGATAAACTAGGTGCAGTAATGTAAAACGCAGGATCGAGTTTATAATGTAACTTACAAGTTTTTCGAAAATTTTGAAATATGTCGGTAAGTAAAAGTACGTCTGTCTTTAAATATAAGTCTGTATATTCACCCATTGTCTTTATATTAAATTTATACCATACTAATTTAGCATGGTCATAGTCCTCCTGTGATATATGTTCATTGCATAAAGAATTGAAAAACAAATGTTTTGCTGGTAATGTTTTTTCTTCATAACATTTCCAACTACTCATGTAATCGTAGGGATAAATACCTTTTCGTGTAAGTAATAGAAACTGGTCATTATTAGGATAATGTTTGCGCAAATTAATAAAATCATCTATTTGCATAGTTTTTGAGAGTTTGTCTAAACTAGTACCTAAGAAATGAAACGAATCTAAAAATCTAATCTGTACATAATCATTCGAGTTGATAGGTATAAATTTTGAAAACGAAATGTATTTTTCTTTCGTTTTAGGTATGATATTTAACCTGCCAGGCGTTTCTCCTAATTTTTTAATAAATAGATGACAGTCGTATCCTGACAAATTATGAAAAAAAATGGGTATAAACATAGGTATCTTATATTGTAAATTACAATGACGATGCGCAGCGCCCCGATATCGTCCGGTTATATGACAATGATCTCTGACTTTATTATTCCATAACAGATTTTCACATATATGACATTTCCAAGCATTTTTATAATCCCTATCATCTTTCTCAGTGAATATCATAGATACATTTTGAATCAATATATTGTAAATTCTCTTGATATCTTCAGTAAGAAAATCTACAAATTTAGAAATACAATCAATTCCACGATACGTTTTGAATTCATTAAAATTATTACTGCATGATGAAACAATATTATACGCAAAGGCCGAAGGAATGTGACGTTGTAAGCGTAACGTATTTGTGGTATCAGATTCATGGTTGCAAATAGGTTCGAGTAATGTTTCAAAATCAGCATAGATAGTGAATGGAACATTTTGTTTTCTATCATAGTTTTTAAATTGTAAAAATGAGCCTTTTTCAGGCAAAACAGTAACAACTCCTCCACATAAATGGTTATCAAATTCGTTTTCACTAGGAAAAAACACTAAACAAGTTTGACAAAAATATAGCTTACCGTGATGCTTAGTTATTTGACTTCTAACGAGCCGTGGTAAATCTTTGATAAGGCAATAATGAGACGACTCACTAGTTTCTAAAAATAATAAGTGTATTATTTTAGATTTTCGATTGATTTTATTAGGTCTATACAAAGGACCTGTTATAGTCTTACTACCTCTTAAACCATAAATGAAAATGTTAAAAGAAGGATTGTTTTTTTCAAAAATATTTATGTCTGAAAAATTCATTGGGAATGAAATATCATTTACGTTCAAGACATCACGAAAATGAGGATATGACGTTACTCTCTCAGGATGTCGATTGGTTGGGTATAAAGCAGCAACTATACACCATAAAAAACAATATCTATCATCATTTTGAATATTCAAACATGCTCTTTTACTTTTTATAAATTTTGGTAAATCTATAAATTTAGATCCACTAAGAGGTTGATACTTGTTGATATTAATTTCTAAATGTGAATTGTTGAAAAACGTCCATCCACTATCTCTCTCTTGAAACTCCTCAATTTTTTTTAATAATATTGACATAACTTTCTCATATGTGGACTTAAAATCGTAATTTAAATGAATGGTAAAATTTTTTGTTGCAAAAGATTTTAACTCTTGTAGATCATTTTTTAACATTAAAAAGAAAGCGAAATACTCAAAATTAACTTTAACAGAATAATGTTTTTGAAGTGAGCTATCTATTAAAGATTTAACTTGATCAAAAATATTTTTTAAGAAACACTCTGGGTAAATATTTACTTCAGATTTAGATATAGTAATACGATAACTTACAATACGTCCTTTGAAACAGGAATGTATTATTTGGACGTTATCGTTGATAGGTACAGTAATATTATTTTTATGCTTATTAGTTCGCAAATGACTACTCCAACAACGAAAACTGATGTTACAACCCGAACAGAAAGGCATTTTAAAATTATATAAAAATTAGTTACCTGTTATATACCTACTTAAGTTAGATTTACTTAAGTAATTTACAATTTTTAATATTATCTATTGCAGATGGACTTTTTTCTTCTATTAACAGTCAACGCCTTGCAAAGCGATGGTATTCTGGAATTGAAAACACAAATTTATTAATACATATGAAATTTAATAAACTTTCAATTCTTTAGTCATGGATAATATATTTAAACAGCAGATATAGATAATCTAGTCACAAAATTTAAATTTTATACCTCCTTAACGATAGAATAGAGCTAAAACCATAGGTACATAAAATATTATTTATTTAAAAATAAAATATTTTAATTGGATATTTGATAAAAATAATGAACACTATACATACATATCTTCACACCAAAATCTCTTGAGGATAGGCAAAGGCACATATCTAACATGCTTACGCCAGAGTATTATTTTTCGTTCCACGTAATAGGTAGCGAGCTTATTGTCGCTGATAGGACACATATTTTTGCTAGAAAACTATCATGGTAATAATTAGGTACAAACCTTATAGGAAAAATAATTTCGTCTCTCTGGATGCATCCACTTTAGAGTAAATTTTCGTTCATTACTAATATAATCTTTACGTCTTGAATAAAATATTTTGCTTGAAACCAACACCTCTACTGATCCGCAATTAGTTTAAGCACTTAATCGTCTGAAATTAAAAATTACGCTTACAATAAGCCAAATAATAGCACAATATTACTGAAATATAGTTATAATTACTAAAAAATAAATATCCTCTCTAAATAAAATAATATTTAAACGTTACAATTACCTTATAATGGTCTTCTGGTAGCACTTTAGCAAATTGTTATTAAATAATTTGTATTAAAAAAGATTAAAACTTTTACAAATTAAAAACACTTTTTACTGCATTATTGTCGCAATCGAAATGTAATGCGAAACAAAAGTATAATGTTATTCAATCAATACATCCGGTAGTAGTTTACCTAATATTATTTTTTTTGCAAGATTGTAGTTTCAAATAGGGTTAGCAGACTAGCAGTAAATCGTAAATTACATTAGTATAGTAATTTGCAATACAGTACATGGTGAAAATTTTATAAGAACCCATATACCAAAGTAATTAGTATAATTAGTAACTAATCTAGTAGCATGAAATACAAAAACAAGAATTATAAAGTTGTTTACGTTAAAAAGAATTACTTAGGTACTCACAGATTGCTCTTTTAATTCGTATTATTCGTAATTATCATACTTATAGATAATTAGATTCTATTAATACTAAAGATAAATTATCTTTATTGAGATATTTTTATTTATAATATACCTATCATAAATATTGTACTGTTTGAAATTTGTATTGTTGACAACCTTAATCGCTGTTTAGAATTTCAACATTAACAAACAAAACAAAAGTATCATATTCTCAGTACTATTTTCTAAATATTGCACAATCAATTAAAATGTAAAACATCATTATTATATAGCAGCTAATTTGACTATGGATGTCACTTCCACAAATTTAGGTTCTGTAAAAATTACATCATTACTTCTTTATTGTTGTGGTAATGTAAAGCTGGAATTTAAACATTATAAACAATGCTATAAAATTTTATATTAACAAAGATTTATTTATTATTAAGTAATTTTTAGAAAGACTATGTTAAGTAAGTTTTTATAAACAAACTAGTGAGGACATAATACCCTATATATCTCCATAGATTGTGATCGATTATTAAAATGTAGCAATCAAAATATGAACAGTTAGCAGAATCCATATGAAAACCGAGGCCAGATACTAGTATAATTGTACTCGTATACCTGGTAAGTGTGACAACCCTAAATAATTGCTATTTGCTGCCTTGACTATTTATTAAATATCTTAGTTGATAATTTTTAGCAGTTATAATACATCCAAGGTAAAATGTTTGATTGTTTGTTATTTGTTAATGAATTACACAAATTTTTAATTAGACAAGCTATCAGCCTTGTTTTAGCTTATAATCTCATAATTTTCAAAAGACTTCCATTACAATTCGAGTTGTCTCTTGTGTAATTACTAGCGACGGTCTAAGGTTAATTCCATCCGGCTAGATACATTAGAACTCATCTCAGCTACGGTACAAGGGTTTTGGTAGAAACCTGGTCGGTCTGGGAAAACTCAGTCAGACGACATAGACAGTACCTAAACAGTATCTATCCTTCTTCAATAACCCTCCACAGCAGAACTAAAAATGTAAGTGTTTAAATATTATTTATCTAACATACATACATACATACATATACTCACGCCTCCATCCTCGAAGGGGTAGGCAGAGGCCTATACCGGTTCACATTTCACCGTGTACAATTCGGTCCCACGTAACAGGTGGTGAGCAGATTGCCGTGTTGAAATGTACTGCCGCCATCAGAGCCTCGTTCGTTGTTCAGCAGGTGCACGAGCTTGCACGTGAGGTTGACTTGGGCCCGGAGGTGTTGGCAGGGCCCCACTACACCCCTAACATATAACATCTTTTTTAATGTTTAACAGGTTTATTGACATATTATTTATTTTTTTACAGGTCAGACTCCGAGTGCGAACAATACAATAATTCTACGAAATGCAATCAAGTCATACCTAAAAGCAAGACTAAAGGTTCTAGAGTGAAAAAGTCTCTTGCTAATATAAGGTAATTATTTGAACAAAATCTATATACTTAGTACTTAAATTTTCAGAAATCCATAGGTGCTACCAGTTCAACAGTTTATTTTATATATATGTATTTGTTTTTTGTTTCAGAAAACCTGTAAAAACAAGTGATGTGTTTAACATTAGTCGTGGCGCAAGTGAATACAGACAGTCTTCCTCACCCGTGCTATCATCATATTTCGTAAATAGAGTGGCTAATGGTAACGAACGTCGAGATCTCAACACCACGGGCGACTACTTTGTGGATGTCAAGGTGTATAAAACAAGTGATGCTCATCAAGCAGATCCACTAACGCTCTGGAAAAAAGCGTTGATTCGAATAAAATTCCAGACCAACGAAGACACTCCTGAGTGGCGTAAGCTTCAAGCGTTCGTGCAATCTGTTGACGCATTATGTGACGAACAACCTAGGTTTATCTCAAACGAATAACGATGAGTTTTTGTACTTGTAATAATTAATATTGTATAGTAATTATTAATTAATAAATAAAATCTCATTCTACTTTTGGGGTGTGTTTCTTTTGTTGTTCAACAATTTACGCACCCTGTCTCTTGGTTGTACGTAGTTGCTAATGCGATGAAGCACTAAACGCACATGTCTATGTCGACTGTGCTATAAGTGTGGAAGCGCAAATGCATACTACATACATTGTCTCTTGGTTGTACGTAGTTGCTAATGCGATGAAGCACTAAACGCACATGTCTATGTCGACGACTGCATAAATACGCACATGTCTATGTCGAACAACTGTGCTATAAGTGTGGAAGCGCAAATGCATACTGCATACATCCGTCTCTTAGCCTCTTGGTTGTACGTAGTTGCTAATGCGATGAAGCACTAAACGCACATGTCTATGTCGACTGTGCTATAAGTGTGGAAGCGCCAATGCATACTACATACATTGTCTCTTGGTTGTACGTAGTTGCTAATGCGATGAAGCACTAAACGCACATGTCTATGTCGACGACTGCATAAATACGCACATGTCTATGTCGAACAACTGTGCTATAAGTGTGGAAGCGCAAATGCATACTGCATACATCCGTCTCTTAGCCTCTTGGTTGTACGTAGTTGCTAATGCGATGAAGCACTAAACGCACATGTCTATGTCGACTGTGCTATAAGTGTGGAAGCGCAAATGCATACTACATACATTGTCTCTTGGTTGTACGTAGTTGCTAATGCGATGAAGCACTAAACGCACATGTCTATGTCGACGACTGCATAAATACGCACATGTCTATGTCGAACAACTGTGCTATAAGTGTGGAAGCGCAAATGCATACTGCATACATCCGTCTCTTAGCCTCTTGGTTGTACGTAGTTGCTAATGCGATGAAGCACTAAACGCACATGTCTATGTCGACTGTGCTATAAGTGTGGAAGCGCCAATGCATACTACATACATTGTCTCTTGGTTGTACGTAGTTGCTAATGCGATGAAGCACTAAACGCACATGTCTATGTCGACGACTGCATAAATACGCACATGTCTATGTCGAACAACTGTGCTATAAGTGTGGAAGCGCAAATGCATACTGCATACATCCGTCTCTTAGCCTCTTGGTTGTACGTAGTTGCTAATGCGATGAAGCACTAAACGCACATGTCTATGTCGACTGTGCTATAAGTGTGGAAGCGCAAATGCATACTACATACATTGTCTCTTGGTTGTACGTAGTTGCTAATGCGATGAAGCACTAAACGCACATGTCTATGTCGACGACTGCATAAATACGCACATGTCTATGTCGAACAACTGTGCTATAAGTGTGGAAGCGCAAATGCATACTGCATACATCCGTCTCTTAGCCTCTTGGTTGTACGTAGTTGCTAATGCGATGAAGCACTAAACGCACATGTCTATGTCGACTGTGCTATAAGTGTGGAAGCGCAAATGCATACTACATACATTGTCTCTTGGTTGTACGTAGTTGCTAATGCGATGAAGCACTAAACGCACATGTCTATGTCGACGACTGCATAAATACGCACATGTCTATGTCGAACAACTGTGCTATAAGTGTGGAAGCGCAAATGCATACTGCATACATCCGTCTCTTAGCCTCTTGGTTGTACGTAGTTGCTAATGCGATGAAGCACTAAACGCACATGTCTATGTCGACTGTGCTATAAGTGTGGAAGCGCAAATGCATACTACATACATTGTCTCTTGGTTGTACGTAGTTGCTAATGCGATGAAGCACTAAACGCACATGTCTATGTCGACGACTGCATAAATACGCACATGTCTATGTCGAACAACTGTGCTATAAGTGTGGAAGCGCAAATGCACACTGCTGATTTGGATGACAAAAATATTATTGGGTATTCTACTCCACTGAGAGTGACAGAAGCGAACGAAGAGAGCTGATGGAACTTAAGGTGGAGTAGAATGCCCAATAATATACTACTATCGTGTTAAGGAGGTAGCAGTCTACATATATATTACCTACTATCTAATGCCCGCAGCTTCACCCGGTTTTTTTCGCATCCGTGTTCCTTAGAAACTTGTTCCCAGGATTAAAAGTAGCTATACAGTCATCTCGTAGCTTATGTTCTTGCCCCAAGTTTAATTTATCTATGTATCCAATTTCATAATAATTAGTTCAGTGGTTTGGTGAGAAAGCGTTAGATAGAGCAACTTTTGCACTTGTAAAACATAAATTGGAACAAGTAGGTATATTGTACAGTACAGTAGCAATATAGGCATCATCTTATATTCGCTCTTGTATCACAGTCTATAGAGAAATCTTCTCTGTACGCTGTGCTTGTATTAGACCCCTTAGCTGTGTGTGTGATCCAATATGTAAACATCTACGTATATACAAAAAGTCACGTCTTTTCCTCAAAGAATTTCGATATATTTTGTCTACAGACACGTGATGGGAAAAAAAGAAAACGTTGAACCTAGAATGTAGCAATGTATGGTGAAACCGAAAACAGAACAACGTTAGAAGTTTCGTACCAAACTTTCATTCCAAATGGACATAATTTTCGACGGTTAAACCCTTCCCCCGAATACCATTATGATATCCAATCTTTACAAGCATTACTTATCAAAGTATTCTATAAACACATACGGCAGACAATACTTCTGTGTTTTAATATCAACAGCAGACAGGTGAAACCCGTGTAATACTGAATTGTGTCAACTTGGCACTGAATTCAGGTCACCAGCTGAATAAATAGAACTTTTATAAATACACAAGAAGCAGCGATCGGCGGTCGTAGACACGGCCAATTTGTTCCTGATGCCTGAGACATTTAGGGAAATGAGAATGACCGTCCGTGTAGAACGTTGAATGAAATTGTAATAAATGAAATAGGGCAGTTGACTGTCAAGCCAAATTACATACTTAATTTAAAATGATGTCTTGTGGAATCTTCTACGGAACAGTAAGGTATGATGATGTCATTTATATTGTCTACTATTAATACCACAAAATAAGTGTTAGTACTGGATTTTATTATGGACCGGTCAACTGCAAATAATTAAACATATTTTATGGAGACTTAATTTGATAACTTTTAGATCCGAAAATATTTCGGGAGTTGGAATTACAGGGTGTAAAGTAATAACTACCCACATTTTAAAAGGCACGTTCCGCTGCCTTGCTCTGGTTACCATCTAAAACTCTCTTTCCAAATCTCTCGAACTGTTACCTAATGTAGAGTCGACGAAAAAATTAAAATATTCTATTTATTAAAAATAGTAGAATAATCTATCAACCAAGTATTAATATCAATCAATCAATACATATAATAAAATCGTAACAGGTGCTGTCTGTACATGGAAGATAAATAAGAAAAAATATTATAGGGGGGCTTTATGAACGCAATAGAACCCAAAACAATGATTTTTAGAATTTTTGTCTGTTTGTCTGTATGTCTGTATGTCTGTATGTCTGTATATCTGTTTGTCTGTACGGTTGTGCACGCTAATCTCAGTAACCGCTCAACCGATTGCAATGCGGTTTTTTTTAATGTGTTGAGGTTTGCTCCAGTTAACATTTAACGTTTGTTTTATGTAAATCGGTTTAGAAATAAAAGAGTTATAACACTTTTAAGAATCAGATATTTTGAAAATTTTAATTGTAGGGGTTCTTTGAAAGCGAGTGAACCTAAACTGGCGTGTTGGCTTAATCATAAAAGAGCTTAATGATTAAGACTATTTTTAAACAATTCAGTCCGCGCCGAAGGCGTGGACTGAATTGTTTTAAAATAGACTAATAGAATAGACAAACCTTTCCTTTCATACACCTTATGTGACGTAAACGAAGTTGCGGGCTCAGCTAGTTCAGAATAAAAACAGAAAGCGTGTAGACAGCTCGCCAGTCGGACTGACAATGAAAAATTTCAATGTAGTATCTCGTGGAAAGATCGACATTCTAAAATTACTTTCGTCTGTGATCGATAGTTCAACATATTCAAAATAATGGTTTTGGGCGTTGTTTGTATGGTTCGAGTCGAGTTCTCTCAATCACACCTCGACACGGGTTGTGTCTCTGAGACAAATTTGCCTCGCAATTGATGGAGATGTCAACGGTACAAAAAGCTTCGATCGATCAGGGCTGCGTGGGCGCATTTATACATTGTAACTAAAATGGTTCACGAATTTGTTTTTACTGTTGTTGTTGTTCGGATGTTTTTTAAAGGGCAATGTTTATATTTGAATGAACTGGGTATGAACTTAAATGGTTCAGTACTTTTTTACCTTATCGAGGGGTAAAGCAGGGTGTGTCATATTATGAACTCTACCAGTCGCATGAAATACAGAAACTTACTACGAATACGAACGATTTGGAAGCCAGAATTTGAGGCGGACTAAATATAAAAAAAAAAATTTACTTTAACCGTCCTACACTATTAACCGATACATATTTCTATTGCTAAGTACATCAATGTCGGAAGATTAATGGACTCTGTAATTGAGATATTTTTATTAAGATATTACAGCTACGAAAGTGCACGCGGATAATTAATTATATGAATACCCAATTACAGCGAACATCCCTTAGGATCTACATGAACGTGGATTATCCTGAAAATCGATGTAGAAAGTGAAGTAGTTACCTATTGGTTATGTTTATTCGAGAATTCTGAATGTTCGCGTACGGTTAAATAGTTTATGAAACATAGAGGTCAGAGAGGTCTTCACAGAGCGCGTCAGCATGTGTGCGCCGACGAGCCGTCACGATCACGACACGCGTCCATCAGCTGCCACCGACGACTTGCCCCAAACCCAGTTTAAGCTCAGTTTAAACCTGACAGCTCACCGACCATGATAAACGATCTGTGCAAGTATGGAATGCGCCTAAACCAAAATAGCGGCCGCCTCCATACTTATACGTACATTCGTTAACGTTTTTAGCTAATGACATTACAATGATTGTTGTTGGGGGCTATTAAGGGTTTGTTTCGGTAGCCATATTTACCAACGTCCTATAATACTATAATCCCAAGTCCATATTTAGAAAGGGCTTTTAATATCCCACTAAGGAAATCTCGTCGAGCCACAAGCGAACAATATTAAAAGTCTCCCGGAGTGATGGCACACGATCACTATTTTCTATATCCTTTGTGTTTATTCTGAGAGCTCAAAAATGGCCCATTATCCTTAATGCTATGACAATTTTGCTGGGACGCCGGACGTCGCGTAATTGAATAGGCGTCGGAAAGTGTGCACGTGACCGCATTCTACTCAAAGTGGAAATGTGTAAATAATGTGTCTAATATACTATTGTGTGTGTCACGCTGTCACGCACATTATTAAACGAATCAAAGCCTTCATTATCACTGAGAGCTTCTAAAAGCTTCGTGATGCTCCGGATAATAAATGTTTTGCACTTTGAAAGTGTTATCTAAATTGTTGCACCCACTTAGAGAATACAAGGAAGCTATGAAATGCAGAAAAGAATCACGAATCGTGCCTAAATCTATATAGGTAATCGTAAAATGAGTAAATGTTTATAAATAGAGAATAAAATATTTATTTATATGTGGTTGGTATGTAAAATAGGTAAGTAGACAAAGACCACACACATTCGAGTTGTCTGGGTGCAATGCAAACATGGTTGGCGTCAGCACCGAACGTACCTTGCCTCTCAAGTAAATGTGTATGTGTACATTCCCGCCTAGCCAGCGCAGGGTGCTAATCAATACTAAATACGATAGGTACTACTATAATTATGAAACATCATTCTTTCTCTTGTTAACAAGACGATAACTCAGTACTTTCACGGATTACTGCCTACTTACTTACGTTTACTCAACCAATTTCCTAAACGTTGAAACATTAGTGGTGAACTCAAACTGGTAACTTACCATGAATGTATAATTTAAAAAAGTTTATTAAGCTTACCAAATGCGTGTTGGCAAAACAGTCTATTCAAATGTCCGTAATTACCGACCGTGAAATATGGTTCCACTCGATTGTGTCGTAGTTTTGTGACAATTCAGTATTTACGGAGAAGGACCGAAAATAAATAAACATTGCACACAATCGGACGTATAAATATGTGTGGTGGCACAATGCACGGGCCAACACGTCATAATAAGGCAGCCGCTTTTGTACGGCCCGCTGTAAATCATACAGTCTTTTGAAGGGAATGGCACACCATAAATAAAAGCCCGAATTTCGACTGCGATGCTCTCCATTGGGACATTTTTGTTGCCCCGTGAAGAGAATTCTAATGGCGTCACAAATTAATCAATGGGGTTGCTTTAGCTTTCAATTTTTTTTTCACAATTCATGGCAACCAGCATTTAAGTATCAATACAACTGACTATAATATGCTCCGTAAATGCGAATTTCATTCAAAATGGCGGTAGGTTGATATTAAACAATCATCATTAAAGCGTTTGGTTGTTCCCAGCGTAAACTTTTTCACGTTCACTGGAGCAGCTATAACGATTTATGGCCTTTTACCAAAATGTTTTTTTTTTCAAAAGTAGAATATGTTTTGCCTAGTTAGAAACGAACAATGAAACCAGTATTGGTATACCTTTATGTGGTAATTGTTTCGATTTAATATCGTTACGCTTAAAATTAAAACGGGCCTCGTAAATATTGAACTGTGGCCACTTTAAATTTTACGAGTTCGTAAGAAACTAATTAAATTTGAGCATTATGATAGTATTGAAGAATTTAACGCGCTGCACGTTGTTACGACTGTACTGCGTTTAATGGTTCAGTGCACCCTTCAATAAACAAGACTATTCCAAGTTAAATTTGCTCCCGCCGGATATGGCTGGCACTTGAACAAATCCATCATGCGTCTGTAAATGAGGATCTGACCATCTCCGCGCCACCAGACTCCACTTGAGAGTTGAGACGCGACAGGCAACTCCTAATATAATGCTTATGCACCTACACACTTACCCAGAAATCTTATTACGAAGATACTCGTATGCGGTTATACTCACCTTATTTTACGATCACTAAATCTTTCCAGTTATGAGCTTCTAAATAATAATATTTTATAGTCCATTGTCGTTTTCGAATTGACGAATGTGCACTTACGTTTTATAGTTGATGGATAACCAAAGTGTCACTGAATTTATGTTCTCTAATGTCGTTATTTCTATAGTATAATATGTTTTAGATGAATTCGAAGGTGTAAAAGAAAATGTTTGAAGTACTCTATAGCTTTGAAATATTAAGTAAAAACAAAACAGATTTCTATTCTTCCAAAAATAATACAGTGTGATTCTTAAGCGTTGGACCACCAGCGCTGTCCTGAAACTCAGCGGGTATTCGCACACTGTTTGTTATCTTTATATCTTAATTCCATCACGTCATTGTATCTTTTAGATGGTTTTGGGTTTGTTTACTGACATAACTTTTAACGAATAAACAGTGACAGCGATTGATTTAAACAGTAAAACGGAACGTGTTTCGAAGTGAATTCGTATGTCTCGCAGCATGGCGTAGAGATAGGTCAAGTTTTGGCGTTCTTGTTGGGTCCCGGCATCCCGCTGTGCGGACCCGCTGCGAGGGCCCACATGCCCCAAAATTTACATTCAGAACCCGAATAAGGGTTATTATTCTAATGCGCTGCGAGCACTTAGATAACGTCTAGTCACTTTGAAATCAATAAAATACACACAAATTTGTCAATGCCATCCCTAGGGATCGGATCCCGTCTCGTTGTCCTCTGTTTTGTTTACTTATGGTTCCCAAAACCGGTATTGTGTGCAATGTTTATTTTAGTCGGAAAGGAAATAAACATATTCTAACCGCTTCGAGTTTCGATCACCCGGCGTGATTGTACAATAAAAGTGGTAAAGTTTTTTTATATCATGGAAATAGAATTTCTGATCAAAATATCGATAGATAAATAATTTGTGTTTGCTTTATGAAGCCACGGCTAGGTAAACATCGTGACATCGACGTGGGCGTTGAAATGGTAGAAGTTGTTGAATAAGAAAATATACTTTTGGGAAGCAGTCGTAGACTACAAATATTGGTTGAATCGGGGGCAATTGTTGGAGGCACATACGAGTGTGTTAATATTTGATCACTAGATGTTCACATTGCTCGTTAAGGGGACTCCGTTCCCCAATACAAAGTTACTAGGCTGTTAAATCGTAGGTAAGTGTGTGATAAAGTACAATCAAAACTAAGAGTCCCATCAAAACTTTACCATAAATAAATATAATAAGCAATTTTCTTTAACCTGATTGTAAAGAAATGATGTTGTTGCCGTAGGTGGTAATACTGGTGTATTTCCATTAGCAGATTCTAATCTTAAACACGGTTTCGTCAATTTACTACAGGAACAAGATACGGGCCCTAAATAAACATTACGTTTTATTTATTGTCTTGTCCAAACGGAACAATCCTAAAACTCGTTTTCTTAATTTGTTATATATCCCTAGATACGATTGCCTTCACATCGGGTTTAATTTTATTTCTGGCTTATTTCGTGTCGAAGCAATCGGTCGTATTAATGGCGGACTGTAATGGGAGACTGCGTTTATTTAACCGCTCGTAACTTCTCGTAACTGCGGCATGTGGATTTTTAAAGATAACTAACAGTTCCTACTGGGCTCGCGTCACACGATGATGTTAATCATTTTAATGGGATTTGTGAAGAACGTGAATGTTTTGCCGGACATTAACAGTGATTCGTTACTTTATTACACTGCACAACACTGTAAGGATGTGGGCAGACCAGCGCTCTCAGCTTCATTTCATACCTTATCCTCACTCTTCATTTAGCTTTTATGAAAGTACGAACCTTACGAGCTTTACTTTACGATGGCTATCGTCAAGGAGGGATATTTCTACACTTGATTTGCAACCAAGCAATTTAAAGGTTTTTAATTGGTGTAGTATAACATTTTGCCTGCTACCTAAACTTCAATGCACAGTAAATAGCTTCTGGGATATCAAAAAAAGGTTTCTGATTTCATTTCACAATCTTATTTAATAATCCTACTTTTTAAATAACCGTAAATGTCACTCGCATCTCTACCTGAACATCAAATGTGTCCAACCAACCGCATCTACAAATAGTGGCTTCTGCGAAAAATAAAACCAACTTTTTTTCTTCTATCCCAAATTCTCAAAACAGGCATAACATTTATAATAGATCGTTCATCAAAAAGTTACGGCTAACGAGGTCCCCGAGGTTGTCAGGTTAATTGTGTCTTCCACCGTATCGTTGAATCTCGTGAGTTTGAGACCACATTACCATGTACGAGTGTCCCACTGCCGTTCAGATTGCATCTCGGTGGAGTCGTGATCGGGGAAATGCTCACCTCGAGTTCGTAGTCACGTTTCTACCTGGCCGAAAAAAAGAGCACACAAAACCTATGCAAATAATGTGCTGTAAAAGTCAAAATGGAGTTTACCTTCGTATCTGTATATTCTATATAGGTAAGTAAGTAAACGAAACATACAGTAAAAAATAAAAGAACATTCTTTGTGATGGAATATATTTCTGACTATTATTATGTTGAGTTAGGAGAAATGTCGTGTGGGTAATAAAAAGGATGCAAGCACGAGAGCTAACGTGTGGGCGCCTGTGATTCTGCAAATGCAAATTGAATACAACTTGGCAATCTTTACGAGCATACGACGAATAAACGTGTTTACTTTTCGTGTGACTTTAAAAAGTAAAGTCAAAATGACTCTTTTCATGTGATGTAGATCACAAAAGATATTACGTTATTAGGAAGGTACTTAACCAGTTTAGAGTCACCTTTTCATTGAATAAATTCTAAATTTTTCAGAAAATTATATTATAATATACCTACATTTTACTGTGGCTTTGTTTCTTTAACAGATCGCTCGGGGACTTTTACAGCAGATATTTCACAGGATACCATGCCCAATGCCCATTCTACATGTTCGTTCATTAAGGATTCGTTTTATGTTTCTTTTGTCCTCTCCGATAACAGAACCTCTATTTTTCTTGGTCGTTTAAATCCCTTTAGGTTCATAACGTCAACTGTGCTCTACAGCATTACTTTATTTTTTATTTTATACACAACCGTTAGCGCTCCTTGTATAGTTTCTCTTTTCGCGCTACTGTTTTAAATTATCTTTGTCTGCATCGAAGTCTATGCAAATCTCTGTTGGATTTTTTTCCACGACCTCCAGACTTAGTATGTCGTGTTGCTTATATTTGTGGTGGTCATGTTTGAAACCGGTAGCAA
The DNA here is from genome assembly GCA_933228765.1 of Miltochrista miniata. Classification (NCBI taxonomy): domain Eukaryota; kingdom Metazoa; phylum Arthropoda; class Insecta; order Lepidoptera; family Erebidae; genus Miltochrista; species Miltochrista miniata. Next base: position 9,199,043 of record OW121753.1, read on the forward strand.
CAATTTAAAAGCGGACTGGCTAATTGTATTGGGCAGCAACCAGGTGGAATAATACACAGTCTCGCCTAAAGGCTTAAAAAATAGAGGCGTGACCAAAACTTTGTTTGTTTTCGACTCGACTTTAATCGAAGCGGTAATCCGAATACGCTGGTTAGAATCCTTAATTCTGATTTATAGTTACCGCATGCTGTTATTATAAAATTATGGTGGTGTCTACTGCGACGGGTGGATTCCCCTTGACGCGACGTTCCCAACTCATAATATCAATTAACTCGTTCATAATTCTTCATGAGATCTCTTAATTAAAATGCCGACGATTTATTTTTTTGGCTTAGATCATAGTTTATCTAATTTTCGAATTGAGTTACGAGCAACTGAATAAACGCAGCCCAATTTGAAATGTTCGTAGCACGCTTTCAAGGAAGCCATTATTGTTTCATATTCGAAATAAATATTATAGCTTGTAGGCCTCATTTCTAGGTAAATATGGCTGTTGTTAGTTATACCTCCGAGGAGAATTGAAATGGCTCACGAAGTGAAGGTGACTTGGACAGATTGCTGGCAATTGGAACTCGGCCGGTTATTCTTAAGGTGCTTGTTGGGATAATACAAGCAATCCATCTCGCGGTGTCGGCACTATGATGGATCTGTGATGGAGATCACGACTCGTTTCTTTGTTGTTTTGTTTCGTCGATAAACGCCGCATCGCTTTTTCTGCCGTGTTAGAACCTTGTTACGTTTGAATAGTCTATTTACGAAGGTAATTGGTTCTACTTTAGTGGTTACAGTTTGTAGTTTGTAGTGGGGTTTGCTTCAGGTCAATGTGCGCATCTATTGAAAAGTGTTTCGTCCCAAGAGTTGTAAAAACTTCAATTACTTTAGCATTAAATTTGTAATTTAAAGCGCTTTACAAAAGCTACTGGAACTGGCGTGCGTGTGTTAGTGTTCTTCAGCAGTATTTTCTAAACAAGTCATTTCGATCAATCGATTTCTATTTCTATTGCTACAGCCAGTAACGTATGGTGTTGAAAGAGTGAAATACTAGTGGATTAGGTAAATATTTGAGATGGTTGCTCAACGAATGCCTAATCTGCATTGCTTAGTAGATAGTTATCGAAGTGTGTTAATGAGTATTGAAAAATTGGAATCTGAAATAGATTGTTTGGAATAAAAATGACGACGAAATAGGCAGTGCGTAGGTTTAAATAAGATAATATCACCTTTGTATCGCGGGGTGTGTGAGTAGCTTTCACCAGCGTGCCCGTGCCCGCGTTGGTGCGTCAGCGGGCGCGTCGAAGCCCAATGGGCGCGTATTGTGACAGCCTCCCACGATAAACTCCATGTTTATATGCTCGTGCGCCGCCTGACATGTTTGTTTTATCTCGATCCACTGCTTTCGTGTTAATAAATGTCTCGTATTGAAAAAAGAAATATTATCGTCCTTTTTTATTCAATATTTTTATGTTGCCCGTTTGTTTTATGTAGACATTGATTATTAATAATAATGGATCCTTCGTGGTCGTTAGATCAAAATTTAAGATGTACGTATAGGCGTTTTTATGTGTCATTTTTTGTTATGGGGTCGTCCATTAATCGCGTGAGGTTTTTTTGGGCCCTTTTTGGACCCCCCCTCCCCCTTGGTGATATTTGGTGAGGTTTCAGATTACCCCTCCCCCCCTGGGCCGAATCACGTGTATTTTTAGTAACTACAATTTTTTTTTAAAATTTTATGCATTGAATTATTATTTATTTATTTAATCCATACTTCTATACGAATACTAGCTAATCCGCGCAACTTCGTTTGCGTCACATAATAGAGACAGATATGGTAATAATATTTTCATGTATTTCCCGTTGCATTTACTCCCATCATGTTTCTATATAATATTCATTATTTTGAAGCTAATAAAGAAGGTGTCAGTTTGTCAAGCTTAAAATCTTACGTTGGTTTGATCGCAGTTGGCTAAATAGAAGCGAAGTTATGAACAAAAGTACAATAATCAAGGTTGAATTTCCATGCGATCATTATGCTTTTGGTCCCGACTATCGATATCCACGTGGACTGAGCTGCGTTTTTTTTTGTTACGGGGGAAATGCGGTATGGCATCAGCATCCTAGCTGCGAGGGTAGCCGGGACGGTATGTGGGGCTCCCGGTCCCGAAAAGGAACCGTCCCACCCACTAAACTCCGCGGTGTCCATCCTCATCCTACAGCCGGCATGGATATCCAGAGATTATTCACCACTCTCGAGCGCTTCTCTGGAAGTATAGAGGGTAGAGAGCGGTGATCGGGTGGGCTCTGAAGGCATCTCCGGAACAAGGAGACGGGCCTTCCCCCAAATGATCATAGGTGGACGGGGTCATAGCTGCGTGCATCGGCTAGTCTAATATGTATAACTTATAATGTAGCTATAGAGAGTCGAAAATGTGTACGTCGAATATATTTGGTAATTATTTTCCAAGATATTTTTTTATAGTTGCTGTTCGAAATAAATACACGTGATATCTCACTACACCCCCCACCCCCCCTGGTGATGTTTCGTGATTTTTGTCTGACCCCCTCCCCCCCCCTTTCGAGCCTCACGTGATTAATGGACGACCCCTATCCAGTTGTGTGGGTTTTATTTTTATTGGGGTTTACACGAGGAACGGCGGGTAGGTATACGTTGTTGTATTTTATATTCAAAACAGATGTTAAGTTACAACGATGCCTGGGAAATTTATCAAATGTATCTTTTGGTTATTCAATTCGAATAATATGCATATTTAAAACATTATCATTGAATGTAGCTGTATTCTGTACTTACAACATTTGAATTAGTTCCACCATGTTAGCTGTCAAGCATGTTTATACTGAAGTCCAGTATCGCTAGTAATTTTCGATTAAAGTGATATAAAACCGATCATTTGTAGTGTTGATGGCCCAGTATCGTTCTGCTCTGGTGAACATGGAACCTTGCTTGTTAGCGAGGGGCTCATCCAAATTGTGATTGGTACGGGGCGTGTCGGACGGGACAGGATTGTCGTTTGTGCCCGGAAATTGTTGCGTGACGGAAACCGTGGAAAGCCGTGTAATTAAATAGCTGAATAACCTAATCAGTCACACTTGTTGACGCAGATTACATCAATTCTGGCCTTGTTTAGAGTTCCGTTGATTTTTGAGGTGTAAAAAAAAATCTATTGAATTTCGTTTTACACTGCTTAGGAAGGTCTTTGGCAAATTTGTTAATTTCACTAATTGTTTTTTAACACAATTCAAAGAGACGCCTAGTAAATCATGTCCAACTTTTCAATAAACGAAGTGTTTGACACTCAAAGCCTCATCCATAACCATATCCTAAACACCTATCTTCATCTGCCATGACTTTCGGTGCGGTATTATCTCCGTCGTGATTTTAGTATTTTCCCAATATAATTACACATACTGAAGTGAACTTACCTATTCTTTTTGAAATGTACAACTCGAGTCTCAATATTATACGTCTGTATGGCTTCTATTTTGAGAATTCACTACCACCAGTACTTGCATACAATTTGAGACTTTTGATATGCAAAATTGTACTTTAAAATAAGAATGCACAACACAGCGGGGTGCTGGAGGGCACGAAGCTTACACCCACCATTTATAAATTTTGCTCTTTTTGCCCATTGTTTACTTTACGGTTATTTTTTTAATTTTATGATTTCCATCATGACTGACGGCGGGCGGCGCGGCTGAAATTATATCCTGAACGGTTGCCAACTCGATAACTTTGGGCCGTGAATGCGGTGCTATTCGATTACATTTAATTTATTCGATGGAGTCGGAGCGTTCGATAATGTATTTTTAATCCGTTTCTCCGAGCTTCGCGTCCGTTTTAAAATATAATTTATCGTCTTGTTTCAAGTGAATATGATACGTAGGTGTTGCCTGGGTGTAAACAAGGCAGGTTAAGCACGCAGGCTGGCGTCGACGCTCGTTTGAAGAGCACTTGTCGAGTGCACTTCACAAACTGCTCTCTTCAAGCTCTCGCCCAACAGACGATTTTTAAACTGCCTGTGGGTATTGTTTTCCTTTTTTCCATTTTATTTTGTATTCACATAACAAACAGAGACGCTGTAGAAACGTCGAAAAAGTATTTGCCAGTTGTGTGTACCATTTTCCTAGCAGAGAACGTTATAACCTTTCTAAGTTCCAAAGCAAACAGTGGCGGTGGTGGTGCTTCTGTCCCATACACAGCCGTGTTGGTACAAATCCACGACATAATACAGTGTGGCGGTCGGATAATATTTGGTGAGCGTTGTTTGACAAGCGTGTTCGTGTGTTTAGTCATTGGACACCTCCACTGCGTACACAGTTTCTATTTGAATTGGCTTGACACAAACTAATAGGAGTTTTCAGGAACGCGGTGGCCCTCCGTCCGGCGCAGCTGTCTGTTTGCACATCTGACAATATGAAACATTTTCCCAAATAAATGGAAACTCCAGTAGCGTTGTTTGTACAAGTTTTATCAAGCAGCGATAAATCGATAGTAAATCATAGGTCGATAAGGCATCGATTTTTACCGCGAGGGCTTCCGTGCGATAACCTCGGAAGGATTGTAGTAATCTGTAGATAAGTCCAAGAAATACGTTGTCGTGTTCGTGCACGTGCATTGACTGTGAATTTTGAACGATACAAGACACAAATTCACTGGGAGGGTTGTTGTCATATCTCGCGACATTTACAGGCCCGTCACGACCAGGATCGTGCTTAGTTTTTTTTTTCTAGTTGGCTTGCTGTGGTTTGACACATAGCACGGCGTAGAGCTGTCGAGTGAGATGGGTAATTTTTTGTTAAGTTTCATGTTACGTTTACGAGTGCACGTGGGAGCTATTTCATCTTTCAATGAGGGTATTACAGGTTTCTTTGGAGCGATTGCAGTTGCTGAAGGTTTGTTTGCAGTACGCCAACACAGCAAACTAGATATTCATATTCATTCTGCTGGTTAGACGTAGGGCTCTCCCAATGATTTTGTGAGGGTGATACTTCACTACATTGGCTAGATGGATTGCCACAGGAATTTGATTTGAATTGTCCTTCTCTTCGTCATGACCTCGTCCGTTAGACAACAGTAGTACCACTTACAGATCTTGTTAGAGCCCTAAGGTATCTGTCTAAATTTAAAATGACAACGATTAAAATTTCCGAGTGATTCTTTTTTCAATTTTCGGCCTACGTTTAATACCCTTACGATTAACATATTTACATTTAACACAGATAACAGTGCTTGTGTTGTACAAAGTTGTGTTAAGCTTACTTTGAATTACAATGAAGTTAACTGTGTGTTTTCCTGAGAGTCGTAAAGTTATTAATATCATGTAAGCGCGTAAACAACTAAGTTGGGAGTTAATTTTCTCTGAACTGTTGTGAACGTGATGTCATAAAATTTAGCGCAGTTGACTAAAGAAGCATTCTGCCTATTTTCTAGGCTTGGTAAACTTAGGTACAGCTTTTTAAAAAATCTTAAATCTTATTGAAAAGGAGAAAAAAAAAACTTATTCTTGGGCGTCCACTTTTTTGGCCTGCGATCTTCGTTCAAATAAACTTTAACAGTAGGTAACTCTTCTCTAGGATAGAGCATATAATTATTGACGTACGCGTATATTGGTCCAAAGGACATTTCAGGAACTATCCTGCTATGACTATCTCTGTGTCCATAACCGTAAGAACCTGCTTGCTATGGTGGTTTTGGAACGAGATCTATGAACACTCGAGGAATGGACGCCCACAGATTACTCTAACTAGCTGCCTTGTGTGGTAAAATACATTGGATGGTAGAGTCCGTATAGCACCCATCCGATTCCACACGGATTTCCACAGTATTACAAGATATTTTAAAAATTTACAGGATGTATGATGTTCAAAAAATGCACAGGATGAATGATGTTCAAAAAATTCACAGGATGAATGATGTTCAAAAAATTCACTATCACTCAATTTACATACATATGGTCACGCCTTTATCCCCGAAATGGTAGGCAGAGGCATATTATATGCCCACATTTCATCTTTTTGGTATGTTTATATTATGGAAATTATTTGTTTAATCGAGGTGTGAGAATGATCACAGTTACAACAATTTGTCATAGTAGTGTGACTACTGTATAAATGCCTTGGTTTGTTGCCATACCATGAAAAAGTAAACAGTACACACGGAGATAGAAATATACTGGTGACTCTACAGCGGCTCTCAAAGTAAACAGAGAGTCGAGGGATTTTTTTTTCTTTATTTAAAGTATTAGTCCTTTAAGGCTACGTCTAGGCTTGCCAACTTCAAAATGCGAATTTGCGGGAAATGTTGATTTCAAATGCGGGACAAGGATTTGAAAAGCGGGATCTTACGAATTTTGTTTAGAATACTAAAAAACGCGAACTTTAACGGGTAGGTACTGAATTCCACGCGGGAGAAGCCGCGAGCATCATTTAGTTTAAATATAATTTCCGTACGCTTTTTGCTATGTTGTAAGTTTTACACGACAACGCATTTTCTTTCTCCAAACGCATGATACTGTAACTACTGAATTTTTTTTAATAAGCTGTCAAAAAAACCAGGAGGATGTAATGAGAGCCATCTTGTTACTTGTTATTACATGTCTCACTATTGTAACGGGTGTTTTTTTTAGAGGTATAGAACTTTAAGTTGGCATAACTGTTTTAACTGGCGGTATTATTATCAGCTGTAAAGTGATTTATGTTTAGTTTGGTTGGGCATTTCAACATGAATAGACTGAAGCCTGAACAACGCTTCCAAATTGTGCAAATTTATTTTGAAAATATTGGTTCTGTCCGTAATGCGTATCGTGATTTTCATAAGCGAATTTTGTTTAGCGGTGCCGCTCACTTTTGGTTGAATGGATACGTCAATAAACAAAACTGCCATATTTGGGGTGAAGATGATCCTCAAGTGTATGTTGAGACACCGTTACATCCAGAAAAACTGACTGTGTGGTGTGCTTTATAGGCTGGTGAAATAATTGGTCCGTACTTCTTTAGAAACGATGCTGACCAGAACGTTACAGTCAATTGTGACTGCTATAGAGCGATGATTACTGACTTTTTTGTTCATCAATTGAACAACCATGATGTGCTGTAGTAGTGGTTTCAACAAGACGGCACAACATGTCACATAGCTCGTGCCACAATTGATTTATTGAAGGAAACGTTTGGTTACCGCATAGTTTCGCGTTTTGGACAAGTGGATTGGCCTCCAGGGTCGTGCGATTTTACGCCACTTGACTATTTTCTGTGGAGATATGTGAAGTCGCTCGTCTACGCCGATAAGCCCGAAACGATTGACCACTTGGAGGACAACATTCGGCGCGTTATTGTCGATATACGGCCAAAAATGTTGGGAAAGTCATCGAAAATTGGACCTCTAGATTAGACTACGTCCGAGCCAGCCGTGGCGGTTATTTGCCAGAAATCATATTTTAATTATAATGCCAGAAGATTTCCTTTCGAATAAAGTCATTTTCATATCAATAAAAACAATCACCTTCGTTTTATTCCATTTCAAAGTTCTATACCTCTAAAAAAAACACCCTTTATTTGTATACTTTAGATTAGCATCAGCGAAAAATTCTTTGAGTGTTGGAACTTTCTGTGCATGATACGACAGGTGACCATATACTTTTAAAAACAAAGTCCACATCAAATTCACATTTTGCACCAGCATGCGCAACAGCATCATGCAACATATGTGCTGAGCAAAGCATCCATGTCGCCATTTTGGTTCCGTAAATGTGTAAAAACGGAATTATTTCTCCCGAAATTACCATTAGCATTATTAGCTGAATACGCAGATGCGTTTCGCAAATCAAAAGGGGCCTGGTTTAGAAAATGACGAAAAAGTATTTTTTTCTGGATAAGAAGACTTAAAATTATATAGCCAAAAAAAAATTTTTAAGCTTTATAGGTATAAGATGTGTGTCAAAATATGCTTTTGTTGTATAGTTTATTAATTACACATAATGTCTAATACGATCATAAAGTCAGCCCCAAATTTTTAGATAAAATTTTATGACTTCAATTTTTATCGACGCGCAAGAAAAAAATATGCCAACTTAAAAGAAAATATACATCTATAATTTGGTTTTCTTCGATTTTGAATAAGTGAGTATTAGCTTATTACAACAAAAATAAGCTCTAAAATACAACAGTTCCTAGCTTGAAGGACGCGTGTTTTGTATGGTCAAGGTCGTTAGCCCTATGAACGGCGTTAATGTTATTGTATATATCTATCGCTTTCTTATTGGGGTCTTCATAGAAATCAAGCAAACATGCGCGAATACCCTCCTCTGGACAGTAGAATCTTACAACTACATATAGGAAATAACTTCACATTTCCGTGATTTGATGCATCGCTAGAAATACTGTAAACGTAAACGTATGTTGCTAAATCAAGAAAAGCGGGATATCACGCGTCCCGCTCAGGGTGTGAGCGGGACGTCTTGTTATGGGTCTCAGAAACGGGACGTCCCGCGTATAGCGGGACGGTTGGCAACCCTAGCTACGTCTCTCCATTATGCCAACCCTTACATAAAAATTGCGGGCGGAGTGTTCTTTTTACCAAATTTCCTATGTACATATTTTATTAAATCTATTTTTAAAAAAAATACATTTAACGTTTTAAGCTTACCTTTAATATGACAAACTATGATCATTTTATTTCTTCCGTTCAGAAATTCCAAATACCTCGATTTAAATAACATGTGCCTATTTATGTAAGGATGTAAACATAAATAATTAATTAAGCCTGAATTGCCCCATTAATTTACTTATTTTTTGTTAAAATGTAACCGGATTTGTGTGTTTTCAATAAAAATGCTGTACCTACTTACATTTTTTCAAAGTCAAACATTCTGAGTGTTGACTGTTGCTGTTGCTACATTGATGTTTAAAAAAAAGTGTGTGCGTGTAACCTTTACGCGCGCTTGAAGTAAAACTTCTTTGCCATTGACGGCATCTAATGTTATATTAACATCATTCATTCGAATTTTGAATAGCGGAAACTATGTTTCAGCTATTCAAAATTCAAATAGTAAGCGTTACTTCCGTCAGAAAAAATCTGAGTTACTCCCTAGCCACGCCTAAAGAAGTTTTACTTCAAAAACAACATTTCTATTAAAAAACACAAATTTCAATAAAAATGAAGCTAGATTTCTAAGTGGAAATTTATATACAACAGGGACGGATGTTTTTCAATAAAGAAAACGTGCAAGTCGTATGAGTATAAAAAATAATCCTTTAGGCGCGATTGGTCCAATGTGCAAGTCGTAGTCGGAATTAAAGACATAAATAATTGTATTATGTAAAATATAACAGATAGGTAGGTAGGCAGTTCGTTATTTCGAGGAACTATATCGCAAATATGTAATTTGTGATATAATTCTCCGAAAGGCGATTTTGTACGTAAAATGTTATCTTAGAAGGACCGACGAGTTCAAATCGTAAACACAATTGTTTATTTTATTACCGCAGTGATTTATTAGACGTTAGAACAAAACTTAGATAAAGTTACATACTTACATATCTTGAGCATTCATGTACCCGCATGTGAATAATTTAACTTACGTTATCATTAAATAAATTGACGTCTGTCAATTCGGTGGCTTTTTGAAATTACTCTTCAAACTGCTTGACGGGAATTATTTTTTTATAATATTTCATACAAGACGATGCTCGCGGCTTTGCCCGCGTGACATTCGGGACCCGTTCCCGCTTCCCGTGGGAACATATTCCCGGGATGCAAAGTACCTATGTGTAATTCCAGACTATAAGCTATCTCTGTATCAAATTTCAGCCCAATCCGTTCAACCGTTGAGCGTGATTTAGTAACAAACATCCAAACATCTAAATATCCAAACAACCAAACATCCAAACAGCCAAACATCTTCACAAACTTTCACATTTATAATACTAATAGGATTTTCTTCATAATTATGCTGTATTAAATAGGATGGATTCGGATGATTGTATCAATCATGATAGAATATCATCAGTACAAGATTCTCGGATATGGTTATGGCGAAGGCTATTCAGAATATACCTAGATAGAAGTATGCCTATAACAACTGTCATTCGTACAATAAAATTGTAAAAAAAAAGAAAGTAAACATCGTAGAACACACAAATTTTAACGTTATAATATATTTATATCCATCTAACTATCCATGTGTTTAGTCCTCACAAAATTAGATGAAGTTGTAAAATCTCACAGCATTGAGATTTCGTGTCGCTGCACATCATTAACGGAGGAATCTCAATAAACATGTGGTATTTCTGAAGCAAAAAATCAGGAAAAGATTCCGACCGTCAAACTAATTCGTCCGGATTATAACGGAGGGACACGCGGGCAAAAAGACGCATCAATCAACGGCGAATGCTCTGCGGGACATCTTTACATTTTGAGTATTCAATTCATTGATTTTCGTACACCTCTCGCCATTTTGAAACTGAATTGTTTTTTTAAAATGTGGCCAGCAATGGATGTCGACGTATTCCAATGACAATTCCGGTTATCGGCACTCGTTTGAGATAAAATTAGTAGGATTGGACTCACTGCTAATTCACTTGATATGGACGATGGCACGCCTTAGACCATATAACACGGGACTAGCCTTTGCGAACCACCGCATACAAAAATATTCTGCCAGTTTTCATACAAATGAAGGGGGAAACACAAAGACATATAAAATTTCATTGCATTTAAAAATGTATTTATCGACAAACGCGTAATGGCTGTTGTGTGTTAATTGTTATTGTACAGTCAACTACAATGTAATGTACTAGTTTAATCATATAAAATGATGTACTGATGTACAGGCTTTTCATAAAGCCAAAAGACCAAATGGTCATGTGCAATGGCAGAAAACAATGCTTAAGTAAGGCGCATCCTGTGGTTAGATGATCTAAGTGGCACGCACATCACACTTATTGATCATTATACCTCAATTAGTTGATCGTTTTTATTCGCGTAAATTCAATGAATACGCTTTTTAATTTATCTGTAAATTTGTTTGCTTAACTGCTTTAATTCATTATAATTTGCTTATGAATCGGAGTGTATTAAGGATTGATTAAATAACGTAATGAGTTGGATTTATTAATTCAATATATTTGTTTAATGAATACACGTGCTGTTGAATTAAGGTGTAATGAACGTAGGGTAGGTTGGGGTAAATGGTATGTGTAACAGCGCGACAGTGAAACATGGTGGTGATTATTGCACACATTATCTAACCCCGATGTTTTCGCTTCCTTCTCACACCCTCCGTAAGACGCGTATTCCTTGATTTTGAGGAAAATTCAGTGCTAGCTTTATTACCGCATTGTTAATAAAGAGAGTAAGAAAATCTTGTAATAAATTTTAGTTAGAACGCACTAGTACTTCAAGAAGGTAGCAAGAATTTTAGGCGGAATATTAGTAGATAATTTAATATTTATTTTAAGAATTTTGCCATTTCCATACACATGCCAGTAACATTTTCAATTTAGTGGTATAATATTAGATAAAATACATACATTTAACCTAAAGCATCCTTTTTAGTTTAGTGTCATTAAAAAAATTGCGCCTGACTCTTGCCGACTTCAATTTCACAGGGCTTTTGAGACGCAAATGAACTTTAATCCTAAGACGTTCAAGCCAAATCTTGTTATGAGGACAAAGGAGTCCGACTGACGAATGTTGAACAATAAGAGATCGCATTACCCATCTCATTTCCGGAGCGGTAACTTCGAAAACCCCAACGTTTTACACCTGACTACACTTTGTGAGACAGATTTTCGACAGTTCGTATTATAAAATTATTGATGGTTCAATAATCATGCTATGATCAACTTACACATGGTTTTTTTTGTTAATTTGATTGCATTTTTTATATTATTTCCTACTTTTAGGAGATTACAGCCAGTCTATGTAATCGTTTAAAAAGAAGATATCTTATCTGAGGTTGTTATGCACAGCACACCTTATTAAGTATTAGAGAACTGGTAATAATATTCGGCTTTCTAATGCTACAGTTGTTCGCCAAAATCAAAACTACCTAATTTGTTTGCCTCAGTAGTGATTTTAATCGAAACAAGGTAACGTCTTCAAGAAGGTAGGTAAAAGCTGTATTCGACTACCATTGATTTTGATAGAATCCTTCTTTCTTACTAATGGGGAGAAACAAATTATTAATGAAAATGATGCGATTAAGTCACTCAATCACAACACAATTTATATCAGCCTATCAAATACCAAAGACTTCACTTCGGATGGATCCCGGAATGACGCCCTGGTGTTCATGATCATGATGATCTTCTCAGATAGTATAGATATACCTGAAATTATAAAAAAACAAGAACGAATATGATCACACTTTTTATTATTTACTTTATAGTCCCTTGTACCTTAAAGCCAATGCGATTCGGCGCTTCCTGGTATGAACTTTATTGTTCGTAGACACATAAAACCGCACATAACTTGAGCACAACATGTCAGGATATATGTTGGCATTACGATTTTTATGAACATCGGTAATTTATCGATGTAGTATCGATAAATAACGAACTCCGAGCGTCTTTTACGAGAATATCTGGTGTGCATTTCGATAGCATATTTTATAGCTGTTTACAATTAGGACGACAAATTTGGTTCTCGTCGTTCGTGTCGCAGATTTACAACCTGCTATATCTGTCTGACACCGACTTGTTAATGTAAACTGGCTATTAGCAGCAAGCGCATCTGCAAAGAATAACGTCAACTAACTAACAAATATGTATGTCACCTCCTCTTTAAAAAATAGGTACTTATATAATTCTAATAGGTAATTTCCATGTTACAGTTTCAAAGAATAAGTACATACTAGGTTTGTCGGTACTACTTCATTAAAATTTACAAAATACTCGTTAATATGTTAGAATTAGGCCCCCTTGTCAAAAGCTCGTCCAACAAACAAGGTGATTTAATAGAAATCAAAATTATCATTATGTCTTTCATTATTACATACTACTAATTCAGTTATCATGTTGTGTATAATATAATTGCTACAGTTTAACTTAATTTTCTATAAAATTTTAAGAGGACTTATGACGCCAAATAGACTATTATCTTGATCTAGATCTCAGGACTCGTGAGGTCTGATGAACTAACATTACAACACAAGCAACTTCAGTTCATGAACTAAAGATCTACTAGCCTGAAAACACGATTACTAAAAAAAACCTCGATACTTTTAATTTTTAAAAACACCTCGTTTTAGTTAAACTTTAGGCTGGATCTCTATAATTATCTATTATTTGGATATTATTTTTAATGTATAAGAAAGACAATGCTAAAAACTTCATTTACACTAGTCGGTTTTTTTAATATTTATAATAGTTTTCTTTTTATCTGTAATTATCTGTTTTTTAGCTTTCATATCATTTCGCTAAACGCGCTCCAAACCTTCTCTCTCTTTCTTTCCTCACGAAATCTGTATGCGCTATCCTCTACCGATTACGATTAGTCTGGCTGCGCGCCTTGTAGGAAGCGGACCTATGCCCGATTGCGTCACACAATGCTCAATTACGACATCGATAGATCGATTAAAAAACTTTTGAATTCCTGAAGCAAGCTAGGGGGGGAGGGGCTTGGCTGTAGGTGCATAAAATCCTAATTTGTGTAAATAATAAATGTAACTAATTATAAAAGTTATACATATTATAAAGAAAAAAATTACTAAAAAGGAATATAAAAAACGTTTTTCGCTCGTAGAATGAGAGAAATAAAAAGCTAAGAACCGTATTGATTGTTTACTATCCGATGTAAATTTTCTTCATCTTACTTAGCTTCTTTATGATGGCTTGTAGAAACTAGGGTGTTACTTTTGTGTGGAGTAGTTCGGTATGATTTGGCATATTATCTCCTCGATTTTATTGCCACCGAGAATCATCTAAGTTCCATAGAATGCCTGTACCAGGACCTCGTTCGTTGGTCAGCACCTGCACTGCTTCAAGTGACGTCGGCCTGGGCCTAGAAGATCTTCATGGGGCCCAGACCTTATCTGCATATTAGCATCTGCCCAATTGCCTTCAAGCCCAACCATATTTCACACCAGACTCAGCTTTTATTGGCTGCCAGGAGCAGCAGCTATGAATTGAATTTTCATTCCCATTGGCAAAGTTGAGAGCAACTGCTGTCTTACCTCCCCAAGCTCGATAGGTTGCCTAATTGAACTGGACGCTTTCTAGGAACAATAATAATAAACCGGCCAAGTTCGAGTTGAACTCGCCCAAGAAGGGTTCCGTAGCAGTAAGTAACATAATATAAAAGTTCGTGTGGTTCGTTGTAACTTTCATTGATGTTCGCAGTGGTAGTGATTTTTCTCGGCGAAAATTGCGGTATATGACGTTTAAAAAAAAGAACTACCATCTTGATTTCGTTCAAACCAATTTTCTTTGATACATTTTATGACAAGGTACATTATATATATTTTTTAGATTTATCATTCTCTTAGTTTAGAAGTTAGAGGGGGGGGGGGGGGGTGACACACATTTTTTCACTTTGGAAGTGTCTCTTGCGCAAACTATTCACTTTAGAAAAAAAATATGTTATAAACCTCAATAGCATTTTTGGAGAACAAACTATTGATACCCCACACGTATGGGTTTGATGAAAATAAAATTTTTGAGTTTCAGTTCTGAGTATGGGACCCCCAAAATTAACTGCTTTTTTTCTCGTTTTATACAAAAATCTTGATGCGGTTCACAGAATACATCTACTTACCAAGTTTTACCAACATAGGCCTTATAGTTTCGGAGAAAAGTGGCTGTGACACACGGACGGACAAACAGACAGACAGACATGACGAATCTATAAGGGTCCCGTTTTTGCCATTTGGCTACGGAACCCAAACCCAGAAACCGCCACTACTAGAAGTGCGGGCGAGTCAGTGCCGGAAGTAATTGCACGGAACATAAAACAATGGAGTCGGCTTTTTTTTTTTTTGATGTGATGGAAAATCCTCGTAGGGTGCTATGCCGGACTCTTACCGACTAAAAAACCTCACGTAACGCCCAACAGCCTATGGTTGAGAGCCCCGGGTAAGCCCTCAGGAAGGATGTCCCGTGACTCCCAACAGACCTACGGCCACCAATGCGGCCTCGCCCAGGGGGTGGTTCGAATGCAATCCCGCGTCTATGGGGGGTTTCAGGTGTGACCCCGGTTTTTAGGGGGGGGCGTGCGTGAGTTGCTCACGTCACGCTGCCGTCATGAGCCTGCTTCTGTAAGGACGGTGAGCGGCCCTCTCACCGTCCTCAGACCCCCGGTCATGGAGGCCGATAGTCCTCGGCGAAGACACGTCGGCACAATGGAGTCGGCTAATTCAAGTACAAAAAAGACAGTGTAAGTATTTAAAAAAAAAAAGTAAAATATAACACTGTCTTTAGACTTTCGATTTAATAGTAGAAAATTGCCGGTGATATTTTCAAAACAAATTTATTGTTTCAAAAATACTTGTTGATTCACATAAAAGAATAATCAATTTATTGAAGGTACTAATGAAAGAAAAATGAGTTTTTACTGAATGATGATGCTGTTGGGCGCAACAGCGCCAGGTCCTCGTGGTGGGTCTGGGCGTGGACACTCTCTCGCTCGAGACCATGGTGCGAGCCATGCTCTCCAGCGGGAGTAAGTGGGACTACGCCGCCTCTTTCTGCGAGCAGGTTATGCTCGTGAAAGAGACGGCGGGGTGGGAACGGGAGAGAACTCTCCCACCCAAGTTCCGCAGTCGGCGGCCTGGGCGCCGTCGACGTGTCTTCGCCGAGGACTATCGGCCTCCATGACCGGGGGCCTGAGTACGGTGAGAGGGCGGCTCACCGTCCTTACAGAAGCAGGCCCATGACGGCAGAGTGACTTGAGGAACTCACGCACGCCCCCCCTTAGAAGCGGGATTACACCCGAAACCCCCCAAAGACGCGGGATAGCACTCGAACCAGCACTGGGCGAGGCCGCAGTGGCGGCCGTGGGTCTGTTGGGAGTCCTGGGACATCCTTCTGAGGGCCTTACACCCATAGGCTGTTGGGCGTTACGTGACGTTTTTTAGTCGGTAGGAGTCCGACATAACATCCATGAGGATTTTCCCCCACGTTAAACAGAAAAAAACGATGATGCTGTAAAAATTTAAAAAGATACTGTTCTTGAAATATAATAACGGGGAATTCGTTGTTAATTAAAAAACACCAATGGTTTTGGCAGATTTGAGGACAATCAAATAATAAGTCTTTACCTCTGAAATTGCCGTTCTGCAGTACTGGCCATTTCAAATCAAAATAATTTTTGTTTGAAGAATTCTAATTTCAAATTAATTTTATTTTAAAAACATAGAATTCATTTTCCAAAATTAGTCATTTGTTTATTGATTAGTGTGACGTTTTCATCGCATTTCAATCTTTTTCGTCATCGTAGATACGTTAAAAATTCGAGTAATCTATACTAATCTATACTAATATTATAAAGAGGAAAGATTTGTTTTTTTGTTTTTTGTTTGTCTGTTTGTTTGTAACGAATAGGCTCCGGAACTACTGGACCGATTTGAAAAATTCTTTCACTGTTGGAAAGCTACACTCTTTGCGGTGAACATAGGCTATCTTTCATTCCCGTATTCCCACGGTAACGGGAACTACGCGGGTGAAACCGCGTGACGTCCGCTAGTTATGAAATATGAGAATCGTCGTGGCAGCAACGCGGCACAAGCGGCACGCAACATCAACGACGTTTACGGAGCTAACACTACAATCCAACGCACCGCCTGTTGCTCGCACTGGTTTGCTCGCTTTCGTTCTGAAAATTTCGACCTGAAAAATGAACCCCGCGGTCATCCGAAGACTTTGGTCGACAATGACGAATTATAGACGTACAATGCCCTAAACGAAAACTTACCCCTAGAAAAGTGATGGTCAATGTTTGGTGGTCTAGCGCGCCGGTGTGATTCATCACAGTTTTTTACCAAACGGGGTGAGCATTGATGCAGATGTGTTCTGTGAAGAACTGAACACAATGATGGAGAAGCTGGCACAGCATTGATCAATCGCTCGTCTCCGCTGCTCCTGCACGATAATGCGCGACCTCATACTGCAGACGGTCCCCAAGTTGCAAGAACTGAGGTTGGAAGCTCTCTGTCATCCGCCAAACTCACCAGACCTTGCGATACAGACTACTACTATTTCCAGAATTTGGATAACTTTTTGGCGGGAAAGAAATTCAATACCCAAGAGGCAATACAAAATGCCTTTGAAGAATTTGTTTGAATGACGGCAATTTTATTTAATATTAATTTTATTTAATACTAGCTGAGCCCGCAACTTCGTTTACGTCAGGGTGATGAGGGGATACCGCACGATTTCAGGTGAGGTGGCATGTTTCCTAGCTGGGACCGCTCCATGGGACCTGGAAGCGAGAGCCCTTGCGTCACTGTTTAGATGGCGCAAGGAGGCGCTGGAGCTGGGCCAAAGGCCTGCGTCTCGGGAAATCGAGGCCCAGCGGTCCCTGCTTCACCAGGAAACCGTGGATACATGGAAGGTGCGACTAGAGCAACCAAAGGGGGATTTGCCACAATCGCGGCCGTCAGACCGGTCATGGACGTATTGCCGGAGAGGAGACACGGCACTCTCTCCTACCGGTTGTCACAGATACTTACCGGGCACGGTAGTGTCTGTGATGAAGACACCGGGAAACCACGGCCGAGTGCCAGCAATGCGAGGACCGCTGCGATACGTTGGTGTAGTGGACGCAACAGCGCCAGGTCCTTGTAGTGGGTCTGGACGTAGACACTCTCTCGTTCGAGACCATGGTGCAAGCCACGATCTCCAGCGGGAGTAAGTGGGACTGCGCCTCCTCTCCCGGGGCTCCCAATCATAGGCTGTTGGGCGTTACGTGAGGTTTTTTAGTCGGTAGGAGTCCGGCATAGCACTCATGATGGATTTTATCTCACGTTAAAAAAAAATTGTATTAAGTATTAGTATCTTTTTCTTCATTCAGTCTTTTCAAGAAGTTGAGGCACTGGCGAGTGCGTGTCCCTCTCGGAGACTTTGATAGGATAAAGAGTGAAAAACTGGAAGATGAAAGCGTAAGGAGTATGTATGTAGGCTTAGTCAGTGAAAGGCTTGCAAACGCGAGCCTTTCCGACTTAGATGTGGATGAATGCTGGAATATTATGAAAGAAAGTATAGTGGATAGTGCAAAAGAAGCATGTGGGAGTGCAAAGAGACATGAACATTCGAAAGGTGATGCCTGGTGGGATGCAGAGGTTCAATCCTGCGTAGCAAGAAAGAAGAAAGCGTGTTGGGATTATGTGTCATCTCATCATCTTGCCAGGATTTGGGATTGATGGTGCGCTGCTTCGTGCCGTGTAGTCTACATATGTGGGATGTACGGCATGTGTGCGGGTGGGCGGCAGCCTGTCTCCCTGGTCTGACGTCAACATTGGCGTCAGACAGGGTTGCGTGCTGTCGGCCCTGCTGTTTGTCCTGTACCTGGACGATTGTCTTAAGAGAGTAAGATCGATGAATGTTGGATTGCGAATGGGTGACTTACTTGTGAATGTGAACTGTTTGCTGTATGCAGATGATGCCGTGCTCATAGCCGAATCGCCATCAGAACTATAGTCTCTAGTCACAGCGATGAAAGATGATAGTCTAATGAGTGGCTTCCATTTGAACGCGACTAAAACGAAAGTGATGGTATTCGAAAGAGAAGAGGACAGAACGAATGCCAGGATAACTGTAAATGATGTAGTGCTGGAACAGGTACATAAGTTTGTATATCGTGGATGTGCATTAAGCAGGGATGGACGGTACACCACTGATGTAGAAAGGAGGGTAACTGCGGGAAATAGTGTGAATGGAGCGTTAGGCAAACTTTTGGGTCAAAAAGTCAAAAGGTACAGCTCGCAGTACACAGTGCGGTGCTGATACCTGCATTAATGTATGGAAGCGAGAGTTAGGTATGGCAGGAAACGCATGAAAGTAGAATAAACGCGATCGAGATGTGCGCGCTACGCAAAATCTACGGAGTAACGCTCGCAGATCGCGTTCGGAATGAAGATGTAAGCAAGAGAGTTGGTCTGGAAGAGAGTGTCGGTGTTAAAGTAAGGAAGGACATGCAACCATCGTAGGTTCGGGCATGTGGAGCGAATGGGTGATGAAAGAATGACAAAACATACATATACAACGCGAAAGTGGATGGACGTAGGAGTCGGGGAAGGCCACGACACACCTACCACGACCAAATTAATCGTGTGTTAGTTGAAGGTGGTGTCAAGAGCCGAAGGAACCGACGTGCATGCATGAAAAGAAAAATGAAAGTTGAAGAAGCAAGTGAGGTGTGTATAGACCGTGCCGTGTGGCGCTCGATTCTTTCTGCCTACCCCGCAAGGGATTTGGCGTGAAGGTAGATACATGGATAGTATCTTTTTCATCATTGTTCTTTTACAGTAAAAAAGGATCATTCGTTCTTCATAATTCGCCTTGATGCGGTGGTGTATTCGGTAGTATAACCGATGGCCGCGCTGAGGCCCTGATTTTATTCTGGGGTCGGGCCGAATATTCGTGTGATCCACAAAATGATGTTTCGGAGTTTGGGTGCTCGATAGTCCGTTTGTTGAGGAAGGTTTATAACATTACACTTCAACGAATAGGAGCAACTATGAATAAAGTTTCGAAAACGGGAAAAGTTATTCCTTTTGAAAGTATACGTTGCGTGCGCTGAGTAAATATAATTAAAGTTACATAAAAATTGTGAATTGCGAAATTGTTCATTTTAAAGTTCTATAAAAATTCTCCTCCTATTTTTATAAGTAGTATAATACGGTAAATTTTAAAAAAAGTAAAACTAAAAACCGGGTAAAACTATTCACACAAATATCTACTCCATTCTATTCATTGTTCGCCAGTGCGTTGTGTTCCGCCCCTACTTGCGTTACTATCGTAATCTGTCACCGACCGACGCGGCGCCGCGTGAATATGGCGCGCGATCTGTAGCAAAGGGGCGCGGGGGTAGCGGCAGTGAATCATGCGATTTGGTTAGGGTCAGGCAAGCTCTTAAAGACAATTTCCTTTCGTGGGTTAATTAATTCCAATACTGATATTATGAGATCAGTACATTCCAATATGTTTCAACTTCCGTAGATTCATACAGTGATAATATGAAAATATTATTAAATAGCTGAGATCATATTAATTGTAAAACAACTTCAGGAATTTACTACTTGTCATTTTTTGCACTTGGTATTTTATTGCAGAGAACAGTTCCTATCATACACGTTTATGAGTATGTAAATTTCAACCATTTTACTAAACAGTAGTTGCACGTGTTTGTGTACTTTATTTTGTTTCTATACTTAGCACATTGTAACTTGTTTCATTTTATGATGATTTTATAGTATCCATAATCATATAGTTATAGGATGCGGTTACGCAGTAAAACGTTACAAAGTTATTTATTTAGCTGTTTTCCTACCGGTAGTCTGTTTTCTGTCGGTCTTACAAAATGTATGCGTCTCAATAACGAGTGGGAGATGTTATAATAAATGGCTCACTTTACCCTGCCTTTGAGACGTACCCCGACGTAGTGCATTTATAATGTACAAAACATGGGATTTTCTCAGCAACGCTGGCTTAATTTTGGCTAGATGAAGATAACTTGTGTCATAGGATCTAGATAACCGATAAACATATTATATATTTATTAAACACCTGCCTAGAGGTACCTACTCGTACCTATATCAAACAGAAAATACACCCAAACTCCGAAACAAACATTGCGGAACATAAATAACAAGTATTTATAAAATTACCTAAGTTATTTATGTGTCAAATAACGGTTATATCATCAAAAATATAATTAAATTTTATCTCATATCTATAATTTAACAATATATTGGAGAATGATTATGATAATTTATACGCCATATTGAATCGAAGTTACAAATTGGTTAGCATATAAATAGCGTAGTTTAGTTATGACTTATGAATTTATGAAGCATATTTTGATATTCTATAAATATTTACATTAATCTACGCTACTAACGGATATTACTATAAAATTACGTTATACTATGTTGAATATAACCAAAGAGAATGTAATAGTAAATTACTTACTACGTATACCTGCAGTACCTAGTAATTTTTGCACCTCCCTAGTCTTGCGTTAATTTTTACCGACACCTTTGCATTTTATTTTATTTTCTGACACGCTCGTTCACATAATTCCACAACAATAAAGCTTCTGTTCTGCCATTATAATCTTTACATCCAACGTCTCTCGAAGGGGAACTTTCTATACGAAATATCATCGTGGCCATTGTGCCTCTCTCTATTTTACTCCGCTCCGCACAAATGGGTTTTGTACGAATGTTGTGAAGGCTTTTATTCTGAGGTGCGAATGTAAAATGATTCAATAGTGAGGAGCACGCGATTCTGTTCCTGGCATTCGAGTTATTAAATTTTATTATTAAAATTTTGTTTGGAGAGCGAGAGAATATTTATATTTAGGAATTGGCGATAAGGGGAAAAAAGGAAACCATTAGGGTCTCGAGAAATTAGTCGAACATAAAAAAGTGGGCGCCGGTGGTTGCGGGTGCAGGTTATCTCAGTTATTTGTCGTATCAAGTGGTTCCTTTGCCCGCGCCGCATCAAAGGCACCGCGCACGGTAGCGCTCATACTGCTTATTACCTATTTGGGAATGTTACAGGACAACTTTATGTCATACGTATTTATTTTTTATTACGTCTCGTAAAAGTTACGAGATAGGCTTGTTTATCTACACAACTCTCAAATTATATACTTGTATGCCAGATTGTGGTTCGATTTCGGGGAAGCAATCTATTAACAGCATGCAGGTATTGGCTTAACTTTGTGAGATATCTCTACTAGATAACGTCGCACACCGGTTGTAGAATTTGTTTAGAAAAATTGAATTTCATTAGAAAGTTCTTCAACCATTTCGAACTATCATTTTAATTTTTTTAATTTTTCTATTTTTTTTTATGTAGATCTATCTATCATTTATTTATATCTATCATTTTAATATTACATTAAGTTTAATGTGTAGTACCTATTACAAGCAGTGTCGCTAAACTTAAACACTATTGTAATATTACGACTAAATTGGCATTGTTTGGAGAGAAAACTAAAATTGTTGTTTATCTCAAAATGGTTTCAATTTCAATGAGATATTTAGCATGATTCACAGATCATTTGTTTTGTCACGTAATGTGACATAGATAATAATTATTCACATCTGCAGCAGAACTTCCGCCATTATTTTAAAAATTATAGTAGTCCATTTTGTAATACAGTTTTTATTTATGGTTTCTACTTGTCTGTCTGTGTAAGAGGTGATGAGGTATTGTATAATTTTGAACAGGAAGTGGGTACACCGCAACTTTTCGTACCTGTTGACTGAAACGTAAACAAAAGCAATAGTTAGAGAAAAACAGTAGCAAGTTGCACTGTGAAAAGAGTATGCATACAGTATTGCATCTCGGCGGTAACCGCAGTTGTAGGGCTGCCCAAAGGTCGTCAGTATCATTGTTGAAAAATTCAGTATAACTGATTGTATTATTGAAGGCTAGCAGACGTCACGCCGTTTTACCCGCGTGGCTCCCGTTACCGTGGGAATACGGGAATAAAATATAGCCCATGTCCCCCAGGGTAGGTAATGTAGCTTTCCAACATTGAAAGAATTTTTCACATCGGTGCAGTAGTATCGGAGCCTTTTCGTTGCAAACAAACAAACGAACAATCAAATCTTTCGTCTTTATAATATTAGTAGATGTCAAAAATACAATCAGTCACGATCCACATTCGGCAATCCACTAACTCAATTCTTTTCAGTCGCATTGTATAAAAATAAACAATAAACATACTGTTTATGTATGTACCTTGGTCTAAGATAAAATTTACGCAGTTCGCACCATGCTTAAGTATACATGTGCTTTCAAACTTAATTAGTGTCTTTTAATAATTTTATTAATTATCTATATCTGTAGTTGTGTCACTGTCTCACTCCTCCCAATAATAGTAGAGAGAGACTTTCGACTTTAACGGACTTAATACCGTCATTACACTTCTGTTACTTTCTTGATACACGTTTTCATGGATTAAGTAATAGTAGTGTTAAACACGCTATTACATAATATTATAAATCACCTATAGAAAAAATAAAATGTCCAATGTCCATATTATCTTGACAATATTTAGTAAGAAAATAAAGTATACGTATAATAATTAAGTGTCAATTAAATAAAACTATACTGCACAATAAATTGTGGTTGGTTATAGTCATAAATTATAGCTCAGTTCTAGGGTTGTCACCCACACCAGGATTATACTGACCGATGCGATCAGGGACATCATCAGTTGGATGCATCTGGAAACTTGCACTTATGTGATGTGTTGCAAATTTTCAACCCCTACTAAGGAAAGTAATGGAATCTTAAATCTTACATTTTAATGCGTTTTGGATTATTTGTTCTTAGGATTGTGTTCATCTTAGGATAGCTTAGATCTAAAAAAATACATAATCCATATCTTTTATCCTAACTTTTAGCCCAGAAAAGCAATGAATGCTACATCTTTTAGTCTCTTGCTGAATAATGTTATTCCTAAGTGGCATTCTCAAAGTCATAAAACGGTATTCCAAGTGCAAATTTTGTTATCAGTATAAGGAGCAGCCCTAATAACATCCGCTGCATGCTCAGCCCTTGCGCAACGACTCAGTATCTCAACAATTTGTCGTTCTTAAGTCTATGCGGGTACGGTCCGTATGCAAATGACACCGTTGTTTATTGTCACTCGTTAGCGGTTAATCGTTTACATCGCGCCTCGAATAAACAAATATCCATTACTATCTTTGAAATTACTAATAGAATTACACAGTGTTAGCTTACTCATTTGCATGTTCAGGTAGCGTTATAAATGTTTAGATAGGACGTTATTATGGCTAATAACGTTCCTATCATAACTGCTGTATCCTGTCCCTATGTTATGGACCGGTCACAATATTTATGTAAACTCGTTTTAGATTATTACAGGCGGTGAATGTGGTTATTTGTGACATAAGCTTTTAAGCTGCTTTTTACTTGACATTTTTAATCCTTTACATTTTAGGAAAAGCTACTTTTCTTAATGAGACTAATCAACTGTGATTACTTTGGACATTTGCCTTGATTGTCTATTCTATTATTGTATAATTATTGATCTTCTATGGTCTAAATGTGAAAAGTGATAACTTAATCATTCAATTAAATTATTTAGTTGCCAAAACTTACTTCATTTCATAAGATAAAATTAGGTACTTATTTAATATTATTCTATCATTTCTCTTTATCAAATAAAATATTGTTAGAATTATATTCATACTGAATGGAAATAAACCCACGCGCCAATGACAGAATTTTAATCAAATGGTTTTAATTTAACACATACGTTTCGTAGACATGAATTTGTATTAATTTTTGATTAGTTATTTCCATTATGTTAGTCAAATATAAATACAAATATATTTATTTATTAATGAGACAAATGTTACAATAAAGCATAATAACTATTTACAATATGAATAAATCTAACTAAACTAAATCTAAATAGGGCCCCCGTGGCATTGTGCCCAAAAGACTGGCAGCATTCCCCCTTTGAACGGCGATGCCTATTCGTTGGGAGAAATAACTGCCAGCCCTTAGGTCACCAGTTGACTCCACAAGACGCTTCTTCAAAATTTTAAAAAAATTATGCGCATTGGGACCCCATGGACCTAGGGTCTCGACACCGACTGGAATAAAATTGTACGACGAGCCGAGACCCTTATACTTATTTATTTTTTTATATTCTGCCGCTTCCGCTGCTGCGCTGGCTTTTTCTTTTGTTCTAGGCAGATGGGACGGGGCCAAAATATAAATTGAACACAATTATTGTTTAAATTATGGTAAAATACGGATTTTGTCATGTACTACGATCAAATTATTACCAAACAGACGCTTTCACGTCATCCCTTAGAGTACAGTGTACATCGTGGATTGCTAAGAATAATAAGTTTTTCATACACTAGAGAATAATAAGTATTTCATATAAGTACAGAAGAAATTTTAGTGCTACATAAAAGGTAGTTTTCACATATGAGAAATTACTATATGAGTACAGAATTGTAGTTTATTAGACTTGCTGTATCATGCTTTTCGTGAGGGTATTGTGTCGTCAGGAATATTGTGCAACTTTTCTAAAGCAAACACGAACTTGTATGTACTTAAAACTTATCGAATAACCTCTTTCAAAAGCAGTCAAAAGGAATATTCGTTTACTAGAAAGTTCATCGAGTTCAGTTAGAACCTCATTAAACACATTATGTTAACTACATTGATTGCTGATTGACGTCTATTGAGCCGGCAAACCTTATCTCTAGTCAGGGTAAATTAACACAACACAGATTATTATATTTCTATCTTTTAGTACCTGCTGTACAATTATGTAGTACTAGCGGACGTCACGCGGGTTCACCCGCGTAGTTCTCGTTCCCGTTCCCGTGGGAATACGGGAATAAAATATGGCCTATGTTCACCGCAAAGAGTGTAGCTTTCCAACAGTGAAAGAATTTTTCAAATCGGTCCAGTAGTTCCGGAGCCTATTCGATGCAAACAAACAAACAATCAAATCTTTCCTCTTTATGATATTAGTATAGATGAACAAGTTCCCCTTTGCGTACACGAACTGAATAAAATTTCGCCGACAAAAAGCTCCCAGTAGTCTGTTTTTGGCCATGAACTTTTTTTTTCTCTCTAAACCAGGTTCTCATGATTTGTGGACAGGTGGCGCGGGAGTCGTATCGCGGCATCTTTGTGTTACGTGCTTTGATCTCGCCGCAGTATTGTGCGCGTGCTCTCTCAACTTTTTGCCTCAAATTGTCTGATATTGATGCGTACTGATTTGTTGTGAATTTTTCAATAGATTTCGTAGTTTTAGAAAAATCTTTGTACACGTTTGTACAGACTGTCTGGCGTCATATTTCTCTTAGTATAATGTAAATATAAATTATTTAAATGGAATAATTGAGACTAAGACTTATTTATAAAGCTCCTAGTAGAGTAACGTTAGCTTGATCAGTTTTAAGATAGGCCTTATCCTGGTTATACATAGATCTCTAATTTCGTTTTTCTCTCCCCAGGTCTAACCGCGGAGCTGTTCTATGTGCGGGATGGGCAAGTCAACTTGTACGCTCTCAACTTCGTAGTACCAGTGCCAGCTACCATCGGAGAGCTCCATTTCACGTGGCAGAGTCTAACTAGGAAACCGGTAAATATATTTTTTAATTTCGAAAACCATTTGGATATCCAATTTTTGTATGAAGATGTAGACTTAGAGCTTTCTTTCTTGCAAGAAATAGGTTATTTTTAAACAACCATTTCGTATTTTGCGGTTTATGTAAAAACTAGCTGTTCCCTGCGGCTTTGTCCACGCAGAAGTCGTTATCGTGTAAAAACATACCCTCAAATATCCATTGTTTTCCAAATTGCTTCCAATCTCTTATCCGGATTAGAAACCAGGAGCTGCTTATACACTTCTAGTAATTATGATTTCAGCACCCAAGTACACTACAGTATTGTTTCTTTATCCGAGCTTTATGGGAGAGCCAAAGCTATGCAGAGTAATTTATAAATGTATCATTCATTCATTACTTTTGGAAAATGCAACCTTATCACCGGCAATGATGACCGGCGCTGTTCAAACCTCACGGATCAACAAAACAAACCCTTATAAATTTGACCCAACGCTGATTTATGTCGTACATGTGTGCAAGTCGAAAGTTTAGAAAAACATCTTGGTTAATAAATTTCCCTTTTGAAGCGTGGTCCTTCCTTTACAAAGCAAAACGTATGGTATTTTATTGAACAAATCCTTTTCCGTGACACTATAAGTTTGGAGTCCATGAACATAACTTTATTTAATTTACATTTAAGGCACACTTCACGGTATTCTATTCATATAACTTAAAATAATACTTGAATACGAAATTGATAGATAGTGATAGACATGGTGTGCGGATTGATGCGAATATTTACACGCAAAAACGTTTTGACGAAACAATCGCACTATTATGGTAATGCGTGCCGCGAAACGAATGCGAAATTGATGATCGTTCACCTCACGTCCTAAGTCAACAACTCTTTATCCGCAATTAAAAAATCGTTTTCCTTTCGACACGGATGTTATTTTTTTAAAGTTTTCGCTATGCCACACGGCACCGTCTCGACACGAACTTTGATGTTCCTAATCAACTTTGGAAGAAAGTTGAAATCTTTCAAGTCGACGGATAGGAACTTGGTCATGTTTACACCCTCCCTCTTCCAAACGAGCATATTCTTATGGTAATGCCGGATCCCTCACTGGAGTTGTGGAAACTTTCGTTGCCATAAAATTATATATCTGATACAGCAGCATCTGCCCCGACTTTTGATTGATTATACTTGTTCAGGGCTATATTTCTTCAATACTCTTGTTAAAACTGTAATTCAAATTGTATCGCTTTTCATGCTAATGCTCTAGCAGGCTGCTCACTAAGTGGAATAATTTTTATGCATTACGTATACGGCTTCGCATCTGTAACCAAATATTATGTGCATTTATTTATTTCATCCGTCGCCGCCAGCACACACGGCCAATCCAGACTGAAAGAAGTTAGTTCAGCGGCTGTACGAACCACTCTACTATTCAATAGCCAGAATACAAAAATATCAACTGTAGTACGTACTAGGTATCACACAAACAAGTTCAGTCAACTTGTCAATAAACATCTGCTTATTGAGGACGTGTGTTTGCAAGTCATACGAGTACGTCTGCCAGATTGCTGAATGTGCCATCAATTTAAATGTATTCACAGTATCATCTGTGATGATAAGTTGACTTTATTTACTTGTTGCTTTTTGTATTGACTTTTGCCCGCGACGACTTCAATCCAAAAATGGCAGCTAAGCTATCATAATTTTGCTACAGTAGTTTAAATAGATTCGTTGTGAAAACGTAGCACAGCACACTAATAGAATTGAGTTCATGCTTTAGTAAAGATATTAGGTATATGTGACCCGGATTAACTTCTCTGTCTAAAATTGTTTAAAAGGGCCGCACGCCGCCGCCTCGGCGACGCCTTTACTTTGCCACGTTTGGGGTCGTCCATTAATCACGTGAGGCTCGAAAGGGGGGGGAGGGGGTCTGACAAAAATCACGAAACATCACCAGGGGGGGTGGGGGGTGTAGTGAGATATCACGTGTATTTATTTCGAACGGCAACTTTACAACCCTGAATTTGAGATCACTGTAATTTCTGAACAACAAAACCTACAATATTAAAACTTGTATGGAATAATTCATAAAGCACTTAATTCCTTACTTACATCAGAAATTTATTGAAATCGGAATACCTATGCGTTGATCATACAACACAAAAATAATTTTGTTTTTCAACGTGTCTCCCAAAGGAACCGCGCAGAATATCGGCATCAATCCGATAAATAATAATCTTAAATTATGTCAGTATTATTTAAAATATTATTTAATCCATAGTTTTGGCGTGAAACAGAAAGACATACAAATAAAAACTTTTTAATACAGTTGCTCAAAAAGTGGCGTATTACAGGGACGTTTAGCGTTCGGGATGTGGGCTATTACACACTCGTGCTTTTTTCTTTACCTTTCCCGCACTAGTGCGCGTTTCCTTTCCCAACTGTCAAAATAATGTGTGATTCATGCAAATATTTCAAAAAAAGATACTAACTTGTTTCAATATCAGATTAAAAGTAATTTTAATTAAAATTTAAACATAAATTAATATAAGTATCGGCCAAATTAAATTTATAAATATAAAAAAAGTTGGCTGTATGAAGTGCACTGCCATAGTCTCTGCTTAGGTAGGTATATATTCTTTTACGGTTGCCGCCATTTTGGACAATTCAGGTTTATTGTGTTTTTATTATTTTATTAAATTGCTTAATTTTTTCGCAACTGTATTAAAAATAGTTGTTCAATACAACGTGTGGGATTGTTATTTCAACTCGTTCCGACTGTCCACCCTCGCCTTCGGCTCGGGTCAACATCTGTCGAACTCGTCGTAATAACATAAATCCCACACTTATATCGAAAACTATTATTTTAATACAGTTGCTCAAAAAGTGGCGTATTACAGGGACGTTTAGCGTTCGGGATGTGGGCTATTACACACTCGTGCTTTTTTCTTTCCCATTCCTGCACTCGTGCGTTTTCTTTCCCAATTGTCAAAATAATGTCTATTCATGCAAATATTTCTCAAAAAAGATACTAACTTGTTTCAATATCAGATTAAAAGTAATTTTAATTAAAATTTAAGCATAAATTAATGTATGTATCGGCCAAATTAAATTTATAAAAATAAAAAAAGTTGGCTGTATGAAGTGCAGTGCCATAGTCTCTGCTTAGGAAGGTATATATTCTTTTACGGTTGGCGCCATTTTGGATATTCAGGTTTGTTGTGTTTTTATTATTTTATACAATTGCCTAATTTTTTCGCAACTGTATTAAAAATAGTTGTTCAATACACGTGTGGGACTGTTATTTAAACTCGTTTCGACTGTTTACCCTCGCCTTCGGCTCGGGTCAACACTTGTCGTAACTCGTTGTAATAACAGAAATCCCACACTTGTATCGAAAACTACTAATTTTAGCTTCAGTATCGTATGTAATGGAAGTTACATAGATAGAATGTCTAGTAAAAAAAAATATCTTGGAAAATAATTACCATATATATTGGACGTACAGATTTTAAACTCTATAGTTTTATTATAAGTTATATATAATATATTAGACTAGCCGATGCACGCAGCTATGACCCCGTCCACCGATGATCATTCCTTGTTTCGAAGACGCCTTCAGAGCCCACCCGCTCACCGCTCTCTACCCTCTCTGCTTCCAGAGAAGCGCTCGAGAGCGGTGCAATGCGGGCGAGAACCCCGAAGTGTTGGGGGCCCCCGTCCGGGCTGGGCCGACGTGTAAAATCTTTGGATATCAATGCCGGCTGTAAGATGAGGAGGAACTCCACGGGGTTTAGTGGGTAGGTGCTGACCCCGCAGCTAAGATGATGGTGCCAAACCACGTTCCCCCCGTAGCAAAAAAAAACGCAGCTCAGTCAACGTGGATATCGATAGTCGTGACCAAAAGCATAATTATCGCATGGAAATTCAACCTTGATTATTGTACTTTTGCTCATAACTTCGCTTCTATTTAGCCAACTGCGGTCAAACCAACGTAAGATTTTGAGCTTGACAAACTGACACCTTCTTTATTAGCTCCAGAATAATGAATATTATATAGAAACACGACGGGAGTAAATGCAACGAAAAAAAATATTTATTAACGATATCCGTCTCTATTATGTGACGCAAACGAAGTTGCGCGGATTAGCTAGAAGTTGGATAGATAATATCAATAGAGACTTCTATGTACAAAATTTAAAAAAAAAACTTTGTAGATAGTTACTAAAAATACACGTGATTCGGCACAGGGGGGGGAGGGGTAATCTGAAATCTCACCAAATATCACCAAGGGGGAGGGGGGGTCCAAAAAATGCCCAAAAAAACCTCACGCGATTAATGGACGGCCCCTTTGATAAAAAAAAGCTTTGCCACGTATGGTTACGGCTTAGTAGCGATCACGAGCCGCAGCCCTTCGGCGTTATCAACATCTTAGCGAGCTTTGTGCTGCCGCTACTATCAGATCTGCTATTTCCCCTCATTCCGGTGCAAATCCCTTATTTATCAGGCGGCGCCTTTGACTGCGCTGAACAAATATTTGGGAACTAGTTAAATAGCACCGATGAGCGATCCCGGCACTATTGTCTGTGCTCACTGAGTGCCGAGTGATAATATTTAATTAGCGGGTGCCGTGTCGCACCTACGCTGCTTTATGAGCAGTGTCCGCTATGTATTTACGCCTCCGCGGTAATGCGTGTCTGACGAACCGGCCAAAGGGCCCGCGGCGAATACTGTTTGTTTAACCATTCATGTAACGCCGCCCCATGATTAGTTAGATAATGAGCAGCTCGTGATCATAATATTTAATAACAGGTTACAAAACGAGCTCAGAGACATCTTTACAACATAAACCTACCTCCTAGGCGGGCATAATACATTCAGGTCTTCCACATAAGGGAAATGTAAATCACGTCATTGTACAGAACATCCATCTGCATAAGCAAATAAAGGCAATGTCCATCGGCTACAAACTGCGTTGTTTATGCATCAAATAAAGGAGCGAGGTTCGTGATCTCACCGTTACATTTGACATTTGATCTCTTCAGACACAACTATGGCTCCAAGTCAGACCGTTTAGGGATAACTGGCATACCGTTGCCTGTCCGTCAATTGCCCATACTGATACAGTTACATCGTGATGATGTAAACCGTTAGGAATGTGTAATATGTCCTAAAACTGTCATGAATATTTTTTGTTCCAGTTACCATATACGTTGAATGTGGAGCTGTTACGGACACATGTGGATTCGTTGCTCCCACAAGACGCAATGCACCCGCCGACATTTAATATTTCAAGCCAAGGATACGTGCCGACTGAGCCGCAGACGTGGCGGGTCGACTTGCCGTGTACACACACTGTCGCCGCTGAAGTAGACGTTATCATATCTTTGAATGTGTCAACGGGACCCTCCTCCACTATTTTACATTTTAAAAGGAAAAAGATATGTCTTAAAGAAGCACCCAGGCCCGCTGTTAGGGTAGATAGCGTACCGCATTCAGCTACGTCTGCTGATATATTCTATGCTGGAGCTGGTTGTGCTGGCGGAGTGCTCTTATTAGCTGCAGTCGCCGCTGCTGCTTGCAGGGCAAGAGCAAGGAAACTCCGTCGAGCGAGAAGTGATGAACAAGACGCTCATGCCTTTTTGCCTGACTCTTCATGCAAGTCCGCTGCCAGCTACACCAGCTATCGTCGACCTACGTCATTACCGCCTGTCCCAGCCGAAGAAAAGGCAAGAGATCTTCAACAGAGGATTGCCGAATTAACGATACAGAGATGTCGAGTCAGACTGCGTTCAGTCGCGATGGAAGGCACTTTCGGTAGGGTATACAGAGGCACTTACGCTGATGAAGAAGCTAGAGAACAAGAAGTTTTGGTGAAAACAGTTGCTGAGCATGCTTCACAAGTACAGGTACTTAATATTTTTACAATATGTTCTACCTCAAATATTCCAACAGTAAATTAAATCCTTAAAGTGAGTCAGTTTCTCGTAATAGAATAGAAATCTTATTGAAATCTTTTTCCCCAGGTATCCCTACTTCTTCAAGAAGGCTGTATGTTGTATGGCCTGCATCACGAACGGGTGCTGTCTGTACTCGGCGTCAGTATTGAAGATCAAACTGCTCCATTCTTACTGTACCCTTGGAACTCTAGCTGGAGGAACTTAAAGCAGTTCCTTCTAGCGTGCCGAGGAGTGACAGTCGGGGGTGCTGCACAAGGGGCGCCTCCACCTCCTTTGACCACTCAACATGTTGTTCGGATGGCGCTCCATGCATTAGATGGACTGATGTACCTTCATTCACAGCATGTCTTGCATAAAGATATTGCTGCTAGAAATTGCATGTAAGTTTTTATCTTTCAATTTACTTTTCATAAACCTCTAAAGATTACAAAATAGACCAACGTAACCTATGAACGTTTGCTTACCAAAACTGCCGAACTCCCGCTGATGACCTTTAAATTATGTAGTCATGATATTAAAATCCCATTCAATGAAATGTTAAAACAATGCTAACCAATTTTTTTTCTTACAGAGTGGACGAAAACCTCCGAGTAATGATCGCAGACAATGCTCTATCAAGAGATCTCTTCCCTGCAGACTACCACTGTTTAGGGGACAACGAAAACAGGCCTATCAAATGGCTAGCTTTAGAGGCTTTAACGAAGAGACAGTTCAGTCCTGCAGCAGACGTGTGGGCCCTTGGTGTGTTACTGTGGGAACTTACAACGTTAGCACATCAGCCGTATGCTGAAGTGGATCCCTTCGAGGTAGCAGCGTACTTGAGGGATGGCTATCGGTTGCAGCAGCCAGCAAACTGCCCCGATGAACTGTAAGTATATCTTTGTACTCATAAAGGACTATAGGAAAGTTTTGTTCTATTTGCAAGGCTCGTGTCTCTATCTCATGCAACTGAATTTTAAAGTAGAAATTCTCAATCGATTGTACTACTGAAGTTGAGTGATAGTACATAGTTATTTATTTAAAATTAAATCCAAAACGACCGACTAAGTACTAAGTAAGATGGCGGACGAGTTATTTTGTACATCTATAGGATTTGTGAAAAATAAACTTCAACTTAATAATACCTCACTACCCATTTCTAAATAAAATGTATCTTTTACACAATCGTATTCATGGTTTTTTTTTCACAGATTTGCGGTGATGGCGTACTGTTGGGCGATGTCGCCCGATGACCGGCCGACGTTACCACAATTACAGATCTTCCTACGGGACTTCCACACACAACTCACTAGATTCGTGTAAAACATTTTTTGTAGCCTAAAGACATCCAAAGACGACAATAAAGTGTAAAGCTTGTAAAGAACTAATATTAGTGAGAGGCCTTATAGTGAAGTGCACGTGACTAAGTGACAAGTGAAATTCTTAAGAGACTGATTTTTATGCGTTTAATTGTAACTTATTTGGTGTATACGTGAAACAAAATATAAATCGTGAAATGTGGGCGTATAGCGCTCTGCCTGCCCCTGTGGGGATAATGGCGTGACTATAAATGTATGTATGTAATTTATTTTGGTTACCATAATTATCACACACTGGATTTTATCATCTTCTAGTACGTAGAGTTATTGTTTTGTTTACGGATTTTTTATCTTTTTTAGTAAACATGTTTCTTAAATCGTTTGACAGGAAAGTATTATGACGCTTTTGGATCTAGAATACATCAATCAATGTAATCAGCCTATAGTAGTCCACGGCTGAACATAGACCTTCGTTTTCGCCATAAAAGACTCTGATTGACCTTTCCTCGGGTCTACCATCTCTTGAGCAATATTATTTCAATCTTACTTTAACTTTTAGAGTGCGAATCGGACTAAATAAATCCACCACAGATTATAAATACAGAACATAATATCCTGATGCACTGCCGACGGACGGTCCGATTCACACTGTGAGAATTGAAGTAAGATTTAATGAACTTTATACTACGGTAGTAGATCATGGAAAGGGTCACATGGTGACTGTAAAACTGACTGATTTTGTGCCATCTGCTAAATATAATTCGTATTCAAAACAATATTATCTACTAGTTCCTTTTATTATGTGTGATAATTATTATCTTCTTTTAGTTTTCTTTTTGAAATTACGCTCTGCTTTAAATAGTAGATATGTTCATTATAAAATAACTACTGTTTAAAGTTACATATTTATCGTGTTAGTTGTATTAGTTGAACACCTCATAACTGCCATATTAGAATAAATAAATTTTGTACATATTTAAATATAATTATATTATGTGAAATGATAGCGTTTGTATTATACGTAATATTGAATGTGCCTCAGAGTTTATTGAAATGTTTTTAAGTGTTAGATAATTATAATTATTAAGACTGGGTAATAAATAACTTTTATATTATAACAGTTCAAATTCTGTCGCACAATGTCTTGTCTATTAATCGAATAAATTGAAATGTATTTTTATCTGTGGACTTTTATACTCTTGGACCACATTTTGATAAACTGTAATTTCTAAATTTGAATGCAGAGTTAATTCTTTAATTGATATTAAATGTAACGTATTCAAAAGTCTGCTTTCAAAGTCTTCTAAATTTGAATAAAGACTAAATTCCTAATTTGAAATTAGTAACGTATTGAAACGTAAAGTTATCTTACAGACTTGTGATTGGTTATGATTAAAATTAATGACTGAAAATTCAACGAATATTTACACGTAGATCTCATGTCATCAAAATTATTTCATGAATAAAAGTTATTCCAATAACCATTAGAAGTCCATTTCGCTGTCTTGTATTTATTCGATGATTCCGATTAAGATTGTGATCTTATTCATTGCGCAGAACACCTTTTTGTGTACTTCTTAGAAACTTGACATTAATTTTATCAATAATCTAGAGTCATAAAATATGTAAAGCTTTTAGTCGTAATGTTCGGCTTACCTCTAATTTGTTTTTCAGGGTATGGAATTTACTTACCTGAGCAATGATTCATAAACGATCTAAGATATTACTTCCTGAATTTGAATTTGAAAATGAATCGAATTTATATGTGATTTGACATCGAACCAATCTTAATTGAATAATTTTATAATTAGAATTGATGAGATTTGTCAATGAAAAAAATGTTTTTTAGTTCTTATGAATGATTTATATCTCTTGGTTCTGAAATAAAGAAACAATTACTGATTATTGCTAATTATTATGTCAAGTTTGTCTTCGTACTCTAATTAATAATAAAGTAAACGTTGACCTGATATTTAGGGCAGCAGTATCAAATATTTGTACATGTGTAAATATTATGAGACATAATGTGAATATAAGAGTGACAAATATTCAATACGTGTGTTTATTTACATTACAATGCCCCGAATTCCGACTTATTCTGAGTTTTGGAACGAAGTTCCTTATCGCGCGTTGAGAAAGGGGGCTAGACGGAAAAAAATCTCACGAAAAGTTGTAACGACACTTTTTTAACCGACTTCAAAAAAGGAGGATCCATTCGGCCGTTTATATGTTTTTGCTATAGTATGGAGGGTAGAGGTACCTCTACCCCCATACTATAGCATATCCTCCGATAGCATATCCCTCCATACTATAGGAAGGGGGGTAATAAAATGGGGGTTAATAATAAAAAAAAAATTATTATAAATTAAAAAAAAAAATATTACAATTCCTTCACTAATTAATCGAAAGGAACTTCGTTCCATCCGGGTGTCCCTTGACACCTCTCAAGTTTTTTTAATATATCTTTGAGTTCTGCTTGAAATTTATCGGCGGATTTTTTGACAATGTTTAAACAATTTGATAAAAGTTTTAGGCTAAGAATTCAGACATTTGAGGTGTGCTCGAGTACGGCAAGCTCCTACTCTACACGAGCACTACGGACGCAAAAGTGTCTGAATTCTTAGTCAAAAACTTTTAGACTATTTTTGAAAAGCAATTAGTATGCTAACTGATCATAAATTTTATCGCTCCAAGACGTATATAAAAATATGTGGAAAATTTGGTTAGTTCCGAGTAGGTATCGGTGTCTAAGTGCGCCTTCACACTAGCGTTTTTCCGGCGTAGGCGTACGATGGACGTATGCGCGGCGCCGACGCGACGTATACGCCGCGTTGGCGCGGCGTCTCCACTGGAACACATGAGTACCTACGCTCAACAAGCGTCGGGCGTGCGCGACGTATACGCGACGTATACGCCGCGTTCGCGCGGCGTCTCCACTGGAACACATGAGTACGCTGAACAAGCGTCGGGCGTGCGCGACGTATACGCGACGTATACGCCGCGCATACGTCCATCGAACGTCTACGCTAGCGTCAAGGCGCACTAAGTCGTTAAGTACCTTGCACGCAGTGCGAGAAGATGCAGGTTCGAATCCTGCTCGAAACCAATTCTTTTTCCATATTTAAAATTTATGATCAAAAACTTTTATTCAAATTCTTAACCACTGTCCAAAATCCCATCAATAGGAGCGGCGCCGGTCCTAGAAGAATTCTGCGAGTGTACCGCTTCTGACGTTGCTACCGTCCATTATTCGGTGACCACTTTCTATGAGGTGGGTCATAAGCTTGCCGCTTTCGTGGTAAAAAAATATGAAAAACCAGAGAGGGATAGGAGTGGAACAAAAAGTAGAAACAGGGCCGTCTTAACCGGGGGTTCAGAGGCGCGGCCGCACCCGGGTGCCGAGCCCGAGGGGGCGCAGGCCGAGCTCTAAACATTTCGATATTTCCTTACCTAATTAAACTTTAACTCATAAGTATAATATTAACGCCATTCCCCCGTTTCGTAAACTAACGTCAAATAAACACCTACATGCATAAAAATATAGGCATCACCCATTTAAATTACCATTGTATTATGGTCGCTTTTGCCTTTCGGCACGTGTCATACTGCTCACGATAGGTTATAACACAGTGATGATCAGTGTTACTCACCAACTAGCGCGAGGTAGCTATGCAGAGAACTCTTTCCCAGGGCGCCTTACTACAGAGATTCCAGTGTGCGTGCAAGGGTAGGCCAGGGCTCTGACGAAAACAGTCAGGTAGGGTGTACACACATATATTTATATAACACAGAGATACACAGAGACACACAGAGAGCTTATTCACTGATAGACACAAATATCACAGGTACACAGAAGTATAGTCAGTGCTTAGGTACTTATGCTACTAAGCTACACATAAGTAGTGGATTTACTGGCCTGCAGAGTGAGCTGAGTGAGAGTGACTGCCTGTTGTTACTGCCAGGTGATGACGGCAGATACCTCTCACATGAGAAGCTCGTGTAGTCCGCACTTCCACGTTGTCGTACCACGTGCAGCCCACTAACTTATAGGTGCGGCACCAAATATCTCATCCGGCAACTAGCCCCGTAGTAAAAAACCCTGTCATGAAAGAAACGACAAATTAAGATCTTGGCTGCGCGACAGACGACAATCGACCCGCTTTGCAAAAGAAGAAGTGACTCACCAGTTTTCTGGGTAAAATGTAGCAAGATGCAATGCAGCAACCCAATCACAGCCCGTTAGGCCACGCGAGGTAACAAATAATCGCGCTTGAGCGAAAAACTGATTCGCGGCACAGTCTCAGAGCAAAAGTCAAAGGACCTCCAACTACCCCAAAGCAGGTCTCGGTCAAAAGTCCTGTCTTTCACGAAAAATCTTAACCCAAAACCCGTTCCTTTAAATGCGAAACGCTTCGTCACCGAACTTATGACATCCTGTCATTCTGACAGCAGAAATGTCACCACTGACAACCGATTAAAAAAAGATAACTCGATAAGGCTGCTTTCACATCCTAAATACTGCATCTATAGAAAATAAATGCTACAACCACCCCCCCTTTAATAGTATTTCCTGCGGATATGACACGCTGGAAATACACAATAAAGAAAACAGAAAAGTACTGACTAATAAACAAAGACAACCAGCTAGGTCCTTCAAACACCAGCTGACTACGACCATTACAATACCAAAGAAAGATCCTCCTATGTACCTAACTAGACACTGACTCGTGTACCGGTTAGGCTAAGTAACTAGAGTCTAATGCCCTTCATAGAAAACGAATGCTCCCTTTACTCACTGCCGATACCCTAACACTACCCAAGCTCTCAGGATAATGTAGAGTACTAAGAAGCGAATGAGAGAAAAACGCTCGGTGCGGTGCATAGAAGAAACTACAACGTGACAATTTAAAGTCACGTACACATATAGAAATACAAACAAAAGATTAAAATAGTCTTACATAATGATCACATAGCACTGGTTTAATAAACTAGAGAAACAGTGCTATGTAGTTACGTTAGGTATTGGAGACTGCTCCTCCTGATACTTCAGGATGTCCTTGATATGGTACTCCCCAAGATCCTTACCGTCCAGATCTGACAGCCTATATACTAAAGGGGATCGTTTAGCAGTCACCACACATTTAAGGAACTTAGGAGCTAGCTTAGCAGTAAAATTCTTGGCCTTGTTGGACAGGTAGAACGTGCGTTTGTAAACTATCTGTCCCACTTTCAGCTCTACATGCCTTTTTCTGAGGTTGTAATGCTTTTCATTACGCTGGTGGGCAACGTTCAAATGTTTCCTCACCTGGTCGTAAATGCGTTGTATTTCTCTCAGCTTGACACCGAAGGCTGATGGATCGTCTACAGAGACTGAAGTAGGATGGCACGCGATATCTGTCTGCCTGTACAGCACTCCATCCCCAATAAATTCCCTACCATGTACCAAAAAGTAAGGGGTGAAACGAGTTGCTTCGTTAACTGCAGTGTTTAAAGCACACTGTATCTCAACCAAGAACTGATCCCAAGACTTGTGTTGTGACTTCACATAGCATGAGATCGCTTGAACCACATTGCGAATAGCTCGTTCCGCCTGATTAGTTTGGGCATGATACCTAGGGTTATAATATATATTAGGTACATTGTATTTAGCCAACAGATCCTTAAATGGCTTACTCACAAACTGAGGGCCATTATCCATGTAAATAGTCTTGCAGACTCCGTGCACGAGAAACACACTCTTCTCTATGAACCTCGCGACTACAGCGCCTGTGGCAACCCGAACAGGGCACAACATGACGTATTTGCTAAAGTAGTCGGAGACCACGATCAGGTGTACGTTTCTATTGCTCGAAGTGGGAAAGGGACCAAGCAGATCGACAGAGATAGCTTCGAATGGCTTCGAAACCCGCTTCGGGCTACCCATTAGGCCGGGACGAGACGTATTTACGGGTTTGTACTGCTTGCATGTTTCGCAATTCCCAACATATTCTTTGACATCTTGGGCCAGTAATAATTTAGGGCTAACCTTTTATGCGTCTTCCAAACGCCACCATGGGCACTAAGTGTGTCATCGTGGTACTTAGAGAGCAGGGGCAAGCGATCCTCCTGAGGTACCACCAGCTTCCAGTCAAAGTCTGAAGTCAAAGAATATTTATTTTTAGTTAACCTATATAGAAGGTTGTCACGAATGTCATAATTTGGTGACTTCCTAGGGTTCTTCCGAACACTATTCATGGTGTGGTCATACCACGGGTCTTTAGTGGGTACTGCATCGAGGGAATCAATTTTGATACGAGACAGAGCATCAGGTACAACGTGGTCTTTACCTTTTCGATGCTCTATGTCAAAATCGAATTGACTGAGCCTCATGCTCCAACGTGCTAGACGACCCGTGGGATTTTTTAGCTTATGGAACCACAGAAGAGATGAATGATCCGTGACGACCGTACATTTTTGGCCTTCGACGTACTGTCGAAATTGTTCCAAAGCGAAAATCACGGCCAGAAGTTCTCGCTCAGTTGTGCTGTAGTTCACCTCGTTCTTGTTGAGAGAACGGCTACAGTAGGCGATAGGGTGCTCAACACCATCGTGAGTTTGTGTCAGTACAGCAGCAACTGAGTAAGCTGACGCGTCACTAAGAATGCGGAAGGGCATCTCAAAGTTAGGCATTTTTAATATAGGGGCAGAAACCAAGGCTGACTTTAGCAGGTTAAAGGACTGTTCAGCCTCAGGGGTCCATTCGAACTTAAGGTTCGTAGAAGTGAGTTTGCACAGAGGTTTACTAATCTTCGAGAAGTTGTTAACAAAGCGACGATACCAGCCGGCCATTCCCAGAAATCTCTTAACCTCCTTAGGGTTAGAAGGGGTGGGATAGTTGAGGATAACCTCAACTTTACCCGGGTCTGTCCGTAAGCCATGTTTGTCCACATAATACCCCAGGTATTTGAGTTCACTCCGACAAAAGTGGGATTTTTTCATATTAATAGTTAGGCCAGCATCCTTGAGTTGCTGATAGACTCTATGTAAGAGCTCTACATGCTCCTCAAAGGTGCTGGACACACAGACTATGTCATCCTGAAACGCAAATACCTTGTTGTCGAACTCGGGACCAAACAGACGGTCCATGAGGCGTTGCATCGTGGCACTGGCACCGACAAGACCGAAGCACATGGAATTGTAATGGAACAATCCTCTCCGGGGAACCGTAAAAGCAGTCTTCTCAGCAGACTGGAGTGAGTCGAATGGAATCTGCCAGTAGGCCGCACTCAGATCTACAGAGGTTAAATACTTAGCATTATTAAGATGGTCTAAGATTTGATTGATATAGGGTAAGGGGTAGGCGTCACTCTTAGACACAGAGTTCAGCTTGCGAGAGTCCAAGCACAATCTGAGGTCGCCGTTCGCCTTCTCCACCATGACCACTGGAGAGTTCCAGGCGGACTGAGACGGGGACACTACTCCCATCTCCAGCATTCGGTCCAGCTCGGTTTCCAGGGCCTTCTGCTTAAGGGGAGAGAGCGGATAATAACGCTGCTTGATCGGCTTGCTGTCACCAGTGTCAATGACATGGTGCACAAGTGAGGTCCGACCTAAACCCACCTTATCAGTGTTCAACGAGTCGAACTTTTCAATGACCTCGTTGATTACACACCTTTGTTTAGTTGTCAGGTTGTCGTAATCCTCGAGGCCACCGTTAAGGGACACAGACTCTATAGGATTATTATCACTAAAGCTATCAAGACTAATATTTTGTAAAATTAACTTATCACTTAACTTAAATTGTTGCCAGAAATCCACTCCAAATATCATGGAGGTGGTTATACCTGGGACAACATAGAACTTGACAACTCGGATAACCGAATTGTACTCAATTGGCAAAGAGATACAACCCAGACATTGCAAGTGAGTGCTGTCTGCAGTTGTAATACGAAAAGTAGGATTGATACTCACAAGATCAAAACCCAGTTCCAAGAAGATGCGGTGCGCTCCCTTACCTAGTATAGAGCAGGAGGCACCGGAATCTAGAAGGCCTAAGACATTTAAATTTAAAACCTTAACAACTAGATACGGTCTAATGTCACTATCCCGTTTAGGAAACAGGACCTTATCAGAAATAGACTCAGATACAGAGTGATGCACAGAGTTCCTAATAAGGCCCTGGCCTACGCGTTTTTTGACTTGCTAATACAGTGTGAGCAGTCTGGGGTCTTGACTCCTTTGAGACCACACCGGAAACACACCAGCTCCCTTGACTGTGTGCAGCTGTATGCAGTGTGACCGCCCCCGCCGCAACGAAAGCATTTGCGATCGTGGGGGGTAACCGGCGTCTCCACTGCAGACACCTGCTTAGCGGGCTTTTGTACACCTTTGTTCTTAAGCTGGTGTAAGTCAGATGTAATCTCAAACTTGTCAAGAGCAGGCTCATGGAAAGCGTCTGCCCTAGTACGCGCAAGCTCCAAGCGCTTACCCAAACGTCTCAAGTCATCTACAGAGTTGACATCATGCAAGGCCAGTTCCTTCATGTAGTCAGGTCTAATGTTGTGCATGAGAATGTCCAGCTGTTCCTCACTGGGCATCTTACATGACAACCTTGAGAACATGGCTTGCATTGTACATATATAGTTAACCAAGGACTCAGAGCGGGCTTGTGTACGCTGTCTTATCTCGTTCCTGAGGCGGTAATCATAATCAGGAATATCGAAGGTATCTCTAAGCTCACT
Source organism: Miltochrista miniata (assembly GCA_933228765.1). NCBI lineage: Eukaryota > Metazoa > Arthropoda > Insecta > Lepidoptera > Erebidae > Miltochrista > Miltochrista miniata. The sequence continues at coordinate 9,241,334 of OW121753.1, forward strand.
AATAAGATCCTCATATGAGATGAAGTTAGCTTTGTTTGTACGGAACCAAGACAAAGCCGGTCCATCCAACAGGTCGGAGAAAGCCATAAGGAGTCTAGGCTTAGTAACCTCCCGAGCACATCTAAGTTCCTCTAATCTCTCTAAAAACACACGTACACAAGTAGAACCATCATATTTTAAGTTAAATGAACATAAGTTAAGGGGACGTTCTTTATACACTATGTTACATGTAGAACTATTCCTACTTGAACTAGCTCGCACCGAGCGGTCCTCTCTCACTACTGGTGAAGTATATTCCACCTGGTCACGACCCGAAGGATCATCACCATCATCATCCGAACCTTCGGATTCAGAATCACTACTGGGTTCAGCCCTAGCGATGATCTTCACTAGCCTACCACGAATATCCACCAGGTCGGGGCAATCCAGACCACAACGAGCTAACCTACTCAATAAGTAGTTGGCCCTGAGGGACACCCTAAGACGACTACCCTTATTAATGAAGATGTCACCTGACTGAATAGCCTCCTCCAGCTCGGACACCTTCGGGAGGCAGATCGAGAGCTCAGCCGATGCATCAGCGGGTACCGGAGCACTCGCTTTGATGCTACCTCGACGGACGAGTCGGTGTGCCGCTCTTAGCTCACTCCGAAGGCCAGACACTGTCGTTTCCGGTTCCACTGAAATACCCATGTGGGACAGCTCGTTAGCAAGTTCATCCTTTCTTAAATAATTAATATATTTTTTCATCTGTGCCATTATGTAAAAATTTACTTACAACAATTATAAAGATAAAATGGCACAGATAGGGATCAATTACAAAGTAAAAATGTAAATTGAGTTACAACAAAGTGTACTAAGTTAGGTAATTATGTTTCAAATTGACTTTTAGAATTTAACAAAGATTAAGGGTATATTAAGAGAGAAAAGTTTCTAAATTTTCTGATAACACAGTTCAGGTTAACATTCAAAATTACAAGGTATGTACACACCTTATAAAAAAGTTTTAAGTTACACAGAGAAATTCACTAAGTTAACACAGAGAGATTCACTAAGTTTACCTTACAAGGTGAAACTATAGGATAATATATATTATATATTAATCTACACTAATAATATAATAAATATATGTGTGCACCATAAAAAAAGAACATAAAGAAGAAAAAAAACACAATAAGAAAAGAAGTGGGTATTCCAAATAAAATCAAAAAGTTTTTCCAAAATCACAGCTATTTTAAATTTTTGAATTTAGAATTTTGTGTCTTTTCCAGCCAAAGATGTAGGGAGCTGGAAGAAGACGAAAGGGAAGGTTTTGTGCTTAGCTGCTAGCACCACCAATTAACGTCCTGGAGCGTCTCGGACGATTCACCAGGATGGTTTCGCCAGAGGTAACCACCTATGCGCACACACTAGACTGAGGCTACCGCAGAGTAGACCCAGAGATTTGCCACTACGTTGGGAGCCAATTTATAACACAGTGATGATCAGTGTTACTCACCAACTAGCGCGAGGTAGCTATGCAGAGAACTCTTTCCCAGGGCGCCTTACTACAGAGATTCCAGTGTGCGTGCAAGGGTAGGCCAGGGCTCTGACGAAAACAGTCAGGTAGGGTGTACACACATATATTTATATAACACAGAGATACACAGAGACACACAGAGAGCTTATTCACTGATAGACACAAATATCACAGGTACACAGAAGTATAGTCAGTGCTTAGGTACTTATGCTACTAAGCTACACATAAGTAGTGGATTTACTGGCCTGCAGAGTGAGCTGAGTGAGAGTGACTGCCTGTTGTTACTGCCAGGTGATGACGGCAGATACCTCTCACATGAGAAGCTCGTGTAGTCCGCACTTCCACGTTGTCGTACCACGTGCAGCCCACTAACTTATAGGTGCGGCACCAAATATCTCATCCGGCAACTAGCCCCGTAGTAAAAAACCCTGTCATGAAAGAAACGACAAATTAAGATCTTGGCTGCGCGACAGACGACAATCGACCCGCTTTGCAAAAGAAGAAGTGACTCACCAGTTTTCTGGGTAAAATGTAGCAAGATGCAATGCAGCAACCCAATCACAGCCCGTTAGGCCACGCGAGGTAACAAATAATCGCGCTTGAGCGAAAAACTGATTCGCGGCACAGTCTCAGAGCAAAAGTCAAAGGACCTCCAACTACCCCAAAGCAGGTCTCGGTCAAAAGTCCTGTCTTTCACGAAAAATCTTAACCCAAAACCCGTTCCTTTAAATGCGAAACGCTTCGTCACCGAACTTATGACATCCTGTCATTCTGACAGCAGAAATGTCACCACTGACAACCGATTAAAAAAAGATAACTCGATAAGGCTGCTTTCACATCCTAAATACTGCATCTATAGAAAATAAATGCTACAAGGTAAGATAGGTTATTTCGATATACATAACAATTAAATTTATTTAACACTAGCGGACGTCACGCGGTTTCACCCACGTAGTTCCCGTTTCCGTGGGAATACGGGAATTAAAAAAAATAGCCTATGTTCACCGCAAAGAGTGCAGCTTCCCAACAGTGAAAGAATTTTTCAAATCCGTCCAGTAGTTCCCGAACCTATTCAATGCAAACAAACAAACAAACAGTCAAATCTTTCCTCTTTATCTATATCTATACTAATATTATAAAGAAGTAAAGTTTGTGTGTTTGTTAAATTGTAAGGGGTAATCTCGGGATCTACTGAACCGATTTTAAAAATTCTTTGACCAATAGAAAGCTACGTTATTGTGGAGTGTTATAGGCTATATAGCATCACGCTACAACTAATAGGAGCGGAGCAGTAATGTTTCAAAAACGGGGGACGACGGTACCTGGTAATACTCTCTCTTATGTGGCGCAAACGAAGTTGCGCGGGTCAGCTAGTAATATTAATATAGACACACACGGCAATATCTCCATTCCAAAGACACTTGATGCGCCCTTTGACATAGGTAGGCGCCCGGCGCCCGCACTTTAAGCGAAATGGCCTCTATTATTAGATGTTTAGGGTGTAATTTGTAATTTTTGCGACCTTAATGGTGGAATTTCCAAAAATCCTTTCTTAGTGGATCCCTAGACCATACAAGGAAGCTATTTGCCAAATTTGGACTTTCTAGCCCCAGCGGTTTGGGATGTGCGTTGATTATATTATCAGTCAGTCAGGACATTCACGTTTATGCTACTGCTCCACCTGCGTCTTAACACGTAAATTAACACCATAATAGCACTTCAACGTAGATGTGGTCAAGGTTTTAACATGGTAAATTACAAACGGCATTAGTAATGGCATTAAACGTTAAGCGATAGCTCGGGCTGTCAGTTTTTTTCGACACTTCAAAGGGTTTTAGCAGGTAGTTTTGCGCGCTAAGCGATTATGGCTACATTAACGCCAGTTAACGCCATCTCATTTCGCGGGCATTCATCTAAAAAATTGGGGCTTACTCTATGATTGCTTTCAACATTATGTATAAATAATATAAAATTTACAACCAAAGCATATTTTGACACCGATTTTTAAGATTAAAAATCTATTTCTGGCTATTATTTTCCGTTTGCATAGGTAGACAAAAAACGCCTTCATTTGCGGGGTTTCGTCTTTTTCTAAACTAGTCATTGTGTGATTAGGTTCAAACTCCATCTTGTGTTAACGCGTAACTTCTTGAATTAATCCACTCTAACGGCGTTGTGACGGTCTTCTCTCGTTTTCCATAAATCCATTTGCACTAATATTGTTTGCCATAATCATCCCCGATCATAATATTGTGTAATAATGTTTGCCTTAACAACTCAACAGTGATAAGTGATAACTTTTATTTGCCATAAAATGACTTTCTATAACAACATATATCATAATAATTAGTTTCTATAAGTAACACATCTCATGATCGACTCTTGACATAATCAAAATTTGATATAATTATGAAAATAATACATAATATTGTTAGGTCGAAATTAATTATTCTTAACCCTACAGAGCACCCAGTGCCACATACGGTACAACCACTTTTATCCTTCCTACAGACTTAACCAATACTCGTAGTGATATCTGTTGATTATTTATAGATACACTACAAGAGTAGTAACAATATAAGATAAGACATCTCGCATAGATGTCGTTACTTTTGCCGAGCGGTCAGCAAAAGTGCAGAGTTTGAGGTAAAGTGTCACATTGGCTGTTTGCGTGGTTTCAAAAATTCTTAAAAAAATATAAATAAAATGATTTTCAACCGGAAAAAATATTTCGATACGTGAAAAGTCTTTATTGAACCAAGGTTAGCAATATTTTTTCATTCTTTTAGTATTTGTATAGTAAAATTGTATTTTTATGGTTGTACCACATATGGTACCGTGAGCTTCAGCTCTCATTCTCATGTATGTATATGTACTACAAATGTGCTTATGAATTCTTCGTTTTTTTTTCAGACAATGTCACGTAGATTGTTACATGACCATTCAATCCAAGATTATCTTGGTATACCCTCGGGTAGTGAGGATATACCAAGGGGATCGGTCAGATCCTGCCAACTATAGCCCCGTAGCCGTCACCTCGCTTACCTTTAAAATATTTGAGCTGATCATCAACGAACAGCTCATGCGTTACCTCGAGGACCACTCGCTACTCAATGATCGGCAATATGGCTTTAGGCCAAAACAATTTACCGGTGACCTCCTGGCGTACGTGACGCATGTTTGGGGTGAGGCTATGGAGAGGCACGGCGAGTCGTTGGCTATAAGCCTCGATATTGCGAAAGCCTTCGATAGAGTATGGCACGCGTCGCTTCTTTCCAAGCTTCCGGCATATGGACTACCGCCCCGATTGTGCAGCTGGATGGACAGCTTCCTGTACGGACGACAGATACGGGTCCGTTGTGTCGGTCAGGCTTGGTGTTTTATGCAGGTTAATGCCGGGGTACCACATGGATCTGTGTTGTCCCCAACCCTCTTTCTTCTGCATATCAATGACATGCTCTCCCTTGAGAGATTCGTCCTTGCGTCGAATTCTGCTCTCACCTTTGGAACGACTCCACGAGGTACTTGCTTGATGCGCTGGACTCTATGCAGCGGCGTGCTATTCGCATTATCAACTGCCCGGAGGTGTCGGAGAGTCTGGAGCCATTGGCGCAGCGAAGAACTATTGCATCTTTGGCTGCATTCTACCGTATCTATCACGGTGAGTGTTCTGCAGAACTCTTCAACCTAATCCCGCCCTGTCCTTTCCGATCCCGAACAACGCGTGCTGGACAGAGATGCCACTCTCACACAGTGGAGACAGTCTTCGCTAGAACTAAACGATTCAAAAGATTGTTTCTCTGTCGTACCATAAGAATCTGGAACGACCTACCAGCGCACGTATTCCCTCCTCTTACACTCCTGGGTTCTTCAAGCGGAGTGTGAAGAGGCACATCATAGGGCCGCCAACTTGAGGACCACTGGCTATAGTCTTACAGACTATGACAGTAGCCCCCAATTGCTAGATGTTGCTGTGACTTTCAATCAGGCGGCGGCATCATTTTGGCGAGCTAAATATAAAAAAACATACACTCACAGGCACACATACGAGCAAATTCATAAGCTAAACTATTTCTAAAATGTTCTAATTGATTACCAAAAAAATAGAGTTAAGGCTCAGTGTATCACATGTGGAACCGAAATAAAATTTCGATTTTTTACTAAAATATTTGATTTTCATCATTTTCATTGCTTTTCCTCAACTTCTAAACACTAACCACATAACATATAATTTAATCAGCCAATAAAAAAAAATTGAGCCTTGTAGGGTTAACACCCCGACTCAGTGCAATCCGACTCGGATAGGTTAGGTTAGAAGACTAAGGCGGATGCGAAGCGAAGCGGAGCTCCCGCCTTAGTCTTCGTGGTTTTTTTTAAGCCACCCAGAAGTAGGAGCCCCGTCGGCTTGGTCGGGGCTCCGTCGAGCTTGGTTAGTAGACGCCATTATGAGGTTTAGTTTTAGGTTTAATTGTAAATATAAAAAATCTGTGTCGTATAAATTATCTTTATTTATATTATGGTGAATAAAAGTTATGGAAAATGGCATTATTGAAAACGAAAATAATGGCAAATACATTTATGGATTTCAATTATTATGACACTTGATCGATTATGACCAATGGATGGAATGGTTAGTGAAAGTCATTTTATGTCATTTCACGATTATGGCAACTGAAGCGTTATTTCTAATGAAATTATGGCAAATACCAGTATGGCATATGAAATTATGGCATATTAAATTATGGCAAACATTAGTAAACCCGTTGTGACCTAAATGTAGCCAAAGCGCATTCTTAAAGCCTTAATTATCGAGTAGTTGGACATCAACATTAATGTTAACGCAGGTGAAGCAGTAGCATTATATATATAGATTACAGATCTTAGAGAAAAAGAAGTGAAACATCAAAAATTTATTGCGTTTTTTGGTTGACCGGGGGGGAGGGGGGCGCAGTCTGAGCTTCGCACCCTGGCGCTATATAGCCTTAAGACGGCCCTGAGTAGAAACATACCTTCACATACATTACATAACACAGGTACTTCTAGTAGTCTCCGGTATACTCTGGTGATGTAAACCGCAGAGTGGACTGGACCCCATGCATGATGTATCAGCGGATGTGGTTCGACAATACACTTATTTCATACTGAATACTGATGTTACTGCTAAGCTAAAGACAACGAACGCTTAAAACGTTTAGTCGCATAATGCCTAATTCGCAAAATGGCACCCGAGTTTGAAAAGGACTAATTCTTAAAAAGACTTATTCGCGAAATGGCTAATTCTGAAAAGGACTAAGTCTTAAAAAGACTAACTATATAAAAATTCGACTTTACCTACCTACCAATTTCGATGTAGTAGGTACATCCTAAACGGTTGCAAATCGAATGCTGAACGCCCCGACTTCGATAAGTTAGGTCAGAAGGCATTATAGGCATTATTAGCCTTCGTGGTTTTTTTTATATTCATTCAACACCAACATCATACGTTGTTAAGAGTTGGCCATTTCGTGAACTAGTATTATTAAGAATTAGTCCTTTTCAGAATTAGCCATTTCGCGAATTAGTCTTTTTAAGAATTAGTCCTTTTGCGAATTAGTCCTTTTCAGACTCGGGTGCCAGTTTGCGAATTAGGCATTATGCGACTAAACTACTTAAAAATTGCTGGGCAGACGGTTAACCAAAACGGAGATAGATAACTAAACATACAGCATGCGTAAACTTGCGACAGAAATCATCGTCCGTCTCAAGTACGCCATTGATATCAAAATAAAAGCTATAAATCAACTTCAAATGCTATACTTATTCAGATCTTCATCTCTACGAGGAAAAAACTTAACAGAAATAGCAAGAAATTTCATTTCACGACTGAAACTGTAATAAAATATAACGGATATCTCTTTGCCCCAGTTTCTAGTCCGTGGGTAGAGATCCTTAGGGAATAATAGGGTAAGGTCAAGTAATAATACTAAGGTCAAGTGATAATAAACATTTTCGCTTGACTAAGTTAAATGAAAAAGAAAATTTCGTTGATATTCTCATACTTTTATATCTCACTATGACGATGAATGACGCCGTAAAAATGTATATTATTGTATATGTTGTTAGATTGTAATGTACCTTGGGAGATTATAAAATGTAGAGATTTAACAATCTAACGGATTAGTTTTCTTTAGATTGTAAACTAAGGAAAAGACTTATTACAAAAATTTAAAATCGGTTGTCTGTAAAGTCGGTTTACTGACGATGGTTGAACGTGACAACGTCATAAGAAAATAAAAATAAAATTAACATTACAAAACAAAAAGAAATATAAAAACACATCAATTGATTATATATATATCTGTTGTGTATATCTGTTGAAAACATTACTAAAATAAATGGAACGCCTCAGAGCGAGGTAACGCGAGGGAGGTAACGACATATTGCGTCATCTTTTTTCGTTCGTGCAGCCGGCTCCATCGAATTATAAGAATAATAATACGGCATTTAGATAAAGTTCTTGTTTTTGCTAATCTCTCAGAACGATTAGGTTAGATTGCAGCTTCATTAGACCACAGTGACAGCAGTATTCACTTAGGATTTTCATGCTAATATTTGATACAGCCAAAATTCCATGTCGTTCCTTTCGTCGGTGCCCGCAAGTTATTGTTAGTTAGGTAGATTTCTATTTCGCTTAGAAAAACAAAACTCAAGAAATGGAGGTACTTATATACTCTGCTTATACTCGTACATTTAGAACTCATTATAAAGTTAAAATTATACTTTGTGACTGGGAACGTCGGAAAAATTCGAAAGAGGCGTAATAATATAAAAAACGAATATTTATACACCACGTAATAAAATTTTGTTTACAAATAGAGCAAAATACCAAAAAGTACGACTAGATTCTCAAGTCGTTCAGGCCCCGGCGAGATTCGAACTCGCGATCTCCTGTTTACTAGACAGGCGCTTTAACCAACTAAGCCACGGCGCCCTTAACAACTTAGTCGAAATTACTGTTTGGTATCCCCAATTCAAAATAACCACATGTGTGCGTTTACAGATTCAATGATAACACTCGATAGAACTGATAATACATACATAACATTGTTGTCCATCCAGTGATAGTAGTGTTGCATTGTAGATATCGCAATACCTATATGTAGTTGAAATCGATAGGCTAACCAGATATTGCTCCTTGGGTTGCAAAACTCTACGTTATGATCGTCTGATGACACTATACAGTCTAGTGATAGTCGGGGCGGATATCTAGGTACCTTATTTTTCATTAGCCCTGTTCATGATTCACTTAAGTCTTCAGTAAGTATGTAACTAGGTATATAATTTCCGTAGAAAATTCTTAAGAGTCCCTATGACGCCAAATAGGCTATTACTTTGATCTAGATCTCAGGACTCGTGAGGTCTACTGAATTAAAATTTGAACACAGACAACTTCAGTTCATGAACTAAAAACGCTCTAGGCTAGAAACACGATTACTGATAAAATCCTCGATAGATTTTTGTGTTGAAAATACCTCGATTTCGTTAAATTTTAAGCTAGATCTCGTATGTTATAAGTTGTTTTTGTAATCAATACATATAATAAAATCGTAACAGGTCGCTGTCTGTACATGGAAGATAAATAAGAAATAATATTATAGGGGGGCTTTATGAACGCAATAGAACCCAAAACAATGATTTTTAGAATTTTTGTCTGTTTGTCTGTATGTCTGTATGTCTGTATATCTGTTTGTTTGTACGGTTGTGCACGCTAATCTCAGTAACCGCTCAACCGATTGCAATGCGGTTTTTTTATTGTGTTGAGGTTTGCACCAGTTAACATTTAGCGTTTGTTTTATGTAAATCGGTTTAGAAATAAAAGAGTTATAACACTTTTAAGAATCAGATATTTTGAAAATTGTAACTGTAGGGGTTTCTTTGAATGTGAGTGAACCTAAACTGGCGTGTTGGCTTAATCATGAAAGAGCTTAATGATTAAGACTATTTGTAAACAATTCAGTCCGCGCCGAAGGCGTGGACTGAATTGTTTTAAAATAGACTTAATCATTAAGCTCTTTTATGATTAAGCAAACAGGGCAGTTTCAGACGCTGCTTGATGACTCTGATGAAGAAATACCTTTCCTTTCATACACCTTATGTGACGTAAACGAAGTTGCGGGCTCAGCTAGTATAAAATATTTATAAGAAAGACAATTGTAAAATCTTCATTTGCACTAGAGCATTTTTTTCATATTGGTTATAGTTTTTTTATAATTAATTTATTTCGTTAAAAGCGCACAAAATCCGATCACATCTCTCTCTTTCTTGCACGCTTAAATGTATATCTGCTATCTGCTTTTAACAATTTGGCGTCTGGTAGGCTCTTAAGCGATAGATCCATTAAACTGACTCAATAGTTTGGAGATTAGCAGAACGGACAGAGATACTTGATGTTGTTGATAAAAAAAACTGTTATGTACTTTTTAATCAACTAATGGAATTTGATGTTTTTAAAGAGTGGCTAAGGGAGGCTGTACCTATGCAGGTATCTGTGATAAGGTTCTTCATCACACATTCACAACTCTTCTCCGCATTAGCACACCCTACAGATCATTTCTCTTTATACTGTGGCATTAGGCAGGTGCATACTTACATCGTCCAACATATCCTCCCTCTATACCTATACCATGATTACGCGTGTAGATTTCTATGGAACACTGACTTCATTTTATCACACCATCTCTTCTCTAGTTCAACTTCAGATCTATCAAGTCGGTGACGTGATTGAGTAGGTATGTAACAGACATCCAAAAAGCTTCTCAAACATTCACATCTGTAGATATTGATAGCCTAATTGGTAGGTTTAGGTAGGTACCTATCTATACTTCTATACTAATATGTATTATAAAGAAGTAAAGTTTGTGTGTTTGTTAAATTGTAAGGGGTAATCTCGGGATCTACTGAACCGATTTAAAAAATTCTTTGACCAATAGAAAGCTACGTTATTGTGGAGTGTCATAGGCCATACAGCATCACGCTACAACGAATAGGAGCGGAGCAGTAATAGTAAATGTTTCAAAAACAGGGGGAAAAGTTATTCCTTTTCAGAGCTTCGTTGCGTGTGCTGCGTAAATATTTATAGTTATGTAAAAAATATGTACTACAAAATTGTTTCTCTTAAAAAAGTTCTAAAAAAATTGCGCGATAGCATGTGTCTATCTTTGGGTTGGTGCACAATAACCATTTTAATGGCAATCTTTCATAAACGAAATTGTTCTTAAAAGTAATGCGATGGGAATACACGCGACGAGAAACCTCTCTCTCTCACGTAGTATTGAATATTAACGACGAGACGCTACGGGAGTAAACGCAACGCGACGGGAGTAAATGCGACGGGAACAGGTAATACTAACTCTTATGTGGCGCAAACGAAGTTGTGCGGGTCAGCTAGTTATGTATAAAGAGGAAATATTTTGTTTCGGAGCCTATTCGATGTAAACAAACAAACAATCATATCTTTCCTCTTTATAATATTAGTATAGATTAAGATCTGTGATAATTAACACACAATAGATAACATAATAAAATTAATAACATGCCTATATTAGGTACCTACTTCTATATAGGTATTAATTAGGCGTAGTATATATATACCATACGTGTAAGGTGTAAAGACTTTACCTACACGTATGGTAGTACTGTCCTTTAATTAAGATTTAGACTATTTTAATTTAAGAAGATTAAGGCATAGGTACCTACCCACATTACTGGTATATGATGAAGGACTACATGATTTTGTGAAATGTTTGGAGTTGCCCCATGCCCGAGCGAATATTGGCATTCGGCCCTTGACTGTCGTCTAAATGCGCGTTAGGCTTACAGGGAAAATCCTTCATGGATGCTATGCCGGACTCCTACCGACTAAAAAACCTCACGTAACGCCCAACAGCCTGCGGTTGAGAGCCCCGGGTAAGCCCTCGGAAGGATGTCCTAGGACTCCCAACAGACCTACGGCTCGCCTAGGGGGTGGTTCGGGTGCTGATCCCGCGTCTTTGGGGGGTTTTCGGGTGTCATCCCGCTTCTTAGGGGGGGGGGGGGGGGCGTGAATCCCTCACATTACGCTGCCGTCATGGGCCTGCTTCTATATGGACGGTGAGCAGCCACTCACCGTCCTCCGCCGACTGCGGAACTCGGGTGGAAGAGTTCCCTCTCGCTTCCGCCCCGCCGGCTCTTTCACGAGCATAACCTGCTCGCAGAAAGAGGCGGGCCTATCCTTCATGAAGCTCTTACCGCCTCCGTCGTATACCTAAAAAAAAGTTGCTAAAGTCGCGGACACGTAGTTACGATATAAATTAACTTTGTAATAAATATGTCTATTTTTTGGATGCAACAAAAAAATAGACATTCAAAAATATCTCAAGAATATAAAACTACATATTCGTAAGCATAATGTATGTCACGGTCGCGATATAAATAAATAAGCTAACGGTTACAAGACATACAATTCGAACATTTCTCTGCAGCAGTCGTGGCCGAGCGGTTAAGGCGTCTGACTAGAAATCAGATTCCCTCTGGGAGCGTAGGTTCGAATCCTACCGACTGCGAATTACTTTTTGTACATTAATCAATGTTATTGGCTCATTTTTTTTTATCAACCATCGTTAGTAATAAAACGCCTGATTTTATTACATGCAAAGCGATATTTTGTGTAATATTTCATTAAATTTTTTAGAATGTAATGGAATTAATGTATAGGGCTCGTTATGTGAGCTTGTAAAGGACGCAAAAAATCGGGGTTAATAATATTGAGAGTGGGGAAAAGGGGCCGCCAGTGTCTGTTTACAATCGATTAATTAGTTTTAAATGTTTATAAGCTGGTCTCCGCGGTCATTAACGTTTTTATTTGTTTTACGAGCAATATGGTACCTATTACCGAAATTCTCGTGTGATGGATATAGGAGGTTTAGTCGTATCGTAAACATAAAGTTCGTTATAACAAGGGTAGGTAGGCAATGATTTATAAAAAACTATAGATACGTTACCAACACTTAAAAATGGCAACTAAAAGGTCAGGCAATTGACTTAATTTTCATACATGCTACCATAGATAATTTCATAGAAATTCTTTTTTTGAATATAAAAAATATTTGCCGTTTTTGAAAGCCGTGATGTTCGTACATGACGTGTCTATATTATAATACGTCGTTGTAGGTAGGTATATAAAAATACTTTCTGATAAAGGTAAAATACGTGTTATCAAACCAATAACAACTATTGATTTAAAACACACATTTCGTGTTCAGACGGACTTAATATATTTTTATTTTCACTGCAAGTAAATTAGAATGTCAGAAACATTAAGTCTAAGGTACTTGGTAATCTTTGATTACCACGCAGAAGAATAATGATTCTGGTTACGGCTAGCAGTGCGTGGAACTCGGCCGCCACAGGTTTTGAGAAAGCGATGTGCTCATGTGTGTAAAAGAGGAAGCAGAAAGGGCGCAACAAACAACCAGAGAGGAACGAAGAAGTGCCGAAGAAGACGCAGCGAGCACACCTCATAATGATCTGTCTTACATGAACGTGGGCTTGGGCCTTGGGCCGTAGTAGAGGTAGCCTCAAGACGGCGATGACGAGTTGCAGTGCGATACTCTCCAAGGAACTGAACCTGCAATAACTGATAGGGATCGCCAAGAGTGTTAAAGTTGGTTAGGGCTTAGACCATTTACCTACTACAGGTTAGAGTCTCAGGTATTTCCCAAGGATGTACAAAGTTCCCTAACAATATTCAGCCGTACATAAAGAAGCACTGTATAGTGTTAATCGATTCGAGTCCACATTAAAAATAATCATTGCCTATGCCAAAGTATGACTGGTGCAAGAGAAACGTTGTATTATATAAAAACAGATTTATTTAAATTTAAAATTCCATAATCACTTTGATTAAAAGCGGTTTTTTTAAAGCGACATCTGGCACATAATGACTTTGAGCATAAACATATGGAATATAACACGACAGTGATAAGAACCACGTTACCTACCAACCCAACTGGTTTTCTAAAAAGGATTAAGAAGATGAACTGGTCTGAAAGGATCTTACTCGTCACTTGACTGTTTGAATATAGTGGGGTCCGGCAGCATAGGAGAGAGGAGGAACCAACTTATGTAAGTAGATCGGTACAGTTTGACAAATATAATGAGATAAACTGCTGATATTTGTTCATAGAAGTACAGAATTTCCTAGAATTTGCAGGGCAACACGGCATGAGTCAAAGAATTCTCAAGTTTTTAAAGCTTTGCTTAGCGATCTAACCGAACAATATCTAAGTACAATGTATGACGTATTATACGGTACCAAAATAATGGTGTAATTCCAGAATAGAATAGAGACTAATGGAAATATTGTATTAATTAATTACCTAGTTATCATATTGTTTAATAGCAAAATCGCAATTTCACAAAACAGAAAGTGCGATGTTGACTCAGTGCATACTATTATGTTCAACTTCAGATAAAGCCTGCCTATATAAAATATAAGATTGCCAATATAGAAAAGTAATGAGTTAATATTTCACAGCATTCAATAAAGGAGGACTATTACTTGTCTGACATCGCACATTTTATCGCGATAAGCGCTTATGGCCCTCAATAGGCGATTGTTGTTAAGAAAATGGGGAAATATTTTGGCTCTCAAAGTGATGCTGTAGTACAGGGCGGGATTTAAATCAAGATTGAGTGACAGAAATTAATTTTCTCCAGAATTGAAGACTTAAAATTTTTGTTTGAATTTTGATCTTATTTATCTCGATGTTTTTTTTAGTTATGACTAAGTATTTACTAAAAAGGTGGTCATATTATAGGTGTGAACAAGAGACAATAACGTACTAACGACAATAATTCATTTGTTGTAAAGAAAATGTTTTGAGGTATAATGCGTTAAAATTGGTGGCTTTGATTTGAAATGTATGTAGTACGAGTATATTCTGGGTCTAACCAGTCTCCAGGATCTGATTCCAATCTTAGTTCCTTCCTCATTCTGTCTACAAAGTGTTTTTAACAATGCTTTCAAAAACCTAATCACAGTTGCATTTAACTGTAACTAAATTAAATGCAATCGGAACTTTCTTCTAAAATGAAAAATATTGAGGAATGCTCCCAACTCTAAAGTGTTGGAACGATGTTATCATTACCAAAGGAAAAAATACCAAAATAATACTGTCTGTTTTGCTATGTAAAAGTGTATGTTTTGCTTAGTAAAAAGATGTAAGGTTAGTCAGACTGAGTTAGGTTGTGTTCCTTCCACAGAGACGATACTTTATTAAAACAAATTCAGTGGAAATCTTTTTCTAAAGTACGATGTCCATTTATCAATGGGTACTGTCTTTAATCGTATTGTGCTGTAATTACAATTCCAAGTAAGGCCCTGTATTTTGCGGTCGTAATGAAGTTTTAGTTCTGTGGCCTACTATAGGGGAGTAATTACTGATGGGACTCTTTGTGTTGAGATAGCGGCTTTGGGACTGTAATCCTGGCAGATAACCGGAGAGCCCGGCAGAGCTGTGTGGTATCGAATTTACAAGATAGCGAGGCTCGCCATGATGTTGGCTATTGTGGTTATGTATTAGATTACCCATCGCATGTAGCTAAAGATACATAATAATAGGGTAGGCTATCGACCTAATTACTTTGTATGTGTTTACACTCAAATCTTTCAGCAACTATTTTCTCAATACTATAATAGCGCTCAAAAAGAAGTAAATTTCAGCAGGTTATCCTTTCTTAATTATTTTAGACAAGCTGTTCCCCGCGGCTTCGTCCGCGTAGAAGTCGTTATTGCGTAAAATCATTAGGTACCCTTCTTATGCACAGTCAGTTAAAAAGTACCTAGCCCTAAATATCCCTTGGACTCAAACTATCTCTATTCCAAATTTCATCAAAACCGGTTCAGTGACTTAAGCGTGAAAACGTAAAAAACAGACAGACAAAGTTTCTTTTTGGATTTATAACAGTAGGGATAAATACACTTTTATTGGGAAGTTTACTAGTAGAAAACATTTGAAAATCAACAAATAGTTATTTTATATGAATATATTTTTCAGCCCTTTACAGCAATTCAAATAATATTTAAAATACCTGAACTGTTACATATTTTTCATTTGTTAGAAATTCATCCTTTTGGTTTATTTTGAGAAACATGACAGCCATACTGCCTTAAAATAAACCACAAATGCATAGGAAACAATTTTTGAAAGTGCACTAGCGATGAAAATCAGGGAAAGCCCGGTGTCTCCCAAGGGAACATCCACCCCACATCCATTTGCTTGGAGTACTCAGCAATCACGTTGAGCAATCTTTAATTAAAATTGAAGTAATGCGTTCCTATTAACTAAAAGAAAATAGTTCTACAACATCGGTCGTTGATAAAATATAAAAATAAATAGACACTTTACTAATAGCATCTATATGTATATTCCACAAGGAGGTTTGGGCGCAAGATTGGTGCAGGGTTGCCGTACCGTATTATTTATTTATATTTCGAAAACGAACGAAAAAATGGTTTTTATAAATGGTGGATTCTTCATCGTCATCATCAGGTGCCTCTCCATCGCTGGAGGTCGACCATCGGCATAGCGAACTTTCACTAATTTTTCGCCATTTCTGTGGGACAAATATTGCCCCCCCCCCCCCCCCCCCATTGATGAGCGTCGCGCGCGAAGTCGCGGCGTTGCGTCGGCGCTACGCATCCTGACCATCTGAAGATTGGTCCTCATCTTATTTGTAGCTCAGATCGGGCTTTATCTGCTGATTCTTAACATAATAACATACATATATGAGCTCATCAATAAGGGTAATATTTGTCCCACAGAAATCAGAAAACAGCTGATATCTGTGATTTGGTCCTATCTCCGATGTTCTTCAACCAGGACTCCTTTCTCCGGTGCGTTTCTTTACAGAATTCTTTGACAAGAAGAGTTAAAAAAAAATCACAACTGTATAATAGTGATAATGCTGCACTGAACGGCGGTATTTGTGTTACTCCCAAACATAAAAATCTCCAAAGATTTGTTTCGTGTGGTTCTATAACTGTTGGTTGTTTTTATTTTCCAAACTTTTACCGGGAGTCGGTCGGACTTGGGGCTAGACTTGAAGAAGACTAAGCAAATTTTATTGCAATACTGTTTGCAACCAGAAATACAAGAACTAGAATATTCTAATCCAGAGATGCCTCGTCTCATTATAAGGAAAACTTGCGACAATTAACAACGACAAGGTGCTCTGGAATTTTTCAATTATTTAATAGAACGAAGAGTGTGCTTTTTTACGCGTTAGTAAAACATTGTGAGAAATTTCAGGCACTTTTTTACAGCTTGACATTTTTTGCAATATCCAGACGCATGAAAAAATGCATAGTCAGAGGGTATCACATTGAAATTAACATCAAATTTTGATTACTGACATTGTCAAAATATAATATTAGAAAGATACCTTAATTTTTATCAATACTAGATTTTATTTGCTTTGACTGTTTTTGGTACTGATATTGATAAGTTTGATATTTATTGGACTGGATGACAGGGACCGAGTAGGTTCGTGAGATTGAAAATTCAATAAAACCTCACAAAAAAGTCTTCGGGCGGAACACTGTGATGATAGCCAGACTCGCAAATCTCGTCCATTTATTCGTAAATCCGGTCGGGACGTTAGCTGAAGTTTCACATGACATTCAGGATAAATCGTCGTCGTCGTCTTAAATATAACAATCCAAAATCCTCTCATAATATTATTTGTTCCCCAGTTGCATTCTCAATGAACATACCAAACCTGCCTATACAAGTGGTGGCAGTCAGTCAAAACAGAAAAAAAACTTTACATACATACATATGGTCACGCCTTTATTCCCAAAGGCAGAGGCATATTATATGCCCACATGTCATATGTATATATATAACGATATGCCGTATTGAGATGGACAGGCGCAGGTTGTGACTGTTTGTTTAAGGCTTTGAATGTTTCCTAGACATATGTATAGTCCAATCCTGCCCGATCTGGCAATAAAATAAGCATATCATGTTTTGACAATCGTTGTCTAAGACTGATGAGTAGAAAAATATAGTAGGTATAACAAATCATTGATTTTTTTACTATCCTGAGTGGGTATTTGAAATGAAAATAAACTATCATAAAGAAGTTATTTGGTGTCGAAATGATTGTAAGAACACTGTATGACTCCTGGATACTGGAATATATAATCAGGGTGAATACTCAATTGCAAGTAACTATGGATATATAGGATCAAATGTGTTTGTTTACATTTTTGCGCAAAGCTATTGAAATACCTACAGTATAAGTATTATCTGAAGCTATGTATTATTTAGATTACCTAGAGTTTAATTTCGTTTAGATGACGCTGTCTCAAAACTGTCTTACACAACGTTAATAATGTATAAGTAAGTACATTGTGTTCTTTCAAAGCTGATATTTCCTACTATCTACCGCTAGAATATCTTCCTGAAAGACATTCAGTCGAAGGGAGGGTAGACACGAAGTTATTTAATCTGTCTACAGGGCGGTGATGGATGGCGCACATCTACTTCATTTACACGGTGTGAAAAAACGTTTAAGTGTGATCATTAGTGTTGTTTGTGTAATTAAGAAGGTGGTTTTGTTCCCTCCGAGCGCCATTTTTGTGTAAATATCTTTGTTTACAGCTGTGACGCTTTGCAACTTCGTAGAGCTACGTTCTACGTTGCTACGTAATGGTCTTAGATTAAAAAAGTACTGTGACGTAAATTTAAATGTATACCTACCCTTTTTTTTTGTTTAACGTGAGGGAAAATCCTCATGGATGTTATGCAGGACTCCTACCGACTAAAAAATCTCACGTAACGCTAAACAGCCTATGGTTGGGAGCCCCGGGTTAGCCCTCGGAAGGATGTCCCAGGACTCCCAACAGACCCACGGCCGCCACTGCGGCCTCGCCTGGTGGGTGGTTCGGGTGCTATCCCGCATCTTTGGGGGGTTTCGGGTGTGATCCCGCTTCTAAGGGGGAGCGAGCATGAGTTCCTCACGTCACGCTGCCGTCATGGGCCTGCTTCTGTAAGGACGGTGAGCAGCCCTCTCACTACCTACCCTACATGAGAATTTTCATGAATTTATACATACATAATGAAGGGCTTACATCATACATACATATAAAGGGCATCTACTGACTTGAGCGTTATTCTCAGTTGCATCCGGAACTACACTGTTTTACGTACGACTTTCTCTTTACACCTAACTAAAACCCTAAAAACATCATCACTACATAGTATAAAACAAAGTCGCTTTCTCAGTCCCTATGTACCTATGCTTAAATCTTTGAAACTACGCAACGAATTTTGATGCGGTTTTTTAATAGATAGAGTGATTGAAGAGGAAGGTTTAAATGTATGATATTGATAACATCCATTAAATAGTATTTGTATTTAGTATCAGCATTGCTCCCGTGCGAAGCTGGGGCGGGTCGCTATAGTTAGATACGAGTATAAAATGAATTCGTGTTCAGCTAATATAACATCGTAGTTAAATCAGACCTACTCTGTTAACACCGTCAATTAACAACTTATCAATTGACCAGCAGTGATTCATTAAACAATTTATTATTAACAATTTATTTATTTAACACAAACGCGTTAATTACAGCACGCATTAATCAAATGCTACTACTCGATTAAATGCAAATGAAGTGCATAGTGACGGGCGTGACAGCATAAACGATGTATCGATAAAATTTAATATATTGACATGACTATAAAAAGATTATTAACTGCTATGTTCATGAGTTTTGTATTACTTGGTGTAACAGGTTATGTCTTTATATTGTGGGTTTACTGTTATTTTCGATTGTTTTACTGTACAGATACTTTATTAAAAGGCGTATTGTAATAGTTCTTTCTGTTTATCTCTTTCTCTCTTAATAATTTCGAGTCAGAGGTTTACTTAAATAGCTGGATTAAGGAGATTCGATAAGGCCTCTTTATTATTACTATGAGTCTAATCTTTTTGATCCTAACATTATATCCAACTAGCTGATGCCCGCAGCTTCGCCCGCGTAATTTTTTTTCCCGTTCCCGCTTCCCGTAGGTACTTAATCCCAGGATAAAAAGTAGCCTATGTATTATTCCAGACTATAAATATGTATCCCTGTACCAAATTTCAGCCAGATCCGTTCATCTGTTAGAGCGTGAAAGAGTAACAAACATCCACACTCACAAACTTTCGCATTTATAATATTAGAACATCCACACTCACAAACTTTCGCATTTATAATATTAGTAAGAAGTTTTGTAAGGTAAATATTATGTTATCATTTAAGTCCACCCCATTGACTTATTACCAAAGACTTATAACACCTAACTCTATGCTTATTATCTAACAACGTGTACTACGAGTACCTGGGTGGGTCATATATTTGGTAGAAATGCTAATATAAATGTTTAAGGAAATTACTCATATTCTGTCGATTATAACGTGATCAACTGATCATGTATAATAATGGCTTATTATATAGGTTACAAATATCATTATACTATCATATCATTAAGGTTGCGAAGTTCGGTAGTTGACTGGCCTGTCGTGATTAGGGCTTGAATATCGGACGCTTTTTCAGTTCCGGAATTGGGTTTCGATATTCAGTATTTGAATTCCGGAATTCCGGAATTCCGGAACTCAATCAAGTTTCGTTTTGTACAAAATAGTGATATGTAAAAAAAGAAACGGGAGCTGGCAGTCCTACGTGATTAGTGATAAACTACTTTGATTCCCAGTAAAATTACTTTTTTTTAACGTAAACAACTAAAAAGCACACGTTTCCTAACTATTGCCTACGGTTGGCCCGGGTAATCCTCAGAAGGATGACCCCAGGATTCCCCACAGACCTTGGATATCACTGCGGCCTCACCTAGGAGGTTCGGGTGCTATGCCGCGTTTTTGGGGCATGTTCAGGTGTTATCCCGCATCTTAGGGCGTGTGGCGTGCTTGAAACTTTCACGTCACGCTTTCGTCTTGGGCGTGCTTTTGTAAGGACGACGAATAACCCTCCCACTGTCTTCAGGCCCCCGATTATGGAGGCCGATAGTCTTGGGCAAAGACATGCGGAATTCGGGTGGGAGCGTTCTCTCTCGCTCACTTTTCGCCGCATTAACTGATCACAGAAAGACCCAGTGGCGTCCCACTTACTCCCACTGGAGATTATAGCTCGCGCAATGGTCTCCAGCGAGAGAATGTCCACGTCCACCTACCACGAGGACCGAGCGCTGTTGAGCCCACGTTGGGCACTCCACTAATGGGTGAAGTACTGTGTCCTCACTGCGTTCCTCGCAGTGCTGGCACTCAGGTGTGGTTTCCCGGTGTATTCGTCACAAATACTTACTGAAGCTCCTGTGCCCGGTAAGCATCTGTGACAACCAGTAGGACAGAGCACCGTGGCTCTTCTTATTGTGGCGATTCGGCGATTCTCCCCTTGTGTGATGTGATGTGGCGATTCGGTTTGTTGCTCAAGTCCAGGTCCCCACGGTTTCCTTGTGGAGCTGGAACTGCTGAACTTAGATTTCTGGAGATGTAGGCCTATGGCCCCGCTCCAGCGCCTCCTTGCACCAGAATAGAATAATTTAGAAATATATTTAGTTTATTTAAACAAGGATGCAAGGGCCCTCGCTGCCAGATCCTCGAGACATGCCGCCTCTGAGCAACGGACTACGCAGCACCCAATCGTAACCGCTGTTCCACAGAAGCGATAGAGAAGACCGATCTCCGCGGAACACCACACGACGCATCTCGCTGACCCGACTGGGCCCTAGCCAGCTTGAGTAAGTTATGGCCCTGTCGGAAAGATAGGCCCCGACAATTCGACGGAAGTAGGGAGGCACATGATAAATAAGCGCCTCCCTAACGCAGCTCCAGAGCAAGGTGTTGAAGGCGATGCCGGTGTCTCTTGACATCGCAACACCACCTCACCCTGCGATGTTACTTCCTCCGTTAGTCCTCTAATGTGCATGATCGCGTCGACGGTGGAGCGCCCTTGACGGAAACCAAACTGGTTATACGCCAGATCTGGCCCCACGCATGTGAGGTTCCCGACTGTGCACTGTGCAATGATACGCTAAAGGAGCTTGCATACCTAACGAGGTATGCAAGCTCCTTGAGCGTATCATTGTTGGGGAGTTGTTTAACGGAGCAATAGGATTGGCCGATCCCCGGATGGGTAGACTGCCGGCACCCTTGCCTTTCGGATCAGAACCAGTTTCCCTGTCTTCCAGACCTTGGGAAACTGGCCTTTTTCGAGGCATGCACTAAAGAGCCCCATAACTCGAGGCCCAATATCCTTAAGAGCCAGGACCCACGCTCGGCCTGGAATGCTGTAGGGTCCAGGGGCACGGTCCCTGCGGAATCTAAGCCGCAGTACAGTCGCCCTTAACTCACCTTCAGTGACTACGGGCACGTCGTTCTCGCTGTAATCAGCGTTGGGCGCCTGAGACGGAGCCATGTGCGAAGGCATACGTTCCTCCGCCTTGATGAGAACAGGAATCCCAGGACCCTCCTCACTGCGGGTCTGTGGAGCACCTTATGGCAAAGTTTTCCTCTAATAATAAGGTACGGGCGCCCCCATAAGTTCCGTCAAAACTACTAGAACTATGCTGAGCGAGACCTCTGTCAAATTCTTGCAGCGTTTCTATCAAAGTTAAATTTAACTCGTAGCATAAGTCAGAGCTAAGTCTAAGTTCGTACTATAAATTGAAGTCTAAATGTAATAAAAAATACAAAAAAGTCATCAATAATATTAATATTATTGAAATTGTATGTTTTCTATCAAATACATACCAATTTTAATATTTCTTTCTTATTAGGTTTTAGAAATATCATCAAATGAAATGATTAATAAATAAATAATAATGATTAATACCCAAGTACATAATCGAATTAATTTGTTAAAAGAGAAATCCTAAATTATCAACATTGTAGTAATTAAAGGTAATTAAATTGCAAAAGAAGCTTATAATCTACATTTCTGTTTGTAATGAAATTAAAAAAGAAGCGAAAATATTTTTTTTATCAATATCGAAATACCGGTATTGATCTCGCCAATTCCGGAATTGAGAACGATATTAGATTTTATCGGAATTCCGGAATTTTGTCAATTCCGGAATTCCGGAGTTCAAGCCCTAGTCGTGATCGCGAATGATTGATCACCACTCGTGGTGCAGTAAAATTGTATTTGTGTCAGGTGCGAGCGAGACACTCGATCAATCATCCTCATTTTTAATCAATTTACTTACTCATCTATGAAATTGTGCGATTCATTAATTCCCTCCCTGTCACGAGGAGTGTGTTGATTTTGGTTAGCGCCGATTAAAAAGTTGGCAATGAGTTTAAACTGATTTGAAACGAGGGTCAACCCTTCAGAAATAGCTATTTTTTTTAAAATCTCGGTCATAATGGATTGCACTGGCTTATGTAAGCAGACCCGCGCAACTTCGTTTGCGCCACATAAGAGAGAGTAATAATTACCTGTTCCCGTCGCATTAACTCCCGTCGCGTTGCGTTTACTCCCGCGTCCTTAGCGTCTCGTCGTTAATTTTCAATACTACGTGAGAGAGAGAGAGAGAGAAAGGTTTCTCATCACGTGTATTCCCGTCGCATTATTTTTAAGAACAATTTCGTTTATGAAAGAGGTATCCCGTTGCATTATTGTAGAAAAAAATGGATTGCCATTAAAATGGTTATTGTGCACCAACCCAAAGATAGACACATGCTATAGCGCAATTTTTAAGAACTTTTTTAAGAGAAACAATTTTGTGGTACATATTTTTTACATAACTATAAATATTTACGCAGCACACGCAACGAAGCTCTCAAAAGGAATAACTTTTCACTCGTTTGTAAAACATTTACTATTACTGCTCCGCTTCTATTCGTTGTAGCGTGATGCTAATAGCCTATGACACTCCACAATAACGTAGCTTTCTATTGGTGAAAGAATTTTTAAAATCGGTTCTGTAGATCCCGAGATTACCCCTTACAATTTAACAAACACACAAACTTTACTTCTTTATAATATTAGTATAGATAGATTAATAATTCTCAATTACCTCATTTATCGATAAGTGCATTAAGTGTCATGTGTGTATCGATAAAAGGAAAATACACGTGGAAGATTGCACACCTAATTCTGTAAGCTATTTGAGAAAAGAGTGAAATGCGTCTTCGTGATAAGTTAAGATACAATTTTTAAATGTATAGAAAATGCAGAGTACCTACTTAATATTTTTTATCATATTTACCATTATATAAAAACGAAATTAAATTTTAAAAAGAAAACTTTTGTTCAATTTAAAAAAATATCCGAAGCATGAATATTGAATGACAAAATAAAGAACCCAAAAAATAAAAACAACTTCAAATAATCTCCGATTGGATGTTCATATTCAGAAAATACTTTTTTCATTTTGTGGCGGTGTGTTCCGTGTGGTATGATTACTTCGTTCGTTTTGGTCATTGGGTTGTCATCCGAAGCTCTGTGAAGGATGAAATCCGTCGAAGACTGCACGTCTGTCGCTACCTCATTAGTACGCTTCCGAAAATCCTCGATTATATCTGTTTCGGATGAAGTGTTTAGCTTGGCGATGACAGGTATAAAGAGTTTGGTATCTTTAGGTAGGTATTCAGTTTGTTGTTGGAATTCGTCTTTTAAGAAATTAGTAAGTAAAGTCAGGTATGCAAGTTACCTATTAGTTTTAAACTTTTGAATTGTCTTACAAGACTTATAATTCAAGTACTAGATACAAAAGCTGGGTCAATTTGCTTAATTAATAGGAAAAGTTGGAGGTGTTGGCGTTGTACAACTATTCCAGTAGTAGGTGTGGATATATTTGTCAATTTGCCAGGCAAATTTATGAAGTCTTATGGCGATGATGGAAAGACATGAATTTGTCGAGGAATTAATATTTAATATTGGTCACCGGTCATCAAGGTGCTATTACAAGGTAGGTATATGAACTTACATTTTTCGTTAAAAACATAAAATTCAAAAGACATCATGTTAACATTTTTTTGGTAACTTGCAATGTCTGTATTTATAGTTAACTGTTTTGTAACAGGTTTCATGAGATAAAAGGTTCTTTCACTGCTGTAATATTTTTTTTCTAGCAGTTCAAACTTTTTCAAGAGACCACGAAATAATTACTTAGGTACCATTAACAACTTAATAGTATTGCTACTTCATTGAAAAAACATACTTAACTACTGAAATTCGTTCTCAGTGTTAATAAAATATCAGCTTAGAACTTTAATAAAGAAAACATAAAATAAATTCAATATCTATGGCTGCTACGGCTTAACGCCTCGCAATTTCCTCGAATGGGATCCTCTACAACCTTCAAAGGCTTCCCTAAGCCCACACTTCATGTTCACGAACCCTTTTATATGACACGTGTTAAGAGGGAGGTAACTCAGGCACACCCATTTGCCCTGAGGTGCTTTTAATAAAATGTTGAATTTAAAAATTTGTTGACGTTTTATTGCCAAAAAAATAGGATATTCTCTGCTGTATTTGATAACGATTCGAGTGTGTTTGCAAAATTTGTTAGGTATTTTTTAAACAGAAAATGAGGTTTCATCTTTTACACTAGGCACTAGTAAAGACTTAAAAAATGGCATCTAAACCGTTTTCGTATCTGCTCTATATTCGCCTTAAGTTCAGGAGACAAATAAAGGGCTGCAAAATGAAAATTTCTTGCACCGGAATTACTTTACATGTACCTTTGTGTAGAAGTTAATATTCTGAGCTTAAAATATTTTTTAAATCGAAATTATTGGTAACTTCTGAGCAAATAATGAAACTGATAATGGTGAATGTGTCTTTACGCATAAGGCAAACTGCGAATTCAAGATTAATTAACTTAGTTGACAAAAAAAATGTGACAAAAAAGTAGACTTTAAACGAAGAAAATCGTAATTTCTTAAGACAAAAGAGTTCTGTCAAATTAACTTGAAAGCATCGTAAGCGAAATCATTCGCCTGACAAGTCCATTATATTATCTGTCTACAATCGGCTGACTCATCAAAATTTGTGCAGAATATCTGAATATTCCTTCAGAAAGGATTTCAATGAGCTGATTGAAGCTAAAATCTGTTCTGAGATAAAACGAATTTTGTCAAGACAAGAATGCTTGAAGTTTGAGAGTTGTGATAATGGTAATACCATTATCACAACTCTCAAACTTCAAGGGCTTAGGTTTTTGTTACTAATCTTAACATTCTTATCAACTATGGATACAGAACTCTAATAAATTAATTTTCAAACGCACTCTTTACTTTAAATTTGCTAAAAAGTCGTTGTAAGCATTCTTGTCTTGACAAAATTCGTTTTATCTCAGAACAGATTTTAGCTTCAATCAGCTCATTGAAATCCTTTCTGAGATAATGAACTGAACTTGAATGTGTAACCCTTTAAAAACTAATCTACCCGAAACGCGGTTTTCAATCTGTTGAATTTCTTCACTACATTCGTAATGAACCAGACATTCGAAATAAACCTTTAGACTAATCGCCGTATTGTACAAAATCGCTTAAAGTATGTAGATATAGCGTTTTATCTAAGTTACCCACCCTTATAGCTCGACGAGAGCCTATCAAGGTGTTTAGTGAACCATCTTGGTAAAGTAAACAACAACACACAAATTAATCAACGTCTACACTGGCACACTGGGCCATGCGCAATTACCTTACTGTGTCGGTAAAATAAACACAACAAATAATGAAAATTAAGGGAAATTAACGGAAACGGGAGCGTAAAGTACAAACTTCAAAATTACGCTTAAGGTGTACACGTGTAGCGTAGTAAATTAGCGACAAATAGTTTGCTACGAGTACATCGTAAATTCGGAATGTAGGGGACATTTTGAATTTAAGCGAAAATTATAAAAATGTAAGCGTAAAATTGTCTCTGTTTTTTTTTCAGTTTTTTCAGGGTACAAATCGTCAAAGGCTGAGGCCGCACTGCGGTTGGCGGTTGCGGTTTCTAACCTCAAAATTTTAAAGAAACCATAGACTCGTTTGATTGGTTTTTGACATTTCCAGGTTAGAATTTGACATATTGAGGTTAGAAACCGCAACTGCCACAGATATCAGAAAAGAGAAGATTCTGATTTCTGTAGCAACCGCCAACCGCATTGCGGCCTCAGCTTTAAGAAATAGGACGGCTTTTAGTATATAGATTTTTTACACTATGCTTCGTTCCAAGTTCCTTACGAAAGATCGTCCACAAACAATTTGCTTAATTACGACGCGATCTTATGAAACTGGGTGGGTTAAGTATTATCCACATTATCTAAGTATAATCTTAAAATACTCGAAACTTTGTCTTTCGCTTACAAATTGTTCAGCTGGCATTAATTTTGCACAAGAGTGTGTTTGCGTGGAACTTTTAAAAGGTGATTTGTGGTCTCAGCAGGAGGTAAGTAAATTGTTTCGCCAAACGGTGAAATTGTTTCGTTCGAGTGTATTGTACTTTACTTAGGTATGTAGGTGCGAACAATTTGGGGTTTTTGAACAAAGGATGAGGAAGATTATGTTTGAACTTTCATGTTTTAAACAATTAAGGATACATTGGTGTTAATTTCGTAGGTTTGTTGGCACTTTTGATTGATTAATTTAGTCAACCGTGCTGGCTTCAGCTGTATGAATACGTAAGCCACGGCCCAGAGACAGCCTATGAAGACTCATAAAGCTCCTAGTGCTTACTCCGTCACCATCGCATGGATGGAGGTCCGTCTCTACAAAAACTAAACATACTTTTCGCCAGGTCCGACTACAGTTCTGTCGGCAGCTCAAAGAGGTGATCCACTATATTCCGCTCAAAGAGGTCACACATCTCCTAGAGAAATATTATGGGCCTGTACGCCATTGAGAAATAATGTAAGTATTTAAGTAATATTAGCTCAATGTTGTACGCAAACTGTGAGACTGCCGACCTTCTATCGGGTAAGGACCAGTTGAAAATAGTTATATTCGAAATAGCAGTCAAAAGCTTACCTAGTTATTGATTCCAAAAACATCGATGGATCGACTTATAATAAAACAAGCTGTTGCCCGCAGCTTCGCCCGCGCGTTTCCGATTCCCGAGACAAAAAGTAGCCTATGTGTTATTCCAGACTATAATGTATCTCTGTACCAAATTTCAGCCCGATCCGTTCAGCCGTTTAAGCGTGAAAGAGTAACAAACGTCCACACTCACAAAAACTTTCGCATTTATAATATTAGTAAGAGGTAAGATTACTAACTGTAGAAGATCATACGTGGATGAAACTTTTTCATCACTTCTCGTAATTTATTAATTATATAAGTTAACCAAACTTGATCCCATGACTTTGCCTGTACAAAATATTTTAAGTCAGCTAGGATTAATAATATTCCACCCTTTGACGAAAACACGACAACGACTTTCGCGTTAATAACGCTACGAAGCATGGAGCGTACTTAGAGCAGTCGTGATAAGAGACGAGACGTGAAAAGCTGACGTTATCTCCAGGAAAGGGGGGGGGGGGATACGGAACGTAATACGTGACGTGAATTTGCAAGCAGCGCGTCTAATATTAGGTTGTGCCCTATTTTAAGGGAGGGTATGAAGAAAATGAAATAAATATTGTCGTAACTAAAATATTCTCGTTACTACACTTTAGAAAGAGGGGATTTTAAGTCAGCTGCATTTTTGTTTCACATACGTAGGTAATATCTACTTTCTAGGAGAAACTGCTATGTAAGATAGCTAAAGTATTAGCGGAACACATAACAAATGGTTCACTCCAAGTACCGTTGAGAATTTGAAGTATAATTAATTATGCCACAGTGACTTTGAGAAACGAGTAATCAATGAAAACTCACGTCAATCTTTTTCAAACGAAAAATGCAGGACACTCAGCTCTACAAGCATTAATATTAATACTAATATGAGATAGAACGAAACCGTATAAATTATTATTAGGTATTTTTGAATAGGTACATATTTGGCATAAGAATAAACTTATACTTTAGGATGTATAAGTACCTAGGCACTTACCGTACCGTACGGACGCCGCGCGGTTTCTCCTTCGTAGTTCACGTTCCTGTGGGAATACGGGAATAAAATATAGCCTATTTCACCCGGGGACAGTGTAGCTTTCGAACAGTGAAAGAATTTTGGAAATCGGTTCATTAATTTCGGATCCTATTCGATGCAAACAAACAAACAAACACACAATGAAATCTTTCCTCTTTGTAATATTAGTATAGAAGAATAAAATATAAAATATTTCAACTTTAACACAGGCGATTTCAAAGTCACGAGCATCCTGTATTAATACCTAAATATTCAGTATACACAAAAGAAATGATTACCTACATCAGTTAACGACTATAATTTGTAATTCTTTGTTCAAACAACACACAAAAAGCTATTCAAACATTAGAAGTACCCACTAAAGCACGAAATGATGATCTTTAGTGGGTAGAGCTTTAGTGATGGAAGACAATAGTGCTACGTAAAGCTCTTAAGAGCGTACCAGACGCCAAATTGTTGAAAGAAGATAGAAGATATACATTTTAGCGTGCAAGACAGAGAGAGATGCAATCGGTTTTTGTGCGTTTTTAACGAAATAAATTAATTATAAAAAAAAACTATAACCAATATTAAAAAAATGGTCTAGTGCAAATGAAGATTTTACTATTGTCTTTCTCGTAAATATTTTATATTATAAAAACAACTTAAATCTTATGAGATCTAGGTTAAAATTTCAAGAAATCGAGATATTTTCAACACAAAAATCTATCGAGGATTTTATCAGCAATCGTGTTTCTAGCCTAGTGCGTTTTTAGTTTATGAACTGAAGTTGTCTGTGTTAAAATTTTAATTCATTAGACCTCATGAGTCCTGAGATCTAGATCAAGGTAATAGTCTATTTGGCGTCATACAGACTCTTAATAACTTACGTATGAACAGAAAGCTTGAACAACAGATAGTGCACATAAATAGTTCTTTCAATGTAAGTACAGTACAATGGACAGTGTGGGTTGTGGGCTTATGCGTGGGTTAGGTACGAATTATAAGAAAGGGACGATTAGTTTGTTCTAACTTTAACGTATCTAGTGTCTATTTGATGTCCGCAGCTTGGCCAGTGTAGAATATATTATATAACTAGCTGAGCCCGCAACTTCGTTTACGTCACATAAGGTGTATGAAAGGAAAGGTATTTCTTCATCAGAGTCATCAAGCAGCGTCTGAAACTGCCCTGTTTGCTTAATCATAAAAGAGCTTAATGATTAAGTCTATTTTAAAACAATTCAGTCCACGCCTTCGGCGCGGACTGAATTGTTTAAAAAGCTGACACGCCAATTTAGGTTCACTCACATTCAAAGAAACCCCTACAATTAAAATTTTCAAAATATCTGATTCTTAAAAGTGTTATAACTCTTTTATTTCTAAACCGATTTACATAAAACAAACGCTAAATGTTAACTGGAGCAAACCTCAACACAATAAAAAAAACCGCATTGCAATCGGTTGAGCGGTTACTGAGATTAGCGTGCACAACCGTACAGACAAACAGATATACAGACAAACAGACAAAAATTCTAAAAATCATTGTTTTGGGTTCTATTGCGTTCATAAAGCCCCCCTATAATATTTTTTCTTATTTATCTTCCATGTACAGACAGCGACCTGTTACGATTTTATTATATGTATTGATGATCTGTGCCAGTATAGTGCAGTTTTCACACAGTATCTTGTTCTGGGATTTAAAAGCGTATGTGTTACGAGTACCTACTATGGGGCTTTTCTACCATATTTAAAACAATGTGTATTGCTCGTACGCTCCCTTACGAGTACCTATAGTAGCTTAATGATATTTTACTGTATAAACAATTCGACTTTCTAATGGAGAAAGAGTTTTATAATCAGTCAGCAGTTATAACACATTATAAATCAAATTTTTTCTCTTTATAATAGTAGTAGGTTATAATAACTTCGGTTAGGTATTTGATGAAATAACGAGACTATTAACGAAATCAAACCTGCTTACAATTTTTTTTGAAGTAAAACTTCTTTAGTCGCATCCTAGGGAGTAACTCAGATTTTTTTCTGACGGAAGTAACGCTATTTGAATTTTTTATTCAAAATTCGAATAATTAATTATTTTTTATTTGAATATATTTTATTTAAATTCGAATAAATGATATTAATGTAACATTTGATGCCATCAATGGTAAAGAAGTTTTACTTCAATCGCGCGTAAAGGTTACACGCGTACACTTTTTTTTTATAATTCCGTCTCTTTATACATTAAATGGGTGAAAAGCTTAACCGCTTTATAGGCGAGGAAATTCAAAAGCAAAGAAAAAACTCTATCAATAGAAATTTTTATCATACAATAGCGTTACATCTCGCCATTCGAAATATGACCAAGCTTAAAGTTATCTTAACAGTCACAAACGTGTGAAGTGATTAAACTAATTGCCTGCTCAATGCTCAGCAAGTGGTTCCGTCGGTCGATGACCCCTACACGTATTCTACCTTAGAAATACATTATTAGTACCTATTGGAAGTTTGGAATAGAACCTTTTTGAATTGCGGATTGGGTAACGGCTTACCATTTATTCTAATTGGATAAGGTTAGGTACCATAAGTAGCTATTTCTGCTAATAAAGAAAGAAAAGGACGATCCCAAATAATAATATAGAGTGGTTCCAAGTGTTCAAGTGATCCAAGAAGTATAGAAGTAATGGTAATCATTACCTCATAACATCGTGTAGAGTTCTTCAACTTATTTCTACACGTGTAGAGTTCTACAACTTATTCCCATACTTTCCTTTTCGATCTGGAATAACGCGTGCCTTGCTTGCTGGGTTAAGTTCGGAAGGACTTGATTGTGAAACGTCTGAATAAGCTAAATGTCCAGGTTAAAAAGGTCTATAATGCAAAATGTCTTGATTGCAAATGGTCTTGTTTGTCAACCCGGACATTTAGGTAACTCTGACGTTTTACAATCAAGTCCTACCGAACTTAACCCGCTTGCTTTGTACATTGTATGTACTACATTACTATACAGTTACTGGGGTATCAATGTTTAAGGTATCCATAGTAAGCGATATACATAACCCTTTTAAATTATCGTTGTCTGAATTTCAAATAATTTATGGGACCAATGTTATCCTTCTACGCACACAAATCATATTTGCTTTGTCATCTGATATTCTATAATATCGAAATATTTTGGGGATATTGAACCAAACCTTGTTAGAATCGTATTTACTTCTATTCAAAATTGAGGGCAGCGAGTACCTACTTATTTTGAAGGCTAGAGAAGAAAGTCAAAATATTGTTCAGAAAAATCTCAGAAGTAGGTCTATCGTGAATGCCCTGAGTTCTTAGGCCTTCTTTCCTTACTTTCTCACATCTAACTGTAGCAGCGCAGTTCCCGCATTTATTTGTTATTCCAACACCGATCACGCTTCGCTAACCACAACCCGTCACTATACTATTTAAATTACGACAAACTCGATTACAGTAGATACAACGAAGCGATATAATAATACTCAACTCGTGTACACAGGACACAATAGGCAGGGAGCTGCAAGCTGGCACGCGACGCCCGCCCGAACTGAATTTGTTTCAACAAGAGACTCATAATTTCACTCTAATTCGATAAAGCGTAACTCAATTTACTAGAAGACCGCTTTTGTTTGTCATAATGTAATGTCGCGCCCATCCTATAGCGATTTGTTCCTATTTTAATGCAATACTAACTACATTGTAAACATTGTGCACACTTAGACTCTGCCCACTGCACAGTCCCCCCAACCATTGTCAGCTATTGTATTCGAGAGTATTATAATTATGGAATAATTTATTACACCACTACGGGAGACTTGATTCAGTATCATAAAATTCCCATAAGCTTGATTAACTCAAACCATTTTTAAACAAGGCTCCCCATTTCTGTTCTGAATTAAATGTTCTAGAAAAATTAAGAGGGGCTTGTGTTTTGTAAATCTACACCAAAGAACTTCGTAAACAAGTGTTCATTCATCGTGTGTGAGTGTAAATAAATAGCGATTAAACTACTTATGCGAACTAGTAATGGAAATAAGTATTTCTATCAAATTTGGTTTTCTACACTTATATTTGACTTGCAACATAATGTCATAATAACAACAGGAAATCATAATACTAATGTCCCTACCAGCTTGAATTTAAATAACCATACGTCACAATTTTTTTGTTATTCGACTGTCCAATAAATAACGTCATTTAGCCACGTCATCTTTAGCGAAAAAGTTGGCAATGTCCCACATTTTTACTGAAGTTGGCTTCTCGCCAGATCAGGCCGTTCTAAAGCTCGGTTTCCACCGCGAGCTGATAAATCTACTGAACTCACAAGTGCCGCAGTAAACTTCTAACTTGATTTTCCAACAATATATGATTGGAATAAATGGACTGGACACTCATTTTTTCATTTCTCATTTGACTTATTACATCAAAAATGAAAATGAGAAATGAAGAATTGCCTCATTTTCTCACGTTCTTTTTTAAACTCTTTGTTAGACTGAAAACAAAACTCATTTCATTAAAAATGTGTCCGTTCAGCATTTTCTTCACATTACTCTGTCGCGGTGGAAACTGGCCTTCAAAGCAATGTAGTACACAAGTCATTCGTCAATTAGTTCACAAATAGTTTCTCTATCGTCCCGTGCCCCGACATATGGATTATGCCCCTTGTACAGGCGTCAAATTCAATCGTGTAACTAAACTTGCTTAATCCGAAGCGCTTTGTCGGGCTCCAGTCGCCATCTGGTGTCTTACAAAAACCTTTTTGTCATTCGCTCGATACAATACGGGATTTGGATGTATGTATTTGATGACGTTTGAGATTTCACGCACAGGACTAAATGTAAATACAATTGGTGTGAAATTACAAAAAAGAAAATAATGACCGTTTTAATCGATGAAATACTAAACTCTATTGTGCGGATTCTGTCAATGGGGTTTTTGTTATGCCATTCTGAGAATTATGGCGAATAATTTCGGTTGTGAATTTGATTTCGATTTGTGATTAAATTCATTTTCAATATGATTTGACATAGGTACATCATCATCATCCGAGCCTAGTTGCGTCCGATACTCTCGCTTTGGAGCCCAGGAGTCGCTTTCCTATACGTTTCTCTATCCCTACGCGATCTTTAACATCTCTTATAGTGCCTGCATGCGATCCTCCGACCCGATCAATCTATTATTTTGGCCTACCTTTTACCAGTTTTGGCCAAAACATTCATTAGATTCTGAAGTATCAATAATTATGTCCTTTCCTTTTTCTTTACAACTAAGTATATATCTAGCCATAAAATATAAAATAGTATTAAACATTTACGTACGAGTACATAGTATTTCTGGAAAACTCATTTTTTCGTAGCTTAGGTATCCTAGCCTATAAGAACAACTCATTTTCATCATCTCAGCCGATTCGGCGCCCACTGCTGGGCATAGGCCTTCCCCAAGGAGGGCCACAACGTTCGGTCTTGTGTAACGAGATAGCTACAATAAGAGCTACTGAAAATAAAAAAAAAATACATATTGCTATCCTTTAATGGTAAGCAAGCGATTTACTTGTCATACTCATATACATAATTTTACAACGTGTACCTTATTGCACAAGTCTTCTTTTACGTAAAAGAGCAAGAAAGCTAAAAGAAGAAGCTTAAAATTTGGTATACACAGTCATGTAATATACATAAATATTGTTGTCATACATACAATAAGTACTTATACTTGATACGCATCAGCGCTTAGTGTAGGTACACCAGTAAACTTTTAAATTTCCATACCATTTATCGTCGAGTTTTAATACAATTTTGTTATTCAAGAATTTTCTAAGCATCAGAACCAAACTTGCATTAGAGGTGATTCAAATTCATCTTTTGTTGTGCAAATCATCTGTAGGGGCCGCTTCCGAAGTAGCGCCTCGATCGATTTATTGATTGGAGCGGAACAGATTTAAAATTAAATTGATGAATGTTATTTATTTGTCTATTGCATTCCTATATAGATGCAGAAGAAGCAATGAAAGTGGAGATTGTAAATAACTGGGTTGAAGAACGTACTCCTTTTTTTTAGTTTGATACATACATTTATTCCCGAAGCGGTCACCTAATTAGATTTTGTCCCTCGTAATAGGTGATGAGAAATTTGGTTTGATGCAATGGCGTTTTTAATCTCGATCCTACTGCTGCGTGTCAACACGATTTCAACACCATTTTTTGCAGAACGTAACGTGCAAAGTGGTTGTGGTTCTGAGTGCAATGCAAAATATGCAAATATCCTCAGTGCACAGACAATCGGATGTCGTTTATTAACATGCTTTATGTGAAAACTTACATATTCTTCGCGATGCACTTGGTGCACGTAGTCTGCCTGATTGATAGTTTATTTTTCTTTATTTATTGTTATTTTATATGGACTTTTAAGAATGAGTATGTTTTGTAGGATGTTTTGATATTTATATCGTTTATATGTATTTGTTATTGGTTTTTATTTACAGAGTCTAGAATGTAATGAGCTAGTCTAAGGCAGCGTGTATGTACTTACCCTGGGATGTCCATCCGAGGACCCGGGACTGGAGATTACCCAGGACTCCCGGCCGCAGCAGACGTAGTAACTATTTAGTAATCTGTGGCCGTAGGCAGTTTGTAGGGTACCGTGTGAAAATTGTCATGAATAGCATCTATGAGGATTTTTTCCACATATAAAAAACCGGCCAAGTGCGAGTCGAACTCGCCCATGAAGGGTTCCGTAGCAACAAGAAACATAATATAAAAGTTCTTGTAGTTCGTTGTAACTTTCATTGATGGCTTTTTAACACGTTCGCAGTGGTAGTGATTTTTCTCGGCGAAAATTGTGGTTTATGACGTATTAAAAAAAACTACCAACTCGATCTCGACCAAACCAATTTTCGTTGGTAGATTTTCTGGCATTGTACATTATATATGTTTTTTAGATTTATCATTCTCTTAGTTTAGAAGTTAGAGGGGGGGGGGGGACACACACACACATTTTTCCACTTTGTAAGTGTCTCTTGCGCAAACTATTCACTTTAGAAAAAAATAATGTTAGAAACCTAAATAGCATTTTTGAAGACCTATCGATAGATACCCCACCCCACACGTATGGGTTTGATGAAAAAAAAAATTTGAGTTTCAGTTCTGAGTATGGGGACCCCCAAAATTAACTGCTTTTTTTCTAGTTTTATATGAAAATCTTGATGCGGTTTATAAAATACATCTACTTACCAAGTTTCAACAGCAGGCCTTATGGTTTCGGAGAAAAGTGGCTGTGACACACG
This sequence comes from Miltochrista miniata, assembly GCA_933228765.1. NCBI lineage: Eukaryota > Metazoa > Arthropoda > Insecta > Lepidoptera > Erebidae > Miltochrista > Miltochrista miniata. The sequence goes on from OW121753.1 coordinate 9,277,235, forward strand.
GACGGACAGACAGACAGACATGACGAATCTATAAGGGTTCCGTTTTTACCATTTGGCTACGGAACCCCTAAAAACGGTCACAGAAAAAAATTACATCTCAATTTTAAGAAAATATTTTACAAATCGTAGACAATAAATCTCTAAGAATGACCACAAAGAATATAATTTCTCTTGGGTCGTGTTGCCGTGTTCCATATCTCGCACCCACAGAACTGGACCTCTAATTTCACGATTTATCTACTGAGGACGAGGACACGGAAGCGGCTTGTGAAATAAATCAACTTCGTATTATGTAGGACCCTCGTCCGAACCTCACGCGATCCTTTTGCCACTGAATATTAGTCAGTTGCCTAATTTTATACAAAGGATGATATTAATTTACTTATAGCTTGAAAAAGGAATAGAAAATACTAAGGGCGCCACGGTGTAATTTAATACTTTAATTTATTTGGACCCAAGAAATTATTGCATTTGTTTGTTAAAAATGATTATATTGTCAAACTTCATTAGTGACATAGGTAGGTATCTAATTTGTTTGAGTATCTATAACTACAAATAAAATGTGCTCTATCATAGTGTCAACACAGAGCAATGCGCACCTTTAAAGAAGTGTCAAAGACAATACCTACAATGCTACGTACATACTGTGTCTCAGTAGCAGAACAGATTTGATGTGTGTCTTGATATCCATCCAAAGGTTGCCTGGAAGAAATTGCATTTACATATGGCGATAAGGCCGTCCGTTGTACATTTTAAAACCTGTATTCCGCACTCATGTAAATGTTAATTAGTGGTAGAATAAAGCATATTGTTCAATTCTATTCTCCTCTGTTTGTCAATCGATAATACTTATTAGCCAGTACATGCATGCATACATAATAGTCACGCCTTTATCCCCGAAGGGGTAGACACATACATAATATACACCCACATTTCCCTATTAGTTATTGTCCCAACCCAGCCATGGAATAGATAGTGTGAGCCTATTGTGAAAATATTAGTTCTTTTTTTTATGTTTTTGCTTTAGACGAGCTTTTAAACTAACCAAACCAATATAAAGCCTGCTTGTGTCGACGGTTAAACCCTCTACTCCCAAACACTGGCTAAGTACGTTTCAAACCCTTAAAAAAACAAACATATCGAAACAGGATGTCTGAAGTAAGTTGTACTAAAGGAAAATTGAGGTTCCACGCAGCCCCGTCGTGACCTTATGTGGGTATAAAAATACGTTTTACGATCGCGTGGTAGGGTTTGTATTGTGATAAGTAATTAAATTACTTACTTATATTTCTTTTTATAACAACCAACACAATTATGCGGAATTTTAAAATGGTACAACTATGTAAAATTGTATTACCATTCAGTGTCGTAGCTCCTTTAATACACGCAAACATTAAACCTACCACTACTAAACAACCATGACTTAGGTTGAGGCCGCGTTTGCGGTTGCGGTTTCTAACCTCAAAACGTCAAATTCTAACCTCAAAAAAAGATCATTGAAATTTTGAGGTTGGAATTTGACATATTGAGGTTAGAACCCGGAACCGCCAGCCGCAAATCGACCTCAGTCTTAGTTTACCTATTGTCCTTGACTGACACGGACTTAGATCTTAGCGTAGGCATAGAACCAAACACGATCAATTAAGGCTTGTATGTTCGAAAGAGACACATCTTGGGGTGAACTTTATACTAGGAAATATTCTTCGATTTGATCTGATAAAATTACATTATTGTAATTTATAAGATACCCTTGCTTTTTTAACGTATCAAAACACGATTAGGAATACTTTGTTTGATCGAAATCGCTCTCGAAAAATGAGAAATATTGCAAAAATCTTAACAAGTAATGTACTTTTTTTATCTAAATAAATGAGTTTAATTCTTATAAAAACTTGTCATAAAATAGATATAGGTCTTTAAAACAATATTTTATGATTAGATTTGTTCTTAAAACCCCTCAGATTTTATAACAGTAATATACTGTATTAGAATCGAATGAAATCCGGCAAAAGCGTACGCTGCAATCGTTCGAATTGCCTTAGGATTGGTCAAGGTCGAACATTGCAGCCTAAATACTCTATAGAATACATACCTAGAAGTGTGTAGTTGTGGGCGGAGCATCACGCCACATTTTTTTTTGCATCAGGCGACTGTCATCGTGTTTAAAGAAACAAAATTGATGAAAAACAATTCTTATTGCTATACTCATAAGTTTTATTTATAATAGTTATGATACCTAAGGCTATCTTGGCCAATGACTGTTAGATGCTGTACATCCTACTAATTGTACCGCCTCACAATGAAACAAGCTGATTCTGAGAAGAGTCCACTTTGAACTCGGAACAATACTCAAATTTATCCATATATGCTTCATTGAAGCTAAAACACACAATAACACTCACTCGGGTTGTCTGATTACAAACCAAAAGTGCTAAGAACACTCTTTGAACCATTCTGATTCCTAACTTAATAGATATTTTCAGCGCTTTAAGGGATCCATCATCCAGCGCTGAAAGATTTGACACAAACTTTATCACTCAAAATAAATTTGGCACACCCATAACATACTCGTAATTAATAGGAAGGAATCCATTAAGAACTAAATTATTTCACAAGTGAAACGTCGGGCTTTAAACAATAAAACCTGACCCTGTACTTTAAACTATGGATGTAGCCTAAGGATCAATGCTTTGTAATATTTTCTAGGAAACTCTAAATAGCAAAGTGAAGAGAGTATAATAAATAGGCAATAGACTTGAGATTTTAGTTATTCAATATGTGCAGCAGGTTCCACCAAGTGCTATCAATCAACAGTATAAATAAATAGGCAATAGCTTTGATGGGTTAGTAGAATAGTGCGGGGGGGGAGGGTCACTAACTTTCAGAATGTGGGTTCCTAAGGTTGGTGAACTAGGGAATAGGTACAGCGAACTATGGCATATCCTATTGCGAACTAGAGATATTTACAACTAAGGTTTATACGTATCTTCTCTATGCTAGGGGCAACCGTGTAGCGTCGTGCAGTTTCCATCTTCATTGTATTGGGGATGTTCTAACAACTACATTTTCGAGTAATGAGTTGAGCATTGAAGTTCAATTCGGGAAACTGTGGAAAAGTCACAAAAATAGAGACAGTAGAAAGGATTCTCTTTAGCCTAGTTTGTCTTTACCTAAAGGGTAAGTCGCGCGAGAGTAGAGGTAGTGTGCGCGCGAGAGTTTGACATAACAATTTAACTTACATATCGCACATCCATATCTAAAGAGCTGCAACTCAAAAATCGCATTTTTTTAGATAAGCACACCACCGAATTCTTTATCCGAATACCTGCCCACCAATAAAACAGACTTAAAAATAAGCCCACTACCCGCCGCTAGACAGCACCAAGTGTCCCTTTAGTTTCACGAGCGAGCCCCGCTCCCTTCCGCCAAAACAGAGACATCGCTAGTTGCGGTCAGAACTACAAGCGAATTACACGGGTCCATCTTAAACAAATGGGAATTATTTTGAGTTGCATCTGTACCGTTGAAATTTCAAGCACTATTTATTTTGAGTTGCCGACTTTTAGACGACTTTTAGACGGTTAGTTGCTCAGTAAGTAACTACGCATCTTGAGTTAAACCCGTATAGCTGGCAGGGTAAGTAAAAGTTTTAAGTTGATTTAGAGTTATTTCCATACTGTTGATACATTTTTGAATTTGTGGTTGTGTCCGTTTAGTTGAGTCATATTTTAAAGCGTTATATTTCTTTAAAAAGCCATTTAATTGAAACATTTTTGTTATTGGCGGTTAATATCTTGTCATTTTATTATAATTTCATTTTCATTACTAGAATTTCTATAGCATTTTACTCTATTACTGCATTTTTTTTAGTTACGTCTCTTTAGTTGGATTTTGCCAAAAATAATTTTGCAATATCGCTAATAACATCGAAAATGTTATTTTGATGGCTCTTTTAATGCGATTTGATGCACAAGACCCTATTAATAAGTAATATAAACATATTTTTACAGATTTACAACGAAACGTGATCCGTTTTTTAGTCAATATGATAGAGGAAAGAGATAAAGAAAACTCTTCACCAATGCCCTGGAGGATATCTCCAAGACGCTCGACTAGAAAGCATGGGCATCTCGCACCTTCGATATCTGAGAGATAAACTCCGAAGGTTATACGGCGGAGAGCCAGAGCGGTCGACATAGCTCGCAGAATAAGCACATTAAAGTGGCATTTTGCCTGCCACATCTATATAAGAACCAACGGCCGAATGGAGCAAACGGGTTCCAGAGTCAAGACCGTGACTCGGTAAACGTAGGGTAGGACGTCCACCCGCCAGATGGACCAATGACCTGGTAAAGATAGCAGGCTGGGACTGGATGCGAAAGGCACAAGACCGTGTACTGTGGCGTAAACTGGGAGAGGCCCATATCCAGCAGTGGACTCCTATGGGCTGCTTGATTGAAGTTTCTTAGTATGTTAGATATAGTTTATTCTTAAATGTAAATGATAGATATTATGTGCTTTTTAATGTGCATATTAAATTGTTTTCCACGAAAAGAAAGTTCACAATTTCTTTTTTATTTATAAGAAAAATAATTTTGTTATTATAATATATTTTATAATTAAAAAGTACAAAAGTGCCTGTCATTAGTTGTTTTTAACCACTATTAATAATATATTTACACTAACTAAAGTTAACTAGTCTTCTCTTCCTCATTGATCATCCAATATACTCCTATTGCAGGCCTTAGATCACTTTATTAAATTGGACTAATTAAAAATAACACATAATGCTATTACGATTTAAGTTTATAGTGTTTTTTCAAAAGAGAGTTAAGTACAAATTCAATTCACCAATTTAGGCTCAACTCAAAATAATATGATAAAACACACCTACCTTGTTAAGCAATAGGGCAATTACACGAAAATTTAAATTTTCAGCCCCAAAACATGATTAAAATGAAAGAATCGTACAATTTTATTCAATCTTGCTGCGCACAGAAAACATAATTCTATACAGAACACTTCTGCAGTGCATAGGGGTCGAGCAATCAGTTTTTTGCATTTTCCCAAAAAAGTGCTTTTTTGAGTTATGCTCTCTTTAGATCTAGGTGTGCGATATGGCTTATTTATATTTTCATATGAACGTTGAAAATTTCAGGTGACTGCACAAGCTAGCCACGTTTCTACGAAACAGTTTCGCATTGTGCACGTGTCGTTTATTTACCCTTTGGCTGCACTGGCACAGATCCAATATCACATAAATCACATTCTCGCTCGGGATCGATCGTAAAACCTCGCTGTCACAAAGTGCAGACCTAATAATTATTTCCTTCTAGACTAGAAAGAAACCTGTCTAGTCTATACCTATACATAGTTGATAAATACCAAGAACAAAAAGAAAGTCAGTTTCAGAAGAACTATAGCTCGTAGCCTTTGTCTAACAAGGGCAACGATTTGACCACAGATCGTACCAGAACAAGCTAAAATTCTCAAGTAATAATAAGGTCATTAATGCCTGTTTTAAAAATTCTAAAGTAAAAACCATTCAATTCAAAGCTTTCGCCACCCTTCCCCACAATGTAAACAGTAGACAGTAGACATCGACAGTCAATAGATCCTATCATTTGTAAGGCTTCGAAAATGACTATATTTGAGGACGTTGAAATATGGCGGCGAATTTGACTGACGACGGCGTACTATATCTTGAATATTGCCAGTAATATGTCTGCAAATTTGCTTCAGATCCCTCGGCTACAGAGATCGAGGGTTTGCTCACCAAGCGATTTGTAGTCTCCCTTTTGGTTTAAAACGTGGTAATATGATGAATAAGGCGATTGATAACGTCGGTAAAAGTTAAGCATTTTCCTGAAAGTTTATGACAAGAAAATATTTGGTGTTTTTTTGACGATGTTACTGAACTGATGAAGATCGGCAGCTATATGGATATGGCAGTGGCACTGATAGTGATCCAAAGTGAGTGAGTGAGTTCAAAGATCTGCATCTTTGCGATTAAAAGAGTAGGAAAAGGAGAACTAGGAGATTACCGATTCTAACCACAGCAATAGGGCGATAGCTCTGTTATTTATATTATCTCTCCATTTTCAAAAGCGTTGAGATAAAATTTATGACAAAAATGTACATGTGTAGGTATGTGTTTCGTTAAGAATTGAAATCAAAGGATGGCGTCAGTTATTGATTGAGTTTTTTGCTGTGCTTATGTTTGTACTTGACTGCCTCTGTGGCGCAGTCGGTAGCGATACCGCCTGCGGCGCTGGAGGTCGTGGGTTCGATTCCCACCGGGGACAAATATTTGTGTGAACCATAAATGTTTGTCTCAAGAGTAGGTGTTTCTATGTATAATATGTATGTATTTAAAAGTATATGTATAAGTATTAATATCCGTGGTCTGATACCCATAACACAAGCAGGTTATTCCTAGCTTACTTTGAGATCAGATAGCGTTGTGTGAGATGTCCGTGAATATTTATTTATTTACTATATTTTAGCTGTGAGTTCCTGCAGCAATCGTGCAAATTCCAAAAGTATTTCGATGAACAAATCGTGAACCGTCATCCATCTCATTGACCCTATCTGCTTATCATACGTATTGCATCGCTCATTGCCATTCCCATACTCCCACATACATTCACGAGCCTGCCCCAAATGGGCCATTATCATACAAACTTACTGCTATCTATTTCGTGAAATATATGGGAATGAAAGGGCTCCTCATATCGCCTTAAAGATAAGTTTCATATTAAATTACAGGGATAATATATGACAATAGTCCGTCCGCTGCGAAAAAGGTTGTTTTTGAATTGCGTAGGTACTCGTAAATGGCGTAAAGACAATAAAATAAAATAAAGTCATTTTGTTTCAACTAGAAACAAATTGACTCACGTTTTTATGTACCAGCAATTTCATATTAGCGTATAGTCCCTCCGAGAACATAATCTTTGCACTCAACTGGTCAAGACCTATTAAGAGTTTACTCGCCGTTCGTAGTGTCTTCAAGTATACATGCTGTTTCATAAATACAATTTGAAGTAAACTTTTTTTAGCAAACTAATAGAAAAAAAAACCCTGAAGGGTAACACATCAAGCAAGCTTCTGGGTGCATCTCCGGCGGCCTGCACGTAGAACGACGTTCCACGTTCTTGATTTACTAGCGAGACGTAAGGCATGGCATCTCATATTTAAGACGTGTTTAGACTGCGACGCTAACACGCTGGCGACTTGTGCAATACTATTTAATGTACCTCACATGAAACATTCTTTACAAACGGATGACATGAGCTGCAAAGTATCTTAAAAACAGGTTCTATAAAATAGGTAATGTGTAATATATTAATGAATCACTGATTATAATCTGCTTAGTATGATTCACATGTGACACCGGAAATGTCTGTAAAACAATTTTAGGTATGTGTATGGGTAAGAACATAGTTTCATTTTTTTAGATATATGGCTCAACAGTGTTTTATTAAAAATATTCAACCTATTAGAACTTGTTAACCGAAATTACCTTCAGGGATTAGCCGCTGTAGGCGCAATACCGTGTGTTGCAGAAAGAAGAAGAGAAAACTCTTATTGAAATATGATAAAATGCGTTATAATTCTATGATAAAAATAATCAGTATATGATTTGCTTTTTACTGGTTCTAGCCTAGCGTCAGTGAAAAACAATATTTTACGATTATTTAATAAACAACGTAAAAATTAAACAAAGTCAGTATTTTATTTGAACACAGCTTAACTTCCTCCTAATTTCGTTATTTATCGCGCGAAGGCGACGCACAAATTTTAATGTCCGCCGCGTTCCTCTTAAATCATACGCCGTTCCTTTAATTGGTAAAAATAATACTTCCACCCAAATGGCTTCCTAATGACTTGAGAATTTTCCGTGAATCGAATGTTTAATGATGGCGGTGGAAAGCCTTTTATTAATTTCAGCTGTGAATACCGGAGCGTCAATAAATTTTCATGCCACTTATGAATATAAACAGATTTCTTTTCGTTGTAAGAACTGGGGCATGGATTATGGTGATTGATGGTAGGTATATAAATATTTGGGTCAAACAAACGTACAGAGCTTATTATTAAACCGTAGCCTACGTCTTTAACGAGTGGAATGGGGGCTTGTGCCTGTGCTTGTGCCATGCCCGTCGTATATTGTTGGAATCAGATATAGTGCTTACATTGGACTTTTAATAGACTATTATCGTGTAGGTATATGGATATGCACCTTATTGGTGTTTTAATTGTCAAAAGAAAAATTTAAAGTTCCGAGATACTTTCTTACGAACTCGTTCAATTTTATCTTCTGATTAATTTCTAGGTATACTAGCTCTGTGGCGAATACACCGGGAAACCACGGTTGAGTGCCAGCACTGCGACCAGCGCAGCGAGGACACAGCGCTCCACACATTGGTGGAGTGCACAACGTGGGCCTAACAGCGCCAGGCCCTCGTTCAGGTCTGGACGTGGAAATTCTCTCACTGGAGACCATGGTGCGAGCCATGATCTCCAGCGGGAGTAAATGGGATTCCGTTGCATCTTTCTGTGAGCAGATCATGCTTGTGAATCAGGCAGCGAAGACGTTTAGTCGCATAATGCCTAATTCGCAAAATGGCACCCGAGTCTGAAAAGGACTAATTCGCAAAAGGACTAATTCTTAAAAGGACTAATTCGCAAAATGGCTAATTCTTAAAAGGACTAATTCGCAAAATGGCTTATTCTTAAAAGGACTAATTCGCGAAATGGCTAATTCTGAAAAGGACTAATTCGCAAAAGGACTAATTCTTAAAAAGACTAATTCGCGAAATGGCCAACTCTTAACAAGGTATGATGTTGGTGTTGGTTATAAAAAAAAAACCACGAAGGCTAATGCGGGAGCTCCGCTCCGCTCCGCTCCCGCATTAAGCCTTCTAACCTAACTTATCGAAGTCGGGGCGCGCAGAATTCGACTTTACCTACCAATTTCGATGTAGTACCTTCTAAACGGTTGAAAATCGAATGCTGCGCGCCCCGACTTCGATAAGTTAGGTTAGAAGGCTTAATGCGGGAGCGGAGCGGAGCGAAGCTCCCGCATTAGCCTTCGTGGTTTTTTTTTATATCCATTCAACACCAACATCATACGCTGTTAAGAGTTGGCCATTTTGCGAATTAGTCTTTTTAAGAATTAGTCCTTTTGCGAATTAGTCCTTTTCAGAATTAGCCATTTCGCGAATTAGTCCTTTTAAGAATTAGCCATTTTGCGAATTAGTCCTTTTAAGAATTAGCCATTTTGCGAATTAGTCCTTTTAAGAATTAGTCCTTTTGCGAATTAGTCCTTTTCAGACTCGGGTGCCATTTTGCGAATTAGGCAATATGCGACTAAACGAAAGAGAACTCTCCCACACCTAGGTGAGGCCGCAGTGGTAGTCAAGGTCTGTTGGGAGTCCTGGGGTCATTCTTCCGAGGGCTCATCCGATGTAGGAGATAAGAGTCCGGCATAGCATCCCTGTAGGATTTTCCTCACTTTAAAAAAAGCCATACTGGCTCCAAGAGTCTCTAACTTTTCCTAGGACTTTACTGAGTACGAGCTAGGTGTAAGTTTGTAGTCTTAAATGTTGCTGTAGTATTTACATCCTGGTCCACAGGAGTTTTAGTAATGAGAGCGCGGAGGGATTGGGTGTTTTCATTATAATTATCTCTGAAAGACATTTTGATCGGTTTGGTTTTGTGGTAGAGTCAATTTCACAATTTTTTACAGGAAACCCAGTCATATGTTTCCGAAGCTCATTTGTACGCTTTTTAACTATTCTTTAAAGAATTTGCAAGAATCCTTCGTTTTGAGAGGCCTTGTAAGTATCATGGATTTTGTCAATGAAAATCATTTACCTGGGACATCCTTCCGAGGGCTTACCTGGGGCTCCCAACCATAGGCTGTTGGGCGTAACGTGAGGTTTTTTAGTCGATAGGAGTCCGGCATAACATCCATGAGGACTTTCCCTCACGTTATATAAAAAAAACGAAAATCATTGAAATTCTTTCCTAGAGCAATCCAATCAATGTTTCCATGAATCAATGTCAATCAATGTTAAAGCCCTTATAACTCTTCAAAGCCTAAAAATCACAAGGCCATCTATTACGAGAAAAGATGGATTTTCGTATAAGTAGGTACTTACCTATTATAGATTAATACGAGTATAGGTGGTGAAATGTGAACGTGCAGTACTTGCGTAAATATTTGTAAGTATGTATTGTGTATTGTTTACAAAGCTAAACTAAACCATAAATTCCATTTGCAAAAGTAATTTATAAACTGGAGATACAAAATAACACAATGGCCAGGCCAGTTATCACTGTAAACTCTATAAAATAAATACACTCTCCTCACAAGCTGTTAATCATTAGTTCATAACAGATACGGTTACTTCGACGCAGCTCGTCGTAAACCTTATCTCGCTTAATTTATCATCTACCACAAGAAATTGATATATGCACCGAACCTGCATGCTTTCAGATCGTCTACATCAATTCTAAACTTGTTACATGGTTTAACCTTGAACAAAACGTTCCCAAATCAAACGAAATTACACTTTAAGTCAAAGAGCTTTTAGTGCATTTTCGATATCCAGGTTTACCTGTATCAGTCGTGTAAGAAGACCCCGCGTGGTGCCAAAGCACAACGGGTGGTAAATCGGTATTAGCATACGTGTTTGTTTTACAATAACGACTCAAAAATGGCCGTGTACTTATTAGTGGACGGATGTCTTGCTTGTTTCTTTTTTGAACAAGATAAATCTGACTGTCATTTTCTCTGTAAAAGAATATATTTTATTATCAGTGTGATGTTTATTACGAAATTGATGTTCAAAAAGTTAGATGTTCTGATCTGTGGAGTTCCAGGTCAAGTACTGGGTTAAGGAGTAAGTAGGTACCTACCTAATTATTAAAAAAAATCTCGAGCTGGTTATGAGAGTGACCTTTCCTTCCTAGATCCAAGCTTCAGCCATAAGGCGTGTTGTGTGGCTCTTTTTTCGTGTGATAGATTAGCAGAATTAGGAATCATCATCACGCACCTTCGCCACGTAACGCTAGCGGTCTAGCCTATCAGGATCTCTGGGGACATCCTGTCTAGGGCACACACGGATGTCCCTCTAAAATTGTAGCGCGCGCCGTGTAGTTTTAGGCGGTATGAGTCCATCATTCCCTTTCTGTCAACAGTACTGACGGGGTCAAGTTTATGAGGATTACCAGTTCCAAATGGTTGCTTATTCTGTCAATATCAGACTAATAAAATTTATCAATATTTGCATTGCAACGTCTACCCGGTAGACGTTGCAATGCAAATATTGTAACATGCTAAAAATAAAGGCAATCCAGTATCATATGAGGCGGCATGTCTCCTAGCCGGGACCCCTCCATGGGACCTGGAAGCGAGAGCCCTTGCGTCACTGTTCAGATGGTGCAAGGAGGCGCTGGAGCGGGGCCAAATTCCCGCTAATCGAGAAATCGAGGCCCAGCGGTCCCTGCTCCAACAGGAAACCGTGGAGACATGGAAGGTGCGACTTGAGCAACCAAAGGGGGGATTCGCCACAATCGCGGCCGTCAGACCGGTCATGGACGAGTGGCTGGAGAGGAGACACGGTGCTCTCTCCTACCGGTTGACACAGATGCTTGCCGGGCACGGTAGCTTCGGTAGGTATCTGTGGCGAAAACACCGGGAAACCACGACCGAGTGTCAGCACTGCGAGGACCGCAGCGATAACACGGCGTTCCACACGCTGGTGGAGTGCACGGCGTGGGCGCAACAGCGCCAGGACCTCGTAGTGGGTCTGGACGTGGTCACTCTCTCGCTCGAGACCATGGTGCGAGCCATGCTCTCGAGCGGGAGTAAGTGGGACTGCGCCGCCTCCTTCTGCGAGCAGGTCATGCTCGTGAAGGAGGCGGCAGGACGGGTACGGGAGAGAACTCTCCCACCCGAGTTCCGCAGTCGGCGGCCTGGGCGCCGCCGACGTGTCTTCGCCGAGGACTATCGGCCACCATGACCGGGGGCCTGAGGACGGTGAGAGGGCGGCTCACCGTCCTTACAGAAGCAGGCCCAAGACGGCAGCGTGACGTGAGCAATTCACGCACGCCCCCCCTTAGAAGCGGGATCACACCCGAAACCCCCCAAAGACGCGGGATAGCACCCGAACCACCCCCTGGGCGAGGCCGCAGTGGCGGCCGTGGGTCTGTTGGGAGTTCTGGGACATCCTTCCGAGGGCTTCCCCGGGGCTCCCAACCACAGGCTGTTGGGCGTGACGTGAGGTTTTTTAGTCGGTAGGAGTCCGGCATAACATCCATGAGGATTTTCCCACACGTTAAACAAAAAAAAAACCAGTATCATATTTTAGTCGACTAGTTTTTAATGACGGCTCTACAGCACTCCGCCTTATCAAATCGTAGTTAGTGGAAACGATAGGTGGCCGAAGGCTGAACAAAATCGTTCCCAAATTTAAAAACATTTTTCGGCAATCGAAATTGCCTCGTGTGTTGCAACCATACTTTTTGGTGATATTTTTGTAAAAAATATACATACATACATATAATTACGCCTGTCTCCCATTGAGGTAGGCAGAGACTATGGCTTTCCACTTGCTACAACCACACTTTTGCTTCTTCTACTTTCACAAGTATTTTTACACGCTCGCCGGTTAAGGGTACTCTTGACCTTTGATCGTCATGCGTACGCTGAGGTCGATCCCTACCAATTTGCCCCCCTTTTTTTGTAAAATGACTAGTATGTTAGATCATTACATGACATGTCGAAATCTATAACGTACTTTCCTAATAAAAACGTGACACAATAATCTTTAATACAGGTAAGAAGGCGCCTTGATTAGCTCTGTGTTTTGTAATGTAAACGATTATCAATCACTTTACGTCACTATCGGTCTTGAGATGGGTGATCGATTGTGGCTATGCAAGGCGAAGACGTTATGTGCGGCTTGTAAGTTTTCAGCAGCAGATAGCAACAGCTTGTCCTTGTCTATATCAAATGCCAATAGAGTCCCCCGTTTCTTGGTGGTCATACTGGCATGTCATACTGACCTGACCTGACATATGACCAGTGAGAATCGCTTGTATTGGTGGTCATACTTGTCATTGTCCCTGTCATACTATTATGACCACTGAGAATGGCTTCTACTGGCGGTCATCCTTGACAGTGGAGTCAGTGTAACTAGAATCTTTTTTTTTTCAATAAATGTGAACTCCGAGCTCATAAAGAGATATAATATAATGATGTATAATATAAATGGTGACTTTATTAGTCTAAAGTACCAATAGAAGCGGAAAATTGGTCTGAAACGACGCATAATCGGATTTAACAACATGAGGAATATTTATTCAAAATCCACACAGAGCTCCATGGACGTTGAATTAAAAACCTATCGAAGCATAATCATATCGGATCAAATCAATAGAACGGTGTTTCTAATACACTGTTATGATCATGCAGTGTTTTAGGTACACACAATTATCATCTTTATTTCAATAGCATAATGACCAAAATAGCGTAATCTATAATTTACATCAGTACTTGATGCTCAAATTTGCGGTTTTCCATATCCTAGATAATTTATTAGATTATCGACAGGGAATGGAACGGAACGATGATTAATATTGACGTGTATTCAAGTACTATGTTTTGAACGCTTATGAGGCCATATGTTTTTGATAAGCTTGTTTACGATCATTTTAATGTGGATTTACCATCATTAAATCTAAATTAATGTACATGATTTGTAATGAATGGCGCCTACCTACGTACAGTAACCGTTGACAAATCTTTTACAGTTTTGACTATACGATTGTGGAATGCATTGCCAGTAGATATAATAACGTGCTGTCCATGGCAATTTTAAAACCTACAGCTTGTATACTTCCTTCCTTTCTTTGCCAAGGTTGTCTCAGAGACATCGCTCTTAGCGGTAACTATTATTTAATTTGTGATGTAACTTTATAACCACTTTATTGCTCAGTATGTTACTCACCAACTAGCGCGAGGAAGCTATGCAGAGAACTCTTTCCCAGGGCGCCTTACTTCAGAGTTTCTAGTGTGTGTGTAAGGGTAGGCTAGGGCTCTGACGAAAACAGCCAAGTAGGGTGTACACACATATATTTATAAAGTACACAGTACACTACAGACACAGAGAAAAGTTATTCACTAATAGACACACATATCACAGAAATACACAAGAGTAGGTACTACCGATTACTGCACTAATAATACGGAGGTGGTCTATAGATACACTCGAGAGCAATGAATCCGGGTCACTTAAAGAATGTTAAAAATCTCGGAAACTAAAAATGATAGGTTAATGCAATAAATTGTATTTAATAGACAATGTAATACTCCTTAAATGAAAGTAAAAAAAATATGAGTCACCATACATTTTATTAACACAAAATTACATAAAGAAAAAACTGCCGATCTCTCCTTAAAACAAAAATAGGAAACATGAAATTTTTGAACTTTATTACGATTTTCTTGAATTTTAATACTTCGTATTGCCTCCTCGTGCTTCCATTACTGCGTTTACGCGGTTTGGCATGCTGTACACCAAGTTCCTTATACGATTTTGGGGAATATTCTCCCATTCCTCTGTGAGAGCAATTTTGAGCTCACGAAGCGTGATTGGGGGAGGGTTTCGTTGTTTTACGCATCTGCCTAGCTCGTCCCAAGCATGCTCGATCGGGTTGATATCCGGGCTGCGCGCTGGCCACTCCATACGAGTAATGTTCATCTCTTGAAGGTAGTCATTCACAATCCTACCTGTATGAGGTCGGGCATTGTCATGCATAAATATAGCATCCTCACCTAAATTGACCATAAATGGACCAACGTGATCATTGAGGATTTCTTCCACATATCTTACGCTAGTTAAAGAGCCGTTTTCTATGATCACCAGCTCTGTGCGACTTTCAGAAGAAATTCCGGCCCACACAAGTACAGACCCACCACCGTAGGCTACTTTTTCTTCGATGCATGCTTGCTTGAATCTTTCCCCTGGTCTTCGATACACTCTGTGTCTTCCATCGTGCTTGTAGAGCATAAATTTTGATTCGTCGGAGAACATAACTTTTGACCAATCTTCAATACTCCAATTTACGTGGCTCTGGGCATACCTTAGTCTCGAAATACGATGCCCACGCTCCAGTTTAGGGCCGTTTGCAGGTCTAAGGGGTTTTAAGTTAGATTCAGCAAGCCGACGTCTTACTGTCCATGCACTTGGGTTACTTCCTCCGAGGCGTCGAAACTGATTGGTGAGTTCAGTTCCTGTGAGAAAGCGATTTCGAAGCATGGTGTTCACCAAGTATCGGTCTTCTCGTGCTGTGGTACACCTGGTTCTGCCCGTTCCTGGTCTGCGTAGGTTAGAACCAGTTTCTTCGTAACGTCGGAGAACTCTTTGTACTGTTGACAGCGACACACCGACAGTCCTGGCTGTATCGCGCTGACTCCGGCCGGTTTCCAGCATTGTAAGTATTCTGGTGCATTCTTCAGGCGTAAGCGACATAATTTCAGCTTGATTAATGAATATAGAGCACTATCAACATGGTTTATGTACCCACATAAATGACAGATTACAAACAAAAGCAACACCAAATGCTGTAATTTCGTAGTTCCATCTTCGAAAGTGGCCCTTTTTCAAATTTGATTTTTTTATGATATAACTTTACAATAACTAAGAAGTTTTAATACCTTCATTTAAGGAGTATTACATTGTCTATTAAATACAATTTATTGCATTAACCTAACATTTTTAGTTTCCGAGATTTTTAGGATTCTTTAAGTGACCCGGATTCATTGCTCTCGAGTGTACTTGTTACAAATTGCTTAGGCTGTTACTTAGCAAGGTGTTAAAGGTAACAGGGTACTTGCCTGCAGTGTAAGCTGAGGACGACTCCGGATGTTGTTACTGCCTTGCTTGTGCAGTCCACTCTACCACGCCTTCGTACCACGTGCAGTCCACGTACGTGTGGGTGTGACACCGAACAACCACAACTAGTCACTCTAGCCCAACTAAGAACCCAGTTTCCTGGGTATAAGTTAGAACAGAAACTTATTCTTTCTGAGGAAGGTATAATAAATATAAAAAAATCTTAATATATAAAACAAAGACGGGTTTGTTACAACATTTATAACTCAAGAACGGCCATACCGATTTGGCTGAAAATTGTTGGGGAGGTAGCTTAGAACCAGGAGACGGACATAGGATACTTTTTATCCCGTTTGACCTCGCTTTTTTTTTCGCTTTTTTTTGGTCGATTCACTATTCTGCTGGCGACGTATACCGGTAGTCCACGTCCTATGCATGAATATGCGCAATTTCTACAATAATGCTACGGGAAACATATATCGTTAACGAAATTATTCTGACGGGAGTAAATGCGACGGGAACGGGTGATTTACTCTCTTATGTGACGCATACGAAGTTGCGCGGGTCAGCTAGTATAAAATAAAATAAATAAATAAATAGAACCTAGGCTACATTCCTCAACAAATCCTCAGGTCCGCACAGTGCCTGAGTGAAATTCTTCACTGCATTAAGATAACCTCAAAGCTCAAAGTTATTTCTAAGACTTTAAAGGTGCTGACGAGATGGTAAAGAAACTTGGCACTTCAAAGCAGGGCTTTAAATACCTTCTCTAACGTGGAATAGTCTAGAATCCTATCTAAAAACCTGTTTTTCCAGCAATATCTGGTTGCGTTAGGTTCCACAAATCACCATAGACCCGCGTCACTCCCTAACAAAGACAACTAAAGTTGCCAGATACGAAAAACTATGAATTCATTAGGGCGCCCGCACACGCTCAATGATCATTGTCAAACCCACAACCAGACATTGCTGCACCTACAGAAAACAAATGCTACAACTTAACCCCTGCCTATGCCCTCAGAAATATCGCATGATTGTATAGTGTAGAGTCGCACTTGCGCACGGATGGTTCCGTCCTAAAAAAACGGCAAAACATCACGTTAGTTGTATGGGAGCCCCCTTAATCCTCCTTTTTTCTAGTTTTAGTATTTTTTTGTTATCGCAGCAACAGAAATACATCATCAGATCTTTGAAGATTTCAGCTCTCTAGCTATCAAGGTTCCACGGTACAGCCTCGTTACGGATAGACGGACGGCGAAGTCTCCTGAATAGGGTCTTCTTTTTTACTTTTTGGACACGGAACCCTAAAGAGCAGCTGCCTGACTGTGTAGTCGGCAGCGCATGTTCTCAATACTGTTGCAAGTGCTTTAGCCAAAGCATGAAAAATGGTTTCTGTCGGCACAGAAAAGAGGCAGTGCGTAGGTATGGGTAGTACCACAAATTAGAGATAGTACAGATGGAAAACTCATGTATGTACTTTTGTTTCACACCTACCCTCTGCTACACACATTCGCGCACTAATCAGTATCGAAAATTCGGTTGAGGACCGCCTGACCTCGTGTCTGTGAATGAGTTGTCTGTGTGTGCGTAGCCTCAGCGAATTTCGTATGTAGGTTTCCATCTGTTCTATCTCTAATTTGTGGTAGTACTATGTAGTTCAGTTCCATAGTTATACTATCGAGTTCATAGTCGTGTTAAGTTCCTATTCGGCTCATTCATCCGCATACTCAGAGCGTTGTCGTCAGTCGATCTGTCTGTCACCATGCGCGCGCGCAGCCGCACCGTCCACTAAATGTGTTCGCGCCAACATTACAGTTTCCGATACTATTTCCATTTGTTGTTGTTTCCTCGATTTCAGTCACTTACGAAACACGTGATCAGGGAAATTTTATGTTTATTGGTATTTTTGGTTCGTTATTATTATGCGGTAGGTGACGGAGATCAAAAACTAGGAAGTTTAAGTGAACCTTTGATCCAAGTTCAAACGTTAATTTTAAAATATTGATGCAAGATAGAACTGTATTAAGTTAAAAAGGTTTAGAAGCCGTGATGGAATCTGCAACATAATTTTATTATATGAAACTTAGAATTTGCTAGTTACGCTAACATAGCATTTTATATTTAAAATTGCACAGCATCAATCAACTATCTTAATCCCATATATTCTATTGGCCGATCCAGACTCTCGTGGAGGTGACAGGAGGCGAGCGTGGAAGAGTAGATGTGTGCCTCGCCTCGCCTTGCCTCCTGTGCGCTCCGCTCCGTGTCGGTTTTTTGGGACGGAGTCAAAGGACGCGGGGCGGCGGGGAGGCGCCTCGCGAGAGTGTGGATCGGCCATATGATGTAATATCCTGAGGAATTGGGTATCCCGCAGATACACAACAGCAAGTTCCTCAGGCAGGAAATTAGTGAGATGGAATTGAGCTGATGATCTTCTTCAACTAAATAACATCGACTTTAGAAAAAAATCCTCTCTTTTACGTCGCCGGTGGGGGTTAAAAATATCCCTGTAGATGATAATGCAGTTTCAGAACATTCACGGTACTATCTAAAGTGAAATTAGGTTACTAAGTCACTGGGAACTCACGTATCTGTTCCTAACATCGTACGAATGAGGTTTATAGGACAATTTCAGAGGACTTAATGTGGTTTTGTATAGTCGACGACTGCACTAAAAATAAGCCGTTAAATATACTCAACCTTTCCATATAACGTTTCGAGTAATAAATATATTTATGACGAGTATAAATCTTCTGCTTGCCCTCTATAAATAACATTCCCAAGTGCGCTGGCGTGGTAGGGATGATATCTGAAGCTGTCAGTAGTAATGACCTCAATACTGACAGTTTTTCCTTTACCTCCGGTAATGACATTATTTGCCTGCTTTGGCGGTGCAGTGGTAGTGTAAACGACTGCCGTGCTATCGGGTCGGACCGAAATATTTGTGTGATCCACAAATGTTTATTTCTGAGATTGGATTGGATGTTTTTGTTATCTGTATTTAGAAGTACGTACATATTATGTACTAGCTGACCCCGCAACTTCGTTTACGTCACATAAGGTGTACGTAAGGAGAGGTATTTGTTCATCAGACTCATCAAGCAGCGTGTGAAACTGCCCTGTTTGCTTAATCATAAAAGAGCTTAAAGATTAAGTCTATTTAAAACAATTCAGTCCACGCCTTCATCATTAAGCTCTTTTATGATTAAGCCAACACGCCAGTTTTGATTTACACTAACATTCAAAGAAATCCCTACAATTAAAATTTTCAAAATATCTTATTCTTAAAAGTGTTATAACTTTTTTATTTATAAACCGATTGACATGAAATAAACGCTAAATGTTAAGTGGAGAGAACCTCAACACAATAAAAAACACCGCATGGCAATTGGTCAAGCGGTTACTGAGATTAGCGTGCACAACCGTACAGACAAACAGACATACAGACAAACAGACAAAAATTCTAAAAATCATTGTTTTGGGTTCTATTGCGTTCATAAAGCCCCCCTATAATATTTTTTCTTTATCTTCCATGTACAGACAGCGACCTGTTACGATTTTATTATATGTATTAATTGATTTTTTTCAGTATTAGAAAGTAGGAGTCAGGGAAGGCCACGACAAACCTACCACGACCAAATTAATCGTGTGTCAGCAGAAGGTGGTGTCAAGAGCCGAAGGAACCGACGTGCATAAATAAAAAGAAAAAAATGAAAGTTGAAGAAGCAAGTGAGGTGTGTATGGATCGTGCCGTGTGGCGCTCGGTTCTTTCTGCCTATCCCGCAAGGAATTTGGCGTGAAGGTAGATAGATAGATAGATAGATTTTTCAGTATTCTAGACTCTATCGCAAAACTTAGTTTGGGCTAGATGGTACAATATCCCACAGTGAATTTCAGCATCTGATTCTACTCTGCCTATACCTAGTAATAGTACTACGAGTACGTGAACCCAATCTCATTATTATAGGTGTACAATATTATAGCGTAGCGTTCTATTGATCCGTTAAACGTTAATTAACGAAATTAACATTGCAATAACTTTTTAATTAATTTAAAAAAAAACATTAAAAGGACTTATTAAGTGTCATTAACTTGCCTTAAGCTTGGCTATTTGCCCGTTAATGGGCCATATTATCATAGTAACTCTGCTATTATTTTACAAAAAGGAACAAGATATTCTACCAACGAGCGTCGTCTTAGAGCCAAATTATTATTAAATAACATTGGCTATGCATTTCCATTTTTTTTCTACTTATGGGAGTGGAACAGTAGGTAATAAGATTTAAAATAAAATTGCATTTTTTTCATATTATACTGTATACTTACGTAGATAAAATCAGTGCTACGCGGTTCGTAGCATGCTACACGTATAGAAAGCCGTGTGGCATTGCCAGTATGTACTAAGATGTTCTTGAGAAAGACAACCTATATTCCTACATTTATTTTTTCTTTTTATACTACTAAGGTGGCAGACAAGCGTACGGCCTAGTCGATGGAAAGGGGTTACCGCAGCTTATGGATGGACACAAAACACCAGAAGCGCTAAACACACGCTGCCGACCTAAGCGCAGGTTGTGGCAACTCATTGTTCAGATTTGATGAATTATCAACATTTTATTTGAAACAAATCTGCTAAATCGTCATCACCCATTAAAAAAAAACAACCAAGTGCAAGTAGGACTCGCACAGAGGGTTCCGTACCGAAAAAAAAAGCAAAAAATCAGCTCTCTAGCTATCACGGCTCCTGAGATACAGCCTCATGACGAACAGACAGACAGTCAGAAAGACAGACAGACGGATAGCGAAGTCTCATGTTTTTCCCCTTTGGGTACAGAACCCTAATAAAGACAAGAGATATATATTCTTTATTCACTTTATGCACTTATGATTCATTTTCTAAATTGAGAATTTAATGACTTGTAAGCAGTAAACAGTCCTGTTACAAGTTTATAACGATGTGAAGAGCTTTAAAATATGTCTGAGTTAGTGGTGGTTAATGTTTTCAGCCATTTTGTTATCCTTAAGGACTTTCTTATCGTTGTGACAGGCTCAGTAATTTATGTGGTAGGCATTTTGTCTCTGTTTATCGTCAACGGTATTTGTTTTAGTATGATATTAATAAGTAACTGATGCCCACGGCTCCGTCCGCGTGGTAATCAGTTTAGTAAAGAATATTGATCTCACGAAAAAAACAATTTTACTATTCTATTTTTGTCATAGAACAAGGTCTGGCACAGATCTTTTTAGCCCCGGAAACCCGGACGGAGTGTTATAAATTTGACGTGTGTGTAGGTGTGTGTGTGTATGTCTGTCTGTGGCATCGTAGCGCCCAAACGGATGAACCGATTTTGATTCTGTTTCGTTTGTTTGAAAGATGGGTTAGGGGAGAGTGTTCTTAGCTATGTTTTATAAAAATCGGTTCAGCTATTTCAAAGATATGAGGGGTGAAAGTGGTGATGAAAAATTGAATGTGTTCAAATATACCCGTGTTGGGTCCGTCTGTCTGTCCGTCCGTGTGTCACAGCCACTTTTCTCCGAAACTATAAGGCCTATGATATTGAAACTTGGTAACTAGGTGTATTCTGTGAACCGCATTAAGATTCTTATGTAAAACTAGAAAAAAAGCAGTAAATTTTGGGGGTCCCCATACTCAGAACTGAAACTCAATTTTTTTTTTCATCAAAACCATACGTGTAGGGTATCTATAGATAGGTCTTCAAAAATGCTATTGAGGTATCTAACATCATATTTTTCTAAACTGAATAGTTTGCGCAAGAGACACTTCCAAAGTGGAAAAATGTGTGTCCCCCCCCCCCTCTAACTTCTAAACTAAGAGCATGATAAATCTAAAAAGAAGATATGATGTACATTGCCATAAAAACTACCAACGAAAATTAGTTTGAACGAGATAGAGCTGTTAGTTTTTTTTAATACGTCATAAACAGCAATTTTCGGTTAGAAAAATCACTACCACTGCGAACGTGTTAAAACATCAATCAAAGTTACAACGAACTATAGGAACTTTTACATTATGTTACTTGCTGCTACGAAACCCTTCATGGGCGAGTCCAACTCGCACTTGGCCGGTTTTTATTTAAATTTTAAATTATTTTTTTTAATAGAAAAAGTCACTTCCAAATTCATTCAATAGTTATTGCGTGCATAATAGCAGTCAAATAGACAGTTTAGTAAAGAATATTGATCTCACGAATAAACAATCCTTATTACTATTCTATTTTTGCCATAGAAAAAGGTCTGACACAGATCTTTTTAATAGAAAATATCACTTCAAAATTCATTCAATAGTTGTGTGCATTGCAGTCAAATAGATATAAGGACAAACAGACATGAATTTCAGAAAAAAATATTTTGGTGTTCAGTATCGTTGGTGTAACTTATCACAGTGCCACAGTATAAAGAGTACTAACCAGTATTGTAACTCCCTACAAACGAACGAAGCGCAAACTATACCTACGAGTCTCGTTTTCGGCAGGCCTTTCAGCACGCAAGCAGGCGCCGCAGTCGCGATTGTGCCGAGTAGACGAATAGACGGTGTGTCGTTTTTTAGATAGTAACCGCGCGAGGTTTATTTACTAAAAATATTTAATATGACAACTATAGTCTATTCTGCTTGTTTTGGTTGCATGAATTCTTCAATAACGCACCCAGAGATAACGTTTTTTACATTACCTGGAAACTCCTCCGGAAAAATTGATTTTACTTAAGTACTAATTGGTACTATACTACTAGTTGACTAAAGTTAAACAAAGTGATTGACACGAGTGAACTAGGTAGTTACATGAAGTAGGTATGTTTGTGTTTAAAACTGGACTTGTGCTTGCTCAGTCAGTGAACGGTGCGATCCAATTTAGTACAATATCCAAAAAAAAAACTAGTTCAGAACTCTAGTACGTGTAGGTAGTACATTTAGTTCCGTTGTCAGTTCGTAGTTATTTAATTGAGAGCAATGATTTAGGTATGTTTCAAGAGTATTCATTTCTTTGTGGATGACCGATGTTACAGTGCACTTAGCGTGTACTGTAACATCGGTCATCCACAAAGAATCAAACCGTATGACTTTGATTGACAGCATTTTTGTTACCTTTGCTTTTTATTACACGCATAGAGACAAATATGTACTTCCAAAATTTAACACAACTTGACAATGTACGAAAAGTACTAGTGTACTAGAGACTGACTAGTACTTTCAAATCGAAAAATAGTTTTAATTTTGTAAATCAAAAATTCAACGCAATGATTATAAAGAGTAGAATTCCGTGATTCTATCACTGATGAAACATGTGATGAGCCGATTATTATTGTCTACGCCGCTTACTCGTTTTCAAATTTCTATACCCGTCTCACTCAATCGTTAGTAGATAACGGGCGCTGTGCCGCCACGCCGCCGCCCCGCGCCGCCAGCCGTTGCGGGGATATTATATTATTACTCACAAAGTATTTTTTGTTTAAATAAAAAAGGTACATATTTACTCGAAATGAAAGCCGGTTGTCAGTAGAACGACAATCCTTAATACAAATTGAAGGCCTTGTGGGCGGATTGAAAAATTTCAACTGCATTACGCTTATTATCTATACGTGTAAACTATGAGGTAAAATGTGGGCGTATACTATGCCTCTGCCTACACCTTCAGGGATAAAGGCGTGACTATATGAATGTATGTATGTACATATTTACAATCGCAATACTAAATAGAAAGTCAAAGTAGGCACATATTATCAAAATGCTGTAGGTGGGCAGCCCTATCGCATGCTTACGTACCGCGCGGCTGTAGGCATTTATTTCTAAAATCCGGCCGAGTCAAACTACAGTATACAGTGACAGTGCGTTGGTGTGACGCCCTAAGTGGCCGAATTGTATCTAAGATCTAAAACTAACCATATTGTATTGAAAACGGGATTTCGCGCGGCGCTATTTTACACCTATCGTGGTCCCGAGGCGACTCGAACTAAAACCACAGATTACTAAATAGTTACTACGTCTAAAACGATATACCTATAGACGAACCTTTTTTTTAATAGTAAAATAGTGCCGCGCGAAATCCCGATTTTAATACAATATGAGTTCAACGTGTGTTAGTTTAAAACCAATACTAAAATATTCTAGGAAATAGTCCCGTTAGTGCTCTGAAAAAGATCACTTCGGTAAGCATCTTGCTATACTGGGTCTAGAGATAGGTGATCGTTTATGGCATTTCCACTAACGAGCGCTTACATATTTCGAAAGACATTATTTTGATCTCTTAGTCCCGGGTGCCACTGTGGTAGTTGTTAAATTTTAATATTCTTTTTCAGTGCTCGCAAAAGTTGAAGATCTCATGCGTGATCTTGGCTACGCGGAGGCTAGCAGGAACAATAAATAAAAAATCATAATTTTATGTGGGGGTTCCACAGAAAAGCATTACTTTAGTTCGTTATAATTCTGATTCGAAGTTTGCCGAAACCACTAGTAAGTTTTCATTTATAATTTACTGCTCAGTCTAGACAGATTTATCTGCGCTCTAAAATGAACACTTTCCATCGCCCTTAAACAAACAATAAACATGTAACTACTGAGATTGATTAATATAGTTTCATGCTTCGTTTAGGCTCTTAATGTTCATCTAAACGAGCTCACAGACTGACATGGAGTAAATACACCATGTTGTATTCTGTGCGATGTCATGCACGCACCTTATTTCTTTCGCCACGTCCCTGTGTAGAGTGTATAGTATTGAACATAGAACAGGCCTCAAGACAGTTTAGCAATATTTTGCTCGAGCGGCATTACCTTGATAGTCAACTATAGACCTTAAAAACATACAGAAGGAACTGAAAATAGCATGCATCGATGAGTAGACTATATTCCAATATTATGATGAAACCGATTCTATAAGTTTTTTCTGAGCTGATACTTATCTTGTCAAACTATGGCTGTGAAACCTTCAAATTATATTTTATTTTTAAATTAAGCTCGCCAAATTGACGTCGCCAACCTGATGGAAAGCTGTGGTGCAATTAGGGATTGGGGGCCACTTCTGAGAGTGGTCCTCAAGTTAGCGGCCCTGTGATATGTCTCTTCATGCTCCGCTTGAAGAACCCGGGATTGTAAGATGATGGAAACACGTGTGCGGGCTGGTCGTTCCAGGTTTTTATAGTTCGACAGAGGAACGATCTTTTGAAACGCTCAGTTCTGGCGAAGATTCTATCCACCTGCTGGCCATAGTCAGGTAGGTAGGGACCGTGTGGTTTAAGTCGGTTCGAGTTCGTTATTACACATTTGGGGATTTCCACATGAAAAACAAGTTTGACTTCTTTATACCAGTGCTCTTCTATCCCAAGATGTTCACACCCTAGCTTAATATTAAAAATAATTTTAATAGTTTAAAAAACAAACCGCTTCGGCCGCCTAGGAAACCGGAGTTTGGTAACTGGTTTCCATTAAGGATTTTTTAATACGTCTACGTAACTGGTTACCATGAAGGATTTTTTAATACTTCTACGTAACTGGTTACCATGTAGGAGTTTATAGTTTGTCTATGTAACTGGTTTCCATCAAATAGTTATTAAGTATAGTGGCAACAGAAAGGCATCATCAGAGAAAATGACAACTGTCTAGCTTGTACGATTCATGAGATATAGCCTGGTGGCAGACAGATCGACCGACAGACGGACGGCAGAGTCTAGGTAATAGGGTCCCGTTTTTACCCCACGGGTACGGAACCATAAAAATCGGCCCGTTCACAAGTTACTGCTGGTTTTAATTTGTTCTCTTGTGAAAAACCTGACTAAGTTGGAGAGATATTTTTAATTTTTGTTTTATGTTTTATCATTCACAGCTTTTACAGCGATAGAACCGCTTCGGCCGCCTAGGAAACCGGAGTTTGGTAACTGGTTTCCATTAAGGATTTTTTAATACGTCTACGTAACTGGTTACCATGAAGGATTTTTTAATACTGCTTGTTTTTTTTATAGTTTATCTTAGATGTCTGCCATGTTGGATTTAAGTCACGTAACTATTTTTTCGTATTCCTGACAGCAAACCCTTTCATTCAATACCCATATCATGGGGGTGGATTTCAAACAGCCAGTCCGCCATTTTGGGGAGGCCGCCATATTGGATTTGTAATGACGTTTTTAGCTAGTCATTGTATTGTTATCAGAAGTCAGAGCGTGTGCAAAATTTCAGCCTGATCGAAGGACGGGAAGTGGGTCAAATTAACATTCCAAGATTTTCTTACATACATAGTTACAAGTGAAGCTAATAAAAGCGTGTTAAAAAGACTTCGTTTTCGTTAGATTTGATACAACAATTAAAAAACGTTTTAATAAGTAGGTACTCGTAAATCGTACTCGTAAAAGATATAACTACTTACTACTTACAAAGAGAAAATAAAATAAACTGTTAGCGTTCGAGTGATGGATCAAGATCAGAAATGATTAAGTTTTCAGTAATAGTGGAAATTAAAATATTTGAGAATGTATATACCTCATTTGAAAATAAATATTTACCAGTACAGTACGTATATGCACTTTCAGAATTCCATCCACGTTAGATAGCTCGCATAACAGTAAGTTTAGCATAATCCCGCGATTTGTCGGGACAGTCCCGTACCGAGATAGCCCCCCTCAAGATATAATATTTCCTAGATTATCCCTCTCATCTTAATAGAGGTTGACTCACATTATGGATATGTAGGTAAATTTATTTTATTGAAATTACGGAGGAGAAAAAATATTATAATCTTTTTTTCTAAGTAAAAGTGAGAGTTTGCATGCATATTCCCTTCAATATGTGAACAATGTAGCCACATATGAGTCAGAGCTGCGGAGATAGAAATGATCGGAGATATACAAGAACGAGTGTAAAATTAATGTACAAATGTTTTTCATAAGTCGAAATGATACATCCATCACCAATACTGTCCGTATTGGTGGTGGATGGCAAAGTAAAATAAAGAAACTCAAAAACACGGGGAATATCTATTTCAAATTCCATATTTATGATTCTAAACGCCCTAGTAGACTAATAACCTCCTTAGCCAAAAATTGAATGCCGTGACTTCAAAATGGGTTTATCTTTCCACCAATCATAACAAAGTTACGTTAAATTAATTTATGTTATGTCATAATTATCTACTAATCTAAAATGTAATTAACTGCCATGAAAAGTTTGTGTGGAATTTATGACGAGGGGACTGACTTTATTTCATATCGTCAATCAAAGAAACCGCAAGCATCATAAAACTAATACGGTTCTACCACGACGAAAATAAGCACCTCACCTACCTATTAGTTTACCATTTAATAATCACATTTTTTTAAAGTGACAAAAGTTTTAATTTTCATTACGGATTTTGGCGTGAATAAAAATAGACCTGGCCACCTCTCCGATGTATAATTGCTCAAAACTAGTGTATTTTCGAATGTTTATGTGTAAACAATGGAGGATGCTGATAAACAAAATTTTTGACAAACTGCAAGAAGTGTTGGAAACTGATATTTTCCAAACTCCCAAATATAGCTCTAGCAAGGTTTGACACGAAGCCTTGCGGTACAGCCATTGAGATCATATAAGTAGTATATTATTAGTTAAATGGGCACAGCTAGTTTTATTATAAAAACAGAATCTCTTGAACGTATATTATTGTATGTTTACGCCATAAACCATTAGGTACAGACAGAATTCCATGGGAACCATCAATGTGTCCCTGCGCTTTTTATTGCTCAATAAAATAAATACAATACATTCGAGTTTG
The DNA here is from genome assembly GCA_933228765.1 of Miltochrista miniata. Taxonomy (NCBI): domain Eukaryota; kingdom Metazoa; phylum Arthropoda; class Insecta; order Lepidoptera; family Erebidae; genus Miltochrista; species Miltochrista miniata. The sequence continues at coordinate 9,304,902 of OW121753.1, forward strand.
TTTACTCCTAAAATACATTACTTGCGTGAGTTTCCACGCAAAAGCATAAATCCTCATAGTTCCGTCAGTCCCCTCCAATCGGACGGACGGACGCTCGGACGGAACTATTTCCGTTTTAACACTTTAGTAAATTGTCGTGAGAGATTTTAATCCGAGATGGTTAAATGTTCAAATAAATAACTTAAGTATATCATTTTGTTTTTTTTTCATACAGAATAAAATATGATAAACCTACCTACTTATAAATTTTAAAGGATCAGTTTCCTTTATATTTTGAAATCCGTTTGGCCTGAGCGTCTCACCCTTTGCACAGTACATGTATATGATTAATTAATTTGATTGATATTTGATGCTAAACATTCCGTTAAGCTTAACAATAGAGGGAATGTACTTAATAAAGTATCACATAAAATATTAAACAATATTCCCTAAATAACGAAATTTCATGTAAGAATTTATAAAACAAACCATGTTTCCTTTGGTGTCGACATAGGGACGCTTGCTACTACCAAACGAAGCGTTAAATTGTTGTAACACATCCGCAATAATAGCTCCATGGTATCAGATAATTTATTTATATAACGACAGATAAGATGATTAACGTTGATTTATAACATAAGTAGCTTCCGATATTTTATCGCTTATTTAAGCTTTTGAACAGTTTACCATTTTATTATAAATTGCATTTGCATTGTTCATGGTCATGCACACAAAACTTGCGTTTTCTTTTTTTATGGAATTAAGCGACGAAGGTGGATTATTTTAATGGCCGAACTGAAGTAATGAAAAAGGTGTGTGTTGATCCTTGTTTGAGTTATATTGTGTTATGGTCTATTTAGTTACAAGAACCTAAACTGTTGGACCTGACTTTTAAATGCTTTTAACTCAAATCTGATAAGTTTAGCAAGTCACAGTTGATAATATTTAACAAAAACCATATTTCACAGCTATCTATGATCAACACTACGACGATAGTTCCCAAACTCCCGCATTGTGCTCAATTTAACAAATAAAATAATGTTATGAGCGTTATGACGTGTCAATAAATACTTAACATCAATTACATGCCTCAAAGCAATTACTTACGGAACTTAATCATGTCGTTGTTAGGGTTGTCAAAACGTATTATTTTTATTTTACTTTATATTTAGCTCTCCAAGATGTCGTCGACGCGATTCTGGCAATTATCTCCACTATTTGTGCTTGTTTTTCTGGATGAAAAAGGAGAGGTTGGAGTTAAGTTGAAAAGCTTTTCAGAACACTCGCTGATGTTGTATCGTTGGTAGATTGGGTAGAATGCGGCCGAGTACGTTAATTTTCTACGCTGCTCCAGCGTATTATTTGTATTTATTTACATTTATTCTTATGTTATTTATTTTTAAGACAAAAGACAGGTATGGTTTGATAAATATTAGTTTTATACGAAAGAGCGGTGGCACGAACTTGTGACTAAGGTGTAGGTACTGTCAGAAAATAACAGTTTACAAACTTAAAAGTTATCTGACGGACACCGCCATGATGTGCCACGCGAACCGTTTTTACCAGTCGCTTTTATAAAGAAATTCATCAGAATATTCCCTTTTTGAAGAAGGCTTGGATAAAAACTAACTAGTACAAAGGAACATTTTTAAAACCGATACAAGTTCCGGTGCACTGAAACGAATGGGATAGGTACTAGTTTTTAATACTATACGGTCGGTATCAACCCTAACTTTGTAGGGAACTGTTTCACACATTCATGTTATGTGAAACGGCACCTTTTTATGTCGTACTTATCAGGAGTTTATTAATTACGAGCGAATATAGTTTATGTTTAATTAACACGTAAAGGGAAATAGTCGCACGGGGAAGGGAAATTTGTTCTATGAAGACTGAATGGTTTTAATTTAATAATTATATGTTGCATCCAAGGGTTGATTTCTCTACTATGATAATTTGTGGGAATGTTATTTGTTAATTGGTATCATTATGGTTATATTAAACATAATATTACTTTTTTACTTGTAGTTTTCTAACCTAGTGTAATTTTATAATGCCATACTTAGAACCCCCGTGAAGCTTACATTGCAAAAAGCATTTCTTAGTGCTACATAGGTACGGTATCTCGTATTTGCCGTATTACGATCTATCAATGCAACTCTTTCGGGGATGAATTTCAAGAAATATTTCATTAGTGGATCTCTTTACCACATAAGGAAACTATTATTCAAATAAAATTTAGCGTTGATGAGTAATTTTAACGGCAATTTCCTAACAAACTTCCATCCCCTATTTTACACCATTAAGAATAGAATTGTGGGTAATACAGAAACACGTGTTTATTTATTTTTAGTAAAGATCATTATTTTGCGAATTTAAAAACAAAAGATTTTTTTTTATCCATGCCGCTCCACAGCGCCACTGACTAAAACTTCATAATGCTATTTTTATAGTTTAGACTGAGCGTTGATATTTATCTAAGAAACAAAGCCTATTTTGTATCTCCATTGTCTGGCCATGGATAATTTTAATGAAACCTAAAAATAAAGTTTTCTTCATCATCACTACATAGTATAAAACAAAGTCGTTTTTTCTGTCCCTATGTCCCTTTGTATGCTTAAATCTTCTAAACTACGCAACGGATTTTGATGCGGTTTTTTTTAATAGATAGAGTGATTAAAGAGGAAGGTTTATATGTATAATAACATCCATTAAATAGTGGAGAAATACTGTTATTTTTGAAGTTTCTAATGTGATGTCGTAAATAATTAATTTTTTTTCACTTACATTGCAAACGCAGGCTGAATCCTACGAGATTTATCCAAATAATGTACTAAGTATTGTACACATGGTAAAGGTCTACAGAAAACTCCGCGATGGCATATCTCTATCTCTTATGGATATCCCACAATAACATTTTTATGTCATTTACCTTTAACGGGAAATAATGGCTTATTTTCGAAGCGGTTTTAACCAATACAGCATTAATCCTTATCCAATTAAATACTTTAAAAACATTGTTTATTTAATATAGATCTATATGGCCCTTTACAGCATATGATTTAAATGAATAGTTTCTAAGATATTACAGATATAAAATTGCGGGACGTAACGTTTGCGGCTGTACCGGCCGGCCGCACACTGGTCCGAATTTTAAAATAGGTGGGCATACGATCTAAGATGTCGAATTTGTTTTGGATAGGAAATATAGTGCTTAAGTAACATTTAGTACTACAACTTTTCCATAAAATGACTCATTCATGCCTAAAAAAATAATGAAAATAAAAAATGTATAGGGGAAAAATTATTAGGTTCAATTTGTCAGTTCAGTATCAAAGTATAAAGGTCTCACCTTATTTTTATTCCAGTCGGTGTCGAGACCCTAGGTCCTTGGGGTCCCAAGGCGCATAAATTCTTTAAAATTTTGAAGAAGCGTCTTGTGGAGTCTACTGGTGACCTAAGGGCTGGCAGTTATTTCTCCCAACGAATAGGCATCGCCGTTCAAAGGGGGAATGCTGCCAGTCTTTTGGGCACAATGCCACGGGGCCCTATTTAGATTTAGTTTAGTTTTATAAGTATATTTTGTAAATAGTTATTACGCTTTAATGTACATACCATTTGTCTAATATTTTATTGAATAAATTATTATATGTTACCCTTATATTTTGATAAGCAACTATTGTCTTTAATACGACATCATAAAAATTTTCCGCCTATCCCTGCGGGTTTGGGATCCACAATGCTTTAAAGTTCACAGTTTTTCGGTACTTAGTGTATTAAGTATCAGCATTGCACCCGTGCGAAGCCGGGGCGGGTCGCTAGTACCTATATAACAGTTAAAAATAGGTAAAGCCTGCGTAATTAAAAGCTGATATAAAAAAAAAACGATCTAATTATTTGAAATATCGTCCGTCAAATGTGCCGCAAATTAATAAATTAATGATGCAGATTTCAAGATAATGATTATTTAAGGTGTTCGATTTTGTAACATTCTGTAAACATCTAACAGGTTTGATAATAAATACCCATTGCCTAAGATTTATTGATATTGTGTTTACCTCTGGGAATTAGCTAATATCGTATAAAGATTATGTTTTCAATATTATAGTTCTCACGTTGCAACGTGTGATCTAATAATATTGAAATATAATCAAATCAAACATAAGGTCAACGCGATGACCTCGGAAAATAAGAAACATTAGAACAAGGACAATTCGTAAAAGGTGACTGAGGATACCACAGAGCATAGATAGAACTAAATTCAGATGACGCTTGCCGAACGAGAAAGTGAGGCCAAGAAAGCAAATACTAAAGCCAAAAGTAGGTTACTATTGCGTAGACTCACTAGAAGCGAATACGAAAATATGACTGCATTATTCACGATAAATGCGATCACTCAAAAATTGTGATTTTTCATATTTTATCATGTGTGTGAGTGTTTTATGTCACTTTTGGATTGAGTATTTGCTTTTTGGCCTCAATTTCTTGTTTAGTAAGCGTCATGTGCCTTTAGTTCTATAATCTGTGAACTATATCTATACGTACTTTATTTTCTGTGACAGATTCTTATTAGAGGTCTGAGACAAGTTACTACATTATATTATCAAGTACTATGCAATGGTCTGAAGGGGCAATTTGCACTTGGACGTTCTATCAAGTCAATAGAAGAATCAGGTGAACTTTCTGCAGCCTCAATGATTTGCAGGGATCCGTGTGGTGGTGTGGATCAGCCCAGTAATTCAAGGTATAAATTTCTTCAATCGAACGATAACTTTACAGATAATGGGTGAAATTAAATATCATCAAAGATAACGATCGCTAAAACCAACAAGGTATTGCAATGTCTGTCAAAAGATGTCGCATCGCAGAATGTGGAACTGTAAATCGTCCCGCCATTTTGATAACCCTTTTTATTCAAAAGACCTTAGGTACACCGTGTATTTCAATTAATCAACCGATATTAATGTCCATAATAGGCTTGTGTCCACTAAGAATAAATCTGATCGATGTGTGTTTCTAACGACTATGTCCGATATATAAATAACAAAAAAATTTTTCAATAAAAAATAAAACCGACTTCCAACAAATCCTGAAAATTAAATTTACTTAGCACAAAGTAAAATGTATTTTGATTTATCTGATTTTATTCAATATCATATTGAAGTCGGCGCCAAGTAAACCCATAGGTTTATGTAGGTATTATTCATGGCACCAACTTCAATACTATATTGAATAAAATCTGATAAATCAAAATACATTTTACTTTGTGCTAAGTAAATTTAATTTTCAGGATTTGTTGGAAGTCGGTTTTATTTTTTATTGAAAATTTTTTTTTCATTATTTTAAGTGACGGGTGAACCGAAAAATATATCTATCTAGGTAAAAGTTTTCATCAATACAAATCAATCAAGCCCAAACACAAGGTTGCTGCTGTAAATCGTTAAGGATTTCCCTCGACTGTCTTTCGGTTCCATAATCAGATCGACTCCAGATATTCATTAAATTGTAGTACATTAAAGCACTGAATTAAAAAGTTAACAAATGCACTGGTTGTCGCTACAATTTTCGGTGGTTGCCCTCGATTTCTCCTGGATCCCATCATCAGATCCTGATCTGTTTAAAATAGGACCACCTCAGAAGTAAACCCTATTCAAGAAAGAAAACAATTTAAATCCGTTTATAATTGACGGAAATATCGGTGAACATACATAAAACATTGAGAACTTCCTTTTTTTTTTCTATCTTTCTCTCTTAGAAGGCGGATCTATCAATCTAGGTGCAAAGTTCTCATCAATACAAATCAATCAAGCCCAAACACAAGGTAACTGCTGCAAATTGTTAAGGAATGCCCTTGACTGTCTTTCGACTCTACCATCAGGTCGACTCCAGACCTTCATTAAAGTGTAGAACATTAAAGCACTTAATTAAAAAGTTAACAAGTGCACTAGTTGTCCCTACAATTTTCGGTGGTTGCCCTCGTTTTCTCCTGGATCCCATCATCAGATCCTGACCTGGTGAAAATGGGACCACCTCAGAAGTAAACCCTATTCAAGAAAGAAAACAATTTAAATCCGTTTATAATTGACGGAAATATCGGTGAACATACATAAAACATTGAGAACTTCCTTTTTTTTTTCTATCTTTCTCTCTTAGAAGGCGGATCTATCAATCTAGGTGCAAAGTTCTCATCAATACAAATCAATCAAGCCCAAACACAAGGTAACTGCTGCAAATTGTTAAGGAATGCCCTTGACTGTCTTTCGACTCTACCATCAGGTCGACTCCAGACCTTCATTAAAGTGTAGAACATTAAAGCACTTAATTAAAAAGTTAACAAGTGCACTAGTTGTCCCTACAATTTTCGGTGGTTGCCCTCGTTTTCTCCTGGATCCCATCATCAGATCCTGACCTGGTGAAAATGGGACCACCTCAGAAGTAAACTCTATTCAACAAAAAAATAAATTTTGAAATCCGTCTTTAATTGACGGAAATATCGCTTGACATACATAAAAAAAAATACATACAGACGAATTGAGAACCTCCTCCTTTTTTGAAGTCGGTTAAAAAGTAATATAAATTGGTGCACAAATTAAGGATTACTATTATTTTTAGAAAATAAGATTGGAAAAAATAGGCAATCAGTCACGTGACATCAAACACCTCTATCAGATGGTGTGACGTCACAGTATGCTTTTTGACGTTTGACACACTCTGGCAGTCTCGAGTCTTGACATCTTGTGTCACAAGTCGTGTTATCTTGTGTCATAAAATACCGTGGACAGAGAACATTTTAAATTAATATGGAAAGCAACGCTAACTTAACACTGTCAAACAGTGATGTCAATGGCAATTTTTTTTTCAATTAATTTATACTGGGTTTGGTTACTTAGACCATATGCCAAAGTGATGCCAACTCCTACCGAATGTTCCTCTAAAAACCAACCTCAAATTCCCAAATTTCCCTAAATATCGATTAAAACCCCTAAACGTTTCTTTTTTGTAGTATAACTTTTAATCTCAAAACAAATCATTGCAAGGGCTCTTAAAAAAATACACATTTTCTTTCTGTTTTGTTTGGCGAGATTCTTTGGCGGGAACTGAAAGGAATCGTATCGCGTCGTTTTGTAAATTTGCAAAATTAGTGTAATTTCGAGTGTTTTGTGTGTATCAATGGTGGATTCTTAAACATAAACGTTTGACAACGTGCACTAGTGTTGGGAAGTGATAAAACGCTGTGAATCGCAACTTTGCAGTGACAAAAAATCCAAAGAAACTTTCAGAAATTTATCCACCGCTTTTCTGAAGGAGGACTGACATTGACTTAGGGATGATGTACTTGACTGGACTTAGAGGACGAGGACTGTGACTTTTTAAAGCAAAATGAAGAGATAATAAATATACAAGACTTGACTGTATGGCTCAAATTGCCTTTGCCTATCCGAAAATGGATAAATAAAACCACTACTATTTTTGTTTGGCATCAAGTGACGTCACACAAGGCGCCATGAGCGTTTTCGATACAAATTGAAATTCATTTTTTAAATCACAAAATAAACTATGTAAATGATTGTTTTATATCAAAATATTACATTTTTGTGATCATGTAGATATAAAGCTACAAAAATAAACGATTTTTGAAATTTAGGACACAAGCCTGCCTTTAAAGTTTTATTTACCAACACAAATAATTTACTACCCATAATATTATACGACTTAAATATCTTATATTTTGCTGGCATGCCAAAGTTATAATTTTAATGAAGCTTCCTAATGCCAACACGAATTATAATTATAGTCATCTGTCATTTTAATAGTTTTAATATCAAAACAATTTTAAATCATAGGCAAAGGCACTACAACTATTCATCCAAAATAGTCGACTATGCAATAAATAACAGAATTTAAAACATCTGTAACAAACGCGAACCTGTTAAATGGGTCGTATGTGAGCTTAAAAGATTTCCTGGCTCATAAAAGCTCTTAATTTTAGTTCTGCCAGAACCAAACGGTTTGCATTCGCACTTTATAGACATTTTAATCCGGTACTTGAAATATGTTCAGGGGCGTTCGGGGGAGGATAAAGCTCGGGGGATGTCATCCAATTCAGTGACAAGCATCTAGCTGTTGAAGATTAACGAATGTCTTTACCGTTTTTTAGGGTAGACCTTAAAACTATACATTTATAGAGTTGTAGTGAAAATATAGACCAGGGTTTAAATTAGGAATTAATAAGTAAACTTGCTATGATGCTACAGTGCTATAAGATGTCGGTACATGCTAATAATATTTGGAAAATGTAATATCCTACGTGTCAAAAAAAGCTGGATGTTGATAATTCTCTTTCTGGATGTTAAAGCCGTTTTATAATAAATTTTTAATCGTCTATAAAAATATGTCAGGTCTATTCTAAAATAAATACCCGGTATAATAAATTTACTGTAGGAGTATTAAAATAGTGTAAAGGAATTAAATTTTTAATATAAGTAAGTCTGTCCTGCAATAAGCAAATGCTGTAAATAATGAAATGATACCTACATACCTATTATTAAAATGAAATAAACTTTTGTCACACTAAAATGATATAAAGACAGTTTGTACCCCACTCTATTTGCAAGCAATATAAAGCGACGTGTCAAATCCCCGTAGGGCAGGGTTACGAAAATTAGACCCTGGGGAGAGAACTGCATCCGACCTGCATATGCGACTTGTGCGGACGTTTTATACAGAAAAGGAACAAAAATGCGAAAGGTAGCTATTTTCATAGATTTTTTTTCTAGAACAGAAAATTTAAAGTACCTAAGTACTTGCCTATAATTATATAAGCACAGATTATGTAATATATTCTAATATAAGAACACAGGTATTAACGCAATAATGCGTAATTTGACGTACCTTTTAAGAAAACCTGTGTTCTAAATATAATTTCAACATAGGTACAACACGATAGTTTAAAAGTTAGAATTCAAAGTATGTCACAGGTAAAACCTTGGGGCACAGCTAGTATTCTTGTTTTTTGTATTTCCATAAAAGGAAACTGTAAAAGCTCGATTCGAAGTACTGAAAGGATTGGTTCTTTGGCACATATTAAGTAGAGTTCTTGTGACGTTTTGTAGGCACACGTTATGAAAGGAATCTGTTTCATTTAAGCGGTCTAATGGGTTTTTGAGGTTTGTATGTAGGCTAAATAGGTACAAGCCATATTCTTACTTGAAACAAACAAGAAAATCTGCATATGTTTTTACTTCGTTAAGATCACGTGACAGTGATTTAAAAAATGTGAATTTTATTTATATTGTTACAATATTTGTAAAATACCGCGATTTTCCAAAAAAATAAAAATGAAAAGATGGTTGTCATTTAAATCGTTTTAAATATCGCAATATTTAAAACGATTTAAGACAACCAAATGAAAAAAAACCTGTTCATTTCATGAATGGTTTTTAAAATCTAAACTCGTCCGTCTCATTCATGAACTATGACTTTGTAAAACTCAGTCGCAACAATGTCCTAAAAAGAAAAACACAAACTAAATAAAATGTGCAAATCATGTTCCATTCTTGTTGAACAACATCCTGCAGTTGGCATCGCATTCGCAATGAAGTTATCAAGAAATACAGGGGCCAACACAGCGGGGACACTCCCGTCCCGTACCTTATACGGTGCCCTAGTACAAAAAAGTCTTACCACGATTTAGAAATTGCGTTACTTTTGCAAAGGGGAGTTCGCCAAATAGTGGATAGTGAATAATGCAGTTCTTATTCATACAGTTAACAGTTGAAAGTTTAAACACCCTCTATTGAATGAAGGATCGGCGGCATGAGGAATGATAAATGTGTAGTTCTGGCTATGCTTGTGAAGGGTATGGATGATTGTCCTTTATCAACTGGTGACGATATTGGCAGTTCTATTTTGTATAGCGCAATTGAGGATTATAATATTTTTGATACTTTCGCTTCATTGATAGGTTATGGCTTCTGGTACCGATAAATGTCTTTTTTATGACTTCTACACATAATGACGCCCTTCTATGGAGTGATAGGTCGAGGCTAGGGAATGCAATCCCGCAACAAGACTGTAATCCCGGTATTTGCGGGACTGAGCAATCTCAGTCCCGCGGGATCCCGGTATTTGCGGGATCCCGCATATTTCTGTAAGTCATTGAGAAAAGAATAGAATTCTGTATCATACATCCATCTAGAACTAAAAAATAGTCACCCCCTTAATCCCCGAAGGGGTAGGCAGGACGAGGCATATGGTCTCATCTCATACCTAATATCCTTTTCTCCAAATTTCCCCATTCTCAAAATATGTGCACTACAGGATTAACCCCGCTCAATCCAACTTGGATAGGTTAGGTTAGAAGGCTAAGGCCGGAGAGGAGGGCAGCGAAGCTTCCGCATTAGCCTTCGTGGTTATTTTTTTATAACCTAACAAATTTTTGCAGAAAGGGACATTTGGAGAAAAGGACATTTCGCGAAAAGGACATTTCGCGAAAAGGACATTTTGAGAAAGAGACATTTCGAGAAAAGGACATTATGAGAAAGGACATTTCGAGAAAAGGACATAATGAGAAAGGACATTTCGAGAGTTGGAGGCCCGGCTCGTCTCATCTCATAATGTCCCTTACATTATGAGATGAGACGAGCCGGGCCTCCAACTTGACTTAGCTGCCATTTTACCGGCAAACGGGACCAATGGCTTAACGTGCCATCCGAAGCACGGAAAGCTCAAATAAATGTCACAAAGTGGTCCCCCATCTAAGGACCGGCCATAGTTAATGTAACTTACTGCAGTGTTCTTTTACAGAACACTGAGTCCGCGGGGTACAAGGAAAAATAAATTATTTAATATTACTTTTTTATTGAGATTATTAATCCGATCTACATATAAGTAATAAAAAATGCAAATTATTAGAAGCGCAGAAAACATAGCATGTCAAAATTTTTGTCTGCCAAACGACTCCTAACTTTACATGTCAGATAGCCAGCAAGCAATGTACGAGATAATTGAATACTTTTATAGTACAAGAAAAGTCAAATCTCCCTGATTAAATCACTAAAATCAAATAAGTACGTTATTAGGTTATATATTACGTCACAATTACAAAAAAAATCTCAAACCGAATCAGTTTGAGCGCTTCCGCTTACATAATAACACATGGCGTTTACCTTTGCACAATCCCGCTAATCCCGCGGGATCCCGCACGATTTACGTGCGGGACTGGTCCCGCAAAAATACTGCGGGATCCCGGTATTTCGGGATCCCGGTATCCCGGTATTGCATTCCCTAGTCGAGGCATAATATACGCCCACCGTTTATTCTATTGCATTGACGATAAGTTGTTATCTAATAGTGGTGAATTAATAAGAAACTATCTAGGCTGGTGGTATTACGTTGTCGTATGCTTGTGTAGTATTTTCTCCAACAAAAAACCTATCCTCAACACTATTTATAAACATTTTGCAAGAATAGAATGGAGCTTTTTGTATTATATATATACTTTCCTTTCCTTTTTAACCGACTTCAAAAAAAGGAGGAGGTTCTCAATTCGTCTGTATGTATTTTTTTTATGTATGTTAAGCGATATTTCCGTCAATTATAGACGGATTTCAATTTTTTTTTTTGTTAAATGGTGTTTACTTCTGAGGTGGTCCCATTTTTACCAGGTCAGGATCTGATGATGGGATCCGAACGAGGGCAACCTCCGAAAATTGTAGGGATAACTAGTGCGCTTGTTAACTTTTTAATTAAGTGCTTTAATGTTCTACATTTTAATGAAGGTCTGGAGTCGATCTGATCATAGAGACGAAAGACAGTGGAGGGCATTCCTTAACAATTAACAGCAGTTACCTTGTGTTTGGGCTTGATTGATTTGTATTGATGAGAACTTTACACCTAGATTGATAGATCCGACTTAAAAAAAAGGAAGTTCTCAATGTTTTATGTATGTTCACCGATATTTCGTCAATTATAGAAGAATTTCAAATCTGCTTTTTGTTGGATAAAGTTCACTTCTGAGTTGGTCCCAATTTCACCAGGTCAGGATCTGATGATGGGATTCAGGATAAATCGAGGGCAACCACCGAAAATTGTAGGGACAACTAGTGCGTTTGTTAACTTTTTAATTCAGTGCTTTAATGTACTACAATTTAATGAATGTCTGGAGTCGATCTGATGATAGAGTCGAAAGACAGTGGAGGGCATTCCTTAACTATTAATGAACCGAAAGACAGTCCAGGGAATTCCTTAACGATTTACAGCAGCTACCTTGTGTTTGGGCTTGATTGATTTGTATTGATGAGAACTTTCACCTAGATAGATATACATATGTGTTCACCTGTCACTTAAAATAATGAAAAAAAAAAAATTTCAATAAAAAATAAAACCAACTTCAACCAATTCCTGAAAAATAAAATTTCCTTAGCACAAAGTAATATTGTATTTTGATTTATCAGTCATCATAATATTGTAGTTGGTGCCATGAATAATACCTACATATAACTACTTTACTTGGCGCCGACTTCAATATGATATTGAATAAAATCTGATAAATCAAAATACATATTACTTTGTGCTAAGTAAATTTTATTTTTCAGGAATTGGTTGAAGTTGGTTTTATTTTGAATTGAAAATTTTTTTTTTTTCATTTCCTTACGTTGTAAATTTTTGAAATGCATTAATTTTGATCACATGACTTTCATAATATCATTTAAAAAATTAACGTTAGAATTTATTCGAAATTCAAATGGCCTGTGGCCACTATTGGCTGGTATATAACTACTGAGTCCACAGTTGTGTTCCTCATTAAACAAATATTTACTGCGGCAGTAATCAAACTCCTGACCTTTTGATTAGCAGTCAGGACCACTACTCATTACTTCAATATGCGCCAGTCAAAAATAATGAGCGCACGATAAGATAGACGCGTATTTCATTTTAACTCTAGTAACAAAACAATATTGCGGTTACAATTTTTTGTACTTACCAGTCTCGGGAAAGGCTGGACATTTTTGATATTATTTCATCAGGGATCCTAGGTATTTAAATTGAAATATCAACAGTGTTCTCGCAGTAGAATAATGATGAATCAATAAGGTTACAAAGTAGCACTTATGAACGTCAAATTATTGCTTCTACGTTTACTGCCAGGTTCACAACGGAATAGCTAGAGCCGGAGAAAAACAGGTTTGTCAGTGAATAAATTTAAAAAACTTATAAAATTTAAATTGTGCCAGAAAGCATTAAAGACTTTCTAGAAGACAAGGCTGTGACACGAATTGCTCCTTTCTACATAATAAAAAAACTGTATTAGATTGTAAGATGAATTTTGGGAGGGACCGGACTGAGTTTCTTGGGGTGTTCTTCTCAGTCTGTAGCATTTCCAAACCCCCGGTAGAGTCACAAAATTTTTGACAAACCCAATTTTTTTTTAAATTTTCAATATGAATAAATTTTATTTTATTTTATACGAAACGACCCTGGAAATAAAGTCGCGTTTATTATAGTACCTAAATTCAACAAACCGAGCTGTAACGTAAACAAAGTAGCGCGGTTCAGCTAGTTATTGCTTTAATCAGAGTTTAAAAGTAAAGTTTATGTTATAAATCAGTTTATCGCTCATAGTAATTATAGTAGGTATTTGAATTTACCTTAATATTTTGATCAATACCTACATAATACGTTTTCTTTGATATTTCTTTTGTATCATTCAATATACTGTTCTGGAAACTGCATTAAAATCTGTTGAATATTTTGAAAGAACTAAGCGCACAGACAGACACAGAAATAATTTATTCTACTTAATAGGTGCTCCACATTCACACGAGAATCTAGCCAAGAACTTCTATTGGCTCCGCATTCGGAAAACAAGACGTCGCAAGTCGCAAGTTCTCGCCGTGTACTCGGCGAGAACTTGCGAACATTCACGTTTCTCGTGCTTTTCTCGTGTTTTCTCCAGAATCTTGACGAGAATATGGAGCATCCATGAACCTAGGCTTACTATTAGTTATTCTGTGACCTAGCTTCAATAAAATGTTTTAGGCTCCGATATCTTTTGGAACATTGGAACTGTCTTATTACTTACTAGCGGACGTCACGCGGTTGCACCCGCGTAGTTCCCGTTCCCGTGGGAATACGGGAATAAAATATAGCCTTTGTTTACCGCAAAGAGTGTAACTTCCCAACAGTGAAAGAATTTTTCAAATCGGTCCAGTAGTTCTGGAGCCTATTCGATGCAAACAAGCAAACAATCAAATATTTCCTCTTTATAATATTAGTATAGATTATTGATCTGGAAAATTGAAATAGTTCTACTTAAAGCAGACGATTAAAATTAATAAAACCCAGTCCTTTTAAATTTCCAGCAACCCATAGTCTTTCTTATCAGATGTATAAGTTCCAATTGTTCATGTAGTACAAAGAAAAGTGGGACCTAAGCATGAACAAAGCCCTAGGAATGGAAGGCGATGGAGTGTGGCATTTACACTCGGTTTTAATCAATGAAGTTCTGAACGATTGGGCTCACTACAAAGGAAATTATTGAGTTGGGAAATGGTTCAAACTAGATGAAGATTGCGGTGCAAGTCACTGACTACGGACTAAACAAAAGGGCTACCTAGTTATTGTTTTAATAATGTTGAGTATTAGTGATATCATCAGAATATCATACACTAGCGGACGTCACGCGGTTTCACCCGCGTAGTTCCCGTTCCCGTGGGTATACCGGAATAAAATATAACCTATGTTTACCGCAAAGAGAGTAGCTTCCCAACAGCGAAAGAATTTTTCAAATCGGTTCAGTAGTTCCGGAGCCTGTTCCTTACAAACAAATAAACAAAAAAACAAATCTTTCCTCTTTATAATATTAGTATAGATAATCATGCATGACGTAGGCCTCTTACAATCACCTTGGGAGGGTGTTTGACTTTTATAATTATGACTGCAAAAGATAAACGTTAAATATTATATTATCTAGTATCAGCATTACTCTATGTGAATTTTAACTATCATCTATTTGGAACACTTTTCAAGTAACTTATACTACATAGATGCTATCTTATGACATAGATTAGGTATTATACTCGTAGTAGCTGCTAGTTTTATATCTTTACTAATATTTTTAGCTGTCTAAATAATATTATCTTCAACGTTTTGTAAATAAATTCCGTTATCAAAATCGATGGCATTTTACTCGTATGTTATGCCCATGTCATCCAATATCTGTGACATAAGCAAATAATAAGACATCCGTTCCCCGATTCTGTGGAGCTTATCTACAGTATTTGTGCCAGGTCCCTATAAATCGTTTCCTAAGCAAATATGTTCTACTTTTGTCCCTTGCAAATATCTATCTTTGCCAGCAGCTTATGTCTGTATATCATCGAAATATCAATGAATCTCTTTTGGGTTTCAGAAACTTCTTCCAAGAAATAGAAAACGCCGGGCAATAAAACGCGTCTGCGTCTGTAATATTTCTGGTGTTGCATAAACGGCAACCACATTCGATCCGAGTGATCATTTGCAGATAGCGTTGTGTGAAATGTCCGTGAATATTTATTTATTTATTTATAATTACTAAAAACACATTTATTGTAAAAAATTACAGAGAAACATAATTATTACATATCTACATATTTACATTATTACTATCTAAACTAAACCTAAATAAGGCCCCCGTGGCATTGTGCCCAAAATACTAGCAGCATTCCCCCTTTAAATAGCAATACCTATTCGCTGAGCGAGAAAACTGCTAGCCTTTGGGCACAGTATATATATGTTGTTTAACCAGTATTGTTTGTAGCTCCCTACAAACGGACGAAGCGCAAGCTATACCTACAATTCTCGTTTTCGGTAGGCCTTTCAGCACGCAAGCAGCGTCCGCAGTCGCGATTGTGCCGACTAGACGAATGGACGGTGTGTCGTTTTTTAAATAGTAACCGCGCGTGTTTTATTTACTAAAAATATTTAATATGACAACTAGAGTCTATTGTGCTTGTTTTGGTTGCATGAATTCGTCAATAACGCACCCAGAGATAACGTTTTTTAAATTACCATGAAACTCCGAAAGGTAAAACTTGGTACTATCCTACTAGTTGACTAAAGTTAAACAAAGTGATTGACATGAGTGAACTAGGTAGTTACATGAAGTAGGTATGTTTGTGTTTAAAACTAGACCTGTGCTTGCTCAGTCAGTGAACGGTGCGATCCAATATAGTACAATATCCAAAATAAAAAAACTAGTTCAGAACTCTAGTACGTATAGGTAGTACATTTAGTTCCGTTGTCAGTTCGTAGTTATTTAATTGAGAGCAATGATTTAGGTATGTTTTAAGAGTATTCATTTCTTTGTGGATGACCGATGTTACAGTACACTTAGCACCGTATGACTTTGATTGACAGCATTTTTGTTACCTTTTATTTTTATTACACGCCTAGAGACAAATATGAACTTCCAAAATTTAACACAACTTGACAATGTACGAAAAGTACTAGTGTACTAGAGACTGACTAGTACTTTCAAATCGAAAAATAGTTTTAATTTTGTAAATCAAAAATTTAACGCAATGATTATAAAGACTAGAATTCCGGGATTCTATCACTGACGAAACATGTGATGAGCCGATATTATTGTCTACGCCGCTTACTCGTTTTCAAATTTCTATACCCGTCTCACTCAATCGTTAGTAGATAACGGGCGCTGCGCCGCCAAGCCCCCGCCCCGCGCCGCCATCCGTTGCGGGGATATTATATTATTACTCACAAAGTATTTTTTGTTCAAATAAAAAAGGTACATATTTACTCGAAATGAAAGCCGGTTGTCAGTAAAACTGTAACCACTTTATTGCTCAGTAAGTTACTCACCAACTAGCGCGAGGAAGATATGCAGAGAACTCTTTCCCAGGGCGCCTTACTACAGAGTTTCCTGTGTGTGTGCAAGGGTAGACTAGGGCTCTGACGAAAACAGCCAGGTAGGGTGTACACACATATACTTATCTAGTACACAGAACACTACAGAGACAGAGAAAAGAATATTCACTAATAGACACACATTATCACAGGAATACACAAAAATAGTACCGATCACTGCACTAATGTCACGGAGGCGGTCTACATACACATGTTACAAATTGTTTAGGCTGCTACTTATTACGGTGTTAGGGGCAACTGGGTACTGGCCTGCGGTGTGCGCTGAGAGCGACCCCGGACGTTGTGTAGCTGGTGCAGACCACTCTACAACGCCCTCGTACCACGTGCAGTCCTCGCACTTGTGGGTGTGGCACCAAACCTCCACGACCGGTCACTCTAACCCAACTAAAGGACCCTGTTCATGAGAGAGAAACGACTAATTAAGTCACTGACAGCGCGACATACGAAGTTCGAATCGCTTTGCACACACTAAGCACAACTTACCAGTTTCCTGGGTAAAGTCAGAACAGAAACTTATTCTTACTGAGGAAGGTGGAACCTAGGCCACATTCTCAGCAAATCCTCAGGTTAGCACTAGTGTCTAAGTGAAATTCTTCACTGCATTAAGATAAGGTGCTGATGAGCTGGTAAAGACCTTTTTGAACTTCCTAGCAAGGCTTTATCCCCTCTCTAACGTGGAATCATCTCGAATTCCCTCTCAAAACCTGCTTTCCTTGAATGCAAAAACGATTCGTCACCGGTACTTATGACATCCTCTCATTCTGACAGCAAATGTCACCACAGACAACCGATTAAAAAAACGATAGATCGATTAGGGTGCTTTCACACGCTCAATGCTGCATCTACAGAAAATAAATGCTACAAAACGACAATCCTTAATACAAATTGAAGGCCTTGTGGGCGGATTGAAAAAATTCAACATTACACTACATTACAATACATTAGGCTCACTATCTATTACGCGTACGTAAAACTATAAGGTAAAATGTGGGCGTATACTATGCCTCTGCCTACACCTTTAGGGATAAAGGCGTGCGTGACTATATGAATGTATGTATGTACATATTTACAATCGCAATACTAAATAGAAAGTCAAAGTAGGCACAAATTATTAAGATGCTGTAGATGGGCTGCCCTATCGCATGCTTACGTACCGCGCGGCTGTAGGCATTTATTTCTAAAATCCGGTCGAGTCAAACTACAGTACACAGTGCTTTGGGTCATCAGTCGACTCCACAAGGCGCTTTTTAAAATTCTTGAAAAATTTTTGCGCATTGGGATCCCAAATAATTTATAATTTGCTTATCTGATACCTCAGTAGGATATCTATATTAAAATAAATTTCTTGGAGAAACTCTTAACACCTGACACCTCCCTTGCACCCTTGGATCTTGTACCTTCAAATTACAATTAGATAAACGGTGGACTATTTCTTAATACTTTTGGATGAAGAAAGAACGAGAATAAACTATAATTTGCAAACATAATATAATTTCCCTCCATTAACTGCTTTGTACTAATCGCTGGTGACATGGACCCCTGACACAGCAACTGCATTCGAATTACCAGAGTCGTTATTGAATTGTGGCAGTCGTGAGTCTGCATTCTACACTTGTATTGGTGCCATTGATGCCCTCATTCAATGGGCGATCGGTAGAAAAATTGGTTTTCGCGACAATGTACGTTATTGTCCTTTCAATATTTTGCTGACTGTGGCTTCAAATGCAATATTGTATTGTGCTTTGCTCAACACAATATTGCAGTGGAAGTTACAGTTTTGCAGACAACTAGTTTCATTTTCTTGTGGAAATTACTTTTATAAATATCTACGAACCAAAATCCACAATAAATATAAAATTACAATCAACGTTAAATAAAAGACAATGTAAGGAACGGCTCTTAGAGAATTGAAGAGAAAAATTTGGTACTTTATCAGTCGAAAAGCTACGTAAAACAAAAAGGACAAAATGTCATCAAGGGAACGATCTTCTGCTCTCTCCTACCGGTTGACACAGATGCTTGCCGGGCACGGTAGCTTCGGTAGGTATCTGTGGCGAAAACACCGGGAAACCACGGCCGAATGTCAGCACTGCGAGGACCGCAGCGATGACACGGCGCTCCACACGCTGGTGGAGTGCACGGCGTGGGCACAACAGCGACAGGTCCTCGTAGTGGGTCTGGGCGTGGACACTCTCTCGCTTGAGGCCATGGTGCGAGCCATGCTCTCCAGCGGGAGTAAGTGGGACTGCGCCGCCTCTTTCTGCGAGCAGGTCATGCTCGCCAAGGAGGCGGCGGGCCGGGTGCGGGAGAGAACTCTCCCACCCGAGTTCCGCAGTCGGCGCCCTGGGCGCCGCCGACGTGTCTTTGCCGAGGACTATCGGCCTCCATGACCGGGGGTCTGAGGACGGTGAGAGGGCCGCTCACCGTCCTTACAGAAGCAGGCCCATGACGGCAGCGTGACGTGAGCACTCACGCACGCCCCCCCTTAGAAGCGGGGTCACACCCGAAACCCCCCATAGACGCGGGATTGCACCCGAACCACCCCCTGGGCGAGGCCGCAATGGCGGCCGTAGGTCTGTTGGGAGTAGTGTTGCCAGGTCCAATCGGATGAAAAGCGGTACAAAGGGTAAAAATAATCGGGACTTGGGGTTTTAAATCGGGACACAATGAAAAACCGGCCAAGTGTGAGTCGGACTCGCTCGCAAGAGGGTTCCGTACCGAAAAACGGCAGAGAATCACTTTTTGATGGGGGGGGGGGGGGGGTGCTTAATCTCCCTTTTTTTCTGATTTATTATTATTTGTTATAGCGGCAACAGAAATTGCGGTTGCTTGTTCGATAGCTGATGTAACCGGGATGGTTCTTGGCTTGAATAATTTTTGAGATCAACAGCTCACTTCTAGAGTGATAAAGGAATGATAGTAAAATTCGCTCAGGAAATTACAGGCCATGTTCGGATTTTCAAATGAACACATGTCTTAGATTGTAGCAAACGACGCCCATTTTGACGCCCATATAGACGCTCGTTTCATGATTGTAGCCCTAACCGTTATGCCGGAACTCTTCCATGGGACCTGGAAGCGAGGGCCCTTGTGTCATTGTTTCAATGGCGCAAGAAGCCACTTGCGGCCCTAGAAATCGAGGCTCAGCGGTCCCACCTCTGCCAAAAATCATAGACTTTTTAAAGGTGCGACCTGAGCAAGCAAGATGGGGAAAAGCCACAATTAAGGTGATCAGACCGGTCATGGACTGGCTGGAAAAGAGCTATGGCAACTCTCTCCTACCTATTGTCACAGATGATTACCGGGCACTGGTGCTTCGGCAAATACACCGGGAGATCACAGCGTAGAACGCAGCGAGGACACAGCGCTCTACACATCATTGGAGTGCGCCAGATCCTCGTAGACATACATTCGCTGGAGACGTTTTAGTTATGATATGCGAGTTCCAATGGGAAAAAGTGGAACGCCGTCGAGTCTTCCTGCGAGCAGCTCTTGCTCGAAAAAGAGGCAGCGGGGAGAGAGCGGGAGATAACTCTCCCACCCGAGTTACGCAGTCTGCAGAGGGCACCGCAGACTTGTCTTCGTCCAAAACTATTGACCTCCACGACCGGGGGCCTAAAGTAAACGAAAGAGCTGCTAGCCGTTCTTATAAAAGCAGGCTCAAAACGACGGTGTGACGTAAGAAGCGGGATAACATCCCAAATCCCAACCAACCCTCTAAGAATGTGGGATAGTACCCGAAATCCTAGGTGAAGTGGTGGTGTTAAGTAGTAAGATTCCCTGTAGACTTTGGCTACCAAAGTCTACAGGGAATCTTAGTTCCTGGGGCTCTCGGCCGTGGGCAGTGGTAATGAAGAGTCTGGTTTAAATCGATAAGAATCTAGCATTGCATCGGTGAAGGATTTCCAAACGTAAATAAAAAAACCACTAGGTACTATTTCCAAAATCGCTCATAACTTCCTATTTATCCCTGAGGGGTAGAATTTCCAAAAACAGTAAACCGGTAAAGCTCTTTTCCCGTTTCATGCCTGTTGTCCTAATAGTTTTTGAAAATTCCTAAAAATATTACTGATAAAACCTCGTTTAATCCCGAATTTCGACGAATCTCTATTTAACTACTGTGGATATTTACGTCACAAAAGATAATTAGGTACTTTCCAAATGTCATATTTATATCTTTTGTATGATTCGGCGGGCCGTTGATGAGTAACCCATCCAGTTTTTTTATACAGTTTAAGTAAATGATTGCTGCTCATGATGTTAATACAGAATTATTCTTGGCTTGGCATAAATCGGGACATTTAGCGTCCCGATCAAGTACAAATCGGGACGCGACCTCAGACCCCTAAAAATCGGGACGTTGCGCCCAAATCGGGACACCTGGCAACACTAGTTGGGAGTCACGGGACATCCTTCCTGAGGGCTTACCCGGGGCTCTCAACCATAGGCTGTTGGGCGTTACGTGAGGTTTTTTAGTCGGTAAGAGTCCGGCATAGCATCCTACGAGGATTTTCCCTCACGTTAAAAAAAAAAAAAAAAAAAAAAAAAAGGGAACGATCTTCGCGAGTTGTATTTCAAACTTGAATTACTTTTTCGTCCTCAATTTCATAAAGTTATCGCGATATTTTTTCTTGAAATTCACCTTGTTTTGCAGAAGTTCCGATTCGTAATTTACTTTCTGCGGCTTACAAGATACAAAATTACTTTGCTAATATTTATTCGTTGACAATGTTAAGGGCAGTAGAAAATGTTTCTTTGTATTGAAAATTTTCTCGTGTGATAAAACAACAGATGCACCAGAGTGTACACTTTCTTACAGCCAGCAATGATGAAGGAATCAATTATCTTTATAAAAAGAAACATATATAGTCACGCCTTTATCCCTAAGGGGGTAGGCAGAGGTATAGTATACGCCCACATTTCACCTTATAGTATTATGTTCCACGTTATAAGTAGTGAGCCTCTTGCCGTGTTGAAATGGAGAGAGTCAACAATTTTTATTTATTATGAGTAGGTAATTGAATTGAAATTGTAAATACCTAAGTCTTTTTTTATACTACTTAGGTAGCAGACAGCATACGGCCCACCAGATGTGTTGGTGGTCACCGCAGCCTATGAACGTTTGCAACACCAGAGGCGCCACACATGCTCTGCCGACTCTGTAAAAACCTTCTTTGACCCCTTTTGAAGAAACCCATACTGTAGGCGTCATTTTCGTTCAATAACGGAATGTTTCGATAAGTAAAATTTGAACCTTGATATGAAGTGAGCTAACTGACTAATCAGTTCATTTGGCACGCCAACCTACTAACGAATTTGCTCGTTAATTCTGTCAATAACACTGACTGACTAAACGCGTAAAACTGGGTGGTCTCAATTACTTTTAGGCATGCCATTAGTAATTCTGAAATAATTCCAGTTTTCTTCCATATTAATCAAGTGAAATTCCAAATAGGAGGTATTTAAATGTTTTTGAGTGTGTTGTCTTTTGAACAGAAAAAAAATTGTAAATGCTGGTTCAATTTATAGTCGTTCTGGAACGGAAAGGCTTAGGCAAAGTTTCGATAACAGAACCGATCGACACTGTCAATTTGAAAATCTACAAAAAAAATTACGAAAATGTTCCCTGCGTCGAATACTGTTCTTACCTTTGGGATGACTCCGCGAGGTAATTACTAGACGCGCTTGACGCCATGCAGAGACCTCTCTGCATAGCGTCAAGTATAGTTTTGAATTTGTACACAACATTAATAACGCTTGTGTGTGGGATCTAGACAACTTATAAACATACATTAGGTATTATATTATACAACACATAACACCAAAATTATAAAACATTCATTTACACAAAAAAACAATATTAGCTCCGTCCCGGTAATCGATCACAGCAGTAGCATCAACTTCGCCGCAGAAGCAGCCAAAATTAAAACTAGTATTTTAAAACGGTTTCCAGAAATTTGGCAATATCCTTGCTTTTAGACAAAAAAGAAAGGTAAAAGACGAACGTTTATAGTAATTCGGACCGTTCACACAAGCGTAGGAGTAATACCAATAGAAAGTGTCACTATAAATCCCCCAGGGGTTTACCCTGGGAGCGCTTTGTGAAAATATGGATGCATGGTCACGTCTCTGGTATGAAAATAACAAGCTTGAATTAATCAGAAAAGTTTGTACTACTGAATCAAGCAACTGATTCGGAAGTTTTTTCTTGAATTATTAGATTTTGTGTTCTACGTAAAAGTGATAGTTATACGAATTTTTCGCTGGATTAAGGAATCTGATAATATTTAGAGATAAATAGATACCTAGAAATATTTTAGTACAAAGGATTCATTCACCCCACTTCGTTGGCTAGCCTAGACGTCGCCATTTTATCGCCTTTCTTTGCAGATATAATGAACCTATTTCTCCACCTAATTTTAAGGTCAGATTGCTATTGTACTATCTCTCTCTTGACTCGTATATTTTTACATACGGCACGAATTTACTTTTTAACTTGATACCTATTTTTTCTGAAAGTTAGAACATTCATAATGTGGGTAGAAAGTGTGTCTTCAGTTTGCTTTGCGATATTACACTTTAGATAACTCCCACATTAAAATTGGTGACCATACGTCATTTAAAGTGATCTTCGATGCCGCATTCTTGAGATTTAATTCACTTTATAAATTTATAGAGCCTGAAGTTTTTACGTGTGGAAATCCTACATGGATGCTATGCCG
Organism: Miltochrista miniata; assembly: GCA_933228765.1. Lineage (NCBI taxonomy): Eukaryota > Metazoa > Arthropoda > Insecta > Lepidoptera > Erebidae > Miltochrista > Miltochrista miniata. Next base: position 9,328,529 of record OW121753.1, read on the forward strand.
GACTCCTGAAAACTACACGATGCCGTACAACTGTTTACGGCCGGGTGTCTCGGGTCGGCTCTCGGAAGCATGTCCCAGGGAGAGCCTGAAGTGTAATAAGTGACTAAAGGTAACAAAAACTAGGTTAGTAATTGCAATACGTTACTCTTCCTATGTAAGTGTTGAAACTAGTGTATGTGTGGACACAGGTTTATTTAACTATCGAGAGTACAGTGGCCTAAATAAACAGATTTAGCACGAATCCAAACGTCATTTTATGCGTCCACTCGTCAAAATAGTAGAAACGTGAGGGGCAGTAAACACAGGGGCGGATTAACACCCCTGCCCCTGACCCGGTGACTGGGTACGACTCTATTGACGAACTCATTACCGACTCTACGCCCCGTATTGACACTCTGTGAGTATCAGATGTTATAATAATTTGTTCCGCTCGTGTTACGTGTTAAGACTTGCTCGTGATTTATTGCTGTCGCTAGGGGCGCGTTGTAGATTAAATTTTTCAAAACCTACCTCAGAGTAGCGCAACACAGTACTCTGACGCATAACTAGTTTTACTCGTAAATTGATTTACATGGCATATCATTGTTTATGGCGTTGAATGCACCTTGCCTCTCAATTTCATTCGCACGCCACAGTGAGATATTTGAAAGCTGACTTTCTGAAAACTAAAAACTTTAATTGATTTACGAATTCTTCTTGTGTTGCAAAAATATCTACTTATGTACCTATATGGTTTTATGTTTCGAATGACGCTGTCCGTCTGAAAAACCTAGCGAAAACCTGGCGGCATCTAGCGATTGGGGGGCTCTCTCAAGACTGTGAGACTTCTTTGTGCTTGTTAGGCCTTCTGACAGTGGTCCTTAAGTTGGTAGCCCCATGATATTGGTCGTAATTGGCATAAGGGAAGCAAATACTTGCTTTCCTAAAAATGATTGCGAGGGTCACACAACAAAAAGGCAAAATCCCGTGAGTATTCTGCATCGTACATTACAGTAGTTTGAAATCATTAGTACATGACATGTTATCCACCACGATATTGAAATGAAATGAAATGAAATGAAAATGAAATGAAAAAATCTTTATTCATATAGGTCACAATGTAACGCTTATGAACGTCAAAATGATTGCTTCTACATTTACATTTACTGCCAGATTCGCAAAGCAATAGGTAGAGCTGGAGAAAAAAAGAACCTGGCAATAAAACTCCAGCCACTCTTTTAACATCCAGTAGGTAATTACAAATCATTCAACAACTACAGAGGTGTAATTGTTGAATGATTTGTGTGATGAGATTTGTACACGCGAGTTTTCATTAAGCAATATCCTTTTTTAAACAAAATTCGTCTAGGTAGGTACATAATTTATTTTTTTGTGTGTTGACTTGGAGCGCCTTAAACCCACGCATTTTTATCATCTATATAGTCTTGAATTGTATAATATGCCTTGCTACATAATTTGGCTTTAATGGTAGCTTTGAATTTGTTTATTGACAATAATCTAGTTTCTTTGGGAAGTTTATTATAAAACTTTATACATTGTCCGACAAAAGAACTGCTTATACTGTGTAGACGAGTAGCATGTAAAACAAGATTATCTTTATGCCTGGTATTTACATTGTGTATATCACATTTTTTTAGAAATTGGTCCTTATTTTTATGCACATAAATTAAATTTTCATATATGTATTGTGATATAACAGTTAGAATATTAATTTCTTTGAATTTTTCTCTTAGAGAAACTCTAGGACCTAGTTGGTATATTGCTCTCACAGCTCTCTTTTGTAATATAAATATGTTATTGATGTCCGCTGAATCTCCCCAGAGAAGAATTCCGTATGACATAACACTATGGAAATAACTGAAATAGACTATTCTAGCCATTTCAACATCAGTGAGCCGTCTAATTGTTTTAACTGCATATGCAGCAGAACTTAATTTACCTGACAATTTTTCTATATGCGGGCCCCAGTGCAACTTCGAGTCAATTGTAATGCCTAAAAATACTGTAGTCTCCACAGAGTCCAGCCCGGATCCATTCAGTTGTACATTGGTCGCCACCTGTCTCACATTAGGTGTCGAAAACTTTATTACTTTAGTTTTTTTATCATTTAAAAGAAGGTTATTAACGCTAAACCAATAAACAGCTTTTGAAAGTGCCCTGTTAATATCGTCATAATCCATTAACTGTCTATTAATTTTAAATGTCAGAGAAGTATCATCCGCGAACAGAACAATCTCATGTTCATCCCTAACATAATAAGGTAAATCATTTATGTATATTAAAAAGAGAAAAGTGAAGACTCTATAGATCTATCTCAATTTTTGAGATCGAGTACCTACGTATAGCATATTGTACCTATACAATATGCTATACGTATATATAATAAAAAAAAAATAAAAAAAAAAAATACCTACTTGAATAATTATTGTAGAACATTTTATAAGTACTTATATAAAATTACTGAAAAGAAAGCTAAAATCTGAACAGTGAAGTAGATTTTCTTGCAGATTATATGCAGAATTAGGTACATAAAAGCTAAGTAGCTTATATTTCATGTGTAATAGCCTTAGACCATATAACACGGGACTAGCCTTTGCGAACCACTGCATACAAAAATATTCTGCCAGTTTTCATACAAGTGAAGGGGGAAACTCAAAGACATATAAAATTTCATTGCATTTAAAAATGTATTAATCGACAAACGCGTAATGGCTGTTGTGTGTTAATTGTTATTGTACAGTCAACTACAATGTAATGTACTAGTTTAATAATATAAAATGATGTACTGATGTACAGGCTTTTCATAAAGCCAAAAGACCAAATGGTCATGTGCAATGGCAGAAAACAATGCTTAAGTAAGGCGCATCCTGTGGTTAGATGATCTAAGGTAATAGCGGACTATTTGAAATGGGAATCTAGTGTCCGGAGGGAAAAGAATGGCCGTGAAATTTCTTGCTAGTTCAATCTGGCAGTAAATGTACAATCTAAAATCTTGACGTTCATAAGTGTTAGGTACTTCGTGATTAACAAATAATTTTATCACCAAGTGTCAAATCAAATTCAAACTTTTCATACCAAAGGAATCAAATGAAGCTCTTCATCCCGACCAAAAACAACAGATGTACAAAAACAAACGGGATCAATACGACAATAAAAGCAATAATGTCCGCGATAACAATAATGAGGGTGGTGTGCCATTAGCAGCACGTGATGCAGCATGCGTGATTGGTTTCCGAACGACTCAACATAAATAAAGTTCGTCTTATTGCTATCGATGTATGGAATTGCTAATATTTACTCTATTGCTACCTAATGTCATGCGTGACGCAATTTTGCGCTCAAGGTACAGATTATTTTTCTCTTTTGCGAGAGCTTTTGTCTCATTTTGCTAGATTCAAATCAGTTTATGACGTGGGCCTCTCCCGATTCACGCCGCAGCACAAGGTTCTACGCCACACACATCCCCCAAATTGGGACATTTTCCAGGTCATCGGTCCATCTAGCTGGTGGCTCTTACTTTTGCCGAGTCGAAGACTCCTTTACTTGTTAGCTTCGTCATTCATCAGTTCTTCTATAGATGTAGCCAGGTCACTGCTAGTTTAACGCATTTGTTCTGCGAGCTCTTTCAACCACGCTGATTCTGTGCCGGATTAACTGGAATCTAATTTGTACAGTATGGGTAAGATTATAAATAATGAGAGCTGAAATTAATTACTACTCGTATTATTAGTGAAATATTCTTCTTAAAATAAACAGGCATGGTTAAAAGCTTTGCTATGTATACCAGAGCTGTGCATACTTCACATCGCTTGTTAGATATTAATCTACATCAGGGAAAGGCACGCGACACGTTCAGCCACGACCATGCCATCGCCAGAATAGTTCGAAACTATTTTGTTTACAAACTATTCAATTAAGTGAGACTGTTGAGTGGTTGGTGTAAAGTTTTCTTGTATTACGTGACACGCGAACTTGTGTTTGCTCTGTTACATATTAGTTCTTTATCTTTTGTATTATTGGATGTTTTAAAACTGATAAGATCCTATATAACTACAATGAAAACTTTTCTATTTTTGTAATAAATTCATTAAGTAGGTTTGACGACTCAATACATACTACTGAGGTTGTAGATATTTGTGAAGGTCGGAAATGAATCATTCTGGGATTTTCAACCTATAGTCTATTGCGGCATGGGAAAGTACTTTGCTACTGAATGCAGGCTACCGATGTAGAAGTAACTGGAGCCATCAAAAACCTGCATCTGCTACCGTAGCGTCTCTCTTGCCAACCTTACTATTTCTTGTAGTCACAATTGTGTTCAAGAATGATGGACTCTACATAGTATACATAGTATAACTGGTCCATACTGTGAATAGTCTGTTTATTTATGTATATATCTACAGAAATATTTTTCAGTAAGCCTTAGATAGGAGCTGAAAACCCGAGGGAAATAATCCATACTAATATAATAAAGCTGAAGAGTTTGTTTCTTTGTTTGAACGCTAGGATCTCAGGAACTCTGGTTGGATTTCGGAAATTTTTTAACATGCGATAGTCCGTCTGTTGAGGATGGCTATAGGATATATAACATCACGCTAAGGCGAGTATAAGTAGAGCAGCAACTAATAATGTTCCGAAAACACTTTTTTTGAACCGTATTGTTCTATCTCTTTCTCACTCCCATCTGACACAAACGAAGTTGCGCGGGTCAGATAGTGTGTTAATAAACTGACATAATCTATCTTTATATTATATGACTTTAACTTTTAATATTATTATTCTAAACAAAAAGTAAATATTGAATTAGCTAACCAAAACAGAATGTTGCTTGTATGACAGTAATCCATCCAGTATTAAGAATAATCCAAAAGCTGTTTTCACTGAAGTAGCATTACCTCTGAAATTAATTTATAACGTTAACGACAAAGCAACTTACAATTCAATTAATCCACAATAAACTCTACAGTTCACAACTTAAAGTTAAAAATATATTAAGCAATGTAATTGCTATATATTTCTGATCCCAATTACTCATTTCATTACGAACCAGTCGGGGATTCTGCGCAGACCAATACATCTTGAGCGAGACAATATTATTTATCCCGTTTTACAATGACAAGGCGTAACAACTGCGCGTGCGCTGTGTAAACTCGAAGGAGTTGGCGAGTAAATCAACTATTTGCATTATGCGCGGGCACAGGCACGAACATTTGTGTGAATCTGTATACAGGGTGTTGTAGTTTTCATCGTAATATATTTTGGAATTAGTGGATAGCTTGTGTGTTTCAAGATTTTGAACTACAAACATGGGTGCTTAACTTACGGAATTTAAGAAGGCAGGAAAGGAGGCTATTAAAAATGACAAGCGGCTTCAAGTTAGATTACAAGAAAAATCTTTTAATTTTGTTAATTTACTAATAGGTGTATGGGTACGGTTCAAAATCGGTGGACCTTATGGTAATTTCCTAAAGAGATTTAGCTTTACTAATTAGAGTTAATACTTTTTATTGTACACATTCGGGGGTGAAAATAATGACAAGAAATAAATATTTTATATTACATTTTATAACCCTTTTTTCAATTAAACTTTTATAACATCCTATAGTGAAGTATAGTGCATTGCGCGCGCATCTCCAGCCGGGTCTCGTTAGTAACACGTATTGGCCACGAGCGGCGCCGGCGCGAGACATATGCGATGTCGTTATTTACACGGTACACCCGCCTGCCTGCACCTTCATAAAACGAATAAACCAACATTGAACAGTCAATAGAACAAATAAAGATGAAATTGGTTGTGGGTTTTGACTTTTCTATGGCGATTCGTTCTAGGCTTTATTTTTTTTTCAGTAGCAACGGCCGATTTGTTTTACTTAATATTTTAACCCTCTTCTTTTACCTTTTGTTTAACATGAGGAAGGATGCTATACCGGACTCCTACCGACTAAAAACCACAGTATTCTACATAACAGCCTACAGTTGAAGAGAGAAAAAATTAAACGTAAGAATTATCTGTGAGAAGGTTTTATGGCATAGTCGGTAATACCACAGCCCACTCTGCTGCGACAGAGGATTTATATGTAAGAAGTCACAGTAATAAACCATAAAATAGAAGTAAGAACTATATTGTAAACTAGATTTAATAAGCTATTACATATAAAATATTGTAAGATAAAAAACAAAAATTTAAAAAAGAAAAGAGGAAAGGAGGTGGAGATAATTATTTATTTACCTATAGAATAAGAATAATATAACAGTAAGTATAAATAAATGAAAGAGACCCAAGACTAGCAGGCGTCCCACCTGGTTAAAGAGTATAAAACGCTGAATGAGAGAAAGATCACAGTATGCAGAAAGAAAGTGCACACTCAAAAGCGGGAACTGGAACGAAAGATTGGCTTAGGAACGTCCCTGAAAAATGAACATCAGGGGGTAGTCAGACACACACCCAGCTACGCATGGTAGCTGAAAAAAAAAACAGTTTACAGTTGTTAGCCCCGGCTAAGCCCTCGGAAGGATACCCGAGGACTCCCAACAGACCTCTCTGCTCTTTCCTTCTACTACTATTACTACTCCAACTGTATGGTGTTCTATTTTGAAATCAAAGTACCCTCTATGACACAGATTTTGGCCAACAGAAATGATAGATTTACCTGTTGTCTAGTCTATATAACAATCAAATTTTATCAGAAGTTTACTCATATTTTGTTGTTTCATGTGTGAGAAAGTCCCCTGCACTAAAATCGTCAAGTTTATCGAAATGAGCATAATGCAAGTCATTTCTAATTACGTACACAACACGCCAAATGCATTGCAGCGCAGTCAAACGCTGAAGCAAGGACAATTTACAATCTCCTGAACATTTTAATTGCAGCCAGTTAAACGTATTACAATTTAAACGTATACGGTCATTTATCAAAACGTCCTGTCGAGTTACACGAGTAATGAATGAACGCAGAGACAATTCTGTTTTATATCGTCGTAAATTAATAAGGTTTTATTGTTTACTTTACATTTTGTAAGTCTCTGTGTTTCTAAAACAGTCTTGATATTGTGCAGTTGCATAAACTTCAGGTTAAATGGTTTTATTAGTTTCTGATGTTTGTTTTAATATGACTGTAATCTCTACCATATTTTACACATCAATGACATTAGAGTATGTAGTTTTAAGAGATGAAGATGTTAATTTCTTATTTAACTGTTGCCATTTTCTGAGTGTATATTATCTGAAGTCTTCGCCGTCGGCGGACAGATTTCGATAACAATAACACCGTTTAGAAATTTGTAACTGTGGTAGGTAGGCTCCGTATATACGGTTATATGTATATATGTTAGGTTTTATATAGGTTAGGCTGGTATGCCACCTGTGGTGACAGGATAAACTACTTACGTCACTACCATAAGGGTGCTTTTCTACAAAAGAGATGTGAGATTATTTTGAAATGCACCAATCAAATTCTTCGGTTGCACAATTTGATAATATAAACGGCCAACGTTACTTCTGGACCGACTAATGTGATTGCTGGATTTCAAACGCATCCACATAGTAGGTACTTACAGTAGGTACATCTTGGTCATAAGGCATACTAAATCTTGGAATTTCAGGGTTTCTATAAGAGTAAGCGTAGCTATTATTTAATAGGTATGTTTTCAAACTCTGCACGCCTATCCTGCAGTGCTAAAGCTAAGGAGCTTTAGCACTCTAAAGTTTGATGAATATCTCAGAAATGCTCCCATAGCGGCAATGACAAAGAGGTTTCTATTAGTATTCAGAACAGTCACCGGCTTTACTCAGGTCCTAACAGTGTACCCTGTGGCATGCCTGCGGCTTTCAACCGTTACGTTATGATGCCTCAGAAATCTGTGTGTTCAGCTACTGTAAACCTCTAGCAGTCCTGCATACAATCTTACAAGTAAAGTAAAATTATTATGAGTTTCATTTTTATACCTGTTTGCTGATTTAGGAAAATGAAGATTCGAGTCCTATGATACATTAAATACTTACATAGGTACTATGTTACAGCCTAATAAGTACAGCTGTAGGTACATGGTATTTCTCCAAGAAATTCGATTAGTGGAGCAAAGGATATAATGTTCAAAGGCCACATGGTTCGCTGTGTATGTGCTCTAATAGAAGAAAATCGAATGTTCTTAGAAGAGCATTCTAGATTACCCCTTTGCATGAAGAACCAGTTAGCTTCATTTCGGATCCAACGCAGATTTTTTAAATCATCAAGCTGTTACATCTGGCTTCAGATGTAACAGCTTGATGATTTAAAAAATCTGCATAAGAAGCTCTATTAAACCCGGCAAATACACACGTGAACAAAATCGTTTCGTAAGCAAATGTGTTATCTTGACAATACAAACAAATCAATTATATTTAACTGTAATATACATTTTAAACAGCTACTATACTTCAGCTCTTTTCATAAACTATAACTTGGCACGAGCCGCTTAAGTTCTCAAACGGCAGAAAAAATATGTGACTTCACAAAGCATATTACAGTGATGGATTACGAACTGTCTACACTACGACACAAAGGTTTCCAACACAAATGCCAACAAGCTGAAGTGAAATATCAGAATACATTAGAAGCGACCTATTTCCACTCGCGAGCAAGGGTCACCGAACGGGACGTACATAAATCATACTAATACAAAATGAATACCATTATAATTGTCATGCAACAGCCATGATTCACTCATATTAAAGATACGCTCGTAATTTTTCAGTATTTGGTTACAAGAGAACAGTAGGGTGAGATATTGTTTGAAAGGCGGAGCGATGAGTGTAGCGATATTTGTCGATCGCTTTTAAACTAGGCGAGCTAACGATAAATATTTCACACACGTATGCACAATGCACATGTATTTTCCTCCCATTATACCTGGAAAAAGCATGTCTTCGGAGTGTCAAGAAAAAAATTAACCTGGCCTTATACCTATATCATGTGCAGTTATGCAACTACATGAGATCTACCTACGCAAAATACACGTTCAAACCTATTTTCTTTTCACAGAGCTACGTTGGTAAAGTAAGTTAAAATATTTGTTTGTGTTAGAAATGGGTTCTTGTAAGTTTATCTTAATTACCTACAGAAAATATTATCAAAAGCTTTATTTCGGGGCATTTCCTAACCTCAAATCTAAGATTGCAATAAAGCATTTAATCATAAATGAAACTTTGATCATAAAATTAAAGACTTAAACCTCAAAATAACGATAAAATACATTAAACTAATAAAACTTTCAATACAGACATAGTTATCAAATACTTTTTAAATTTCAAAGTATCTTATTCGTGGTAGCAATTTGAAATTTAACAGACCTAATAAAAGTAGCGTTTATATTAAATTTCACGCAATCATATTTTTATTGGCCGCTATTTCATATACTGTGGTCACAGCCTGCTCGTATATCATGTCAGACCACGTGCGGTTAGATTCACAGATAACTGGAAGTGGTCCTCAAATATTTCATGTATGGAAAATGCTGTACGTTATAATTTGTATGTGTTTATCGCGTATCGGAATCGTGTAACCTGAAACTTGAGGGTGAGTGTAAAAATAGGGAAAGGGTGTGATGGATAACCAGCTATTTGGAACAACGTTTTGATCAATGGGATATTTTATCTTGACACAAGATACCTGGTCTTAAAACCTCTAGAATACTCTGTGTATGTAATGTAAATATTTATGTGAATTTTAATATTGTTGGAGGATAATTTAAAACGGAACTCAATAACAACGAGAAAAATGGTATAACCTACGCGTACCAAATCTACGGGATAATATTTTAATCCGAGCCTAAAATTGATCTATAAGTTTTTGTGCCTAAGATCACTTTGTTATTACTATATAAGCTGTGTGATGTCATATAGTGCGAATTCTGTTGCATGAGAAGTACTTTCTCGAGATTTTTCCTCCTTCAGATCCTTTTTCTGCACATTTGCACACATCGCCACTACAATGTTGTCCATGATCGCCCTCACTGTGTGCCGCAAAAGACTCTTCTTCTCACGACTGTTGTAACATAAACCACATTTATAACGACTTTAAGAGAGGTAAGGCATCAAATAGGTACTAAATGAAAAGCTAGTGTAGGCGTGAGAGTTATTGCGGCGCAGGCGCAAGCCAACTAGTTACTGATTGTGTGTAGATGTGTGCACCAACTCTGGAGATGAGAGCAATAAAACAAACATGTAAACAAACGAGCCACGTCATTGCAAGTCATTGTTATTGTTAGTTTTTTTAATCATTAAAGCTTTTAAGCGCCGTGGAGTCGTTGTTGATTTAAATTATTTAATCATAATAGGTATACCTATAATGTATAATGCATTTCGAAAAAAATATAGGTGCGATTAAAACTATTAAGTATATTACTGCCAGTACGTATTGCTATTTTTATGAAACGTCACTTAAATATTGAATTTGTTAAAAAATAATAGGTCCTTTTTGACAGAAACTAAATTGCATTGGTGGATTCGAGAATTCGCAATGAAGAGTCATCGCGATGACATCTGTCAGCACGGGTTTATTACATTTTTACAGGTAGGTATAGTAACCGATAAATTAATATAAATTGACTAAAAAAATTAAAATAGTTATAAAAGGACGTAATAGATAACGAGTTAATGAAACTTCGCAAATCGTTTTAATACTCTAACATTTCTTTGGGACAGCTAACAGACTAGCGACAAGCCCAAAGAATTTGGATAATATTATCCGAATAATCTTCATGGGCCCATATGGCATATGAAAAAAAAAGACATGCACATGCACAACTTACATAAAAAATCACAGATGCTTCTCTATTCGTTTTATTGTCCAAAGCGTCTTTACTGCCTACTCATACTCTGTCACGTCCGTTGATGGTTTAACAGGCTAATTATACAAGACAAAAGCGTATTGAACAACAATTAATAAGTATCTATTCGACGTGTTCTTGTCGTAAGACAAAAATATTAATTATACTAATTAACCACAATCACCTTGTCCGTAGAAATTAGAATTTAATTCTAAATTCTACAGACAAGGTGATTGTGGTTAATTACTGATTCAGGTTGATGGTTACAAAACGAAACTTGTCAGATGGGTTAAAGAATCTGCCATTTAATCGGTTTAAGGACGTGGCAGTCGGGAGCTATATAATGCGGAAATGAATAATGAGCGTACTGTGGTGAGTGATTTCAGATGCAGCATCGCGTAAGCAGCTTTCCAGCCCATATCTTACTAAACCGAAGAGATGTAGAGTCAAAACGACATACAGTCCATTTTATAATGAGTAGTGGAGTACCTACCTATAACATTAATAGTCTGATCAATACAAATTTTGGAGACCACGTGAAGTGGACGGGCAATATATAGTAGGAGTAAGGGCCTACATCTGTTCGGAACTACAACCTGCAGACTGAAAAAACTCCTTTGAGGTTATCCTTCCGAAGGCGCACCCAAGACTCCCAGCAGTAGGCAGTTGTAAGAACACCATGTGGTTTTACCTGGGAGTCCGCCATGATATTTATGAGAACTTCACCACGTAATCCACGCAAAATAAGCGCAATAAATGACGTTGAGTTGCGGAAACCAGCCCGTGGTAACCTAGAACCTTCATCACGTAAAAAAGAGAGAGCGGTCGTTTTTCGCGACTCACAGAACAATAGCGATATCCGCAGCATTATAAATTTGTTAACCGAATCTGTGGTAATCATTTCAAATCAATTCAATTTCATACACGTTATTCTAGCTAGCATGCGTAGACGTGGTTAGACCGCGTCATGCTCGGGACGGAAATGCCTCATAAGCATCATGAATTATTAATGACGTAGGCTCGTTGTTCGACGGATAATCGCGTCGATACTGTTTGTTAGTCAAATAAGTCATTGTGAGCACATCTGATATGGGAATCGGAGGTACTGCGAGACGTGAATACCTGTACTGCCCGATTTTTTTCGAACAAGATGTTGTAAAGTTATGTAAATTGGCCTATTCCTATCCATCCCGCAATGCTATTACTGAGCCTCTATAACAATGACCAAAACCACAATAATTACTCCGAGCTCGAACTCGGATAAGAGAAGCTAGAGTTTCTTAAACCCGCCTTGAATCGAATCAGAAGAGCAGTTGAGGGAGTTTAAAAGAAACTGTCTCCACTTTCGTCCTTTACAAGCGGGAGACAGAAAGGCAACTTGGTTTCCATCCAATAGAATCTGTATGACAAGGCCAGTAGGGTAGTGATATTATTGAACTTTCAGAACCATAACAATGTTGAAATCGGCGACTTGGTTGCTTTCAAATCGCCGTCCAACTATTCTTTACTTTACTGCTATAACATCTCTAGTTTAAGATTTAAAATATGGCGAAGTCATTGGGGCAGTATACAATTAACGAGAGTGGATATATCTATAATAGTGATATCTTCAACACAAGCACTTAGTTAAGAAATTACAATATTGTGTAAAAATAAGATTACAGCGACTGCATCATAATTATCTTTCGGCTCCTTAGCCCGTGACGCTAAGACCACAAAGTATAGTGTGGTTTCATTAGTGTGTCCAATGTTCATAAGTGCATAGTTGTAAATAAACCCTTTTTGGGGCATTCGCAAATTAATACGACTTATGTACCTACACGTCTTATCTGTTATTGAACCCTTTTACCCATATCCGTACCATTAAACCGGGCACCTACGTACCTAGTTTATACAAGTCAAAGAAAAGTAGTAATTTATGCTTAACACATTACCCCAATTGCCAAAAGTAACTTACTAAAGTGTTCATTGATTTTCATCCCTACAGCTATGACAATACGACTGAAATTAGTAGGTATAGCGGTTTTGTTATTTTAATACTTTGGCCATTCTAGCCGAGTGTCCCCTCACGGTCCGCTAAACAGCGGACGAGGTACTTAATTACGTGATAGTGGTGGTCCATTTTAGTAACACTCCCTCTTCAAGGATTTCGCATGTGTTCATAAGTGTATCCACAGTATAAACTTTGCTCTAAACATACAACCCTCGAAATTAGAAAAGGGCTATTTTCTATTGGAGATTTTTTTATTCTGTGACAGTAGAGAAAGGTAGGTTTGTGAGAGCCACTTTGTCGACCATGTGTTATTTTGACAATACACGTTAAGCACGTAGGGCGATGTGGGTCTTAGATTTGGGGCTATTGTGCCTTTGATTAATTCCGTCCTAATGGGTACCCGGAATTTGTAATTTGGTGGGAGTAATCTGTTTAGTTGAATTAATGTAATTACAAAGTAGGGAATCGGTAAGTTGGTCTTTGGTAGTTAATTCGGTAGAAAGTAGAGCAAACAAGTTTATCGAAAGCAGCTACGTTGAAAAATGTGTAGTTCTTTAAGATTGGACGGCAATTCTTAATCATACGACCAAGGTAAAATACCTATTGCGATACGCAAATATACCGTGAATGGTACGACTACAATTAGTTGTAATGGTAGGAAATGAGGAACCGAACTTCACAGGAAAAGGGGATATGATAGATTTATAGAACATTCTCCTACTACTTTTATGACATCTTAGAATACAGAAGAATTTGTACTCTGAAAACAGGTTATTTTTTAGTAAGCTAAAATAATATGCCACTATATTCTTTTAGTCTGAGGCCACGAAAAAAAGAACGTCAAGTAAACTGTTACTTTTATTTTCATATTATCAATATCTACGACGGCTTTAGGCCTATGTCAAGCATGCAACTTTCAAGGGAAAACATTTTACAGAAGCATCGATTTTGACAGACGTAATCTAAACTGTGAGTGTGTAGGCGTCTTACGTCATCAGGTCGCTATTAACAGTTTCCTTCGCTTTTCAGCACTGATAAAAAAATTATTGTAGCCAGTTTTTCTACGTGTGGATATCCCTAAAAGACTAAAACCACACGTCACGTGCCCTACCACTTCCTACGACTGGAAGCCCCGGGTAAGCCCTCGGTAGGATGTCCCAGGCAGGAGACTATTGTAGCCTGATCGAGTTTAATGTTGAATATCGAATTATTTATTTTTAAAAATAATCAAATTTTGTCTCTCAGTAGCATTGTAATTCAATGTTCAATAAAGACAATTTAATAGTAGTTTATCTACTCTGATACTATAATACAAAGATTATAAAATTGAAATCAATACTATTATGACAAACATTATGTACGCACAGGCCAAAAAAAAAGTTTTATTACTATACAGGTCTTGTATGGACACATATATCATAATAAAACTTTTTAATCATTACGATACACCATAAACAATCTCCAGCTGAAAAAGAAGTTTGAACCTCTACTTTAAAAAAAAATTGTGTCCCCAGAGTAGCGAAAAATCCTAAATCTATGGTCTCCGCAGCCTAAAAAAAAAGAAACACGCATGCGCAATCGATGTTTGCGCCTTGGCGCCAACATTTTACATTTAAATTAAACAAAGTTTGGTTTTGTTTGTAAAATAAATTAGTTTTTGTGTAAGAACATGTCTTATAGCGAGGATGGTGGTAATTGTACACCACCAGACATTCTGGAAACTGCGTCAAACATGACCATGAACCTGTTACCGGCGAAATCAAGGAGCAACTATAATATCACAACAAAATGAAATCAGGTATTATAGTATGAGAGTAGATAAAGTAGTGTATGACACTGTACATAACTTGGTCTTATAACACTCGTGTGATACTATAAAAAAACTCGCCTACGGCTCGTTTTTTTAAAACACGAGTGTGTATTAAAAAAACGAGCCGTAGGCGAGTTATTTTGAACCAGTGTCATAAACTACTATTATGACACTGTTGCATAATAAGGGTTCTTATAACACGAGTGAGTTTTAAATAAACGAGCCGTTGGCGAGTTTTTTTATAGTATCACACGAGTGTTATATATAAGACCAAGTTATGTACAGTGTCATACACTACTTTATCTACTCTCATACCTGATTTCATTTTGTGATATATACTTGCTCCTTGATTTCGCCGGTAACAGGTTCATGGTCATGTTTGACGCAGTTTCCAGAATGTCTGGTGGTGTACAATTACCACCGTCCTCGCTTTAACACATGTTTTTCACAAAAAAATATTTTACAAACAAAATCAAACTTTGTTTAATTTAAATGTAAAATGTTGGCGCCAAGGCGCAAACATCGATTGCGCATGCGTGTTTCTTTTTTTTTCAGGCTTCGGAGGCACTATTTTTTTTTAAATTAGAGGTTCAAACTTCTTTTTCTAGCTGAAGGTTGTATAGGTGTATCGTAGGCTACAAGACCTGTATCGTAATAAAACTTTTTTTTTGGCTTGTGCGTAATGTTTGTCATAAGAGTATTGATTTCAATTTTATAATCTTTGTATTATTTGTAGTATCAGAGTAGATAAAATAATATACTTGAAAGCGATCGGCGTTGAAATGGCACAAATTTGAAAATGGAACGAAGGGCGAAGAATTTTGACCGCGTGCCCTTCTACGCACATATCTACCCTTTAACGTACATCGTACAGACTAGAGCTCTTGTTTCGACACCATTACCCCTCTGTCACCCATTTTGCTGAAGAAAAATGGGTGATAGACTTTTTAAATAACCAAATTTTGTCTCTTAGCGTTGTAATTCAATGTTCAATAATAAAAAAATTAAAGTTTAAATTAAAACCTTGAAAGCGATCGGCGCGTTGAAATGGCACAAATTTGAAAATGGAATGAAGGGTGAAGGATTTTGACCGCGTGCCCTTCTACGCACATATCTACCCTTTAGCGTACATCGTACGGACTAGAGCGCTTGTTACGGCACCATTACCCCTCTGTCACCCATTTTGCTTAAGAAAAGGAGGGCAGGGTAGATTGTCACAGTTTGGTTTTCAAAAGCGTAAAGGGATCGCGAGAATGACATTTTGCGGGATCGGCTGCCCGCCCTCAAGATTAACTTTACGATGAATCCCGTCCATCTAGGCGTGTGAACAACGAAACCTTAAGAGACTACTTGTGTGTTAATATTTTATTTTCGTAACATATCGTCCTCTAAAATAAAAACACACTTAGTACTTATTTAACGTACTTATGTATGCAATGTATTGACCATTAAATTTGTCGCTTTACCTAAATTATGTAGATACTTAATTTGATAGAGCTTTATGTCGTAAATTTGTCGGGTAGGTATGCAAATAATCGTCCATAATTCCTCATTTTAATAATTTGCGCAATTTCGATACTATTCAAAATATCCTCTGCTTATTCGAATTCCATGTGTATGTTGAACGAAACAGACAAGAAATGATGGCACTCAACGCCTTCTCCACACCACTTTCGTTACATTTCCCTATCATCGGGTAGGCTCAAGTGGATCCCTAATTTAACTGCATCGCCGGTTTGTTGTGATTAAAGTTGGAATGGTTAGCTATCAGACCTCGCTTAGCCTGGTGGTGGGATTTGTCTAATCTAAGCTTAAATCGCTTAGAAATCAGATAAACATTGAATAAAATTGTAGCTGTATCAATTACTTGAAGCGCTCGTGGCCCCGCGGACTCAGTGTTCTGTAAACGATCACTGCAGTAAGCAACTTTCACTATGGCCGGTCCATGGATGGGTGACCATCCATGTGATCACTTTGTGACATTTATTTGAGCGTTTCCGTGCTTCGGAAGGCACGTTAAGCCGTTGGTCCAGGTTGCCAGTAAAATGGCAGTCGTTAAGCTAAGTTGAAGGCTTTATTTCAACAGCAGGCAGTCACAACCTGCGTCTGTCCATTTAAACACGGCAATACGGCTCACAATGTATTACGTAGGACAAATTATAAAAAGGTGAAATGTGGGTATATAATATGCCTCTGCCTACCCCTTCGGGGATAAAGGCGTGATGATGAACCTTTATCAATTACTAGCGGACGTCACGCGGTTTCACCTGCGTAGTTCCCGTTCCCGTGGGAATACGGGAATAAAATATAGCCTATGTTCACCGCAAAGAGTGTAGCTTTCCAACAGTGAAAGAATTATTCAAATCGGTCTAGTAGTTCCGGAGCCTATTCGTTACAAACAAACAAACAAACAAAAAAAAACAGTCTTTCCTCTTTATAATATTAGTATAGATGAAGATTATTATGATAGTGTTACCGTGATTATACTTACTACTCACAGTAGGTGCTCAAATACCAGACTGACAAACAATTTATTGTCTAATGAAACAAATAAAACATTTGATTGAATGTACATTTCAAGACTTGTGTTCCATAATCATGTAAACATTTATTTGTTTAAATCAAAGCATATTTTCATCATTTAAAGAAGAAAGATTGATTGTTTGTTTGCATCGAATAGGCTCCGAAATTACTGAACCGATTTGAAGAAAGCTTTCACTGTTGGGAAGCTACACTCTTCGCGGTTAACATAAGCTATATTTTATTCTCGTATTCCCACGGAAACGGGAACTATGCGGGTAAAACCGCGTGGCGTCCGCTAGTATTCTATAAAAAAATTAAGACAGTTTCCTTCATGTCCAAATCCTTTTAAAAATAATAGATTTGCTAGGAGAGAACTCTGCAAGAGTTGCCTAAACTCGGTAAGCAACCACTTATGTATTCTTTGAATTCTCATAAAACGTTATAATAATCAACCTAACAATATTAGTCACCTACCGATACTTTAACGTGGTGAAAAACATTTGTTCACGTCAAAGTTGGTCCTACACATAGCCGCTCTGTTGCAATGGCAGTATGGTGAGCTTTGAGTTCAGGAGGGGGCCCGGTCTAACTACCTGCTAGGTCACCACGATGATGCCAAAATGATAGGTAGTATATACGGTGGTGGAGTGTTGTCGAGTTCCCGTAGCATTAAACAAGCAGATCTCGTAGCCACACGTAGCGACACCTACGAATTTCATTATTACGATGACGCTTAAGACTTTGGTAGGTACGCGAACTTTTCCTCGAATTCCCACGAAAAATTCAGATTTTATATTTATCAAATACACTCTGCACTTCTCTAACAAGCTCGACTGAACTATTTCGCTTTAGTGCACTCAGACTGCAAATTTTCTGCGAAAATTTGAATAGCACCGAAATACCTAACTTACCTACAAAATGTCGGTAAAATTTCTCGTTGCTTTTATGCGACAAACAGCATTTTGACAACCTCACTTTATTTGATTTCAAAAATTTTGGCGAGTTTAGTGTAACTTTTTAAGGGATTCTGTCTACAGAGAGGTTTATATTAGTTACATTGTTTTTTTAACGTGAGGGAAAATCCTCATGGATGCTATGCCGGACTCCTACCGACTAAAAAACCTCACGTAACACCCAACAGCCTATGGTTGGGAGCCCCAGGTTACCCCTCGGAAGGATGTCCCAGGACTCCCAACAGACCAACGGCCGCCGCTGCGGCCTCGCCTAGGTGGTGGTTCTGGTGCTATCCCGCGTCTTTGGGGGGTTTCGGGTGTGATCCCACTTCTAAGGGGGGCGTGCGTGAACCCCTCACGTCACGCTGCTGCCATGGGCCTGCTTCTGTAAGGACGGTGAGCAGTCCTCTCACCGTCCTCAGGTCCCCGGTCATGGAGGCCGATAGCCTTCGTCGACACGTCGGCGGCGCCGAAGCCGCCGACTGCGAAGCTCCGGTAGGAGAGTTCTCTCCTGTTCCCGTCCCGCCGCCGTCTCTTTCTCGAACATGACTTGCTCGCAGAAAGAGGCGGCGCAGTCCCACTTGCTCCCGCTGGAGATCATGGCTCGCACCATGGTCTCGAGCGAGAGAGTTTCCACAAAATATTAGTTACCTATGTACCCTATTCAAAGAGTACCTAATCATTACCAAGTACCTACTAGGGTTATCTACTAGTACCTACTATGCCACATACGCTTTATTGTATTATAGACACTATCATTTTACTGACATCATGAAGCAAGAAACTTCGTTTCATAAAAAAGTATTAGAAAAGTACACAATACTTTAGTCAATATTTTTTATGAATGGCGAGCTTCTATGATATGTTTATCAGTTTTCTAGATCCACAGAACTAGCATAAATTCACTTAATTTGGGATAGATGGGTAAAGAATATTGCAACTTTAAACCATTGAACTAATATTACTACGTTTTACATTTTAACTTAATGCTTCAAACCCGCTATCCCTTATACTTATTTTTTTTTTGTTAATATTCGTAATTTAGAATTTTTGTAATAGTAGCGTAGAATCTTTGAAGAAGCACTTTAAGTTTGACTCAATTTCCAGTTTGTACATCATTCATTATAATGCAAATCTAGTTTATTCTGCATAATTCCCTCAATTCAATTCAAACATCATTAGGATACTTGTGAAAAGACATTGTGTTGGTGCCAGCTGGCGTTTGTCTGACATGGGTCTAAGTTAATTTCCTGCCGGCAGCCGTCTCTCCCGAGACTTCCTAACAGAGTTTATACTGTAATAACTAGTTTCTCAGCATCTTGGATTTAACAGACTGTGTTTTCATTTTCGTATGCCTACCAAGCTACAACATTGTTGACTTAACCATGTTATAGATTGATGACCTACAAGTTTCTTACATTGAGTTATATAATATTAGGTATAATACATTAATAATACTAACTGGTTTCTTCCTCCTTTTTTTTAACGCGAGGAAACTTACATCTTACAGGGATGCTTAGTCTACCGACTGGAAACCGCACGTATTCTACCTAACGGCCTACGGTTGGGAGCCCCGGGTAAGCCCTAGGAACGATACCCCAGGACTCAGTTTCTTCCTCCTTAGTGCCATAATTATACATACAGTTCTTAATTTTAGAAGAAGTAAGGGATCTTTTAAGTCTAATCTTTAGGTTTACGTCAATGAGAATTATGAAAGTACCTATAGATATTATTAGGAAGATAATCACAATATAAAATTTCAGTACTAGAAGGTGGTACACAGCTCGGCACCCATGAAATACTGTTCCCATTGCCGCATCTCATGGAAACTAATTACGGAGAAAGAGAGGGAGAGAGAGAGAGAGAGAGAGAGAGAGAGAGAGAGAGAGAGAGAGAGAGAGTGATAACGTAGCGAGAAGTCAAAATCAATTTTAGGTAGGTAATGTTAGAAAATCTGTTTCAAATCCGGAATTCAATTACGTACTCTTTAACTCAGACTGAAGTACCAACATTTCTTCACTTCACTCGTGAATTATGAGCCCATCATCATCGAATTTTCTCTCCCACGATATTTATTGAATTCGACGTACCGCAACAGAATAAATACACCAAATATATTATCCGTTTCTAATAAAACAACACCCTTGCTACGCTACATAGATTTCTAAGCACGGGTAAAATTTAGAAAATGTATGCCATTTTGTAACTTACAGCGGTAGAATTAAAGTTCAAAACGTACTTATTCTTCTTATTTCATATGCTACGATTTTTCAAAAACCATCCTATGCGCTTAATCGAGCGGATGTAAACATGCCATTTATCGCGGGTTTCTCGCGGAAATATATCGATATCTCGTATACTGAAAAGCCCTCGATGCATAGACTACTAGGGTTGTCACCTTTGCTCAGGAGCATTTATATTTATCAACTGACAGCAGCTGTGCCCACCAATTTTACCCGTGTAGAATTGTTATTCGTAGCCCGAGACATTAATTTAATATACTATAACCCCTTATTTTACTCTCTTCTAAAGAGATGACTTTGAAAAATTCTTTCACAGGGCTTTATCTATTCTCTTAGCTCTCTACAATGTTGTGTAGCAAGGTCCAAGGGTTGCCTGGTCTGGCTGGGCGATGATATAGTGACCGAGTCATCTTGTATCTATACCATTAGTGCCCAATTCTTATGATTTTACTTTATTTAAGTTTCGAATAGGCTTTTTTTATTTAAAAAATAAATTTCAACTTCGAGGTAGGTATCTAAGTATCAACCCTTAAAAGAGATCCCACGAATGAATATGTTTTTGAAGTCTGCCACCGTTAATCATACATTGAGTAGAGGCACAATGCTACACTGTAGCTCTAATGGAAGGTTTTGTCGCGAACAGAGGCTATGCCTGTGCGTAAAACCCGGTTTTCATCACGAGCTGAGCGGGCCATTAACGGATCTGCTCAGAAAACTGCATCTTTGTTTTCCCGCCACCGTAACACAGTTTGACGCTAAATAGACATCGAATAATCTTGATCTAAACTAGATTTTTTTATACCACTAATGTGGCAGATAAGCATGCGACCCACCAGAAGGACCGGTAGTCACCGCAGCCTATGAACGTTTGCAACACCAGAGGTGCCACACTCACGCTGCCGACCCTGTAAAAACCTTCTAAGCCCCCTTTTGAAGAACCCCATACTGTAGGCGTTTGGGAAAACCAAAGCAGGGAGATCATTCCACAACTTAAGCGTGCGCGGAAGAAAACCCCTATCGGATCTAACCGTGCTGGATCCCTTAAAATGTAAGTTTAAGTAGGTATATTTTTATGTATTTCAACTGATTAGTGTGAGGTGGTTCCATAAGCAGATTCATTAAAGTTAGCGGTGGGAACTGGCCATAATAAATGTACGCGGTGAACGAGGCTTCTAGCAAACAATGTGAGTGAAAACCTTTGTTTCAGTAAGATTATAATTCATCTTTTCTCTTGGACTCTGAATGTATATTGTGGTTACGCAGCTTAGCAGAAAGATAGTAGGTCCTTAATGTTTGAAAATGAATTTGCTACTGTATTGATGGCGTTTCTTAAAAATCGTAATAAATGCAAAGGATGTTTGTTAATCTTTTACTCTCTAAAGGCTAACCGAATCTGGTTGAAATTAGGTCTAAGGATAGATTATATTCTGGAATAACACATAGGGACGCGGGAACGGAATTCTGCGAGGGAGCCACGGGCTTCATCTAGTATTATCATAATTATAATCACAAACATCACGCCATTTCCCCGAAACGTTTTTTTAATGGAAATGTTAGCTAAAACCACGGGTCCATCTTACCATCCTCGGAAGGGGAACCTCAAGAACCAATGCATTACATAAAGAGCATTTCGGTACAACGAATAATAATAAGCGTCGCCACCAGCATTTAATAATATCGGTACGAAGTAGGTCATTTACCTAATACTGATATGATAATGAAAATCAGGATCCAATCACTCGTTACGGTACTTGAGAGGCTACAATTTAGTATCAAGTACCTACCTACTATTTTATTATCATGCATAAATATCGAACTGTGATTTGCAGCTTCATATCACACCAAGTTTGTAGTAAGTATAATTTTGAGCATAGAAAGGCACAAAATACTAAATGATAAATCTGAAAATAATCCTAATGTGATTGCCACAGAGTTTAAAATGAAAAGTCATGTTAAAAGTTTTATAATCATGTAAAATATGCGTAAGGAAGGTAAAGAATGATTAAAAATGGTCCCAAGCTATCCATCAAGCGACAGTCGCCTGTGCTACGCACTGTGCTCTTATATCGTCCTTTAGACTTTAGACAGTGAATGGCGTGGATACTCCACTGATGTCTGTCACTGTCAACACTAAAAATAAAAGTAACCTTGCTGTTTATCATAGCAGATTGCACAAAATCAGCAGTTCTTTCATGGGTAACAGTATACGCTTTTACAACAGGCCAGCAGACGAAATTAAAAGTATGTCCCTGAATAAATTTAAAAAGGTTGTAAAAAATAAATTGTACTGCAGGGGCTACTATACAATTGGTGACTATATGTTGGATGGAGAAGCCTGGAAATGACCTGTACTGCTGGATTCTCAAAAAATTGTTAAAATGTATAGTTTTTAGATTCATTTTGTAAATAGAGCACTAAAATAACCTGCTGAGTTTCTTGCCAGTTCTTTTCAGGTGGGTCGCGTTGTGAATTGGTGGTAGAAATTTTGATTTATGTTCTGGACGTTTTACAAGAGCATCTGTATATGCCTATGTGAAATAAATCTCTTTTTCTTTGTTTTCTTTCCTTCTTTCTGTTTAAGAGAAGAATGTTTACACACCTACATACCTCCAACTGGAAGGCTTCTATCAATAGTCTTTCCGGTTACGATAGTGACCATTATACATTGGATAGCGCATGGCGCTGAATGGCAATAATTCCGATATTGAGACAGATTTATACTTGATAAAACCATGAGGTTTTATCAGGCAAGCGGTTTTATTATGGAAAGCTAAACATTGGTACTTAGTAGTAGCGTCTCTGAAAATTTCAGCGATCTTGCTATCACGGTTCCTGAAATACAGTTTAGAGACAGAAGGTCATCGGAATGTCAGTAATAGGGTTTTTACCCTGATGTACGGAACCCTAAACCCTAAAAGCATTTGTTGCCATGCAGTCCTGAAGATGCCTCGTGTGTAGACGAAACACGTGTCGACTTATTAGTCACGTTGTTAAGCGGAGTAGTGCACATTATTATCAATCTGGAGGGTAGGTACAGGTATTTTTTTTCCAACATCCAAAATTCCTTTCCTGAGGAGTTCCCTTACAATTAGTTGTGGTTATCCCTTAACTGTTGTAAGTTAGGATTGACAAATCCAGGGTTAGAGGTGGGTTCCTCTACCTCCCCTCCTTCATTGTCACCCTAAAAAGCAGGTACACAGTTTTCCCCTCACTTCACGTGTAATACTACCTACGAGTAGGGGAATGTGGGGGGATACCGGATAGTTAAGACAAAGACGTCATAAATAAAACACTATATATTTTTTTAGAAAAGTAACATTATGTAACTTAAAGTACCTCTTAGGTTACTCTTTGGTAAAAAAATAATAGAGATCAAAAAATGAAATCAATACATATAGTTATAATAAAATCGTTACAGGTCGCTGTCTGTACATGGAAGATAAATAAGAAAAAATATTATAGGGGGGCTTTATGAACGCAATAGAACCCAAAACAATGATTTTTAGAATTTTTGTCTGTTTGTCTGTATGTCTGTATGTCTGTATGTCTGTATATCTGTTTGTCTGTACGGTTGTGCACGCTAATCTCAGTAACCGCTCAACCGATTGCAATGCGGTTTTTTTTATTGTGTTGAAGTTTGCTCCAGTTACCATTTAGCGTTTGTTTTATGTAAATCGGTTTAGAAATAAAAGAGTTATAACACTTTTAAGAATCAGATATTTTGAAAATTTTAATTGTAGGGGTTTCTTTGAATGTGAGTGAACCTAAACTGGCGTGTTGGCTTAATCATAAAAGAGCTTAATGATTAAGACTATTTTTAAACAATTCAGTCCGCGCCGAAGGCGTGGACTGAATTGTTTTAAAATAGACTTAATCATTAAGCTCTTTTATGATTAAGCAAACAGGGCAGTTTCAGACGCTGCTTGATGACTCTGATGAAGAAATACCTTTCCTTTCATACACCTTATGTGACGTAAACGAAGTTGCGGGCTCAGCTAGTGGGAAATATAATCATTTCTATTGAAAAAAAAGAATACGGATTCACCCCGTACCTATGGGTAAAACCGGATAGGTATACGGGGTGAATACGGACACTAATAACAATTAACTACTCGCCATTTTTGCAGATAAAAAATAATTAATCTTGCTTCGTACAATGTAGGCAACCTTAATAAGTCCATTTGAAACATGCGGTACATTGGTAATTCATCTCCTTTCGTGGTCTCGGTCGTCTCGTTCACACCACACTAGGCATTGCGAATAGTCTTCTCTATTTTCTTTGTTTGACTTCTGGCCGATACCTTTTCCTTCGCTGATTCAATTCAATCAATTGAGTTTAATGTGGTGTATTCGTCTTTCCTCGGCGTGTCGATGGCCTGTTGTTTTTTTAAATGCGGAATTTGCATTATGTCTTGCGGTGACACAAGTCACCCTTCGGTATGTCTTGTATTTTTGAATGTGGTAGATGTTCCTGCTTGCGGAGATGGAGTTCTTTCTCGATGTAATGGATTCTGATCTGATACCTATCAGTCAATCGGGGCGAAACCGGATAGCCGAAGTCACCCCGTCCGCTTACACCCCACAGGTACATTGTCAGAAATTTTAATAACTGACAGGTTATTATTACACTCATAGCAACAACAAATAACGTTTTAGAAACTTAAATATATCTTACTTCTTATAACACACTGTTGTTAGTTATAGTATTATAAATGATATTACGTCAAAATCTGTAAAATATTAGATAACTTACCTTTGTTTTCAATTTTCGTTTATAGACGCACGCGCTGAGATGGTAGTGTCGTCGCCATTTGCAACCGCACTGAGCAAGCGTTTGCGAACAACTTTCGGTTGGTTAGAACGAGACAGCTATTTGCAAAGTAGTGAAAAATCAACTATCTGGTTTCACCCCCTATCTGATTTCACCCCACATTCCCCTACATTTTTTAATTTCCTTGTCGTTTGTTCAAAAGTGCAATTGAAGAAGAGCATTTTACGTTCTGTTTACCATCTTACCTCTAAAACAATTTTATTTCTTTTAAATCAAAGCCTCTCTACGCATTTCCGCACAGGATGTGTTCAATCCTGTAGATTGATCGTTCTTGTGTCGTATCGACATCGTACAAATTGCAACTTCATTTTAATATCGTAAATATCACGATCCAGATAACTATTTGACTAACGAAAGATTGAATGCATAATTTACTAGAATAAAGCAAACGCACTTGATATGTCTGATAAAATTCATATATTTTGAAAACCAATCAAGAAGGTGATACAAAGACTCTTCAAAAGAAATTTCTTTCGGGTATTTTGAATTTTTGAATGTCCCTCATAACCAGTTACCGCAAATCCTGGTTACAGTAGGTAATTATTGTTATCGAAACCCACTTCAAAATTACTTCACAAAACACGAAGCGATTGACTACCGAAGCTTCTGTATGATGGATGGTATCGATGGCCGACGAATCGAATTTTAATCGGAAATCTGTTTGTTTACGAGCGCCTATCTGCGCTTAGACGAACCCTCCTGAATTTATTAACCCTGGTGTTTGCGATATAAACGGTTAGAAGATCAATATAACTATATTGCCATTCTAAAGTGTAGAACCTACTTCATTATTTTGATCTTTGTATGGAATTAACTTTTAGGGTTTTGGTTAGAATTCTTAAGGACTAGTTTTGAAAATTGACTTTTACCTCACAGTTCTACCTACAATGCGATCAACAGCTACTAAATCTAAATTCTGGCGAAAATAACTATCTTGTGACAAAATAAATGTTATAAAAGTCTACACAGAACTAAAAATCCTAGAGAATAAGTTTAATATCATAGAGAACATTATCTCCTTTCACTCTTTTCTCACATAATGCAGAACCTAAAGTCTTAATCAGCGATATAGGTATTGAAATTATCAGAAAAATCCATTGTTAGCATAAAAGTATGAAACTTTTCCAATATTTTAGGTAACCTCTTCTTCAAAAATATTTTCTTTTAAAAACTTTGTGAGGTATCTAATAAAGAACGTATTAAAAAGAAAATTCAAAATATGACTCGCGTAATGTCATTCTAAACTAATTTTGTTATAATTAAGCACTTCCACACGAACAGAAGCTCTTACAAATTACTTCGCGTCATATCGTTATCTATTCAATGTTACCAGAACTAAAATTAGGGTAAACACGTTCAATTTTTTGTCGCAAAAACTGTCGCGTCATGTGCGTAGGGTACCATCACAGTTTAGTCGCTACTCAAAAAAAATTGTAGAGAAACGTCGCGTCACTCACTAACATACGATAAAAAGGTAGAAAGTCATGTTAGAGACATGACACATTTTTGTGACACAATGTGGACAAATGCAACGTCATGCTTTTTTTGTAGGAAAATGTTAAGGGTGGGTGTGTGCTACTTAATGAATAGTAGGTTTAGAACAGTGTTAAGTGTAGAATGTTATTTGAATTTATTCTTTTGAATGAAGCAAAAAAAAAATATTTTAAAAAATGACACTGTACCTACTGTCAGCTCGTCACGTCATTTCATTAGAAGTTTCTACTGAATTATATAGGACCAGGTCTTCATTCATATTAAAACCCGGAGAGTTTTCCTTTCAAATCCTTTTTATAACATAGGCAGAAAGTTGCATCGACATTAAAGACCAGAAAGATTCACTTTATTATTATAGGTAAGTATAGCGATTGTGAATGGTAATAACCGGCTATTAGCCATACGCGTTATTGGTAAGTTTTCTATCGGTATCTGTAAGATTTTATTTCACTCAATTAATTATTGAATCTTGTAAAGCTTCTATATTAAATTCTGTAAAATACCGAACACTCAGTTTGTGGAACGCCTGAAAAATTAAATAAGTCTGTCATAATGTTCCATGAAGTAAATAAAGTAATATTGCTACAATAGTACATAATTGTACTTAAGTACTTCTCATATTGAATTTAGAAATAAATCAGTAATTCTACTCACAGGATAGAGCGCAACGCGACACCTCTACCTACAAACATGCCAAGTCCAATAAATGCAAACCTAATCTAACTTTCTTTACGAAAAATGCGAAAACAAACACATGGAAAACAAAATTTTAGTCATCTGATTATGGACACTTGTTATACCGATGACCAAAATTTTGTTTTGCATGTCGGTCATTCTCAGCCATCTCAAATAGGCGAGTCCGCGTCGAAAACCAATACCTGTAGATTACTTATCAATATGATTTTTTTTCTACAAATTGTACGGTCAAAAATAGTAGGGGGGGCCTGTGGTTTTTTTTAGATTAATTACATAAAAGTTAGTTTAAAAAAAATAAAACTAACTACGAAAATATTGACCTCGGTGTCGCGTCCGGTCCCGTATTGCAGCAAAAATTATTTTTTATCTTTTTTTCTCCATTAAAGGTGTTATATGTGCATATATTCACAAATAACTTGATAACTATTTACTCTATTTATAACATTACTAAGCCATTATCGGCATTACTAGACAAGTTACAACTGGTTGTCTTTACGTCCGACGTTCAGAATTGACTTCAGTGGCGCGCACCGATTCGTTCATTACTCTGTATCTCTAGCGACTGCAAGAATAGTTGTTCGAGTAATACAAACTGTCAGTTACACCGCACCGGTGGTAAGGACTAGACGTCGGTGTGTCATCGCCCCACTGTTTTGTTAAGGTTCGTAATCATTTTCGGTGGCTTGGTATATACCTAAAATTGATTTCGGTGCATCCATTTTATCCGCAATTATTTGAACAAATGATGTAAAGCTATATTAAAAGTGTGTCTTTTATGTATAAGATTTCAGTAAAAAACTTAAGTATTCATAATACAGATTACTTTTAAAAATATATAGGATTTTGCTAAATATTTTGATTTCAGTGCCCTTGATTCCGGTGTTTTTTAGTGGAAATACTTGCACGGAAATCAATATTTAAAAGCACAGAAATCAATCAATAACTTATTTATTTGCATTTTTCAATTGCCTCGTTGGTCTGGAGGTCAAAATGTACGACTGCGAATAACGAGGTCTTGGGTTCGATTCCCACCAGAGTCAAATATCTGAGTGATCCATAATGATTTCGATCCATTTTGATTTCGGTGGACACCATTACAAAAAAGTGAAATCCCTTCATAACCATTCAGTCTATACAGTTCCCTCAACTACTGAAATGTTTTAAATTAACACTAGATTTGATATTTCATGTAAGTAAAACCTTAGTTGAAAAAAAAAAAAGTACACCGAAGTCAACCAAATAATGAGCCGCCTGATAATGACCCATGTGTTTGTTTTTGATTTATAAAGAGCTAACGAGGGTAGATACTTTCACCGAAATCATGTTCAACGAATACCTACGCCTTATTTGAATAAATAACGAAAAACGAGGATTTTCATAATCCATGACAATCCTCGTTTATTAAATGATGTTAAATCCATAGTTCATAGACAACGGCCCCCTAAAATACTCAAAGACCCTAGAAAACTGTCATTTGCACTACCACCCAATAATATTCTAGTCTATGGTTCTCACGCATGACGCCATGACACCTCTGCACAATAGCACTTATATTTTTTTTATACCAATGTTTATTTTATGTATCTCCGCGTTATTTCATTTAGGGATGCCTGGGGATGCGCACAATAGATTTTGTGACAATACTAGTGGCACGCGACGATAAATGAGAGGTAATTTCGTAACCATATTTTATTTATTTTTGATCTTTTAGGGGCGGCAGCGCAAGTACCTATCTCTGGTATTGCAAACATTCACTAAGCTACGGTGATGATGATGACATTTCATCAGGGTGGCACTAAGCTTGTCTGCCACCTTAGTAGCATAAAAATACAAGGTAGGTAAGTGACCAAGCCTATTCCTTAGGTTTTCTCGAAAGGCTACATTAAATGGTACTTTAAAAAGTTTATTATTTTTTACAGGGTTGCCAACGCATGTTTTTGTTACTCCAAGCTGGCAGAGGCTAAGACGACCGCGTGTCATCAGATTGACCCTAGGCTTTTTAGCCACCTCAGCGACAATTATAAAAAAATATTGACTAACTTGCTTAATAAAATTACCTCAAGTGAATTTAAGTCATGAAATATCACTATCACAAACCAACATTTAAAGCTGAGCAGCTCTCCACGAAAAAATAACTTCCATGCCAGCTAATTTTCTTATATCGAGTAATTTGCTTAACAAGAATAACAAGTCCAACCAAATTGGTATGTAAAAGCACAAAAGTAAACATTATAATAATTGTACAGTACGGGACAGATATAATCAATAAGCAGAGTTGGATGGTAATTTCGAAGTCGAGTATTGATGGATAAAACAAACAGTTTAAATTCCGAACCTATAGCCAATTGAAACTTCTGAAAAAAAAACATGGACATACCTATAGGTAACCATTACTAACAGTGTAAGAATGCTTCTTTTTTTACTTATTCTCGAGAACAAATTATGTTTACAAAAGACCGATGAACTTGATACTAATTGTATTATTTCCAATTTGGAAATACATAATTGTAACGGTATTACGTATGTGGGTTGTGTAATCATTACATCGTTGTTATAAATATTACTAACATATAATAAAATGTAGTCAGTTTTGAAATTGGAAGTTTAGAGACATATATAGAGACTTAAAGAACTATTGAGCAAAAGGTTCTCTAAATTACAGGCAAAAAAACGAAATTAACTTCTTATCCAGAACATAATTAAAAACCAACAAGCAAAACGACTTACCTGCCCATCTGTTAGGCATCTTGCCATGACATTGGGGGGAAAATACATAAAACAACATTTATACTCATAAAAAATAGCCGCACATTATTTTTTTAATAAATAACGTAGCTATAGGCTGACATAATGCCTAATAATAATTACGTTCACCGTTTTACCTTCGTAGCAGCTCCTTCCGACCAAAAGTGTATATCATCGAAAACGTGAATATTTGGGGTCTGCCTAAAATACTTCTTCGTTGATTATCGCACACCAAATATTATTTGGAACAAGAATCACCTTTGCAATGTTTGGCGTTCTGTGGGTACTGAAAATGTAATGCAATGCAATGTCCTGGGACATCCTTCCGAGGACTTACCCGGAGCACCCAGCCGTAAGTAGGCTGTTGGGCGTCACGTGAGGTTTTTCTAGTCGGTAAGACTCTGGCATAGCATCCATAAAGAATTTTCCCTCACGTTAAAAAAATAAAATGCAATGCTATGAGGTTCTAAAGTCGCCAGCGGTGACTTAATGATGTTCATTCACAACAGTACATACCTAAATATTTTTAATATCCAAACCAGATTAGCTATTTAAATAAATTACTAGTTGGTAAACAAGTGATTGTTTAAACGTTCACTACCCAAACATAAGGTTTGCGTTACAATTATTTGTGAAGAAATTTTTTCCTAAGCAATAATTTGGCAAATGAAATTATGCGGAAGTTTTTTTGGGAAGTGATAATTTAGAAATTTCTTTTTGGTCAAACATAGGTAACCCGAGTAATGTCATATAAAAATTTTAGTCAGCATATCATTGTCACTTTGGATGAAAAAACTCTAAAAATTTACTTATTATATTTTGTTGCTAAGGATTCCTACTCTCCCTTTCCGCCCTTTACCAAAAACAACTCAACTTTCCAGTAAATTTTCATTATGTATGCGTATTTCTCTATAGCCGTTCCTAAATTATGATTAAAATTTAAGATAACCGCCAAATTTGCTATCTGGAAGTGCAAAGTTGTTTGCTTAAGCGACTTCTAGAAGATTTTATGCAAAATATGCTATTTTATGGATAGGAATTGCCTTTGTAATAGCAGGAATGGCAGCGATATTGTTTAAATAAGGAATTAATATTGCTCTTATTTTGTTTATTGAAGATCCGTTGAAACAGATTTTCTCTTTTTTTTTAACGTGGGGGAAAATCCTAATGGATGCTATGCCGGGACTCCTACCGACTAAAAAACCTCACGTATCGCCTAACAGCCTAAGGTTGGGAGCCCCGGGTAAGCTAAGTTTATATTATTCTTATTAATTCTGCGTTTCAGATAAAGTTAAGTGATGTGAAAACGGATCAAATTTCGTTGTGTAAAAATGTAGTCACACAAGTCACGCCTTTATCCCCTAAGGGGTAGGCAGAGGCATAATTTACGTATAAGGGGTTAAAAAATTCCAAAGCTAAGGGGTTATAACCTTTCAGAGGTGCCATAATGTTCAAGCGAACATTTTCAAGTCAGTACTTAACTAATATTGACGTTTTACTTCATCATAATTATGGCCAAGGTGTTCGATGTACAGCCAAAGACACAGAACATAAGTAGTTAATTAATATGTCAAGGCACTTAGCCATTTATCTCAATCCCGTCGTATTTTCAGACAGTAGGGAGAGCATCACCTGAGCCAAATGCATTTTGCACGCCAACACAATCAGTTTGTGACAAGCTAATGAATCTTATTGCTGTTGACATAAAGTTGAATATTGTAACTCAATAATTTTGACACAAGTATTGGCATATTGGCTAGAAACTTCATAGAAGCATTCGGTTTTAGATGATGCAGCTGAAACGTTATGCGGTGTAGTGTTGAATTTAATACACAGATTAGTATGGGTTGACACCTGGGACTTGTCAAACTTTACAGGGTATTATCCCCTGTCTATGGAAGAACCCTTATTGGCAAATTGTTGTACACATCTTGGTTTTAGAGATCTCCGGGACAATCTAAAAAGGGGAGAGTGGATACTTTATTTTTTAAAGTGAGGGAAAGTCCTCATGGATGCTATGCCGGACTGATACCGACTAAAAAAACCTCACGTGACGCCCAACAGTCTATGGTTAGGAGCTTCGGGTAAGCCTTTGGAAGAATGTCTCAGGACTCCCAAGGAAAGTAGATCCTTCTCTGTAAGACAATTAGAGGTTTCTTGTTTTTTTATTCATCATGACTTTGCTGGAAGAAGAGTGTGTGGAAGAAGAGTTAGTGAGAACTCTTGAAGAAGATGTTAAACCAACTGAAAAACTATTCTAACTTGTACTTCAGCAACTGGCCTATATAATAACAAAAAATGCCACAATGTATTTGGTGCCACTACTATAAAAAGCAGTCATGGTGTTTAAATCACCATTTAAAATTTCAAATTAGATAAAAACATGAAAATGAACGGGACACTGAAGTGTTCAAGCCGTTAATATAATTTAAATAAAATACAACAATATTTGGACTAGGCGCGCTGTCATGTCATGCTTGATGACGAAACTCGTAACTTGATTTTTAAGTGGGACTAGAGTACGATGCCGCCTTGCTGTGACCAAAAGTTTGTCATAAAACTTGGACTTTCTTTACCTTTTAGGACGGAATTCACTCTAGCTATAAATAGAGAACAACCCTAGGGCAGCGAAAAGCGCCTCTGGGTTTCGCGAGAAGGAAAAAGGTCCCCACGATGCGGACTGGTGACCTGCGTCGTTGGTTGGCTATTCAAAAGGAGGTAGAAATGCCTAGCGCATAAAGAAAAGGGCCCCACGTGATCTGAATCCAGAGGACAATTCATAGTTAAATTCTTGGAGAACGCTGAATATGAAAGCAAATTTGGACCATAATATAATGTTTGAGGCATTTGGGTATACAAGTTGAGGCATGGGGTTCAAGAGTCTAGAATCTAGACTCTTGAACCCCATGCCTCAACTTGTATACCCGACGACCCTAGACTCTAGATAGATGGATATAATTATATTGCTATATTTAGGGTTTCTTTACTATTTACAAACAACGAGTCTTTTATTGTACACTTGCGGACGTCACGCGGTATCTCCCGCGTAGCTCCCGTTACCGTGAAAATACGGGAATTAAATATAGCTAATGTTCACCGGGAAGAGTGTAGCTTTCCAACAGTGAAAGAATTTTTCAAATCGGTCTTGTAATTTAGGAGCCTATTCGATACAAACAAACAATCAAATCTTTCCTCTTTATAATATGAGGTATTAATTATTAGGTAAGTATTTGTTCATCCTCATAATCATTGTTGCCGAATTGGCGCCCACTGCTGTGCATAGGACGCCCCCATGGATCGCCACAACGTTTAGTCTTGTGCCGCCCGTGTTAGATGGTCTAAGGCCGCCCCACATCCAGCAGGCTTCCGCGACCTTTAATGTTTATTAAATATTTCATCTTTCTTTAGATGTTATTTGAATATTGTATCTGATCATGATGTTTATTTAATATTTTATCTATTTTCTTTAATTTTATTACTTTGTTCAAGCAAAGCAAGATAGTCCACAAATATTACGAATCTTAAAGCAAATACAATTTAATGGTCACCCTACTTATCATTCGACTGACGTGAGGTGATTACAGGCTTTGTTTGTTTTGTTATTATTGTTTCTTTTTCTTTTTTTATCTAAACACGATCGTGATTGCCGAACGTAAGTGGACGGACGGACAGTCGGACAGTCGGACATGTGAGTGATTTTTTATTTCTTCTAGTTAACCCGCGGGATTGTACGATTTGTAGGCACTTAACATGGATGGCGACCTTACAATTCCAATTAGATATTCTTTATAATTGGCTCGGTTTTGTTATTTAATTTATCGGTTCATTAATTCTTTAACAAAAGCTATGAGTTTGTGCTTAGTTTGTGATGATTTTTAAAAAAACTAACTGTATCCGCCGAAACACAGTTATTGGTAGTACTTCAAATTAATAAAAGTATTAATTTAAGTAAGTAGTATAATGTACCTATTTCGGATCAATTTTTCGACATTAGCTATTTTGCACGATGTCCAGGCTATAAGTTTCTATTAATAAGAACCTAATTCGGTTTACAGCTTAATATAATATTCGAAAGCAAAAAAATATCGAATCAACTCAGTCTTTTCCAATTTTTGCACTTTACAACACGTTTGGTGATATTCTAGTTATATAACGCACTCTTCCTCTTTACAATATCAGTAATAAATTTTCCTCATAAACTTCTCCACTGGTGAAAAGGAATGAAAATAGCAGCGTTAGCACTTTTGCACCAAGAACGAACATAATCTGATGCTTCCTCCACATTACTCGCGAAGTTGCCCGAGGCAAAGAAAATTTTTGACGAAGTAGGCCGAGGTGCCCCTCTACACTATCGTACTCGTCCAACTTCGTTCAACTTCGCGAATAATGTGGAGGAAGCATAAAGTTTGGTCACCACTTTTCCCTCAAAACTGTCAAATACCTACATAAGTTTTTAAGACAGTCATCTCCGATATCTCCGATATCTCATATTTTTCAAATGAGCGTAATTTATTTCTACCTATTTTTTTTTTATACTACTTAGGTGGCAGACAAGCTTACGGCCCACCGGAAGGTTGGTAACCGTAGCCTATAGACGTTTTTGCAACACCAGAGGCGCTACACACGCGCTGCCGACCTGGGCGCAGGTTGTGACGACACATAGTTGAAATTTTTCAAGCCGCCCGTAGGGCCTTCAACTTGGCTTAACGACTGCCATTTTACTGGCAACCGTGACCAACGGCTTAACGTGCCTTCCGAAGCACGGAAACGCTCGTAAATAAATGTCACAAAGTGGTCCACGTGGTGGTCACCCATCCATGTCCGGCCATAGTAAATGTTGCTTACTGCAGTGATCGTTTACAGAACACTTCAGGATGTACGGTAGCGTATTACCTAAGCAAAGACTGCGCATAAAACGATTAATATTTGAGATACGATACGTTACAGAAAAGACAGGCCTCATTGGTGATAATGATTTCCCTCTTTAGGTTGTATGGAAATTACAAATACGTCTAACTGCACGGCATTTAAGTAGGTATAATATACTTAGTAGACGATTATTTTATAATTTTGATAAGATATCTTTTTTTGGCAGTAGATTCCAACTAAACGATGATTTTGCAGTTATTGATTACGATCTCCGCGAATATGAGTACAACTCATATGGACTTAATACATACAGTTAAGGACTTAATTAAAATTAATAACGCTGTATTGTTGAGATAGAGAATTATCAACATACTCATAATTTATCAAAGTACTGTTGATTGCTAGGTATGATGGAAAAGATTTTACGGAGGATCTGCAAAGTCACGCGATTATATCACATTATGAGGAGCAGATTTTCGAGGGGTGATTTCTAAGCGGCAATCTTTAATATCGTGGCCGTGGCATTAGATGCAAACTATTGCAGAAGATCCACCTACACCTAAGTCGCCTTCACTGGTATAGCCACGTTTCATAAAACGAGTAGGTTACTGTATTATTTATTAAGCGATTATTACTTACTAGCTAATGCCTGCGGCATCGCTTAGTGAAGCTTTCGCGTACCTACCTGTTTTTCACAGGAACTCCAGGTTCCATTGCAGCCATAGGTAATGTTTAAAGGGTTAGCATGTGATT
Source organism: Miltochrista miniata (assembly GCA_933228765.1). Classification (NCBI taxonomy): domain Eukaryota; kingdom Metazoa; phylum Arthropoda; class Insecta; order Lepidoptera; family Erebidae; genus Miltochrista; species Miltochrista miniata. Next base: position 9,364,245 of record OW121753.1, read on the forward strand.
CCTTCTTCAGGACCTCAAAGAAATTTGAAATCTTAGAAGATGACATTCTTATCAATGGACATTTCGGGGAAAGGTACTGATGCAACGGAAAAGAGGCCTGGTTTTCAAGGCGAAGGCTACCAAAAAACGTGGTGGTATTAGAAGCCTTTGCTATAATAACGTTCGATAATATGGTTATTGCCAAACTTTATTGTCGTAAATCAAATTATATATTACTTATCAAACTCAAGCCGCCAAAGCCTAACTGAAATAACAAGGTGTTATTTTAGCCAACAAGATGTTCAAAACTGTCTAGATGAGCGATTGACGGCGAGCTTTGGAGCAGTGAGTAACGTTTGACCCCGCCTTCTACTTGCGTGTAGGGTGGATATGAATTTACTCACGCGCCACACTGACTCATTGGTTTTAAAGGGTTATTAGTCCCGCACGTTGATATTGCGCTTGGCGACCATCTTGGTGACGTATGTCCGTCGCGCAGTCAGTACTAAAAAAAATAGCGCACGCAGTTTCCCGAAGCCAGCCTGCGCTCGCGCTACGTCACGATGACGTCACTTATCTTTCATTATGACAAGGTTCTAGCGCAATACCAACTTGCGGGGCTTATACGTACCTTTATAGCAATGCATGAATAGGTACATGACTTTGACAGGAAAGTAGTTATAGACATAATTTCCTATGAATGCCCAAGCGTGAGTCGAACTCACGAACGGAAGGCTTCGCAAAAAAAACACGTTTGTTGTATGGGAGCCCCTTTTCTATTACTTTTCCCTTTATTCCTATCAATTTACATCAAGAAACATAAGATCAAAAGACAAAGCCATTCGAAAGGAAAAACAACCCAACTCATTTCATATTAAAAACTTGACATTTCGTGTCACGAAAATTGAATTTCGCGGATTGAATAACTATATGAAGGGATTGTTTGGGGAAAACTGTACTGAACTACAAAATAAAACGTAGCAAATGCTATTCGAGAGAAAGATTTTACTGCCTAAGGAGTCGTTGGTTTTTAGCCTTGTTCCACTTATAAGAGTGATGTCCTGTGAAATTCAAATTAGAAACCCATAATTTGCTATGATGGTTTGTGATTACATATTTTACTTATATTCCCTTGATTATATTGACTTTATATCTATGTTTCCATCATTGTTAAAAGCGATTTCGAACCACTAGCCCCATAACTAATCCGTGACTTGTCCGATAGCCTACTCGGTGACTCAGCTGATAGGGGCGCTGACTCGAACGCCCCGGTGAATTTGGTGGCAGCTTTCTATATCACCTAGGTAACACTTTGAAGGAAATAATTTTCACACCATTGCATTTCAGGCAATGATGTTATAGTAAAAAAGAGGTAGATATCGCATTACCGCTCAAAAACTGTTGCGGACAAAGTCACACAATTGTTATAATTCCATTGAGTCGGCTAATAGCTGCGAGCGAAACAAGTCGTGTTGTGGACGTTGTGGTCGGCTGCTGTGTGCAAAACGACACAGATAGCTATCCCTCTCTGTTTTAAATGTTTTGTATTCTCTATCGCATTCATAGATGAAATCTATTAGGTACCGATAGGTAAGCACGTGAAATTATAACTCAACAATAACTGAATGCTGTTTTGTATGAAGGTAGCATATCTTTACTTAAATATCATTGATTTCAGGAATAATCTCATAAGATTTCTTAAATTATGCAGGCACTACTCAGTCGGTACTCTTCAGTCGGAGGCTTTTTATCTGTTATTGAATTTACATTGTAGCAGATTTTTTTATTTCATTCGTGACCGCCCATAGATAGCCACAAACGATATAGAAATATAGAATGTTGTTATTATGCATGCAATAAATTCTGGTACACGGGCTTTGTAGCTGCCGACATTTTTTGTCTTGTTAGCATAGTTGGAAAAAGCTGTTAATGAAATAGCCTCCACTTATTTGCCGTCAAAACTTTAATAGTTTGTATTGTGTAAGTATGATTTGCCTAAAAATTAAGAACAAGTTAGTTGATCATATTTAACGGGTGCTCTTTAAAGAATGATTGAAGGAATATTCAATAATTTTAATCCATTAGTCAACATTTCTTTCCTCATTTCCATGGAGTCATGCCGTGTCAATGCCTTTGCAAAAGACACCAGTGGTAGGCACAACCTAATAGCATTACACGTGAAAATCCCCATGGATGCTATGCCGGACTCGTACCAGGTAAAGCCACACAGTGGCATACCTGCTTATGGCCGGGAGTCCCGACTACACCCTTGTTAAGCACCGTCCGTGGCGTGATGTGATGTCATGAGACTCGAGAAACCATTTTCTTTAGGCATGTCGTCAGGAAATAAGTATAGTGGCTAACGCTGAATGTAACAAAAGTTTGGAACTAGCGAGTGAGATCGTCTTTTTGCCTGAGAAGGCGGTAAGATGACCCAGCAATTCTTGGTGACATAGATGAAAACATTTCTCAACTCAGCCACTTAGGAGATAGCTTTAAGTACCTAACAATGAGAACATGTAACCTAAAATGTATTTATATACATACACAGCCAAATCAAAACAGTCAATCTATCTAGTATAAGTAAATTAAGAACAGCCAAACAGTAGCCAAAAAGTTCTTAAGTGGCAGTCATGAACCGGAAAACGCCACTTATGTATGCTTCCTGAGAATCCTAGGAAAGTGGACAGAAACCAGCGATATAAAAAATTTTAATCATGCAAAACGTAAGTATTTGCAAGATTCTTCATACGCCCAAATCCAATTGGCAAAAAGTCCCGTAGGCAAAGAGGATGAAGTGCTCTACTGTAAAGATGTCTTATGCAATATTTAGCATACCTATGTAGAAAAGAAAAATAAAAGCAAGCACTCATACAGTCATCGAGCGCACTTTGTTGATTGCGAGCTTGGCATCAGCTGTATTGGCACTCAGTACAGTTGGCAGAATAAATATCAAATAGTTGGAAACTGTAAAATTTTGATATTTTTTCACTTGATTGCAATATAAATCTCCACTCTGAGGTCTGTGGCGAGCTTTGTTAGGCTGTTAAATATGGGCAGATTGGGCAGCATCTCGTCGGTAATTTAATAAAGTAAATAAGTACGTAAATAGTTATTTAGTACAGGGCAGGCAAAGTTGTAATAATGTCTGTAGTTCTGGAATTACATGAAGAAATGGCACAACGTGTTTGATATTTTAATATCGCCAAAAATGCGAGGAAACTCTCATTAGAGAAAAAAAATCTTCATAAAAATGTTGTCTGTTACGGAAAGTCAAAGAGTTACCTACAAAAGTACTCTTGATAAAACGTTACCGTTACTGAACGTCGTATAATATGTTCCGTATTTTTCTTATTCGACTGTACCAAGTCGAAGCCTTAACTAGCACAGCGACGTAGCTTCTTGGTGATTTGAAAGCGTCACCCCTACAGTGTACTTAGGCATACCTTTACTTTTCTTATGGTTTCGCTTTTCATAATATCTTGTACTTGCACTTGTGGTAAGAGGTGTATCTTCCTAAACGCGTAGTTAAGTAAGTAAGAGTTTCTTTCTTTTTTCTTTCAATATAATGTATTAAAGACGGTGTTTATCCCCACAGCTTGCGTTATGAGCTTTCGAACACGGTAAGGACCAATAAGGGCTTTCTTCCGCGAACGCTTAGGTAGTGGAATTATCTCCCAGCCTCGGTTTTCCCTAACACCTACAGTATGGGGTTCTTCAAAAGGGGTCTTAGAAGGTTTTTGCAGGGTCGTCTCTGGTGTTGCAAACGTTCATAGGCTGCGGTGACCACAGTTCATCAGGAGAGCTTCTCTGTCGCCTTAGTGTTACAAAATATCCATTTAATATTCACGGACATTTCACACAACGCTATCTGATCCCAAAGTAAGCTAGGAATAACCTGCTTGTGTTATGGGTATCAGACCACGGATATTAATACTTATATACTTTTAAATACATACATATTATACATAGAAACACCCAGACTCTTGAGACAAACATTTGGGTCACACAAATATTTGTCTACGGTGAGAATCGAACCCACGACCTCCAGCGCCGCAGGCGCTATCACTACCGAGTGCGCCACAGAGGCATTTGGGATCGGTACTTTATGATTTTATCGTAGGCAGTGTGTGAAGATGGTGCAGAGCTTTATATGAGGCAGGCGCATGTAATTAAGGTCAAAAAATAATATCTGACTAACGTGGTTGAACAAGGTGTACCACGGGTCAGAAAGGTATAATATTAGTAAGGACTTCTAAGGATTTGAAGAAGTAGGTAGGTAGGTACCTATATATAATTGGTCGCTCGCAAAGGACCACCGCAGCCTACCTGCCTGACTAGTAGCCACCAAAAAGCATTTTTTGAACGATAATGACGGGTAGGAGAGTCCTCAGTCTCCTACCTAGGATCCTCATCCTACCACACAGCCTCGATCCCCCAATTCTAAATGAGCACAACTGCCAAGAATAACCTGTACTTTATTTATTGGTAGGTAACTGATGAGTACTTTTTACAACGCGACAATTAAGTCGACCCTTATTTCTTCTTCACTCGAATGAATTCTTCGATCCTTAGTCCTACCTAAAACTTTTTTTTAAAAAGGTAGTTAGTGTTAGTTACCTACTTAGCTTTTTTTCATAGATATTTAAACCCGAGTCTGACCAACTGCGGTTGCATACAACTACTCCGTCATCGAGGCAATCAAATTTATGTTATCAGAATAAAAATGATGTTTAAAAACAGTCATAGTACAAAATACTTTAAGTCTGCAATATTCGACCTTCACAAATCCTAAGGCAATTCGAAGGAGTGCAGCGTTCGCTTTTGCCGGATTTCATTCGATTTTAATGCATTATATTTATATTACTGTTGTCAAATCTGAGGGGTTTTAAGAAAAAATCTAGCTGTAAAATATTGTTCTAAAGACCTATATCTATTTTATGACAGGTTTTTATGAGGATTAAACTCATTTATTTAGATAAAAAAAGTACATTACTTACTTGTTAAGATTTTTGCAATATTTCTAATTTTTCGAGAGCGATTTCGATCAAACAAAGTTTTCCTTATCGTGTTTTGAACCGTTAAAAAAGCAAGAGTATCTAATAATATACCAAAATACCTATATAGTTTTATCAGATCAAATCGAAGAATATTTCCTTGTATAAAGTTCACCCCAAGATGAGTCTCTTTCGAATATACAAGCCTTAAGCTGTGCCACCATAGGGAGTAGGTGTAGCGACTGATAAAGCAATAGATTTCCATCATGTTCGTCAAATAAACTCCACAGAGAAGGTACCTAGTTATAATCTCAAATACCTTGGAACGTTTGTGTCCCCCCAGGAGACGGGAAGCTTTGAGCTTTGACGTTCGCAATATGCACATGCAAACACGTATTTTCCCGGAAGAGAGTTAGGCTCTTTGTAGCATGGGTTTAAAATGGGCTAGATATCATGAACGTTACCTACGTTAGATCTTGAGCTTGCAGATAAAGGAATATGGGTGAAACATTTTTTCGATACCTACTTTAAAGAAGATACCTAGGTAAGTACGCGTAAGATAGTTCGAGACCCTGGGAAGGACAAAGGTTACTTTTTAACCGACTGCGCAAAAAGAGAGTTATGATTTTACGCGATAACGACTGCTGCGTGGACGAAGTCGCGGGGAACAGCTAGTAATTATAATATTCCTTTGATGTCAATGCTCTGATCAGATACCTTACCTACGTACATGTAGGGACTATTGGGCCACTATGATTCTCATGCACAGGGTAGCTCCCACTCCCAGAATATACGTTGTCCAAGTTAATCTTTACCAGTAGGAATTATAAAATTGCAAAAACATTTGTGACGGTACCTACATCCCTACTTAATATTATAAATGCGAAAGTAACTCTCTGTCTGTCTGTTACGCTTTCACGCCTAAACTGCTGGAGCGATTGAGATGAAATTTGGTATAGGGATAGTTCGAGGCCTGGGAAGGACATAGGCTCCTTTTTAACTGACTGAGCCAAAAGTGGGTTATGATTTTACGCGATTACGATTTCTACGCGGTCGAAGCCGCGGGGAACAGCTAGTTCAAGATAAATTTAAAAAATAACTGTAAGTACCTGCAGGGCTTCTGAGTCCTATGTGAATCTATGATTCTTTTTCTTCGTGTCTGTTTGTTTGTTCGAGGTTGGAGCTTAATTCAGTAACTTGATCATATTTTCATATTTATTTATTGCACACCATACATTATTGTACTAATATGATTTTGTAGGTATTTTTCATGATAATATATATAACTCTATGTATTTTTCAAACTCAAAGCTGTTCAGCGGAAATGATAATACAGGTTGACATATGTGTTACTAGAAGCCCTAAAGTATTGGAGAGGTCAAAGTTATTTGTTAAAATCATCTGGCGAACGAAGTCGCGGGCTAAAGCTAGCGTTAATACTTTATGCTATGGATTTCAATCCTCTTTGTAACTATACAGTAATTTCGATCTATGTCACAACAGCCCGGCTAGCTCAGTCGGTAGAGCATGAGACTCTTAATCTCAGGGTCGTGGGTTCGAGCCCCACGTTGGGCGAAATCTTTTTGGCAGTTTATCAGATAATGTTACTGGCAACAGATTTTTAACTGATGACTTCTTTTTTATGAATGTTTGGTGGGTGTCTAATTCCTTTGCCAGGCGTAAGTAAACCGTTTTCGATGATTATTTTGTATCTAGAAAGATGGCGCCAAAGTAAGAAGTGATAGAAAAACCACCAAGAAGTGCTGATTTCATGTTTAACCTTCACAACAAATTCGAAATTTTGGGTAGCTCGGAATGGTGGGACTTATCAGAAGGTAGGTAGGTACTTACTTATTAACCTTAATTAGATAGTACGTAGCCTTCCATATAAAACCAATAATTGCATACAGACTTGAATATAAGTAGGTATAACTTGGTGATAAACCAACATACAAAACAATAAACTGGGCAACTCCGATTGTTTTGGTAACCGTTAAAAATTTCACCAGTTTACGAGCGCTGCCCAACGCCATCTAGCGAAAAAGAACGGCAAATTATGTTCTGCCAGTTGCCACCTGAAAAAATACGTGCACCTATTTAATTATTCCAGCATATCATTGAGTGCTACTTTCACCTTGCCTGTAGAGAACTACAGAGAAATACCCGCTTTTCACGATACAGATATTTTTTTTATGACATTACTTGCAAACAAAAAAATTCGAAACCAAGTTGTAGCGCCATCTAGAAATATAATGTCTTACTAACTTCATTCAATGCTCTATTAACTCGTAATAGACATAAAAGTACTGCAATGTCTGTATAGATGTCGCTGTGCAATGCTTGTTGATATAGTTTGTTTCATTAATGGTAGGTGGCGCTACACGAATTTAATTTGAATTGTTACCTGCATTGCATTGCATTTAGAAAAGTTCATCACGAGTTAAGAATTCCTGATTATAAAAATATAAAACCCTCGCTTCCGAGCACGGGATCTGCCTTCCTGCCACTACAATGTGTTTTATATTTTGCGATATTTACCTTAATATCATCATCATTATCTGAGGACTAGTCTCCATTGTCTCTGAGGCACTTGAAGTGAGTTTTCCTAGTCTTTTCCCTCCGCTTTACTGGATCTTCAGTATTGCTTGTAGCACTTGCAGTGTGTATTGTACACTTAGGCAAGCTACGAATATTTGGGTCTCTCAAAGGAGTCGCGCAGAGAATATTATTATCCAAGAGTGCGACTAATGCAATTTTACTTTATATGCATCATTCTGCTAAATGTACGAGGCGCTAGTGAAGTTCTTCTTGTAGGCGATAGCATAAAACCATGGTAGGTACCTAGTAATTAATACATTGTTATATTTGCGCTCAGGCAATCCAAGAGTTGTATGGGCTGGCCTCGAGGAAACTAGGAGTCTTAAATAAGGTGAGACGCTATTTCACGCCACATCAGAGATGTTTACTGTATAAGACGCAAATTCGTCCCTGCGTCGAATACTGTTCTCACCTTTGGGATGACTCCGCAAGGTATTTACTAGACGCGCTTGACGCTATGCAAAGACGTGTTATCCGAATAATTGGTTGTCCTGAGATGACGGGAGGCCTCGAACCGTTGGCGCAGCGACGAACCATAGCGTCCTTGGCTGCCTCCTATCGAATGTATCACGGCGAATGTTCTGAAGAGCTCTACAACCTGATCCCACCCTCTCCTCTCCGATCCCGAACAACACGTGCCGGGCAAAGATGCCACTCACACACAGTGGAGAGAATCTTCGCCAGAACTGAGCGTTTCAAAAGATCGTTCCTCTGTCGAACTATAAAAACATGGAACGACCTACCCGCCCACGTGTTTCCCTCATCTTACAATCCCGGGTTCTTCAAGAGGAGCGTGAAGAGGCACATCATAGGGCCGCCAACTTGAGGACCATTGTCAGAAGTGGCCCCCAATCGCTAGATGCGCCACAGCTTTCCATCAGGCTGGTGGCGACGTCAATTTGGCGAGTCAAATATAAAAAAAAGTGACTTAATTTGAGTGGTTGTTACCAGGATAGCACTAAGGTGAGATAGGTAACCATGGTTCTTCTTAACCCCATCATCATAATCTTTATCAGAAGCCGTCGGTTCCGCACGTCATTATTTTTATTTAGATATGGCTTTGGGTATTGGTATTGTGAGAGTGCGACTGCCGTTTGATCAGCAAACCCAGCCAGGGGTTGGGGGTGCGTAATAGGATGATTAGGGGGAGCAATACCACGCACATGTACCTATGATAAACAACCAGTCTTCAAATAATCCCTACCTTTACTCACGTCCTGCATTAAAATCCCTACGATAAGCTGGTGACCAGTACCACGTTAATCTCTCGCTGCCGCATGTCGGGTCAGAAAGGAGACTTACCTTTGACCCCTACTAAGAAAACACAAAGTTGTCACATTATGAGTAGATACCGCCATTACATGGTACTTTATCGTTTCTTATGGCATCGACACGGTCATAATTACTTCGCTTCCTCTGCGACAGCGTTTAGTGCAATTTCATGTAGTTTATATAAAACACAGGCGACACGCAACAAACCTTATTGTTTTAGAGGTTTGTACACAAGTGACATCATGGCTGGTGTGTTGTACATCTGTTTATCTGTCTGCGGTAAGATTTCTTGTAATAAATACTTATTAGATCGTCGTAGTGAAGAATTTTTATGGTTTTGTTTCTCTGTCAGCTGATCGTGCTGTCGAGAGAGGACTGGGTTTAAAATTCCTCCGACTGGAAGGGGATGTAAACCAGCCAAGGTGATCAAGTCTCACGCGGGGAGATTTAACAATTTCTGTAAGGTTATTGGTTGATAATGCGATGCAGAAGTATCAAATTAGTTCAATAGCTGTAATAGAAACGTGACGTACCTCAACAAGATTTTCACGATGCAGCAGACATTACTATTATTTTGGTCTAAGTAATGGATGTTACGTAGAGCTACCCACCTGCTAAAAGGTTCGCTTTGCGCGACCGCCAGCCTCTATTCCAAAATAAAAGCCTAGTTACTCTATATAACATCGGTTAAATAGCAGTTCTCTCAAAATCGGTCAATTAGGCAGACAATATTTTGCATTTGTTGCTGGTAGTACACTGTATTTAGTAAAAGCTGTTGCAGGTCTGTTGGAAGTTCTTGGTTATTTTTCCGAGGGCTTACTCGGGGCTCCCAGCCGTAGGCTGTTAGGTAGGATACGTGAGATTTTTAGTCGGTAGGAGTCCGGCGTAGCATCCCTGTAGAATTTTCCTCACGTTAAAAAAAAGACATAAACAGACACTTCAATGTTTTTTTTATTTGTGTAAGTATATTTAGGTGTCTAATCATATTATCACTAAACTTCTTATCACACATATTCAGAGTACGTTCATACTTACTGTTTATTTGTTAATAATATCATGAACGATTCTGTGGTTACGTAAACTCCGCGAGAGGTCTTTGTTAAAAAGTCAAGTTCAAGTCAGTTCAAGTTTAAACTTCTAATTAGATTCCTACCAATCTACGTACCTAATGTCAAGATAAACCGTGTGATTTAGCTACTGAATACAATAATACTAGTTTTTGTATAAAAAACTGGTTAAGTGCTAGTCAGACTTGCGCACAGGGGTTCCGTACCAAACGAAAAAGTAATAAGTTTGTTGTATGGGAGCTCCTATCTCCCCCTTTCTTCTAATTCTAGTATTTGTTGTTATGGCGGCAACAGAAATAGGTACATATATCGTAAAATTTCAGCTCTCTAGCTATCACCGTTCATGAGATACAGCCTCGTGACGGACAGACAGACAGGCATACGTACAGCGAAGTCTCATGAATACCCGTTTCTACCCTTTGGGTACGGAACCCTAAAAGTAAATTAAATATTCAGAATTACACTACAGTTGAAGGCCAGTGCCAGGGACTTAACATAGAGAAACTAAAGACGATTGATACAACAAAAAGTTTTTGAACGGGTTTTTCTGTTTTTAGGGTTCCGTACTCAAAGGGTAAAAACGGTACCCTATTCATGAGACTTCACCCTCCTCCGTCTGTCTGTCTGTCTGTCCGTCACGAAGCCGCACCTAAGTAACCGTAGCTAGAGAGCGTAAATTTTCAATGACAATGTGTTTCTGTTGCCACTATAACAAAAAATACTAAAATCAGAAAAAAAGGGGAATTTAAGGGGGCTCCCATCCCTGGGCGAGGCCGCATCGGCGGCCGTAGGTCTGTTGGGAGTCACGGGACATCCTTCCTGAGGGCTTACCCGGGGCTCTCAACCATAGGCTGTTGGGCGTTACGTGAGGTTTTTTAGTCGGTAAGAGTCCGGCATAGCATCCTACGAGGATTTTCCCTCACGTTAAAAAAAAAAAAAAAAAAAAAAAAAAAAATAAAAAAATAAAAAAAAAAAAGGGGGCTCCCATACAACAGACGTGATTTTTTATCATTTTTTGGCACGGAACCTACTGTGCGCGACACCGACTCGCACTTTGTCGGTTTGTCATACTTTTCATTCACAGTTAGCTATATAAAATTCATAACTTATACGAGTATGTATTGATTTCCATTTGTGTAATGTTCCAAAGGAATAAATACTTTAAAGTAGGTATGAATACAGAAGTGTTTTGTGCTTTTTTCCTAAAATATTCACCGATGAGTTTCATAAATTAACCGACTAAGTAATTTTCTGCCAAAGGCCACTAAAATTGCACTAGCTCAATCTCTCCTACTTCCTATGCTAGATTATGCAGATATCAGCTATCTCGACGTTACTGAAGAGCAACTTGATAAGCTTGAGCGCCTACAAAACTTCTGCATAAGATTCATATTTGGCTTACGCAAATATGATCATATTACTGAATATCGCAACATGCTCGAGTGGCTCCCAATTCGCCTTCGTCGGAATACTCATATTCTTTCTATGCTTTACAGTATACTGTTTGATCCACGTTCCCCGACTTATCTTAAAGAACGATTTATGTTCCTTAATGACACACATTCAAGATCCTTGAGGTCGTCGGAATCTTTGGAACTTGCAGTACCTACCCACTCGACCAGTTTTTATGACAAATCATTCACCATACAGGCAGTGCGGTTATGGAATGCATTACCTACACCGATTAGACGTGCTCAGTCTCTGGATGTCTTCAAGCGAATGGTAAAGCAACATTATCTGACACGGTAGTTAATACTCTAAATCATATCAAATATTTAAGGTCTTCACACTGAAATTGTTATTTGTTATACGTATATATTATTTTTATAAACGTATGTCTAGGTATATGTACTTATATATGTGTAGGTATGTATGTATGTGTGTAGAAGATAAACACTGGTTTTCTTGGATAATGCGTGTAATCGAATTACTTTCGCGACACAATACAAATAAAGCAGCGAATTGAAACTATAGCAATGGAGGCGGCGCGAGCGGCGGGAACTAGTATGCGCGTGCGGACCGATTTTGAATCGCGGCGATCGACGACTAGACTTTTTCTAGATTCTTCGAAGGAAATGCATCCCTCCCCTCTCGCCCCGCACCGCTCTCGCCCTATCCATTGTGCCGCGCGCAGGCGACCAACATAACAAAATAAAGGTAAGTACAGATTATCTTAAACTATAGTTGCGTCGTCTACACACCCCACCCTAGTGCTGGGCTACCAGCACTCACCTTCTGTCGGTATGCAGACGACGCGTGCCACGGACCTTTTAAAAATCTTACCAGATACAGTCCTCACTTCCACCATTCTAATACGGCCATCTCTGCCGGGGAAAACCGCATGAACCATGCCTCTCGGCCACATATTCCTGGGGTTGTTAGGATCAACTAAATTTCCTACACGCAAAGGTGATGTCTCCTGATTCCACTTTTGTCTGGGGAGCAACGTTGGCAGCACCTCTCGTATCCAACGTCTCCAAAACATATCTGCTAAACGTTGCGAGATTCGCCATTGCCTGCGCAAAGCCAGGTCCGAATCGTCGAAGACACCTATAGTGGGAAGGTTAGAGGTCATGCCGAGAAGAAAATGGTTTGGTGTGAGCGATTCCGTACTACCCGGTTCCACGGACACATGCGTAAGGGGTCTACTGTTAACCATTGCCTCCACTTCTGCTAGAAGTGTACTTAAGACTTCGTCTCTTGGAGCTCGTTCTTTAAGAGTGACTTGAAGAGCTACCTTAACCGAACGAATAAGCCGTTCCCAGGCTCCGGCCCAGTGAGGGCTTAAAGGTGGTATAAAGGACCATTTTGTACCATAATTTAGCGCTTCCGACTCTAAAACACTGTGGTCGAGCCCCTCAACTGACTTCCTAAGTTCAATATCGGCCCCTCTAAGGTTGGTCCCGTTGTCCGAATACAAGAAGCGGGGCCATCCACGTCTAGAGGCCATACGTCGCAAGGCCATTATAAGCGAACTAGAGGTAAGCGTACTAACTACTTCCAAGTGCACTGCTCTTACGGTAAGACATGTGAATAGCACACCGTACCTCTTTTCCCTACGTCTACCTACAGCGACCTCCATCGGACCGAAAAGGTCTAAGCCGCAAAAGGTGAAAGGTCGCTGGCCATGAGCCACACGAGACTCCGGTAAGTCACCCATTCTAGGTACGCTTGGACTTAATTTTCTAATTCTACAAAGCATGCATTTAGAAATAACATTTTTTACAGTAGGACGTATCCTAACTATCCAATATTTCTGCTTAAGTTCATTAACTACAGTTTCTTGATTAGAGTGAGCAAATCTTTTATGAAAATACATAACTATCAATTTTGATAAATGATGATGCCCATCCAGTATTATAGGACGTTTAACATCAGATGAAATTCCTACGGCAGCATCAACGCGACCGCCCAGGCGCATCACCCTGTGCTCATCCAAGAATGGTGACAAGGTAAGTAACTTGCTTTTCCTATCTATACATTTACCATTAAGTAGCGCAGTTACTTCTGTACTAAAGGATTGCCCCTGTGCGTGACGCAATAACAAAACTTCTGCCTGTTCCATCAATACAATACAATCGACCGATTGTTTGCTACATTTTTTTATAAATTTTAGAAGTATGAATGTAGTTTTAAGAAGGCGTAACCAGCTAGAAAAACGAGTAACATCAGGTACAGGTAAGTTTAAACAGTTAATTTGAATGACAGAAACAATTTCTAATTTATTTTTATCTATTTCAGATTCAAAAATATTTTCAGGCCACGAACCCTCTTCCTCGCGGAGAAAAGACGGTCCACTAAGCCACTCGGTAGACATGCTCGGACTGTCATACGAATCCCTAGTACCCATATCAGCGGTATTCATATAGGTAGGTACGTACCGCCACTCCGGCGCGCGAGTCAACTCGTCAATTTCGCCCAAGCGGTGAGCCACAAACACTTTATAATTACGCGCGTCATTTTTTATCCAATGCAACACGGTGGTCGAGTCACACCAAAAATATCTACTTGTTACAGTTAGCCTGTGCTCCCTTGTAACCGAATCTGCAAGCCGTGCCGCTAAAAGGCTGGCTTGAAGCTCAAGTCTAGGTACTGATACATGTTTGACGGGTGCAAGACGACATTTAGCGGCCACAAAGGCGACTCGAACACAACCGTTGCTATTCCATCGCCAATACGCTACCGCACACATCGCTTTAGTTGAGGCGTCACAAAACACATGCAACTGTAGGTTGCTATAATCCGTAGGTGTATTGTAGACTGCGGAAGGCGTAGCAGCGGCGAGCGCTGCCTGGTTAGTACCTGTGCTACGCGATAACGCGGCTACAGGCGCGAGCTCCGAATCGGGTGTAGCTTGACTGGTGTTGTAATAACGCGGTATACGAATTTGACTAGCGTGGCGTAGTTGTTTTATCCATAAACACCACTTATTAAATAAATCGTCATTTAATTGGTCGTCCCAATTAACGTTACATTTCCATGTCTCTTGTAATATAAGCTTTCCATTTAGGGTAATTGGCGTTAAAAAACCAAAAACATCAAAAATAGACATGACAATACGCAGGACTTCTCTCTTAGTGGGCCGCTGAGAGCCCTCAATAAGTTGTTTAGGTATATTTTTAAAAGATAAATCAAACATTAAAATATCACTGACAGGCTCCCACAACAAACCTAGTGTACGTTCGGTATCATTCTGCTGGTCGAATTTGAACCTTACTGCAGCAGAACCGAGAGATTCTTTTGGAATGCTATCTAACACAGAACTACTGTTACTATTAAAATTACATAAATGGAAGCCACCTTGCTTATGAATAAAGGAAATTTCTTTTACTAAATTAATGGCACAATGAATATCAGGCAAACTATCAATATAATCGTCCATATAATGTTGTTGTTCTATAGCTAGAACAGCAGAAGGCATAGTTGACACATATGGTTGTGCGTTTTTATTTTTTATGTATTGAGCTATAAAAGGTGAACAATTAGCACCGAATATTAAAGATGTCATAACAAACGTTTTCACAGATTCGTCGGCTGTATTTCTCCAAAGAAATCTAAAGGCATCTCGGTCCTCAGGTTGGATCTTAATTTTTAAAAACATGTCTTTAATATCACCGGTTACGGCTATGGGATTCTCACGGAACCGTAACATGATGCCAAACAGAGACACTAGAAGGTCCGGACCCTTTAATAAACAATCGTTGAGAGAGACACCACTAGACTTAGCAGCCGCATCAAAAACCAAACGTAGTTTCCTCTTGTTAGGGTTATCTACCCCAAAATGTGGTAAGTACCACGTCTTTGCTGAGGTCCTAATGTCAAGTAACTCCTCAGCAAAATCATTATCAAATAAATGCTTTATACGGTCAGCATACCTAAGTGCATAGTTATTATCAAAACTCATTTTCTTCTCGACATTACGTAACCGTGACAGTGCATGGGAATAAGATTTAGGCATCACATAGTCAGGATCCTTCCACGGCAACCCTACATGCCACCGACCATCGACCAGAGATGATGTTCGGTCCAAAAGAGTAACAGCATGAACGTCATCTGAATTCTGTCTGGGTTTCCCATTCACTCCCATCGACTCAAAAGAAAAGAAATGACGTACCTCCCTATGAACTTCTTGGAGCGCTCGCTGACACTCCTCACTGGAACAAATCAGCATGGCACAGTGGCTCACGGGCCCTGAGGTAGAATAGGGGACCCTACCGTGGATGCACCATCCTAACGGGGTACGAGTAGCACATGGTTCAGTCGGTTTTCCCACAACAACATCTATGAGCAGAAGCAAATGATTATTGTCTTGACCAATTAACACTTCAGGTTTACACTTATTAGTAGAAAAACAATCTTTCAATTTCTGTAAATGCACAAAATTATTACAATTAACAGCTGACAAATCTTGAGAAGGTAGATCAAGTTGACTAACACTTCTAACTCTAATGCTATAAGGTTGACAATTCAATAAATTACTGCTAATATCAATGTTTACAATTTGAGAGTCACATACAACCTCGCTGTTATCCCATGCCCCGCTCACACGCAACGTTTCCCGCTTGCCAGCCACGCCTAACTTCTGTGCGAGAGACGCAGATATAAGCGACACGCTTGAGCCATCGTCTAAGAGGGCTGTAGTCTGAAAGGCACCCTTTGGCCCGTGAACAGTAATTGGTACCACTTTTAGTAACACTCGAAAGGACTTGATGTTTAAATTAGTCACGGACTCCGGCTGTGTGTCCAACGACGGTTCAAGCGCGACGTCTGAACATTGCTTTAAGGGTTCGCTATCAGTAACGACATTATGAACATTCGATTTAGATACGTTCTCGTAATGCAATAATCTATGATGTGACTGGCCGCAATTATTTTTATCACATACAGGAGCGGGACAGGTACTGCGATCGTGACGGTGTAGTAGACATTTGTAACAAATACCTACACGTTTAACATAAGACCATCTATCTTTACGTAATGACTTTTTGAACTTATTACAGTTTGGTAAACTATGAACCGAAACGCGACAGTACTTACACTTGTTGTTATCGCTTTTTTCACTTTGCACTAATGCTATTTCCGAATGCACTGTATTATTTTTACTTATGCGCTTGTGCGAGTCGTAATGACGAATGTTTATCAGATTTACGTTAGACGTAGTAGTTTTTTCGGCTTCGACACTTAGGAAATCTGACAACAATGAGAGTTTCGGTTGTGAACTAGTGTAGTTAACATGAAAGAAATCAGTCCACTTCGATAAAAGAACGGTAGGCATTTTCGACAAAATGTTTTTCGTTAGATTTATATCCTGTAGGTACTCACAGCGGTTAAGGGCGTTGACCGCTGCTACGTAGTTTTTTATCTTTATGGAAAACTGCACAATTTGTGTGTGGTAATCGTTAGGTAATGCTTGCAATCTACCTATTTCCCATCCAATGCGTGATACAATGACATCCGGGTTTCCGTATTGCAACTCAAGCGTGGACATCACCTCTTCCGCTGATGGACAGGTCACTAATAGGGCAGAGACTGCTTCCTTGGCAGCTCCACGAAGGCACTTCCTTAATCGCCATAAGTTTTCCTTCGAGCTGTACTTACAGAGTGAAGTAGACTCCACGAAAGCTTGCTTGAACTGAAGCCACTCCATGGGGTCTCCAGAAAACCACGGTAAATCCTTTGGAGTGCTCAGTCGACACAACAGGTCGGTGCTCGGGTTTGCAGCAGATGTGGTGGCGAGGTCCTTCAGTGCAGCAGCTAACTGGTGAATCACTGTTTCGTTGCCGGCTGCCGGCGCCTGCGCGACCGGTTCCGACTGGTACAGCGGGTTCACCCTAGTAGTATAGACATCCTCGTGGGTAACCTGCTGTTTTAATTCACCTTGGCTGCGATCAATCCATTCGCCAATCCTGCTCCTATTGCACCTGGAACTTGGATGTGAACTGTATTGACTACCGGCTGCCGCGATTTCCACCGCTAAGCGTTTATCTATTATTTCTTTGTCAATACGCGCTTTTTCTTCTGCCACCCTCAGTTCAAGTTCTAACCGGCGTGCCTGTGACGACGAAGACGAAACTTTGGATTTGGGAATCCGTGACGTGGAAGGAAAATCAGCTGGTACACTTCCCTTCCCAATCCTATGTTTGCAGGCATCCTCGGCATCGTGAACTTCCTTCTGGGAGCGGGCTTTTCTTCCAGCGGTAACGCGTAACGCCATTTTGGAATTTGGCGGCGTAAAGAACATCGGATTCGAAATACACCAGTTATCCGGCCGAAGACCAATTTTGTAGAAGATAAACACTGGTTTTCTTGGATAATGCGTGTAATCGAATTACTTTCGCGACACAATACAAATAAAGCAGCGAATTGAAACTATAGCAATGGAGGCGGCGCGAGCGGCGGGAACTAGTATGCGCGTGCGAACCGATTTTGAATCGCGGCGATCGACGACTAGACTTTTTCTAGATTCTTCGAAGGAAATGCATCCCTCCCCTCTCGCCCCGCACCGCTCTCGCCCTATCCATTGTGCCGCGCGCAGGCGACCAACATAACAAAATAAAGGTAAGTACAGATTATCTTAAACTATAGTTGCGTCGTCTACAATGTGTATATGTGTATTTGTATATATATGGGTATGTATATATATGTATATGTTGTGTGGGTATGTATGTATGTAGTCTGTATAAATATGCATAATCTCTACACCTAAACTACCCATCTATTATAACATAAATCTTTTCTGTCCATCCTAAGGTTGTCTGGAAGAAATTGCTTTTTAGCGATAAGACCGCCCTTTGTACAATAGTGTATGTTTAATTTTGTAAATAGTTTTTAACGAGGTGTACAAATAAAGTTTTATTCTATTCTATTCTATAAATTCTTGCTGTACCCAGAGGCTTTTTACATGTTTGTGGTCAGGGAAACAATAGAATGTATTGTACTTAGTATAGAGGGTTGTCACATGCAATCGGAGTGACACCGCCTCTTCAGTCTGCTTGTGACCACGGCTGGTGCAACCCAGCCGAAACGTCAAGCCTGAGAGAATTTAGTGTAATCCATTAATATTAGTCTCGAGAGTCTGGGTGTTTCTATGTCTTACAAGTTCTATTTACTAAAGAAAGCTTAAAAGTCAAAGAAAAAATTAAAAACTTTGGTCTGATACATATAACACAAGCAGGTTAATTCAAGCTTACATTGCGATCAGATGGCGTTGTGGAAAAATGTCTGTGTCCGTGGATTATGGCGGCAAACGCCTTCTTTTTTTAAATGAATCTGTAAGTTTAAGGTTACCCTCTAAAAAGGCACAGTTTACATTTTTACTGTAACACAAAAGCCTAATTCAAAGGAAATCAATGCCTAGAAAGTCAAGGTCTATGAACAATAAAAGCCTTAAAGCTCACAATTGACCCAATGTCAATGGAGACTTAAAGGCTCAAGCCCACAAAGTTCTTCAAAGGCAAATTCAAAGTAAAGGGAGGTGGGTAAAACCTACTTTGTATGTATTAACCCCTTATTGTGGCCACTTACAATGAATGAGGCCGATAATTGAGATTAAATGAGAACGTATTGTCGACAGCCCACTTTGCCCTTGTGGAGAATATGGTGATGTAAATCATATTTTCTTCTCCTGTTTGTTATAATATGATCGTTCCGAATTCTTCCTAAATTTGTCTAAGATCCATGTACCTTTTCCTACATCTATCCAATGTTTATTATATTTAAGTAATCTTGATGTATATAATGTACTAGCTTCCTTCATAGAATTAAATATGATTAAAATGTAGATATAGTATAGTAATATTGTAGCCCATCCTATACATTCCTTTTCCTTCCAAATTATTCCGATTATTAACATTGATTATTGGTTTCCCTAACTTGTTTGTGGCCAACTGCAAAGCAAGAAGCCATTAAAAAAAAAAAAAAAAAAAAAGATAATTAGGCGTGTCAGACTCGAATCGACAAAATCACTCGAAAAATAGGTATGTTTAAAGTTTGTATTTAGGACTCTAGCCACAGATTAAATAATAGTTACTACGTAACTCTAGCTTTAGTTACGTTAGGTTATCGATGTACTTACTGTATTCTCTACCGTGTCGTATCGTTGTACTCGTACTTACTAACTTCTCCTCAAAGTTAAGGTTTGAAATCATGTAATTTAGTAAGATCATATTATAATAGTCTACCATAAGCCAAAGACTTCTATATAAACTGAGGTAGACATGCCCTACGTACCGAAATATTATTTATAAGTGAGTGTAGTCTTAGCAATGTGTGTGTTTGAGGATTGCTTTTGAAATCTCGTTTGTTAGAGTACGGCGCGGCGCGGCGTGTCTACCTCAGTCTATTGAGAAGTCTTTGCCATAAGCGTTCACGAATTTACACTTTATAAATAGTAAATGGACCAGGGATCCTGGTCCATTTACTATTTATAAATTTAGAAATTTATAAAAAGATATTAATAACTTATTAATGAAAGTTATGCATATAAATAAGTTATTAATATTTTTAAAGAATTTAACAGAAACATTGGTCCTACCTTTTTAGCTATACACAATACATGTTCGAATATTGTAAAGCAAATATTTGGCGTCTGATCAAACTCATGCTACTCATTAGCTACATAAAATTAATTAAAAATTACCAGGGATTCTGTTCTGAAACTAACTAGTTATTTTGTCTGTCACTCACGATACATTTACATCTTAGCTACGTAAAGGGCTCACTAGCAGTAAGCAATTAAATGAAATGGTTTGTTTTCTTTGCTTGTTACTCTCAGATTCCAGTAGCCCGTGGAGTTATTTGAGACTTACAGATATTATCAACTTAACAAATTAGTCACAGAAACATGTTCCATTCCAACTAAGAAACATACGCGTAATTGCTTTGTTTATTTAGCTTGACATGACTGCCATGACATGATGTATACCTATTTACATTTTGTTCGAAAATAATGAGTTCCATACAAACTTTTATCTCATACCCTATTTTCAAGATAAATAGTAGTAAATTTTTTTCAGAATTGGTTTAGTGGTTCAGGTATACCTACCTACAGAAGTAAAAGTCAGATTAAGTGTTTTAGGCGCACTCAATCTAACTGTTACGTTTATAGGTATAAGCCCCGCAAGTTGGTATTGCGATGGAACCTTGTCATAATGACAGCTAAGTGACGTCATCGAGACGTAGCGCGAGCGCGGGTTGGCTTCGCAAATCGACGGACATACGTCACCAAGATGGCCGCCAAGCGCAATATCAACGTGCGGGGCTTGTACTCCCCTGGTCGAACCTCTGCTGGGGAGACATCACGACGTTCTGAAGTTCGCATATTTTGCCAGTCTACTAATGGCTCAGGGCCGCTAGAATTAAATGTATAATGTTGCAACTTAATATTTTCAGCAATGATCAGCTGCTGTCATGGAGTATCAACAAAAATGGATTTTGGAGATGAATCTGAATCTACTACAATAACTAATTCCACTAAAGTTGATGATGAGGATGTTGAAGTCAAACATACCATAGTTGTATCTACTAAATTAAAGAATACCAACAGAAGAGGATTGCATAATCCTGGTGAAGGTATAATTTTTTCTTCGATTATGTGTGCATCCGCCAGCTGTGTAAGCTGGTGTAGGAAATTTATACTCGTAATGACGCCCTCATAAGTAAATACTTTCATTGGCGGTGTCAATTAATGTCCTTTACCCATTAAAATGTAAATTACCACATTATTTAAATTCTTTTGTTCAAGCATTATAAATTCCCATTAATGAAGAAAGATAGAGTCTTAAATATATAACTTAAATTATACTACTTACTGCATACAGTATAGGTTCAAACCCCAAGTTTTGTTATCAGGTGGCAGCGGTGCTCATAAATATAATATGGGGGGCAAAGAAGCAAAAGAAGATAGCGGAGAAGTTCCTATAATTAACGGCTATAAATCAGTAGAAACAACTCTTATTAGAACACCTGACACTAGATACAAAAATAAACCAGGGACTCAAATGTACCCAGATTCAATATTCATCAGTAAAAACATACCTGATGAGTATGATATATATCCCAACTATGTAAATACCCCGACTCAATGGAAGCCTTTAAGTTTGTATCATAACATCAATTGGGTTAATCAAGATCTACCGTTGAGTTCAGAATACAATCCAGGCTTTAAACATAGCATGAGTAGACGACCAGCCTACCAGACGCCAGGAAAATTTCACAGAAGAATAACAGACGACGGCATGAAAGAGTTTTACTGCAGTAAATGCAGAGAGTTGCAAGGTTTTGCAGATTGTGGACAATCAAGGAGTAATTCTAGGTCCTATATACGAAATGTGTACGAAAACACGACTCCTAAGATAAAGATAGACGGTAAATTGGCAAAATTAAACTAATGCTTTTGCGGTCATTGTTTTTGTTCATCCCGTGTCGGTAACTTAGTAATTGTATGTATAAAAAACTTGATGATGTTATCTTGGTAGCCTTGAGACGTTAAGAGGTTAATGTGCATGGTATACGTCTATACGTATGTGCACATTTAACAGTATTGTGGGGTGATTTGGTTTTCCTTTTATAAATCTCTCGTCCTAAAGGAGTACCTAAACCATTTTTAAGGAGTTGTATGTTTAAGTATTTTCTACAGAATACAGTTGATAGTACTCGTAGCCTATGCTGACACATATATTGCAGTAAGTAAAAATATTCTGATGTAAGACATAGATGGAAGGAACTTCGAAAAGGCTTACCAGAAGTTTTGATCAGTATATTTTTTACTAAGTATCACTTTATTTTAAAACTTACTCGTAAGTGCTACCTGTCATTCATCATAAGTAGGTAGGTACTCTAAATAGTTATGGGTAAGATATACATTCTACGAAATGTGACCAAATCGTGAATCATTCACTGACTTGAACGTATGTAAACAAATTGTACGCAAAACAATACAAGCTATCAAAACACACTAGAAGCAAAATAGAAGCCTTTAAGTTGTTTTTATAAGACATGTAGAAAAACAAATAATAAAACAGACACATCTATTTTTTATTGATGAAGGTAGGTCGAGATACATCGATTCTGTACGGTGATTGATCGTTTACTAATGAAATAAAATTAAATATTAAAGTTTCGGACGCCTCTACATTACATTAGAATTGTAAGTATTTAAATTGCAACTAACACAAGAAAAACTACTATACTACCGTAATATATTCCGTCATATTTGTTTTTACAATGAGATCCATGTTTTTTAAACTAATAGGTAAAGGCGCTCAGAATGCCGTTCCTTTTTAACTTTCAACCTTATATTGAGTGACTTTTCCGTTGTCATCAACTATGGTCTCGGCTCCTCTGCGACTTGATTCCTTTCCGTTGATGTTAGACGAAGATGCGAAGGAACGGCTGGAGACAGAAACGTACCCATTTCCAGGGGTGTCAGAGTAGTGACTGATTCTGTTGATGTTCACGTTCGGTGAATTCTGTAAATTGTAATAAAAGTAAAATTATGGTCCCGTCAATGAAATTAGCCTATCGCCGTCCACTGGCTGGATAACGTCTCTTTAATTTTTGCCATAGAGAGGGCCTATTTACTATTTTTGGGGAATTGACCTTGCAGTATTACAGGCCTGATAAATTGATACAGGTTTTTGTTTCGGGTATTCTTTTTCTTCGCTCTGATCACAACCGCTAGCCCTATCGCATTCTTAACTAATTTAATGTAAGTTTGGGAAGAAAATGTTGATTATTTCAGTTTCTTGAAGTACCATTATTATTCTCAACTCAACTCAACTTTATTACGTAAAGTTTCATAATTTTAAACAAAAGATAAAGAATCAAGTGTGTAAGCAAGTTTATTACCCGAACACTTAGTTTACGAAGGAGATTTATATTTCAGGCAATATTTACGGTTGCATTGATAAATCGGTTTTATGCTTCTTTTACATCTTTATTTTGCGTTAATCTGTTCAATCGGTTTAGGGGTAATTACCCCATTGCCCTAGCAAGCATGTCCAAGACTGAGCAACCAGCGGTCGAGCCGGCGCCCGGCGTGGCTCGCGTGTGTGATCTCTAAACCGGTGTGACTACACCACATACAACACAAGTAGTAGCCGTCAGGGCTCCTAGGGATATCCTTCCGAGGGCTTACCCGGGACTCCCGGCCGTAGACAGTGGTAGGGCATCGTGTGGTTTTAGTCGGTAGGAGTCCGGCATGGCATCCGTGTAGGATTTCCACACGTAAAAAAAAAGGGATATCCTTTCTTATGCAAATTCGAGGTCCTTGACATGGAATAGGTCAAGTGGTTGTAGTGGTACGTAGATACACACCCTGTCAACTATCCTGATAGGGTGTTCATGAGGTTCTACATGGTTGTAAAAATGTAATTGTTGTGGATTATATTTTTTTGTTACTTACCGACTATGAAAGTCTACAGCTAAGTAAAAAATAGGATTGTAGTTGTAAACATAGATTAAGGCTGAGCGCACAATGGAGACACGACTGTCTTAAGACTGACTCTTGCTCAGCGCACATTGGAGACACGACTGTCTCCAGACTGACTCTTGCTCGATTATCGGACCGGACAAGTTTCGCAGTTTCATAGATTTAGTAAAGCGGCAGTCTGTCTGTAGACTGTCTTGGCGCCAATGTGCGCTCAGCCTTAGAAGTAGCGAAAAATTCTTAATCTATGATTTAAATATTTTTATTAATCTTACTAATATTATAAAGGCGAAAGTTTGTGAGTGTGAATGTTTGTTGCTCTTTCACGCTCTAACGGCTAAACGGATCTGGCTGATATTTATTACAGGGATAGATTTTGGTCTGGAAAAACACTTTTTATCCCGGAAATAAGTTCCCACGGGAATCAGGGCTGAGAACAAATTTTACGCGGACGAAGCTGCGGTGATCAGCTAGTAAACGCATAAAGGATTTAGATATTATCTACAACGCAGCAACGACGTGAAACGAAATGGAGAACTATCGCTGTATTCTTCTTTCTATGTATGTATGTATTGTGTGGTGTCCCTTACTATATCGAAGAGGTACATGAAAAACGTTGGTGTTTGTGTGTTTGTGCAGAGATCATTACAGAGGTATACCCACTTTTCACACCAATATTTTTCCATAGATACGAAAAATACCTTACCGGATTAGCTGGGCTAATAGCTGCCATTTGTCTTCTAAATCCTGGTCCAACGGCAGAGCCGGCGAACGCGCTGTTACCGAAGTTGGGCATATTGAAGCTTGGGAAATTAGGAAATCCACCAAATGCTCTATAACCTCCGAAGTCAGGGAACGAGGGTTGCGGTAACCTGGTGGCGAAATACGGATTGTAACCACTGTGACCACTGTAACCATCGTAACCAGCCAGATTTGACGATAAGTCATAAGCTTTTCTCGCTGCGTCGAACGCAAGCCTCTGATTCTCAAAGTTCGATTGGAACGCCCTGTAACCACATAAATTTATTGAAACACACAAAAGAGCACACAGAAAAATGAAAAATGATGGCGATTTGTAAGCGACAGAGAAGACCTAGATAGCAGGGATTAGTTTGAAACGAGTTGAAAGTTATCACAAGGCACTCCCTGGTTAGGCAGGTTTATAGTTTACCTCTTACGGTGTTGACGCTTACTTGGCCTACGTACGCGAAAGCTATAAAATACAATTAATTGTAAATATTAGATTTTTCCAAACTAGTAAAAGAAAGAGGGCACCGCCGAGTGTCCGTTAAAGAAATAGTTATTTTGCTTTAAATCAAATAAGAATAATGTGAGTAGATAAGTGGTGATATCGTTTGCAGTACAGACAAGTAGTTATTGTGCTGAGAATGTGGACAGGAGGAACTCGACAGTCACTTAGTTTTCTAGTTAATTTTAAAAGATTGTTAGACTACAAAGAAGTTATTATAGATCTGCAAACAGAGGCGCAAAGTAAAATCGTCACATCGGACAATTGGCAGTGAGTGACATAAGGATGTGCATCAGACAGCTCTCTTCACCACGACGAGGACAGAACTTCCACCTCAAGCGTGCAGTGCAGCTTCGTATATTTAACTCTTACTCTTGGAGCGAATTCTCGAAATTCGAGAAAAATGTAGGGTAGAAGTCGTCGCCTGGAAATCCGTAGCCAAAGCCGTATCCGTACCCGGGTGGAGCAGCTTCCGAGAACCGGACGAGGTCTCCGTCGCCTGAAGTTTGGACGATTTTTCCGTCCTTTAGTCCGTAGGTCCCGGAATACCTTTTCCCAGTCGAGTCTGAGTATGCGAATGAGCCTCCACCTTCTGAGTGACGTTGTGCTTCACCTGAAATAAGACAATAAAATAAACATTCCTGTACGTCAGTTAGCAAGTGCACCACACCACTTGTTGGTGAGATTGTCTTTTCTATCTACAGCATTTTTTGCTTAGTTTGAAAGCTTCAGAAATTCTAGAGAAATCTACCGACTGATTTATCTATTTACTGACATCAGCTTCATAGCTGAAGTCAACTCGTGAGTTCTGAGCCGGCTTGATGGAAATTGCTTTAAATAGCCCAAACATATCCACTATTAAATGGGGCTAATAAAACAAATGGCGAAGTGTGGGTAAGTAATTCACCTCTGTCTACCTCCTCGGGGATATACACGTGCTTATATTATGTTAAGTTTTAAAACGTGACTTGCGTTAGGTCATTTTGTCATTTCTATACGTTCGTGGACTTTTATGGATCTAGAAGCACCTATACGTACGATATGTATAAAATAACGAATGTAATAAAATAATTCATAAGTCACGAAATTCGTTTTATCAGCGAAGCAAACGTTAATTTTTAACACACAAATAGTTTCTGAGAAATAATGAAATGGCCACTTCTAATATTCTAAGCGATTAGAACTGTGAACTGTAAAGCAGTGGAAAAATATTTAACTGGACATGAGATCATTACTTGATAGACGGGAAATCCCACCTGACACGTATGTTATTATGGTATATAAGATGTACTTAATTATATTTTAATTGAGTCTTATTAACTTGTGCAACGTCGGAAAGAAGTTCACATCCGCAACAAAAAGAACAACTGGGTTTGTTGCAATTGTTTCAAAATACTGTAAGATTCGGACTTTCAAATGATTTTGGGTTATAAAATGTTAAATTGTTTATCTATAGTCGGTCACATGTTGTTTAAATGTAGAATAACAACTGCGTTCACCACAAAATATTATGAGTTTGACGGCATGTAGAAATAGGTACCTACCAATATATGCCATCAATTGTTTTACAATAAAAAAAAAATCTGTTAGACGAGATGGTTATAGTTTAATACTTACACAATCCAAATAATCTAGATTAAATTATAAAATAATGTAAAAAAACTACTTGATTTTTTTGCGCAAAGGATAAGTGGCAATAACTACTTCTAAGAACGTTTCAAATCAGCGATGTGTGTATGTACTAATGTACACAATAAAGTATTTTCTTTATTGTGGTTTAATTTTAAATTATTATAGGTAGGTAGGTAGGTTGTATTTAATAGGTCACATTTTATATAAATGTTTTGTATTTAAAATGATAAGCGACATCTAGATTTAGCTCTACCGTTCTAAATCACGTTGACACAAAATGTATCTAAGTAGATAAATATCACCTGTTTGTTCATGACTCGCAGTACAGCCGTACGGCTGTACTGCGAGTCATGAACTGAATTCGATCTAGCCTTTTGTGTTGATTATGTATAGTGTGAAGTAAGTTATGGTTGTAATTGTTACACTCGATACAGTCATGCATTGACGTAAGCCACTAAAATAGTTATACCTAGTTAGTTAAACATAAGCATTGCTATCCAACGTGGTAATACTTATTCTGAAAAAAATGAATACGAATTGAAAAAAAAAAAGAAGAATCAGAAAGACATAGGAATGCAACAAAAAATACTAGGGTATGAGGGCAAACCAGGGACCCGGGGTGCGCCAGCATGCAACGTCTTGGCATCGCGCCTAGCGCGGGGCTGAGATTCCCCGGACCCCTGAAATGATTTCATACTTATACGGTATATTAAAACTAAATTAAATAAGCCCTGTAGGGCTAAAGAAATAAACATAATTAGCTAGTTCAGGAATTCTAGTCACTAGCAATGGCAATATGGCCAGCCTTATAGATACCTTACCAGTTGACCCATGTTTGACACCTAAAGAGGGTCACGACAGTCTTTTACATTGCACGCTGTTGTTTTCTTCTCATTTCGTCTCCCCTCCTCCAATACATATATTTACTTTGAAGCTGGTTATAGGTAAATCATCTTTCTATGTATAATTTTAATGGAAATTGCAGAACTTTTCTATGGGGTTCATACTAGAATAGATAAATGCTACCAATATGAAGCTTCGGATCATGGGATTGAATTGACGTAATTTTGAACTTTATTTCATAGTTTTATGGCCATGCATTTGCTAGATGTCACAAATTTGCTGCCAAGTAGAAGTAAGAGATGTTATAGTACTATGTTGTGAACTGGAATACAGCACAAACGATTTCGGCAGTGAGGTCTGAGGCACAAAACCTTTATCAGTTAGCATGTGGGTTTGATTTGGACCTTAACACGTTCACGGACAGTACGTCGAGAACCGTACATCCTGACTCTCATAATATGGCACTACGGCTGTAGCCGGTGATTTTAAATGTATCAAAAGTGGAATTACGTTCACAGCCGAAGATTTTTCATTACACACATAGGAACGGCGTGACTCTGTGCCGTTTTAGGCTGTAATACAGACAGCTAGTGTCACATCAAGCACTCCGACGCGTGCACACAAGTTAAGTCTCTCACGCACACATTGAAGGACATCATGTCGTGACACTCCGTCTGTGGCCGGGCGATCTACCTACTTATTCGATCGAACGGTTACGTCTTTGGCCGTTACTGCCGCAACACTTACTTGAAAATTCTAATAATGTGGCAGTCCGTCCGCAGGCGTGATACTATTTTGTATGGAAAATTTGTGTGTCATATCACAATTTTTTAAGAATGGTTTCTGTCCGTGAACGTGTTAATATTCTGGGTTCTTGGGTATTGGGAATGACACGGTCAGAGGCTAACATAAATGGTGCTATCATTTTTCGAAGATGATAAGTCTCTATGAATCAAGTGAGTCTATAGCAGTCCACTGCAGCTGGTCGTAGGCCTCTCCCAGTTCAGGTCTCTTACACTTACTATTAAATTGAAGTAGATTCTTAGTCTATAAGACAAAACATACATGTATAAATATAATCATGCCTTATTCCCGAAGGGATAAGCAGAAGTAAATATATTAGACTTTTAACACTTGTTTTTGTCTCATTTATTAGTGGCGGAGCCTATTATTATGTTGAAAATTTGAAATGGAAAAGCGAAGATTGTGACTACTCTTTTAAACTTCCTGTTACTGAATACCTGGATCACAGGCTAACGTGCTTTCCGAAGCATGGAAACTAAACAGATCTGAGTCTATATTGTAATAATAAAATTATGTAGTTATATAAAATTTAAACGCATTAAACATTTAGAACCTTTTTCGAAACACTCTTGCACGAAAAGAAAACAACGAAAAGCAATCAGCAAATATCTTTTTTCAAAACTTTTTAAGTTTTTTGAAATGGATTGGAAACACGCATTAAAGTCGTACTAAAACAGCGGGGAGCATGTAGTACATTATGTTAACATGCTAATTGCCGTGTCGACATCCGGTTTCCAAATTACGTCAATTTGTTTTTCCTTTGTAATATAAATAGGATTAGTAATAAATTAAAGTTTGTGTTAATAATCCTCAAATTAATTTTACTACCTTTCTCAGTTGTATGGATATTTATATGAAAATTTTGTCCAACACGTGAAATTTGCATTGTTAAATTTAAAAACATGTACCTAGCATCGTTGAATATATTGAGGAAAATTTATGAATATAATTCTCTATATTGTTAGCATCTTTTTTCAGATGTACGATGCCAAATCTGTTCTATGGGTAGGGGTTAGCGTCACTGTTCAGATGGCGCAAGGAGGCGCTGGAGCGGGGCCAAAGGCCTGCGTCTCGAGAAATCGAGGCCCAGCGGACCCTGCTCCACCAGGAAACCGTGGAGACATGGAAGGTGCGACTTGAGCAACCAAAGGGGGGATTCGCCACAATCGCGGCCGTCAGACCGGTCATGGACGAGTGGCTGGAGAGAAGACACGGTGCTCTCTCCTACCGGTTGACACAGATGCTTGCCGGGCACGGTAGCTTCGGTAGGTATCTGTGGCGAAAACACCGGGAAACCACGGCCGAGTGTCAGCACTGCGAGGACCGCAGCGATGACACGGCGCTCCACACGCTGGTGGAGTGCACGGCGTGGGCACAACAGCGACAGGTCCTCGTAGTGGGTCTGGGCGTGGACACTCTCTCGCTTGAGGCCATGGTGCGAGCCATGCTCTCCGGCGGGAGTAAGTGGGACTGCGCCGCCTCTTTCTGCGAGCAGGTCATGCTCGTGAAGGAGGCGGCGGGCCGGGTGCGGGAGAGAACTCTCCCACCCGAGTTCCGCAGTCGGCGCCCTGGGCGCCGCCGACGTGTCTTCGCCGAGGACTATCGGCCTCCATGACCGGGGGTCTGAGGACGGTGAGAGGGCCGCTCACCGTCCTTACAGAAGCAGGCCCATGACGGCAGCGTGACGTGAGCACTCACGCACGCCCCCCCTTAGAAGCGGGGTCACACCCGAAACCCCCCATAGACGCGGGATTGCACCCGAACCACTCCCTGGGCGAGGCCTCACTGGCGGCCGTAGGTCTGTTGGGAGTCACGGGACATCCTTCCTGAGGGCTTACCCGGGGCTCTCAACCATAGGCTGTTGGGCGTTACGTGAGGTTTTTTAGTCGGTAAGAGTCCGGCATAGCATCCTACGAGGATTTTCCCTCACGTTAAAAAAAAAAAAAAAAAAAAATGGGTAGGGGTAAGTAAGGAAAACATTTTTCGTTCACAAATATGGTTACCTATGACATATTTAGCTTCAAAGTACTAATTTAGATCACTGGTCTAACCCTCCCCTATTCTACTCTCTCCTCCTCCTCTAATTGAATGTTGAAGTATATTTTTAACTAGTTCAATAATAAAGGAGAAATATATATTATGTAAATATATTGCGATATTTTGTTCAGTTGCATCTCCACTCCAGCCATCTCTAATAGCTCGAATTTGACGCCAAGCGCTCAAATAGCGATGCTCCAAAACCACAGATATCAGAAAAGATTCTGATTTCTGTGTCCAAAACACTAATGCTCAAACAAAAGTCGCTCACATATCCTCTTAACCGTTAGTAACAAGCCAACATTATTTCATCTGAATAAGCACTAGGTATACCTAAGTAACATTTTGCATCGAATCACCGGATGCCACTTAAGATAACAATCAGAATTGTTTTTTATGAGAATGCTGTATGCTTAGAAAAACAATCTCGAATCTAACAGAGTTTTACATACAAAATATAAAGTAAACTTTTAATTTCTTTTATATCTCGATATGGGCTTCAATTAAAACTGCCTTGAAAGAAACAATAATATATTGTCTTTCTTTTTCTTATCTGTGAAACGATAGTTCGAAAATCACAAATATGGAATTTAACGATTCAACGCACGCATCTAATAAAGATTCTTATCTTTTTATTTAACAAGTTACATAAAATACCAATAGTTTCTTAGATTCAACTAATTTCTTTAAATTTAAATCGAACTGTAAACTATTGAATTATCGGCCTAGAATTAATGTTTTCATGTATAATTATTACTGACACGAATTTTAGACCAGAAAGGGACATCAAGGGAAAATTGATTCCGACAAATTGCATTTGAAGTTTTGAGTCGAAATGAATATCGCCTCGTGAAGAGGCGGTACGTGTTTATAACCTTTTGTTATGCGTTTCGGTTATTTTGTTTCATTGCTTTGGCCACATGTTTTTTAATGAGCTAGTGGGTACACACTTATATAAAAAAAATATAGCATCTAAAAATTCTGATTGACCTGCTCACAGAATGAAGCCATCATTCGTTTATCCCTTAATATTTACGTATATAGCTATATTCCTAGTGTAAACTTATTTATATATCTATGGATACATCTGAAGACGTCTAACATTATGTTAAAGCTGGTTTGATTCTTAGTCATTGTAAACAAATCATTCGTGTCGATGTTTATCGTGTTAATAATTGGACACTTTAAATTCCTTTTTAGAAACAATATGTTATTATCTTAATCATGACAGAGCCCACTGGTCAATTTGAATGAAATATTGTTGTGTTAAATACTGGGCTTCTGGTTAGTGAAGGATTTATTGATGAAGGATGATTCTATTGATACACGAGACTGGTGTAGGTGGCCGCAAAATGGTTTGGGTTTCAAGTGTACATTGGAAAATAAAGAATGGCCGAGTTCTGGTTTAAAACTGTATTGTAGTTTGATGTTTTTTTTTAAATTAATAAATATTTGTGGACATTCACACACAACATCATCTAGCCTAAATTAAGCTAATATAAGCTTGAGCTATGGGATCTAGACGACTGATATACATATTTTTATATTTCTAAATACATACATAATATACATAGAAAACACCCAAACTCCTAAACAAACATTTGTGGATCACACAAATATTTGGACCGACCCAGGAATCGAACCTAGGACCTCCAGCGCGGCAGGCGGTATCACTACCGACTACGCCACAGAGGCAGTCAAAGTCAAAGTTTATTGAGATTAAATTGATTTCTGTTCTGGTAGATGCTTTCATTGGAATTATGACCATAATATAGGTACTTATAAGTTGTACAAATATTATGCAGTACCTATGCTCCAAGTATAATCGTAGATATCAATTATCATTTTACAATAATGCCTTTCCAGAATAATTTATACATCTCAATTATTTATTTTCTGAAAGGATGTTTATTTTTCATTTCATGAAGTTAAGTCCTCCCTTAAAATTGAATAGCTATATATATTACGTTTAAAAAGGCAGAACAAAATTTTGACTGTCAACGAAACCTCATCACGAATTCCGGAGGAAAATTCTTCCCTACAATTATTCCGTGTAAAGCCTAAATTCGACTGGACTACATGGCGAATGATTGGGAAAAAATGAAAAGTGAGATATTGAAACTGTCCAGTCTACTATTCGTGAAAAATTGACTAAAATACAGACCAAGAAGTCTATAAATCTAAGAAATTTTTGATTAATGGCCTAGTTAGTAGTATAGAAATTGAGATGTCATACAAATCAGCTGGTACCTACGTGTAGGTCGTATGTGATTGTACCCATTGTATAGTATTATTGCTATTGAATATATTACACATAAATGAATATATTAGTCGTTTAAATCGCGTGATTTACACGTTATATCGTGATTTCGGATTTCCCTCCTCTTTGAAATCGTGATACTGATTCTATATTATTATAGCTTAACGGTGAAGCAATAATGGAATGTGATATTTATTAACAATTATTTTTACACTTTTTTTAAACTTCTCAATAATGATGATTTCTTATTAGTCGTATCGTATTTTATGAACACTTATAAATTATGGTTTTAAATAGATTCACTGCTTTTCAAAACAGTTAATTTACGTTTTCACGTGAAGGGTAGGGCTACTAAACACATGTGCATTTAATAAAATGGTCCTATCTAATCCTCTAAAGTTTAGATACGTAAGTACTTTGAATCTGTGATCAAATAGCTTGTTCTATAGCTTTATAGACATTTATAATTTTCACCACAGGAGGTGTCTACAACATAAATCATTTCTTTGGAAATTATGTGCCTTGGCTGTATTGATTCTATTAAAATTGTTGCTACTGGAATGACTAAATTGTTCATAATACTGTTTTCTACAGCCATGACAATGAAATAATGTATGTGTATCAATTATTCTACTACTACTAATAATAGACATAGGTATTTTTAGTTATGTGACCTTATTGTATGTTTGTTCTACTATTATATGAAGAAATTTTGTAAGATTCTTAAAATGTTATACCTTCAACGTAGGCCATTATATTTTTAATAGTCATTTGATGTCTTTCTAATTATTGAAATCAAACTTGTTTCTAACAACTTGAATGATTGATTATCATGACAAAAGAATTAGAAATTATTGTGTTTTAATTGGTTTATGACGCATTCTTGTAGACGGTTATTCCTAAATTTACTATTTTGAAGATTTAACGGCCATGTCCTCAATTCTAAGGTGCATAAATGGAAAGCTAACTTTGATGATACCGTTATAGAAAATAAGTACATGACATGGTTTATAGTTAAGGGAATATGCCAATCAGTATTCTATTGATGTGGAAAGTCTTGTGCTTGTTGTCCATTGTGCATTGTGAGTAACACTTTTGCTTCTTCTTCTTTTTTTATTCAATTTCGATATTTAAAAGATTTTTATGTCTCCCATTAAGCACTCCTCAAGGTTTGGGAGTCCTGGGACATCCTTCCGAGGGCTTACCCGGGGCTCCAAACCATATGCTGTTGGGCGTTACGTTAGGTTTTTTAGTCGGTAGGAGTCTAATTATGTGATGAATCTAAGTATGATGGATTTTCCCTCACGTTAAAAAAAAGCACTGCTCTAGGTGTGGTATTTTCAATAACGCGTGTGGTGCTCCCTGCTTAGGTCTAACTAACGAGGTGTTGAATTTCTTTTATGTTCATTAAATAAGGATCATGGAGGCAATCGTAAACGATAAATATTAAAGTACAATGAATAACCGTAACGTGAATATTTTAATATTATGTTACATACCTATATAAATATAAAATATTCAACAACGGTATAGGTACTATGCTAAGCTTTTCAACTTAACCAAAAGAAGCTTTAATATAACAAACGGCAGTTATTATACGAGTGTACCATATGTATAATAACATACAACTACCATAATGAATAATTATTATTTATTAGGCTACAAAACGGTTAGTATATAATATTATAGGTAGGTCTGTAAATAAATATCAAACAAATAACAGCCAAAGTCACTTTAAAAGCCATAGTATATTAGTACATTTTCGAATTGGCTGAAACTGAAATAAGACTTGAAACATGATGAGAGTTTTGTCAGCTGCGACAAATCAAGCTTGACACGTGGCATAAATATTACACACTAGCTGACCCGCGCAACTTCGTTTGCGTCACATGAGAGTGAGAAAGAGAGTGGTATAGTATTAATATTGTAAGTATGTAATATAATCCCGTCGCATTTACGCTCGTCGCGTGTCTTAGGTAGGTATATTTATTGAAAAGGTGTGGTAGGTTTTAATATTTAAAGTGATGTAATTTTTCCCGTCGCGTCGCTTATATTCATTACCATTAGTGTTGAACCGCACCACTTCGTTGAAGTGATATAATGTTTCCCGTCGCATTTATTTTTGTCCGTTTTTTGGTATGGAACTCATAGTGTGCGAGTCCAACTCGCACTTGGCCGCTATTATCTTTCAGTTGACTGGCTACTGCTGCAGAAAACGTTTACTCCCGTCGCGTCAAGTTGCGTCGCTCATATTTTAAAAATTATTAAGGTTATTGTAAGTGAACCTTAAAAGATAGGCATATGCTGTTCAGGACTTTTTTTTGTAACTTTTTAAGATGAAACATTTTGTAGTACACCATTTTACGTAACTTTAACCATTTACGCAACGTACGCAATGAAAGCTCTCAAAAGAAATAAATTTTCCCCGTTCTTAAAACATTATTCATGGCTGCTCCGCTCCTATTTGTCTTAGCGTGATGTTATATAGCCATTAGCCATCCTCAATAAATGGACTAAAAGGCTGTGAAATTATTATTGTAATGCAACCAATAGTTTCTGAGATCCTAGCACAAACAAACTCTTCAGTGTGATAATATTCTAAGCTAACTTTAAAAGAAAGACAAATTATTTTATTGTGAGCGAACCTTAAAAGATAGACATATGCTGTCGCGGATTTTTTTATAGAACTTTTTAAGAGAAACAATTTTGAAATACACAATTTTTACGTAACTTTAACCATTTAGGCAGCGTACGCCTCGGAAGCTCTCAGACGGTAAAAATAATTCCCCGTTTTCGAAACATTTTTCACTGCTGCTCCGCTCCTATTCGTCTTAGCGTGATGTTATATAGCCTATAGCAATCCTCAATAAATGGACTATCAAACTGTAAAGGAAGTTTTGAAATCGAACCAGTAGTTTCTGAGATCCTAGCGTTCAAACAAACAAACAAACAAACAAACAAACTCTTCAGCTTCATAATATTAGTATGGATAAGTAGGTAAGCCTTAATTTGCGCATGTAAAATAAATGATTATTTTATCGTAAACTCAGCCCTTTCTTATTTTTTATTTTATTTATTTAGCAATTTATGTAAACACATGTATATTTATAGACAGAGATGTAGTTAGGAAAAAAGAGAACAATGGCACTGCTTACTTGTTTTATTGAAGGCCACATTATTCTCAAAGTTTACCAGTATTGTTAACAATTTAGTGAGGGTAAAATAATTTTTATTAATTTATTGGTCCCGTGTAGTTCTCCCTACCAATATTATAAATGCGAAAGTAACTCTGTCTGTTACGCTTTCACGCCTAAGCGGCTGGAGCGATTTAAATGAAATTTGGTATAAAGATAGTTCGAGGCCCTGGAAAGGGCATAGGCTACTTTTTTACCGACTGCGCAAAAGAAGGTTTATTTATAACTAGCTGTTCTACGCGGTCGAAGCCGCGTGGAATAGCTAGCTATAAATAAATGATCCATTCAGAACTTTTAAACGATTTTGTGTAAAAGTAACTCAATTTTAACAGTATCCAGCAATTTTTCAGAATAGTCCTTTACGTAGTAGGTACTGTATCCGTCATTGACTTTTTCCAAAGCTAAGTAAACATAGCACACAAATCTTCTAAAACACATAAGTTATTTTATGTAGGTAGATTAGATTTTATATAAGCTGCAAAGTTATACTTGATGGATGCACGAGTACTTCACAAATTAATTAATCTCTAGAAACTACTATGCGAGTACCTACATATTCTATACTAGCTGACCCGCGCAACTTCGTTTGCGGCACATGAGAGTTAGAAAAAGAGTATGGTATGGTATTAATGTTTTGAGTAATATAATGTTTCCCGTCGCATTTACTCTCGTCGCGCCTAGTCCCGTCGCGTCGCTTATATACTTTAGAGCTGACCCGCACAACTTCGTTTGCGTCACATGAGCGAGAAAGACAGAGACGTAGTATTAATATTTAAGGTGATATAATGTTTCCCTTCGCATTTACTCTCGTCGCGTCGCTTATATTCATTAGAGCTGACCCGCACAACTTCGTTTGCATCACATGAGATTGAGAAGGAGAGAGGTGTGGTATTAATATGTAAAGTGATATAATGTTTCCCGTTGCATTTACTTCCACCTGTCCTTTCTTTGGTACGGAACTTATGTGTGTCCGACTCGCGCTTGGCCGGTTTTTATCGTTCAGTTGATTGGCTACCACTGCAGACCACGTTTACCTACTCCCGTCGCGTCGCCCGTACTTCAAATCTTATTAAAAGGGGTTATTGTAAGTGAACCTTAAAAGATAGGCAAATGCTGTTGACGACATTATTTTTATTTTGTAACTTTTAAAGGGAAACATTTTTGTAATACAAAACTTTCACGTAACTTTAACCATTTACGCAACGTACGCAGTGGAAGCTCTTAAAAGAAAGAAATTTTCCCCGTTCTCGAAACATTATTTATGGCTGCTCCGCTCCTATTCACATTAGCGTGATTTTATATCGCCATTAGCCATCCTCAATAAATGGACTATTAAACTGTAAAATAATTTTCGAAATGCAACCAGTAGTTTCTGAGATCCTAGGACAAACAAACTCTTTAGTTTTATAATATTGTGAGCGAACCTTACGAAACAGACAAATTAGGTTATTGTGAGCGAACCTTAAGAGATAAACATATGCTGTCGCGGACTTCTTTTTAGAACTTTTTAAGAGAAACAATATTGTAAAACACAATTTTTACGTATCTTTAACTATTTACGCAGCGTACGCCTCGGAAGCTCTCAGACGGTATAAATATTCCCCGTTTCCGAAACATTATTGATTGCTGCTTCGCCCCTATTCGTCTTAGCGTGATGTTATATAACCTATACCTAGCCATCCTCAATAAATGGACTATGAAACTGTAAAAGAATTTCATAAATCTAACCGGTAGTTCCTGAGATCCTAGCGTTCAACCATACAAACAAACAAACAAACAAACTCTTCAGCTTTATAATATTAGTATAGATAGGTACCATAATTGTTGTTATGTTAAGATAAATTTAATTAAAAACCTTTTACTGGTGTCTCTCCCAAGCAAGGGGGGATACAAGGACTACGAAAGTCCCGATATCTCCCCCAGGGTGCTGACCGGGGGAGACACGAGTCCTTCAAATATAATTTAAATACTTGTACTGATGTCTCCCCCAGCTAGGGGGAACACCAGGACTGAAAAGGTCCTATTGGCTACCCCAGGGGATCGACTGGGGGAGATACGAGGCAGCACTCAGGGGTGTGATGTGCGATTTACATCTTAACTGGTAAACAAAAATATTTCGTAACGTAGAAGATAATTATGATGTAGAGTAAGATACTTAAATATAAACATACGACAAAAATACCTGAATGAATGTTGTAAGTAAATGAAGTTTTGAATAAACACATTAAACAAAAACTATAAAAAAATTAGGTATTACACTACAAAAAATTCATAAATAAGAATATGTACCGATTCCGTTGTAGAAATAAATTAAAATATTTTAAAATTAAATAGTGACTTTAGATCAAAGTGCTTCTGGCTAGTCCTAAGGAGGTATGACGACAGCTTGGAAATTGGTTATACTAAATTGGCATTAATGTAAAACAGTGAATGATGGATGATCTATTTGCTTCTTAAATGGTCGATGTTACAGTTAAAATACATTATCGTACATATATCATATTTAGTGTATATTTTTATAATAATGAATTTATTACGAGCTATAGACATGTTAATTTTACAAACTGGAATGATTGTTGAATCTTTAAGGTGAATAAAATATGGGTACCTATTTAGATAGACAAACTTCATATTCAAAGCCATTGGTTGGCCGTTAAAAGTAGCTCTACAGTGGTGCATATTCGAAAGCACTCATCTACATAGTAGACGCTGCATTGCATATTATTATACTCTACGAAGCTTATTGTTTGTACAGAATCAATGCCCTCTGAAAGCGTCGTCTCTGCACGACCCAAGTTATTTTTTTAAAATGATGAGGTGCTTAGTTTAATTCCTAAACATTAATCTGAAAGTGCTACAAGCCCGAAATAATGATAGGTACCTATTTAGCAATTTCCTTTAGGATTTGTTGGAAAAAATCACTGGCATTCTAAATTTAGTTTCACGTAATAATCGATCCGTTGAGTCATCCGATATCTTGTTTAATTTTTGTTTATTTCTTTCTCTTTAATTAGCTTTATTCTCTCTCTATTTTTAATTTCACACCAAATGTGATAACTACAAAAGTTTTTAGAAGTAAATAAAATAATAAATAATTAAAAAATGTTAAATATTAATTCCTTATTGTCCTACAATTTTCACACCGCTAAAAACTACTTTTTTCAATCTAATCGTCAACTATGTGTTTCGAAAGCGCCTGACTGAACTTCCAGTCGCTCTTTGCTTATAGCTTATGACATTTGCTTAGTATGAGCTCAGAGCTAGAGCTCTTTGTAGGGCCTCTTTACTTTACAGACGGAGCCCATAGAATATAAGTTTGTATGAGTACACTATCTGTTTTGCCGAAAATTGTAGGATGATCCTAACTCTATCTTCTTTTTCACTATCCGACTTCATGAGAACTCTGGTAAAAACTGAGTTATATCAAAAGAGTTCATGATTATAAGAAATTAAATCTCAACGAAGCGTTGAAATACTGTTTTCCTGATTAATATTAAATGCAAAGTATCCGACTGTTAATATCAACCATGCACTGTAACGAATAAACATATCAAACAATTCCATCGGACACGCACTTTATGGAAACTTATTTTAATATTTTAAATAGATTAAAAATAAATAAATCAAAACTATTCCTCATCACATTTTATTGCTAGCTATGTTATTTATAAGTATACAAGTTCATGTATCGCATAACATATATAAAGATTAGAGACATAGGTACAACACAATGAAAATGATTGAAAATTATTTAAAACATTAAAATACTTATATCACTAGAATCGACTTTAGTATGATCGATTTTCCCAAACGTCTACAGTATAAGGTTCTTCAAAAGGGGTCTTAGAAGGTTTTAACAGGGTCAGCAGCGCGAGTGTAGCGCCTCTGGTGTTGCAAACGTCCATAGGCAGCGGTGACCACCGGTACATCTGGAGGGCCGTATGCTTGTCTGCCACCATGGTGTTATAAAAAAGAATTATGGTTTTCAACTCCGAGTCAAAAATCTCTAAGACTCACTGAAATTCTTCATCTAGTAGCGAATCACCTGGCGATCACGAATTCAAACGGCGGCGCAGTCTCTTCCAACGAAACCAAAAAGTCTATCTAAGGCCGTTTCTAGCAGCAAAACTAGCAAACAGGGGGGCTACAAATACATGTAAGGTTAGGGAGCTGAA
The DNA here is from genome assembly GCA_933228765.1 of Miltochrista miniata. Taxonomy (NCBI): domain Eukaryota; kingdom Metazoa; phylum Arthropoda; class Insecta; order Lepidoptera; family Erebidae; genus Miltochrista; species Miltochrista miniata. Next base: position 9,404,279 of record OW121753.1, read on the forward strand.
GTTTTGCACTAAGAATTCGCTAATAATAAGAATCATCATCATAAATATGACATCTAAAACAAATTAAAGACTTTGTTCAACAACAACAAAAGATCATAAGACGGCGGTGTGAGTTCCGTTAAGCGTCGATACTTAACGGAACTCACACCGCCGTCTCTGAAAACTCATTGTTCAAGTGCACGAAGTCTTAAAACAGGTCTAGATATCAAATCTTTATGAAACATCAATAGCTGACCCCACATACCACAAGAAAAGGCAACATTTATTTTTATTTTACTGTTGTCGATATTATTGGACAACTAGCTAACCCGCAGCACTTCGATTTTTTGACTTATGAGAGAAATGGAGAGAGCGTAGCGTGTAGTTTAGGGTATTACATCACACAAGACAAGCATTAACAGCGCTAGTGAAGATAGGGGTACCTCAAGGTGCAATATTAGGACCAATGTGGTTTTCCTTATAAATTCGTAACACATAGACGGACTTTTGCATCGTCCCACCTAGCCATCGGCATCAGTGATTTGTGACGGGAAGTGGATTCATATTACTAAGTGGACAGCAAAATATTCATGATGACTGTGTAAGATGTTTTGGTTTTAACACTGACGGCGCGGCGACTTCGGCCTGTAACCAGCTAATTGCTTATATTATTCAAGTTTTTTTTCTGTGATGACCTAGAAAAAGAATACACAGTACCGTGCAATCTATCTAGTGCTAGTCATATGAAAATCATGTTATCCCACATTAATTCAATAAATCATGCTACGATGCCTTTTAAGTGTCTACTGAATATTAGGTATATCGATGTTTGATTCAGAGTAGTCTGACAAGTTACAGTGTATAATTAAAGCACAAAAGAAAATTATCATTGTAATCGATTTAGATGAAACCAATTTTCTCGATCGATCGATCGAGCAACAATCTTAAATGTTTGTTGAATTGCATAGAAATTATGATCAGGTAAAGTCATCTGCAAAGCGAATGTAAACAAATGTCGTGATCTTGAGTGCTTATGATGTTATTATCAGTACGTTGTATAGAGAAAATTAATTGTAACGTGATAAATGTGTACGTATTCTAAAGGTACTATTATTGGCATAATAGTAGATACAACTTTTCTTCGATTGTTATACAAATTTCCACAATACATAGCCAAGAATTATAAAAAAACTACATTACAATGGCAAGGAATGATAAAAAGAGCACTGCTCATAAAAATGATAAGCAGCGTAAGTACTCACCCTTCAGGTTCTCTACGATGGGTCTCCGACTATTGTTTAGACAGATCTTATCAATATGTGAAGTTTTATTTAAGTACCCATTCATTATAAATAAATTTTACTGCCTTGTTAAAAATTACATTTTCGACACGAAATCACAATAAATTCGAAATGCTTTTCTGTTTTAGGACCGTTGTGGTTTATGTATCTGTCTAAATAATATTAGTTTTAACATAAATATAAGTAAGCTAAAGGTTTTGTTCACTAGCGTTATTTATCTGTCAATAAAACGTTATCAGTGATTTGAATATAAAATATTATTTTTGTGTTTTAGTTTTAACACGATGGCTGTGTTTTTACATAAAAGAGCACATTTGAATGCCCGTAAAGTTGTATCAGCCTTATAGATAAGTATTAACAACGCTTGCTCGATGCTGAATGTAATGGACTGCGGAGATGATCAAGCGACTTGACTAAAGTCTGTTGAAATGTGAATGAAAGTAGCTTCAGTGTGCGTGTTTTCTTAGCACATGTTTTCTGGTAGTACTATAGATTTAGAATTTTCGCTACTCGGTAGTACGACGGGCAAGAAAGATGTGCATCGACGTGTATGTCACACGAGACTTGTCAAATCTCAGTACACGACTCTTTCAAACTACATCGAATTTAATTCCTATCAGTTTGTTCTTGTTTATCTACATTTTAATGGTGCTTCCCATTACTATATCAAAGTAGAATCACGAGTACCACAATTCTAAGAATTTGTAAATTTACCCTAAATTGTCATTAAAATTCTAATGTCTTGTAAATAATCTTGCATTTGTATTCTTGCAACTTACTGTTTTTAAATTACCTACTTTAAACTTGGATTTATATCAAGAGTGTGTAGTAAGAAAATGTATTAAGGTTGAAATTAATGTATGATAATCAGTATTATTGTTCAGAAGCTTACTGTCATATGTTAAACCTATGATGTCATGGTAAAGGAATTCCAAAAGTACTCAGCTTCATGACTTGAAACGTTTTGTTCTTCTTTTTATAGCATCACCATCTAGCTTACAATATTATATTAAAATAGGATTATAATTGCTTCACTGATGAGAACATGTCTTAGCAAATAAATCATTACAAGACTCATCTCGATGTTAGGCACTGAATATTAGTGCCAAGTAAGTTAAGTTGTTATTTGAAGTTCGTACTTACTGTTTTGTAATTTAGTAAGTATGTCCGTAATTTTATTTATGTAACAGATTAATCATAGATGTCTCAATCTCTCAGCAAATAGCAGCTTAACATGCATAAGAGTGATTTACAAACAAAAGAGAGTAAAGAAAAAAGCTATTTTAATTATTGACCTCTCTAGTTTTATTTGTAGAATATTTTGACGATCCTAACGGTTGATGATTGTTTAATTGTTGTTTAAAATGAGTGATCAGAATGAAGAAATTCCGAGTTAAGTGACCGGTTCGAGATATGTTTAAAAGAACTCGACAGAAAGAGTAAAAATAACATTATGGAATAGTAGTATATAATAGTAGTAAAGAGTAATAATAACATTATGGTAGTCTATACCTGTATTGTATTCGCAGATACAACTCGCTAATATGAACAAATTAACACACAGGGACTATGGTAGCAAGTGGGATTAGCGTTCTGATGATAATAACCAGGTTAACAAAAATAAATTAGGATTTGCAAATCAAAATATAACAATACTAGCAGTGCCCCGCAGCTTCGTCCGCGTAGAAGTCGTTATCGGGTAAAATCATTACCCTCCTTTGGCGCAGTCAGTTAAAAAGTATCCTATGTCCTTCCCTTGGACTCAAACTATATCTATACCCTGGTCATCAAAATCGGTTCAGCGGTTTAGGCGTGAAAACGAAACAGACAGACAGAGTTATGATGATTTCAAATTATAACATCCACACGTCGTCGTCATCATCGGATACTACACAGAGATCACGAAAGCCATGATTTAATAAAGAATTAGGTACTATTTAACTTTGAACTACTCTATGCTACGATTTGTTAGGCTATTGTTAGCCAGATTTGTTAGAAACAATTAGTACGAGTATCTTCTCGTGTATCGTGTTTACTTTGTATTTTTAACATTCTTATTTTTCAGTGCGGGGACTAACAGACTATTTGTTTTTAAATAAATTAAATGTGTTAAGTAGAGCTCCCCGATATGGTTTTCCCAAGTGAGTTATTTTTTTTTGATAATAATAATAATTTGATTTGTGTCTGAAAGTTTTTACAATAGTTTAATACCACTGGCTCCCAAACTAAGCCAATGGCTGTATTTTGGGACACAGTTTCGAGTTCGAAACGTCTATGGATCCTCTTTAGCTACATAAAGTCGCGTCCCTAATAATACAATTCTAATGTCTCTTTTTTAATCTCACTATCAGGAGCTACCGTAACGAATGACATAGATGCTCAAATTAATATTTTACAAAAATAAGCAAATAACTATGCATGCATTTGTGTTAATTGTACATGATAAGCTATTAAATAAATTGAAAATGCACACAATTGCATGTGCATTTTGTAATCCTATTAATGCCTTATTACAAGTACCATGTTCTAAGTTCGTGCCAATAATGACTGACATAAAAATAAAATAATAAAAAATCTGTAAAATTTTATTACTTTTTTTCATTATAATTTTAATAACGTCAGTCAGAAAACTTTAGTGTAAAAGCAAGCAAGTTTTTTATACATAATTATGTAATGTATGCTTCCAAAATAAAAAGACCGTAAGATATGCACTCTTAGAATTACAGCTTCTTTCATTATGAAAATCCTGTAGAGCCTATTAATCTATTAGTTATAACGTGAAAAACACAGAAAACAGAAAAAAGAACTCTTTTCTGATATCTGTGGTGAAAACCGAAAAATAAACAACCACGTTGTCCCTTTTATACTGTTATGGGTAAGTAAATAAATAAGGATTTGAGTAGTTACTGATAATTGATGATGAACTAGCTCTGGTTAAGTCTAGTGGCTAAGTAAATCAGGCTATTCTAACTTATCGTCAAGGAAGTAATATAAAATAGGAGGTACCTATGTATTTTTATAGGTTGATAAAACATGTCGTGATTGGTATTTTTTCACTCTACCAAAGAAGCAGACAAGCACCCCGACCCCGATCGAATATGATATCTGTAGCCTATGAACGTTATTTAGCAAGACTTGTATTGCCGCCCTATTTGCGTACCTATCGAAACGGATCGGGACAGGCTTTAGCTGTACTTTACTTCGATAATTAACCTAAGTAGTAGCAGAATCTCTGTAGACCTTAATAACCAACGATCCTAAATGGCTGCTATTAAAGTTACTGCTACCAAACTAATGAGTAAAATAATTAGAAGGTTGGTACTGTGACCCCAAATTACAAGAATAAATGATATCTTGTTAGAACGTTATGAGTTTCTCGAAATGTAGTATGATATGATAAAAATCTCAAGTAGGTCCTAACGAATGTTGATTATCTCTGATTGTAAGAATGGTACCTACCGCTAACTAATATACTTGGAAATGACCAGACTTTTCTCATAATTATCCTGGCATATATGATTTTTGTGTGCCAAGTCTCACATTAATGGTACAATGAATGTATATTCGAAAGAATGAACATACGACAGCTGTCATTTTGGTTAAATCCTTAGCTAAATGATATGCTGGTTCTGGTTTATAACTGTGTCGGCTGTCATCCTGATAAAGATCTTCATCTGATATGAATTTCATATTTGCTAGGGTCGTTTTTAACATAATGCCAAATGCAGGATGATAAACTGAATTAATGTCAGAGAGAAGGTTTTGCCTATCGATTCTAATATTATAAAGATTTCATTGTTTGTTGGTTTCTATGTTTGTATGTTTGTTTTTTTGCATTAAATAAGCTCCAAAACTAATAAACCGATTTTAAATCCGATTTCAATTGATTTCCCTAGTATTAATTTATTATGTAAACTTTGAAAAAGTAGGTAGTAGGTGAAGATCACTAAAACCTATTGGTGTGAGTTTATTGCATCTTCTTATATTTATTTAAAAACCTTTTTCTGTTAAATCCACGCAATAAACACGCATGAATTACACTTTTTTTTAGTTTGGTGAAGTAGAATCTGGGAAAGTATATGCTTTTACTGTAGGTTTATTGAAAGGATAAGACTGCACTGAACTCTTATTTAAAGATTGTAGACTAGAATTTTTGAATTTTTCTTTCACGAAATCATTAAGTTATTATGTCCACGACTCTACATTATTTAACAAGAATTTATAATTCACATAAGTATGCTTTTTTCCTTATTTTTGATTTTTTATAATATGTAATAATATTAAAGTAATGATATAGGAAGTACAATAAAGCATATTATAATCCTATTACATAATTTAGTATATAAGTAGGCACCTAATTACTGATGTGCGACTATTTTAAAGAGACTCAATTAAAATACCGTTAATTCTTATACATACGTAGTTATTTTAAATAGCTACTAGCTGAGGCGGCAAACATTATGCTGTCTTTTTTTTTCATTTAGGGGGATGAAAAAAATGATGTCCGATTCTCAGACCTACCCAATATGCACACAAAATTGCATGAGAATTGGCCAAGCTGTTTCGGAGGAGTTTAACTACAAGCACCACTACACGAGAATTTTATTTATTAGATCTATATTAGGCCTTATCACAAAGACTATCATTTTGTTTTTCAGTAATGCTTGGTATTTTTCCGTGAAGGACTGACCTCTCTTGGTCTAAGTGCTTACTGTTTTTCAAAAATAAAAGGCCCTACGACACTATCTAGCCTACAGAGTTACTATCATTATGAAAACCTGACTACAAATCCGGAAGTCAAGGATTCAATTCCTACCTAGAACAAATGTCTTTGTATGATAAGCATGTTAATTAGTACTCTGTGTAGGTGAAATTTATGTGTAATTAGTACAGGCCGTCATTCAGCGCAAAAGTAGCCTAACCCAGTGAGGTCGTTTTTAAATACGGTAAAATTTAAAGTTTGTTCGCTTTTGCGCTGCCGCCTCTGTGTATTTATAAATAATACAAGTATATTTAACAGATGTTTAGACTAAGTAATAAAATCTCACAAAATATTTATAATTATGCTTTATCCCTTTTTTAATACTTATAGTAAACAAAGTTTTTTCTATTGTTAGCATCATTTAAGTACCTAATATGTAGTATTAATCAACAATATCAGTCAGTGTATTCCCAAGTAAGTTATTTAGAAATTATCTTGTTATCATACGTAACCTTAACCTTCAGACAATGTCAACGGGTAACAAAGTATTGATCCAATTATCCTAATATACAATAGTTATACAAACAAACTCACCAAAACTCCAAAGAAACTGCAACAACACAAAGAACAATATAGCCGCCATTTTCACAACTATCACTGATGACTTCTGAATATAAAATCAAATGCAGAACTAACTCCGTTATTGGTACGGGTAATAGGTGTAATTAACGTATCGATACAAGTACGTGCCGGACGAGAGACCAGTGTGTTGTGATGCCCGATCCTCTGCGCATTAATAAATATACGTATTACATTCACTGCTTATCACTTAGGGAACTCAAGCGTTCCGTTCGAATATTAATTTTGTAGCGGAAAAATCGATCAGCTCACAGTAACGGAACAGTATTGTCAATTTTTCTTATTGATATTTGACGAAATTGTATCGGTCAGAAAATAGATTTTATTAGGTACAATATTTATAAGGCACTAGTACATGCAAGGAAAAAAATGAATTTTAATTTTATAAAGGAACATAGGTACGTGAAATTGAGAGGTTTTAATCTTAGATATACCTAGGTATATCAAAATAAACGTGTCCAATTCAAGTCGACTAAAACCACATTTTCATGGCTGTAACTGTATCAATGTGAAAGGAAACCGGATTTACCCTGAAAAAATCTCTGGAATCCTAAAACTCCCTCATTCACCAACCCGGGTAACCGTTTCCCGCGTTTACAATGTTCCGAGCTGTTTCTCAAACCTCTTGCAGGTTTGGTCGCTCGTAGAGGACGGAGATTGTTATGGGATCTTCGACGCACCTTAAGTGGCCGGCGCACCATTATCAGAAAAAGTTTTCTGTGGTTCTGTGCTACGGTGAGTGCTATTGGGAGTCCTGACCTGGCGACCTGGGTATCCTTCCGAGGGCTTTCACGGGGCTAACCTAACCGTAGGCTGTTAGACTGTTAGGTAGGATACGTGTGGTTTTCAGTCCGTAGGAGTCGGCATACCCAGTATCGCTGTAGGATTTTCCTCACGTTAAAAACGGGTAAGTGCGATAACTCTCTCGTATCTACCTTTTCCGTAGTTTCTTTTACATCGTTTTTGCAAAATAAGGTAGCGGAATTCGGCGCACACTATTTATCACTGTTATCAACTTTCCGCTTCTACTGTTATAATGAGACTCCGTCGTTACGCCATCCACAAAAGGTACGTCATCTGCCCCTTTATAAGCACTGTATCCTCAGAACAGCCAAAGCATCGGTGGCACTTGATAGTTGGTCCGGTTTTTTAAATTGGATCGCTGTCGCCTCTTTCCCTGAGTCAGTCATGACGGTAGAAAGAGCGCTGAGAGTGCGAAAGCGGGGTGGTGTCCCACTTCCTATTCTTCCTAAGGCACACACCTCGTGTTCCGGGGTCGCGGTCAGTGCAGTTTGGGGTATAAATTTTAGACTCCCAAAGTGGAGCCTGATGCAGGCAGCGCTTGTTGGGTTGCGGAAGTTGAACGTTTGCCTTTCCTATGACCAAACAAAAGCGGCAAGAAGGTACACTCCAGGGTTTTAGAGGGTATACCAATTTTGAGGAGACCCACGTAATGAATGTGCTCTTGTACAGTTTAAATTGTTAAAGATTATCCTGCATAGATAATTATAAACAACCACGTCTATAAAGTCGAAGAAGTAGAAATGTTACGTTACCTATTACCTACATATGAAAATCGAAAAATTTCTGTGCCTCTTCAAAATTCTTGAAATTTAAAATTAAAAGTTTTGGCTCTTTCGGCTCAAAAGGTTGCCGACCCCTGGACTAGAACGTTTCAGCAGGCCTCTAAATTGACAGCTAAAACCCCATGAATATAAAAATGACCAGTTATCAAATAACAATTGTTTGTCATATCTAAACAAAAATTTAAATAGAATAACCATTCAAATGTAAATACAGTGACAGCTCTATAACAAACCTTCATTGAATTAGCACCTAGAGCCCTACAAGGAGTGGTATCTGCCGTGTTTGTATGTCATTGACATTGATCACGGATATACCAATATGTATTGACTTCAAAAGAACATTATACTCATCACGGACCGATTTTCTTCAAGTTATTTATAGTTATTTATCAAATTCCATCTTTTTAGTACTAAGGAACTCTCAAACTAAGACAAACTAAACTGCAGGGCGGACTTTGCAACAGGTTCGAAAAATTAACGGCGGAACTGTTGTACAAGCCAGAGAACGTGTAGTGTAGGATTCGCTGTCATGTTCATGTAAAAGAGGTTGTACGAAATCGATGGAGAACTACTTATAAATCTTTGGGACAGAGATAGGGAACGAACCGTGACACGAGTGACACAAACTGTATTAGACCATAAAATCGAAAAACTCTTTTCCAACATCTCTGTTATAGACCAACCATCCATAAAAAAGTCAGTCAATGTTGGCAAAATTTTTCACCACACTCATGTATCTCGGTATTCTTATCGGGATTGTATATTATATTCTTATCATTTATACTTGCTGATCAAATCTATCAAGCTACTTTCTTTACAATTCATCAACGACGATACCACTTTCACTTCACTGATGTCACTCACAGTGCGTGTCTGCACGACTAGTTGAGTCTATCTTCCTTTAGTACCTACTATAAGAAGATAGACTCAACTATGGACACATAACTATGTGTCCACAGCTCCTTCACCCACTACGGCAGTGTCACAAGGGGAAAGAATGGGGTCTTTATATAAAGTATGATAAGGAGAAGACCATCTAAGTGCACTATTTTTTTTGTTGATAATAAACCTATCACTTCACAGATAAGCTTTTTGTTAGCTCTTGATATTATGTATGGAGCCTATTTCTAAGTTAATGAAACTAGTGCCATTTATACCTAGTTTAATGTTCGATGTGCAAAGAAACAATGAAGTGCATACTTTTGGTCTAAAGCGTCTATTTTGTAAAAACTTCTACAAAAACAGCGGTTGTAGGAATAACCATAAATAAATGATTTATCAGAATCGAACCGTGTTTTTAATTAATCCACATTTAATAAAACATGAGAATTAACATTCTCTATTTGGTTTATGGTTTTCAATTATAACTCATGAACTGTGTCAACTAATCAATAATACCACAAAGTTTTGAAACCGTTGCTCATTACTAGATTATTTATTTATTTTGTTCGTAACTATGTCACAAATACCTACTCGTACTCCTAGCCAGTTTTTACTATTTTGTTACAAAGGACTTAATGCCGCAGTTCTAGGGGCATTCAAGGGAGTAACTGGGTCTTTGAGAATATCGGTGGGTAGAAGCCAACGTAGGGTTCGATCAAAATGACTCCAACATTCAAGTCTCGGTGATGTGAAATTCATGAGGACTAAGACAGTCTTTCCATTAAATAACCTCCATAATACGATGAAATATTTTTAACGAAGATGTATTTTTTGACGTGTGGAAATCACATTAGGATTTCCTAGGATTTCCGACAGAATTCGGCTACCACTGTGGCCTCGGGTCCTAACGTGCGTTTTTGGAGGTTGGTCTGGCCGCTAACTCGTTTCCTGGGCCGAGAGACGGTGATGTAAGGAACAGATTTTGTCCATGTCCATAATCTCTGTCTGAAGTTGGTTAGCAGCTGTCTACTTTCCACCAAGAATGATATTTAAAGCCACCTTTTCATTTCTCTTATATGAGTAGAGGAAAGATACTGTTACCCCTACGATGCAAAACACAATCAAGAAATCTTAGTATGTATGATTCATGGCTCTCAATATTCATAAGTGTTAATTACTCATACCTCCTAAAACGATTTGTGGGTTAATGATTTTTCATCACTATTTGTGGTACCTAAGTGATTAAATAAAGATTTATAGAATATCTGGTAAGTATCTACTTATATAAAAAGTGTCTATAGTATTTATGTAGGCTGACTCAAATGTTTTTTTTTTTGCATCCGATGACTATAAGGGTATAGATTGGAAAGTAATACCTGGATAAGTAATTCATTTTCTTATAGATTCTTACCCGAATGTTTTGAGCGGCACGAGCCAGTTGAGAGAGAAAATTAATTCAGTTCATTCATCCTACTCGCATGTACCAATCAAAAATAACGGCAATTATAGTTCTATGTGGTAAGAAAATAAATTCTGGCAGACAGCAAATGTATGTAAAGTTTAAGTTAAAACTTCATAGGCGTGATGTGTCAAAATATATGAATATTTGGATTATTCCACTATGATGGATTACTCAGATAAAGTACCTAATTAATCTACGAGTAATACCAGAGAGGTGGCTTGGGAAATGAACGAAATGGGCAGCAAAACAGGCGATTGGATCGCGCTCGGCATAGCCGGCGTCCCTCACAAGAAAATAATAAATAATAGGTAAGCCTTAGATTAAGAAGTTAATTCTGATGGCAGATATATTTTATACTTCTAGCGGGGAAAATCGTTACCTAAACAGAAAAAAATATCATAGGTGAAATTACTATTATCAAAGATAATATAATAGTATTACACACACTTACTATTATTTCGTTTTCACGACCTGCTGGCTGATGTACCTCCTTATAATTAGTTCTTCTCTCATCTCTCATTGATTCATGTCTATCATATTCAGAGTCTATCTATCTCATAGTTTATTTTTTGTTTACGTTATGAATCGAAAGAAAAGGTGTTCATGATGAGTTTGTAGCTACCTGAGATGCGCTCTGTGAATCTTTTCTTAATAATAAACTCAAGAGAAAGAAGTGTGTGGATGTTTAGGTATTACTCTTTCACGCTGACTGAAATTTGGTATAGGCGTAGATTTTAGAGTAAAATATAGGCAATATCTCACGTCACGCTGTCGTCTAGGGCCTGCTTCTGTAAGGACGGTGTGCTGGCACTCGGCCTTGGCTTCCCGGTGTATTCGCCACCGATACTTAACGAAGCTTCCGTGCCCGGTAAGTATCTGTGGCAGCCGGTAGGAGAGAGCACCGTGTCTCCTCTCCAGCCACTCGTCCATGACCGGTCTGACCGCCGCTATTGTGGAGAATCCCCCTTTCGGTTGCTCAAGCCGCACCTTCCATGTCTTCACGGTATCTTGGTGGAGATAGGACAGTCGAACCTCGATTTCTCGAGACGCAGGCCTTCAGCTCCGCTCGAGCGCCACCTTGCGCCATTTAAATAGTGACGCAAAGGCTCTCGCTTCCAGATCCCATGGAGGGGTCCCGTCTAGGAGACATACCGCCTCATCCGAGATCGTGCGGTTATTACCCTCTAACCGCGAGAGTGCGGCTGGTGCGGCTGATGCCCTCAGTTTTGGGACCAAACTTCGGAAGTGATATCATTAGTTCTACCGGCCATCAAGTACGAGCCCCAGATACTTCATCGCGGGCTCGATGCTGACGTTGACGCCCCCTACCTGCAGGCTGGATCCCGCAGGGGGCCCTGGCCGAGGTCCGTGAAAGCACAGAGCCTCGGATTTGTGAAGGGCGACCTCAAGACCCAGCCGCCGTATCCGAACTACGAGTTGATCTTTTTTTTTCTTAATACCTACCAATCAATTTGCATGTAACTACTCTGAATTAACATTCAAAAGATCAGTCCATCGATTAATAAATATTCGAAGAATCATTCAATCGAAGCAGCGTTTGGCGAAATATATAAACTCTATTCACACAATCTTTCAGGCGATATTCCAATGTCTCTCTAAACTGAAATAGGAAGTGGGAATTGGGCACCGATTTTAACGCGCGCGAAGCCGCGGGCATCGTCTAGTAAAAATATAAAATACTAGCGGACGTCACGCGGTTTCACCCGCGTAGTTCCCGTTCCCGTGGGAATACGGGAATGAAATATAGCCTATGTTCACCGCAAAGAGTGTAGCTTTCCAACAGTGAAATAATTTTTCAGATCGGTCCAGTAGTTCCGGAGCCTATTCGTTACAAACAAACAAACAAAAAAACAAAAAAACAAAAAAAACAAAGAAACAAAAAAGCAAAAAAACAAATCTTTCCTCTTTATAATATTAGTATAGATGTAAACACTAAAATCATTACAAAAAGTCTTAATTAGGTAATTAGGTAGTAAAACATGAAACACGGGGCTATTGCGTCTCAGCACCAAAAAAAATGAAATATGGAACGCTTAAATTCATATGAAAACTCTTTAGTTTAAAAGTGGCTTGATACAGAGACGAGGTTATATTCCAAAATCGAACAGGCTGGTAATGTCAGATAACAAAAAGGCACGTTTAAAAATAATAGAAAACAAAAGACGGTATTTTTATTTGAGGTTCTTATTTGGTTTTGTTTAGCGTTTTTAAAATTAATGTTTCCAAATTTTATTAATATTATCTACTTTGATAAGAAATGTCAACAAAATAGAGATGATAATATTGATACACTATTGACTCCAGAGTTTATTAAACTGAGATGCAATAATCTACAATTAAGAAAACCAAAAGGTGAGAATTTATGCAGCCTGTCAGCCTGTATAATTTAGATTTAATTTATACTCAAGTAGACTCTAGTGATGATGGCCGTTTGCGGTGTATATGAGCTTCGGAAGAAACATTATTCCGCTTTTACAGGCTGGTAACATGTAGCTGATGTAGTCAATAAGCCAAGTGGGAGGATTTTTTTTCAAGACACCAGGTAAGTATAAAAATTTCATGCAAATAATAATAATAATACACCGGGTATTCACAACGTGTCTGTCAGTTGAATATTGGTAATATTGTATAGGTACTTAATATGAATGTTTAGAATGCTTTTGCCTATCACCTGGGAAAAAGGTGTGATTATATTATCGGTCAACGTGAATGAATAAATTTTATTTTAATAGCCATAGCCAATTACCGGAGCGGCTGGAAGGGGTCCTGGACTCCTTGTTCCCGTCGAATGCGGAGGAACACATTCCTCCGCGCATGGCTCCGTCTCAGGCGCCCAACGCGGAAGGCAGAGAGAATGACGTGCCCATAGTCACCGAGGGTGAGTTAGAGGCGGCTGTACTACGGCCTAAATCCCGCAGAAACACCGCCCCTGGACCCGACGGCATTCCAGGCCGAGCGTGGGGCCTGGCTCTCGAGGAGCTTGGGCCTCGACTTATAGGTCTTTTCAGCGCATGCCTCGAAAAAGGCCAGTTTCCCAAAGCCTGGAAAACAGGGAAACTGGTCTTGATTCGAAAGGCGGGGCGGCCGGCAAACTCCCCATCAGGGTACCGGCCGATCGTGTTGCTCGACGAGGTGTGCAAGCAACGCCTCGTCGGGCACCTAACACGAGTGGGGCCTGATCTGACTGATAGCCAGTTTGGCTTCCGTCAGGGGCGCTCCACCGTGGACGCGATCATGCGCATTAGAGGCCTGACGGAGGAAGCAGTCTCACGGGGTGAGGTGGTGATGGCGGTGTCTCTTGACATCGCCAACGCCTTCAACACCTTGCCCTGGAGCTGCGTTAGGGAGGCGCTTATTTACCATGGAGTGCCTCCCTACCTCCGTCGAATTGTCGGGGCCTATCTCTTCGAGAGGGCCATTACTTACCCGAGCTGGCTAGGGCCGGGTCGGCGTGATGTGTCGTGCGGTGTTCCACAGGGATCGGTATTAGGACCACTCCTGTGGAACATCGGTTACGATTGGGTGCTGCGGGGTCCATTGCTTAGAGGGGTCAGCGTAACGTGTTACGCCGACGACACCCTCGTTACGGCGCGGGGAGCAACGCACAGTGACGCAGCACTAAAGGCCATGGCAGGGGTTGCTCAAGTCGTGGCTCGGATTCGGCGGCTGGGTCTCGAGGTCGCACTTCATAAATCTGAGGCTCTGTGCTTCCACAGACCTCGGATGGGGCCACCTAAGGGATCCAGCCTACAGGTAGGGGGCGTCAGCATCGTCATCGAGCCGAAAACACCGGGAAACCACGGCCGAGTGCCAGCACTGCGAGGACCGCAGCGATGACACGGCGCTCCACACGCTGGTAAAGTGCACGGCGTGGGCGCAACAGCGCCAGGTCCTCGTAGTGGGTTTGGACGTGGACACTCTCTCGCTCGAGACCATGGTGCGAGCCATGCTCTCCAGCGGGAGTAAGTGGGACTGCGCCGCCTCCTTCTGCGAGCAGGTCATGCTCGTGAAGGAGGCGGCGGGACGGTACGGGAGATAACTCTCCCACCCGAATTCCGCAGTCGGCGGCCTGGGCGCCGCCGACGTGTCTTCGCCGAAGACTATCGGCCACCATGACCGCGGGCCTGAGGACGGTGAGAGGGCGGCTCACCGTCTTTACAGAAGCAGGCCCATGACGGCAGCGTGACGTGAGCAATTCACGCTCGCCCCCCCTTAGAAACGGGATCACACCCAAAACCCCCCAAAGACGCGGGATTGCACCCAAACCACCCCCTGGGCGAGGCCGCAGTGGCGGCCGTGGGTCTGTTGGGAGTTCTGGGACATCCTTCCGAGGGCTTCCCCGGGGCTCCCAACCACAGGCTGTTGGGCGTGACGTGAGGTTTTTTAGTCGGTAGGAGTCCAGCATAACATTCATGAGGACTTTCCCTCACGTTAAACAAAAAAAAAAAGAAATAAGTCGCGTGTGGCGACACGGGGTCCCGTGTTGCGACGGTAAAAAGTACAAAATGTGTAAATTTTGTACTCTTAGTAAGTTTGTACCCTCGGGAGGGAGGGTATCGTAAGAGGCGACTATGGGAACACTTTCGCAAAAATATCCATTACGTAGAGAAGGAAAACTCGAAATGAAACCCGGTCATCAGTAAAATGACAATCCTTAAAACAAGTTGAAGGCCTTATGGGCGGCTTAAAAGACTTCGATTGTGGGTCGCGGCGACCTGCGCCTGTGCATTTCAACACGGTAATAGGCTCACCACCTATTACGTAGGACATAAAACTATAAGGTGAAATGTGGGCGCATACTATGCCTCTGCCTACCTCTTCGGGGATAAAGGCGTGACTATATGTACGTATGTATTATCGAAATAAGATCTGACCTATAATATGTCCTCAGCTCAAGATACGAGCTAGCCTTGGCCTGACCCAAGATGTTTCTCTATAATTTAATATCTCTCTCTATAATTTTAATCTGTTAGTGCTGTCTTTATCTTAATTACGTTAGGTATGTACATTTTGCATAATAAACTAAACTAGATAAGTATAATATGTATATTAATAAGTGAAGAGAAAACTTTGGTACACTTTTTAAGGGCTTTCGCGAACGGATGAACGTGAAATTTGACGCAGGAAAAGTACATACTTACAGCTATTTTTATTGAATTACCATTGAATTTTGACGGCCTTTGGTCTCTAGTATAACTTACACAGGGTAGGAAAAGGTAAAGCGACAGCAAAGCAGGTGAAAGAACTGCAGACTGCAATTCCACCTAATGACTCTTTTTGAAGCTGAAGGTTGAATCTGATGAGTTTTGAAGCGAGAGTGTTCCCTTAGTTGCTCTTACCACACCCTCGGAATGTATTGGGGTGGTGACATTTTGTACTCTTACCCGTCACAACACTGAACCCCGTCGCGACACGGGGTTCACGGGCAAACAAGATTAGTTAGACTATTTTATTCCAAATTTTACAGAGGTATTTTTAAAGATGAGTAGATGAGAAAAGTATGAGTAAACACGTGTTTCAGTTTTTTTTCTGGAAAATTCACCTCCTAAGAGGGGGAAAAGTCCACAATAGGGTTGATAGCTCGAAATATCAATATGGGTATCGTTTTCATAGTACTTTGAGCCGCTACTTACAAAAATTGGCTCAAAATTAAAATATCACGTAGTCGACGTGAACTGCGGCCCCTGGCGAGGAATGCTAATTACGAAGATAGCGGAGATTATAAAATTGAACGGTTATACACGCTGATTTACAGCCAAACGTTATTCAGACTTTTGAGAGTGCGATCCCTTAAAGTAGTTATAAGATTGCAAATACCTTCTAATAATTGAACAGTACACAAACATACCTACTACTAACTAAATTACGGGAGTAAACGCAACGCGACTGGTAAATGCGACGGGAACGGGTGATGAAAAAAGGATTTCTACGCAGGCGGAGCCGCGGGAAACAGCTAGTAATACCACATAATTAATTGATTTATTTAAAGGATGGAATTTAAAGACGGTAGTTGGAGGTAAAGTACCCTTAATATTGATGATGGCATTTTTTGCTGAAAGGAAACATTTCTTTATTTTCAAAAGTAAGTAAAACTTCATTTAAAGATTTTTGAAAAAACATCTGCTTGAGCCGGGAATCGAACCTGGAAGATGTGAAAAACAAAACATCCTGTATTTTATGATACCAACCGAAAGGGTCATTAATAAGGAACAATTTCTTTTAGGCAACATAGTATCTTAAATTAAAGGAAGACCAAGTAAAATATGTTTTTATTGTAAAGCTTACTCACTATCTAAAAAAAAACAGTCTTATTGAGAAAATCCTACTTTTTTTTGAAGATGGTTGGTGAAGTAACCGGAACGAATATTCTCACTCACAGAAACTAGAACATTTTCTTAACCAACCAGAAAACCAAAAGATAAAAAAAACAGTCTAATTGAGAACCTCCTGTTCTCCATTAGACTGTTTTTTTTCTTTAGATAATGAGCAAGCTTAACAATAAAACATATTTTACTTGGTCTTCCTATAATTTAGGATACCATGTTGTTTGAAAGAAATTGTTCATTATTAAATATTCTTTCGGTTAGTATCATAAAATTCAGGTTCTTTTTTTTTTCAGATCTTCCAGGTTCGATTCCCGGCTCAAGCAGGTGATTTTTCAAAAATCTTAAAATGCAGTTTTACTTACTTTTGAAAATAAAGGAATGTTTCCTCTCAGGAAAACTTGCCATTATCAATATTAAGGGTTCTTTACCTCCAACTACCGTCTTTAAATTTCATCCTGTATATAAATCTAAAACCGTGATAAAGTATTTTTGTCCATCTGGCTTGTTCTACAGCTGATACTGTGCGTCGGTGTGCGTCTCTTCCGCCCGGGTTACTTAACTAGTGTTCTTTGTGTACATATCGATTTTGCCTCTTGTTTATTCAATTTTTTTATACCAATAGGGTGGCACACAGGCATACGGCCCACCAGATGTACTGGTCTCCGCAACCAATGGACGTTTGCAACACCTACGCTCGCGCTGCCTACCTTGTAAATTCTAACACATCTATTAAATACTCTGCTAAAATCTTAGATTAAAGAATGAACTCCCTGCCTCGGTTTTTCCGAATGCCTGCTACTGTATCAGGATTGGTATCAGAGTCGGCAGTATGAGTGTGACATACTTAAAATTTAAAATACCACGCCTTGGTAGGTATAATGTGAAGAGACATGACAAATAGAATTTTTACAATTTCTTTATAATGACCAATTAGTTAGTTATGAAATTCGTTTCTACTGTCATCAATCATTTCAATACATTGCCTTAAATAAGATTGTCTTAGAACCTGAAGATGTAGAAGTAAGGCCTAATAATGACTAGTCTAAATGCAACGTTTTAACTCTCGGGCGTTTCGACAAGATCGGAGTTTGGGTTGACCCTTGGTCACAGGAACTAATAATGTAATGTAATGAAACTGATGTTATATGTCATTAATGTCATCAGGTTAATCAATAAGTAGTTAGCGGGATATTTTATCAATTATCGTAGACGTATTCTCCTAATTAAGTGTGCATTAGATCAGCAATTAATTTCCTAATTACAATATAATATCAATTATGCCTGTGAAAACCCTAAGAACATCAACGGACCTCTTTTTATATAGGTTCGAATTCATTGAAGGAAACAAAATAAAACCGGCCAAGTGCGAGTCGGACTCCCGCACGGAGGGTTCCATACCAAAAAACAACAAAAAGTCGTACCTATTTGTTGCATGGGAGCCAGGGGGGCTCCCATTTTTCTTTTTATTTAACGAGATGGAAAATCCTTAATGGATGATATTCCGGACTCCTACCGACTAAAAAACCCCACGTAACGGCCAACAGCCTACGGTTGGGAGCCCCGGGTAAGCTCTCGAAAGGATGTCCCAGTAAAGGTCCATTTTGTTTTAATTTTTTTTTTTTTTAAATACACTGCTCGATATTCTGTGAGTATTTCAAGCGTCTACTGGTTGCCCTCATTACCTATTAACACAGAGCAACGCGCGCCTTAGACAGTTCGCGCTGCTCTATAGTGTTATACAACGCGCGTCTTTAGACAGTTCGCGTTGCTCTATAGTGTTATACAACGCGCGTCTTTAGACAGTTCGCGCTGCTCTATAGTGTTATACAACGCGCATCTTTAGAAAGTTCGCGTTGTTCTATAGTGTTATACAACGCGCGTCTTTAGACAGTTCGCGTTGCTCTATAGTGTTATACAACGCGCGTCTTTAGACAGTTCGCGTTGCTCTATAGTGTTATACAACGCGCGTCTTTAGACAATTCGCGTTGCTCTATAGTGTTATACAACGCGCGTCTTTAGACAGTTCGCGCTGCTCTATAGTGTTATACAACGCGCGTCTTTAGACAGTTCGCGTTGCTCTATAGTGTTAACTATCCTTGTATAGATCCTCTACGGTTGGTACAGTATATATTTCAAAAAGAGTTTGTTACCTGTATGTTTAATTTCTTTTTCATAATATTAATGACATCAAATGTCATCAATATTCTGAAAATGATGACATTATAAACACGATATCTACGTCTACAACATAAATTGTGTGTTTGTACGTTAATTGTTTATACTGAAGAAAAATCTAAAATATGGACGATTTGTTTACTATTTCCTATTAAACAGCTATCTTTGAATATTACATCTACCTAAAGTAATCTCCTGAAGGCGTTGTTAACTTTTTAAAGAAAAAATATTTACGATGAAAGTCGAAAAATAAGTTAGTATGTGACCCGTATAATGTTCAATCATGGCGACACGAAATTAATTTTATTGAGCAAGATTTGATTATGCTATACCTCCTATAGTATTCATTTAATTTGCATGGTGTAAAGGGAATAAATGATCTTAACGAAATGTTCAAATTAACTAACGTATTTAAATTAAGAAGGATACCTTACAACCGAATATATTAGACAAAATCGCTAAAAAACAAGTTTGTTGTATGGAAGCCCCCCTTAAATATTATTATGTTTTTGTTTTCAGTATTTGTTGTTATAGCGGCAACAAAAACACATAATCTGTGAAAATTTCAACTCTCTAGCTATCACCGTTCATGAGATACAGCCTCCTGACGGACAGACAGACAGACAGACAGACAGACAGACGGACAGCGAAGTCTCATGAATAGGGTTCCGTTCTTTACCCTTTGGGTACGGAACCCTAAAAAGAACTTTTCCAACAAGTGAACTGCAAGTTTGGGCTTTTAGATAATAAATGCTTAGTAACAAATAAAATACAGTCGATTTGAGATACTCCTTTTTTTGAAATCGGTTGAACCTCATCTAAAGCGTGATGAATGTTCTCGAGGATGGTTTTGTTTCTATTATTCAGATTCTATTTCACATCGCAATCCTTCGATAACCAATAGCAAAATAATGACGATTTCTGTGATCATACATTGGTGTTTTCTATGTATAACATGTATGTATTTAAAAGTATATAAGTATTAATATCCGTGGTCTGATACCCATAACACAAGCAGGCTATTCCCAGCTTACTTTGGGATCAGATAGCGTTGTGTGAGATGTCCGTAAATATTTTTGTTTATTTTTATTTATTTATTGTATTCAACATTATATTTTCACGCCCGCGCCGATACAGTTTCAGGATTAAAGGGGGCTCCGATATATACAAAAACGTGATTTTTTGCCGATTTTGGTACGGAATCCTCTATGCACGAGTCCGATTTGCACTTGGCTGTTTTTTTTTCAAATTCCATTTAAATTTACAGTGTGGTTTTCGTAGTGCATACGACACTACTAGAAAGCCGGCCAAATGTGAGTCAGTTTTGCACACGGAGTGTTCCATACCAAGAAGCGGCAAATTAAATATATACCTAGTATTTTCTATTATTAGTATTTGTTGTCATAGCAGCCACATCATCTGAGAAAATTACGTTATTCCACAGAGTGTGCTGCAATGGAATACCTAGTATGTTTTAGTTTTCAAGAATAAGCGATTGTTCTTCCGATAACATACCTATCACAGTTCATGACAGACAGACCGCTGGATAGTCGGACAAACAGATAGCAAAGTCTTATGCTGGGGCTATATTAGCAGGCGATGATTCGTGTCGCGTTGACGCGA
Organism: Miltochrista miniata; assembly: GCA_933228765.1. Lineage (NCBI taxonomy): Eukaryota > Metazoa > Arthropoda > Insecta > Lepidoptera > Erebidae > Miltochrista > Miltochrista miniata. Next base: position 9,424,975 of record OW121753.1, read on the forward strand.
TATATCGTGCCGGGTTGTGTTGCAGAGTTGCTCTGTATGACATCAGAGAATGTTTTTTTTTTCTTCTTTTTTCATTCTTACCCACGCATCCTAAATTTTTTTTATGGTCGAGGTTTCTAGGATCCCATATAATACTCTCCGTTTCATAGAGTCGTATGAACTCCAACACTTTTTCTTTACTCTATTTCAAAAAAACAAACACGTCCGTCCCGCATTAAAGTCTATGGACGACAATGAAGGGACGTAGGTGTAGCCACCAAAGCGAATATTGTCGCGACAAAACCCTTTGATGCGGGGCAGTGTACCGACAGTGTTTACCCGAATACTACGCGTTGGAACGATCTACCGTGACCGGGTAGATCGTTGCAACGCGTAGTATTCGGGTAAACACTGTCGGTACTCATGGTGTTAACACGAATATTTGCTGTAGCCCGCTAATGTAGCCCCAACATCAGAAACAAGGTTCCGTTTTAACCCTTTGTGTACCTACGCCATGCTTTGCTTTAACTTTTACGTCTCTTCCATTGGCATTATTTAATTTGCAGGAGTGAACAAGCTATATATAATGTTTTGTAAATCACCACTCGCTTGACATAGCCCTTGACATCATCATAGCGCTTGGCAGTATTTATCTGTGGGAGGTGTGTGTGATCCAAAATTCTTCAGAGGATACCTTTCTATATATTTGCCAAGTAAATCAATTATCTCCATGTGAAGTGATAGCTTTGACAGATTAAACAACTTGGCAGTCAAATATGTTCATTCTGTCGCTATATCAACTTCAAATGACGATTCTCGAAATCGAAATCTTGTAGAAAATTCTTTCTTAGGATCGGTCATAAATTTTCTACAAACGCTCTTCTTCAGAGTTTTCCTATTCATATATTCAAGAAAATATTTAAATCACATCAAATATAACGGACTCGCACAAACTCAAACACGTAGATAGCTACGCTAATATAATTTATGATCAGTTAGCATACTAATTGCTTTTCAAAAATAATCTTAACGCTAATACTAGATAGAAACAAATCAGGCAAAAAAAAAATCGTTGTAAATCGATTTTCGCTGGCTTTGCATTTATTTGACGGTACGAGGTTCTACCTTTCGCGGTCCGTACACGGATCGCGGTCCGCCTGTTGTCGATCCTTGCCCTAGAGAATAACGCGGAATCTAATTGTTTTGGATTTGTCATTTTTTGTATTTGGCTTTACTGATCCTCAGTGCATGATTGCAGTGGAATTGTTTTCTATTGCGGACATTGCGGTGGATCAAAAACTAATTCAGGTGGCAGTTTACAAGGAATAAAAAAATGATACTAAAAATATTTACTTTTTTGATGCTTACTATAATTTTGATTGAATTTCGTGATGATGACCATTGAATTTACTATCTAATTAGCTACATTTTATGCGGAAAACAAATCATCTTCAGCAGTTTTTACGGTTTTGTACCCAAAGGGTAAAAATGGGACCCTATTCATGAGACTTCGCCGTCCGTCTGTGCGTCACGAGGCTGTAACACAGGAACGCCATAACAACAAGTACTAAAATTTAAAAAATAATAATATTTACGGAGGCTCCCATACAATAAACGTGATTTGATACCGTTTTTGGTACGGAACGCTCCATTTATGAGTTCGACACGCATTTCACCAGTTTTTAGTTAGGTTTAAGTATACCCTTATCTAAAAAATTTGTGTTTCTTACTCTTCAGGTTCTGAACAAAAAACTTATGGCAAAATTTTATTATATTAATATCTGATAAAGATAGTATCTTTTTCTTTGGAAAATAATATATGTCGTATTTATTATCTTGTATGTCAATTTATAGTCATTCATTGAACAATAAATAAAACTAAATGTACAGTCCACACATTATGTTTAAAAATAAATTTATTAGCTTTATACAATTCAACATTATATTATTAGATTTTCTGGTTAGTGGCGATAGTTCAGGTGTTAGACTAGCGAAGGCTTTTGTGTGTTTAGTGATTTAATATATCTATCCATAAGGGACCTGTTTTAAAAAACTACGAAAAAGCGGTGCATCATTTTTTGTAGACGAAAAATAATAGTCAAAAGTAGATTTTCGATCTAATTTTGTCAATTATTTATTTTTTAAATTTTAATTTTAGTTTTGTTATAAATTGTAGGCATATGAATTACACTAAAAAAGTCAATATTAAGAAAACATGCACCTATAATTAGTTTTCTTTTCGATTTTGAAAAAGTATGAGTAGGTATTAATTTTACATATTGCAACTAAAATACCTAAACAATAAAAAGCTATATTTCCTTGCTTGAAGGACGCGTATTTTGTATGGTCAAGGTTGTTATGCCAGATTATGCCTATCAACGGCCTTAAGTGTAAAGATAGAGTTATTTTTCATAATATTTATGTGTCCCATATAGCGCTCGGAGCTCGTAGAGATGGGAGTTCTGTGCTTCGACAGGCACAGGGCGCTAAGCCCTTGGTCTTGGTTGTAAGTACAAGTCAAAGTTAAGTTGGAAGCGTTATAAGTGGTTTAAGTTTAAGTATGACATCAAAAATACATAAATTAATTACCCAAAGTAGCCCCTGAGCGTTTAAACACTGCAATACTCTCACCCACCGCACGTTACGTGGGTCTAAAACAACGGGTAAAAAATGCTGGTATATTACATTTCTGCCTACCTCTTCAGGAAAAAAACACTGCTTTAATTAAGTATAAAATTCAGAAGTGTCCTTGCGTTTGAAATATGATACAGTAAATTTTTTTTACATGAAAATTCTTAAGACTCTACAACCTGCTCCTGGCCGTTTTAATACAGCAATATAGCTCACCACCTATTATATTAAGCGAGTTCAACTACAACTTGTAAAATACAAAGACTTCTATATAATGAGGACTGCTTCCTCAATATATAGAAGTGTTTGGTAAAATATGGGCGTAGTGCCTCATGTACTCGTACTCATAATTATTATTATTCCTCTTTATTACTTTAAACTACTTATAAATTAGATTTTTAAATATACATCCATATAAAATAGTACATTTAAAAATATAAAAAATAGTACCCCACCGGTATCGGGTACAGGGACCAAGCTACCGGTGGTCAGGACTTCAGAGACAGGAACCTCCTTACAATACGTGCCGTGTTAAGAAGAACCGCCTTCTGCATCAAGCCCTTGACCCAACTGCCCACCGCAAGCCTCTTAAGGTGTTGATCGAGGCTTTTGGCTATTAGTCCATGCACAGAGATCACTATCGGTACAATAATAGCTGAGTCAACACTCCACATGTCCACGATCTCGTGGGCTAAGTCCAAATACTTGGCTTGTTTGTCTACTTCTGCCTTCACGAGATTGTCGTCATGTGGAATAGTGATATCAATTATTATTGCAAGGCGCTCTAAACGATCTATTATCACTATGTCAGGTCTATTGGCAAGAATAGTCCTGTCAGTGATAATAGGTCGGTCCCAGTACAACGTGATATGGTCACTTTCGAGAACTGGGTCAGGCACATATCTATAATACGGTACCTCTAATTCAACAAGGTTATACTTTAAAGCAAGTTGTTGATGGATAATCCTAGCTACTTGGTTATGTCTATGCAAATACTCACTATTGGCCAGACTAGAACAACCAGAAATAATATGCCTAAGAGATTCTCCGGGACGGTGACACGCCCGACATATGTCAATCGTACCATCCTTTAGGATATATTTTCGGTAATTGTTAGTCATCACAACTTCATCAGTAATTGCAAATACAAAACCTTCGGTTTCCCCAAATAGGTCACCGAATCGTAGCCAGGATACAGAAGATGAAAAATCTATATCTGACCCATGCAGGGCCCGATAAAAACGTCCATGCAACTCCTTGCTCATCCATGTATCCTTACGATTATTGAGACTTAGTATCATAGGTTTATGCCAATTCTCTTTTGCCAGAGCAAGCGGGGTGAGTCCGTTATCAACTTCAACCACATCACGATGCACATCCGTGCCACCGTGTAGGAAATATTCCCTGAGGTTGCACAACTCACGATTATGAAGGGTCTTGGCATTTAGCAAACCACGACCCCCACATTTCCGCGGTATGTACAACCTCATCACTGATGAACGCGGATGATGCATTCGGTATGTGGTGAGTAACGTACGGACTTTCCTATCCAGGGCTTCAAGTTCTGTCTGAGTCCACCTGAGTATGCCAAAGGAGTACATCAAAACTGGCATGACCCAACCGTTATAGGCGCGCACCTTATTACCTCCTGATAAAAGACTTTTTAGGACTTTTTTCAAACGGCCAAAGAAAGGCTCCTTCAACGATTGCTTCATGCCAACTTCACAAATGCCTAACGCCTGCGACATACCCAGGTATTTATATGATTCGGTTGCGGAAAGACATCCAAGTTGTATAGAATCTGAAAGTTCAACTCCTTCAGATTCTATTATCCTGCCTCTGTTTACATGCATGACCGCACATTTGTCAACACCAAACTCCATTCTAATAGAATTACTAAAAACTTCTGTTATCTTTAGTAATTCCATCAGTTGCAGCTTGTTGGATGCAAATAGCTTTAAGTCATCCATGTATAGGAGGTGGGATATGACTTGGCCGTCCCTCCGCAACCGATAGCCTAACCCTGAATTCTCTAGTATAGTACTCAGAGGATTCAGTGCTAGGCAAAACCATAATGGACTGAGACTATCACCCTGGAATATACCCCGCTCAATCCTTATAGGCACACTGTTCCCGCAAATCTGTCGACATCCTGGATAGCACAAGACTGTTTTCCATTGCCCCATACATGTCTGCATGAAGGCACGTAGAGTTGCATCAATTTTATACAACTCTAGTACCCTCAAAAGCCATGTATGCGGCACAGAATGAAAAGCTTTCTTGTAGTCTATCCAACATGTCGCCAGATTCTTGCGGTTACGGCGTGTCTGTTGGCTAATGGCCATATCAATTATAAGGAGCTCTTTAGTGCCACGAGACCCACTTCTGCATCCATTCTGAGAGGTGGACAAGATGGAATTGTCAATCAAGTGTGACGATATTTTCCCTCTCAGAATAGATGTTAAAAGTTTATAGATGGTAGGGAGACACGTAATGGGTCTATAATTTTTTGGGTCTGTGGCACTACCAGACTTATACAAAAGATGGGTAATGCCAGTAGTGGCGAAATCTGGCAACGATCCTGACTTTAGGCATAATTCGAATTGAGATGCCAAACGTTCATGTGAGCTCTTAAACCATTTTATCCAAAAATTGTGCAATCCGTCTGGTCCTGCCGACTTCCAATTCGGCAGCAGACGGACCGCACTGGAGACGTCTTCCGTCAGTATGGTTATTGGCTCCATGGTTTTAATAGGTTCACATAAACGTTCAACATCTCGCATCCAATCACCCTCAGTGTGACCAACGGGCACCGACCAAATGTTGCGCCAGAATGAGGTAGTAACATCATCATCTGGTCGCCGCACATTGGCCCCAGTAGAGTCAGGACGCTCCCAATTTCTGTATACCCACCTTTCGTCTCTTTGGAAAGTGCGATTTTGAGAATAGCGGTCTACTCTTTTTTTATATCTACGAACACGATTTGCCCACGCATAAATTTTTTTCTTCAGGTAGTCTATCCGCTCCGTGGCTCGAGCTGAAAATTCCCGAGGTCTGATATCAGTCCCCGAGAAAGCCCGAGTCACGAATCGCATCACTCGTGGGCGAGTATTTCCTGACCTGAAGCAAATCAGCTTTCCAATGAGTGCCCTAGTCTCAGAGATCCGACGCTCAATTCTACATTGCCAAGCCGGCACTGTTTGTTTGGGTCGTATAGCAACGTTAGCATTATAAAACTTAACATTTGCTATACGACAAGCTGCGACGGCTCCGCAGTACAGAATTGAGTGTGTATCACCGAGATCTTCACTATTTTCAAAATAATCCGATAATAGCGAATCTAGGGCACACACAAGAGCTATATTTTTCTTATGCATGGGCAAACGTGGCAGACGTGGCCTAATTTGTGACGGCATAGACCGAAATTCTCGAATCGCACACTCCAAAGCACTCCTTAATTGCTCGTTGCAGTGGATACTTACGTTTGTCGCACTGGCATTCATCACATCATCGCTACCGTGATTTAATGGTAAAATTGTAGTTACAGTTTGTGTCTCAGGTAGAGATGATGTTGATGACTGACCAAGACTGCTACATACGTCCGAGCGTAGCCTCTCAAGTACGGTAGCATCCAACAGATGACATCGTTGTATGGCCCGCACTTGATCCGATAGACGCTGTGCTGACACGTTGACTGATGGTTCAAGTTCCTGAAACAGAGGTAGCATTCTCACACGATACGCAGTGAGGTTAATTCCCCCCTCTGTAGCCATGAAATATGCCCGCATGACGTTCTCATTCAATGAATTCGACCATCGCATGCGGTGCACATCACCACCGGTAGCGGGGGCCCTATTCGAAGCCGGTGGGCGTCGGGGTCCCAAGCATAGCGGTGGCCGGCCTCTCCCCGGCCGACGCACTGGTGTTGGCGACGTCGGCGGAGAGAAATACTCAACACTCGATGTTGAGCTCAACGCCTCTGCTATTGGTGTACATTCACGAAGGAGAGAGGCGGAGCTGAGTGATGAGTCCGGAGGTGTAGACTGTGCTTGCTGTGTCCTGGATCTTGATCTGGTCAACATAATATTCTGCTTTTAATGTGATTTAAATTACACATAAATCTTGCAATGTTTATGTGTCAAATGACATTTGTCAAAGTCTGGAAAAAATCATTCTGTAATGTGATATAAACAATTTTCTTCGGAATTTGTACATTTTTGAGTCCAATAATTTTATTTCTGTAATCTGTGTTGATGATTTGGTATATTTAGGTGACTTTTTTACAATAAACGAATAAAATATGTAGAGCAAAAATATTTGACGTGTTGTCGATGCCAGGTTTTTTTTTTTTTAATTATTATTATTATTATTATCCCAGACACCACGACCCGGGGCTCGAACCCGTGTTCCTCCATGACACTGCCGACGACGTCCACCAAGCGTTATGTCTGAATTTTTTTTTATATCAAGGATCAACTCCTGAAAATTGTTACTGTAAGTAGCAATAATTTTTCAGAAGGCATTGTAGTGATTATAATGTACACTGGGTGGAAAGAAGCCGAATAAATCTTCGATGACCAAGAAGATGAGAATTTGGAGGTCATAGCAAACCACTGCTGCACTGGTAGTGCAGCAGTGGTTTCAAAAACATTGCACGAATTTAGTAAACGATATTAATTTAATGCGTTTTAGCCCTTCTCTTTAAAATACATTGCAGAGGAGCTTATGGCGAGGCTTGTGTCTGTAGGCTGTGACTCTGTTTACGTCACTAGGTCACGTGGATCATCTGTTCAAAGTTTGAAATAAAACAAAAATGACAACGTCAATCGGATGGAACTTTCACAATAAACGTTAGAGGGGCAGTCGGGTGAGACCGTCTCACGGCTTCTTGATCTTTTCCAATTTGGAAGCTGACATATGCCAAACAGTTTCTATCGTTAAGTAGATACTTAGAGTTTAATAAGATGTGTGTAGTAGATATTTCTGTAGATTGTTTTAGTAGGTATTTAATGAACGAACGGATCTCCACTATTTTAGGTCCATAAGTAGCTCATACGAAAGGTAGCATCAGAGTTTCTATGTATTGTCACCGGATGGACATGTGCGGGTCGTACCTACTCACTGACAGATTTATAATATGGTTTATTTGTAACTAGATACCTCTGCGCATTCTCTAGATAAAGGTTCTTGACAAACAGACATTCGGACGAAAAGTAATTATATTAAGGGTTCCGTTATTCCCTTTAAGGTATGGAACCCGGAAATTTTATCAGTTATTACATAACACTACTTAGTGATTTCGTGCTAGGTACCCATTATAGGAAATAATTTATCAATCAATCAATACATATAATAAAATCGTAACAAGCCGCTGTCTGTACATGGAAGATAAATAAGAAAAAATATAGGGGGCTTTATGAACGCACACACACACACACACATACTCACGCCTTTGTCCCCGAAGGGGTAGGCAGAGGCCTATACCGGCCCACCTTTCACCGTGTACAATTCGGTCCCACGTAACAGGTGGTGAGCCCATCGCCGTGTTAAAATGGACCGCTGCCGTCAGAGCCTCGTCCGTTGTTCAGCAGGTGCACGAGCTTGCACGTGAGGTTGACTTGGGCCCGAAGGTGTTGGTAGGGCCCCACTACACCCACCCTGTATATCTGTTTGTCTGTGCGTTTGTGCACGCTAATCACAGCAACCGCTTAACCGATTGCAATGCGGTTTTCTTTATTGTGTTGAGGTTTGCTCCACTTAACATTTAGTTAACATTTAGTGTTTATTTCATGTCAATCGGTTTAGAAAGTTTAGAAATAAAAAAGTTATATCACTTTAAAGAATCGTAGATAGACAAAAAAATCTAATAAAACCGGGCAAGTGCGAGTTGGACTCGCCCATGAAGGGTTTCGTAGCAGCAAGTAACATTGTAGTTCGTTGTAATTTTCATTGATGTTTTAACACGTTCGCAGTGGTAGTGATTTTTAATACGCTTTTATTAGGTCGTCGTGTATGTAACTAACAATGTAATGAAATCTAAGGAAACTACTTTAACCATCTTCCAAGGATCGTAGCGTCATGGAAATTGGCAGATGTATGTAGTTTTGATGACAATACAATAATATGGTACTGTCAAACTGATATGATGATGGAGCCGGAAGATAGGCACTGAAAACAGGTGGAATCTAAGGTAGCTAATTTAACCAGCTTCCAAGGATAGTAGCGTCATGAAAATTGGCAGCTCTATGTAGTTCTGATGACAATACAATAATATGGTACTGTCAAACTGATATGATGATGGAGCCGGAAGATAGGCACTGAAACTTCGATGGAAAAAATGGAATCTAAGGTAGCTAATTTAACCAGCTTCCAAGAATCGTAGCGTCATGAAAATTGGCAGCTGTATGTAGTTCTGATGACAATACAATAATATGGTACTGTCGAACTGATATGATGATGGAGCCGGAAGATAGGCACTGAAAACAAGTGGAATCTAAGGTAGCTAATTTAACCAGCTTCCAAGGATCGTAGGGTCATGAAAATTGGCAACTGTATGTAGTTCTGATAACAATACAATAATATGGTACTGTCAAACTGATATGATGATGGAGCCGGAAGATAGGCACTGAAACTTTGATGGAAAAAGTGAAATCTAAGGTAACTAATTTACTCAGCTTCCAAAGATCGTAGCGTCATGAAAATTGGCAGCTGTATGTAGTTCGGATGACAATGCAATAATATAGTACTGTCGAAGTGATCTGATGATGAAGCCGTAAGATATGCACTGGAACTTCATGATGGAATATCGTATTATATCTGTTTTTGAATTCGTCAAAAAAGTCTTACAATGAACTTTGACCAGGCTTATGTTTCAAGGTTATAACAAATCTTTTTTTAATTGACTTGTAAAACTATGCATTGGAATCTCAGGTAACTAATTTAATCTTCTTCCTAGGATCGTAGCGTCATGAAAATTGGCAGATGTTTGTAGTTCTGATAACAATACAATAATAATTATGGTGCTGTCAAACTGATTTGATGATGGAGTCGTTATATATGAACTGTAACTTCATGATTGAACATCGTATCATAGCTTTGGATTTGTTAGAAAAGTCGTGTAATGAACTTTGACCACGATTAGGGTTTAAGGTTATAACAAACCTGTTTTATATTGAAGTTAATATTGAGTGTAAATATTGACATGGGTACCTGCATAAAATGTATATGTATTAGAGTAATAATGAAATATTTTCACATTAGTCGAACTCAGACAAAACACCATGTAATACAGAAATCCCTACTAATATTATAAACGCAAAAGTAACTATGTCTGTCTGTCTGTTACGTTTTCACGCCTAAACCACTGAACCGATTTTGATGAAATTTGTTATAAAGATAGTTTGAGTTTAAAGGAAGGACATAGGCTACTTTTTAACTGACTGCGCGAAAGGAGGGTAATGCTTTTATGCGATTACGACGTCTACGCGGATGAAACCGCAGGGAACCGCTAGTGAAGGTATAAATGTTGTAACTAAAAAGTATAAAATAAATAAATGGTTTAAAAAACCCTAGAATAATACGCTTTTATAATGCACGAAAAAACCAAAAATAAATTATGGATCGTTCAAGTTGCCTCTATATCTAGGCTGAAGTGTAAACTATGTGCTTTTAGTTATAATGTTTGATTGTAAAAGCGTGGGGCGCTAGAACAAGAAATACTTTTTAGTAAGCAAATTCCTATTAATACTAATCCTTATGCACAAGAGCATAACGTTTGTGAGAACGCCCACCAAGAGCGTAACGCCAAAGGGAACGTCTCTTCTTTCAGACAATTAAGTAGATACATGAGGGGAATACGTTAACAGTGGCAAAATGCAGAGTTCTTGTTCGAGAACGAGATATCTTTGGTTACCGTTAAAAATTTGCTTGGGGATATATGCGTTTGTATTCTTATTACATGATTACTACAGATTGTACTAAATATCTCGGAATGCGGAAACTTTAAGGACCTACCTAAGAATTATCTAATAGAGATCCGTAACGGTAATAGGTTTGCTCCTATTACGCGGGCGTCACGAAAAACTAGCAAAAGAGGGTGTTGAAAATGCGTAGGCGTGATTAACTACTTTACTTTTCAAGTAAGTATGTTATGCATTTCAATTAAACCCTATTATCGTTAATACATTTTCAAAATTTAAAATGACATTAATAATAGTAAAAGTCACAATAGATATATAAAAGCGTGACAGTGTAAATTAATAGTTTAAAAACACGAGAAAAACACGCTTTTATAAATGTGACCTTATTTTTAATCTGACAAGACATCATGCAGCTTCCGCCAGGAAAGTCCTTTCGTGTTCCAGCGCCCCACGCTTTTACAATCAAATATTATAACTAAAAGCACATGGTTTACACTTCAGCCTAGAAATAGAGGCATCTTGAACGATCCATAATTTATTTTTGGTTTTTTCGTGCATTATAAAAGCGTATTTTTCTAGGGTTTTTTAAACCATTTATTTATTCTAACCGAAAATTGCGGTTTATGACGTATTAAAAGAAAACTACCAGCTCTATCTCGTTCAAACTAATTTTCGTTGGTAGTTTTTATGGCAATGTACATCATATATTATTTTTAGATTTATCATTCTCTTAGTTTAGAAGTTAGAGGGGGGGGGGGGGGGGTGGACACATTTTTCCACTTTGGAAGTGTCTTTTGCGCAAACTATTCACTTTAGAAAAAAATGATGTTATAAACCTCAATAGCATTTTTGAAGACCTATCTATAGATACCCCACGCGTATGGGTTTGATGAAAAAAACATTTTTGAGTTTCAGTTCTGAGTATGGGACCCCCAAAATTTACTGCTTTTTTTCTAGTTTTATATAAGAATCTCAATGCGGTTCACAGAATACATCTAGTTACCAAGTTTCAACAGCATAGGCCTTATAGTTTCGGAGAAAAGTGGCTGTGACACACGGACGGACAGACAGACAGACAGACATGACGAATCTATAAGGGTTCCGTTTTTGCCATTTGGCTACGAAACCCTAAAAATGGGTAAATCTAAACTGACGTGTTGGCTTAATCATAAAAGAGCTTTATGAATAAGGCTATTTTAAAACAATTCAGTCCGCGCCGAAGGAGTGTACTGAATTGTTTTAAAATAGACCTTTAAGCTCTTTTATGATTAAGCAAACAGGGAAGTTTCACACGCTGCTTAATGAGTCTGCTGAAGAAATACCTCTTGTTTCATACACCTTATGTGACGTAAACGAAGTTGCGGGTTCAGCTAGTAGAAAATAAAATTAAAAACTATTATTTAATTTAATAATAATAACAATCACAGAATATCACCACATCTCAAGCTAGTTAATGTTTCATTTCAAACATTATTTTTTTCTAAGAAACTAATTTATATCTATACACTGGTACAACATACTTTGTATTTACAATGGTTTCATTGCATCAATAGTTTTGAAAAATCATGGGTATTCCAGTTAACTACTCTACGAACTAACTTTTGAATTAATCTACCACATTTTAAGCCAAAATATTAGCAAAATAACAATTCATTTATCATCTATGTATATTCCATTAACTTAATAGTTCAGTGGTGACAAATACAAAAGTAAACGCCAACAATATTAACAAAAGCAATGAATGAAGTTCAAGGCTATTTCCGTAAATAGTTTTCTTTGTAAACTGAAATCAATGCAAGCATTTCTATATTTATGTACAAAATACATAAAAGTTTGACATTTGACAAGTAAATTCCAACAAACGTTCTTGGTAGCGTTTAGTAGCTTTTTGTACAAAATAAAATAGAAAGAAACGTGACATCTCAATATGAAAAATAAAAGCATTTGTGGTAACATGTTTTGTATATTACCTACCTATCCTTGCAGTCAGACTTATTTTTACCCGAACTGCCGAAGACAGGAGGGTAATGTTTTTCGAGATAATGTATGTATGTATGTATAATTCTTTGTCACGTCCTACAGCCTGAAGGGCTTGACGAATTTTAACATACGAGGTGTCATTTGATTCGTCGCGATTGTGTGAGTGACACCAGGTATATTAAAATTTTTGAAAAATGAAAATGGCAGACGTTTGGCGCTAAAATGTAAAGTTTCATAATTTTTCTTGGACACTCTACAGCCTGAACGGCTTGATGGATTTTTAAATACAAGGTGTCATTTAATTCGTCGTGATTGTGTGCGTGACACCAGGTATAATAAAATTCATGAAAAATCAAAATTCTGGACTTTTGGCGTTATAATTATTTAACTGCGATGAACGCAAAACTACTGAACCGATTTCGATGCGGTATTATTATTATGATTGTGTTTATAAGGCCTTGGTCAGACTTAAATTCACATTTGTTTGATTGCAATCGGTTGAGTAGCACCAGAAATATGACCAAAAATATAATAATTAAGGTTGAATTTTGGTGGTGTCCCTTCACTACACGAAAATTAATAACTCCACTACTAACATAACTAAAAAGTGTTAAATAAACTTATTTACCTATTTAGAATACAAAAACCCGACTGCCAAGTAAACATACAGCTGAAAAGCAAAAAACAAACTCTACATTTCTTTTGTGATTTTCTTTAGCTACTTACTGTTTTACTTTGTCGGCAACATTTGCAGGCGGGAAGAAGGTATGGTGGGAACATGAAGCTATTTTGTATACCACCACTCGCTTGACATAGCTTCTTCCCGCCTGCAAATGTTGTCGACAAAGTAAAACAGTAAGTAGCTAAAGAAAATCACAAAAGAAATGTAGAGCTTGTTTTTTGCTTTTCAGTTGTATGTTTACTTGGCAGTCGGGTTTTTTGTATTCTAAATATTAAGGTTTTAAACTAAATATCACTTCCCTGCTTTCATGCTAAAAGTATATTGAAGGATTTGACTACAGTTGAGTAGGTACGTACCTAACTCTATTCAAATCCAGCAACAAAAAGTCAGTAATCATTCGTGGCCTAGACATTATAAATATTAGTCCGTAAAGTGTTAGACAATTATCACATAATGTGCCATGCGTGTCTTCTATATAACTTTTTGTGAACTGCCATGTTTAATATCGTGATATTAGGTATTTATTTTTTAAGTAACTATACGATTATTAGTAGGTACCTGTTTTAGATAATAACATGGTATATAATTTAATCATGCAAAGCTCGTTTTTAAATTAAAAATAACATTATGTTATAATCCAGTTATTTTGCAAGACACAACATCTCATTTGGAATTAAAATTATGATTAAAATACAATCTTTGAGCCATTTGTAAAACACGAAACTGTTCTCTCCTATAGCACAGCCGACATATCATTCATCATCCTGTTTATACTGTGCCTATAGGCGTAGCTTCGTGGTCGACCAGGGGCATGTTCTTTAGTTCTATACGTATACGGAATGGTTAAGTATGAGTATTATACCTCACTGACAAGTGCTAATAATCCAAAGAGTGTCGCTCATGTGAAATAGTGGAGGGAGTCCCTTAAAACGGTAGATTGAAGTTAAATATAGAGCAGACCGCAGATCCTGTTACCGCTGCTTTACGAGAGGTGACCATTGACTACAATATCAGAATGAATAATGTTTACGTTTGCGATTACCTTTCTGCGAAATTTCGTTATTGCGCAGGTAGTGAAAAATGTCCACAGCAACCCTCGCATATAAGGACGCTTGAATTCACGAATGACGTTTTGTCACGTTTTGAATTACTTATTTAATTGATTAATTACTATTTGGAAAAGCAAAATTATTCTTTAGGTAGATTTTTGCTTTAGGTAATTGGACCTTCACTAGGTATTATAAAATGTTGTGTTGCACGGTAACTGGTTTACATCATCTCGTTCTTATTTTTATTCAAAAACAAGAAGTTTAGCACTATCAAATCACATAATTTGTAGTCGTAAAGATACGATGCCAAATCCATTTAAAAAATTAGTCTGAGGTTTTGAAAAAGTCAATGAACGAACATTTGCTTCAGAAGGTAGTTATTGCAATCAATCACTTGTCTCTTTATGTGAAATGAACCACTTAACAACTTTACAACTTAACAAAGTACATTTACAATAACAGCAAATGTACATTTCGGAGTAATTCTGCTCTCTTAAGGTTTGAAGTCAAATTCATTAACTTTGCCGTTATCATTGATGATCTTATGTCCTCCGCTCTCTTCAGCCTGCCGGCCGTTGAAATTCGATGAAGAATGGAATGTGTATTCAGCTTCACCGTAGACATTGCCGCCCTGTGGTGGTTTCAAGTTCCGAATGTTATGAAAATCCAGGGTCTGGAATAGATTAATAAGAAATTAATATCAAAATGCCTTATTTATAGTATGAAACTCTTTTATAGGTGAACAGGAGAATCACCGACCGAGAAGCAAAATCAATCATCATTTATAATCTGGATTGTTGGCACTTGATGGAACTTGTTATAATTCATTATTCAAACTCACACTTGTGTTTTTCCACTATTTAATTGTAATTTTTTACATAACCTGAAGGTACTGTACATACACTGGACAGGAAATGTGAATAGTGTGGATAGTGTATGAAAAGTACCTTTGAGAATGCCTTAGTTAGGCAAAACCGGTCAGGTTATGTAAACAAATATGATTAAATAGTGGAAAAGTACAAGTGTGAGTTTGAATAATGCAAAATCAATCAGCTTTTAGCATATTTTTTAGGTAAGTATTACAATCGAGTTTAAATATTAATATTTTTTTTTATTTTTAGCAGTAGGTAATACGACAGGTTGTACTTTACATGGTAACACCTAGAAGTTGATCGCCCAACTTTTAAATAAAGTCCTGTACAGGCGGATTTCACTTAATATTTTGTCCAATATAAACACAAATGTCTTCATATTAATGGTTTAGTAAAAAAAATATAGGCATATGGCGGACAAAAATTGTCAAAACTCCTGGATGGGTAAATTATATTTGTTTATCAGGTTTTTTAATCATTTATTTTTATTAATTAGATTACGTAATTAAAATGATATGCGATCGAGATGGAAACCATCATTTGTTTCGAATAAAAAACTATAATTGGCAGAATATAGAATAGAACATAATATTTTTATACTTACTCTCCACGATGGTTGACCACCAAAATTAGCGTTAAGTCTGAAAAACAAAATAAAAAAACTGAGTGAAAAATTAAACAAAATTGCGGAGATATTCACTATACCTACTTAAAATAAAAATTGTTAATTAAGTATAAATTTAAGTGAGGTACCATTTTGTATATTTCTTACCTACATCCGTAAACCGGGTTAGTCAACTACAGTCAAGGTTGTGAAAAAATTATATAATGCAGAAAATATATACAAGGACCGGCTATAATTATTTTCCTCATCTGATCTCATGGGTATACTTAGTATGATTATTTTGAGTTGTTTCTACTCTCTGTTTTCAAGTATCAATTTGTTTAAAAACTAGTAACTGTACGGCATTGAAGACACAAAATAAACATACCCGCATTCAAATATAAATTTCCTCTATCGCTTTGATCTGACCAGAACAACCGGTTACAAGTCCTTTGTTTTCTTCGAGTCAAAAATAACTGAGAGAATCAACATTTTGATCGAATTTGAGATCGGTTTCTAGACATTTTTACGTGAGTAGATACCTAATGCTATGGGCAGACGCTATTTGAATGAAACTTACAAAGCTTGGAATTGGTCCCAATTGCCTACTTTCGCTGCATCTACGATGTCATCAAATGATGTTGGAGCACCTGAAAGTAATAAATTGACTATTGTTAGTGGATCTGTCACGTTATCAGTCAACTTCTGAGGTTTCTTTATTAGCTACGAGGAGTGACTGTAGCTTTCTTTTTTATTAAGGTTCCGTACCCATAGGGTAAAATCGGGACCCTGTTCACGAGACTTTGCTATCCGTCTGCCTTTCTGTCTAACTATCTGTCTGTTTGTCCGTCACGAAGCTGTATTTCAGGAGGACTGAAATTTTCACAAAATGTTTTTCTGTTGCCGCTACAACAACAATAAATAAAATCAGAAAATGGGGGGATTAAGAGGGGCTCCTATACAACAAACGTGATTTCTTACTACTTTTTTGTACGGAACCCTATGTGCTCGAGTCTGACTTGCACTTGGCTGGTTTTTTATTGAAAGTACCTAACTACCTCCTCCCTAACGTGGAAAATATTAGACACTCGAGCGTAATCGCGTGTATTTTCCTTGTTGGAAAAATTGCTTTTAGTCCATTGAAATGTTACATGAGCTTTGCATTTATTAGAGGACGCAATTTTATTTTCGGGACATGTGTGGGGGGTCAATAGAAGCTTAACCTCAAGTTTGTGGGGTCGCCACCCTTGTCCCCCGGCCGCCATCTTGAAAAGAGGGGGAAAAACACTTTTTTCGCAATATTTCGGAAACTATGAGTCTTACAAAAAAATATTAACAATGCGGCCGGGGGACAAGGGTGGCGACCCCACAAACTTGAGGTTAAGCTTCTATTGACCCCCCACACATGTCCCAAAAATAAAATTGCGTCTTCTAAGAAATGCAATATTTGGTCCTTAATTGTAACATTTTAATGGACTATTTAGACAGGTAAGCTATCAAGCAGCGCTCTGAGCTGATGAGCAACTTTAACCCTTCCTTGAAAACCAGTGCTAGAATGTTTAGAGAGCAGGTATATCATAAAAAATAAAATAAAATAAAATAAAATAAAATTTATTCCCTTTGAAATTTTAAAAAAAATTATTTAGGTTTGTCAAAATTTTTGTGACTCTACCGGGGGTTCGGAAATACTACAGACTGAGAAGAACACCCCAAGAAACTCAGTCTGGTCCCTTCTCTTCTAGTATCTTAGTATCTAATACAGTTTTTTTTTATGTAGAAAGGAGCAATTCGTGTCACTGCCAGGCAGCCTTGTCTTCTAGAAAGTCTTTAATGCTATAATAAGCTTTCTGGCACAATTTAAGTTTCATTAGTTTTTTAAATTTATTAACTGACAAACCTGTTATGGCTGTCGGCAATGTATTGTACATTCGAATACAATTGCCCGTAAAAGAAACCCCAAAAGAAATCACCAAACAGAGAGCGAGTTTGCCTTAGGTTCCAGAAACATGAAGACACTCGTATTATGTGTATCCAAAAGGTACTCTGTACTCCCGGAACTAGATAAAGGTATGTTTGATTTCCTTTTTGGTACGGAACCCTCTGTGCGCGAGTACGACTCGCACTTGGCCGGTTTTTTATTGAAAGTACCTAACTACCTCCTCCCTAATGTGGAAAATATTACACGCTCCGGCGTAATCGAACCGTCTATTTTCCTTGTTGGGGGAATTGCTTTAGACCTGTAATATATCAAGCCGTGCTCCGAGCTGATGAGCAACTTTAACCCTTCCTTGAAAACGAGGTCTAGAATGTTTAGAGAGCAGGTATATCACCAAACTGAGAGCAAGTATGCCTTAGCTTCCAGAAAAGTGAAGACACTCGTATATGAGTATATCTAAAAGGTACTCTGTACTCCCGGAACTAGATAAAGGTATGTTTGATTTCCTCTTTCTATCTTCACGGACATCGTTTTCTTGAAGACTCTTATTGTTCTCTTGTACTTGTTAAAAAATACAAAACGTACTAGAATGACCAAGATTTATAAAAACGTTCATTGTTATTCCGAACGCTGGGTGATAAAAAAACTGCGCACACTTAGAAAAACCCCAAAAAAATATCAACAATAAGACTTTATTAAATATGTTAATAATATTATTATTTCTTAACTTGTATGACTAGATAATTAATTAGTATTATTATTATGAGTATTCCAACGTCCTTCATCCTAGTGAGATGAAATATGTTACATCTTCATTTAACAAATTGCCATAATAATATATGTTCTGGCTGATGGGTATATTATATCCCATCCTCATCGCCAATTGATGGGTATGGAGGCTGACCACAACCATAGAATGATAATAGGTTCGATCGTAAGAAAAACGCACGTCCGTAACACCTGGCGCTTAATCAACAACAAAATACACTCGCGCCTTTAGGGCCATCTCGTCCACTCTATCATCGTACATCACACTGACTATTTGAAATGAGTCTATTTTAGTTTGATTGCGAATTCTAATTTTGAAATACGTTGCTCTAATAATGAATTTGATCATCTTAACTTGGAAGTTTTCCGACTCTTTAAAGTTTTTCTCTTAACTTAGGAAATAGATTATTAACATTTGTCAGGATTAGTAATCCCTACTAATATTATAAATGCGAAAGTAACTCTGTCTGTCTATCTGTTACGATTTCACGCCTAAACGGCTGGAGCGATTGAGATGTATAGGGATAGTTCATGGCCCTGGGAAGGACACAGGCTACTTTTTAACCGACTGCACAAGAGGAGAGTTTTTATTTTACACTAGAACGACTTCTTCGTGGTCGAAGACTAGCTACAGCTAGTTAAGTATATAGGTAAGTAGATTTTGGATCTTATCAAATTGTAAATGATTTACATTTTTATTTTACTTTCGTGCTATACAAAAAAAAATGAGAAAATTTGGGCAACTATGTGATTGGCAGCTCAAATTTGGTGTCCATTTCGATTGCT
The DNA here is from genome assembly GCA_933228765.1 of Miltochrista miniata. Taxonomy (NCBI): domain Eukaryota; kingdom Metazoa; phylum Arthropoda; class Insecta; order Lepidoptera; family Erebidae; genus Miltochrista; species Miltochrista miniata. The sequence goes on from OW121753.1 coordinate 9,444,181, forward strand.
CGGCCAATATGTCGTAGAAAAAAGAAACTTATGTCAGCATTTCGAAGGAATTCGTAGAAAACGAACAGTGAAAACCGCAAATTCGAAGAGTCAATATTTAGAAAGTTATAAGGGTTTAACCGTGGCCGCGCAGTCCGCATGAATTCAACTGCGCGGCCACCAGTTCTCTTGAACGGAGCTACGTACAAGTCTAATTCTTTTTGCTAATCACTGATACGATTTCGAAGAAAATGTAGATTATAAAAATAAAGCCCTACTATTTGAACTTCATGACATACGGCACTCCAAAGTTATGGCCGCGCAGTCCGCATAAAGCGAACCGCGCGGCCACCAGTTCTCATTAACGGAGCATTGTAGAAGTCTAATTCTTTTTGCTAATCACTGATACGATTTCGAAGAAAAAGTAGATTTTTGTTGCCATTAATAATACCTACCTACCTATAGGTAGGTATTATTAATGGCAACAACTTCCATATTAAATTGAATAAAATCTGATAAATCAAAATACATATCACTATGTGCTAGGTATATTTTATTTTTAAGGATTTGTATGAAGTCGGTTCTATTGTTTAATTATTTTTTTATTATTATTTTAAGTGACTGGTAGACCGATAAGTATATCTATCTAGGTGTAAAGTTCTCATCAACACAAATCAATCAAGCCGAAACACAAGGTAACTGCTGTAAATCGTTAAGAAATTCCCTCAACTGTCTTTCGGTTCCATCATCATATCGACTCCAGACCTTTATTAAATTGTAGTAGGTATACTTACTTATTAAAGCACTCAATCAAAAAGTTAGCAAACGCACTAGTTGTCCCAACAATTTTCGGTGGTTGCCCTCGATTTCTCCTGGATCCCAGCATCAGATCTTGATACCCTGGATATGGGACCACCTCAGAAGTAACCTCATTCAAACAAAAAAAATCAAAATCGGCGCCGCTATCGCGTAATACTTATACATAAAAAAACATAGCGTACGAATTGAGAACCTCCTCTTTTTTGAAGTCGGTTAATAAGACTTTTTAATGTCACGTATATTGCTATACTTTTAATCGTAAAAAGCAAATAGTTGTGGTCCCTTGGTTTGATTTTGAATAGAGAAGTTTACTTCTAGGATATAAATAAATAAATATTCACGGACATCTCACACAACGCTATCTGATCTCAAAGTAAGCTAGGAATAACCTGCTTGTGTTATGGGTATCCACGATCCACCACGGATATTAATACTTATATACTTTTAAATACATACATATTATACATAGATACACCCAGACTCTTGAGACAAACATTTATGGGTCACAAAAATATTTGTCTCCGGTGGGAATCGAACCCACGACCTCCAGCGCCGCAGGCGGTATCTCTACCGACTGTGCCACAGAGGCAGTCAAAGAGAAGAAGATAAGAAAAAAAACACTCATCGATTGATTTATATTTCAGTAAATGGTGATGATCACAATATAGGTACATATTGTTATATAATGGGTAAGGTAAGGTAAGGCCGTTAGCGCAGCGAAGAACTATTGCGTCTTTCGCTGCATTCTACCGTATCTTTCACGGTGAGTGTTCTGAACTCTTCAACCTAATCCCGCCCACTCCTTCCCGAACAACGCCTGCTGGACAGAGGTGCCACTCTTACTTCGCTACAACTGAACGATTCAAAAGATCGCCGAAAAAAAAAGATTAAAGCGAATTCGAATTCCCGCTATTTTTCTTCGATATTATTTTTGCAAATTGTTTTATCATGGGTGTAGATAAAGTCTTGTATGCAATTGTATAATTAGGTATTAAAACACTCATGTGATACTATTATCTATCACACTCATCTTCGCTTCGTGTGATAAACCCACATTCATGTTTTAATAGCTTATAGTCTGGAATAACACATAGGCTACGTTACATCTCGGGAAAATATTCTCATGGGAAGCGGGAACGGGTACCAAATTCACGCGGGCGAAGCCGCGAGCATCAGCTAGTGATTTATAAAAAAACCTTAAGATACGTTATCAACACTGGAAAATGGCAACACGTAAAGGTTAAGGAAGGAATTACCTGACCAATCAGTGACGCGACTGTAGGCTTTGCAAAAGTTCTATTAGCAATGTTTTAAATTCTGTTGTTAAAGAAAACTCGCAAAAAACATACCTTCTTGTATCTTCAGATGATGCACAAACTACACAGTAATTGCCAAATATAAAAACGTGCGTAAATACAACAGAAATAATTATTATTATTTATTTTCCGGAATGCTAAAATGGCGTTTAGCAAGGAAAATGTACTCTGTATAATTAATAAAATAATGTTGGGGAGATTTTATACTACTTAATATTTTATTTTGCTAGTAGATTTCATTTTATTTAATTATGTTTCTATAAATAAAAAGTAAAACAAAATTATAATATAATATTAAGATTATTAAAATGATTGAAATTAAAAATATTTTGATTACTTATTATTTACTGAATTATTACTTATTAAATAGATGTTTCTTTATGGTATTGTTATAGTTTGATTTTATGACTTAAATTACGCCAGTAATTACTAATCCGATAAACAGCACTAACATTTTATAAATTTAATTATTACTTTTTACCAGTAAACACATTAAGTAGGTAATCATATGTCTCAGTAAGTGAAATTCAAGTTTCCTTTTTACTCCACGTTCCTCTGATATTGACTTTTTTCTTTCGCCAGCAAATATGTTTACTTCATGCATGCTACTACAGATAATTTATAGAATTCTTTTTTCAAATTTATAAAAGTTTATTTGTTTTTTAAAGTCGCGATGTCGATGTGTATAGCTATGATACGTCCTTGTTTTCGACCATTTTTAATTGCTGATTTAATTTCAAATGCTTTAGTTTTACGTAAATTGAATCTAAATACCACTATTCAAGTAATATAAACTTTGCGTTTAACCTATAACGATGGTAGTCTGGACAATAACAATATCAAGTAAGGTATTTCCGCAATACTAATATTTTTTACCCAATATTTAAGTTGGTAGGTAATGAGGTACTGTATGGTGTTTTTACGTATAGTACTTAATTAATGTAATGTAATCGAAAGTCAATACTTTACTTATATGTACCTACTTACTTTACTTTTCTATAAACGACATTTTAATACCTACATTTATAGAAGAATACTTCTAGTTAGTAAATAACACCTTATATAAATAAGTACGGAAAATGCTCAGAATAGTTGTGGACCGCTTCATCTTAGAAAAAGTTACAAATGCCATCAGGCGAATTATCGTCCCGTCCATTTGTCTTCTTTGGGTTGGGCAGTTCGTTATCGTCGTGGTGATTTGCTAAGGTTTGTTTCCTTTTGGTGGTTGCTGTGGTTGGGATTGTTGAACTGTGGGAGTGAGGAGGTCCTGCACCAAAAACCAATATTAAATGTAGTGGAATATCTATTTCACACAGCGCCATGTAGAATGAATGATTGCCAATCGCCAGCAAATATGTTTTCTTTTTAATAAACCAATTTTACTTAAAAGCTTACAAGCACATTTTCGTAAGACTAATTCGAATCACTAATTCTCAATTGAATTGAATTGGAATTCAATTGAAACAATCAGTAGCTCTTTTTACAAGAAAAGCTACTTGCTATATAAATATATTTACACTATGATATTAAAATAGTAAAAAGCCTGGATTTACACACTATAAATCTTGGTCACCCTATTTTTTCCTTCGATTATAGGTTTTAAGTTCTATACGTCATTTAGTTCTTAATTTGAGGCTTTATTCATACTGTCTACATATTCTTCGAAATGGTATCTGTAATTAGCAAAAAGAATGGGACTTCTACTAAGCTCCGTTTAAGCTCCATTTAAGAAAAACCGTGGCCGCGCGGTTCGCATTGTGCGGACTGCGCGGCCATAACTTTGGAGTGCCGTATGTTGTGAAGTTCAAATAGTAGGGCTTTATTTTTATAATCTACATTTTCTTCGAAATCGTGTCAGTGATTAGCAAAAAGAATTAGACTTGTACGTAGCTCCGTTCAAGAGAACTGGTGGCCGCGCAGTTGAATTCATGCGGACTGCGCGGCCACGGTTAAACCCTTATAACTTTCTAAATATTGACTCTTCGAATTTGCGGTTTTCACTGTTCGTTTTCTACGAATTCCTTCGAAATGCTGACATAAGTTTCTTTTTTCTACGACATATTGGCCGAGCAATCGAAATGGACACCAAATTTGCCTGTCTGAGATCGTATAAAAATAAAATTCTTTTTTAATAGATAGAATTAAATCAATCATCAATACACATAATAAAACCGTAACAGATCGCTGTCTGTACATGGAAGATAAATAAGAAAAAATATTATAGGGGGGCTTTATGAACGCAATAGAACCCAAAACAATAATTTTTAGAATTTTTGTCTGTTTGTATGTCTGTATATCTGTTTGTCTGTACGTTCGTGCACACTAATCTCAGTAACCGCTTAACCGATTGCAATGCGGTTTTTATTGTGTTAAGATTTGCTCCACTTAAAATTTAGCGTTTATTTCATATCATTAGGTTTATAAATAGAAAAGATATAATACTTTTAAGAATCAGATATTTTGAAAATTTTAATTGTAGGGGTTTCTTTGAATGTCACTCACATTCAAAGAAACCCCTACAATTAAAATCTAAACCAAATAATAACCTAAACATAATGTTGGCTTAATCATAAAAAGAGCTTAATGATTAAGACTATTTTAAAACAATTCAGTCCACGCCTTCGGCGCTACGATACACCTTACGTGACGTAAATGAAGTTGCGGGGTCAGCTAGTTTCGAATATATTTTGGTTTCAAAGTTTCAGCATGCCCTAGTAGACATTTTACTATGGTCTCGGGCACAGATTAAATAATAGTTACTTCTCGGGTCAATATTACAGTGCATATGAAGGGTAATAAAAATAACGATTACCGTCTACGAATCGTTTATCAACCACTTCATAATAGAAATATAAATACGGAACTAGCTTATATAAACATGTGTCAAATTTAATTTACATACCTATGACGTATATTTAAAGAATCTTGAACTCAAATGTACTCTCGAAGAAATTAAAGAGATTTTGATAGATGCTACGAAAAAACAAAATCCAATGAAAGATTATTTATTACTAGCTGATGCCCGCAGCTTCGCCCGCGTAAAATTTGTTCCCGTAGGAACTTATTTCCGGAATAAAAAGTAGCCCATGTGTTATTCCAGACTATAATGTATCTCTGTACCAAATTTCAGCCCGATCCGTTCAGCGGTTTGAGCGTGAAAGAGTAACAAACATCCACACTCATAAACTTTCGCATTTATAATATTAGTAAGATTTAGCTTGCTCTACCTAATCTGTTAAATGGTTTTGACGCAGTCCCAGAAGTACTTGTAGTTCTTACCTACTAATGCAGTTAACTTTTTTTACATGTTATTTACCTTCCTAATGGTATTATCACAGACTTAAATGACAGGGTTGGGTTGTCACTACATTTTTTCCAACATCACCAAAAATTGTTTTCAATACCATTTTAACAGAGCTCGTTGAGTACTTTAATTTTCGGATCAGTACATAATTTAGTTTTATAGTTTAACACTTACCCTTGTTACGTAGTTTAAGGCTTATATATGGTAGATAATCTACCCTAGTTAAGTACCTTAAACTATGTAACGCTTATGAGGCACTGGTGCCGCGACCATTATGCTCGCGGCAGCACCAGGGCCTCATAAGCGTGACCATTCTGACGTTGAAGGCCATCGTATGAGCCTTGATATTTAGCGGGAGCAAGTGAAATATCAGACTCTACCAAAGGAGTAAGATACCTAATACCAATTTCCTTACAAGCTGAACCTGAGACATTCTTCTAATTGGGGATGTGAAAAAAAAATAGATATTGAATTTTTACGTATTTTAAAAGCTTATCTATTATATAAAAACTGGCCAAGTGCGAGTTGGACTCACCCATGAAGGGTTTCGTAGCAGCAAGTAACATAATATAAAAGTTCTTATAGTTCGTTGTAACTTTGATTGATGTTTTAACACGTTCGCATTGGTAGTGATTTTTCCAAACGAAAATTGCGGTTTATGACGTATTAAAAAAAAACTACCAGCTCTATCTCGTTCAAACCAATTTTCGTTGGTAGTTTTTATGGCAATGTACATCATATATTTTTTTTAGATTTATCATTCTCTTAGTTTAGAAGTTAGAGGGGGGGGGGACACACATTTTTCCACTTTGGAATTATCTCTTGCGCAAACTATTCACAATTTTCGTTGGTAGTTTTTATGGCAATGTACATCATATATTTTTTTTAGATTTATCATTCTCTTAGTTTAGAAGTTAGAGGGGGGGGGGGACACACATTTTTCCACTTTGGAATTATCTCTTGCGCAAACTATTCACTTTAGAAAAAAATGATTTTTGGAACCTCAAAAGCATTTTTGAAGACCTATCTATAAATACCCCACACGTGTGGATTTGATGAAAAAAAAAATTTTGAGTTTCAGTTCTGAGTATGGGGACCCCCAAAATTTACTACTTTTTTTCTAGTTTTATATAAGAATCATAATGCGGTTTACAGAATACATCTACTTACTAAGTTTCAATAGCATAGGCCTTATAGTTTCGGAGAAAAGGGGCTGTGACACACGGACGGACAGACAGACGGACAGACAGACAGACAGACATGACGAATCTATAAGGGTTCCGTTTTTGCCATTTGGCTACGAAACCCTAAAAATAAGTCGGGTTTTCCTTCCTGACGCTATAACTTTAGAACGCACGAACCGATTTCCACGTTTTTGCATTCGTTGGAAAGGTCTCGAGCTCCGTGAGGTTTATAGCGAAGAAAATTCAGCAAAATTTCACATACAGCGCCATCGCGGGCGAAGCTGCGGGCATCAGCTAGTCATTAATAATATCGATATTAATTTCGAAAAATTAAAAAAAATGTTATTGATTGAATTATGAACCATTTAAAATTGATAAAATTTGAAAAACGACCATGCGACTTTAAACGCCCAACATTGTCACAGCCATAGAAACCTATGGCTGTGACGTCACGATAACTACAATGATTGAAACGTGTAACGATGACGTCACAAGCGCTCGGATTTGTTCGGGACCTGTCGCCGTGTTTTCGCACGATTGTTGTGTTCGACTCATTATTGAATTTCCAAATTGGTATAACTTCTAAAATAGTTTTACTATAAAACTTGTATATGATCTTTCTATTCATCACAAGAAAATAAAAGTTCAGATCCCCAATTTAAGAGAGTGAACGTGTGATCTGAGCCGGAAAGATCACGGCCACTATTAAAAAAAACCGTATTTGAGTAAGTAGGTACTTTTAACTTTGCACTCTGTATTCATAATATAATACTTTTGAAATATCCCCAGGTTCGGGGTAAATCCTTAATGGTATTGACGCATTGAATTTTTATTATACCGGTTAATGTTATTGCCTTTGTATACATAATATGTAAATAAATATGCGAATCAGGCTATCACGAAATATTTCGATAAAAATTATGTCGCCAGTGAGCGTGTAAAATCGTACAATAGCAGTTTGTATAATATATTATATTATCTAGGAATTCGGTATCAAGATATGCTTGTAAAAAATTGAATAACGTTTCAATGTTTTTTTTGTCAAGCTTTGTAATTTTACGAGTGGCTGGAGAGGAGACACGGTGCTCTCTCCTACCGGTTGACACAGATGCTTGCCGGGCACGGTAGCTTCGGTAGGTATCTGTGGCGGAAACACCGCTGAAACCACGGCCGAGTGTCAGCACTGCGAGGACCGCAGCGATGACACGGCGCTCCACACACTGGTGGAGTGCACGGCGTGGGCGCAACAGCGCCAGGTCCTCGTAGTGGGTCAGGACGTGGACACTCTCTCGCTCGAGACCATGGTGCGAGCCATGCTCTCCAGCGGGAGTAAGTGGGACTGCGCCGCCTCCTTCTGCGAGCAGGTCATGCTCGTGAAGGAGGCGGCGGGACGGGTACGGGAGAGAACTCTCCCACCCGAGTTCCGCAGTCGGCGGCCTGGACGCCGCCGACGTGTCTTCGCCGAGGACTATCGGCCACCATGACCGGGGGCCTGAGGACGGTGACAGGGCGGCTCACCGTCCTTACAGAAGCAGGCCCATGACGGCAGCGTGACGTGAGTGAGACATTTCACGCACGTCCCCCCTTAGAAGCGGGATCACACCCGAAACCCCCCAAAGACGCGGGATATCACCCGAACCACCCCCTGGGCGAGGCCGCAGTAGCGGCCGTGGGTCTGTTGGGAGTCCTGGGACATCCTTCCGAGGGTTTACCCGGGGCTCCCAACCATAGACTGTTGGGCGTGACGTGAGGTTTTTTAGTCGGTAGGAGTCCGGCATAACATCCATGAGGATTTTCCCTCACGTTAAACAAAAAAAAAAAAAGCTTTGTAATTTTTGTGCTGTTTGTGTGTACTTAATTTCAAAAACTACAAACGACTGAACTGAAATTTGGTTTATCATTATAAAGTAAATCCGGTAAATATTAATGGATTAACATTTTAATAATACCTATTTTGGTTTTGGTGGTGGAAGGTTAGTAAATTCTTGTGTGGACTGTTGTTCAGGAGATTATGTATTATCTTATCATAATTTAAAATTTATTTCACTACATCATTTTAGCGGGTTTTGAATTTGAAACATTATTTGATTCGTTATTCAAATTTCGAGAAGTCAACAGCCAGTATCAGTTGCTGACCCTGACATAAGATTAGTGTAAGTAAGTATACATTATAATGTTGACATTTTTAAAGCGATGTATTGGGTTTTACTAATTTTAATGTTTGCCATCTTTTTCTACGCTTCGTATAAAGTAAAGCTTCTGTTTGGTTGTCTGTTTTTATTTGATCATACAAATTCATTTCGTATGATCAAATAAAAACAGTTTGATCACAGTTTGCTACTGTTATTTAAAAAGTTTTCATCGTCAAAATGCCTATCAGTAGGGTTAGCTATGCAAATTAATTAGGTGTGCAGAAACCTATGGGCTACTTTTTATTCTAACAAACATAAAGCAATCACAAATGTATAAAATACACATAAAAAAAATTGAGGCTTAAGTATTTACATTCATTTGTCTTAATCATCTAGTAAAATAAAAAAAAGATGCGTAAGTACAATTTCAACAAACGAAAGAGCAACAAGGCGTGACGAATGATGATTGAAACTAGTTAGTACAAACGACAATAACTAACTACATCTACATGAATCGGATTTCAATTTGTTTTGCGACGAAATGTGTTTTATGTGCGTATGGAGTTAATACTTTTTCTCAATATAATAGTTATCTGATAAGAGCGTATGACTATGAAGATAATGTTGATTTATTGAAGGAAGTAAGAAAATTAAATTTTTGAGTTCATGAAGGGTCTATTGGTGTTGAGGAAATTTCCTCTATTAAATAGGTAGAAGTGGGGGTGCATAATAACCCTATAGATATTTACCATAGCGCAATGATAACTTTTTATCCCCATAAAACTAAAAATTAAAAATAATATGAAAGCTGCCAATTTGGTGCCATTTGAATGTCTTCTAGTGGAATTTAATGCAAGATCATAATCGTTTAAATTGGTTGCAATGCAAGTAACATCTGTTACCCTTGCTTTGAATACCGAAGTGTTGTTTTCGACTACTTGTTTACTTTAAGCCATTGGTTTTTAAAGTGGGGGGCGCGCCCCACTAGGGAGGCGCGAAGCCATGTACAGGGGGGCGCGGTCAGATCAGAGTAACATCACGAGAGAAGGCTATGGAAATTTTGAAAAGATGGATAGGGCACAATTTTGGGTTAAATATCTCAAATCTCATACCCTTTTAATTAATATTCATGGTTTAGAAGCAAACTAGATTTTTTTAGTACTTATTCTACGTTGTATAATTTTCTTATCTATATTAAATTCAATATGTAAGACTGTTTACAAGTTTAAACAGTCTTACATATTTATTGTAAGAACTATTCACACATACTTCTCCGCTTTCGTGACGTCTCAACTCCTAGGCTACGATGGTATAATGTAGGTAAGTTTGATAGTGCTTCTACGAAGCGAAACTAAAGCAAAACTAGGCATACCTACCTACTTCTCACTGCAGTGCGACAGAAAAACAACTACAGCCACTTGAAATTTGCTAATACACAGGAACGTTTTATTAAAATACGGTTTAATAATATCATTTCAAATAACAACAAAACCTTTAAAGTTCAAGGTACAAGCTATTCATTGTACTTGACTTTGAACTTTTTAAATAAAGGACTTGGCGGCACTTGGTCAGCACAGACGCTTCTTTCGAGGCATTGGATGTGCGGTTTTGGATGGAAGACTTGATCAAGATTAATAACTAAATACTTACAAGAAATACCTGATAGATAATTATGGGAGTACCATCTATTGTATCACCGACACAATTATACATACATAATATCACTCAGACATTGACCTGAAATTGTCCGCACGAGAACTAAGCAGTCTGAATCCTCGTCGTGCAGAGACTGTCCTATACGAACTGGGCCATGGATGCACACATCGAGATCGTGCGTGGATATTTCTAATACTCGTACCTATAGAGATAAATATTTGCCCACAGCCTGGCGAAATTAGGGTAGGGTTTGCAATTTGGACTTACTAGAGGACTAGAAGCAGAGGATATTTTATAGTCCATTCAGTTTCAAGTGTTTATGCAGCCCACACCTAGTTTTGATAAAGATTAACTGGATAAACACTTTTACTACTATTTTATGATGTCCGTGAATATAAATTTATTCATTTACACTCTTCTCGGTCTTTGCTACTACTCATTTTCTACTATTCATTTTGCTACTATTCATAGAGGTGTATCGACTAAGAGACTCGCCGCTTCAAAGGAAACTACGAGATATTCGCTTGTGACCAGCATCCGCATTGGAGACCTGTACCAGTCATCAGATTTCTCGCCAAACTGGAGCACTTTATAGAGCATCTATCGCAAGATTCTAACGTGAATTCTTCAGTACTCTCAAGTTCGGTAGCATATACGTGACAGCGCCGTCAACGTAGTACAGGAAATCTACTCTTACTACGAGTAGATTGCCGAGAGAACTAATGCCTACTACATAGGGATGAAAATGAGGTTCTAGTTTCTTGTAATTTATACAGATTACTTTTATTATTTATCATTATCAGCTCGATTAACATTACAGCTGTTTGTAAACCAGTTTTGGCTAGAATATCAACAACCAAAAGATGTTTAGTGACAATATTTTTTTACAAAATCAATATTCGCGTCGCATTATCTAGTTATAACCATGTTTAACATTGTGTCTGTATTCAGATGTGCAATTATTACCACTTGATGTATTAATTTTATATTTTAGGTGATTTTGTAGCTTACCTTGGATGGCAACTGCTAGAACCACTACCACTGACACAAGCGCAACTTTTGTCATTTTGATTGACAATAGATAAACTTAAAATTACGTAAACACGTGTATTCGGTATGACTTGACGCAAATGTGTGCCGGCGTCTTACCAGTATCAAGGCTTTTATTGTACGCTATTTTGCCGTCTACAGTTTGTCTATAGCGTTGTATGAATTTATATATGAACGTATGATAAGGCTAGGGTTGCTACCATATTTTTTTACATACATTTATACTCACTAAAACAAAATTTGCAGATCACTAAATATTTGTTGTGAACCGGGACTCGAACCCGAGATTTTAGCACGAGACGGCGCGGCGCAGCTCGTTTTACCGTACCACTGCGTCACCGAGGCAGGTTTTGGGGTTGCTAACAATAGGTAGATGAAAAGAATTCATTGTTGTGTCATTATTTTTTCATTACCTACTCTTTTTTGACTTTTTTACGTCTGGAACAGGTAAGATTGCGGAAGAATGTCCCAGGATTAACAACAGGCTTTGGCTACCACTGCGACCTCACCTAGGAGGTTCAGGTAGTTTCCCGAGTCTTTGGGGATAGTTCGGGTGTTATCCCGCATCTTGAGGCATGTGGCGTGCGTGAAACTTTCACGTCACGTTGTCTTCTTGGGCCTGCTTCTGTAAGGACAGTGAGTAGCCCCCCCCCCCCCCTCCACCGTCCGTAGGCCCCGGTCATGAAGACCGATAGTTTTGGGCAAAGTCAAGTCTACGACCGGATAATGCGGAACTCGAGTGGGAGAGTTATCCCCGATCCCTCCCCGCCGCCGCGCGCCGCTTCTTTCGCAAACATCACCTGCTCGTAGAAAGAGGCGGCGTCGTCCTACTTACTCCCACTGGAGATAATGACTCGCACCATGGTGTCCAGCGTCCTATGCAGACCTATGGAAGCGCTCCAGTGCCTCCTTGCTCTATTTAAGCAATGACGCAATGGCCCCCTCGTCCAGGTCTCATTGAGGAGTCCCTTCAGTACCTACTCTTGCCATAAATTCCACAAATATTTAGTACTAGCTGAGCCCGCAACTTCGTTTACGTCACATAAGGTGTATGAAAGGAAAGGTATTTCTTCATCAGAGTCATCAAGCAGCGTCTGAAACTGCCCTGTTTGCTTAATCATAAAAGAGCTTAATGATTAAGTCTATTTTAAAACAATTCAGTCCACGCCTTCGGCGCGGACTGAATTGTTTAAAAATAGTCTTAATCATTAAGCTCTTTTATGATTAAGCCAACACGCCAGTTTAGGTTCACTCACATTCAAAGAAACCCCTACAATTAAAATTTTCAAAATATCTGATTCTTAAAAGTGTTATAACTCTTTTATTTCTAAACCGATTTACATAAAACAAACGCTAAATGTTAACTGGAGCAAACCTCAACACAATACAAAAAACCGCATTGCAATCGGTTAAGCGGTTACTGAGATTAGCGTGCACAACCGTACAGACAAACAGATATACAGACATACAGACATACAGACATACAGACAAACAGACAAAAAATCTAAAAATCATTGTTTTGGGTTCTATTGCGTTCATAAAGCCCCCCTATAATATTTTTTCTTATTTATCTTCCATGTACAGACAGCGACCGGTTACGATTTTATTATATGTATTGATTTAGTAGCATATCAACCAACTGCTTTTGGTCTACTTTTGTTATGACTGAATATTTTAATCCGAACTAATTGCCAATATTATTTAAACCAGACTTCTCAAACTCAAGAATGACTGCTGATTTTGGAATATACTTATTATATTCCAAAATCAGCAGTCATTGTAGAGTTCAATCGAGACAAACGAACTGCAATTCATTTTCATCCTTAAAGCTATAAGCACAGTAGTAAGTAGTGTTTTAGCGACGTGGGACAACCCTACACCCTATAAAGGGTTTCTTTATTTTTATTACACTGTATTATAAACGATTACTCTTTTGTCCATGATGATTATTATTTTATTGATTGTCTTAAAGCCATTAATTAATTTGACGCGAAAAAGGTATTAATGATTATATTCTTTGAAGTAGAAACGGATATTTGTATCATCTGTACTGGGGTGGGATAAGGATATGGATTTTTTAAGCGCTCGTAGCTCCGCTAGTTCTGTTAACGATCACAGCAATAAAAGCATCTTATGTCACGGTCAGTCCTGAAATAGACGACCATATCTGACATTTCAGTTTCTTGTAAATCGCTGTTTTATTGCTTCGAAAGGCTCTTTAAGATTGATCCGGATTACCAATGACCAGTTTAAAAAAAATCTCTGTATGTCTGTCCCAGTTTACTTTGTACATACGGTGACAGTGAAACAAGTCAACTCGAAATTAGATCGATTTAAAATTATTATGAGAATCTGCTCTCAGTCCAGTAGTTCTACAATTTATAAGACAAATTCTTTATGAAGCCCAGCAGTAACATGACATGTCTCCTAATATCTCTTAATATGGACAACCTTTTAAACACAGTAAATAAGGAATGCAACTAAAAAAAGCCACCGTGAGACTGACCTCTAAAATATCATAAGGAAAATACATAGCTAATTAAGAAAAATATAATAAGGAAAACAAGTAAAGGAATAAAAAAAAACTAGTAAAATGTCTTGTCTTTTTGCCGTTTCTATATTCTTTTTATTTTGCTTCTCTATTATCAAATTTTTGCTTCTTCATTTCAAGTCGTTTAATGAAGAATTGCTGCTTATGTCCCATCTCGACCAATTGCGCCTTTGTATGCACTGCTTATCAAGAGTGGTTAGCAGGAAGTAGGTAGGTACTAAGATTGCTATGGATTTGTGGAAACTAGTGACCTCTATAGGTATTCATGTCAAACTACTGAAATGCATCCTGCTTTACATCCTTTCCTGTCTACTAATATTATAAATGCCAAAATTTAAAAAATAATGGATATAGGTAGGTACCTATGTTACTCAATCTCAAAGACCTATGAAATATCAAGAATTCTCATCGTGATCTCGGGGCCCAAGTCATGGTTACCTAAAAGCCTTTATTTCCCGTGGTCCACCTCGTAGTTCACCCAGGTGAACCACGGGAATTTTTTTTTACCCGTAGTCCACCTGGTGTACCACGGGAAATTTTTTATTCCCCGTAGTTCACCTAGGTGTGCCACGGGAAATAATTTTTACCCGTGGTCCATCTGACACTTGGCGCTCTTCTATCAACACTTACAGCTATGGTAACCTTTTTATGCAAGTGCCCTTTATCCACTAAAATCCATTAAAAAGATCCATCATGGATCTTTGTGGACATATCACGTCCACTTTAATATCTTAAAGTATTTTTTATGAAAAACTAGCTGACCCGCGCAACTTCGTTTGCGTGATAAATCAAGAACCGCTCGACCGATTGTGTGCAAACTTCACATAAACTATCTACTAAATAGTCCGAACAAAGCCTAAAAATTTGGTTTGGATAGGTGACCCCGATCTCGAGTTATAAAATTACAACGAAAAGTGGCATTGATTTTTATATATATAGATGGATCTTTTAGGACATGTGAGTGGAAAAAGATCCTTTATAGGTTGTAGTATACGAAGAACATCTAAAACGTAAAATGTATAAAGTAATGAAATAATTTTCAAAACAAATGAAGATCAACGAAACAAATGAAGATTGGTAAAACAAATGAAGATCGATCAAATAAATGTAGATCAACAAAACAAAGGAAGATCGACGAAACAAATGAAGTTCAATGAAACAAATGAAGATCAACGAAACAAATGAAGATTGGTAAAACGAATGAAGATTGGTAAAACAAATGAAGATCGACAAAATAAATGAAGATCGACGAAACAAATGAAGATCGGCGAAACAAATGAAGATCGGCGAAACAAATGAAGATCGGCGAAACAAATGAAGATCGGCGAAACCAATTTAGATCGACAAAACAAATGAAGATCGATAAAACAAATGAAGATCGAAAAAACAAATAAAGACCGATAAAACATATGCACATCAATAAAATAATAGACTATAAGCAAGTTTATAAGGTCAAAAACTACTCGCAGCCATATTTTGTAATCTAGATGCGATTGCCATTCAAAAACATATGTGCAAGCAACTCTCGACCTTAATGACACATCTCAAAAAATGTGCTCTGTGGCGTTCATAGACATCACTGATCAAGAATTTGTAAACATCAATAAATATTATGCATGTTTATAAGATCGAGAATTGCTTGCACCTATTTTTTTGAATGTTTATCGCATCTAGATTACAAAAAATGGGTCCAAGCGAAAGCGAAAGCAAACAACAAGGAGCATGCATAATATCTATTTATTTTTTATATATTCGTGATCAGTGATGTCTATAACCGCCTAAAAGCATTTTAGATAAGTGTCGTTAAGGTCGAGAATTACTTGCACCTATTTTTTTGAATCGCTATCGCATCTAGATTACAAAATATAGCTGCGAATAGTTTTTAACCTTATTAACTTGCCTATAGTCGTTTGATTTATTGATCTGGATGTTTTATCGGTCTTCATTTGTTTTTTCGATCTTCATTTGTTTTGCCGATCTTCATTTGTTTAGTCGATCTTCATTTATTTCGTCGATCTTCATTTGTTTTTGTTGATCTTCATTTGTTTTGCCGATCCTTATTTGTTTTGTAGATCTTCATTTGTTTCGCCGATCTTCATTTGTTTTTGTTGATCTTCATTTGTTTTTTCAATCTTCATTTGTTTTTCGATCTTCATTTGTTTTTACCGATCTTCATTTATTTTTGATCCAGTAGTACCATGGGTAAAATTTAAGTACCAGTGGTACTACTGGGACCACTTAGTAGTATTACTGGTAATTTTTTCACTGATGGTACCTACTACTTTTTTAACCCCCGACGGAAACCCGGACGGGGTGTTATAAGTTTGACGTGTGTGTGGGTGTGTGTGTGTAAGTCTGTCTGTGGCATCGTAGCTCCCAAACGGATGAACCAATTTTGATTCTAATTCTTTTGTTTGAAAGATGGGTTAGGGGAGAGTGTTCTTAGCTATGTTTTATAAAAATCGGTTAAGCCATTTCAAAGATATAAGGGGTGAAAGTGGGGATGAAAAATTAAATTTGTTTAAATATACCCGTGTTGGGTATCAAATGATATTCATATTGTTAACTAACAGTTTGTCTCGTCGGGGACCGCTCACCTAATCATAACCTAATCGTGCGTCTGTCTCTATTTATGTACAGAGCGGTGCCCCGAGTGGCAGTCTCGATTCCACAAAAATTAAAACTAAACACGGTAAGGTCATTCCCTTATGGAGAATCTTGATAGCGCGATTTAGAAAATAGTGAGGTGACATCTACGAAACATTACTAACATTAAATGCTATGTTTACATAATGATACAATAATGTTAAAATTAGGTCTGTTACAATACCTATATGCTTAAATCGAAAAAATACACAAATGCTTCTATTTACTTAGTACTGTTTGAAGAAAACTTCGGTAAGATATATTTTATTGTTAAAACGCAGTACAAATTAATGTAGGTAAGCTTCCTCCAACAAGTTTCTTACGACGAAAATATTGTCCATTATTGGGTATTTCCTCTTATAAATAATATTCTTTCGTAAGTTTGGAATTCCAAAGAAACAATAACGACTATGACGTATATTTTAGTGACAAATAGTTATCTTTAAATTTATATTTGTGGACATTTACACACAACATCATCCATCGAAGATACATAAAAAACCGGCCAAGTACCTACGATTCGGACTCGCCCACGAATGATTCCGTAGCAGCAAGTACCATAATATAAAAGTTCTTGTAGTTCGTTGTAACTTTGATTGATGTTTAATTTTAACACGTTCGCTGTGGTAGTGATTTTTCTAGGCGAAAATTGCGGTTTATAAGGTTTTAAAAGAAAACTACTTACTAGATCAAACCCTTTTTGTTGGAAGTTCTTAGGGCAAGTACATTCTATTTTTCTTTTAGATTTATCATTCTCTTAGTTTAGAAGTTAGAGTGGGGGGAGGGGGGGGGGAGGCACATTTTTCCACTTTGGAAGTGTCTCATGCGCAAACTATTCAGTTTAGAAAAAAAAATTAGAAATCTCAATAGCATTTTTATCTATAGATACCCCAACACGTATGGGTTTGATGAAAATAAGAAATTTCAGTTTCAGTTGTATGGGGCACCCTCAAAATTTACTGCTTTCTTAAAAATCTTATTGCGGTTCATAGAATACATCTACTGACCAAGTTTTAATAGCATAGGTCTTATAGTTTCGGAGAGAGGTGGCTGTGACATACGGACGGACAGACAGACAGACAGACATGACGAATCTATAAGGGCTCCGTTTTTTGCCATTTGGCTACGGAACCCTAACGTGTGCATCTGGATTGAGTTTAGTTATAATTATCTTAAACTTAGGGCACTATGCTAAAAATTTCTTAAACATAAAATAAAGCTTTTATGATGAAATAACTTGGGCCCTCAATCCAGATGCCTGCATTAAGTGGCATAGTCTGCTGCTCTAACACACCGTCAGTTTACTAGATATACCTAATTTTATTCTGTATTAGCTTTTCCACCTCTTGACTATTTAATTCGAGTATTTAGTGCTATATTTGATCTTATAAAAAATGTATAAGGTCCGTTCGCAATATGTTTCAAATTTTGGTGTCAATAATAAAATCATTCCGTGAATCTTACGGAAAATAGGTACCGGGACGTTACTACCATCTTTCGAATCATTGAGTCCTGTGCTGTCACGCACCAGTGCCAGTCTCGTGCCAGCTTGCTCCGACTTCCCGCTTAAAACGTAAGTAATACTCTCGTAATCCCTCGGACACGATTTCAGTAATTTTTGTGTAGATAATTTAAAACGTTTTAAGCTCGTTATTTGTTTAAATACCTAATGTATAGCGTAAGGGTTCGGTATTTGTTTAAAATAATAGTAATGCCATTATAAAATTCTGAATAGTATTTTGTCAAATCAACTTATTTGACACATTTCTAATTTAGGTGGTCTAATTTTGGTGATTTTGGTGGTGTTTGACTAATCACCAAAATTGCTTAGTTACACCAAAATTAGATTTATAGTTTCTGGAGTAATTTTAGAAATTCTATGTTTATTTTCATTAAATAATATGGATAAAGAATTTATGCTCGAAACAGGATTCGAACCTATGTCTACCAGAATACTGTTCCGGTGCATCTACCGCTGCCGAACGTTAAGTTTTGACTCCACAGTACGTATTAAGAGTGACGCCATCCTCAGATAGCACCTTCATTTCATTATGAACTAAAAAAAAATTTTTCAATACTGTGGCTAAACTATTAACATTTTATATATTTTTTTTGCACTCAATTAAAGGTATTAAGTTTTTATACACATTTTCCGAGCGTTTTTCTATAAACAACTATTTACATAGTTATCATGTACGAATATCTACCAAACGCAATAGAATTGCGCCGCTGACGGCCGATCAGTCTCGCCCTGGCGCTTGTGGAGGCAGGACCTGTGTCAGTTTTTTTCGCAACTATTTCGTAATTAGTATGCCAAATTACGTTGAAATCGCGCCACAGTATAAAAATATCAGTAATGGGCAAAATGTAATTAGATTAACCGTTACAAATACATACGCGACCATGGTAAAAATGTGGTGATCTTTTACTTTTTAAGTGTTTTCACGACATGGTAACCAGCTACCTAATGCATTAAAATGTCTACGAATTACATGATAATTTCGCAATCCAACATGGCGGCCACGCCGTAATCACAAAATTTCATGATGGGTATCGTTTAAGGGGTTTTTTGGTATGCTGAGTACGAAGTACGTGATAATTTTGCAATCCAATATGGCCGCCGCGCCGTAATCACAAAATTTCATGATAGGTATCGTTTAAGGGGTTTTTTGGTATGCTGAGTACGAATCACGTGATAATTTTGCAATCGAATATAGCCGCCGCGCCGTAATCACAAAATTTCATGATGGGTATCGTTTAAGGGGTTTTTTTGATATGCTGAGTACGAATCGCGTACTAATTTTGCAATACAAGATGGCCGCCGCGCCGTAATCACAAAATTTCACTATGGGTATCGTTTAAGGGGTTTTTTGGTATGCTGAGTACGAATCACGTGATAATTTTGCAATCCAATATGCCCGCCGCGCCGTAATCACAAAATTTTATGATTGGTATCGTAAATGGTAGTATCGTAAGTATGGTAGTATCGTAAATCATACGTAGCAGACTGTAGTGTAAAAGAGATAGAGACACATGTTCCATTCTTCGTTCTAACATTTGTGTGTGGTTGGCAGTGATGGGCAAATGTAATTAGATTAACCGTTACAAATTACAATTACTTTGTAATGCTTAATTCAATTACTCTGTAACAGATTACTTGAGTAATTAATTACAATGAGTACTAGCAGTAAGTAATTACTGAGTAATGGAATTACACGTTAATTAATTACATTGTAACTAGTTACTCATTAATTCAATTAACCAACTCTCATAATTAACATCTCTGTCCTAAGGATTCGTCACGGCCCAAGGGGTGGATCGATTTTGATGCGGTTTTTTGATCGTTAGTCAATGTATCCTTGATGGTACTTAGCTATACATTTTGAAGACCATCAGCTTAATTCCTGAGTGATGAAGGGATTTCACAAAAATTCCCATACGCGAATCATGGCAAATGTGGTGATCTTTTACTTTTTAAGTGTTTTCACGACATGGATACCAGCTACATACTTAATGCATTAAAATGTCTACAAATTACATGATAATTTGGCAATCCAACATGGCGGCCGCGCCGTAATCACAAAATTTCATGATGGGTATCGTTAAAGGGGTTTTTTGGTATGCTGAGTACGAATCACGTGATAATTTTGCAATACAACATGGCCGCCGCGCCGTAATCACAAAATTTCATGATGGGTATCGTTTAAGGGGTTTTTTGGTATGCTGAGTACGAATCACGTGATAATTTTGCAATCCAACATGGCCGCCGCGCCGTAATCACAAAATTTCATGATGGGTATCGTTTAAAGGGTTTTTTGGTATGCTGAGTACGAATCAAGTGATAATTTTGCAATCCAATATGGCCGCCGCGCCGTAATCACAAAATTTCATGACGGGTATCGTTTCAGGGGTTTTTTAGTATGCTGATTACGAATCACGTACTAATTTTGCAATGTAACATGGCCGCCGCGCCTTAATCACAAAATTTCATGATGGGTATCATTTAAGGGGTTTTTTGGTATGCTGAGTACGAATGACGTACTAATTTTGCAATCCAATATGGTCGTCGCGCCGTAATCACAAAATTTCATGATGGGTATCGTTTAAGGGGTTTTTTGGTATGCTGAGTACGAATCACGTGATAATTTTGCAATCCAATATGGCCGCCGCGCCGTTTTCACAAAATTTCATGACGGGAATCGTTTAAGAGTTTTTTTGGTATGCTGAGTACGAATCTGGTGATAATTTTGCAATCCAACATGGCCGCCGCGCCGTAATCACAAAATTTCATGACGGGTATCGTTTAAGGGGTTTTTGGTATGCTGAGTATCACGTACTAATTTTGCAATCCAAAATGATATTGGATATTGTATTGCATATTGGCCATATTGGATTGCAAAATTAGTACGTGATTCGTACTCAGCATACCAAAAACCCCTTAAACGATACCCGTCATAAAATTTTGTGATTACGGCGCGGCGGCCATATTGGATTGCAAATTGAGTAAGTACGTGATTTGTACTCAGCGTACCAAAATACCCCTTATACGATACCCAACTTGAAATTTTACAACGGTGGTGCGGCGGCCATATTGAATTGCAAAATGAACCCGAAATTCGTACTCAGCATACCAAAATACCCCTTATACGATACCCAACATGATCTTTTACAACGGTGGCGCGGCGGCCATATTGGATTGCTAAATTAACCCGAAATTCGTACTCAGCATACCAAAATACCCTTTATACGATACCCAACATGAGCTTTTACAACGGTGGCGCGGTGGCCATATTGGATTGCTAAATTAACCCGAAATTCGTACTCAGCATACCAAAATACCCCTTATACGATACCCAACATGCACTTTTACAACGGTGGTACGGCGGCCATATTGAATTGCAAAATTAACCCGAAATTCGTACTCAGCATACCAAAATACCCCTTATACGATACCCAACATGATCTTTTACAACGGTGGCGCG
Source organism: Miltochrista miniata (assembly GCA_933228765.1). Taxonomy (NCBI): domain Eukaryota; kingdom Metazoa; phylum Arthropoda; class Insecta; order Lepidoptera; family Erebidae; genus Miltochrista; species Miltochrista miniata. The sequence goes on from OW121753.1 coordinate 9,465,800, forward strand.
GCGGTCATATTGGATTGCTAAATTAACCCGAAATTCGTACTCAGCATACCAAAATACCCCTTATACGATACCCAACATGAACTTTTACAACGGTGGCGCGGTGGCCATATTGGATTGCTAAATTAACCCGAAATTCGTACTCTGCATACCAAAATACCCCTTATACGATACCCAACATGAACTTTTACAACGGTGGCGCGGCGGCCATATTGGATTGCGAAATTAACCTGAAATTCGTACTCAGCCTACCAAAATACCCCTTATACGATACCCAACATGATCTTTTACAACGGTGGCGCGGCGGCCATATTGGATTGCTAAATTAACCCGAAATTCGTACTCAGCATACCAAAATACCCCTTATACGATACCCAACATGAACTTTTACAACGGTGGCGCGGCGGCCATATTGGAGTGCAAGAGTATTAAATTAGTGTGGTGGTTGGATTGCATGGAACGACACAGACTAAAAAAACTTGTTCGGTTTACTGTGAGTTAGTTAACCGCGTGCCAATTTGCAACTGTGCAAGACGTGGTCAGAGTTAAGAAGTTATTTATTTAACTCAGAGCTTACTAACTCTATATTTATATATTTAACTCGACTCTCCGCGCAAGTGGGCCTAAATAGCTTAGGCGGCCAAATTGAATTCCAAAATGATCATGTTATTCGTACTCAGCATTCGAAAAAACCCATTAAACGATATTCATTACGAAATTATGTGATTATGGCGCGGTGGCCATTTTGGATTGCAAAATTATCATATGATTCGTCCTCAGCATACCCAAAAACCCCTTAAACGATAACCATCATGGATTTTTGCGATTACGGCGCGGCGGCCATATTTCAAAATTATCACAGGATTCGTACTCAGCATACCAATACACCCCTTAAACGATACCCATCGTGATATTTTGTGATTACGGTGCGGCGGCCATATTGTATTGCAAAATTATTACGTAATTCGTACTCAGCATACCAAAAACCCTTTAAACGATACCCATCATGAAATTTTGTGATTACGGCGCGGCGCCCATATTGGATTGCAAAATTATCATGTGATTCGTACTCAGCATACCAAAAAACCCCTTAAACGATACCCATCATGAAATTTTGTGATCACACCGCGGTGGCCATATTGGATTGCAAAATTATCATGTGATTCATACTTAGCATACTAAGAATTCCCTTAAACTATACCCATCATGAAATTGTGTGATTACGGCGCGGTGGCCATATTGGATTGCAAAATTAGTACGTAATTCGTACTCAGCATACCAAAAAACCCTTTAAACGATACCCATCATGAATTTTTGTGATTACACCGCGGCCGCCATTTTGGATTGCAAAATTATCACGTGATTCGTACTCAGCATACCAAGAAACCCCTTAAACGATACCCATCATGAAATTTTGTGATTACGGCGCGGCGGCCATATTGGATTGCAAAATTATCACGTGATTCGTACTCAGCATACCAAGAAACCCCTTAAACGATACTCATCATGACATTTTGTGATTACGGCGCGGCGTCCATATTGGATTGCAAAATTAGTACGTGATTCGTACTCAGCATACCAAAAAACCCTTTAAACGACACCCATCATGAAATTTTGTGATTACACCGCGGCGGCCATTTTGGATTGCACAATGATCCCGTGATTCATACTTAGCATACCAAGTTTAGAAAACTTTAGAAATTTTTATGATCAGCTATTATGTAATTTACATTTTTTACGCAACTGTAGCAAACGTACGCAACGGAAACTCTCAAAAGAAATGAAATATCCTAGTTGTCGAAAAATGTTTCGTTGCTGCTAAGCTCTTATTCGCCTTAGCGTGATGTTATATATTTTGGTATTTTTCAAAAATGGACATTCTGTTAAGAAACTCTTGAAATTCAACTAGCAGTCTATTAGACTCTAGAGTTAGAACAACTAAACAAACAAACAAACTCTTTAGCTTAAAAATAATAGTATAATATACATAATTTATTTACGATTAACTCATTTATTTTTATTTACGAAACTAATAAATCACTACACTTAATAAAGTTAGATGCATTTACTACGTCAAACAAAGTTAGCATGCTGTTTCTTTCTACTATACTGTATACTGTGGCATGAGAGTTGACTGCCGCTGCCGGCGCGCGGTGTGTCTTGCGCCCGGGGCGAGGGGAGCGCCAAATGCCTACTTGTGCGGGTTAACCGCCCCTTAAGAAAGATCCAGAGAAACTAGAGGAACTACGAAGAAAAGAAAGAGGAAGATATCACCGAAAAAAATCAGAAGGAAAAATCGTACCTTTGAGTGAAATGCCACCACGTGCTCGCAGAGCTCATCAAAAACGGAATCGGATTAATTTTAAAGCATAAAAAAAATCAGAAGGAAAAATCGTACCTTTGAGTGAAATGCCACCACGTGCTCGCAGAGCTCATCAAAAACGGAATCGGATTAATTTTAAAGCATACTACGAAAGGAAAAAAAGGACACAACTAACAAGCATTCAGCCGCAAAGCCCTGATACTTGCATGCCTGCAGGCAAGTATCATCTTCTGCGCGTGCAGTTGAGATGAAGCGGCGGTTATGACTCTACTCGTCAGCAGACTGGGACGGTCTCTGCGACTACTTTGCGTCTATCCCGTGGAGTCAGCGCTGCTTTGCAGAAATTGTCATCCGGCAGTGTGATGTGCGGGCGGTGCTGCGGTCACTCAACAGGCGGAAACCCAGTGGCCTTGACGGCATTCCGGCGGTGCTGCTAAAAAAATGTGCGGCCGAATTGGCTCCAGCTGTAACGCGCCTGTATCGCCTCTCCTACTCTTCAGGGGAAGTGCCGGAGGCTTGTAGGGTAGTGAACGTACAACCAATCCCCAAGAAAGGGGATCGGTCGGACCCTGCCAACTATCGCCCTCACCTCGATCATTTGTAAAATATTTGAGCTGATCATCAACAAACGACTCATGCGCTAACTCGAGGATCACTCGCTACTCAATGATCGACAATATGGCTTTAGGCCAAAACGATCTACGGGTGACTTCCTGGCATACGTGACGCATGTTTGGGGTGTGGCTATGGAGAGGCACGGTGAGTCGTTGGCTATAAGCCTCGATATCGCTAAAGCCTTCGATAGAGTATGGCATGCGCCCAGGACCGCATTTCACAATGGGGATCCTCGAACCTGTTCGAGTTCAATGCCCGTAAAACACAGGCGTGTGCGTTTACAGCTAAAAAACCTCTTTCCTACCCCTACCCTTTCTTCGGAATACGACGATTGCACTTGGAGATAATCTGGACATCCTTGGCATAGACGTCCGGCCCGAGCTCAATCACAAATACCATATTGAGCGATGTATTGGGCTAGCCTCGAGAAAACTAGGAGTCCTAAACAAGGTGAAACGGTTCTTTACGCCAAACCAGAGGTGTCTGCTGTACAAAACGCAGAATACGTCCTTGCGTCGAATACTGCTCTCACCTTTGGGACGACTCCGCGAGGTACTTGCTTGACGCGCTGGACTCTATGCAGCGGCGAGCTATTCGCATTATAAACTGCCTTGAGGTAACGGAAAGTCTGGAGTCATTGACGCAGCAAAGAACTATTGCATCTTTGGCTGCTTTCTACCTTATTTATCACGGTGAGTGTTCTGAAGAACTCTTCAACTTACTCCCACCCTCTCCATTTTGATCCCGAACAACGCGTGCTGGACAGAGGTGCCACTCTTACACAGTGGAGAGAATCTTTGCTAGAACTGAACGAGTCAAAAGATCGTTTCTCTGTCGAACCATAAAAATCTGGAACGACCTGCCAGCGCACGTGTTTCCCTCCTCTTACAATCCTGGGTTCTTCAAGCGGAGCGTGAAGAGGCACATCATAGGGCCGCCAAGTTGAGGGCCGCTTTCTATAGTCCTACAGACTGGGACGGTGGCCCCCAATCGCTAGATGTCGCTGTGGCTTTCCATCAGGCGGCGGCTGCATCATTTTGGCAAGCTAGATATATAAAAAAAATCTATATTACATATAATGTGTCATTAAATAAAAAATCTTATGTTAAAAGGTATTTTTATTGTCTACTATTTTTTTTGTTCATATATCTAATTTTGTGTTAAAATACCAATTTTAGTGTATTGACAATTTAGGTGTCGATAATATTAATGTCATTTTCGGGTTTAATTAGACTTTTCTAGCTTTCATGCAACTATTATACGTATTTCTTTCTAATTATAGAATAATATTATCTACATACAGAGTAACAAAAAAAAACACCAAAATTAGGTAAAAATTCATAGATGTTGAAATTCACCCAGAACATCCTTCAATAATAATAAAACATAATAATAAAACGGGGCTTAATCATTAAGCTCTTATAGCTAAGAGCTTAATGATTAAGCCCCGTGGAAAATTTTAGAATAGATTCTAAAACAATTCAGTCCACGCCCTCGGCGCGGCCTGAATTATCTATACTTATAATAAAACTGTTGAGGGTAGAGAGTCTGTACATGGAAGATATTTTGAAAATTTTTATTGAAGGATGTTCTCTAATCGATACTGAAGCCGAAAATGCAATTTAAAATTTTCATGTCTGTCTGTCTGTCTGTATCCCGAATAAGTATCACGTAGAAACTACAGAATCGATTTGAATGAAAAAAATGATAAAGCAACACGCAGGTTTAGATTTATCCTCACATTCAAAGGAACTCTTGAATTCTAGGTTTAGAGAAGTTAAGATGTCTCTAACTCCTGAACTTCCTCGGATAAATTTTCATTCAAATCAGTAGTTTCGGCGTGATACGTATTCGGAATACAGACGGACATGAAAATTTTAAATTTCATTTTGGCTTAAGTAGGTATCGATTAGAGAAAGCGTTCTTTTTTTTTTAAATAGCTTCCGTATTCAGACTCTCGACCCTCAACAGTTTTATAATTATGTATAGATATAGACTAGCAAGAAACTCGGCGGGCACTCACTTTATTCACTTTTATACCTTAACCAATTTGCCGGTAGATGGTGCCTACTTGTGGCGACCCACAAGACGTAATAAGCTAAAAGAGTCAATTCTTTCAGCTTAGGTTGAGAGCAGTGTCTCAAAAAAGCAGTGTGTTAATAATAACTATAATATAAGTATTTTCATCAGTTGTCTATTTCCCTTAGCACAAGGTTATAATAGCTTAAGTTGTGTGCGAATGTCCACAAATATTTCTTCATTTATTTATATTGAAATGATTAAGTACCGCTTACAATATAAGCATGATTACCTCTCGAAGTAATTTAATAAAACAATACGAAAAATAAGTTGAAATGCATTATATTCTCATGTAATGCAGTATGCATTGTGTAACTCGGGCTCTGGCTCTGTTACACGCATTACTCTGTACATGAATGAAAATTTAACATTTTACGAGAATATTTTGCAAACCAGAGCGACACACGTCCGTCTAGCAACACGACTCTCCCCCCGCACTAGATTTTCGGGCGAGCGCGGGGAAGCAATCAATGTAATGTATTCTTTGAATACATTATTAGTTATAATTAGTTAAAACTTATACTAATTCAAAATTGAAGAAAACCATTTTAGAGGTCTATGTTTTCTTTAGTCTCTGATATAAATTTTATTATCATTCATTAATAAATAGATGTCATACAACGACTTCTTCTAAAAAAATATGGGCTATTTCAGTGATGTTTTACTAGTTATTTATAATAAATACACAATTTCTGATGAAACCATCCTCTGGAACACATCTTGTAGATTTCAAATCTACTTTTGGCTGTCATTTTTCGTATACTAATACCGAGAAGAACGTCTTTATTTGCACCTCTTTTTCGCAAACTTTGTCAACCACTCCCCTTAATGCAACCCAACTGGGGCCCACCCAAGTAACACGTAAGCACAGATTACTAAATAGTTACTACGTAAGCAAGATAACAGTACACATTTAGAACATTTTACAGTTCAAAGATGAATATAGTTTGTATAAGAGCATTGGGAATAGCTAAATGCTGAATCGGATTGAGTTCGGACCCTTAAAATTCTTAATGCTTAATAAATTCTGTATTTCTGTCCTTCCCTTCTTTAGGCTTAATAACCAATCACCGTAAGATTATTATACAGACATTATTTAGCTTTACGCATTTCAGGTGGCATAAATCTGAAAAACAGCCCCTTCGGCAGCATTTATCTGAATAACCATAACCTGTATTGCTATTATTAAAGCAATACTAAGCTAGTAGCATTTGAAACAGCTATTTTCTGAATAAAGTATCACTTTCTGAATAATTGTTTTTATTTTATCTTTAAACTGAATAAGATTCTATGTTTTACTAATTATTCAGCTGCTGAATAAACAGTATTATTTATGCTTTTATTAAGCTTTTTTCTGTATAATAGAGAATTTGAAACTAACTTATTCAAATTGGACACCACATTGGTATTGTTATAGCGCACATAGCTTTAGTTTTCAGACAGCATTTATACAAATTACCTACTATTGATTTCATTATCAAAATGAAGATGCTTCATTTTAAATGTAGTCAACAAGGAATTCCAAATTATAAAAGATTTTTATTCGTTCGATTAGAGAACCCTAAAAATCTGAGTAATGTAGTAATGTATAACTATATAATTGTTATTCAGAAGTGAGTGCAATGAGACTACTCTTTTTCAAGTTATAGCTTAGTAAAAAGACATGTGTGCACTTTTATTTAGCAATATAAATCAAAACATCGATCGCCATTAAAAATCTTTGTAATTTATGCCTACAAGGAATTTCTGGGATCACCAAAACGCTGAATCTTACAACTGCTACATTTTCAACTCGATTCATGTTATTTTGTAGGATTAAAATTGCTATCATTAGCTATTTCGTCACAATTAAGTACTTTTGTCAGACCTAGTATGTATTTTAATACTATTTACTTTCAGTTATCTTGATTATTCACGCGGCGCGTAATCAGGAATGAAATAAAACACATACTATTCACGACAAAATTACTTGCGCACTAACAAATTAACTATAAGCAGACCTCAAACTTAAATTACAAAATAATATAATAAATTTATTTAATGCACCTTGTCAAATCATAACACTTACATTTTGACATGGACATTATAATATTTATTCCAATCAAATACTTTAATTTAACAATTTGTATGAATATTGTTTGCATAAATGTGAAAAATAATTTAATTGCTAATTAACTTCTGAATAGCATAACCAATTCGACTAAGCTGAATAACTCTGTTATAAGAGCTTAATAATAGCAATGTGACCTGCTATTCCAAAGTTATTAAGCTAATTGTACCGTTATTAAGCTCCTACACAGATGTTGTTCAGATGTTATTCAGCGTTAAGCATTCAAAATTGGGGCCCTTTTTGCTTGAATAACAGCTGAATAGACGGTTACTCAGACGTTATTCAGCTTAGTATTCAGCTTAATGCTCTTGCCATTGCTCTTACTCGATCTTTAATCAGCGTCTGTGTTACTTGGGCAGTTACTTCGAAAGCTTTACACAGCTAGCTAGACGAAAGTACCTCCTCTGGACCAACACAATGTTACTCCTGGCACCCACATATGAACCTTATAATTATTATATCTTTCTAGCTTCATTATCACAATACATGTTACAATCTACCTATCGATTTCTTTACAAGCCTTTGAAGTTTTAATTATGCCGCATTCGTTCACATTTCATATTTAAAAGCACTTATAAACTATTTATAATTTTTCAAGAAAATGTATAGGCTCTCGCTCTCCACGCTTCCCAAAGCGAAACTGATTATCTGGCAGATGTGTAGGTACCACCCTCGGATGTGTGTCCATTTCGATTGCTCGGCCAATATGTCGTAGAAAAAAGAAACTTATGTCAGCATTTCGAAGGAATTCGTAGAAAACGAACAGTGAAAACCGCAAATTCGAAGAGTCAATATTTAGAAAGTTATAAGGGTTTCACCGTGGCCGCGCAGTCCGCATGAATTCAACTGCGCGGCCACCAGTTCTCTTGAACGGAGCTACGTACAAGTCTAATTCTTTTTGCTAATCACTGACGCGATTTCGAAGAAAATGTAGATTTTAAAAATAAAGCCCTACTATTTGAACTTCACAACATACGGCACTCCAAAGTTATGGCCGCGCAGTCCGCACAATGCGAACCGCGCGGCCACGGTTTCTCTTAAATGGAGCTTAAACGGAGCTTAGTAGAAGTCCCATTCTTTTTGCTAATTACAGATACCATTTCGAAGAATATGTAGACAGTATGAATAAAGCCTCAAATTAAGAACTAAATAACGTTTAGAACTTAAAACCTATAATCGAAGGAAAAAATAGGATGACCAAGATTTATAGTGTGTGAATCCAGGCTTTTTACTATTTTAATATCATAGTGTAAATATATTTATATAGCAAGTAGCTTTTCTTGTAAAAAGAGCTACTGATTGTTTCAATTGAATTCCAATTCAATTCAATTGAGAATTAGTGATTCGAATTAGTCTTACGAAAATGTGCTTGTAAGCTTTTAAGTAAAATAGGTTTATTAAAAAGAAAACATATTTGCTGGCGATTGGCAATCATTCATTCTACATGGCGCTGTGTGAAATAGATATTCCACTACATTTAATATTGGTTTTTGGTGCAGGACCTCCTCACTCCCACAGTTCAACAATCCCAACCACAGCAACCACCAAAAGGAAACAAAGCAAATCACCACGACGATAACGAACTGCCCAACCCAAAGAAGACAAATGGACGGGACGATAATTCGCCTGATGGCATTTGTAACTTTTTCTAAGATGAAGCGGTCCACAACTATTCTGAGCATTTTCCGTACTTATTTATATAAGGTGTTATTTACTAACTAGAAGTATTCTTCTATAAATGTAGGTATTAAAATGTCGTTTATAAAAAAAGTAAAGTAAGTAGGTACATATAAGTAAAGTATTGACTTTCGATTACATTACATTAATTAAGTACTATTCGTAAAAACACCATACAGTACCTCATTACCTACCAACTTAAATATTGGGTAAAAAATATTAGTATTGCGGAAATACCTTACTTGATATTGTTATTGTCCAGACTACCAACGTTATAGGTTAAACGCAAAGTTTATATTACTTGAATAGTGGTATTTAGATTCAATTTACTTAAAACTAAAGCATTTGAAATTAAATCAGCAATTAAAAATGGTCGAAAACAAGGACGTATCATAGCTATACACATCGACATCGCGACTTTAAAAAACAAATAAACTTTTATAAATTTGAAAAAAGAATTCTATAAATTATCTGTAGTAGCATGCATGAAGTAAACATATTTGCTGGCGAAAGAAAAAAAGTCAATATCAGAGGAACGTGGAGTAAAAAGGAAACTTGAATTTCACTTACTGAGACATATGATTACCTACTTCATGTGTTTACGGGTAAAAAGTAATAATTAAATTTATAAAATGTTAGTGCTGTTTATCGGATTAGTAATTACTGGCGTAATTTAAGTCATAAAATAACAATAACAATATGTACCTATATAACAATACCTATATAACAATATGTACCTATATTGTGATCATCACCATTTACTGAAATATAAATCAATCGATGAGTGTTTTTTTTCTTATCTTCTTATCTTTGACTGCCTCTGTGGCACAGTCGGTAGAGATACCGCCTGCGGCGCTGGAGGTCGTGGGTTCGATTCCCACCGGAGACAAATATTTGTGTGACCCATAAATGTTTGTCTCAAGAGTCTGGGTGTATCTATGTATAATATGTATGTGTTTAAAAGTATATAAGTATTAATATCCGTTGTGGATCGTGGATACCCATAACACAAGCAGGTTATTCCTAGCTTACTTTGAGATCAGATAGCGTTGTGTGAGATGTCCGTGAATATTTATTTATTTATATCCTAGAAGTAAACTTCTCTATTCAAATTCAAACCAAGGGACTACAACTATTTGCTTTTTACGATTAAAAGTATAGCAATATACGTGACATTAAAAAGTCTTATTAACCGACTTCAAAAAAGAGGAGGTTCTCAATTCGTACGCTATGTTTTTTTTATGTATAAGTATTACGCGATAGCGGCGCCGATTTTGATTTTTTTTGTTTGAATGAGGTTACTTCTGAGGTGGTCCCATATCCAGGGTATCAAGATCTGATGCTGGGATCCAGGAGAAATCGAGGGCAACCACCGAAAATTGTTGGGACAACTAGTGCGTTTGCTAACTTTTTGATTAAGTGCTTTAATAAGTAAGTATACCTACTACAATTTAATAAAGGTCTGGAGTCGATATGATGATGGAACCGAAAGACAGTTGAGGGAATTTCTTAACGATTTACAGCTGTTACCTTGTGTTTCGACTTGATTGATTTGTGTTGATGAGAACTTTACACCTAGATAGATATACTTATCGGTCTACCCGTCACTTAAAATAATAATAAAAAAATAATTAAACAATAGAACCGACTTCATACAAATCCTTAAAAATAAAATATACCTAGCACATAGTGATATGTATTTTGATTTATCAGATTTTATTCAATTTAAAATGGAAGTTGTTGCCATTAATAATACCTACCTACTTATACCTATGGGTTTACTTGGCGCCGACTTCAATATGATATTGAATAAAATCTGGTAAATCAAAATAATAACTTTGTGCTAGGTAAATATTTTAAAGGATTTGTATGAATTCGGTTAATTTTTTTTTTGGGAATATCTCGTCGACGCAACGTAAATCATGGTCACCCTTTTTTTAACTCGAGTTACAGGGTTTAAGTTCTGTAACTCGTGATTTTCAAGCATTAGACCTTCATTCATGATATCTACATATTCTTCGAAATCGTATCAATGATTAGCAAAAATAATGAGACCTCTACCAAATTCTGTTTAAGCTCCACTTTAAGAAACACGTGGCCGCGCGGTTCGCCCTAACGTAAGTGCTGTAGAACGAGAAGTTCAAACTTTAGGGCTATATTTTTCAAATCTACTTTTTCTTCGAAATCGTATCAGTGATTAGCAAAAAGAATTAGACTTCTACAATGCTCCGTTAATGAGAACTGGTGGCCGCGCGGTTCGCTTTATGCGGACTGCGCGGCCATAACTTTGGAGTGCCGTATGTCGTGAAGTTCAAATAGTAGGGCTTTATTTTTATAATCTACATTTTCTTCGAAATCGTATCAGTGATTAGCAAAAAGAATTAGACTTGTACGTAGCTCCGTTCAAGAGAACTGGTGGCCGCGCAGTTGAATTCATGCGGACTGCGCGGCCACGGTTAAACCCTTATAACTTTCTAAATATTGACTCTTCGAATTTGCGGTTTTCACTGTTCGTTTTCTACGAATTCCTTCGAAATGCTGACATAAGTTTCTTTTTTCTACGACATATTGGCCGAGCAATCGAAATGGACACCCCTCGGATTTGTGTGCATCTGGATTGAGGGCCCAAAAATTAAATCTTCGCAAAACAAAATAAGATTTACAGGGACGTTAGTTAAAAGTTTCTTAAACTTAGGGCACTATGCCAAAAATTTCTTAAACACGAAATAAAGCTTTTATGATGAAATAACTTGGGCCCTCAATCCAGATGCCTGCATTAAGTGGCATAGTCTGATTCTCAGAAAGTACTACCTCTGGGCTGATAATTTTTATTTAAGGAGTTAGTTTAGAATTTCTTAGAACTTTTAAGAAATTCCCAAATATGTCGAATACGATATTACAGAGTTATTGCGGTATATCTTGGGCCCCGCAGTTCATTAATGTTTGTACTGAGGTATCATCAAAATATGGGTTTGTCTAAAGAGATACTTAAATACGACTGTAATATATTTTACTTAACCGCGTCTATAAATTCCTTAAAAAGAAATAATGACAAAAAGTAAATACTTAAAATTTAAATTGGTAATTGAATTTTCCTAAAATGTCTGAACTGAGGGCCCAATATTTTCGGCAGTATTGACTAGGATAAGGCTTGTACACTCCCGCACATCAGGGTAAGTACTTTAAGAAATTTTTAATTAAAATCTAACAAAGCGTTTATTCTTCTAAACGTCATACTTTTAGAGAAAATTGATTTTTCAATTTTTTGTAGGAGAAAATACTGTAGGGTAGATATGATTTTGTTACTTTTTGAGACTAATCAGTATGTCCCCTAATGCAAGGTTGTTATTGCTTGAACCGTTAAAAGCGATGTTTTGTGTGGTGCAATAATTATAATTAAATAATGCAGTTTATAATAATTATTATCAGTTTGATGATTTGAGTTTGATATTGTCATTTATAGCACAGGGTGGAAACTTCATACAAAAATGTTCGTTCGCATTCACGTAACGTGAATGCTTAAATCAAGCTTCAATGTGTGTGTGAGTATTCTAGGGTCACTAGCTTTTTTTTTACGTGAGGGCAAATCCTCATGGATGTTATGCCGGACTCCTACCGACTAAAAAACTTCACGTAACGCTCAACAGCCTATGGTTGTGAGCCCCGTTTAAGCCCTCGGAAGGATGTCCCAGGACTCCCAACAGACCTACAGCCGCCTCTGCAGCCTCGCCCAGGGGGTGGTTCGGGTGCTAACCCGCGTCTTTGAGGGGGTTTCGGGTGTGATCCCGCTTGAGTTCCTCACGTCATGCTGCCGTCATGGGCCTGCTTCTGTAAGGACGGTGAGCGACCCTCTCACCGTCCTCAGACCCCCGGTCATGGAGGCCGATAGTCCTCGGCGAAGACGCGTCGGCGGCGCCCAGGCCGCCGACTGCGGAACTCGGGTGGGAGAGTTCTCTCCCGTACCCGCCCCCTCTTTCACGAGCATGACCGGCTCGCAGAAAGAGGCGGCGCAGTCCCACTTACTCCCGCTGGAGAGCATGGCTTGCACCATGGTCTCGAGCGAGAGAGTGTCCACGTCCAGACCCACTACAACGACCTGGCGCTGTTGCGCCCATGCTGTGCACTCCACCAGCGTATGGAGCGCTGAGGGTCACTAGCTATGGAAACAAAATAATAAGGAACAGAACGTAATCTCATGTATGTAGGTACTTTTTTTTCAAACCTACCCTCGGAAGCATACTCGCGCACAAACCAGAATACTTTTGAATAGGTAATGAAAAAAATACTAAATTGATTTTTTTGATTGACTGCCTCTGTGGCGCAGTCGGTAGTGATACCGCCTGCGGCGCTGGAGGTCGTGGGTTTGATTCCCACCGGAGACAAATCTTTGTGTGACCTATAAATGTTTGTCTCAAGAGTCTGGGTGTTTCTATGTATATTATGTATGTATTAAAAAAAAAGTATATAAGTATTAATATCCGTGGTCTGATACCCTTAACACAAGCAGGTTATTCCTAGCTTACTTTGGGATCAGATAGCGTTGTGTGTAATGTCCGTGAATATTTATTTATTTATTTACGGACGTCACGCGGTTTCTCCCACGTAGTTCCCGTTCCCGTGGGAACTACTACAATATTTTTTCTTCCATAAGAACCTTCTCCTGACAATACCTTACACAACAAAAAAAGAATTAGTGAAATCGGTCCACCCGTTCTGATTATTGATTACATAGAGAGTTATATTAATTTCTTTATTAGTTATTTATTATAGAAATAGCTACATAATAAACTCATAAAGAATTTTTTGACATTGTACTTTATCCACGTTCGCTGTATCATGGTATCTCTGGGGCAATGTTACCACAGATTATATAATAGATATATTCTAAAATGTTACGCGAACAAATAAATTTTTCATCAAACCTATACGTATGGGGTATGTATAGATCGGTCTTGAAAAATGCTATTGAGGTTCCTAACATAATTTTTTTCTAAAGTGAATAGTTTGCGCAAGAGACACTTCCAAAGTGGAAAAATGTGTGACCCTTTAACTTCTAAACTAAGAGAATGATAAATATAAAAAAAAAAAATATTCTCACTGTAGCATCGCAATAGGTACACCTATTTTGAAAATCTTTATAAAAAAATATCTAGTTTCGTTAAGTTAAGCGATATAAATAATATAAAAATAGCCTTGCTGGTCATCAATGTAGACTGAGTCACTCGGTCAGTAATTCTTCCTACCTGTATACTCTAACTGTATTCGTTTTTTTTACAACTGGCTTCTAAATGCAATAAAAAGTATGCCCTTAACTAAGTTCAAAAAGTGTATAAAAAGTAAACTATACTGCAAGGGCTACTATACAATGGACGATTATTTGCTTGACAAGGAAGCCTGGAAATGATCTGCTTGCTCTACAGCATTCATGCAACAATAGTTTGTGATTTTTAGTTTAATTATTGTAATAAAATAAAAAGAAATGCCCGCCGAGTTTCTTGCCAGTTCTTCTTAAGCGGGCCAGCTTCTGAACTGGTACTTACTGGATACTTTGATTTATATTCGTGGACGTGTCCACCTGCGCTTTACAAAATACTATAAGAACACATCGAATACTTTTGTATACTTACATGGAAATTATGGTCACCCTACAGAATATTGTCCTACAAAAAATTAAAAGTCAAATTTCTCTTAAAGTATAACATTTAGAAGAATAAACGCTTTGTTAAATTTTAATTAAAAATTTCTTAAAGTACTTACCCTGATGTGCGGTAGTGTAGAAGCCTTATCCTAGTCAATACTGCCGAAAATATTGGGCCCTCAGTTCAGACATTTTAGGAAAATTCAATTACCAATTAAAATTTTAACTATTTACTTTTTTGTGATTATTTCTTTTTAAGGAATTTATAGACGCGGTTAAGTAAAATATATTACAGTCGTATTTAAGTATCTCTTTAGACAAACCCATATTTTGATGATTCCTCAGTACAAACATTAATGAACTGAGGGCCCAAGATATACCGCAATAACTCGATAATATCGTATTCGACATATTTGGGAATTTCTTAAAAGTTCTAAGAATTTCTTAACTAACTCCTTAAATAAAAATTATCAGCCCAGAGGTAGTACTTTCTGAGAATCAGACTATGCCACTTAATGCAGGCATCTGGATTGAGGGCCCAAGTTATTTCATCATAAAAGCTTCATTTCGTGTTTAAGAAATTTTTGGCATAGTGCCCTAAGTTTAAGAAACTTTTAACTAACGTCCCTATAAATCTTATTTTGTTTTGCGAAGATTTAATTTTTGGGCCCTCAATCCAGATGCACACTCGGATTTACCTCTGTACTCCACAAATAATTATCTAGCTACCTACAAAATAGATAGTTTTTCTGCACTCACTCTATGGAGTTGTAAAGTTTTACTATTGTAAAAAAATGCTTAGGATGCAAAAAAAAAATGTTTATCTTATAAAATCAAGGTCGTAGACTACGAAAATGAAATACTTAATCATATAAATCTTTAAGTGGCAGTTAGTGAATTTATTTTCGGACGTGTCGGCAGATAAATATTAAATATATATAAAATATGAAAGATTTCTTGTAAATGGATTGTAAACGTTTATTTAGCCAAGAAACTTTATCAAGACGTCAGAAGAAGTCAGCGACATCGGACCAATCATCAACTGAAATTAAAAACCTGATTAATACAACCAAAGTAAAATTTATTACCATTGAAATAAAAAAAAATAGATCGTCAAATTGTTGTGAAGCGACTGTGGGTTCGGAAATGCTACAGACTGAGAAGAACACTCCAAGAAAATCAAATCGGCTTTTTTAAAAAATTATCTACGCCGCGGCCTGTAGCTATGAGCGCGTCTGGTTGTAATCGTTCACTTCACCTGCGGTGGCGCCTGCGCGTACAAAGACATGATAGAGTGGACGAACGAGCTTATAATATACGAGTTTTTAACTCTTTATGAAAATGAATCAGCGCTTTGGAATAGTTGATGATGCGTGGTTACGCATAAAACCACCAGCGTCGTTTCCTCCGCTGCAGCCATGCGGTTCGTATCACTTGACATGTTGGAATGTCAGTCCACAGTCCGCAACAGGCCGGCACATGCCGAACACTCAGGATGGGCTGCGACAGGCCATCTCAGGCGGGGCAATGCCTAGCGCAGTCTTTCGCCTGGCGGACCGTGGGACCCCAGCTTGTTACTGCCAGGTAGCCTTGTCATCTAGAAAATCTGTAATGCTTTATGAGGTGAGGGAGATCATTTATGTACACTAAAACTAGAAAGGTCCCAGAGTTGAACCATAATGCACCCCCATTGTTACAGCAGAACCATGTGACTGTTTAACATTTATAACTTCTCTCTGTACTCTATTTCATAAGAAAGAAGTGATGAAATCCAAGGCCCTCCCCCGGATCCTATAATGATCAAGTTTTTGTATTATAGTCTGATGCTGGACGCAATCCAAGGCTAGTGATAAGTCACAGAATACACCTACAGAAAGCCCTACAGTACTTCTTTTAAAAGTAGACTTTAATAGGCAGATATAATTGATAGCATTTTTCTCATGGATTAACTCACAGTAATTGGTCTGGAGTTCAGCAGGTTTGTGTTTGTAGTCTCAGTTGTTGTAGTCGGAGGTCTATAACAAAAAATATTTTAACGTCACAGTACCCAGCGCTCATCGATAGACCAATGAACAGAAGAGACGTGAGAAACAAGAGTAGATTAGAGGGCAGCTGCAATAAGACTCAATTTTAGTGCTATTTGTACACGTAGCATTTTCAAACTTTTACCCACAGTTTTCTTAATAATTTGTCTCATGAAGGAAGTGTACCAACCAAATGATACCTTAAACAGCGCAAAACAAGATTTTCTCTATAATATTTTTTTTTTATTTACGTTACGCTATCATTCTGATGGAATCGGGTACTGAAATTAAGCAAGCTTTGAAAAAGAACATTCAGTGGTTAGACATGAAAGCAACAGTGATCAAGAGAACAATCGTAGGTACTAATTATTGCACTACATAAAGTAAGTACTATAATTCTCTATCTCTAATCTGAAATACCGAACCGAAAACTAGTTAGAAAAAAAAATCTTTTCTTTGCTTTGTTCGTGATCTTGAAAAGTAACCTGATAGATTTGATTCCAAATTTTCACAAAAAATGACTAGAGGCTGGATCTTGTTAAGACTATTATAATTGAGGAGGTCCGGAACAAAAGCCGATAAATCCACTTTTCGTAATTTTTCAGGAAATACAAAAGAATGATTTACCTAAGAATACTTATATGGTTTTTTAAACTAATATTACCTCAATTTGGCGTGTAGAAAGGACTTTTAAATAGTTATGGCTAAAAAAATCTAGTATTGATAGTTTCTTTACAAATTTAATTTCAAATATGGAATAATCGGGATTTGGTACGATCATAATGTATTTATCGGGATTTGACTGGCTATTTTGTAATTATCGGCTTTTGTCCCGGTACTTCCGCAAAAATCGACATTACGATTGTTGCAAGTTTTTGTATAATGAATAGGTAAAACTAATAGAATACGTGTTAAATTTTGTTAAATCAATGTGAGATAGGTTAATTATTAAAAATTACAATTTTTATACGAAAATGATATGGTATGATAGGGTTTCTTCTTCAGTACAGTCGCACATAACTCTTCATCATCAGATTCATGCTCACGATGGCTTTCGTTTTGTACTAAATCTCTGTACCACTTACATTCAATAATACTCCGATCATTAGTTTTAGTTATTTATTAAATTAAATAGAATAAATTAAATAAAAAAATAATTTAATATTAATTTTCATTTCTTCTAATCATTTTATTAATTTTAGTAGCTTAAAGGTAGCAGAAGTATTAAATTTATTATTGTTATATTAAATAAGTGTTGTTAACATTCCATAAACTATTTCTATCACGAAATTAATGTTTTCAGTCGAAAAAACAATATAAAAAATATTTGTCGGTAAATGGACTAAACACGAAAAAAATCTAAAGAACTTGTATAGGATTTATCGGTTATTGTTCCGAAAATTAAAGAAAGCCTTTAAAATACGTGTATTTGTCGAGTTTTGATCCGGCTGCCCATCTTAAGAGCCTTATTTAGTACGTTTTTAACGGGATCTGCTGCGGTGTGAGTGTTGTATATCATGTATAACTACTTCAACTACCAATAAAAACTATAAAAAGACATCGGCCGCAAAGTGGAATTATCGGCTTTTGTTCCGGACCTCCTCAATTATATTAGCACGTTTTATTTTCTGGGACTAAGCAGAAAGCAATACAATATGTCGCTTGGCGATAACAGTGAAAACTATAGGATTGGTGTAACTTAAATTTTGCACGAACATTAACTTTAATTTAATTATTATTTAATTTAAATATTAAAGTATACAGTTAATCAAGTGTTACGTACAGCACGAAAACCTGCCAAGTTCAAATTGAGGAGTAAATCATTTTAGATATTTTTAACGAAGTAGGATATTTTTCACAACTATACCATATTTTCAGTTGGGTGTATGGTAAAGTGAATTTCGGCCAGATGGACCGTTGTTGACGTGAATACGGTAGCGGGTAGTGGCTTAATGCGGAAGGCGGAGGACTGGGTGTAGTGGCGAGTCTTGGGAATGGCAAATGTTTACCAGTGGATCAGACTGTTGATGAAGATGATTAATATTTTAAAGTGCATCAAACTTGGTATTGGATTGGGTTTCAACCCTTTTTTGGCGAACAATTAGCCGATAGGAACTTGACCTTCTTTTGAACAGGTGTGTTTTTGGTGGAATGTTTTTTACAGGAATAGCAATAAATAATCGAGCCAACATATAAACTACGAAAACACACTTTTTTTAGCCTAGGGGCTTAATAGCCACCGAGACGCAGTCTTACAGACCACACCTGATATCGCTCAAGTCTTGGCCCTTCTCCAATCCGAGGCTCTGGACCTCGAAAGGGGCTGCCCACGAGACCTAGCATATAAGTAGAGGTGGCGTTAGCATCGGCATCGAGGTCTGGATGAAGTATCTGGGGCTTGTACTAGGACAGCTGATGGAACTTCGGACACCATCTCCGAAATTTGGTCCAAAACTGAGGGGTGCAACAGCTGCGCTCTCTCGCTTGTTGCCCAACATAAGGGGACCCAAAGCCTCCCTGCAGGAGACTGTACCTCGTGATCGTGCGGAGTATCGTCCTATACGGGGCCCCTGTGTGGGCGAAGACCCTGACCTCCTTGCGTCGTTGTACCAATGACGCAAGGAGGCAATGGAGCGGAACCACAGGCCCATGCCCCGAGAAATTGATGCCCAGTGATTCCTGTTCCGCCAGGAGAGACGGCACTTTGGTTGCTCACTTTCATGTCTCTATGACATGGAAGTGAGCAACCAAAGGCGGTAAAGCCGGTCATGGAGGAGTGACTAGAGAGGCGCCACGGCAACCTCACCTTCCGAGTGTCACAGATGCTTACCGGGCACGGGTACTACGGTAAGTGTCAAGGCACATACAACGGGAGGTAACACCCGAGTGCCAGACTGCGGTGACTGCACCGAGGACACGGTACTACATACACTGACGGAATGCTCAGCATGGGCATTGCAGCGTCAAGACCTCGTTGCGGGCCTGGGCTTGGATATTCTCAGGCAGGAGACTATGGTGAGGGCTATGGTCACCAGCGGGAGAATGTAGGTCGTCACTGCGTCTTTCTGTGACCAGGACTACCGGCCTCCAGGACCGAGGGTCTGAGAGAACGAGTTGGTTGCTCGCCCGTTCTTACAGAAGCCGGCCAAGACGGTGGAGTGTCTCTTAACTCCTCGAATAATTGGGACAATATGCACCCCCCGCCAAGAAGCAGGTTAGCATCCGAACCCCCCCCCCCCCTCCAAGAAGTGGGATGAAACCCAAACCCTAGGGGAAATTCTGTTGGTAGACAAAGCCTTTCGAGACACGGCACTTCCCGGCCGCAGGCAGATGGAGGATTTTCACAAGAGAAGAAAAAATAGGGGCTTATTATCTGTAGGTATATATGATCAAATAAATCTTACCGTGATCTGGTCGTTATTGCTGAAAATAAAAGAAACTTTACTTGAATACAACTTATATTACTTATTATTAAATTATTAGGACGACCTATATTATTGCCAAAACAGCCTTTAAACAGTGAAATTAGCGTCCAATCGCTAGATGTCAAAAGGATTTTCTTTAGAAGGGCGGCATCATTTTGGCGAGTAGGTATGAAAATGATCATTGTAGTGTTTGGGTGTTTGCTACACCAGAGGCGCTAGTTCTGGAAGTCCCGAAAGTCATTTCTGGAAGCCGTAGTTACCGGTTGCCAGTAAAAAAAAAATCAGTAGGCCAAGTTAAAAGCCTCATAGGCGGTTAAAAAGATTTCAACAGCATGTGACCACAATCTGCTCCAGTTCGTTTTAAAATGCACCATTAGAACATCATGATGAATTGATGACTCAATCATAATGTTACAGTGCACGGCATCTAACTTAGCAAGGTTTTGGAGTAATGGGGGTAAGTTCGCGCATCGTACACTTAAAGGCTCAAAAAGTGCTCCACTCACCCCAAAAAGTGCTACGTTCACTCCAAAACCTTGCAAAGTTAGATAGATGCAGTGCACTGTTTAAAGCGATTTCTTCGAAATATTTTATGTGACATCCCTACAGCACACACTCAGGAATTGGCGGCAATTTGCAATCAAATGCTCATCTATGTTACGAAGATGTTCCACACGTTCCTATGTGTTGTTGTTACTTTTAGGTTCGTGGGACTAGTATAAATGTATCGTCTATTTTTCATATTAAATATGTACCTAGTTATAATTTACCTGTCGCATTGCAAATAAGTGCAACGAGCATGACAACAAAAATAGTAGTTTTCGATACAAGTGTGGGATTTCTGTTATTACAACGAGTTACGACAGGTGTTGACCCGAGCCGAAGGCGAGGGTAGACAGTCGGAACGAGTTTAAATAACAGTCCCACACGTTGTATTGAACAACTATTTTTAATACAGTTGCGAAAAAATTAAGCAATTTTATAAAATAATAAAAACACAACAAACCTGAACATCCAAAATGGCGCCAGTAGTAGTAGTTTATTTATCCATTATCGGATAGGCAAAGGCAATTTGAGCCATACAGCCTAGTCTTATATTAGCATTTCAGTTGTTTTCAATACATTTAGGGCAGATAGCCCATTCTTCTATATGCATAATAATAACAAATATAAAGTCAATTTCACAAAGACAAATAGCCAAATCTTCCATCAATATAATTAAAGTATAAAATCAGTTTCATGATGGCAAATAGCCAAATCTTCTATCACGTATCTAAAGTCAAATTAATTTCGAGGCAAATAGCCAAATCTTCAATAAATTATAACAAATCAATTTCTTCAGCGATTTCAGTTGTCTTCATCAAGACTAAAATTCGTGTATCAAAGTGTAGTGACACTTGACACTGACATATTTCATGAAATATTATAAGTCCAATCCAGTAATTCCAATCCATTAACATTATCCATAGTCACTGCAAATTTGCAGGACATAAATAAAGATAAGCTTCTACAGAAATCCAATGCAAGCATTGATATAGTCATAAATAGGTCTGAAAGTATCAGAGCATGATAGAAGCTCCTGAAGTGAAGGCGGGATATCTTCATAAATTCGTAACAGCTGATCAATGAGTACGATGCGTTGAAGGTTAAAAGCCGGACAAGCGAAGAAAATGTGTTGGAGAGTTTGATTTTCTTGTAAATTGCATTCTGTGCATATAGGAGACATAATTATTTGCATACGGTGCAGGTGTGCATTGAATGTGCAGTGTCCTAAACGAAGACGACAAATTTGCGTGTAGAAATCTCTCTTCAAGAAAAACGAGCTTTTAGCGAACCAGGGAACCTTACCAATTTCTTTTTGAATTCCAGCATACCATGTACCTTTATCTTCAATAGTAATATCCCTTTCTTCGTTCCATTCACGTATCATTTCTTTATTATATAATGAAAGTAAATCTGTCCATGGTATATTGATGTGTTTAATTTGATGATTCAACAATGAGGTAGCTAATTTAGCAAGGTAATCTGCGCATTCATTACCTGCTACACCTTTATGTGCAGGACAGTGCAGGAGTCCATAGAAAAGTTATCACTAGGTGCAACTGGGTGGTCAGGTGTGTCCATAGATCTTTAATTTGATAAATAATGTAGTTTGTCTTATTACAAAAACTGTTATTTTGAAGTGAGCGTAAAACTGACATGTTGTCACTTATAATGAGCCAATTCTTACGTTCTTTTGCCATTATGTCATCTCGAATATATTGAAGTGCAAAAAGAATTGCGAGAGCCTCAGCACTGTATATACTTAATATGTTTGGTAGTCTGTATCCTTTTCCATATTTGATATTTTTGTGGTAGAAAGCCAAAGCCACATTATTTTCGTTTTTAGATGCATCTGTATAAACATGGTCACATTCACTCCATTCAGAGAGTTTGAGGTATACATCTTCTTTAGTTACAAGATCCCTGTCAATAGTAACATTCATGTCACAGAATTTGCTCTCAAAGCAACCTACATAGCATGCTAAAACATCTGTATTATATACATCATGGTCTACTATATTTGTGGATATTTCAGGGAAGTCTAGGAGGATGTAAGGATATTTAAGAGAACTAAGTGAAGATGGTATATTGATTGCATCTGAAACTTTAATTAAGAGGGGGTGGGAGGAGACAGAATGCAGTTTCAAGAGAAATCTCTTCTTCAAGTATTTGAACCTCAATGCCAGGGGAGGTATATTGCACTCAACTTGTAGAGAAACAATAGGAGTGGTTCTCATAGCACCAGTGATCAGCCGTAAGTTTTTGTTTTGTATTACATTAAGTTTTTTAATTATATTTACATTAGAAGCAAAACACAAGTAACTATATTCAAAATGGGACCGAATAAGAGATTTGTACAACATAAGTAAAACTTTTGGATCAGCTCCCCATGATACTCGAGCTAGGGACTTTAAGATATTAAATGCTCTGGAGGCCTTGTCCATCATATAATTTGCATGCTTTTCCCATGATAGATTACGGGTGAACAAAACACCTAGAAATTTTACATTATCTACAACAGGTAATAAATGATTATTATATACAATATTAGTTAGAAGTACTCGAGATCTGCTGAACACAACAACATTTGTTTTAGTATAACTAATATCCAACTGCAGATATTCAAAATATGTTTTCAGTCTTTTAAGTGAGTTATTGATAGTAGATTGTACTATTTTCATATCTTTGCCTGAACAATAGACTGCTAAATCATCAGCATATTGAAGACTACTTACGTCTGTACCCAAAATGTTGTTTAGTTTGTGAATGTATAAAATGAAGAGTAATGGACTCAAAATCCCACCTTGACACACACCTAGATGTGAGATTTTAGGGCCATATAACGAGTTATTGTGTTTGACAAAAACTTTCCTTTCATTAAAAAAACTAAACACCCAATGTATCAATTTTCCAGGTAAGCCGAGGGACTTTAGTTCTAACATTAGGACATGATGATTAACATTGTTGAAAGCACCTACAATATCAAAGAAAACGCAAACCAAAAATCTGTTGTTCCCAAAAGACTTGTGGATGTCAAGAAGTAAATGATTTAGACTTTCAATAGCAGCAAAGCCACGGCGAAAGCCAAATTGACTGAAGGGTAACAATTTGTTGGATTCAATGTAGTACTCAAGCCTCTGTTTTATCATCTGTTCAAATATTTTAGCCATGCATGATGTAAGAGCAATAGGTCTATATGAGTCATGATTATTGCGGTCTTTGCCTGGTTTCAAGATGGGCACTAGGCAGTCCATCTTCCAGTCAGTAGGTATTAATGCATTATCCCATAAGAGATTTAAGATAATAAGGATAGTAGATAGACTTAAAATATCTAAGTTTTTGAGCATCCTATACGAGATATTGTCTAATCCAACAGCGGACTCTCGTCTTGTGTTAATTGCACTTTGAAATTCACTGAGTGTAAAAGGTGAAATGAGATAATGGTTAGAGGAGGTGATATTGTCTGGAATGTTGACACTAAAAGTAAGGGGAGAAGCTGTAGTATATTTATTTAAAAAATCCTCTAACCAGCTATCAATTATGGGTGATGATGTACTGAATGTTTTATTAAATCTTCTCATCATATTCCAAATAATCGCAAGAGGAGTCCTCCTGTTCAATGATTCACAATAAGTGGTCCATGAAGCGTGACATTCTTTCTTGAGTATGAGTTTTTTTGAAGCTTGTAGTCTTTTAAAGTTTATGTAATTAGGCATGGTGGGGTTTGCTTTGAATTGTACATAGGCTGACTTACATTGATCGACTACTAATGTGCATGCACTGTTCCACCAGGGTAAACTCCTCTTTCTTTTACCGGGTATTATATGTGAATTGGTTGAGTTCGTCATTTTACTCGAATCAGCCTCATGGACACTATGTAAAAGGATCTCACAAAGTGCAGTATAAGCTTGTAGAGGTTCTGTAGTATTAAAACAAAAATTTTGTAACTTAATATTTACATTATTTACATATTTATTCCAATCAATGTTTTTATAATTTGGACGCTTGAAAGTGGAACTATTAATATTATGATTTTGTATATTTGCAGTTGGACTGAAGAGTGTAGTAAGAACTGGTAAATGGTAGCTCCCCATGGGATCATTACCCACAGACCAGTTACACCGGAGTGACAGAGATGGTGAGACTACAGTCAGATCAAGAGCGTTTGGTCGCCATGTATGAGTGCCTATAGTAGTTGTATGTCCATCATTTAATAGACATAAATTATTATCGTCTATGACTTTCAACAATGTTCTGCCACGTTCATCTGTTGACTGACAGCCATACGAGGTGTGATGGGCATTATAATCGCCTGCCATTATGAGTGGACTTGGTATTGATTTTACTAGATTATCAAGGTAGTTGTACGTAAAACTGGAAGGGTGGACTGAAGAGGGACTATAGAAACTAATAATTGAAATAATTTCCTTGTTAAAATGTAATTTTATGCCTATTGTTTGGATAGAGTCATTGTGTAAAATGTTTAATCTAGTGTACTGTAATAAAGTGTTTATTAAAATTGCAACACCATTGTGTTTACTACCTATGTCTAGTCTTTCTATGTTATAACCTTTAATTTTAAATTGTTTGTCAGGTTTTAACCAGGTCTCTGAAATAAGGGCAATGTGTATATGGTTCTCGTATAAAAAGTGTGAAAAAGCATGTCTATTAGATGATAAGCTTTGAGCATTCCATTGTACAATATTTAACTGATCCATTAAGATACCTTATTAATAACTTTAGACTGATCATCTTTAAAAGTATTGAGGAGAACATCTCTAATATGCTCTGTAGTTATAGGGACTTGGTCTGACTTATTGTCAGTAATGATTTTAACTATAGAAGTAAGTAATAATTTTGTGTCCATTTCGATTGCTCGGCCAATATGTCGTAGAAAAAAGAAACTTATGTCAGCATTTCGAAGGAATTCGTAGAAAACGAACAGTGAAAACCGCAAATTCGAAGAGTCAATATTTAGAAAGTTATAAGGGTTTAACCGTGGCCGCGCAGTCCGCATGAATTCAACTGCGCGGCCACCAGTTCTCTTGAACGGAGCTACGTACAAGTCTAATTCTTTTTGCTAATCACTGATACGATTTCGAAGAAAATGTAGATTATAAAAATAAAGCCCTACTATTTGAATTTCACGACATACGGCACTCCAAAGTTATGGCCGCGCAGTCCGCATAAAGCGAACCGCGCGACCACCAGTTCTCATTAACGGAGCATTGTAGAAGTCTAATTCTTTTTGCTAATCACTGATACGATTTCGAAGAAAAAGTAGATTTGAAAAATATAGCCCTAAAGTTTGAACTTCTCGTTCTACAGCACTTACGTAAGGGCGAACCGCGCGGCCACGTGTTTCTTAAAGTGGAGCTTAAACAGAATTTGGTAGAGGTCTCATTATTTTTGCTAATCATTCATACGATTTCGAAGAATATGTAGATATCATGAATGAAGTTCTAATGCTTGAAAATCACGAGTTACAGAACTTAAACCCTGTAACTCGAGTTAAAAAAAGGGTGACCATGATTTACGTTGCGTCGACGAGATATTCCCAAAAAAAAAATTGAACCGAATTCATACAAATCCTTTAAAATATTTACCTAGCACAAAGTTATTATTTTGATTTACCAAATTTTATTCAATATCATATTGAAGTCGGCGCCAAGTAAACCCATAGGTATAGGTAGGTAGGTATTATTAATGGCAACAACTTCCATTTTAAATTGAATAAAATCTGATAAATCAAAATACATATCACTATGTGCTAGGTATATTTTATTTTTAAGGATTTGTATGAAGTCGGTTCTATTGTTTAATTATTTTTTTATTATTATTTTAAGTGACGGGTAGACCGATAAGTATATCTATCTAGGTGTAAAGTTCTCATCAACGCAAATCAATCAAGCCGAAACACAAGGTAACTGCTGTAAATCGTTAAGAAATTCCCTCAATTGTCTTTCGGTTCCATCATCATATCGACTCCAGACCTTTATTAAATTGTAGTAGGTATACTTACTTATTAAAGCACTTAATCAAAAAGTTAGCAAACGCACTAGTTGTCCCAACAATTTTCGGTGGTTGCCCTCGATTTCTCCTGGATCCCAGCATCAGATCTTGATACCCTGGATATGGGACCACCTCAGAAGTAACCTCATTCAAACAAAAAAAATTAAAATCGGCGCCGCTATCGCGTAATACTTATACATAAAAAAACATAGCGTACGAATTGAGAACCTCCTCTTTTTTGAAGTCGGTTAATAAGACTTTTTAATGTCACGTATATTGCTATACTTTTAATCGTAAAAAGCAAATAGTTGTAGTCCCTTGGTTTGAATTTGAATAGAGAAGTTTACTTCTAGGATATAAATAAATAAATATTCACGGACATCTCACACAACGCTATCTGATCTCAAAGTAAGCTAGGAATAACCTGCTTGTGTTATGGGTATCCACGATCCACCACGGATATTAATACTTATATACTTTTAAATACATACATATTATACATAGATACACCCAGACTCTTGAGACAAACATTTATGGGTCACACAAATATTTGTCTCCGGTGGGAATCGCACCCACGACCTCCAGCGCCGCAGGCGGTATCTCTACCGACTGTGCCACAGAGGCAGTCAAAGATAAGAAGATAAGAAAAAAAACACTCATCGATTGATTAATATTTCAGTAAATGGTGATGATCACAATATGGGTACATATTGTTATATAGGTATTGTTATATAGGTACATATTGTTATTGTTATTTTATGACTTAAATTACGCCAGTAATTACTAATCCGATAAACAGCACTAACATTTTATAAATTTAATTATTACTTTTTACCCGTAAACACATTAAGTAGGTAATCATATGTCTTAGTAAGTGAAATTCAAGTTTCCTTTTTACTCCACGTTCCTCTGATATTGACTTTTTTTCTTTCGCCAGCAAATATGTTTACTTCATGCATGCTACTACAGATAATTTATAGAATTCTTTTTTCAAATTTATAAAAGTTTATTTGTTTTTTAAAGTCGCGATGTCGATGTGTATAGCTATGATACGTCCTTGTTTTCGACCATTTTTAATTGCTGATTTAATTTCAAATGCTTTAGTTTTACGTAAATTGAATCTAAATACCACTATTCAAGTAATATAAACTTTGCGTTTAACCTATAACGTTGGTAGTCTGGACAATAACAATATCAAGTAAGGTATTTCCGCAATACTAATATTTTTTACCCAATATTTAAGTTGGTAGGTAATGAGGTACTGTATGGTGTTTTTACGTATAGTACTTAATTAATGTAATGTAATCGAAAGTCAATACTTTACTTATATGTACCTACTTACTTTACTTTTTTTATAAACGACATTTTAATACCTACATTTATAGAAGAATACTTCTATTTAGTAAATAACACCTTATATAAATAAGTACGGAAAATGCTCAGAATAGTTGTGGACCGCTTCATCTTAGAAAAAGTTACAAATGCCATCAGGCGAATTATCGTCCCGTCCATTTGTCTTCTTTGGGTTGGGCAGTTCGTTATCGTCGTGGTGATTTGCTAAGGTTTGTTTCCTTTTGGTGGTTGCTGTGGTTGGGATTGTTGAACTGTGGGAGTGAGGAGGTCCTGCACCAAAAACCAATATTAAATGTAGTGGAATATCTATTTCACACAGCGCCATGTAGAATGAATGATTGCCAATCGCCAGCAAATATGTTTTCTTTTTAATAAACCTATTTTACTTAAAAGTTTACAAGCACATTTTCGTAAGACTAATTCGAATCACTAATTCTCAATTGAATTGAATTGGAATTCAATTGAAACAATCAGTAGCTCTTTTTACAAGAAAAGCTACTTGCTATATAAATATATATACACTATGATATAAAAATAGTAAAAAGCCTGGATTCACACACTATAAATCTTGGTCACCCTATTTTTTCCTTCGATTATAGGTTTTAAGTTCTATACGTTATTTAGTTCTTAATTTGAGGCTTTATTCATACTGTCTACATATTCTTGGAAATGGTATCTGTAATTAGCAAAAAGAATGGAACTTCTACTAAGCTCCGTTTAAGCTCCATTTAAGAAAAACCGTGGCCGCGCGGTTCGCATTGTGCGGACTGCGCGGCCATAACTTTGGAGTGCCGTATGTTGTGAAGTTCAAATAGTAGGGCTTTATTTTTATAATCTACATTTTCTTCGAAATCGTATCAGTGATTAGCAAAAAGAATTAGACTTGTACGTAGCTCCGTTCAAGAGAACTGGTGGCCGCGCAGTTGAATTCATGCGGACTGCGCGGCCACGGTTAAACCCTTATAACTTTCTAAATATTGACTCTTCGAATTTGCGGTTTTCACTGTTCGTTTTCTACGAATTCCTTCGAAATGCTGACATAAGTTTCTTTTTTCTACGACATATTGGCCGAGCAATCGAAATGGACACATAATTTTGAGAATTGTTCTGATTTTAAAAGGGATTGAATGTAGTTTGTATTGGAGTTAGTTTTGGTGTTTAGTTTGGGAAAGGTTTTGTCATTAACTATGTTAGCGTATTCTGCTTTCTGATATCTCTTATTATTATCTTCTATTTTCTTTTTCTTGACTATGCATTCAGAGGAAATTGCAATGTGATTACCTTTGCAATGTACACATATTGCATCTTTACTCTCTTTTGTACATTCCTTAAAGTGGTGACCCTCACCACAGATGGAGCATCTCTGTTTGTTTTTACAATATTTTCCGATGTGACCGAAATTCAAACATTTTAAGCACTGGCTAACAGGAGGTATATATTGGCTTACCACGAAGTACCATGAGTTAATATCGACATTTTCTGGAAGAGAAGTACAGGCAAATGTGATGGCTATTGTTTGTGTTGGGAGGAGGCAAGGATTACCATCCTCGTCACGTGACCTACGCATCAAGCGTCTTACACATACGACATTTTTGCAGCTAGATATACCATTATACATGCTTATGTATATGCTTTTATTCGACATGTAGACAGGTACATTTCGTATGACTCCCGTCACTTCAGCAAGGGTCGCTGGAATTGTCGCTCTTAAATTAAGTTCGCTTAGTGCCTTAATGCTACTTAGAGCACTGTTGGCAAGCCCTGGTCGCTCAAAAATTGCACCGATTTTGTATTTATTTATTCGTTTAAAACGTTTAATGCCTTTAAAATGGCGTTGTAGCACAGCACCAAGGGCCATCAGGTCTCTATTCCCTACCGGCTTACCTTCGTCTACGCTTTCGAAAATGACTAGGTACTCAAAATTACCACCATCCTCTGGGTACTGCCTAGCATAGTTCGTAATCTTGTAGGGATGATATCTTTCTGCATCGTTCGTTGATGAGTCAGTATCTGTGTCTTTTTCCCCATCCACTTTTCGTTTTTTCCGCTTACCCATTTTAAAATTCAATTAAACTCTATTTACACTTTAATTCTAGCAATATTTTACAGTTTATACACAAAATATACAATAATTATTAATTTAAAATATTTTTTTTCAAAAAAACGCGCCTTTCTAGTTCAAAGGTTTCCCGCCCTTTTTCCAAAATGGCGCCAACCGTAAAAGAATATATATACCTTCCTAAGCAGAGACTATGGCAGTGCACTTCATACAGCCAACTTTTTTTATTTTTATAAATTTAATTTGACCGATACTTATACTAATTTATACTTAAATTTTAATTAAAATTACTTTTAATCTGATATTGAAACAAGTTAGTATCTTTTTTTAGAAATATTTGCATGAATAGACATTATTTTGACAATCGGGAAAGAAAACGCACGAGTGCGGGAATGGGAAAGAAAAAAGCACGAGTGTGTAATAGCCCACATCCCGAACGCTATACGTACCTGTAATACGCCACTTTTTGAGCAACTGTATTAAAAAATAATTTTCGGCATTTTAATAGGTACCTAAATACACTATTAGTATTTATTTATAGTAAGTAACTACTAAATGTTGATACAACAAATTCTGATATTGAGGACAATTCAGCTGTAATATTTATAATATAATATATTTAAATGTACTTAATACATTTTTATTGACACGACGCATGTAAATAACATCAAGGGCGGTAGGGGTAAATTATCATAATAACAATACCTACATTTTATTTGAAACAAATACTTAAATGACAGAAATGTTTTTACGTAATACCAATGGTTTTAGAAAATTACTAGCAACTACCTAATTACTTAATTATATTTTTTTGTACTATTGTTGAAAGAGCTATTTATTTATAGCTACATTCGTACCTGATTCTAAAAACTCTATTGTACTCATAAAAAAAAACTGGGTGAAGATCTCAGAGACGTTATAGAATAATGTCGAAACTCCTTGTAAACTCCATATACCTATAAAAAAAAAGTATCAACTCATCAGTGCGCGCGGCGCTATGTGTGCGTGCGCTAGTAATTATACAGCTTTCATTTGTGTGCCAGTGACGCAGCCGTCTTCACAGAGTACATTTGTTTATTATGAGATAGAGACGTTACTCGACTTATTGACGACACCAGCGGTGCCAAGCAGTCTTTGCAGGAAACTCTCTGCGTGGCCGCGAAATAAAAATTATAATAAACAAAAAGCATACAGCGTCATCTACCACGTTTTGAAGGCAACTCTTACGTTATAATGAAACAAAATTAAATATCATGACAAGTCTCACTGTAACTGCAATGTTGACATCCTGTGTAAGTTGGTTACATTATAATCCATTACACAGTGTTCTAAGTGATAATACCATGGGTACAGTCGTTAAAGAAAATGTCTAGTTCTTCACGGAGAAAATGTTTAAGAAGTCAGATAAATATTTTTGATGTGTCAATTCGATGTAATTAATATTTTTTATCACTACATATATATATTATTATAAAACAAAGTTCCCACCGCGTCTGTCTTTACGACAAACTTAAAAACTACTGCATTGATTTTCATGCTGAGATCACCAATGATTCTTGAGAACGGTTTGCGTATATAATTTGTTGAGTTTGTTTGACATTGACTAAAATATAATGATATTAGTTGGAGATGTCGGAAAAAAATCAGGTGTATGGGCTTTTAACAAAAACGTTGCCTAAACCCTTCGAGGCATAACAAAATAATGTATGGTAGAATTGTGTAACTTATAAAGGCCTACAGAATAGTCGAATAATGATAGAGCTCCAAATCTTAATGCAGAAAAAAATAGAAATGCAGAGATGATGGTCGACAGAAAAAAACATTGCTTATACAGTAAATATGACAATAATTTTACTGTATGACTTGTGTTACAAATACAACCCACAATAGATGGCGCTTACTCCAACATACTCAACATCACTATTTAGTTGTATAATTATTTACATGATAACTATGTTTTGTGTTGTATCGAGTACTAAAAATATTAATTATAATTATCCATAATTGCTAAGTTAGTTTTGTATAATATTGTGTAATTAAATGGTATTGTCTAATTAACAGCTTCTGGGGGTAAATGTATAAAATGGCGGGTAATCATATTGGGAGCTCTCTTCATTCTGAACGCTTAGATAGGCGGTAACGCTGCTCAAATAAATGTAAATGTACAGTTGTGATTTCAAGTTTTATTTTATTCCTGAAGGTGTACCTATTTAACACTTGATTTAAAAAGTAAAAAGACAATTCTCTATAAATCTAAAAAAACTGTGGAGGGTCGAGAGTCTGTACAATTGGAAGATAATTTGAAAATTTTAATTGTAGGGCGTTCTCTAATCGATACATACTGAAGCCGAAAATGTAATTGAAAATTTTCATGTCCGTCTGTCTGTCTATCTGTATCCCGAATAAGTATCACGCTGAAACTACTGAATTGATTTAAATGAAACTTGGCACAATCTGAGCTTATGATCCGAAGAAGGTTCTGGGATACTTTTGATCCCGATATTTTGCGCGGTTCTTTTGGGAGAAGGCAGGGCAGTTTTACACGCTGCTTGATAAGTCTGACGAAGAAATACCTCTCCTTTCGTACACCTTATGTGACGCAAACGAAGTTGCAAGGGTCAGCTAGTTTGTAATAAGATTGATGACATTCTTCAGCCACATGGCTTAAAAGTTCTTCGGTTTGGTAGCCGCGGCACCGTATCATCTTGAACTAAACCCAATCGAAAATGTAGGGGGAATTAAAAAAATATATAATGCCTCGCATAGCATCGAACAAAATGTGATGGGAATAATGAAATTAATAAACGAACGTCATGATCAAATTGATGAAGAGATGGGGCGTAATACAAAGTAGAAGAATACTATGGACATTTTGATATGGAATCTGAATTTATAATTAACCTTGTAGAGAGCAGCGAATCTTAAAATTTCTCAATTTTATTCTTCTAGCAACGATACATATTAATATGTTTAACATACATTTCACCCATTAAGTTTTTATTTTTTATTTTAGTTAAACAAGTGTTTTTGTACTTTACTGTACCTCTTGTCACGCACACGAAGTCACTGTGTTTAGACGAGGTTTACCCACACATAGCGCCGCGCGCAAAGATGAGTTGAACCTACTTTTAAACTTACCTTACTTTTTACTTACTTTTATACTTAAATTTAAGTGACCACAGGCCAAGTACCTATTTCTCTGAAATTATTAAATTTTTAAATAAAATGCTTTGGATTAAGTGACTTTCATTTTCAGATGTAATGAAGCTTTTATATTTTATCGAAGATGTGTGACTGTTTTGTGAGAGAACTGTTTCCAAGCTACCAATTTCATTTCAATGGAATACTTAAATAAAACTTGAATAAAATGGATATCAACAGATTAGGTGCATGTATAGGTTATGTCCTTAACATGACTAGCATGATGACTAATGAACTCGTTTTAAAATTAGACATGGGTGAGTTAACACAGTTTTTCGGGACAATAATTCCATAAAAAAGATGGACAGCTAGGAGATATAAATCAACATAAGCGCTCCTATACCGGACAATAAACATTATACGAGTATTATAATTTTTGCCAATAGACCCGTACTGTCTTTTATCGTGGAGACAGTAACATGAGGTACCTATAAAGTCGCTACAATAACATAAAAATTACAAGTACCTAATGCAGTCGGGCGATAAACAAGAACACCTCAACACTATTATAATAATTATTGACTTATCACGACTGTAAACTGATAAAAACACACATATACACAAACTACACACTTTTTACGGGTGACTGACCCGTGGTACACCTATTTCGTCCACCTAAGTGGTCCACGATTAACTCGAGCCTCGTTGGTCCACCTAGGTGTTCCACGGTTAACTTTTTGTTCTCTTGGTCCACTTAGGTGATCCATGGTTACTCCGTCCCTTCGACACCGTATTTTCATACCTAAAAGGATCAATCCTACATGGATGCTATGCGGACCCCTACCGACTAAAACCACACAATGCCTTACAACAGTTTAGCCCTGGAGTCCCGGGTTCTTCAATAGAAGACTTAGAAGGCTTTTACAGGGTCGGCAGCGCGAGTTTGGCGCCTTTGGTGTTGCAAAAGTTCATAGGCTGCGGTGACCACCAGCACCACTGGTGGGCCTTATGCTTGTCTGCCACTTTAGTGGTATAAAAAGAAGCCCTCGGAAGGATGTTCCAATACACTAAACCTTCTTTGTAAAATAATGAAACTGAGTTCAAAAGCAAAAACGAGTTGTTAGGCCCCGGGCCCGGCTCTACAGTTGTTAAAGCCCGGTCGCTACCCAACCAGGGCTGAGTTACTTGTAGAACTTTACACAGCTACACTGTGGTACCAACTCCAGCCACGTGCCGTGGGTACCTGAACGCGTCAGAGCCTAGTCCGTTTGTAAGCAGGTGTAGCTTGCAGGAAAGAGAACTTGGCCCCCCCCGGAAATCGGTGATAAATAAAAAGGGATGGTACATACTCGTAAGTGTAAAGTAACCGTGGAACACCTAGGTGGACCAGGGGTACAAAAGTTAACCGTGGAACACCAGGGGGACCAACGTGACTCGAGTTAATCGTGGACCACCTAGGTGGACGAAATAGGTGTACCACGGGTCAGAAGGGTGTTTACGCACTTCTTACGTTGTGAAAAAAGCTGAGTATAATAGACGTACCACGTCAATGTTTCATAGAGGGAAAGTACCTTTAGCTATTAGTTCCTGAGATGCAGCCTTGACGGACCAGATAGACAAACAGATCCCGTTTTTACCCTTTGGGTACAGAACCCTAAAAAGGTGAAATGTGCGCATATGTAATGCCTCTGCCTACCCCTTTGGAGATAAAGGCCTTATTCTTTTCTGTGTATGTTTTGTAACCTAAAATTACAATCTTACTAATATTATAAATGCGAAAGTTTGTGCGTGTGATGTGTGGATGTTTGTTACTCTTTCACGCTCTTACGGCTGAACGGATCTAGCTGAAATTCGGTACAGGGGTAGCTATAGGTCTGGAATAACACATAGGCTTTTTATCCCAGGAATTAGTTCCCACGGAAAGCAAAAAACGGGAACAAAAATTGGCGCGGGCGCGGCGGAGATGCGGGCGTCAGCTAGTAGGTACATAAATTGGTGTTGCCCCGTTTATTCTCATCTATATTGGCGCCATCTCTTAGCAGCTTCAAGCAGGAAAACTTAGAACAATTCAAATGTCCCTTTATTTACAGGATTCGTTATTGCACCATGGAGTAGGTAGGACCACATTATCCTGGTCTGGTGTGAATACGTCTTAATAAAATTGATAAAAAAGTCAAACAAAATTTGTAAACATGCTGATAGGTAACTTTATTTCATTGTCATCGATCTGTGTCCATTTCGATTGCTCGGCCAATATGTCGTAGAAAAAAAGAAACTTATGTCAGCATTTCGAAGGAATTCGTAGAAAACGAACAGTGAAAACCGCAAATTCGAAGAGTCAATATTTAGAAAGTTATAAGGGTTTAACCGTGGCCGCGCAGTCCGCATGAATTCAACTGCGCGGCCACCAGTTCTCTTGAACGGAGCTACGTACAAGTCTAATTCTTTTTGCTAATCATTGATACGATTTCGAAGAAAATGTAGATTATAAAAATAAAGCCCTACTATTTGAACTTCACAACATAAGGCACTCCAAAGTTATGGCCGCGCAGTCCGCACAATGCGAACCGCGCGGCCACGGTTTTTCTTAAATGGAGCTTAAACGGAGCTTAGTAGAAGTCCCATTCTTTTTGCTAATTACAGATACCATTTCGAAGAATATGTAGACAGTATGAATAAAGTCTCAAATTAAGAACTAAATGACGTATAGAACTTAAAACCTATAATCGAAGGAAAAAATAGGGTGACCAAGATTTATAGTGTGTGAATCCAGGCTTTTTACTATTTTAATATCATAGTGTAAATATATTTATATAGCAAGTAGCTTTTCTTGTAAAAAGAGCTACTGATTGTTTCAATTGAATTCCAATTCAATTCAATTGAGAATTAGTGATTCGAATTAGTCTTACGAAAATGTGCTTGTAAGCTTTTAAGTAAAATAGGTTTATTAAAAAGAAAACATATTTGCTGGCGATTGGCAATCATTCATTCTACATGGCGCTGTGTGAAATAGATATTCCACTACATTTAATATTGGTTTTTGGTGCAGGACCTCCTCACTCCCACAGTTCAACAATCCCAACCACAGCAACCACCAAAAGGAAACAAACCTTAGCAAATCACCACGACGATAACGAACTGCCCAACCCAAAGAAGACAAATGGACGGGACGATAATTCGCCTGATGGCATTTGTAACTTTTTCTAAGATGAAGCAGTCCACAACTATTCTGAGCATTTTCCGTACTTATTTATATAAGGTGTTATTTACTAACTAGAAGTATTCTTCTATAAATGTAGGTATTAAAATGTCGTTTATAAAAAAAGTAAAGTAAGTAGGTACATATAAGTAAAGTATTGACTTTCGATTACATTACATTAATTAAGTACTATACGTAAAAACACCATACAGTACCTCATTACCTACCAACTTAAATATTGGGTAAAAAATATTAGTATTGCGGAAATACCTTACTTGATATTGTTATTGTCCAGACTACCAACGTTATAGGTTAAACGCAAAGTTTATATTACTTGAATAGTGGTATTTAGATTCAATTTACGTAAAACTAAAGCATTTGAAATTAAATCTGCAATTAAAAATGGTCGAAAACAAGGACGTATCATAGCTATACACATCGACATCGCGACTTTAAAAAACAAATAAACTTTTATGAATTTGAAAAAAGAATTCTATAAATTATCTGTAGTAGCATGCATGAAGTAAACATATTTGCTGGCGAAAGAAAAAAAGTCAATATCAGAGGAACGTGGAGTAAAAAGGAAACTTATATATATATAAGTTACTTACTAAGGATACTTATATATATAAGTTACTAAGAAACTTATACTTATAAATATACATGAATTCGATTTATCCGAATTATTTGTTTGTGATCGATTGTGCGGTATTGTTGGAATACGCTTCACTAGGATAAGTGGGCGGTACTCGTCTATGTGCTACGTTAATTTTTTGAAGTATACTTGACATAAACAAATCCGATACTTCATAGGCGTGAGCTGTCAAAATTATCATCCTAGTTTTAACAGATTGTAATATTATTATCTGTTATTTATCTGTCTGTGACAGAATTCATAAAAATAGGTAATAATCTTTTATGTTAAGATTTGAATATTATTACTTTTACTTTATTTTTCTCTTATTCGAAATGAAAAGTAGAGTGTTTAACACGAGCAAAAGAATCAATTCCGACTCGGACTATAGCCGGTCTAAATACCTCGGGAATTGATTCTTTCCACCCTGACCTCGGTCAAAATTCTACTATTTTATTTGTAATCTTACTATTACGAAAACGAATTGTGAATTTTAAAATATGTGATTTATAGTTTATAGTATTTAATTATGTCGTAGTGACTTTTATGTTATTTTTACGGTAGAAAATAAAAAGTGTATTAATTTGCGCATTGTTTATAGTAAGTATTAATATGTTTTATCTATTTAAATATCATTTGTTTTATTGTAATAGTTGTGAAAGAAGCTTTATTTATCTGGCTTATTTACATTTCCGGTATTATTAGCTATTTTTAACATTTAAGTAGGTAAATGTCGGTGCCAGAGCTGAGGTCAGTGATAAATCACCTTGCACTTTAACTCTTCATGTTTTTTTTTATATTCGGCTCGCCAAAATGATGCCGCCGTCCGATGGAAAGTCACAGCAACATCTAGCGATTGGGGGCCACCGTCCCAGTCTGCAAGACTATAGAAAGCGGCCCCCAAGTTGGCGGCCCTATGATGTGCCTCTTCACGCTCCGCTTGAAGAACCCAGGATGGTAAGAGAAGGGAACGTGCGCTGGCAGGCCGTTCCAGTTTTTATGGTACGACAGAGAAACGATCTTTTGAATCGTTCAGTTGTAGCGAAGTAAGAGTGGCACCTCTGTCCAGCAGGCGTTGTTCGGGAAGGAGTGGGCGGGATTAGGTTGAAGAGTTCAGAACACTCACCGTGAAAGATCCGGTAGAATGCAGCCAAAGACGCAATAGTTCTTCGCTGCGCTAACGGCCTTACCTTACCTTACCCATTATATAACAATATGTACCTATATTGTGATCATCACCATTTACTGAAATATAAATCCATCGATGAGTGTTTTTTTTCTTATCTTCTTATCTTTGACTGCCTCTGTGGCACAGTCGGTAGAGATACCGCCTGGGGCGCTGGAGGTCGTGGGTTCGATTCCCACCGGAGACAAATATTTGTGTGACCCATAAATGTTTGTCTCAAGAGTCTGGGTGTATCTATGTAGAATATGTATGTATTTAAAAGTATATAAGTATTAATATCCGTGGTGGATCGTGGATACCCATAACACAAGCAGGTTATTACTAGCTTACTTTGAGATCAGATAGCGTTGTGTGAGATGTCCGTGAATATTTATTTATTTATATCCTAGAAGTAAACTTCTCTATTCAAATTCAAACCAAGGGACTACAACTATTTGCTTTTTACGATTAAAAGTATAGCAATATACGTGACATTAAAAAGTCTTATTAACCGACTTCAAAAAAGAGGAGGTTCTCAATTCGTACGCTATGTTTTTTTATGTATAAGATTACGCGATAGCGGCGCCGATTTTGATTTTTTTTTGTTCGAATGAGGTTACTTCTGAGGTGGTCCCATATCGAGGGTATCAAGATCTGATGCTGGGATCCAGGATAAATCGAGGGCAACCACCGAAAATTGTTGGGACAACTAGTGCGTTTGCTAACTTTTTGATTAAGTGCTTTAATAAGTAAGTATACCTACTACAATTTAATAAAGGTCTAGAGTCGATATGATGATGGAACCGAAAGACAGTTGAGGGAATTTCTTAACGATTTACAGCAGTTACCTTGTGTTTCGGCTTGATTGATTTGTGTTGATGAGAACTTTACACCTAGATAGATATACTTATCGGTCTACCCGTCACTTAAAATAATAATAAAAAAATAATTAAACAATAGAACCGACTTCATACAAATCCTTAAAAATAACATATACCTAGCACATAGTGATATGTATTTTGATTTATCAGATTTTATTCAATTTAATATGGAAGTTGTTGCCATTAATAATACCTACCTACCTATACCTATGGGTTTACTTGGCGCCGACTTCAATATGATATTGAATAAAATCTGGTAAATCAAAATAATAACTTTGTGCTAGGTAAATATTTTAAAGGATTTGTATGAATTCGGTTCAATTTTTTTTTTGGGAATATCTCGTCGACGCAACGTAAATCATGGTCACCCTTCTTTTAACTCGAGTTACAAGGTTTAAGTTCTGTAACTCGTGATTTTCAAGCATTAGAACTTCATTCATGATATCTACATATTCTTCGAAATCGTATCAATGATTAGCAAAAATAATGTGTCCATTTCGATTGCTCGGCCAATATGTCGTAGAAAAAAGAAACTTATGTCAGCCTTTCGAAGGAATTCGTAGAAAACGAACAGTGAAAACCGCAAATTCGAAGAGTCAATATTTAGAAAGTTATAAGGGTTTAACCGTGGCCGCGCAGTCCGTATGAATTCAACTGCGCGGCCACCAGTTCTCTTGAACGGAGCTACGTACAAGTCTAATTCTTTTTGCTAATCACTGACACGATTTCGAAGAAAATGTAGATTATAAAAATAAAGCCCTACTATTTGAACTTCACGACATACGGCACTCCAAAGTTATGGCCGCGCAGTCCGCATAAAGCGAACCGCGCGGCCACCAGTTCTCATTAACGGAGCATTGTAGAAGTCTAATTCTTTTTGCTAATCACTGATACGATTTCGAAGAAAAAGAAGATTTGAAAAATATAGCCCTAAAATTTGAACTTCTCGTTCTACAGCACTTACGTAAGGGCGAACCGCGCGGCCACGTGTTTCTTAAAGTGGAGCTTAAACAGAATTTGGTAGAGGTCTCATTATTTTTGCTAATCATTGATACGATTTCGAAGAATATGTAGATATCATGAATGAAGTTCTAATGCTTGAAAATCACGAGTTACAGAACTTAAACCCTGTAACTCGAGTTAAAAGAAGGGTGACCATGATTTACGTTGCGTCGACGAGATATTCCCAAAAAAAAATTGAACCGAATTCATACAAATCCTTTAAAATATTTACCTAGCACAAAGTTATTATTTTGATTTACCAGATTTTATTCAATATCATATTGAAGTCGGCGCCAAGTAAACCCATAGGTATAGGTAGGTAGGTATTATTAATGGCAACAACTTCCATATTAAATTGAATAAAATCTGATAAATCAAAATACATATCACTATGTGCTAGGTATATTTTATTTTTAAGGATTTGTATGAAGTCGGTTCTATTGTTTAATTATTTTTTTATTATTATTTTAAGTGACGGGTAGACCGATAAGTATATCTATCTAGGTGTAAAGTTCTCATCAACACAAATCAATCAAGCCGAAACACAAGGTAACTGCTGTAAATCGTTAAGAAATTTCCTCAACTGTCTTTCGGTTCCATCATCATATCGACTCCAGACCTTTATTAAATTGTAGTAGGTATACTTACTTATTAAAGCACTCAATCAAAAAGTTAGCAAACGCACTAGTTGTCCCAACAATTTTCGGTGGTTGCCCTCGATTTCTCCTGGATCCCAGCATCAGATCTTGATACCCTGGATATGGAACCACCTCAGAAGTAACCTCATTCAAACAAAAAATATCAAAATCGGCGCCGCTATCGCGTAATACTTATACATAAAAAACATAGCGTACGAATTGAGAACCTCCTCTTTTTTGAAGTCGGTTAATAAGACTTTTTAATGTCACGTATATTGCTATACTTTTAATCGTAAAAAGCAAATAGTTGTAGTCCCTTGGTTTGAATTTGAATAGAGAAGTTTACTTCTAGGATATAAATAAATAAATATTCACGGACATCTCACACAACGCTATCTGATCTCAAAGTAAGCTAGGAATAACCTGCTTGTGTTATGGGTATCCACGATCCACCACGGATATTAATACTTATATACTTTTAAATACATACATATTATACATAGATACACCCAGACTCTTGAGACAAACATTTATGGGTCACACAAATATTTGTCTCCGGTGGGAATCGAACCCACGACCTCCAGCGCCGCAGGCGGTATCTCTACCGACTGTGCCACAGAGGCAGTCAAAGATAAGAAGACAAGAAAAAAAACACTCATCGATTGATTTATATTTCAGTAAATGGTGATGATCACAATATAGGTACATATTGTTATATAATGGGTAAGGTAAGGTAAGGCCGTTAGCGCAGCGAAGAACTATTGCGTCTTTCGCTGCATTCTACCGTATCTTTCACGGTGAGTGTTCTGAACTCTTCAACCTAATCCCGCCCACTCCTTCCCGAACAACGCCTGCTGGACAGAGGTGCCACTCTTACTTCGCTACAACTGAACGATTCAAAAGATCGCCGAAAAAAAAAAGATTAAAGCGAATTCGAATTCCCGCTATTTTTCTTCGATATTATTTTTGCAAATTGTTTTATCATGGGTGTAGATAAAGTCTTGTATGCAATTGTATAATTAGGTATTAAAACACTCATGTGATACTATTATCTATCACACTCATCTTCGCTTCGTGTGATAAACCCACATTCATGTTTTAATAGCTTATAGTCTGGAATAACACATAGGCTACGTTACATCTCGGGAAAATATTCTCATGGGAAGCGGGAACGGGTACCAAATTCACGCGGGCGAAGCCGCGAGCATCAGCTAGTGATTTATAAAAAAAACCTTAAGATACGTTATCAACACTGGAAAATGGCAACACGTAAAGGTTAAGGAAGGAATTACCTGACCAATCAGTGACGCGACTGTAGGCTTTGCAAAAGTTCTATTAGCAATGTTTTAAATTCTGTTGTTAAAGAAAACTCGCAAAAAACATACCTTCTTGTATCTTCAGATGATGCACAAACTACACAGTAATTGCCAAATATAAAAACGTGCGTAAATACAACAGAAATAATAATAATTATTTATTTTCCGGAATGCTAAAATGGCGTTTAGCAAGGAAAATGTACTCTATATAATTAATAAAATAATGTTGGGGAGATTTTGTACTACTTAATATTTTATTTTGCTAGTAGATTTCATTTTATTTAATTATGTTTCTATAAATAAAAAGTAAAACAAAATTATAATATATTAAGATTATTAAAATGATTGAAATTAAAAATATTTTGATTACTTATTATGTACTGAATTATTACTTATTAAATAGATGTTTCTTTATGGTATTGTTATAGTTTGATTTTATGACTTAAATTACGCCAGTAATTACTAATCCGATAAACAGCACTAACATTTTATAAATTTAATTATTACTTTTTACCCGTAAACAAATTAAGTAGGTAATCATATGTCTCAGTAAGTGAAATTCAAGTTTCCTTTTTACTCCACGTTCCTCTGATATTGACTTTTTTCTTTCGCCAGCAAATATGTTTACTTCATGCATGCTACTACAGATAATTTATAGAATTCTTTTTTCAAATTTATAAAAGTTTATTTGTTTTTTAAAGTCGCGATGTCGATGTGTATAGCTATGATACGTCCTTGTTTTCGACCATTTTTAATTGCTGATTTAATTTCAAATGCTTTAGTTTTACGTAAATTGAATCTAAATACCACTATTCAAGTAATATAAACTTTGCGTTTAACCTATAACGATGGTAGTCTGGACAATAACAATATCAAGTAAGGTATTTCCGCAATACTAATATTTTTTACCCAATATTTAAGTTGGTAGGTAATGAGGTACTGTATGGTGTTTTTACGTATAGTACTTAATTAATGTAATGTAATCGAAAGTCAATACTTTACTTATATGTACCTACTTACTTTACTTTTTTTATAAACGACTTTTTAATACCTACATTTATAGAAGAACACTTCTAGTTAGTAAATAACACCTTATATAAATAAGTACGGAAAATGCTCAGAATAGTTGTGGACCGCTTCATCTTAGAAAAAGTTACAAATGCCATCAGGCGAATTATCGTCCCGTCCATTTGTCTTCTTTGGGTTGGGCAGTTCGTTATCGTCGTGGTGATTTGCTAAGGTTTGTTTCCTTTTGGTGGTTGCTGTGGTTGGGATTGTTGAACTGTGGGAGTGAAGAGGTCCTGCACCAAAAACCAATATTAAATGTAGTGGAATATCTATTTCACACAGCGCCATGTAGAATGAATGATTGCCAATCGCCAGCAAATATGTTTTCTTTTTAATAAACCTATTTTACTTAAAAGCTTACAAGCACATTTTCGTAAGACTAATTCGAATCACTAATTCTCAATTGAATTCAATTGGAATTCAATTGAAACAATCAGTAGCTCTTTTTACAAGAAAAGCTACTTGCTATATAAATATATTTACACTATGATATTAAAATAGTAAAAAGCCTGGATTTACACACTATAAATCTTGGTCACCCTATTTTTTCCTTCGATTATAGGTTTTAAGTTCTATACGTCATTTAGTTCTTAATTTGAGGCTTTATTCATACTGTCTACATATTCTTCGAAATGGTATCTGTAATTAGCAAAAAGAATGGGACTTCTACTAAGCTCCGTTTAAGCTCCATTTAAGAAAAACCGTGGCCGCGCGGTTCGCATTGTGCGGACTGCGCGGCCATAACTTTGGAGTGCCGTATGTTGTGAAGTTCAAATAGTAGGGCTTTATTTTTATAATCTACATTTTCTTCGAAATCGTGTCAGTGATTAGCAAAAAGAATTAGACTTGTACGTAGCTCCGTTCAAGAGAACTGGTGGCCGCGCAGTTGAATTCATGCGGACTGCGCGGCCACGGTTAAACCCTTATAACTTTCTAAATATTGACTCTTCTAATTTGCGGTTTTCACTGTTCGTTTTCTACGAATTCCTTCGAAATGCTGACATAAGTTTCTTTTTTCTACGACATATTGGCCGAGCAATCGAAATGGACACAAAATAATGAGACCTCTACCAAATTCTGTTTAAGCTCCACTTTAAGAAACACGTGGCCGCGCGGTTCGCCCTTACGTAAGTGCTGTAGAACGAGAAGTTCAAACTTTAGGGCTATATTTTTCAAATCTACTTTTTCTTCGAAATCGTATCAGTGATTAGCAAAAAGAATTAGACTTCTACAATGCTCCGTTAATGAGAACTGGTGGCCGCGCGGTTCGCTTTATGCGGACTGCGCGGCCATAACTTTGGAGTGCCGTATGTCGTGAAGTTCAAATAGTAGGGCTTTATTTTTATAATCTGCATTTTCTTCGAAATCGCATCAATAATTAGCAAAAAGAATTAGACTTGTACGTAGCTCCGTTCAAGAGAACTGGTGGCCGCGCAGTTGAATTCATGCGGACTGCGCGGCCACGGTTAAACCCTTATAACTTTCTAAATATTGACTCTTCGAATTTGCGGTTTTCACTGTTCGTTTTCTACGAATTCCTTCAAAATGCTGACATAAGTTTCTTTTTTCTACGACATATTGGCCGAGCAATCGAAATGGACACATCGATCTCCACCACTTTTAACTTTTTTCTCACTTCTCCGTTCCCAAGTACCTTAGAACTTGAAGACTCATTCCATCACTAGGTTTGAAGTTAGAAAAGGACTTCTGGAACAAAAAATATAGAGATGTGTAAAATAATAATCTGGCATTATCTGCATACTACACCAATCACTTTATGTAGTAAAAAAATCAACTATTCAAATATAATGTTTGTGATTTTTTTTGAATGGGACCGAATATATTTCCTCTTGTAGCAATG
Source organism: Miltochrista miniata (assembly GCA_933228765.1). Lineage (NCBI taxonomy): Eukaryota > Metazoa > Arthropoda > Insecta > Lepidoptera > Erebidae > Miltochrista > Miltochrista miniata. The sequence goes on from OW121753.1 coordinate 9,510,560, forward strand.
TGTGACACGCAAATGTTTCGGAGTTTGGGTATTTTCTACGTAGAATAATGTAGAGGTACATAATATATTATATACATTACATATAGTCACGCCTTTATGCCCGAAGGGTTAGGCAGAGGCAAAGTATACGCCCACATTTATTCACCTTATAGTTTTCTGTCCCACGTAATAGGGCTAGCTTATAATTGCCGTGTTGAATTGGATAGGCGCAGGTCGTGACGACCCACGGTTGTATTTTCTCAACTTTGTTTAACGATTGTCATTTTACTGACAACCGGGCTCGTGGCCCCGCGGACTCAGTGTTCTGTAAACGATCACTGCAGTAAGCAACATTTACTATGGCCGGATATGGATGGGTGACCACCACGTGGACCACTTTGTGACATTTATTTACGAGCGTTTCCGTGCTTCGGAAGGCACGATAAGCCGTTGGTCCCGGTTGTCAGTAAAATGACAGTCGTTAAGCCAAGTTGAAGGCCTTACGGGCGGCTTGAAAAATTTCAACTGTGGGTCGTCACAACCTGCGCCCGGGTCGGCAGCGCGTATGTAGCACCTCTGGTGTTGCAAACGTCTATAGGCTACGGTTACCAACCTTTCGGTGGGCCGTAAGCTTGTCTGCCACCTAAGTAGTATAAAAAAAAAAAAACATTCATCATTTGGCAATAACATAAATTTTCAATTAAGTACTTACCTACCTACCATTTATGAGATTGAAATAAAAACATTTATTTAATTTTACCTGTTGTCCAAAAAGTGTCAAAGTAACGTACCACACTCAAACCATAGATTTAGAATTTTTCGCTACTCTCACTCAAACGTTCTTTTGGCAAAGAGAAATATCAGGACAGCGCCCGAAACAAAGTGTTTTATGAAGTTACGCCGTAACGGCACCACCACACAAACTTTCTGCGTTTGAATCGTATGATGAGATACGTTATTTGAGTCAACACATTGTTATTATTGACAAATTAAAGTGAAAATTATCGTAAGCAAAAAAATCTGTTTACTGCCAAAATGATATGTATGAGACATACCTATCATTTTGGCAGTAAACAGTTTTTTTTTTCAAACGGTATTTTTGTACTTAGCAGCCGATCTACAGCACCGATACAGTTTTTTGGCTGCAAATTTTGAAATCTGTAGGTACTTATTAAAACTTCTTAATGCTATTGATAACTGGGAAGCAGCGCGAAATCTCTCCCACCTATGTTTGTACTTTGTACTGAGCAAACTATTTACAGCATCGTTACAGTTTCTTGGCTGCAAATAAAATTTGAAATCGGTACTTATTAAAACTTCTTAATGCAATTGATAAGTGGAAAGCAGCGCGAAATCTCTCCCACCCATGTTCTGCAGAATTATAGGGCGCCGTAGACTTGCCCCAGACTACCGGATCGGGGGCCTGATTGGGCTGCGTGACGTGAGATATCATGCACGCTTCAGGCTTCAGGAAGCAGGATAACAGTTGAACCAACCCCCAAAATATGCTCAATATGCAAATTCTGTTCGAAGTCCTGTGGTATACTTTCGGGGTTAACCCGGGGCTCCCGATCGTGTAAAGCGCCGCTACCATCCAGTTCACTTCAATAAGAATCTACGCGTAAGATCGCGCCGCAGTTTGCCGACACTCAGGTGAGCGCGAGAGTATCATGCACGCTTCACGCTTCAGAAGGCGAGGTAATAGTTGAACTAACTCCCAAATATGCTTTATAAGCAAATTCTTTACGAAATCCTGTGTTATACTTCCGAGGTTAACCCGGGGCAGCCAATCGTAGGTAGTGACAGGGCACCGTGTGGTTTTAGTCATAAAGCGCCGCTACCATCCAGTACACTTTAATAAGAATCTATGCGTATGATTGCGCCACAGATTGCCGACACCCAGGTTAAAGCTGAGGGTTTCCACAAAGACATGATATTTTGGGGCTAATTTTACGCGGGCATGGTTCCAGGCGTCCGCGCGTCCTCTAGTTATTATACATTTTTAATTTTTTATTACTTTATTCATGCAATAAAAGGTTTTAATTTAACTTTTGACCCGTTTATTTATCGTTAACTGTAATTATCATCTTCTGTCTCACTTGTGCAATTTGAGTATTCCTGAAAAGAAATAATTAAAAAACATCAAGATGTTATTCATCAGATACATAAACTCACAAAGAATTGGGTCTTTAAATTCAGGAACCACTGCGTTGATGATTAATTTAAAACTTGGGGTGCATCTGGTATAGCAGCGCGACTACAGGACCTCTGGTGTTGCAAATGTCCAGTGCTACGGTGAATGCTTTCCGTCGAGTGGGTCGTATGCTTGTCTGCTACCTTAATGATATAAAACAATGGAGTTTCTTCGTACAGACGCCAAAAAGGTAGCATAATTCGATTGAAATAGGCTACTTTCTAGAGTTCTGTATCTCAGAGGAAAAAGGGAACCTTTTGGCTGCGTCCACATTTGTGTGTGTCATCTCGTGTTGCACATGTAACGCTATGGCATAATGAATGAATGAAGTAAGATAGTTTAATCTGACTCCTGGGGTTCCCAACCGTGGGCTGTTAGGTAGGAGCCCGGCATAGCATCGCTGTAGGATTTTCCTCAAGTAAAAAAAAATAAGCGAAGCCAAAGAAAATATCTAAAAATCCAACGCAGGGACTGCGTCATCGATAATCTTTTTTTTTTAAATATGTGGATCTCATCGGTAGATAACGTTTTGCACTGTGGCTGGTATGTTTATATAATACTAGCGGTACCCTGCCACGCTTTGCTGTGACTTTTTTATGGTGGTTTTATGTGCCTATGAGAAATGAGTAACAAACTAAATGATGGGTACATTTAAAAAAAAATGTGTGCGTGAACTATTGTACACACGTAAGAAGTGAAACTTCTTCATGACCTTATTTTTCGAAAGAAATATCATAGGAGTTAGTAGAAGTCCAAAAGTTCAAAAGTTCAAAAGTCCAAAGTCAAAAAGTCAAAAAGTCAAAAAGTCAAAAAGGTAAAAAGTCCAAAAGTCCAATAGTCCAAAAGTCCAATAGTCCAAAAGTCCAAAGTCCAAAAGTCCAAAACTACAAAGTCTAAAATTCTAAAAGGCCAAAACTCCAAAACTCCAAAATTCCAAAAGTCCAAAAGTCCAAAAGTCCAAAGTCCAAAACTATAAAATTCCAAAACTCCAAAAGTATAAAAGTTCAAAAGTCCAAAGTACAAAAGTTCAAAATTCCAAAGTACAAAAGTTCAAAATTCCAAAGTCCAAAGTCCAAAGTCCAAAGTCCAAAGTCCAAAGTCCAAAGTCCAAAGTCCAAAGTCCAAAAGTCCAAAAGTCCAAAACTCCGAAACTACAAAACTCCAAAACTCCAAAACTCCAAAACTCCAAAACTCCAAAAGTCCAAAACTCCGAAACTCCGAAACTCCAAAACTCCAAAACCCCGAAACTCCAAAACTACAAAACTCCAAAACTTCAAAACTCCAAAACTCCAAAACTCCAAAACTCCAAAACTCCAAAACTCCAAAACTCCAAAACTCCAAAAATCCAAAACTCCGAAACTCCAAAACTCCAAAACCCCAAAACTCCAAAACTACAATACTCCAAAACTTCAAAACTCCAAAACTCCAAAACTCCAAAACTCCAAAAATCCAAAACTCTAAAACTCTAAAACTCCAAAACTCTAAAACTCCAAAACCCCAAAACTCCAAAACTACAAAACTCCAAAACTCCAAAACTCCAAAACTCCGAAACTCCAAAACTCCAAAACTCCAAAACTCCAAAACACCAAAACTCCAAAACTCCAAAACTCCAAAACTCCAAAACTCTAAAACTCTAAAACTCTAAAACTCTAAAACTCCAAAACTCTAAAACTCCAAAACCCCAAAACTCCAAAACTACAAAACTCCAAAACTCCAAAACTCCAAAACTCCGAAACTCCAAAACTCCAAAACTCCAAAACTCCAAAACTCCAAAACTCCAAAACTCCAAAACTCCAAAACTCCAAAACTCCAAAACTCCAAAACTCCAAATCTCCAAAACTCCAAAACTCCAAAACTCCAAAACTCCAAAACTCCAAAACTCCAAAACTCCAAATCTCCAAAACTCCAAAACTCCAAAACTTCAAATCTCAAAAAACTCCAAAACTCCAAAACTCCAAAACTCCAAAACTCCAAAACTCCAAAACTCCAAAACTCCAAAAATCCAAAACTCCAAAACTCCAAAACTCCAAAACTCCAAAATTCCGAAACTCCGAAACTCCGAAACTCCAAAACTCCAAAACCCCAAAACTCCAAAACTACAAAACTCCAAAACTCCAAAACTCCAAAACTCCAAAACTCCAAAACACCAAAACTCCAAAACTCCAAAACACCAAAACTCCAAAACTCCAAATCTCCAAAACTCCAAAACTCCAAAACTCCAAAACTCAAAAACTTCAAATCTCCAAAACTCCAAAACTCCAAAACTCCAAAACTCCAAAACTCCAAAACTCCAAAACTCCAAAACTCTAAAACTCTAAAACTCTAAAACTCTAAAACTTCAAAACTCTAAAACTCCAAAACCCCAAAACTCCAAAACTACAAAACTCCAAAACTCCAAAACTCCGAAACTCCAAAACTCCAAAACTCCAAAACTCCAAAACTCCAAAACTCCAAAACTCCAAAACTCCAAAACTCCAAAACTCCAAATCTCCAAAACTCCAAAACTCCAAAACTTCAAATCTCAAAAAACTCCAAAACTCCAAAACTCCAAAACTCCAAAACTCCAAAACTCCAAAACTCCAAAACTCCAAAACTCCAAAACTCCAAAACTCCAAAACTCCAAAACTCCAAAACTCCAAAACTCCAAAACTCCAAAACTCCAAAACTCCAAAACTCCAAAACTCTAAAACTCTAAAACTCTAAAACTCTAAAACTCCAAAACTCTAAAACTCCAAAACCCCAAAACTCCAAAACTACAAAACTCCAAAACTCCAAAACTCCAAAACTCCGAAACTCCAAAACTCCAAAACTCCAAAACTCCAAAACTCCAAAACTCCAAAACTCCAAAACTCCAAAACTCCAAAACTCCAAAACTCCAAAACTCCAAAACTCCAAATCTCCAAAACTCCAAAACTCCAAAACTCCAAAACTCCAAAACTCCAAAACTCCAAAACTCCAAATCTCCAAAACTCCAAAACTCCAAAACTTCAAATCTCAAAAAACTCCAAAACTCCAAAACTCCAAAACTCCAAAACTCCAAAACTCCAAAACTCCAAAACTCCAAAAATCCAAAACTCCAAAACTCCAAAACTCCAAAACTCCAAAATTCCGAAACTCCGAAACTCCGAAACTCCAAAACTCCAAAACCCCAAAACTCCAAAACTACAAAACTCCAAAACTCCAAAACTCCAAAACTCCAAAACTCCAAAACACCAAAACTCCAAAACTCCAAAACACCAAAACTCCAAAACTCCAAATCTCCAAAACTCCAAAACTCCAAAACTCCAAAACTCCAAAACTCAAAAACTTCAAATCTCCAAAACTCCAAAACTCCAAAACTCCAAAACTCCAAAACTCCAAAACTCCAAAACTCCAAAACTCTAAAACTCTAAAACTCTAAAACTCTAAAACTTCAAAACTCTAAAACTCCAAAACCCCAAAACTCCAAAACTACAAAACTCCAAAACTCCAAAACTCCGAAACTCCAAAACTCCAAAACTCCAAAACTCCAAAACTCCAAAACTCCAAAACTCCAAAACTCCAAAACTCCAAATCTCCAAAACTCCAAAACTCCAAAACTTCAAATCTCAAAAAACTCCAAAACTCCAAAACTCCAAAACTCCAAAACTCCAAAACTCCAAAACTCCAAAACTCCAAAACTCCAAAACTCCAAAACTCCAAAACTCCAAAACTCCAAAACTCCAAAACTCCAAAACTCCAAAACTCCAAAACTCCAAAACTCCAAAACTCCAAAACTCCAAAACTCTAAAACTCTAAAACTCTAAAACTCTAAAACTCCAATACTCCAAAACTCTAAAACTCTAAATGTCTAAAACTCTAAAACTCCAAAACTCCAACTCCAAAAGTCCAAAATGTCAAACGCCCAAAACTCTAAAAGTCCAAAAGTACAAAAGTCCAAAAGTCCAAAAGTCCAATAGTCCAAAAGTCCAAAGGTCCAAAGTCCAAAAGTCCATAACTCCAAAGTCTAAAAGTCTAAAATTCTAAAAGTCCAAAAGTCCAAAACTCCATAACTCCAAAACTCCAAAATTCAAAAAGTCTAAAGTCCAAAGCTCCAAAATTCCGAATGTCCAAAAAGTTCAAAAATAACATGCAGAACATATCTGACCCCTTTATTAGGTAAGTACTCTCTTTTATTATTCTGAATGCAAGAAGGCCGCAATCAAACTTCTCTTAAAAAACATCAATCTGGTAGGTACCTTCTAAATAGGTTGTTTATAATATTTTGTTCTGAAGCTGGCAGAAAATAATTTTAAAAAAAACGACCAACGCCATCTATTGGTAAAATCACTTTTTAAAGCTATTTTATTCTTATTGCTGTTAAGATAAAAGTGTATAAAGTAGCCTAAAACCATCTCTGAATCCTATTGTATATCGTGTCCAATTTTGAGCTCAATCGATTCAGTAAATTTTGAGTTTTTAATAGATACACAAACGCACACAACATTTTTATATATATAGATATAGAAATAACCGGCTAAGTTCCAGTCGGACTCACGCATGTAGGGTTCCGTTTCGTAAAATCACGTCTATATGGAAGGCCACCCTTAATTATATTTTTATGTTTTTAGTACTTGATGTGGCAACAGAAATACATCACCTGTGAAGAATGTAACCAAGTTGTTACTTGAGTTTGACCACGCACAAACGGAATCATTTCTAACAAGTATATACAAATGAATGATACGGACACACACACACACACTCACACACACACACACACACACAAACACACACACACACACACACACACACACACACACACACACACACATATATACACGCGTGCGAGCACACATACACACGTGTTGTTTTAATATATATATATACATGCAAATGCTTGCTAAAGGACAACATTTATAAGTTTTTGAATTCCAACCAAAAGATACAAGGGGGGTTAGCACCGTAACTCCTAACCACAGGTTACTTTGTAGCCTATTTAGGGGGACTGTGTTCATCCCTAATGAAATGAAAATTATATTGATTTCAGTTTTAATGTAATGAAATTTTGTAAACATTGTAAATTTGATTATTATAAGACCATATAACACACAACAACAGTTCCATGGAACTACTGGGATAAATCTATTTTAATTAATTAAATGTACAATGAGTCTTAAATGCAATTAAAAAATTGTAACCCAGCCAGCATTAACTGAGGTGGACCGTCACCCAATATCTATTAATGATATACCGGATAGGTGAACCGTAGTTAAAAAAAAATTACAACCGTACACCCAGGTGGTCTGGGAAGGTGGACGGTGGGAAAGAACCGAACAAAACACGAGTCCTTCAAGCAAGGAAATGTAGTATTTTATAGCTTATTTTTGTTCTACTAAGTTAAAACTCATACTTATTTGAAATCGAAAAAAACCCATATTATGTGTATGCTTTCTTCATATTATTGGCATATTTTTTATTATCACGTCGATAAAAATTGAAGTCATAAAATGCATTCATCTAAAAATTTGGGGCTGATTCTATGGTCATTTTACACATTATGTAAAATTATTACATTTAAAATTTTGAACAAAAGAATATTTTGTAACACATCTTGTAAATTAAAAATCTAATTTAAGCTATCATTTTTGTCTACTTATGCCGACACAAACTGATTTCATCTGCTCCTCTTTTAAAGAAATACACCGGTGAAAATTTCAGCTCTTTAGCTGTCATGGTTCTTGAGATACAGCCTGGTGACGGATAGACATACAAACGGACGGCGAAGTCTCTTGAATGGGCTCCCGTTTTTACCCTTTGGTACGGAACTCTAAAAATTTTATATAATAAAATTAAATCGCAAAATTGGACACAGCAAAATATAAAATTAGTGTCACAAAGCGATCACGTGGTGGTCACCCATCTAAAGAATCGCCATAGCTAAAGTTGCTTTTTACAGTGATCGTTTACAGAACACTGAGTCACCGGGGCGACGAGCGCTCCAAACTTAAGTGATCCACTCTGTACCCCGTCACTGAGTTTGTGTTGTCCACGATTCCTCAACGCGGGTGATAAATGTTATTGTGGACGTCCCTACAGTGGACTTCAATAGACAGATATATTTGTTTATATTTATCTAATGGATAACTCACAGTTGTTGTCTCAGCCCCAGTTGTTGTCTCACACTTAGTTGTTGTCATCATCACAGTTGTTGTTTCAGCATCAGTTGTTGACTCAGCCCCAGTTGTTGTCTCAGCCCCAGTTGTTGACTCAGCCTCAGTTGTTGTCGGAAACTTAGTTGTTGTCATCATCACAGTTGTTGTCTCAGCCTCAGTTGTTGGCTCAGCCCCAGTTGTTGTCTCAGCCCCAGTTATTGTTTCAGCTTCAGTTGTTGTCTCAGCTCCAGTTGTTGTTCCAACTCCAGTTGTTGTCTCAGCCTCAGTTGTTGACTCAGCTTCAGTTGTTGTCTCAGCTCCAGTTGTTGTCTCAGCTTCAGTTGTTGTCTCAGCTCCAGTTGTTGTCTCAGCCCCAGTTGTTGTCTCAGCCTCAGTTGTTGTCTTACACTTAGTTGTTGTCATCATCACAGTTTTTGTTTCAGCCTCAGTTGTTGACTCAGCACCAGTTGTTGTCCCAGCTCCAGTTATTGTCTTAGCCTCAGTTGTTGACTCAGCTTCAGTTGTTGTCTCAGCTCCAGTTGTTGTCTCAGCCCCAGTTGTTGACTCAGCCCCAGTTATTGTCTTAGCTTTAGTTGTTGTCTCAGCTCCAGTTGTTGTCTCAGCCCCAGTTGTTGTCTCAGCCTCAGTTGTTGTCTTACACTTAGTTGTTGTCATCATCACAGTTTTTGTTTCAGCCTCAATTGTTGACTCAGCCCCAGTTGTTGTCTCAGCCCCAGTTGTTGTCTCAGCTTCAGTTGTTGCCTCAGCTCCAGTTGTTGTCTCAGCTTCAGTTGTTGCCTCAGCTCCAGTTGTTGTCTCAGCCCCAGTTGTTGTCTCAGCTTCAGTTGTTGCCTCAGCTCCAGTTGTTGTCTCAGCTCCAGTTGTTGCCTCAGCCTCAGTTGTTGACTCAGCCCCAATTGTTGTTTCAGCCCCAGGTGTTGTCTCAAACTCAGTTGTTGTCTGAGCCACAGTTGTTGTCTCAGCCTCAGTTGTTGTGTTTGGAGTCTTAGTTGTTGTGGTATGCTTAGTCTTGGTTCTGTAACAAATACATTTTATCAGCACAGTCTCCGCCGCTCTTCGATAGACCAATGAACAGAAGAGCCGTCAGAACAAGAGTAGATTAGAAGGCAGCTGCAATAAGGTTCAATGTTAGTGTTATTTGTACACGTCACATTTGCAAACTTCTATCTACAAATTTCTTAATAATTTGTGTCATGGTAGAAATGTACGACTACATGATATGTTCGCCTTAACAGTGTAAAGCATGATTTCCTCTAAAATGTTCTACCCGGGGCTCCCAACCGCAGATTGTAAGGTAGGGTATGTGTGGTTTTTAGTCGCTAGGACTCCGGCATAGTATCCATGTAGGATTTTCCTCTCGTTAAAAAAAAATAAGAAAAAAATACCTAAACCACTGAACGGATTCTGATAGAATCGGATGGAATGGAGATAAAGCAAGCTTGAAAAAGAATATTCCGTGGACAGGAATGAAATCGACGGTTGTCAGGAGTAAAATCGTAGGTTCTAATTTAATAATACACTACACAGTGTTACGATTCTCTATCTCTAACCTAAATAACCGAACCGAAAAACTAGTTAAAAAAAATTGTCTGTTTTCTTTGCTTTGATTGTGATAATCTTGAAAAATAACTTGATAGATTAGATTCGAAATTTTCACAAATATTGACTAGGACGTTGCGTCTTGATTGATATTATCACGCTACATATTCTAGGGGCGTAGTCTTTTTTGAGAATAAATTATCTTTAAACCTAAACCTTTTCTCTCATGACGGCAGCATAAATATACGAGTACTTCAGACAAAAATTGTGAATCAGAAATTATCTGCAAAAAATGTTTCAATACATTTTTTCCTACGAGCCACTTCGTTTTCTAAATTTTCACCCATTTTTTTTCGTAAACTTTTTCCCAACAATAATAAACCCGCAAATACCGGGATTAAAATATTGTTGCGGAATTGCATGGCAAGTTCCTAGGCTAAATAGCGTGATAATCTATACATATAATAAAATGATAGAAAAGCCAAAACTGTACATTGGAAATATTAAAAAAAAAATACTCGCTAGGTGTTCTACGTAAGATACTGAACCCAAAAATATAGTCAGAAAAACTTTTGTCTGTTTGTCTGTTTGTCTGTTTGTCTGTTTGCTTTGCTTTGTCCGGAAGGATCTCGAAAAGTACTGAACAGATTTGGTTCAAATTTTGCACTAATATTACTTAGGGGTGGGGCCTTAAAATAGGCGATATTTTATCACGCTACATATCCTAGGGGCTAAACAGAGAGCAATGAAATGTGTAAACCGGTGGATTGATTTAACTAAAACGTAGCAGGAATATTAGTAAGAGATAGGTTTTACACCAAGATAACATATTATTACGCTAAATATTTTAGGAGCTCGGCAGACAACAATGAAAATCTGTATGTATATTTTTGCAAAATACAGAAACTACTGGATAATTTAAATTAATCTTTTACTTGAATAGTAATCTAGAGGTAGGATCTTTAAATAGGCCATAATATTATCACGCTACATATCCTAGGGACTAGGCAGAGGGCAATGAAATATGTAAGTTTTTTTTTTTTTTTTTATACTACTTAGGTGGCAGACAAGCTTACGGCCCACCGGAAGGTTGGTAACCGTAGCCTATAGACGTTTGCAACACCAGAGGCGCTACACACGCGCTGCCGACCCGGGCGCAGGTTGTGACGACCCACAGTTGAAATTTTTCAAGCCGCCCATAAGGCCTTCAACTTGGCTTAACGACTGTCATTTTACCGACAACCGGGACCAACGGCTTAACGTGCCTTCCGAAGCACGGAAACGCTCGTAAATAAATGTCACAAAGTGGTCCACGTGGTGGTCACCCATCCATGTCCGGCCATAGTAAATGTTGCTTACTGCAGTGATCGTTTACAGAACACTGAGTCCGCGGGGCCACGAGCACTAAGTATGGGGATTGATTAAGCTAAAGCGATGCAGGAATATTAGTAAGAGATCGGTTTTACACACCGACTACATATTATCACGCTAAATATCTTGGAAGCCCGATAGAGAAAAATTAAATCCTGTGTTTGCTATGATATCCAGACGACTGATATACATACTTATATATTTCTAAATACATACATATTATACATAGAAAACACACAAACTCCGATAGAAACATTTGTTGATCAAACAAATAATTGAACCAAATCAGAAATCGAACCAAGGACCTTCGGTGCGGCAGGCGGTATCACTACACCGACTACGCCGCAGCGGCAGTCAATGAAATTATATTTTATATAGGTACTAGCTGACTATCGCAACATTGTTTACGTCACATATATTATGGTATATGAAAGGAGAGGTATTTCTTCATCAGACTCATCAATCAGCTTATGAAACTGCCCTGTTTGCTTAAACATAAAAGAGCTTAAGATTAAGTTTATTTCAAAACAATTTAGTGAATTATTTTACAATAGCCTTAATCATTTAGTTTAGATTTACCCTCACATTCAAAGGGATCCTTGAATTATATATGTTTCTAATTCCTGAACTACAAAACCCTCAACATTGAAACTTGTGTGAAACAATCCTGTCTTTCATCCCCTCTCCCAAAGGAATCGCACAAAATATCGGGATCAAAAGTATTCCAGAACCTTCCTCGGATCATAAGCTCAGATTGTAACAAATTTCATTGAAATCGAATCGGTAGTTTCGGCGTGATACTTATTCGGGATTCAGACAGACAGACTGACATGAAAAATTGAAATTACATTGTCGGGTTCAGTATCGATTATAGACTGCCCTTTTTTTTCGTGAGGGAAAATCCTAATGGATGTTATGCCGGACTCCTACCGACCAAAAAACCTCATGTAACGCCCAACAGCCTATGGTTGTGAGCCCCGGGTAAGCCCACGGAAGGATATCCCAGGACTCCCAACAGACCTACGACCGCCACTGCGGCCTCGCCCAGGGATGGTTCGAGTGCAATCCCGCGTCTTAGGGGGGTTTCGGGTGTGATCCCGCATCTAAAGGGGGGCGTGCGTGAGTTCCTCACGTCACGCTGCCGTCATGGGCCTGCTTCTGTAAGGACGGTGAGCGACCCTCTCACCGTCCTCTGACCCCCGGTCGTAGAGGTCGATAGTCGTCGGTAGAGAATGCCCTACAATTAAAATTTTCAAATTAACTTCCATGTACAGACTCTCGGCCCTCTTTAGTTTATTATATGTATAGACTAGCTGTGACGCTCGCAACTTCGTTTACGTCACATAAGATCCATGAAAGGAGAGGTATTTCTTCATCAAACTCATTAAGCAGTCCACGCCTTCGGCGCGGACTGAATTATTTTACGATAGCCTTAATCATTAAGCTCTTTTATGATTAAGCCAACACGCCAGTTTAGATTTACCCTCACATTCAAAGGGACTCTTGAATTCTAGGTTTTGCGAAAGTTGAGATGTTTCTAATTTCTGAACTACAAAACCCTCAACATTGAAACTTGTGTGAAACAATTCTTTATGTACTCCCTTTATGAAACTGAAAAAAAAAATTTAATCGGACCACGCATTGAGAAGTTACAACAAATGAACCATTGGTCTTTCATCCACTCTCCCAAAGGAACCGCGCAAAATATCGGGACCAAAATTATCCTAGAACCTTCTTCGGATCATAAGCTCAGATGGTACCAAATTTCATTTAAATCGTATTAGTAGTTTCGGCGTGATTCTTCTTCGGGATACAGACAGACAGACAGACATGAAAAATTAAAATTAAACTAGCTAACCCTCTCAATAAATCAGTCCACGCCTTCGGTGCGGACTGAATTATTTTACAATAGCCTTAACCATTAAGCTCTTTTATGATTAAGCCAACACGCCACACAAACGTAGTTTATAATGAACACTCTTAAAAATACAACTTTACTGGAAAATGTTGACCTTTGGCTACAGTGACTTATGTACATAAATTAAGTCACCTTAAACATAATAAGTACATGCATACGGTCACGCCTTTATCCCCAAAGGGGTTTCGAGGCATATTATATGTTCACCGTTTTATAATTCGTCCCACGTAACGTAATAGGTGGTGAGCCGTATTGCTGTGTTGAAATGGGCAGGCGTAGGTACTGCCTACTTTTGAAAATTATTAAATCTATAAGGCCTTCAACTTGGTTTAAGGACTGCCATTTACTGGCAAGCGTTAGTGTTATCGTCTCAAATCTTCCGGTTATACTTAAAGTTTTCAGTCTGTGGCCCTAATCTAACAAACGTTTCGTATTCGCGCTTCACCATACTACTTACTCTTTTTATTATTAAAGGGGCTAATTAATAAACACGTACGTCATACCGGCCTTGGACCCACTAAAACCATGAGGTCTCTTCCTATCCATATAGCGCAGTCCTGGGGTATCCTTTAGAGGGCTTACCCGGGGCTCCCAACCGTAGGCTGTTAGGTAGGATACATGTGGTTCTTTTTCAGTATTAGTCATAGTACATTCATGTGGGATTTTCCTCACGTTAAAAAAATCCATCTAGGGCATAGCTCCCCGGGTAAGTTGGGGGATGTCCTAAATTTGTCCCCACATTTTGGTTACGACTTATCCTAGAGGCTCGATAGAATACGGTTCAAACTTTGCTTATAACATAATTTCCACGCGGACGAAGTCGCGGGTAACAGCTAGTTATAAATAAATAAATAAATATTCACGGACATTTCACACAACGCTATCTGATCCCAAAGTAAGCTAGGAATAACCTGCTTGTGTTATGGGTATCAGACCACGGATATTAATACTTATATACTTTTAAATACATACATATTATACTTAGAAACACCCAGACTCTTGAGACAAACATTTATGGGTCACACAAATATTTGTCTCCGGTGGGAATCGAACCCACGACCTCCAGCGCCACAGGCGGTATCACTACCTAATTATGTAGTTTATGGAATTTGTGGCGCGACTATTTATTGCTAACTTGGTATTCATGTAAAAAAATATTTAAAGCATATTGAATAACGCTACCGTCGTTTCTAGTCCGGTCAATTTAAACATTCGAATATTTTTTTTTTCTAATAAATAGTCGCGCCACAAATTTCATCATTATCACGCTATTTAGCGTAGGGGCTTGCCAGAGATAGATAAATATATATCTTAACGAGCTTACTATAAGAGCAAATAAATCTTACCGTGCTTTTTTACGCCTGGCCGATACATCTGAAAAATTAAAGAAACTAGTCAAGTTGAGGACTAACAATACGGCTGCCAAAACAGCCATTTGAACAGTGACTCGCCGATGGGTTCCTCCGGCCACATTGGCAACTGAGATTCGCAACCAGTTGTTAAAAAAGAAGAAAAAATATTACTACGCAACTAGTTGCTCAAAAAGAATATCAGGCGAATATAGCGGTACTTAAAAAAAATGCTGCTGACTAGATCTCGTTAAAACCAATTTTCGTTGGAAGTTTTTATGGCAATGTACATTATATATTTTTTTTAGATTTATCATTCTCTTAGTTTAGAAGTTAGAGGGGGAGAGGACCCTTATTTTTCCATTTTGGAAGTGTCTCTTGCGCAAACTATTCAGTTTAGAATAAAATGATGTTAGAAACCTCAATAGAATTTTTAAAGACCTATCTATAGGGTATAACCCATACACGTATGGGGTTTGGTAAAAAATAATTGAGTTTCAGTTCTGAGTATGGGGACTTGTGTAGTCCAATTTTTTTTTCTTTTTTCATGTGGCCACTCTGTAAATTTGTTACATGTAGGTATTCATAGTAATAACATAGTAAAATTTCAGCGAGATAGCTCAAGTTGAAGGGAGTGCTCAATCGAGTGTGATTGTTGATATTTTTGTCTATAGTGCCTAATTTCTACTTCTTGCTACAGAACAGTTTCGTCTGTTAAATTAGTAATAACCTATTCAAATGAACAGACTGTTTAAGAGTTTTATTGACTACTAGCTGACCCCGCAACTTCGTTTACGTCACATAAGGTGTATGAAAGGAGAGGTATTTCTTCATCAGACTCATCAAGCAGCGTGTGAAACTGCCCTGTTTGCTTAATCATAAAAGAGCTTAAAGATTAAGTCTATTTTAAAACAATTCAGTCCATGCCTTCGGTGCGGACTGAATTCTTTAAAATAGTCTTAATCATTTAGCTCTTTTATGATTAAGCCAACACACCAGTTTAGATTTACACGTAGGTACATTCAAAGAAACCCCTACAATTAAAATTTTCAAAATATCTGATTCTTAAAAGTGTTATAACTTTTTTATTTATAAACCGATCGACATGAAATAAACGCTAAATGTTAAGTGGAGCAAACCTCAACACAAACCCACTCATACAAACAGATACCTGCAGGCCTTTATCGCGCTTTCCGGTAAAGCAATTTGGGACTTCTCTCGAGAACAACTTTTAAACATAGCTCAGAAGTAAGATGGGTCTGTACGTGTTTTTGAGTAAGATTTTGTCATCTTTTTTGAAGAACAGAGCCAACGCACTCCCTCTCCATGGTTTGAGTGTCTGGCCCTGTAGTCATCATCGCTTGGTCACGTGAACTTTTTTGTCCATGATGCATAAAAGTCCGTGATTGTAATCTTTTAGATACCAAGGCCATTTGGAGAGCAGTAGGAGGAGAGTAGGCTTTACTATAAAGGTCCTTTTTGCGCAGAAATTTAGAGATGCTTGGACAAGTCGATGATCACTGCCAGTATCAGTTCTGAGTATGGGGAATATAAAATAGGAAGGACAAGTCATCTTCTGGCGCAGGGTGCGTGCTCTTAATATCTGCTAGTGTTTCTGGAGAGCATGGCGCCACCACGTCGCTACTGAATGGTAATCTGGATGCACGTCTTATTTTACCTTCCCTTAGTTTTGATTCTACATAATGAAAAAGTGAATTTATACGGAATTCTGTGAAATTCGGGTCAAAAATATATGTCGAACTCTAATTTGTAAAGTTAAACTCTTATTAAGTTAGATAATTATTTAAAAATAGTCTATATTTTATAAAATAGTAATATTTACCTGTCGCATTGCAAATAAGAGCAACGAGTATGACAACAAAAATAAATTTTGACATGTTTATAACTAAATACGCTTTTCGTATTTATTTTCAGTTGCATGTGGGTGCAAGATATTTTAATACTGAGGATGTTTCAGCTGTAATATTTATAATGTTGGTAGTTAATTTACTTTTATTGACATGACGCATGTAAATGACATAAGGGGCGGTAGGGGTTATTTATCATTATATATCATATTCCTGCTATTAAACTGCTTAAAAAATTGAACCAATGGATTTAGAAAATTACTACCTCATTCTAAAATCTCTAAATTCAAACTTGAATAAAATGTATACTCGTATCAATAAACATGTATAGGTTTAATCCTTTACATGACTAGCATGACGACTAGTGAACTCGATTTACGATAAGACATGCTTACGTTAGCACAGTTTTTCGGCACTAAGCAAAAAAAACCTTTATTTATTTATTTAGCTTTAGCGGCAACGGAAATACATCATCAGTGAAAATTTCTGCTGTCACGATTCCTGAGATACGGCCTCGTGAAGGACAGACAGACGGACGTCGAAGTCTCATGAATAGGATCCCGTTTTTATCCTTTGAATACGGAATCCTAAAAAGAAGACAGCATAGCGGAATATATTAACAAACCGAAGCATTTCTATTCAAGACATTGTACCTACACATTATATTATCGTCGATAGACCCGAACTGTCTTTGTATCGTGGAAACAATAACATTTAGCTACCTATAAAGTACCTATCATAAAAATTACATATAATAAGTAATGCAGACAGGTGATAAACAAGAACACTTCAACGGAATATATAATAATTATTGTCATTTCACGACTGTACACTGATAAAAAACCCAAATGAACCGAACAAACGCTTTCCCAACTCTCTGAAGAAAATTTTTGCGCTTGGACCCCATGGCCCCAAGGTTTCGACCCCAAACGGCTCAAACACATAATCTCCTGAGAGATTACAATATTTTTGCCGTTTGAGGGTCTCAGCAGAAGCGGTGGCGGCACCAGCACAACCAGCAGTACCGGAAAGATGAGAAGGTGCAAGAGTGTCGACGCACGTGGCGTCCCACACAAAACACTTTCCCATCTTCCACGGCATTAATGTCATAACATCCGGTCTCTTGCCGTCGTCACGTGCCAAGCCATTTGGTTCAAGTCTAGCTGGCAGACCGGCGACGACAAGAGCACGACGGATGATAACGTTTATACTGGCGTGCCGTGGTATTCGTCCAATGCTTCTGCTGCAAGACAGGCCATGATGTCCAAGGCGATCGACGACTACTCCACAATGGCACTGGTGCTGAGAAACACATTGCGCACCTAAACGTGGGCAAGAAGCAATGCGAAAGGTAGTATCGTCTAACATGGTCCCTATGTTAGACGACGGAAGAGCATGTAGCCAAAGACGATTCCCACACACCCACTGCCAGTAAACGGGCACGTAAGAGTCGTACACGCACGAGTTTAATAGGTTAATTTTCACTAAACTGCAAAGTGGCCCGTCCCACTGACGTTGTGAGAAATAATGTTTGAGCCGTTTTGGGTCGAAACCTTGAGGCCATGGGATCCAAGCGCAAAAATTTTCTTCAGAGAGTTGGGAAAGCGTTTGTTCGACACTGCTCGTGACCAGAAGGCTGGCTTCTATTTGGGGCATTGCCATTCAACGTGGCAATGCTGCCAGTCTTCTGGGAACGCTACCACATGAGGACTGCGATGCGGAGAAATTTTATGATGCATTCTGGTTTAGTAGTTTTAGTTTAAATTTTTGTAATTTTAATAATAGTGTTAGTGTAATTTCATTATTTTAGTCAATTTTATTTACTTACCTAGATTATTTAGATTTAATAATTTTATCTTCTTCTTAAATAAATATATATTTCATTAATAAATAACATATTTTATTATTTAGGTATCTAGCCATTATTTTTGCTGGGAGGCACCAATGTATTTGTCCCGTGAAATGTTCTACAATAGGTGCCCAAAAGTAATCCTACTAATATTATAAATGTGTGAGTTTGTGAAGATGTTTGGATGTTTGTTACTCAACCACGCTCTAACAGCTGAACGGATCAGGCTGAAATTTGGTACCGGGGTAGATTATAGTCTGCAATAACATTTGCCTGCTTTTCTTTCCGGGAATATGTTTTCATAGGAAGCGAGAACGGGCATCAAATTTCACGCGGGCGAAGTTGCCAGAATCAACTAGAAATTCACTCAAATATGCAAACCACAAACTTCACTCTATGCACTATTTACGTTGCGAAAATGAACTTACTTCGGGCGCCCCACGTCAATAACACATGGAGAGAAAGGATCTTAGGAGGATAGAGGGGCTGCGAGGTGACCATCACCACACGACCACTTTGTGATATTTATTGGCGAGCGTTACCGTGCTTCGGAAGGCACGTTAAGCCATTGGTCCCGGTTGCCAGTAAAATGGCAGTAGTTAAGTCAAGGTGAAGGCCATTATGGGCGGCTTGAAAAAAATCAACAGCCCGCCGTCACAACCTGCGCCAGTCCATATCAACACGGCAACAAGCCACACCCCCATTTACGTGGGACAAAGTCAAAGAAGGCGAAATTTGATGAAATGTGGGCATAAACTATGCCTTTGCCTACCCCTTCGGGAATAAAAGGTGTGATCACATGAATGTTAATAATTAAGTTGGCAATGCCTCATTTATTGAGATGCTTTCATCTAGCTAGTGTGGCATTAGGGTATAATTATACTATATGCCATCTCTTGGGCACGCAAGATAACTTTGGGCAAGGCAATTGGAATGCCACTTATTCACAGGCTGAATTTATTCCCCCACGGAGAATGTAGGACCTCAGTGTACCTTATTAAATAAAAATTGTGTTAATTCATCAATCAAATCAGCGTATGACAGTTCACTGTTGGACGTAGACCGGTCTCCGAATTAAACACTAAATAACACACGTTTCTGCGCTTTCCGCATGCAATTCTCGCTAGAGACCTTTCCCATGTTGTAGATAAAGTTGATAAAAAGGTCAAACAAAATTTGTAATCGTATTCATAACTATATTTCCTTTGAACATTTCAGATTTCGTTAGTAATCATTCAATTTTTTGAATTGTTTATCTAATAACTTCTACGAAATTAGCTACATCTTTTGTCTTCTTAGCATTTTCGTCAAATTCTAATTTACCTATTTAATATGATACTAGTGTATTCATGTTTCCATTCTCATCAATCTCCACCACCTTTAAATGTTTTCTTACTTCTCCGTTCCCAAGTACCTTGGAACTTGAAGCCATCATCATTCCATCAGTAGGCTTGAAGTTAGACAGGGACTTCTGAAACAAAATAAATAGAGAAATATCATATTTATGAGAATTTGGCATTGTAGACATGCTAAAGTCAGGTTGCTAAACTACTCCAACAACTAAAATAATATGTAGCATCTTTACTTAAGGCTGTAATGTTCGACCTTGACAAATCCTAAGGCAATTCGAACGATTGCAGCGTACGCTTTTGCCGGATTTCATTCGATTCTAATACATTATATTACTGTTATAAAATCTGAGGGGTTTGAAGAAAAAATCTAGCCGTAAAATATTGTTCTAAAGACCTAAGTATATCTATTTTATGACAAGTTTTTATGAGAATTAAACTCATTTATTTAGATAAAAAGTACATTACTTGTTAAGATTTTTGCAATATTTCTCATTTTTCGAAAGCGAAAAAAGCAAGAGTATCTAATAAATTACAATA
Organism: Miltochrista miniata; assembly: GCA_933228765.1. Classification (NCBI taxonomy): domain Eukaryota; kingdom Metazoa; phylum Arthropoda; class Insecta; order Lepidoptera; family Erebidae; genus Miltochrista; species Miltochrista miniata. Next base: position 9,530,650 of record OW121753.1, read on the forward strand.
ATATAGTTTTATCAGATCAAATCGAAGAATATTTCCTAGTATAAAGTTCACCCCAAGATGAGTCTCTTTCGAACATACAAGCCTTAACTAAAAAATCACAGAACGCATCACTCAGTTCGCAAATGGACAGGGGAATGATAACGACCACAGATCTAGGATCCAGGATGAATGGTCTTACAACGTAAGGCATTTATTAGCTTGGAGGGAATATTAGCGTCTTTGCTTGCTATCATCATCCTAAGCGTTATTTTTGGTGGCACTCGAAAGTGGTTTGTTGTTATAATATCATTTTCTACGATCTTTAGCGTCCCTATTTATGGGACCATTGTCAAACGTATCATCCGCTTCGAGTGAAGCTGAGCTACGACTGAACGTGATCGCAGTGGTGGCAAATTTGAGCATTTTAAGTCATTAATGAATTATATAAAGAAGAATCCCGTTGTTTCATCTGAACCGACAATAAGTTGTGTCTAACTTACGGAGGGCACCGGTAGGTTTTCCAACATTCCTGTCACGGCTCTGGAACAAAGAAAAAAAACATTTAGAAGAGAACACAAGAGAGTCTAGACCCGTGGGCCTTCGAAATTCGACAGATTTCATACAAAAGCCCTAAGAATGTACTTTTTATCAAATTTCAGGTTCACACGTTCGCGCAATTCCATAGAGGGCTATATAAATAGTTTTCGCTTCAAGGATTAATAATATGTCACTCATAGGGAATAGATTTCTCTTCAAATTATCATAGTCTATAATAATTTGATTTAGGTTTGGTCTATAATAATATATGTTATTATGTTTTAGGTTTTGACTATATTATAGACAAAACCTAAAAGATAAGAGCAAATCATGAGCAGAGTAAAAAATCTCCTATGTATTTTATTTTGAGTAAAGTGATACAGAATTTTGTAGAATGAATTGAAAATGGTTATGTTTTAAGCCTTTCTATATGGTACTTTATTTTGATTGAAGCTGGTCTATCTGAAGTACAACATTTTCAGTTTACGAGACCTTACGATTAGGGGAAGTCATGACCAACCCATGTTGTAGCTGATCCATCTCAGGCCTGACTGTAGCGTTTAATCATACAAGACATTTGGCAGTCTAAACTACGCGCGTAACTATCTATCTAGCATCTTAGAAAAGCGCATAATGTCATAGATGCAGATATCTACAGCATATTTTATCTGTGGAAGGGCGCTGTAAGATCTGGAAGACCGGCTAATAAAACACATTTCTGCTTCTTACTTTTCTATCAATCAAGCAAACCAGCCTATGGCAGTTCACTGCTGGACGTAGTCCTCTCCCAAATTGCGCCACAAAACACGGTCCAGCGCTTGAGAAGAAATATACTATACCTTGTGTAATAATATTTAAATTATACTTACGAGAGTGCAGGGTTCCCGCCATTGAAAGGTAGTGCTGAAAATAATGTACCATATTAGAAACATAAAAAAGTAATTTTGAACAATCGATTGATCCAGTGAGTACTTAAAAACAATCTTTGGTTATTGTTTTGGCGCACTGTAGTAACTAGTGCATTCTTAATATTATATCAAAACTTATTACAATTTGGCGTGTGGCGCTCGGTTCTTTCTGCCTACCCCGCAAGGGATTTGGCGTGAAGATAGATAGATAGATATTACAATTTTATTTGGTTACTACTATTATGGACAAAATGTCAAAAGGTATGATCCAGGGATATCTTATAATTACCAGTTACACTGCAAGCAACAGCAACCAGCAAGACAATCACAATAAATTTCGACATTTTAATATTTTTTTCAGTAACTGTTGAATGGATGTATTCCCACAGAATTATGAGACGAAGGATATTTCGGCTGTAATATTTATAGGTACCATATTCTGACAACCTTGACGTGGTCAATAGCTGATGAGGTACATGATCGTTCGGGGAGGTAGGGGCAATTTAACCTCACTGATTTTAGTTGGTCGCTGAATAGTTTAATTTTCTGTCTCAGTTTTGTTTTACACCAACAAACAAACAAACAATTTCATATCATAATTTCACTTAGGCATTTACAGAGGCACTTGTAAAACTTCACGAATATAAACCATAGATGTACCACCAGTTCACAACTCGAGACACGTGAGAAGAACTGGCAAGAAGTATCTTGCCAGTTACAATTAGTAGAACGTATATTTGCACATTGATGCTGCGTACGTTCCTGGTTCCTACGAGATGAATAAAAACCAGCCAAATGCGAGTCGGACTTGCGCGCAGAGGTTTCTGTCCCGAAAAACGGCAAAAAATCAGTTTTATATGGGAGCCCTCAATCTCCCCTTTTTTTCTCATTTTAGGAAAAAAAGGGGATTTTTTGTCATAGCGGAAACAGAAATACATCATCTATGAAAAATTCAGCTCTCTTACTATAACGGTTCCTGAAATACGGCCTAATAAAGGACGGACAGACAGACAGACAGACAGACCGACAGACAAACCGACAGACAGACCGACAGACAGACCGACAGACAGACCGACAGACAGACCGACAGACAGACCGACAGACAGACCGACAGACAGACCGACAGACAGACCGACAGACAGACCGACAGACAGACCGACAGACAGACAGACAGACAGACCGACAGACAAACCGACAGACAGACCGACAGACAGACCGACAGACAGACCGACAGACAGACCGACAGACAGACCGACAGACAGACCGACAGACAGACCGACAGACAGACCGACAGACAGACCGACAGACAGACCGACAGACAGACCGACAGACAGACCGACAGTGAAGTCTTAGGTATGTATAGGGTCACGTGTTTACTATTTGGGTACTGCACCCTAAAATGCTAAATTAAGTCTGCTGACATTCGACAAGCTTTCGGCCCCACCGCTAGTCAATCAACGAGCTAAGTCACTCTCATTGCACTATTATTTCATTGTTTTTCGATTACTACTCATTATATTTCAGGAGCTTAGCACATGAATGGTCTAACCTTAAATTTTTTATATTCTAATTTGAAACTACAAATTAATAAGACTTATTAAAATGTAAAATAAAACCAGCCTATCTCTTGTTTCACCATCCTTCAACGGGTAGCGTTGCAAAGATAAGTATGCTGACTCACTTTTTCATTAAAAAAATGAAAAAAAAAAACGTAAGCTGTTCATTTTTGTATGGGAAATAAATGAGAGTTAGGCAGGAGGCGACTCTAGCGCTGACACGCGTCGGCCTGATTTAATAAAAATTAAAATATTGATTTGCAATGTCCAAAGTTCCCCATTTAACAATGTTGTAAAAATAATTAGTAGATGCTTTTAAAAAATGTAGTTCTGAAAACCTTTGAAATCATGTCTTGAGAAATATGCTTTATAATTTGGGGTAAGTAATTGTTTTTGTTTAAATACGTGTAATTTATTTCAATGGTAGGTACATTATGCATTGAAAAGGCTAAAAGTATTGACAAAACAGGCTGAACGAGTTGAACTAATGTGCAATTTACATAATATATCTGACGTCATTGACAAAAGGTAAGAAATCGCTCTTGACAATTTTTTTAACTAACACCAGCACTCCAGCAGCTTTGTTTACTTGGCAAGGTTTCTCGTACCCGTTTCCCACTGGAACTTATTCTATAAAGGCATAAAACGTTACTTTTGTTTCTTTTCTCAAGCCTATTCTTTTAGTCCAGTCATTATATACATTTGGAAATGCAAATGAACCGAGAAAGCCAAATTTTGGATATTAGGTGTGCAGGGGCTAGAAAAGCTTAAGTTCAAATTGTCGACCAAAATAACCTGGTGGGTTTTCCGCCATCTTGAAAAAAGGGTTATATTCAGTTTTTTCATCATAATTCGGTTCCCCGTTGAGATACGAAAATTTTAATGAAAAGTTTTTTGTTGCTCTTTGTACGATCTACAATTAAGGTCTACACATTTTTCACGTATCGATGACCGTTATCGAAATATCGATCCAAAAAGCCGCAATTTGGGGAGAAAAAATTGTTTTTAGCTATTTCCTTCTTTCTCGTGAAATATATCGAAAAATGTCCAGAATGAAAATTGTTGAGCGTTTTCAGACCTACAAATTCGTTTATTTATTTTTTATTTTTGACAAGAATTACAACCTTTATGGCGCCACAAAGTCGGCCCCAACGCGTCTCCAGTCTTTTGAAGCGAGCGTACACCTGGACCAAAATAAAAACAACTTGATACAAATGCTTCGCCGTTATTTTACAAATACCGAAATAAAAGTAGAGCAGGCTTATGAGGATGCTGATACCCTCATTGTAACCACAGCAATTAGAGAAGCATCGTTTCATGACCCTGTGGAAATCGTCGGCGAAGATATCGATCTTTTGGTTTTAATCTCCGGACTTGCACAGGACAAAAAAAAAATATTTTCGCAAACCAGCTAAAGGCAACACACCGGCAAAACTATACTCTCCGAATAGTTTCAAGCATGATAAGTCTGTTGTTGAGAACATTCTTTTCATCCATGCTTTCAGCGGTTGCGACACCACGTCGTCTTTTTATAATATTGGAAAGTAGAAATTCATCAGCACCCTCGAGAAGAACCCGAACCTCCGGTCATCGGTAGAACTATTCAAGCAAGAAAAGGTCGATCCGGAGATGCTAGCTTGCGCGGGAAAACTTTTCCTTATCGCTCTGTATGGTGGTCGTAAAGAGGATACAACGATGGATAGTTTGCGATTCCACCGCTTTGCAAAATCAATGACGACAAATAAGACGAATAATCTTTCACTACTCCCACCAACGGAAAGCGCAGTCCGCCAACACATTTTCCGGACATATCTACAGGTACAAACGTGGCTCGGAATTTTCAAAGATCCTCAGGAATGGGGTTGGTGACAGACGAATTACGGGCTTGAATTAATTTGCACCACAGCCGCACCCGCTCCACCTTAACTTTTAAAACTCATTTCGTGCAAATGTAAAGGAAAGTGTGGGGCTGCTTGTGGATGCAGGAAAGCAGGAATTAGTTGCTCCGTTATTTGCCTGCACTGTAGTGGACAGACATGCAACAATGTTGCCAGAGTCGAGATTTTGTTCAACGACGATCACGATGATGATGATTATGTTTTTTCAACCGTTCCAGCATCATTTACTGCGATTCAAGAGTTTTCACGACTCGAAGAGTCTACCGAGGAAGAACTTCTACAGCCAGGACCATCGAAACGGCGAAAAACATGTGAAAAAAATTACCACCTGTAATTATTATTGTTTCTTGCTGCATAAAAATTATTTGATCAATAATTTTCATGTGTTTGATTTATAATTTGGCTGGTTTATTAATTTATTTTGTATTGCAATAATTGCTTGAACAACCATTCATCCATTTTGACGTATGGAAACAACCGTGCGAGCGGCTAAATCAAAACCGGGCACAGTCTTACTGACTTTGCGCCGCGCTAGAGGTCGTAATTCTTATCGAAAATAAAAAATAAAAAAACGAATTTGTAGGTCTGAACACACTCACCAATTTTCATTCTGGACATTTTTCGATATCTTTCACGAGAAAGAAGGAAATAGCTAAAAACAATTTTATCTCCCCAAATTTATGGCTTTATGGATCGATATTTTGATAACGGTGATCGATACGTGAAAAATGTGTAGACCTTATTGTAGATCGTACAAAGAGTAACAAAAAACTTTTCAATAAAATTTTCGTATCTCAACGGGGAACCGAATTATGATTAAAAAAAATAAATATAACCCTTTTTTCAAGATGGCGGAAAACCCACCAGGTTATTTTGGTCGACAATTTGAACTTAAGCTTTTCTAGGCCCTCCACACCTAATATCCAAAATTTGGCTTTCTCGGTTCATTTGCATTTCTAACCCGATTTTTTCGACGTAATGACTGGACTATTTCTCTACACCCAATTTTAATCGGTTCAAAAGTAAACGCATAACAGACAGGTTTGCTTCCGTTTTAAAATATTAGTAGGAATTTGAACAACATGGGATGTGCCATGTGCGATGGAACATTACCGACATATTCACCAACATGTGGTGTACCTGTTGACCATCGGACAAAGACATTGTGGAGAAAAGGAGAATTTGCAAAAAATCCTTCAGGTTGGTACGGAGTTTTGTTTCGAATTCCAGGCGTGGCACAGTAAGATCAATCAGTGTGGCACAGTAAACCACCGTCCCAAAATGTTACGGCGAGAGGCCTGTGGCCATGTTCCTGGTATAATACAGGAAACTAAACCAATGTTGTGACAGACACTTCTTGTCTGTCACAACATTGGTTTACTTGTTGTTGTGTATTGTTTAGGTGGAGTCTGGCAACACAATCGAACTGTCAAAAATTTTAGCTCTCTAAAAATATTTTTAAAATTAATTAGATAATTAGTATTTAAACAATTTTAAACCAACTAAAACCAATATCATCGCATTAATAGTGTCCTAAAATAGTCAGATAATTTAATAAAAGTGTTCTGTCCGTGTATTTTGGTGTAAAAAGTGACGAGTCAGGTACCCGGTTTTTTCGAATGTTGAATGTTTTCTTTTTCACGTAAATACATACTAAATCGACTGTTTCTCGTGAGTAGAATTATTATACTTGTATAAGCGTTTACTCGACGTTGACGACGGTCGGTGTATTTGCGTTAGTACATAAAAATATTAAGTATAATTTTATTGCCGGTACATACATAACCTTGTTACTTCTTACCATAAACTGTACAAAGAGCTCCATCATCAATATAATTCGCGTTTAATTGCACTTACTTATCAATCAATACATATAATAAAATCGTAACAGGTCGCTGTCTGTACATGGAAGATAAATAAGAAAAAATATTGTAGGGGGGCTTTATGAACGCAATAGAACCCAAAACAATGATTTTTAGAATTTTTGTCTGTTTGTCTGTATGTCTGTATGTCTGTATGTCTGTATATCTGTTTGTCTGTACGGTTGTGCACGCTAATCTCAGTAACCGCTCAACCGATTGCAATGCGGTTTTTTTTATTGTGTTGAGGTTTGCTTCAGTTAACATTTAGCGTTTGTTTTATGTAAATCGGTTTAGAAATAAAAGAGTTATAACACTTTTAAGAATCAGATACTTTGAAAATTTTAATTGTAGGGGTTTCTTTGAATGTGAGTGAACCTAAACTGGCGTGTTGGCTTAATCATAAAAGTCTATTTTAAAACAACTCAGTCCACGCCTTCGGCGCGGACTGAATTGTTTAAAAATAGTCTTAATCATTAAGCTCTTTTATGATTAAGCAAACAGGGCAGTTTCAGACGCTGCTTGATGACTCTGATGAAGAAATACCTTTCCTTTCATACACCTTATGTGACGTAAACGAAGTTGCGGGCTCAGCTAGTTAATAATATGAATACCCGTAGTCGCAGAGCTCTCGGCCGCCAGCAGGAGGAAACCAAACTTCAGTTGGTGTTGCTGGAGCTTAAATGTAAAACAGAGCTCTGTGAACAGTTGGAGAAGGAAAGAGAAGAGAATGAAAACTTATTGATAAACGCTCTGAATGACACGTAAAAATTAAAATGCGAATTATCAAAACTTCATGTTAGTTATGATGACATTGTTGCGGAGCGGGACCACCTTCAGTCAATAGTAGATAGGTTCCAAGAGTGCAGTGACGAGTATGAGAAAACCTTGAGGAGGACTACCTTTCTGGAACAGGAGCTAAGGGATGCCCAGGGACAGATCTCACACCTGGATGAAGCTGCTGAGAAAGTTACTGCTCAACAAACTGATAATCTTTATAGTGAGTTAATGAGTGGTATCCCGCAGTTTATTCCTTCTGCAAATTCTCAAAACCTGGACTTGACTACTATAGATCTTACAGGTGACAGTCCATATCAACAGGACAAGTCGGTTTTGTTTTGCAGCAGAAATAAACTAAAAAAATATCTTAGAATTAAAAAGTTTATACAAAAATCAAAAAAGCAATTAAAATTCCATAAAATGTTAATCAAGAAGTGTAAAAATATAGGTTCTTGTTTAAAATTTAGAGAACAAGCTAAATTGTCAATGTTAGAGCTGGAACAAAGCCATTTAAAATATTGCACTGACACACAAAAATTAGAATCAAAAATACAAAGTTTGCAATTTGAGCTACAATATATGACTAAAAAATATGAATGGTCCCATAAGAACTTTACTAAATGTTCTTTAACCATACTGCCCTACTTAAGCTAAATAAAAATAGGTAAAAAAACTTTTTAAGTTAAACGGTTTTATGTTAAACATACATTGCAATGTTTAAGATAAATGTACTAAAAACCAAAAAATAATAAAATAGATACAGTCGTGGGAATTATAAACATATGCATAGACTAGACTAAAATAAAACCGTGGGTCACGTCAATTGTCTACAATCGTTGATTAAAATGTTTATTTTGTAATGTTACACTATAATTAGGCAGTTGTTCAACCGATAACGATGGGCGTGTGATAAGTACGGCTAGAATGTGGAAACAAGCTAGCAAGCTCGATTATAAGCGAGTTTTCGCGGTTTCATAGTGGTGAGCGAGTAGTACTTTTATCATATGTTTTGTCGATTAAAGACAAACTACGAGCAGTGAAACGATTCCTCGCCAGCCAGCAGTGTGAATGTCTAACGATAAACTAGTTGAAACATTTCTTTTATTTACATGGAGTGTATAACTATTGGAATTTCCATGAGCAAGAAAATAGTGAGTAATTTCCTCACCGTCTGCGGGCCAACTGCCTAACGACGAATTAAACGATTCTTCTATCGCACATTAAGTCGATAATTTGTAGACAATTGACGTGCCCCACGGTTTTATTTTAGTCTAGTCTATGCATATGTTTATAATTCCCACGACTGTATCTATTTTATTATTTTTTGGTTTTTAGTACATTTATCTTAAACATTGCAATGTATGTTTAACATAAAACCGTTTAACTTAAAAAGTTTTTTTACCTATTTTTATTTTCTAGTTTTTAGTTTTTATTTCGCATTCTGTTTAATTCATTTAGTGCTAGGTTTTAATTAATTAATTTAATTTTTATTTAATTTATTATCTATTTTATTAACTTGGGTGGTGTACCGCTAACGACGTATCATTTTTAGCCACCCTAACGAAACACAGTCCTCAACACGATACAAAATCTTGACTTGGGTGGTGGGGTGGATTCAGGCTGGATTAATCAGATACCTAAATTACAGATTCAATTTCTAAATTTAAATCTTATTATTATATGCCATTTAGTGGCTGCGCCCATCTTAAATATTGAGGTTGTATGGTGCATTTTATTCTTCTTGTCAAGCCCTTTTATTTGATACCCATATTGGTGGGATTGTTAAAAAAATGTTATCAGCCATTTGGTAGCGGCAGCCATCTTAGATTTCAATTTTGCTTAGTAAATTGTATTCTACTTGTTGAGACCTTTCATTTGATACCCATGTTGATGGGATTGATAAAACCTAAGTTATCCGCCATTTTTTAGAGGCCGCCATCTTGGATTTCAATTTTTTATAGTATATTGTATTCTGCTTGTTGAGACCTTTCATTTGATACCCATCTTGATAAAACCTACGTTAGCCGCCATTTTGTAGCGGCCGCCATATTAGATTTAAATTTTTTATAGTATATTGTATTCTGCTTGTTGAGCCCTTTCATTTGATACCCATATTGATGTGATTAATAATAAAAAAAATATCCGCCATTTTGTAGCGGCGGCCATCTTGAATTTATAAAGATAATGAATAAACATAATTGTATTGTCATCAAAATCCAAAGTGTATACAAAATTTCAGATTAATCGGTTGACAGGAAGAGGGTGAAATTTGAATTACTAAATTTGACCCAAGAATAATAAATAAAACAAACGGGGTGAGCTAAATAAAACCGTTTAAAAAGGGTTAACCCACATTTTATCATTTTTGAGTTAATAATACAAAGTGACACAGCGCAAAATTCTCTACATTTCCCTCTAAGAACCATAGCTGTATCATTATTTATTACGGAGATACAGAGTGTCAGTTAACCGTTAAGTGACACATTTTTTATAGTTTGCTTAGTTAAAAATTAGCTAACCCACAAGACTAGATTACAACAGGGGTAAAGTATCATAACTTCACGAAATCTAAATATTTTATGTTTAATTTTCTTGACTAAAATAAAGTTATTCATGAATGCTAGTCTTATGTCCAGTTAACATCCTATAACTCAGCTAAAGACTAGCAAAGTTTCAGCTAAACTCACAACGAAGCTAAACTATAAAAGGGTTATCATCAAAAACTTTATTATAAAGCAGTTATGATCCTTTAACCCCTTTTTAAGTCAATTAAAACAAATAACTTTAAACATTATAAGAATCATCAAATCGGGGTTAAACCTCATTACTAGACTAGAATGAAGTTATCTGGTGTTCACATTTCATCACCGGGCATCTCGGCTAGTGTATTTAGACTTAATTCCTGTACTAACAAGAAGTTCAGGAAAATCGAATTTTGCAATTGTGCCTTACAAGAACTTCAGCAATCGAAATATAGTAAGTATAAGAAGACATTAGTCACGAAATTCTGTAGTTCTAGGTCAACGGGAAGTAGGTACCTACATTAATAATTTTGATTCTCATAATACTGTTGAAATATACGTTTCTTTGCGACATAAACAACCTTGACTTTTCCGAATTCACTTCAAAGTTTGACGTTTTTACAGCTACAAGAACTCATAGAACTTGTATATAATGGTTTTAAGTTCAAGTTAATAACGCTTCGCATTCACGAGATAAAGGGTCTTGACACTCAGACGGACGGGCGAACGGATGAACGGTTGGACGGATGTATGTACTAAACCCTCGTTGGGCTAGCCCACCTCAACTCGCACTTGTCCGATGTTATTTCAGTAACTTTTTTGTAGCCGGGTATTATAAAAATAAGTTTATTTGGCGTTTTAGTTATCAAAAAATTTTCGTTAATTTTTATGTATAAAAATATACATACAAAACATCACAAGTGTCCCCCGACGGGGTAGACTTTACTTTCTACGATCTACGCTGCGATCATGGGAAACCACTTTCGCTTCTTCTGCCTTCATAAGTATCTTTATACATGATCTCGATTAAGGACACTCTTGACCAGACCTTTGCTCAAAATATTATCGATTTGATCAATATGACTACCCCGGAGTCGAACCCTAGTAGTTTGTCCATTCACTCTCGCCTCATAAAATCTGTTTCGGCAGTCTGTCGATTTTCCATCCATTCTGTCCACATGTCCGAACCTTGTTGGTGATGCTTGATTAAGCATCACCTTCTCTATCTTAGTCACAACATCTTCTGTTAATGTTCCCAGATTACACTATCTACTTCTTTCTTTATCTATCGATATCACTCCAGCTATACTTTGCCAGCTTCTCATTCACTGCATTAAATTTACTTTTATGTATCTTCTGCCACACTCAACTTACAGTACAATTCATTAGCTTAGGGACAAACACTCCTCTTGGAAAGTTATCCTTCACTTTTAGTCACGTTTTGACAGCCTCTGATCCTTTCTCCTGCTCCTAAAGGTGTAAAAGGCTCGTAAAGGTATGAATCATTTACTTGATTTCCTGCCAAAACTCTTCATTCAATATCATAGTCACACTTTCCATCTCTTACAAGTTTTGAATCCATGTATAAAAATTCTTTCACGTTTTCCACGTCTTTTCTTTCCATAAATATCGCGCAATTTATCATACATTTCTCTCTTTCAAAAACCATTACTTGCCTCTTGTTTACATTCACATTCATATTAATAAGTAATATTACCCACCAACTGCAACTCCTTCCCCGGTGATGCTAGTATTACCTTATCATCAGCGTATAGTTCAATCTTTATTAATCCATACGAGCATTCCTACAGTTTCTACAAGCAACTGTCCATGTGTATAGGTTAAACAACCACGGTGTGAGACAAGGCTGTGTAGCATCACCGAGATACCGTCACCTTTTTCGATCGGAAAAGAGTTTGTGCATGCTCCATTGCTTCTGACACAAGCACCGGAACCCTCATAGCGAGATTTCAATGGTCGCATCAAGTTGTTGTTCACTTCATGGACAGTATTGATCTCATTCCTCACTACTTTGTCATAGGTTTTCCCAAGTCTACGAAGATGCAATAGACTTTTTGCCAAAACCTCTTCAGCTAGGCATCGTAAGGAAAAGACCTGATCTGTGTATCCCCTTCCTTTATTAATATATTGTTTATATCGTAATATTTTTTGTTCCTCGATTTTATGAACCTTGATATCATTTTCATTCCAGTTTGACAGGAAAAAAATTAATATTGACATAAGTTTTACTTTATAATTTAAAGACGAGTTTTTGATTAAGTTGACATTGTTATTTTGTTCAATTATTATGAAAATTTATTTTTATATACATTTTTTTCTCAATTATTCTTTCACCTTTGCTTAGCTATTACAAAGTTAACAGTGATTGAGAATTTGGTAACTTATTTTTAGCTAAGTAAAATGCTATTAAATTAATTCAAAATTTCCAAAAAAGTCATAATGCTTAGATAAATAAACGTTAAAATTCCTTAACCAGAATCTTACTTATGACTGTAAACCGCATTTTTATACGGAATACTTCGTTAAACAGCAGTAAAGCAGCTTAGCGCGTTTAAAGCCAAGTATTGCTAAAAAACTTTAAAGCAATTTATAAATAATAACAGCTACACGAAATTACTGCGCTTAAAATAGGTTAGGGTATGGTTAACTCTGTTTTAGTAGCGTAACTTGTCCAACTTTAACACTAAGCTGCTTAGCTAAAAGAAAAAATAAGCTTTTTAGTAATAAAAATTACAATAATTTTAGATATAAATAACATCATTTACAAGCCTTCGATATGAGCTACAGATCCATCCAATATCCAGTATCCAAGAAAATTACATAAACTTCCATAGTTTTTGAGAGACATCAATTTGCATGTTTTTTGATGATATCTCAAAATCGACTTGTTGGGGTTAACCCTATTTTAGCTTAAGTAGGGCAGCATAGATAAGGTACTCAAAACATCAAATGATAACACTGAGCGCCTTAATTGTTTCCTAAATGACCACTCATGCAATATTAACTGCCCTAAAGCAATTGAGCCGGTGGAGGCTCAGGGCGAACCGGTAACCGCTGAGCCCCTAGCTCCCATTACCATGTGCTCACCCAGTACATCAGTGGATATATTGTGTGACAGTGTAAATAATAGTAATAGTTGTACTAAATTAATTGTATTTAGTGATGATATTGGTACCAATCAAAGTTCATTTTTAAAACAAAACTTAAATTCAAGTTATTACTCGGTTATTAATAATTGCTATCCGGGTGCTTCATTAAGTGATATTATGCAAAAGATAATAGAATATAAATTTGACGCTAACAGTAAAATAATAATTATCTGTGCAAACAGGGGCAAAATTAGGAATGATGATTTGTCCCTATACATGAATTACATCTTAAACTTAAATGCCATACAAGTTGTAATGTTCACACTTCCATTTATACAAGGTTTTTTTTTTTTTTTGTTGACGCGGGGAACGCATTTACGCGCCTTCATCCCAGCTGCGGGGGCAGCTAGGATGGTGTGTGGGACTCCCGGCCCGGTCTGGAGTGGACCGTCCTACCCACTAAACCCCGCGGTGTTCCTCCTCACCCTTTAGCCGGGCCGAGGGATATCAAAAGATTATTCACGTCGACCCGGCTAGGGGCGCCCCGTGAATTCGGGGCTCTCCTCGGGGGAGCCAGATGGGCGGCTCCCCAAAGCTCCCTAAGGAGCTGAAGATCATCACGCCTGCACCGCTCTCGAGCGCCCCTCTGTAATAGAGGAGACACCCCCGGAACACGGGGAAGGTGCCCACCGCCATGTGACCGTTGGTGGGCGGGGTCCCCCGACCTTACGCCCACGGTCAAGAAACAATCGGGGGCGCGCAGTGACTTCTTACCGCGGCGCCCCCGAACTGCACGGCAGAGCGGGAGCATTATCGGTTACTCCCGCTCCCCCGCACAGTGCACCTCCCGCTTTGCCGCCAACGCGACTCAGCACGCCTGACTGCCGACCATGGCTTGCACCATGACCAGCAGTGACAGGCCCCTACTGTTGCTGAACGGAGCGGCCGCACGGACGGAACGGCCGCACGGGCGGAACGGCCGCGCAGACGGAACCAGCCCACCGCACTGGCAGCCCGCACACACGCAGCAGCCGGACAAACACTGCCGCGCTACGTAACTGCCGCACAGGTGGACTGCCGTACAGGCGAAATCAGCCGCACAGGCGGAACAGCCGCACATGCGGCCGCTGCCGCACAGCAAACTTGCTCCAACCGGCCGCAGCCGGGAGCGAACCTCACTATCGTTGCGACGCTTCCACCGGGTATCCGGGAGCTGTCGCAACCCCGCGGACCTTGAAGGCCCGCCATACCACGACCCCCTCGTGCAATGGGGTCAACTCCGTCAAACGACGGCCGAGAAACAGTCCCAATGCTTCCACCGGCCAGAAAGCCGGGAGCACTGGGGCGTCCACCAAGGTGTGTTGCGGTGCAGAGACGCCGCAACACCGTAGGCCTAGCAGGCCCACCCAACTGCGAACCCCTCGCCATGGGGTCAGCTTGCCGGGATATCGGTACATCGACAAATGGGGGCAGCACGCCGCACCCATTAGCCGATGTTCCAGGGTGCACCGTCTTAGTCCAGTTGCCACTCCCCCCGGGCATATAGCCCAAAGGGATAGAAAACCGGACCAAGCTCACTAGGAGGTTTCCCGACCTAGCACCCCCCATTTATACAAGGTGTGCCAGATTCGGAAAATTCATTTAGATATAAGATGAATTTACGTTTAAACTTAATAAGTCAGTATAATAATAAATTTAATGTAATTAATTGACTTTAATTCTGTATTTGACACAAATTTGTCACATAGCAAGTATATAGTCTATAATAATCACAAGGGTAGGTATTGTCTACCCAATTATTATAAAAGACAAATAGCAAGTTTGCTATTCAGTTATTTTTACTCTTTAGCCAAAAACTTGGCTGACAAAACTGCTTTATTTGAGCAGAGTAGATTTAGGACTTTGGAATCTGTTCCAAGTAATTTAAATTAACTTCTGGGACAACAGAGGAATTACCCTCTAGCCAAAATTGTAAATTGATAGAGTTGAATTTAATTGCAAACCATAACTATATCGGAAACTGTCCTCCGAACAAAACTAAATTAAAAAATGTAAATTATATCAGCCTGGTGCATTATAGTATTGCAACATTAACGCAGGTCAAAGAGTTTGAATTGGAGCTGTTCATGAGCTCAGAAAATATTGAAATTGTTTGTCTTACAGAACATATGCGTAAGGAGTATGAGCTCATGTTCAGTTTCAGTAGTCACCGGGTTGGTAGTGCGTTCTGCAGGGTCAACACAACACGGGGGGGGTGCGTTGATTTTATTAAATAAGAAATTAAAGTATAAGGAACGGAAAGATGTTGTGTCTCTCTCTGTAGAGTGTACAGTTGAAATATCATGCGTAGAATTGGAGCAATTCATAGTAGTATGCGTATATAAACCTGGAGTCTCACCCTTTTGTGAGTTTGAGGAAGTAATGCATAAAGTGCTATCTAAACTTGGAAAAACTAATAAACACCTAATAGTGTGCGGTGATTTTAATGTTGATATACTTATAAATACGCGTCAGACCAATGATATCTTAAATTTATTTAAATCACACAATCTCACTAACTTATTTTTAGAGCCTACTAGATATTGTGATACAACAGCTACTTGTCTGGACAATATATACAGTGATATGTTGCCAGAAAGTAAGAGTATTATAAATAAGATAAAATCAGATCATACTGGGCAAATAGCATCTTTCAAGATCACAAGAGAAAAAGTTAAAAGACATAAAATATTATGTAGACCAGTAACTAGTGGCCGCTTGGAACGTATGCGAGTTGGACTTTGCAATAAACTTCCATTTTTAGACACTGGCTTAGATCCAAATGTAATGTATAAGTTATTTTGTGATTCCTTTTACAATGAGTTCAACTCCATATTCAAGTCTAAGGAAGTCACAATCGGTGATAGGCCAGCCTTCAGTGAATGGGCCACTGAGGATAATACATAAAAGTAGATTAAAACTGTGTGAACTATACTCAGAAAGACAGCTTAATAGAACAGATGAATTTCTAAATTATGTTAAAACTTATTCAAAAAAGTTTAAAGCAGACTGCTTAGCGGCCAAAAGAAAGTATATAAGTAATAAAATTATCAATAGTGTAGACAAAGTTAAATCTACTTGGAAAATAATTAACGCAGAAAGAGGCCAAGCAAAATCAAATGATAATAATTTTAAACTTAAAGTAAATGGTAACATAATTACAACAGATGCCGAAGTCGCTAACGAATTTGAACAATTTTTTTCTCGTATTCCAGTAGATTTGACCAGAGCCCTAGGTTCTTCTACCCCAATAGCAGAATCCTTGTTAAAAGCAAATGTTCCTTGCTGTAATGAAATATTCAAATTCAGTAATTTTAGTATACACACTATCATAAAAACTTTTAAATCTTTAAATATTAAGAAAACGGCTGACCTCTGGGGAATTTCTGTACATTTAGTTAATTCGTTAATTGAAATGGTTGCTCCTGAATTAACAATAATATTTAATAATTGTGTGGATAGTGGTGTGTTTCCTGACTTAATGAAGTTTAGTAAAATAACTCCTCTGTTTAAATCGGGTAGCACCTCGGATCCGTCCAATTTTCGTCCTATTTCTGTACTACCCACGTTTAGTAAAATCTTTGAAAAGGTAATGCTTAATCAAATGCAAAATCATTTTAATACAAATAAACTATTCCATACTAAACAATTCGGTTTCACGCGCGGTCGGTCTACCACGGATGCTGGAATCAAATTATTAGAGTGTATATATAAGGCCTGGGAGGAGTCGTATGATGCTTATGGTGTATTCTGCGACCTATCTAAGGCCTTCGATTGCGTCCAGCATCAGACTTTAATTCAAAAACTTGATCATTATGGGATCCAGGGGACGGCCTTGGATTTAATTAGTTCTTACCTAAGAGATAGAGTACAGAAAGTAGTTATAAATGGTAAACAGTCACATGGTTCTGCTGTAACAGTGGGGGTGCCTCAGGGTTCAATTCTGGGACCTTTTCTATTTTTAGTGTACATAAATGATCTCCCTCACCTTATAAGAGACGATCACGAGGTAGTTTTGTTTGCTGATGACACATCTTTAATATTTAAAGTTGAACGTGGACAACGCGATCTTGACGAAGTAAACAATGCCCTCTCTAGGGTAGTCCACTGGTTTCACGCAAATAATTTATTGTTAAATGAAACTAAAACAAAATGTATTAGATTCACCTTGCTAAATGTTAGGCCCGTTAACACCAGTATTAAGATTAGGGATGATCAAGTAGAATTGGTCGATGAAACTGTCTTTCTGGGCATAAAGTTAGACTCCAACTTGCAGTGGGGGCCTCATATCGAGAAAGTCTCAGGCAGACTGAGCTCTGCAGCCTATGCCGTTAAAAAGATCCGACAACTGACAGACATTAGAACAGCGCGTCTTGTCTACTTTAGCTATTTCCACAGTGTCATGACCTATGGCATACTATTATGGGGTAACGCTGCCGACATCGAATCTATCTTTGTGTTGCAGAAAAGGGCTGTCCGGGCTATCTATGGTATGGGGATTCGGGAGTCATTAAGAGAAAAGTTTAAGGATATCAACATCCTTACAGTACATAATATATATGAAAACTTATTATCACTGCATATTATAAAACAAAGTCGCTTTCTCTGTCCCTATATCCCTTTGTATGCTTAAATCTTTAAAACTACGCAACGGATTTTGATGCGGTTCGTTTTAATAGATAGAGTGATTAAAGAGGAAGGTTTATATGTATAATAACATCCAATAAATAGTGGAGAAATACTGTATACCCGTGCGAAGCCGGAGCGGGCCGCTAGTATACTCATAAAAATAACAGTAAATTTATTAAAAATAGTGATATCCATAATCTAAACTTAAGAAATAAGAATAAATTGGCTGTACCTAGATTTAGGCTTAATAAAATAAGCAATTCTTTTGTGGGCAATTGTATTCGAATGTACAATACATTGCCGACAGCCATAACAGGTTTGTCAGTTAATAAATTTAAAAAACTAATAAAACTTAAATTGTGCCAGAAAGCTTATTATAGCATTAAAGACTTTCTAGAAGACAAGGCTGCCTGGCAGTGACACGAATTGCTCCTTTCTACATAAAAAAACTGTATTAAATACTAAGATACTAGAAGAGAAGGGACCGGACTGAGTTTCTTGGGGTGTTCTTCTCAGTCTGTAGTATTTCCGAACCCCCGGTAGAGTCACAAAAATTTTGACAAACCTAAATATTTTTTTTTTAAATTTCAAAGGGAATAAATTTTATTTTATTTTATTTATTTATTTTATTTTGTGATTTTATATTCTTGATATGTATTATTACGGCTTATTTAATAGCTAATCTAATAACATCCGTGACTTTGAAAATGCCTGAATAAGTACCTAGTCAGTCAGATTGTATAGTTAACTAGCGGACGTCACGCGGTTTCACCCGCGTAGTTCCTGTTCCCGTGGGAATACGGGAAAAAATATAGCCTATGCTCACCGAAAAGAGTGTAGCTTCCCAACAGTGAAAGAATTTTTCAAATCGTTCCAGTAGTTCCGGAGCCTATTCGTTACAAACAAAAAAACAAAAAACAAATCTTTCCTCTTTATAATATTAGTATAGATAATGACCAATACATATTCAAGATGAATGATCGTCATTCATCAATATTTTCGAAGGCGACAATAAAGACACCAGCTCGAAAAGAATGACGTGTGTGACGCACGCTTCCCTACGTTTGACTTCTATGGAACTGGTACCTTTGTTTTATGTTTTGAGTGACAGTCAGGTTCTCAAAAGCGTTGAGCTATGATGTCTGTTCTATCTATCACACAGAACATTGTGGTCACTTGGAGGTTACGGTGGTAGCGGTCGGTCAAAATGGCTGAGCTCGAGTTTTTATTATGGTCATAATATATTATATACTTTGGCCATCCAGTAAAATTTCTTTGGACAGTAGTGCTCACTAAGTCATCGCTTGAGGAATACATGACTAAAAACGGTAATTGATCCATAGACGCATCGCATATAATAGTCTTCCATTTTGTGAAAACTTGCAAACTTTTGTTAAAAATAATTATCCAGCAGCGTGTTAAGGATCCTCTAATGGCTCTGGAGTCAACACTGCCATACCTGAAGTAATAGCTTCTAATTCGGTTACAATACATATATTTTAAATCCATAATGTAAGTACCGGACGGATACAACGTTTCAGTGGATGCTCCGCTAGGATCGTCGGACCACTGTGTCGTTCGGACGCATGTGCCTCTCGCAAGGCCTGAACCACCTCGGCCCAAGGAGTGGCGACATCTGTGGCACTACAAGTCAGCAGACTGGGATGGACTGCGAGAGTTCTATGCGTCGTACACGTGGTGGCGGCTTTGTTTTGCCTCAGAGGATCTGGATTCTTGTGCTATAGCAGTCGCTGAGGGGATCTTGGAGGGTATGGAATGCTACATTCCCAACCGCTGGATCCCTGTAGGTGCAAAAAAGCGACCGTGGTTCAATCGGCTCTGCAGAGAAGCTCTAATGCAGAAAGAATCTGCCTACAGAGCTTGGACCACGGCTCGTGCAAATTCAGATCCAAACATCTCTGAGGTAAAACGCAAAGTAAATGCCGCCTCGAGGTCCAGTAAAAGAGCAATTGTCAAGGCCAAGTTCGATTTCGTCGGCAGAATTGGCGAACGGCTAGCAGGCTACCCTTCAGGAAGTCGTGAATTTTGGTCGCTTGCCAAAGCTGCCGAGGGAAACTTCTGTCGGTCAGGATTACCACCCTTGCTTAAACCCGACGGTACTTTGGCCCAGAGTGCCAAGGAGAAAGCCGACCTTTTGGGTAATCTCTTTGCCTCTAACTCGACCATGAGCGACGGGGGTGCTTTACCGCCGGGCATTCCGAGTTGTGGCACTTCCATGCCGGAAGTTAAATTTACACGGCGGAATGTCCGGCGGGAGCTTCAATCCCTGGACGTTCATAAGTCGAGTGGGCCAGACGGCATTCCCGCGGTGGTACTAAAGCATTGTGGTCCAGAGTTGTGTCCGGTACTTACACGTCTTAACACACTTTCCTATTCCATGCAACAAGTCCCGGCGTCGTGGAAGATCGCGTATGTACATCCTGTACCCAGGAAGTGTGACAGGACCGACCCGGCCAATTACAGGCCTATAGCCGTCACTTCCATTTTATCCAAGGTGATGGAGCGTGTAATTAATACACAGCTCCTGGGGTACCTTGAGGAACACGACCTGCTCAGCGACCGGCAGTACGGTTTCCGTCACGGTCGCTCGACGGGCGATCTTCTTGTGTACCTAACACACCGATGGGCGGCGGCTATCGAGAGTAAGGGTGAGGCTCTAGCAGTGAGCCTCGACATCTCTAAAGCCTTTGACCGGGTCTGGCACCGTGGTCTACTTACGAAATTGCCCTCATATGGACTACCTGAGAGATTATGCGGATGGGTGTCCAGCTTCTTGGCCGGTAGAAGCATCAGGGCCGTCGTTGACGGCAGCTGTTCAGACTGCATGGCCATAAACGCTGGAGTACCGCAAGGCTCAGTGTTGTCCCCTACTCTGTTTCTGCTGCATATCAATGACATGTTGTCTATTGATGGCATTCATTGTTATGCGGACGACAGTACGGGGGACACTTGTTACACGGGCCGCCGCGGTATCTCTCGGGACACAGTAGAGGAAAATCGTGAACAGCTTGTGTCTGAAATCGAGGCTACTCTTACTAGAGTGTCCGATTGGGGTGGACAAAATCTTGTCCAGTTCAACCCTTCACATCTCTTTCCATCTCCAAAAGTATAGGGATCCTTGGCGTTGACATCTCCAGTGACGTTCAGTTCCGTAGTCATTTGGAGGACAAGGCTAAGCTGGCGTCCAAGAAGCTAGGTGTGCTCAACAGGGCGCGGCGGTACTTCACTGCGGCGCAAACACTGCTTCTCTATAAGTCGCAAGTGCGGCCGCATATGGAGTACTGCTGTCACCTCTGGGCGGGAGCACCTGAATATCAGCTTCGTCCATTTGGCTCGGTGCAAAGACGAGCTGTAAGAATTGTCAACGATCCTGTACTTACAGCTGGTGTGGAACCTCTTCGCGACAGGAGAGACTTTGCCTCCTTATGCGTGTTCTACCGCCTGTACAATGGTATGTGCTCTGAGGAATTGTTTGATATGATGCCCACGGCTACGTTCTATCATCGCACCGCTCGCCACAGACAGGGAGTTCATCCTCACACTCTGCGTCCGGTGCGTTCCAGCACGGTTAGATCCGATAGGTGTTTTCTTCCGCGCACGCTTAGGTTGTGGAATGACCTCCCTGCCTCGGTTTTCCCAAACGCCTACAATAGGGGGTTCTTCAAAAGGGGTCTTAGAAGGTTTTTACAGGGTCGGCAGCGCGAGTGTGGCACCTCTGGTGTTGCAAACGTTCATAGGCTGCGGTGACCACCGGTCCTTCTGGTGGGCCGTATGCTTGTCTGCCACCTTAGTGGTATAAAAAAAAAAAACATAGGTACTTAGTTTTATATTTTAAATAATGCAAAATTAAATGTAAACGTGTGGCATTTTCGCCTGTCCTTTTCTCAAGTCGAAAGGAATCAATATTTTAAAAAAATAGGCATTTCAACAAATGGGCTGCTTTTCTTCCCCCTTGTTTCAACAAAAGGGATACCATAATGAAAATAGTAAGTTTATTTTAAACCAGTTACTTGTACTAGTTAAACATATCGGCTGCCCAAATTCAAAACCTAGTAACAGGTGATTTGGAATTTAAAACACTCAATTTCATAAGTAATTTTGAAAATATAATTTAGCAAGTCTAAGTAACTTCAACTATTACGAGTCTTACAAACTAAAATGTCAACAATATAGCACAACTTTTCGTCAAACATCCAAATCGCTATCTCTTCTGGTTTATTTGAGCAAACGAATCAAAGTTGCCGACACGTTTTTGGCTCTCCTGAACATTTTTGTTATAACGAGCTACTATGTTTTGATTTTAAGCAGCCGATATTTGGCATAAACTATTTGTGCGAATTTATTTTCATAATCGAAGCATAAATGAAGCGATCGTGGCTCCGCGGACTCAGTGTTCTGTAGACGATCACTGCAGTTAGCAACTTTCACTATGGCCAGTCCTTTGATGGGTGACCATCCATGTAGCCACTTTGTGACATTTATATGGACGTTTCCGTGCTTCGGAAGGCACGTTAAGCCGTTGGTTCCGGTTGCCAAGTTAAAGGCCTTTTATGCGACTTATAAATTTTTCAACATCAGGCAGTCACAACCTACGCCTGTCCTTTTCCACATGGCAATACAGCTAACCACCTATTAAGTCGACCAAATTCTAAAATATTAAATGCTTCTGCCAACCTCTGCGAGGATATAGGCGTGACCTTGACTTTGTAAAGAACTTTCACAGAAACATTCAATAATTATGGAAACCCTTCACGACAAGACTTCATATGATTCATATGCCTGGAGTGCCAGCAATTGAAATTTAAGTAATTAGCATGGACGATTAATTCGCTTATTGAATTCCAGAATCACACATACCAAATCTACCCGCATTAAATACTTGTTCCGTTCCCGTTTCGCATGTGAACTTTTTCCCTGCATAAAAAGAAAACTGAAAGCTATCCCTGTAGGACTAGGTAGGTATCAATATTAGCCAGTTCCGCTCAGTCCTGGGACATCCTTCTGGGGGCTTACCCGGGGCTCCCAACCATAGGCTGTTGGGCGTTACGTGAGGTTTTTTAGACGGTAGGAGAAATAAAATAAATAAATAAAATAAAATAAAATAAAATTTATTCCCTTTGAAATTTTTAAAAAATTATTTAGGTTTGTCAAAATTTTTGTGACTCTACCGGGGGTTCGGAAATACTACAGACTGAGAAGAACACCCCAAGAAACTCAGTCCGGTCCCTCTTATTCATCTTAGTATCTAATACAGTTTTTTTTTTAAATGTAGAAAGGAGCAATTCGTGTCACTGCCAGGCAGTCTTGTCTTCTAGAAAGTCTTTAATGCTATAATAAGCTTTCTGGCACAATTTAAGTTTTACTAGTTTTTTAAATTTATTAACTGACAAACCTGTTATGGCTGTCGGCAATGTATTGTACATTCGAATACAATTGCCCGCAAAAGAATTGCTTATTTTATTAAGCCTAAATCTAGGTACAGCCAATTTATTCTTATTTCTTAAGTTTAGGTTATGGATATCACTATTTTTAATAAATTTACTGTTATTTTTATGAGTATATAATAAGTTTTCATATATGTACTGTGAATACACAGTAAGGATGTTGATATCCTTAAACTTTTCTCTTAATGACTCCCGAAACCCCATACCGTAGATAGCCCGGACAGCCCTTTTTTGCAACCCAAAGATACATTCGATGTCGGCAGCGTTACCCCATAACAGTATGCCATAGGTCATGACACTGTGGAAATAGCTAAAGTAGACAAGACGCGCTGTTCTAATGTCTGTCAGTTGTCGGATCTTTTTAACGGCATAGGCTGCAGAGCTCAGTCTGCCCGAGACTTTCTCGATATGAGGCCCCCACTGCAAGTTGGAGTCTAACTTTATGCCCAGAAAGACAGTTTCATCGACCAATTCTACTTGATCATCCCTAATCCTAATACTGGTGTTAACGAGCCTAACATTTGGCAAGGTGAATCTAATACATTTTGTTTTAGTTTCGTTTAACAATAAATTATTAGCGTTAAACCAGTGGACTACCCTAGAGAGGGCATTGTTTACTTCGTCAAGATCGCGTTGTCCACGTTCAACTTTAAATATTAAAGATGTGTCATCAGCAAACAAAACTACCTCGTGATCGTCTCTTATAAGGTGAGGGAGATCATTTATGTACACTAAAAATAGAAAAGGTCCCAGAATTGAACCCTGAGGCACCCCCATTGTTACAGCAGAACCATTTGACTGTTTACCATTTATAACTACTCTCTGTACTCTATCTCTAAGGTAAGAACTAATTAAATCCAAGGCCGTCCCCCGGTTTCCATAATGATCAAGTTTTTGAATTAAAGTCTGATGCTGGACGCAATCGAAGGCCTTAGATAAGTCGCAGAATACACCATAAGCATCATACGACTCCTCCCAGGCCTCATATATACACTCTAACAATTTGATTCCAGCATCCGTGGTAGACCGACCGCGCGTGAAACCGAATTGTTTAGTATGGAATAGTTTATTTGTATTAAAATGATTTTGCATTTGATTAAGCATTACCTTTTCAAAGATTTTACTAAACGGAGGAGTGTGGCATAACATCCATGAGGTTCTTGAGGATTGAGTTACAAACGTCCCAACATTCAAATATCTTCGCATTTGTAATATTAGTATGATTTAATACATATTCATTTTAAAACTGCTCTGTGCGCCTGCCTCTGTGGCGCAGTCGGTAGTCATACCGCCTGCGGCGCTGGAGGTCGTGGGTTCGATTCCCACCAGAGACAAATATTTGTGTGACCCATAAATATTTGTCTCATGAGTCTGGGTGTTTCTATGTATAATATGTATGTATTTAAAAGTATATAAGTATTAATATCCGTAGTCTGATACCCATAACACAAGCAGGTTATTCCTAGCTTACTTTGGGATCAGATAGCGTTGTGTGAAATGTCCGTGAATATTTAAAAAAAAAAAAAACCCTAGGTAGATGATGCTGGCGACTTGGAGATATTACAGGGTTTTTTTTTAACGTGACGGAAAATCCTCGTAGGATGCTATGCCGGACTCTTACCGACTAAAAAACCTCACGTAACGCCCAACAGCCTATGGTTGAGAGCCCCGGGTAAGCCCTCAGGAAGGATGTCCCGTGACATATTACAGGGTTACATAGTAACTTGTATGTTGTTCCAGACTATAATCTTTACCTGTACGAAATTTCAGTAAGATTCGTTCAGCCGTTAAAGCATGTTTGAGTACCAGACAAACAAACATCTTCACAAACAATCACATTTATAAATATTGGTAGAAATATGGTAAACAATGCTATTGTACCTTATAGGGTAAGAAAAGTAAATATTTGTGTTTTATACATAGTGGATTTTTTTTAAATTCATCCGCCAGCCAGATGGACTGACGATCTGGAAAACGTCGCAGGCTGGGACTGGATGCGAAAGGAACAGGACCGTGTTGGACCAGGATTGGGAGAGGCTTACGTCCAGGAGTGGACTGCTATAGGCTGATTTGATTGATACATAGTGGAAATCAATAATAAATGAAATTTCCCAGAGAAATTTAACCGAGTTTCTAGTTTCGGAGGTTTTCAAGATAGGTAAAATGGAAAAAAATGTTCCTACTAAATCGGTGAGAGCAAGTTGCAACTAAACGTTTTGCTGTCTAGAAACGAGAGTTGGATAAATCGATTTATCTAACTCTCGATTCTGCACCTTGCATGCTTTTTGTGCGTTTTTTTTTTTTTTTATTTCTATTCAACTCGCGTTCAAACTTTTTATGCCCTTACAGTCATATTCGTCTACTCCAAGTTTCCCCTCAGAAGGATGTCCCAGGATTCTTCCAATTCTATCAGACTTTGTCTATCATCGTGGCCCCACCTAATGCTTCTTTGGGGGTTACTAAGTGATAGGTCTGTATGTTTATGAGATTGATGATAGCGACGGAACCGCCAACCTTCCAAAATTATGTACTTACTACAACAGTGTTTGAATGACAGCGTTTTCCAAACTGTTATTTTAATGATACCTACTGTTTAAACAGAAGTAGGGTAAACCACCCAATCGTTGGCACTCCTCCAATTATTGGCACTTTAGGTAATTTTGCCCATTTCTAACAGAAAAGGAATGCTATTTTACTTTTTAATGCATACCTACTTGTTTCATAACGATTCCAGTGAGGTAAGTATTTTAAATGGCTACCATAGAAAAGTTATGAGAAATCGCCATTTTAAGAACATCAACCGACGCCGCTCGCGCCGCGGGACGCGGGGTAACAGACACGCCCACAGACACGGGTACCGACGCACGCAGACGCCAACAGCCGAAGGGGGGCAACACCGAACTGAAATAAATTAGGTTTCCCTTATTTTTCGAAATATACTCTTAACTAAAGTGCCAATAATTCATTCTAAAAGTGCCAATAATTGGGTGGTTTACCCTAGGTGTGATAGTGAAAACGAAAAGCGAACAATACAAAAATCCAATGTTTGTACCTATTCAAAAACAGTGAAGTGCTGTAGTAAAAAGACAAAATCTGGTAAAATTTAGATGTATCGTTTACTCCTTACTACCACTTCAAGAAAAAGGTATTTGTAAGTATATCTTTGATTTATTCGCTCGGCTGCCTCGGTGTCGCTTTCGATAGTGTAATCGCCTGCCGCGCCAAGGTCCTGGGTTCGATTCCCCCGGGTCGTTCCAAATATTTGTGTGATCAACAAATGTTTGTTTCGGAGTTTGGGTGTTTTCTATGTATAATATAAATGTTTGTATTTACAAAATATATTTGAGTATGTTTATCATCTAGATCCCATAGTAGGTACAAACTTATATTAAATTAACTAGCTGACCCTCGCAACTTCGTTTACGTCACATATGGTCTACGTAAGGACAGGTATTTATTCATCAGACTCCTAGGAGCATATAAAACTTTCCTATTTGCTTAATCATGAAAGACCTTAAAGATTAAGTCTATTCTAAAAAAAATTCAGCCAACGCCTCCGGCGTGGACTGAATCATGTTACAATAGGTAGATACCCTTAATTATTAAGCACTTTTATGATTAAGGCAACACGCCAGTGTTGATTTATACTTACATTTAAAGGAACCCTTGAATTCTAGGTTTGGTATTAGTTGAGATGTTTCTAATTTTTGAACTGCAAAACCCTCAATATTAATACTGCTGAGGAACAATTCTTAAAGTACTCCCTTTCTGTCACCAATAAAAATGGAAATCGGACCACGCGGGTAAAATTTAGAGCTGAAAAACAATTTTATCTTTCATCGCCTCTCCCGAAATTACGCATGGTTCCTTCAGAACCGTGCAAAATATCAGGATCAAAAAGTATCCTAGAACCTTCCTCGAATCATAAGCATTGAATTGTGTCAAGTATCATTTCAGTAGTTTAGGCCGACTAGGCGTGACACTTATTCGGAATACAGACAGACAGATAGACAGACAGACCTAAAAAAAATTATTACATTTTTGGCTTCAGTATCGATTAGAGAACGCCCAAACTATTTCAATGTTTTCAAAATGTCTTCCATTTACAGACTCTCGACCCTCAACAGTTTTATTCTATGTATAGATTTGGACTAGATGATATTGGGTGAAAGTGTCTACAAAAATGTATGTATTAGACAAGTCAACAACTCGGTCACAGGGTTTAATTATAGATTATATTGCTTCTATCTCTGATATTATTGTGCTTGCTGCAATATACTTCACCAATCAGCACTATTGTATACCTTACCGTAAAATATAGATAATACTGATTCTGTAACATACCTCTGGAAGACGTTTCTCTGCCGGATGAGCCGCCGACAGAGCGTTTTGATTGAGTTGTTCACCGACAGAACCTTTCAACTACGAACGTTTCACCGACAGAACGATTAATTCATGAGTGAATCGACGACAGAATTGTTAACCAAATAAGAATTCGTCGACAAAAAAAAACACTTAGCCTTCTAACCTAACCTATCCGAGTCAGGGTGTTAACCATTCACTTATTATGGTTAACACCTCGACGTTGAGATCATCCTGAAAGATTTAATCATTACTTGTGACAAACCATGCCTAAATAATGTTTGACGACGAATTCTTATTTCATGAACGATTCTGTCGTCGATTCACTCATGAATTAATCGATCTGTCGGCGAACCGTTCGTAGTTGAAAGGTTCTGTCGGTGAACAATCGAAACGTTCTGTCGGCGGCTCATCCGGCAGAGAAACTTCTGTCGGAGGTAGGTATGTTTCAGAGCCGATAATACTCGTACAGCTGAGTGTGAATTGCAAAAAAATATGCACGGTATATAGAGTAAACCTGTGATCTTTAGATTGTGTTATATGCTATTATATTACAGCGTAGTTAGAAAAAAATAAAGTGTATTATTTCTAGTTCGTGTAAAAGAAGTATCTAGTCAAAAGAATATTAAAACAAACAATAAATATAGTTACTAGAATATTTAATCGAATAACATATTTAATGCAAAACAATATGTAATGTGGACGGAAATAAATTCAATCATAATATATTTTACACATACAAAGAAAAAACTAACATGTAATTGAAAAAATAAAATAAAGTCTTGTTGTTATAAACTATCGCGATTTTTTACGCTCATACTAGACTTATAATTATTGGGACTTCACGCAGACCACAGAGACAGTTTGCGTTGCTCTATGACGCAGACCAACCACTAGCAAGGGCGCTGCAACGCGTATGAAACTTTTGGTGCAGTTGGAAATTATGCCTCGACTACATAAAAGTACAGTATTTATAAATCTTTCCGTAACTCTTATTATATTTTGAATTAAAACAGCGACATTAACAACAGCCAACCAGCCATGTATAGTCTTTACTCCGCAACTTTTAGAAAGAATACTTTTCTTCCTTCACATTTCCATTGTCGTTGGTTATTAATGAGGCTTCTCCACCACTGGTTTTTACTCCATTATCATCATCAGAATAGGCATTAAATGACCATGATTTGCTGTTAAACTGTGTATTGCCTCCTGGAACAATCTTACTTAAATCCGTGTCCACTGGCTTGAAGACGATTGGTTCAAACGATGGAAAATCGAAGTCGGAATCCTTTATATTTCTTTTGAACTGTATAAAAAATAAATAATACTACATTTATTAATAACACGTAAAATTAAAAAACCCCAAACCGAGTAAATGAGATAAATATGGTGCACAAATTAAAGAGAACAAAATAATATACTTTTAAAGTGTTTAAAAATTTAAATAAATACCAAGTAAATTGAATACATTATAAATTATATAATATAAACATACAATACATCAAGAATTTATAAGTACCTCAGATTCTTGTATATCGGCAAACTGAAACAAACATTTCAAATAATGTAGTTACAAATTTATTTATATCATTCATTCGAATTTAGTACAGTACTATCATAAATAAAAATTAAACCTATCTAACCATAAATAAAAAATAAAAGGAGAAAGCTAATCATAATATACATACATAATAAATTTTTTTAATACAACATTTCAAATAATTTGATTTTTTTATTGTATTTTCTAAAATTGATATTAATACAAATAGGTAAAGTGTGTGTTAATTTGCTTGTATAGTTCGCCTTTGTATAAAATTATATGTAGATCAACTTTTTAGTTACCTACCTCTTTTCCCATCGTCACACTGAATTATTTTATGTTTTATTATGATATGATAGTATATGTATTTATATATAAATAATCATAAAATAGTATGTATTGTCATAATTAAGTGTTGCTATCGTTTACTAATAGTTGTTCCTTACCGGCGGATTTCTGAAACAAACACATTTTAAAGAAACAAGTATTACAATTGTATCAATATCACGTATTTATAATGATACCTTTGCTTACTTGTATTGGTTAACTGTAACTTCAGGTGGTGCATTTCCAGCTGAAATACATTTAAAGTAATCATATATTAATATTATCTGTATTGCAATGAATTTCATGGAGGTGTATCCTCCAATTTCTTTGCATTTTGGAATCTGGTAAGTACAAATACAAGTCAGTTACTATGTTTATGAAGTTTTGAAGCTGAAATGATGATATAACTATTTCATCTTTATAAAACCAAAGCAGCGTCTGCCTACATCACTGCTAAAATGGAACTTGGATTAAGACTACCACTTTTTTTTTCTTTTTTTTTAACGTGAGGGAAAATCCTAATGGATGTTATGCCGGACTCCTACCGACTTAAAAACCTACGTGAGGTTTACGCCCAACAGCCTATGGTTGGAAGCGCCGGGGAAGCGGAAGGATGTCCCAGGACTTAACACTACCACTTATAAGAGACCTGTCCTACCATTCCAAAAATTAAAATAAATAACTATATATTAATAAATACATACTTTTCTGCACAATAACATGTCCATTATCATTGAACACCATGGTCGATCCACCTTTTCTCTCTACTTGCCCATTTTCCCCTCGACTTGACGTATGATGAGAACTGACAAATACACCGTTGAAGTTGGTGCCAGGTCTTGCCCCTTGCGATATTACATTTTGCCCACTTATTGGTTTCATTTGCGGAAAGTTCGGGAACTGAGGGAAGCTAGGAAAAGGTAAATCGCTAATCCAAGGTAGCTTAATTGGGTTGTTCTGAAAAAAAGACAAAGACGAACTATGTTGAAGGTTCAATGTACCTACGTAATTAATATGTGTGTGTTTGTGTGTCACTTATTGATCGCTTACCATCGATGGGTTGAACCTGAAATGAGACAGAAATAATTTTTACTTTTTGCTATAAATAATTTAGTTTTTTAATGGGAACCAATATCTATGAAACTCAAGTAATCTTCAACTCTAAACCTTTATTCTGAGGAGATTTGAAAATAATTGACATTACTTTTGTCCAAATAAAAAATATGATTAACAGAAAGTTTAGTCTCAGGACGAACAATTTTTTAGAACATTTATATCGCCTAATTAGCAACTACGATATTAATCATTTATGCTGAAGATTTCGTTTATAATGAAATAATTGAATAATATCTCACCCCCCAAAGCTGGAGGCACCAGCATAAACTCCAGCTGAAATAAAAGAAAGAATTCATATAGGAGAGACTAGGCAGCGAATAAATTAAAATTGTTACGTAACGAATGAACGGAAAATGCCACAAACGTAAAGCTAAATAAAAGCCTTCTCCAGGGCCTTTTATTCGATTGATACAACAGTACTGATTTAATATGTTTTATTATACGAAATAACTCAAAACAAATTATAAAATGACAAAAGGTTTATACATCAGTCCATACACAAATCGTAGTAGGGTAAACTCGCATAAATATGTGACTCATTTAATTCCGTGATACAACACTTAAAACAATTTCTTGTTTCAAGGGAGTTAAATACGGTATTATAAATTCAACCTTAAATAAGCGCAATAAAGCTTCTTTTTGTGTGCAAAATTTTGTTAAAATCGTGCGAGCGAGAAAGTAACAATCACACGATCAGTCATTCCGGCCGCCATTGTGGTGGTTTTCGCGGGCTACCGATGAATGCCTCGACAAATTAATTCATTTTAAATAGTAAAACTTGACGGAATTTTATGAAATTTGGAAATTTACTTGCTCCAATAAGAACTTATTGACCTGTTCATTTGTTTTGTGATAATTGTTTTGTTTTGTGAATTAAAGTAGTGCTATCACCGAATTAAAGTTACTGTCACAGAATTACCCACAAATGTATGCTGTTAATAATTTGATGTTATTGTAGGTTTATTATAATAATAATTAAACTTTTATTTTATTTTATGATAAACTAGCTGACCCGCGCAACTTCGTTTACGTGATAAATGAAGAACCGCTGGACCGATTTTGTGCAAACTTCACATAAACCATCTACCAAATAGTCCGAACATAGCCTAAACATTTAGTTTGGATAGGTTAGCCCGTTCTTGAGTTATAAAATTACAACGAAAAGTGGCTTTGATTTTTATATATATAGATAAAAGACTGATTGATGTTCCTATTAAAAATTAAACGTTTCGGTTAAGTTAAACCAGAGTTTTACTGACATTTTCTGTTTTATCACGGAATTGGATGAGTTCACCCTACGTCTTCCGCCATCTTATTCTCTCCTTTTTTCTTAAACGGTGTTGCCGACCCGACAGCCAGCAAAAAAAAAATGTGACCGAAAATTGTAAAAGGATATTTTACAATTTTCGGTCACATTTTTTTTTTTAATAAATATTCACGAACATCTCACACAACGCTATCTGATCCCAAACTAAGCTAGGAATAACCTGCTTGTGTTATGGGTATCAGACCACGTATATTAATACTTATATACTTTTAAATACATACATATTATACATAGAAACACCCAGAGTCTTGAGACAAACATTTATGGGTCACACAAATATTTGTCTCCGGTGGGAATCGAACCCACGACCTCCAGCGCCGCAGGCGGTAGCACTACCGACTGCGCCACAGAGGCAGTCATTTTCAATTAATCAATCAAATCAGTCTATGGCAGTCCACTCCTGGAGGCAGACCCTCTCCCAATTTACGCCACAACACACGGTCCTACGCCTTCCCCATCCAGTCCCAGCCTACGACCTTTTCCAGATCGTCGGTCTATCTGACAGGTGGACGTCCTACCCTACGTTTGCCAAGTCGCAGTCTCCACTCCAGAACTCGTTCAGACACCCGCGCATCTAACATTTTACTTGCAGATAATTAATAGCTAAGCTTACAATATTTCACGCTAACAAAAGTTACTCACCACTAGCCGCCGTGGCCATTACAGCAGTCAATAATAAAGCGTAGATTGTGATGCCCATGATCCTGGCAATTTTTTTTATTTCTGGAAAAATACCTATGCGCACAAAATAATATGTAATATTTAACCAACGTCTGATGACACACTGAAACTCTTCGCCATAAGTATTCATTTAAATATTTCACAGTTGTTTTTCATTTTTCAAGCTGAACAAACAGTGTGACGAATCCTGAGTTACAAGGAAACGCATTCAGTTTAAAACTTGAAAAGTGGTGAGATATGAATAGCATTGTTCTTTTTAGTGCTTCGAGAGGCTTCGATATTGGCTTTTATACAAATTCTGTGAATGTGATGAATACTTTATTCTATGACGATATGTAAGTAAGCCTTTAATTTTATCTATTGTCTAAATGAAACATTTTTTCTTGCCGTATTGTACAACATTCTAACAATTTCATTTTTCAGTAAAATAATCCATTATACTTATGTTCTTTCAATAGAAAAAATACCCAAAAGAACCAACGATTTTCTTATTATTAACCCCGACGGAAACCCGAACGGGGTGTTATAAGTTTTTTAAATGTGCAACTATATCTACTTATTAAAAAAGCCGTTGGTTTTTATATTTAGACCTTGCCACAACAGAAGGATTATTTTGCGTGCTCCTGTCTAATAGAGATATGCGTGACTTTTCCGAGACCGTCCACGGATTGTGCCATGTCATAGCTATGGCACAAAGCATGGACAGTTCAGCACCATCTGTCGACCTAATGGTGGTCAAGACTTGTGATTTGTCATACAATAGAGCACAAAGCTGTTTTAATAAATAATCATGTGATAAATGATTCTCAGATCATTTTTTTACGTGTGGAAAATCCGTCATGGATGCTATGCCGGATTCTTACCGACTAAAAACCCACACGTTTCCTACTATTGCCTTATATTACAAGACCCGTATAAGACTTCGGTAGGATGTCCCCGGATTCTTGGACCATTAGGCTCCTAGTAACTGATTAGGTGCCACTGTCAGAAAATTTAAAGAGTAGGTACATTTCTAAACCAGTAGCAGTGTCCACCTGTCTGTCAAGACTGTTCATCTCGTAAATGAGTGTAGTGTAGAAGTATTGACTTGAAATTAACACCATATTATTATAATTAGGTCTACAGGCCCATAAATTTGTTGAAAATAAAACTACTAAGTAAATGTGGAAAAAAGTTACTGCCGCTTATGTCTCAAAAATCGTATATTTCTTCATTCTCAAGCAGGAGGGTACATCCCGTTGACCTAGAACTATACAATTTTGCAAGCAATATCCTCTTTTACTACAAATATAGAAGAAAATAAAAACTATGCATTTGTTATTACCTAAATCATTTAACTTTAGCAAAACGATACATTGCGTAGAGAAGGAAAACTCGAAATGAAACCCGGTTGTCAGTAAAAGATAATCGATAAGCCAAGTTGAAGGCCTTATGGGCGACATAAAAATTTGCAGCTGCGGGTTGTGGCAACCTGCCCCTGTCCGTTTCAACATGGTAATTGGCTCACCACCTATTACGTGGGACATAAAACTATAAGGTGAAATGTGGGTGTATACTATGCCTCTGTCTAACGCTACGTAAATCATTCAAAATTATTAAAAAATGATATTGTCGACGGAAATAATATAAAAAAGGAAGAAAAAATAATCGATCGTTTGCTGTTTTTCAAGTTTATCAAGAATGCATCAATCACACACATCAAACCGCAAAACTGCAGCGTAGTAGGTACCTATCACACGTTACATGTGAAACTAGTTTGAAAAAACTGCCAAGCCGGACACGGCCAATTTTAAGGCCAGTAAAAAAAATGGCAGACTTACGCAAAAGCGTAATATAGAGCCTTGTCATATATATTGTTTGCGAAAACACCTAAGTACACACATCCGCGTAGGTGGTGCCAAGAAGTCGGTCAGGAGACTCTCATTTTAGCGAATGATAACAAAAGTGACAATGAGATTGTGAAATTAATGGTAGGCACCTATAAAAAAGGGTAATTTATTTGTAATTATAATGGCCATTCGTATCAAGAAAAAATTGGCTTTCTACTCTAGCAACACGGCTTCATCTACAATAATATTATAAAGATATAAAAATTTGAATTTTAGACAAATGTGTAACAAATGCAGTGCCGATTTAAAAAAAAATTTCATTATTGAATACTTAGATAAATTTACCCTGAGTAACATAGGCTATATTGTATTCCCACGGAAACGGGAGCTATGCGGGTGAAATCGCGTAACGTCTGTTTGTAACAAATATTATACCAAGTAGAAATGTGTGCAATATGTTTTTTATTAAACCAATGTATCAGGTCACTGAGTTCGGTATCTAGTTAATGCTGATCCAATTTCAATTAAACTCCAGTCGCCTTTAGAAGACATAGGTAATTGATAATACTAACGTAAAAAGTATACAATGTGTTCAATACTAAATCCACATTTAACCTTGAGAAATCTCATGACACTCTTAAGCCTTCAATATCTTTGAAAATGTGGCAATATAAAACTAAATTATGCAACTATGGTTTAAACAAATTTGGGTCGTTTTAGAATATTTTTTGATAAAAATTCACATTTAAATAAGCTCGCCATTTGAAAAGCAAAATGGTTCTTGGAATTTCTATATGTCATGGTGTTTTCCAAAAATACGGTGATCACTACGAAATTTGACCGTTTTGTCTATAATTTTATGCATTTTATTTAAAACCACCTTTTAAGGATATAACTTTTCACTTCACTTGCCAGAAAACATCTGATTGTCATGAGAACTGGAAAATTAGAAATTTAGTTGTGATGGCAAATTGTAAGATTTCAAAGTATATATGTATAATATACTTTGAAATCATAGCGTAAATCAAAAAAACTAATATACTGGGATAAACCCACATCAACAGTCATTCATACTGATAAGTACTTTACTAGTTTGTATTACAAAATGACTTTATTTTATAGTACGAGATATTGTAAACTAATGATCGTCAGCAATTGAAAAATTGCTCACCAGTACACCACGTAGTTTAGACGTTAAAATGTGGCCACATTTTAGAAGTAAACACTGATGGTAATTGACTAAATGTGCAATAAATAAGATAATGTACTCAATCCGTCTGGTAACTTAGCAGGTATTTTGAAATAAAAAACACGTGTGACAACATTAACTACTAACTGAACACACTTACACTCCCCAATCTTTGACACAGAATAATTTAAAAAAAGGTGAGATGATTTTTCGTAAATGTGGCGCCGGTGTCTTTTGATAATAATGTGTAAATACTTTGGTATGTCTTAACAATCTCCATGATTATGGATTAATATCCAAAATTATGGAGATTTTTAAGATATACAACAGTATTTACATATTATTATCAAAAGACACCGCCGCGCGGCGCCGCATTTGCGAAAAATTTCTATTAAGAAAACCGCATTAATTACCTTACAACTGCAAACCAAATATTATTTGGCAATGATGTTAGCGATAAATCATTTGCAAATGCGAAGACACATTATTCTTGTTTAGCAACCCATTATACTTTTTACTGTTTACCTACTATCTTCTCCTGTCCAAATACAATGGTAGAGTAGGTATGCA
Organism: Miltochrista miniata; assembly: GCA_933228765.1. Taxonomy (NCBI): domain Eukaryota; kingdom Metazoa; phylum Arthropoda; class Insecta; order Lepidoptera; family Erebidae; genus Miltochrista; species Miltochrista miniata. Next base: position 9,566,873 of record OW121753.1, read on the forward strand.
TTGTTTATGTTCACTCGACACAACAAGTTTGTAACACATTTTAAGGCTTTTTGGTTCGAGTTCGTGTCAGGAGCTTTTGGGTTATTCTTCCGAGGGCTTGTACGGGACTTCTGGTAGGAGTTCAGCATGACATCTCTGAGGATTTCCACACATCAACGAGAAGTTACTTAGTATTCCTTCCTTGGCAATACTGAATTATAAGTAAGATAGTAGTTTTATTTGGTCAATTTAACAGATTAACCAACAGAAGCACTAAAGTTAATTTACGCACAGAAGCTAAATCGGAATCAATATTTGCGTTTGAAATTATGTACCTAACATAATATGAAGGTGCCATTATTTCTGTCGCCATTTCAAACATGTTCAGAAAGAAGAACGTAGATAAGGTAAAATGGCGGCCTTAGAATTTGTGTAATGTATTCATTGATTGTATACAAAACGAATTGGGCAATATTTTCAATGTCATGGCTAACTGACGCGCACGTGTTGCTTACTAGTTGTGAAATTACATCGTTCGTATTGGTACTCTCTGCCAGTAACATTTTAGCCTTCTTATATCTAGCTCCGGTAACTGCTTAGCGTAAAGAGAAATAGGAACATTTCAGTACATCTACAAGTAAGCATCATACCTCTTTCTATGTTACCGTTTATATTACATGCCATAAATATGATGCAATCTCATCATAAGCTCTGTAAAAATATATAAAACATGGATTATTATAACTTATCTTCATTATGTTACCGTCAAAAATGAGATGTATAAAGATAACTTCACTACTCGGGGTCTGTTTTAAAATATTGAAGACTAAAGAAAAGCTCTTATTAAAAGCTCCATATGCCCCACGGCTTCTGCTGGGACATGCTAGGTACCCCGTAAAACCCACTAAAACAGCAATACCTTATATATTATATTCTTATATTATTACTGCTCAGCTCCCTTGGATGATCTATGATGAAAGATAACCTATGTTACTTCACTCTAATAGGGATTTCAAGCAAAAGATTCTTTTAGTTTCAGTGTCAGAAATTGACTGCCTCGGTGGCTCGGTCGGTAGTATAAACGCCTGCCGCGCTTGAGGTCCTGGGTTCGATTTCCGGGTAGGTCCAAATATTTGTGTGATCCACAAATGTTTGTTTCGGAGTATGGGTATTCCATGTATTATATGTCATCAATCGTCTAGATCCCATAACACAACATCATCTAGTCCAAATAAAGCTAATATAGCTTAATTTGGACTAGATGATTTAGTGTGAGAATGTCCACAAATATATAAATAGAGTTTATTGATTGCAATCAAACAAATATTTCCGCTTGATGTTATTTAGTGTAGGTAGATTAATAAATGTTTCCATTTCTTAAGTTCTATCTAGGTAAGTATCTAGGTGATTGTGTTCATTTGAAAGAATTGGATATTAAGAGTTGATCGATTTATAACTCTATAGGTACCTATGTGTGATTGATCACACATAGGTACCTATCTATAAATATAAAAATCAATGCCACTTTTCGTTGTAATTTTATAACTCAAGAACGGGCTCACCTATCCAAACCAAATGTTTAGGCGTTGTTCGGGCTATTTAGTAGATGGTTTATGTGAAGTTAGCACAAAATCGGTCGAGCGGTTCTTCATTTATCACGCAAACGAAGTTGCGCGGGTCAGCTAGTAGAGTTATAAATCGATCAACTCTAACTCTTACTTACACTCAAATACGTTAAAGACGATCACATTGATGTGATCGTCTTTAACGTATTTAAGTGTTAAGAAATTGGCAGTGACTTTAAATTAGCCATATTTAACACATAAATCGTTTATTTAATAAGCTGGTAAAACAGGTGATAAATTAATTTTTTTCATTAAAAAGGTTTAGATTTGACCATGAAACTTATTCCATGGTCAATCTAAAACTATTTGAGAATACCACACTTTACCAATAGAATGTCATTTTTTGACCACCAACTAGAGTTATGTAGGTACCTATAACATTTTCACGGACATAGGCGCTAAAACGCCTGAGACATAAAAGACGGGTGGCAAAATAAGGTCAAGATGACACATTATTACGCGTCAATATGACGGCGAGACCACGAGACACTTAAGGTTGTCTATTGTTTAAAGGCTAGCTCTCGTTCGAAAACATGTCGATACGGATCCATTAGTCACCGTTTTCAAGCTAGTGTTTCGTTTGACATTTTAACTGTTTTTCTTTCACTTATGAAATCACTATTTAGTGCCCAATATTAAATTTTTAATATACCTATTAAGTTTTAACTAGGATTATGATTTTATTGTTATTTTGATATTCATTTACTTAATTGAATTTTTTGATTTAGGTAATTTTGTTCTCAATTAATTTCTATTTCTGGTTAATTATATCATTGTATCTAAATGTACTCGTATATGGAATAATAATTTCCTGAAATAAAGGCATTCATTCGTTCAATTATGTGCAACATTTGCCCTATTTGCAGCGATTTTTGAAAACATTTATGAACTGTACGCTCAAGTCGACTGTTTAAATATTTATGTATTTTTCGAAACATTTTATTATCTTCATTATTATGATCTGAATGTAATAAAGCAGCTTCGCTAATGAGGTACAATATCTCTTTTACCTTGAAGTTGGTGCATCTACTAACCGACAACTGAGACATTGCCGCAGCCACTTTTAAAAGAGTAGCGATTGCAAACAGAAGCCGCGCCCACAAATTGATGAAAAGTCAAATGTGTAACTGTAAAGGATTTTTATAACATAATTTTAAAACGATTATTTTTATGTTATTCGGTCTTTGCCATGTAATTGCCGTTCTGCAGTTTTGGCCACCTTAAATCAAAATATTTTTTGTTTGCCTTAAGAATTCTAATTACAAACAATTTTATTTTAAAAACATGGAATTCATTTTCCAAAATTAGTCATTTGTTTACTGATTAGTGTGACGTTTTCATCGCATTTCAATCTTTTTCGCCATCATGGATACGTTAAAAATTCGTAAGTAATTATGGAATATGAGTATCGTCGTGGCAGCAACGCGGCACAAGCAGCACGCAACATCAACGACGTTTACGGATTAACACTACAAACTAACGCACTGCCTGTTTTGAACCTCGCCGTCGTCCGAAGAATTAGAAGAAGCCGATGTAACACAATCTACGGCTGAATATTAGCAGCAGCTCTCGACGTTAGCGTCAAAACAATATTGGTCCATTTGCGTCAAATTGGCAAAGTAAAAAAGCTTGACACATGGGTACCCAACGATCTCAATGATCCGTCGAGACATGCCTTGCATTGCTCAACAGACACACAAATGAAGGAATTTTGAACCGCATCGCATCGCATCCCTGCGATGAAAAATGGATTCTGTTTGACAACCACAAGCGCTCAGCAAGTTGGTTGGATTCTGGTTCAGCACCTAACTATTGCCCTAAACGAAAACCCACCCCTAGAAAAGTGATGGTCACTGTTTGGTGGTCTTTTTTTTTTTTTTTTTTAATGTGAGGGGAAATCCTCGTAGGATGCTATGCCGGACTCTTACCGACTAAAACCTCACGTAACGCCTAACAGCTTAAGGTTGTCGGCCAAGGCAACCAGTCGGCGGCGCCCAGGCCGCCGACTGAGGAACTCGGGTGGGAGAACTCTCTCCCGCACCCGGCCCGCCGACTCCTTCACGAGCATAACCTGCTCGCAGAAAGAGGCGGCGCAGTCCCACTTACTCCCGCTGGAGAGCATGGCTCGCACCATGGCCTCGAGCAAGAGAGTGTCCACGCCCAGACCCACGACATGGTTGAGAGCCCCGGGTAAGCCCTCAGGAAGGATGTCCCGTGACTCCCAACAGACCTACGGCCGCCACTGCGGCCTCGCCCAGGGGGTGGTTCGGGTGCTATCCCGCGTCTTTGGAGGGTTTCGGGTGTGATCCCACTTCTAAGGGGGGGTGTGCGTGAGTTGCTCACGTCACGCTGCCGTTATGGGCCTGTTTCAGTAAGGACGGTGAGTGACCCTCTCACCGTCCTCAGACCCCCGGTCATGGAGGCCGATAGTCCTCGGCGAAGACACGTCGGCGGCGCCCAGGCCGCTGACTGCGGAACTCGTGTGGGAGAGCTCTCTCAGCCTCTCTCCCGCACCCGGCCCGCCGACTCCTTCACGAGCATGACCTGCTCGCAGAAAGAGGCAGCGCAGTCCCACTTACTCCCGCTGGAGAGCATGGCTCGCACCATGGCCTCGAGCGAGAGAGTGTCCACGCCCAGACCCACTAAGAGGACCTGGCGCTGTTGTGCCCACGCCGTGCACTCCACCAGCGTGTAGAGCGCCGTGTCATCGCTGCGGTCCTCGCAGTGCTGACACTCGGCCGTGGTTTCCCGGTGTTTTCGCCACACTGTTTGGTGGTCTAGCGTCGCGCGCCGGTGTGATTCATCACAGCTTTTTACCAAACGGGGTGAGCATTACGGCAGATATGTACTGTGAAGAACTAAACACAATGATGGGGAAGCTGGAACATCACCAACCAGCATTGGTCAATCGCTCGTCTCCGCTGCTCCTGCACGACAATGCGTGACCTCATACCGCACAGCAGACGGTCTCCAAGTTGCAAGAACTGGATTTGGAAGCTTTCCGTCATCCGCCATACTCACTAGACCTTGCGCCTATAGGCTACTACTTTTTCCAGAATTTGAATAACTTCTTGGCGGGAAAGAAATTCAATACCCGAGAGGCAGTAGGGGAGACCGGGGCTAGTTGACTATAGGGGTAGGTAGACTAACTATCAATAACTCGGCTAAAGCAATGGCTTGGAGCCAACCGATGACACCCGATAGTCCGCTACTTCTCCCCGCTCAGTCACCGGGAGCGCGGCGTCGCGCATGCACACCGTTTGAGTGAAGGAAATTAAAGTTGAAAAATAACGTACGTAAGTAATTATTTTCATAGTAAGGTTTTTTGTAATAATGCCTATTTATTTATGGTTTCTGATTGTCAAAGAATTTATAATGGATGTTTGATTCATGTTCTTTCTTTTATGTATGATGTTATTTGATTTCTTAGCAGTTTTGTGGTTATTTCATGTGATTGAAAATAAAAATGTGGTTCGGGGCTAGTAGACTAATGTATAACGGGGCTGGATGACCAATAATTGCACATAAAAGAAAAAACTTGAATCAAACATCCATTATAATTTTTTTGACAATCAGTAACCATAAATATATAGGCATTATTACAAAAAAATTACGATGAAAATAATTACTTACGTACGTTATTTTTCATCTTTAAATTCCTTCACTCAAACGATGTGCGTGTGCGACGCCGCTCTTTCGGTTATTTATTGTATGTGTGTTTTATTTTCAATAAAAATAATAATTGTTTATGTATGTTGCCCTCTATCCTATTTCCTCATATTTTTGGCCTTACAAGTCCATAGGTCAACTTACACCAGGCGAATAGTCAACCTACCCCAAGCATGGGGTAGGTTGACCAGTTTTTCTTATTGTATAAAATCTAGCCTGTACCCTATATTATAATGAATTAAGTGCTTTTTGCTATATTTTTCCAAAGCTTAATAGTTAACCTATGAAATAAACCTGTTTTTGAAATAATATTGTATAAAGAAATAAAATATAAGCCTTTAAGCTGAAACCTAGTCTACCAGCCCCGGTCTCCCCTACAAAATGCCATTGAACAATTTGTTGGCTCCCGAACAGCTGATTTCTTTAAGAAGGGCATCAATAAACTGCCTCTGCGTTGGCAAAGATGCATTGATTGTATGGGTAATTACTTCGATTAATACAAATAAAAAATACATGAAAAAAAAATCGTTGAATTTTTTTTATACATAACGGCAATTTCATAGGTAAAGACCTAATATTTAAATCCTTTCTTTTTTCTTCCCTGTGGAAATCAAAACCACACGATTTCTTACATCTGTCTAACGCCGGGAGTCGCGGGTAAGCCCTCGGAAGGATGTCCCAGGGCTCTCGGCAGACTTTGGCGAACACTTCAGCCTAAACTGACCATTTATTTTTCATCTCAAAACGGGACACATAAGTTTTTCTGCCCAGTTGGCAGGTAAACATTTAAAATAAACATAACTTCATTATTTACAAAAAACCGGCAAAGTGCGAGTCGGATTTGCGCACAAATGGATCCGTACCAAAAAACGGCATAAAACAAAAACTGTTCTATTGGACCCCATCCCCCCACTTTTTATACCACTAAGGTGGCAGACAAGCAAAGTGTTAGGACGAAAATCATGTCTACGGCGAGCGGTGCGACGATAGAAAGTAGCCATGGGCATCATATCAAACAATTCTTCACAGCACAAATCGTTGTACAGGCGGTAGAACACGCACATAGTCTGTCTCTCCTGTCGCGATGAGGTTCCACACCACCAGCAAGCATAGAATCCTTGACAACTCTCATGGCTTGCTTTTGCTCAGAGTCGACCGGTCGAGACTGATATTCAGGTGCCCCCGCCCGAAGGTGACAGCAATAGTGTCTTGAAATTGTGGCGCTACAGTAAACCGGTTTTTTTATTTTTGTGGTGAATACGCAAACTTGTGTCTTGGTAGGGTTGAATTGAAAAGATTTTTTTCCCAATCGGACACTCTGGTGAGAGTACTCTTGATTCCAGAAACCAGTTTCTCACGGTTTTCTTCCACTGCAGCCCGAGATATACCGGGACGGCCCGTATAACAAGTGTCCCCCGTACTGTCGTCCGCATAACAATGAATGCCGTTTATAATATACAACATGTCATTGATATGCAGCAGAAACAGAGTACGGGATAACTTGTGGTACTCCAGCGTTTATGGCCATGCAGTCCGAAAAGCTGCCGTCATGACGGCCTTGATGCTTCTACCAGCCAGAAAGCTGGACACTCCGCATAAACTTTTGGGCATATCCATACGAGGGCAATTTCGCAAGAAGACCATGGTGCCAGTTCCGGTCAAAGGCCTCAGAAATGTCGAGTACTCACCGCTACAACCTCGCCCTTACTCTCGATAGCCGTTGCTCGGTAGCCCAGCCGTGTGTGAGGCACAAAAGGAGATCGCATGTGGAGACACCGTGACGGTAACCGGACTGCCGGTCACTGAGCAGGTCGTTTTCATCAAGGTAACTTAGGAACTGTGTATTGTTGACACGCACTATCACCGTTTATAAAAGGGACGAAGTGTTGACCTGTAATTAGCCGGGTCGGTCTTGTCGCCCTTCTTGGGCAATTTTCCTTTAACCCCTTTTTGTCTGATTTTAGTACCTATATTTGTGATAGCATCAAATCAGCCTATGGCAGTCCACTCCTGGACGTAGGCTTCTCCCAATCTACGCAACAACAACGGCCCTGCGCCTTCCGCATTCAGTCCCAGCCTGCGACCTTTTCTAGATCCGTTCCTCTCCACTGGTCCATCTGGCGGAGGGGTCGTCCTACCCCACGTTTACCAGCCGCGATCTCTACTCAAGAACTCGTTTGCTAGATCGGCCATCGGTTGTTCTTCGACCACTTTGGTTCTATGATGGATAACATAGTTTCGGATTTTATCCCTCGGAGACACCCCAAGCATAGCTCGATCCATTGCTTGCTGCGCAACTTTCAAGGGTATGGACAAGCCCCACTGTAAGTTTCCACGTCTCGACACCGTAGGTAATAATTAGTCGTTTGCTCAATAAATGGTTACTTTGCTTGTATGTTGACATTAAATGAACACTTGTGTTTCGGCATTACCCTACCCATAAGATTTATTTTACTCCAAAGCAATATGAAACTTCAATTTAGTTATGAGTTTACTACTAAACTACTTCACGGATTTTACACAAAAACAAAACAATAGTGGAGTGAAAACACGGACTGGCTCTAACTTTCCCGACCGCGCATGTCCCACGATATACGAAATTTTAAAAAATTCGCAAAGTTTCGGAAAACGGGACAATTTAGCGTCCCGGCGCTATGTTTGGGGACAACGGGACAAGGGACCGAAAAACGGGACAATCCCGTTCAAAACGGGACGTATTGTCAGTTTAGGTATAAATCCTACCTATGTATTATGTCTTCATCTACGTAACGAATAATACACAAAGTGAATGTAGATACTCTTGGATTTATATTCAGATTATACTTCTAAAACAGCATATCCATTGTTAAAAAAATTTTTCAATAAAAAATACAATTGACTTCCAAGAAATCCTGAAAAATAAAATTTACTTAGCACAAAGTAATATGCAGTTGATTTATCTGATTTTTTATTCAATATCATATTGAAGTCGGCGCCAAGTAAATTCATAGGTTTAGAGAGGTATTATTCATGGCACCAACTTCAATATTATATTGAATAAAATCTGATAAATCAACTACATATTACTTTGTGCTAAGTAAATTTTATTTTTCAGGATTTCTTGGAAGTCGGTTGTATTTTTTATTGAAAAATTGTCATTATTTTAAGTGACGGATGAACCGAAAAATATATCTATCTAGGTGAAAGTTCTCATCAATACAAATTAATCAAGCCCCAACACAAGGTAGCTGCTGTAAATCGTTAAGGAATTCCCTCGAATCTCTTTTGGTTCCATCATCAGATCGACTCCAGACCTTTATTAATGGTAGTACATTAAAGCACTGAATTAAAAAGTTAACAAACGCACTAGTTGTGCCTATAATTTTCGGTGGTTGCCCTCGATTTCTCCAGGATCCCATCATCAGATCCTAACCTGGTTATAATGGGACCGACTCAGAAGTAAACCCTATTCAACAAAAAAAATTGAAAGCCGTCTATAATTGACGGTGAACATACATACAACATTGAGACCTTTCTTTTTTTTTTAAAGTTGGATCTATCAATCTCGGTGTAAAGTTCTCATCAATACAAATCAATCAAGCCCAAACACAAGATAACTGCTGTAAATGGTTTAGGAATGCCCTCGACTGTCTTTCGACTCTATCATCAGATCGACGCCATACCTTCATTAAAGTGTAGAACATTAAAGCACTTAATTTAAAAGTTAACAAGCACACTAGTTGGCATTACAATTTTCGGTGGTTGCCCTCGTTTTCTCCTAGATCCCTTCATCAGATCCTGACCTGGTGAAGATGGGACCACCTAAGAAGTAACCACTATTCAACAAAAAAAATGTTTGAAATCCGTCTATAATTGACGGAATTATCGCTTGACATACATAACAAAAATACATACAGACGAATTGAGAACCTCCTCCTTTTTTTGAAGTCGGTTAAAAACAAGTTTTATCGCAACATTTAGCGAAATTATTTGTTTGGGGTTGAAGTTGCAGAATTTGTTTTATGTATCTCTAGTGTGAGTGTGGATGGATGTTTGTTACTCTTTCACGTTCTAACGGCTAAACGGATTGGGCTGAATTTTGGTACAGAGATAGCTTGTAGTCTGGTGTAACACATACATTACTTTTCGTTCCGGGAATATGCTCCCATGGGAAGCTGGAACGATAGACGAAGCTGCAAGCATAATCTAGTCTCATATAAGTTTGTTCAGGTGCTAGTGTGAGTTCTAGTCATATCTAAGATCATACAGTCATTAGGTACCTATATCTAGTCTTCTTCATATTCTACTTGAATCATAGTTTATACATTTTACAGAATAACAGAAAATGAACCTAAAGTATCTAGGCTGTAGGCTGGTCCCCGAATGGGTGACTTTGTAACGATCGTGCGTTTCCGAGCCTCGGAAGGCACGCAAAGCCGTTGCCGCTTTGGTCCCGGTTGCCGGTAACATGGCAGTCGTTAAGCTAAGTTGAAGACCTTATCGGCAGCTGAAATTAATATGATTGTTCATTTTTGACCGTCTTATCTTTAAATCTAGGTCTTGTGATTGGTGAGTTCAAGGTTTCAATTTAGCTCTAGAGTAGTTATGCGTCATAACTTGCTTCATCACACATGTCCTTTTAAAGGTTGGTATAATTCAAGAATATTCACATCCTGTTTAGATTGTTACTTATATCTTGCCATGAATAAATCATCTGTTGCTACAGCTCAATTTGTACTTAAGGCTGTACCCGGCTTTGGGGTCCATACCCTTATAAAGTAAACAACCAATGACAAGAAACTACAGTACTAGTTAACCCATATTAACAAGTACTGTTTCTTAGAATTGGTTGTTTTAACCCTGTCAAAAATGAAGGGTGTTATAAATTTAACCTGTGTGCTTATCTATATGTTTGTCTGAGGATTCTGGTATAATACATAGCTGCTCATAAATGCATAATAAATGATTAAAATTCCAGGTCTTAAGTGACCATTTAAGACTTTCTGGCTGGTAGTAGTTGCCCTCATTCTTTATACGTGCGTTGCTATGCCTACTAACGCATTTGATTACAAAGAAAATGCTCGTACTTAATCGCTGTCTGTGCCTATGTGCAAAGTAGCTCTTATATGTGTAATCCCAATAGCCAAGGCTACATTGTAGAGCCCTGCGTTGATAATGCGTTCAATTGTAAGGTGAGTGTAACACGCTCGGGGTCGCACGTCCTGTGTCACGGTCAATAGAAGCGTCATATTTATATCGCACATCACAATACACAACATATATCAACGTATTCTCGTATTAAGTGCCCAAAAATACGGGCCAAACAAAAAAACAGTTCAATGAATATAATATACTAGCAGACGTCACGCAGTTTCACCCGTGTAGTTCCCGTTCCCGTGGGAATACGGGAATAAAATATAGCTTATGTTCACCGCAAAGAGTGTAGCTTTCCAACAGTAAAAGAATTTTTCAAATCGGTCCAGTAGTTCCGGAGCCTATTCGTTACAAACAAACAAACAAAAAAACAAAAAACAAAGCTTCCCTCTTTATAATATTAGTATAGTATCATTGAACGGATTTTTAAAGATTGTGACGTGTGGTAGAGGACAACTCACGTGTTGCAGTCGTCCTCACTCTTTCGTAGCAGAATTACTTAGATTTTCATTCGATCCTATTTTCGAGCACTTAGAGAATACGTTCACGTCGACGTTTTTAGGGTTCCGTAGTCAACAAGGAACCTAGTTTTACAACATCCATCCGTTCGTCATCCGGTCGTTCTTGCCCATTTTGCTGGTAAGAACTAAAGGATTGTTTCCATTTAAAAAAAAACATAATTGCAGTATATAACGAAACTAATAGGAAAACTATCAGAGACAAGTTAAATCGGCAAACAGAAAATTGCAATCCTATTTTGCGTGTAATATAATTTTGCATTTGTTTGAAAACTCCTATAAACTTGCTATTTTTAGGTGGGATAATTATTTATCCATCAACCTTCATTTAACACACTTAACCTTCTTGGTCTAAAGCTAAGAAAATAGTCTTAACAATTTATTATTCGTGAGGTCTTTTGGAAAAACCTAGGTGTTACCAATGACCTAAATAAATGACCACATTGTATTGTCGATAAATAACACCTAGTCACTTGCAGTTGTATACCTAGAAACAAGTGGCTCATTTTTTTTAGCTGGCTTTGGAAAGCATAGGTAACATTTAAAAGAAATAAAAATCACTATCAGAACCATATAATTTGAAATCGTTTCATCATGGTAATAAAAAAATCAAGCTACGGGTAACCGGTGTCTTTACTTCATTTCCGCCACAATCACTATAATTACAAATGTCTGACTAAAAGGCTGAGGCCAAAGACCGGGAAAAAAATTATAAAAAAAGAATGTAAACTGTCATTGCAGACCCGTTATTTTGATACACGTTTCGGCTGTAAAGATATGTTTAAATACTTACCTACCTAGCTTCTCTAAAAAACATGACAAGAAACATTGCCGAATACTCTTAGTTAGCTGAAACATTGACATTTAACTGGTGCCTTCCTTTTCGGCAGACTTCGATAAATAAATATACATTTTTAATTCTCTTTAACAAGTTGAAAATGTCAAACTCAAATCATTTCCTTGTAGATACACTACATAAACCTTTTATTTGTTTTTTTTAATATTGCATGTTAAGCTGGTTTTTCAGTTAGGAAGTAAGTAGAGATTGGTAGATATTTTAATTCTTATTAATAGAGACCGTATTCTTAGCAATCCATGGATTCTCCGTGCGGGCGCCGGGTCCATAGCGTGGCACAGGGGGAACACCCCGACGGCGTCTGGGACTTGCGACCCATTCGAGTAGGTTTAGGGTGGCCACCTTACTATGCGCATAAACGATCACCTTCCACCGTCAACAATGTTCCCCGCCTGCCCAACCAGATTTGGTAAGATCCTATCAATGCCGCTTTGGATACGCGTTTTAGTAAAGAGCTTACTGAAGCTCTTGGCAATCCAAGGTCCTTAAATAAATTATACAGGGATTTAGCTGGAATTCCCCTTGCTCCTACTTCTACGGCATAGAGTTTAACCACATAGCCATTTTTGGTTAACTCATTGGTCAAGTCAAAGTATTTATTTGTCTTCATGGCGTGGTCCTTCGGTATGTTGGTCTCCCACGGCACCGTCAGCTCTACGAGCACCGCACGCCTGTGTATCCTCGAAAACAGGAATATGTCGGGTCTGGATGACGAGGCACATACATCCTCCGGGATTTTGTAGTGTATTTCATACGTGTCTGAGAGTATAGTCCAATCGGCGGCAGCCATCAAAATTGAGTATGGTTTTTGAGGTACTTTCTTTGAACAGCCTTCCTTTACAAACGCAATGTCATTTCTTTTGTTTGTGGTTAATCCCTTTTTCGCTCTCGCTACCGCCAAACTGACAGCCTCACGTATGATTTCCAATACCCTATCGTGTCGGCGTGAGTAATGACCCCGGTCTAGTAACGTCCTACAACCTACCAGCAGGTGCCTAGCAGTTCCAATCGCTTCTCCACATGCATTACATGTTTTATCTGTGGCTTTCCCCCACCTGACCAGATTACTTTGGTCGGGGAGGGTCAATTGAAACGCGTTCAGGTAGAACTTAAGCAAAGCCGGCGACCAGTCGTACAATAAGGTACGCCACTGCAAGGCCATGGGAATACAAAATTCGCCCAGAGTAAGCCATTCATTCTGCATCTCCAGGTTCATCGCGTGCACCTTATAGGCATCGCTCTCTTCCTGCTCCAGAAAGTTTTTTATAAGTTAGTCTACAAAGAGTAAATTCTTGAAAATGCTTCGGTTGGTATACCTACCTAGTAACTTAGTTTGGTATATCTTACTAATAAAGGGTGTTTTTTTTAGAGGTATAGAACTTTGAAATGGAATAAAACGAAGGTGATTGTTTTTATTGATATGAAAATGACTTTATTCGAAAGAAAATCTTCTGGCATTATAGTTTAAATATGATTTCTGGCATATAACCGCCACGGCTGGCTCGGACGTAGTCTAATCTAGAGGTCCAATTTTCGATGACTTTCCCAACATTTGTGGCCGTATATCGGCAATAACGCGCCGAATGTTGTCCTCCAAGTGGTCAATCGTTTCGGGCTTATCGGCGTAGACGAGCGACTTCACATATCTCCACAGAAAATAGTCAAGTGGCGTAAAATCGCACGACCCTGGAGGCCAACCTACGGGTCCAAAACGTGAAACTATGCGGTAACCAAACGTTTCCTTCAATAAATCAATTGTGGCACGAGCTATGTGACATGTTGCGCCGTCTTGTTGCAACCACTACTCCTGCACATCATGGTTGTTCAATTGATGAACGAAAAAGTCAGTAATCATAGCTCTATAGCAGTCACGATTGACTGTAACGTTCTGGTCAGCATCGTTTCTAAAGAAGTACGGACGAATTATTCCACCAGCCCATAAAACACACCACACATTCAGTTTTTCTGGATGTAACGGTGTCTCAACATACACTTGAGGATTATCATCACCCCAAATATGGCAGTTTTGTTTATTGACGTATCCATTCAACCAAAAGTGAGCTGCACCGCTAAACAAAATTCGCTTATGAAAATCGCGATACGTATTTCGGACAGAACCATGATTTTCAAAATAAATTTGCACAATTTGGAAGCATTGTTCAGGCGTCAATCTATTCATGTTGAAATGCCAAACCAAACTTAACATAAACCACTTTTCAGCTGACAAAAATACCGCCAGTTAAAACAGTTATGCCAACTTAAAGTTCTATACCTCTAAAAAAAACACCCGTTATTATAAATGCGAAAGTTTGTGAGTTTGTCACTCTTTCACACTCAAATGGCTGAACGGATCTGGCTGAAATTTGGTACAGAGATACAGTATAGTCTGGAATAACACATAGGCTACTTTTTATCCCGGGAATAAGTTCCCACGGGAAGAACAAATTTAACGCGGCATAGCTGCGGGTATCAGCTAGTTTGATATATTTTACTAGTAATTACTCACTCTTTTGGCAGTTGTCCTTAGCAGACAATCACAATTTATTAGCCATCGAAAATTTGCCATATTGTGATGATTTTTCAAACAGAGTCACATAGTGCACGCACCTTGCTTTAGGAGTTTAACGCTGTATTCTCACTGTTAACTGTTGTTGATTTCGTGCAAGATATTATCTAACAGTAGTTAATTTCTAGCACGTTTAGTACTGCATTCAAATCAGTTTTTCGTAGCGCATTGCTGGAAGTCGGTCTCTTTTACTCATTTTGTGAACCACTCGGGCCAGACGGTTTGGTACAACGTTTAGATTTCGAGGTTATTTCTCTTGGTCCATCAGACAGCAGGTGCACTGGCGGCTTAGATCCGGTAAGTGCTGAATTGTTTTCTTATTTCTTTTTATTTCACTGTAGCTATGGATTTTACAATACCAAATTATTTCAACCCTGTAAATACGCCCCATAGCCGTTTTAACTAATCTCATACTAACTGTAATTGCCTGGGAATCAATGTTATATGTAGATTAGCGTAACAATTTAACTTTAATGTGCCTAAATTCGATACTGGAAGGTCTGAGAAAAAGTAAACGGGACTTTGCACATATAAAATTGAAAATTTATTCGCACATGACGTCAAACTACCAGTTAGAATGTGAATGTGGCGCTATGGTTTTAAATTTCAAATTTAGATACAAACCAGATGAGTTTGATAAATTGGATTGATTATTAAAACAATCGGTAAATTCATACATACTTCCGTGACCGATCTTAACAAAGTATGGTCGTGTGATCAGGTTTCTAATTATAAATTGAATACATGATTTGGATTTCCCAATCATGATCTCCATCTTAGCTAACATAATTTCCCATTACTGCTAATATCGCTATAGACAATACGCTATCAAATCAAAAAGGACCGAGTCTTGTATGGACTCAGGCGGCGAAGAGGGGATGATCAGTTGGCAGGATGTAGTGTCGGGCAAGGCGCAGTGGGTTTTCTGAAGGCTGTCGCGCGTGCCGCATGCCAACACCGCGGATGACCTCGCCGGACCCTATTAATACAAGATACATCGTCAATCTCACGTAGTCAGTAATCACAACGATGAAGTTCGTCTACAGATGTTTGTGTTTCGCCTCCGTGCTAAAGATAGTGATCTCAGCACCGGCAAATGGATTCCTGTTCCCTGATGAAAGGAGACAACAGAGGAAGTTGGAACCAGTCATCACCCCACCAGTTCTACCAGTATTGGAACATTTGGAGCGTGATCCGAGCACTTTATTGCCGAGTGAACGAAGACCTAATCAAGTGAAACCTAAGTTTGGTTTAGGGGGAGGTTTTAATGTGGCCCCTTCAGGAAACGGTGGACTAACAGCCAGTATCAGTAGCAGTGCTAATGGAGGTGGAAACAGTCATTCGGCTTCTCAGTCGTTCTCTTTTGGATTCAATGAAGGTTTTAGTGCATCTCACTCCGCCAGTCAGGCATCGTCATTCAATGGATTTGGGAGGTCAGTAACCTATTCTGAATCTAAAACTTTTAATGCATTGTGTCCTTGAAAGGCTTGTGTAAAAATATTTGCATATGTGACTTTACTTTTGTAAGTAAGTAAACTTTCAGTTTTAAGTTCAGACTGTTCCAAATATTTTGTTAATTATCAAGCAAGGGTACGTACACTTACATAATTACTTTGGAATACTCTCGTTCTGTTTGATGACCCTGTAACTAGTTTTCTGCGCGGCTACATTTACGATATACTCCCAATCCCGGTTTAATAGTGTACATTTTCAAATAAGTAGCTCTCTTAGTAGGTACCACTTAATAATAATCTATCATAAATTGCAGCAAGAATATTCCGTAGAATTTGTGCTACTACTTAATTTATTTCATTAATCGTATGATCTTGCTAGACGCACATGTTGTATGCCACGTTAGAAGAGTTTTATATGGCCTTAAACATATCCACTTCTCTAGTGACGGAAATTAGGATGGTGTTTATGTATCCATCGATGCTAGCGTCAATAAATGAATGATAAAAGCTTGTAATGCTACAATCTCTATTTATAAGTTGGTGTTTTCCCAAAGTGACATAACTAGGCATACATTGGATCGTACCACATATTTTAGTGCAAACTCATACACACTTGAATACGCTGTCTTGCATCATTCCCAACATTTTATGGACCAGTCGGCAATATGAACATTGTAAAATACATTTACTATGGATATAATGTTGCGAAAACCACAGATAGTAGAGGACAAACGACGATCGTGTTTTCGTAACAAATATAGAAAATCTATAAATATAGAATACGATTGAAGTGTTTGTTTATCATTCAAATTAACAGTTCATCGCTAAATGCATAATATGTTTTGGCTAATCTCTGGAAGCGCTGGATATTAATTAAGGGAAGTTTTACTGGCAGGTAGCTGATGTTATACAGATTAACTTAGGTAGCTTACCATCACGATAGTAGTATCTTGATGGTAAGTTACATAAGTTATTCCGATCGATACGTTATTGCTTAAGGTATCGGCTCTTGGGTAGCTAAGAGCCGATCCTTTAGGCAATATCGTGATGATAAGTAAGCATTAATCATAGGTATGTCATAATTATGGCAACAAAATTGGTCGACATCCATGCATTATTACAAAACTAAATAAGCGGTATGGGTTAGAGTTGAAGTACAATGTGTGGTGTTTGAAGTAAGCTGTAGGTGAAGCCGGGGGGCTCAGTTAGTTAGAAATAATTGTGATAATCAAAATAATTGGTCAGCATACTAAACCATAGTTTAGTGAGAAAAAAATGTCATGCTCGAGCGGGATCCGAATGAGTCAGGTACGTGAGGACATTGAAAAGACATTTTGTACGGGGTCGAGAGGTCAAACTGTCACAGTAGCTCCTAGTAGACAACCACAACTGTACCCGAGCTGCAATATTCAGTCTATTGATTAGAGGTTTACGATTCATTATGAACTTACCCAGTATTGTACTCCAAGGTAGCGAGGCTCCTCTGCCTCTTTCTGAACAACAGTTTACATAGAAATTAGTTCATGATGAAAGTATTCATTTCTTGACTTAGTTTCCCAAGGAAGCGCTCGTGGCCCCGCAGTCTCAGTTTTCTGTAAGCGATCACTGCAGTAAGCAATTTTCACTGTGGCCGGTCCTTGGATGGGTGACTTTGTGACATTTATTTGAGCGTTTCCGTGCTTCGGAAGGCACGTAAAGCCGATGGTCCCGGTTGCCAGTGAAACGGCAGTCGTTAGACCTTTATAGGCGGCTTGAAAAATTTCAACAGTCCCTTTCAACACGGTAATACAGCTTACCACCTATGGGACAAATTCTAAAAACGGTGAAATGTGGGCATGGTATATGCCGGGGATACAGGCCATTCGTATGTATGTATGACTTACTTTAGTCTAATACGAATGGGGAAGAATGTAACATCTATCTATAAAGATTGTACTGAAATCATTTTTTTTATTTTACTGGAAATATTTCTACGTGGGGCGATAGTCTGTCCGGCATTTTATTACCTATCTAGTTAAAAGTTCATCAAGTTCTAAATAGGAACCGGTTATTCCGTTGTACCGGAATCGCTATAGTATCCGCAATACGAACTGGCACTTTGGGCCATAAATGTCACTTACGATAGGGGTTGAACCATATCGATAAAATATTTAAGAATTTGTCGATACGTCGTAATCTGATATTAAGTGGGTAATTTGCTTTTAGTTGTAAATATGATATTAATAGCAAATAAGATTTTCTTAAATAATAAACTAAATTTTAGCAATAAAAAAGTAAAAATTAGTAAATTTGAAATTTTTTTAGTTAGTAATTCACCTACTCAACCTACTTATTTTAATATATTTATTTAATTTAATACATTTGTCTTAATAAATCAATGCTGATATAAAAATAAATAAATCATATTAAAATTTTTCATTTCATTACTTTTGTCGATACTATTATGGAATACGTAAAAGATTACCGCACAGCACTATGGGTGCGAGTCCCGCTCCATAAGACTGTGTAGGTGCGAAAGAGAAAGCACGAATCCGATGATTTATGGCCCAACGTGCCAGTTCGTATTGCGGATACTATAGCTCCAAAGCTAAAAGTTAATACCGCTACCTAAAATACCTATCAACCATAAGCCGTAAATAGTACCCCAAATAAACTAATTTGTCTGTAACAAGTTTCTAAAATTTAAAGCTGTTTTAAATCTCTGATAAAGAGATCCCATTAGCAATGTTATGTCAAAGAGACTCTTTACCATAATAGGTTTTTTTATAGGTAGGTATAGGTATATGTCATTATTAACCTCTAACTTAATCTTAGGTAGGTATAACGTAGCGAAAATTCTAAATCTGTGGGTATAACGTTAAACCCTTTCTTTATGTCTATAAATCCCTCATGGATGCTATGCCGGACTTTTGCCTAACTCTTGCTACTAGTACTTCTGCAAAGAGTACCTAGACCTCGCAAGCAACCGAGAAAAACAAACAATCTGTGAGCAATCATATATCCTTTACGTTTCAGCTAATAAAATTTTTACTGAAAAAATAGAACCGACTTCAATCAAAACCTGAAGAGTAAAATTTACTTTAATTTATCAGATTTTATTAAATATCATATTTGAAGTCGCCAAGTAAACCTATAGGTTTAGTTAGGTATTACCGACTTCAGTATTATATTGAATTATACCTGATAAATCAAAATACGTATTGCTTTGTGCTAAGTAAATTTTACGGTATACCGTCACAATACCAGAAATTATAATGCCTTAACTCAAAATATCGTAGCCCAAAATACCCGAAATCGAAATATCAATATTCAAAAGGCAAATATTTATAATATAAATAATTTAAAATGCCTTACGGTCAAATAACCGAAACCCAAAAATTTAATTTATCAAATACCTTATTCTAAAATGTTCAAACACAAAATACCTTTTTTTTAACATGGTTTAAATCCTACATGGATGCTATATATCTGTGAATGGTTAACACCCCGACTCAGAGTATCCCGAGTTTTTTTTTTTCGTTAGCCCACTGTAGTACTTTTGTAACTCTGAATCAAAGTGTTTTAACATGAGGTAAATCCTATATGGATACTATGCCTGACTCCTACTGACTAAAAACCACACGTATCCTACATAACAGCCTACAGTTGGGAGCCCCGGGTAAGCCCTCAGAAGGATACCCAAGGACCAACAGACCTACGGCTACAACTGCGGCTTCACTTAGGTAGGGGGGGGGTGTAAATAAGTTAAAGCCAAATAACAAAACGTGTGAGTGACAGTGACACATTGTACCTATTCTATTTTCGGTATTTTAAATTAAGGATATTTGAAAATTTGTATTTTGAATTCTGATATTATAATTATTTGTATTTAAAATTTAGACATTTTAAGGTAAGGTGTACTGAAATAAGGTATTTTGAATGTTAAGGTATTTCGAATTCGGGTATTTTGGTCTAATGCATTTTAAGTAAAGGCATTTTGATTTCTGGTAAGTATTTTAATATATAATCAAATTTTACTTCTCAGGTTTTGTTTGAAGTCGGTTCTATTTTTGTTAATTTTTTTTTTCATTATTTTAAGTGACGGGTGGACCGAAAAATATATCTTTGTAGGTGTAAAGTCCTCATTAATACAAATCAAGCAAGCCCAAACACAATGTAACTGCTGTAAATCGTTAAGGAATTCCCTCGTCTGTCTTTCAATTCCATGATTAGATAGACTCCAGACCTTCATTAAATTGTAGAACATTAAAGCACGTAATTAAAAAGTTTACAAACACACTAGTTGCCGCTACAATTTTCGGTGGTTGCCCTCGATTTCTCCTGGATCCCATCATCAGATCCTGACCTGGTGAAAATGGGACCACCTCAGAAGTAAACCCACCCTATTAAACAAAAGAAAAAAAATTTAAATCCGTCTATAATTGACGGAAATATTGGTGAAACATACAGACGAATTGAGAACCTCCTCCTATTTTTGAAGTCGGTTAAAAAATCATAAAAATCTGTTCAAAAATAAAGCGACAACAATCTTTACCCCTTTTCTCCCCCATTTTCTTAGGAGCTCTCGATAATAGTTGTAATTTAAATCTAAGAAGCAACATCGTCCATAGTTGTTTATCGTCATTTGTTTCTTTTTCATTTGTTTTTGATCGAGGGGGACGAAAGGGGGACGAATGGCACTTAATCGAAGAACATATTCCCATTCGTCCCCTCTTGAATTAGGAGGGGGACGATCGGGAACTGATTAAATATTATTTTAGTGAATTCCCGTTCGTCCCCCTCGGGGGGACGAAGTCGAGGGGACGAACGGGAATACTCCGTCCATACTATCGAATATGAGACAAAAACCACCACTACCTGCTTTATCAGTCGGCTTAAGGTCAACAAGACATTTCAATAAGGCTATTGACCCGGCTTAATGGCATCCGGATTCCGCAAATACTCATTCGAAAAAAAACTGTTATCTTTAGTTATGCTTTTATAATCACGTAGGTATCGATATTTTTAAAACTTTGCTACTTTAAAGTTTTTTAAAAAAACATAAAATTCTACAAGCGATTATATCTATACATAGATGGAATTTTCGTATGTTTATCTGTGTGTAGGTAGGCATAACAAGAGGCGGAATCTACACTATAGTATAGGCTACATTATTGTCAGTACTTTGCCTATGGATATCGCAGGTGTAGAATCCTGCGATATCCATAGTGGGTATAAAATAAATAAATAATAAATAAATAAATAAATATTCACGGACATTACACACAACGCTATCTGACCCCAAAGTAAGCTCGGAATAACTTGCTTGTGTTATGGGTATCAGACCACGGATATTAATACTTATATACTTTTTTTTAAATACATACATATTATACATAGAAATACCCAGACTCTTGAGACAATCATTTATGGGTCACACAAAGATTTGTCTCCGGTGGGAATCGAACCCACGACCTCCAGCGCCGCAGGCGGTATCACTACTGACTGCGCCACAGAGGCAGTCAAAATGTAGAGAGCGAAAGCCCCCACCACGCATCGTCGATTTATAAAAACTTAGGGCGTGTTCAAATGACCCGCGCCGAGCACGCACACGCTTTGAGCCCGCGTTAGACCCGCGCAAACTCAGCGTAGTGCATCGCGCACGCCAAGCACCCGCTTGTACTACTAGTGACTGGACTTCGGCTGTACAATTTCAAAACCTAGTAAGGGACACCACCTTGAAAAAACGGGTCTTTGCATTTTGCGATTTACTAGGCTATGGAGCATCGATTCATACTGCCAAAAAGTCTAAAATGACCTTAGTAATAGGATTTTTAAAATTGAAAAACCTAGCAAGTACTCAAACGTTATTCGGTCAACCTCAAAATACCATTTCAATAACCTAGCAAGTGACACTGACAACTTGTAAACCTAGCAAGGGATGTCCCTTGCTAGGTTTTAAAAATTGTCGTGCGACTTGCTAGGTTTTTGAAGTTGTCGAAGGCGATTGAATTTCGCGCGCTAACGTCAGTAAGTGAGAAACCGTCAACGCCTCCGCATCCTTCATTGGCTTTTTTGTTAAAAATCCAATGAAAGTCCAGAGGGGCGCCGCAAGGCGCTCCACGCAGCGTCAGTCTGTATGTAAAATCTATTTCCAAAAAAATGTATTCAAAATTTTATTGAGGTACGTAATAAACATGCCATTAATCAATCAATCAAATCAGCCTGTAGCAGTCCACTGCTGGATACAGGTCTCTCCCAATTAACACACGAACCTGGACATTTTGCATCCAGTCCCAGCTTGCGACCCCTTCCATATCGTCGCCATCGGTCCATCTGGCTTGAAGTGTCTTAGTTGAGAGAGGTAGTAATATACGACATAGTGACAGACAGCTTCCCTGGCTCAGCGGTCCCAGCTACTCAGCGGTTCTATCCATCAGGAAATCTTAGAGACTTGGAAAGTGCGACTTTACCTCGTGCAACTAAGGTGGGAAAATAGGGCCACAATCGGGGCATTCAGATCGATCAAAAACCAGTTGCTGGAGAGGAGCCATGGTAATCTCTTCTACCGGTCGCACCGATAATTACCGGACACGGGTGCTTCGGTAAGTATCTGTGGCAAATACGCCGGGAAGCCACGGGCAAGTGTCAGCACTGCGAAGGACTCAGCGAGGACACAGCAATCCATACATTGATGGAGTTCACAGCGTGGGAGCCAGGTACTAGGATTTGGCGCCCACGGTGACAGGTGTGGACGTGGACATTA
The DNA here is from genome assembly GCA_933228765.1 of Miltochrista miniata. Classification (NCBI taxonomy): domain Eukaryota; kingdom Metazoa; phylum Arthropoda; class Insecta; order Lepidoptera; family Erebidae; genus Miltochrista; species Miltochrista miniata. The sequence goes on from OW121753.1 coordinate 9,589,418, forward strand.
TCTCGCTGGAGACTGACTGCGAGCCATGATCTCCAGTGGGAGTAAGTGGGATGCTGCCGCGATTTTCTGCGAGCAGTGTTTCGCTGCGAGGGGAGATAAATATCCAACCCGAGATCCACAGTTTGTGGCGAGGGTGCCATACACTTCAATATTGTCGGCTTCCATGACTGGGGGCCTAAAGATGGGGTGGGGCTGCTCACCTCTCCACTCTGCGTGGCGTGAAAACTTTTCGCACGACACACGACCCAGGAAGCGAGAGTAACAGCCGAAAAACCCCAAAGTCGCGGAAAAGTACCCAAACCAAATGAAGTAATCCTGGGACATCTTTCTGAGGGCTTACCCGGAGCTCCCGACCGTAGGTAGTGGTTTCAGTGAGGTTTCAGTCTGTAAGAGTTCGGCACACCATCCATGAGGGTATATCTAGACAAAATCTTGAAACAGGGTAAAAAAGATGGTATTCTGTTCAAACTTGTTTCGCTCATGCCTTCAAACCAAAGTCAATTTTGGATTTATCGTCCAGTTTGTGACGCATCCGAAGATTTAGTTTCAGGGGGGCAAATTATTACAGATTAATACGTTTTTAGTTGATGTTTTCACGTTTCATGGAGCCTAGGTATATCATTTAATATTTAATATTTTTTTCTACATTTCAATAAAATATAAATCAATATTTCATGTAAAAGTAACTGACTTTCTTATAAAATTGTACTAACAGCTTTATTAACTGGTAATCGTGGCAATAGGCGAACTTATTCAACAATATTAAAATCCTAGTAACGGCACTTACTATGTTATAAAATTGATAAACAGGTTTGCTCGAAATTAAAAAAGCTATTTAATCATTAATAAGTGCTATAAAACGTGATCTATTATTTACGCGCAAAAATAGTTAAACTCTGTGCAAAGCCAAGGATATACCGCATCTTTTGATATAACTCTCATCGCTGTAGCTCTTCTAGTCTCAGAGCGGCAAGGTCTCAAGTTGACCAACTCGTTTTTTGGCTCTCCTGTAAAATTTGTCTCGAGTCCCTTACTAGGTTTTGAAATTGTACAGCCGACTTCGTTCCCTCGAACATAGACTTATAACACATAGACTGAGAGTCGCTCAATTATACGTACGCGCCCGCGAAGCCGAACCAATAATAATGTAGGTGTAAACTACTCGTCTTTATACTCGGTGACACTCACACAAGCTTACGTTGCCAATGCCGTAATGTTGCCAGGAAATAAAATTTACCCTATAAATGGGAAAAAAATAAAATTGTTTGTATACATTTAATTTAACATTTAACTCTATTTATCTATATGCTATACTCTTCGCGGGGTAGGCAGAATGGTCTCCCATATTTTATTAATATGTAGTTTAAAAAAAAGCTAAATTAAACACTAACCCCCATATTCATAATCGTTTATTAAACCTATTTTAGTTAAAACACACTTTAAGTCTATTGCTGTCTCTAACCATACTCTGTCATTGGTTAGAGATAGCAATATACTTAAAGTGTGTTTTAACTAAAATGGGTTTAATAAACGATTATGAATAAGGGGGTAAGTGTAAAACGACTTACCTACTAACCAGTATAATAAACAGTTTAAGTTTTTACTAGTAGGCATACCTATATATACTTCTAGAGTTCCGTAGACAAAAGGTAAATAAGGAACCCTATTTATGAGGTTCAGCCGTCCGTCTCGCTGTCTGTCTGTCTATTTCGAGGTTCCATCTCAGAAACCGTAATAGCCATAGAGCTGAAATTTTCCGAGATGATGTATTTCTGCTGCCACTATACCAACAAATTCTAAAATCAGTAATAATTTGTATTTCAAACTGTTGTAGTAAGTAATATATTATTACTACCGGCCTCCCTGACCGAGGGCCTGAGAAGGACGAGTTGGCTACTCGACGTTTTTCCAGAAGCATTCATGGTGGTGGAATAGTAACTAACTCTACCCCCTTCCCCAAGTGGCGGGATAGCACCCGAACCCTCTAAGCGAGGCCAAGGTGGTTGCCTTAGTCTGCCGGGAGCCCTGGGACATCCTTCCGAAGGCTTACCTTACTTATTAAATTAATAAACTTGTTTTAATTACAATATTTTACTAAATTATGTGGTACCCACCCACAAAATTTTGCAAATAAAATTATTTAAGTAGATATGAAGCGCTTGTGGCCCCGCGTACTCAGTGATCTATAAACGATCTGATCTGTAAACGATCACTGCAGTAAGCAACTTTCACTATGGCCAGTCCTTGGATGGGTGACCATCCATGTGACCACTTTGTGACATTTATTTGAGCGTTTCTGTGCTTCAGAAGGCCGTTAAGCTGTTGTTTCCGGTTTCCAGTAAAATGGCAGTCATGAAGCAAAGTTGAAGGCCTTTTGAGGCGGCTTGAAAAATTTCAACTGCAGGCAGTCACAACCTGCGTCATCTCAACATGGCATTACGGCTCAGCCCCTATTACGTGGAACAAATTCTAAAAAGGTGAAATGTGGGCGTATACAATGCCTCTGCCTACCCCTTCGGGTGTAAAGGCGTAAGCATATGTATGTATGTGATAAGAGTATTTTTATAACAAAAACAGTTCCTAAAACCGATATTGAAGCAAATAAGAGAAAATGTGGGAAAATTTTATTCTCATTGCTTGCAACATCGTCTATGAAAATGACGTCACTAAAATGTACGATTTTTGTTTCTTTAAATGAGGTGTTTTTAACAAAAATGTAACATATTTTGCAGTACTAACCTATGCAATGTGATCTTTAGGCGTTTGGAACAATTTTCAGATGAATTGTGGCATCCTTTCACTGCAGAATACGTCATTTTTAGACGAAAATTACGCAAGCTCTTTGCACTGACACTAGATGCCCGGTACTAAAGCGCCGATTGATGTAGGCAGCTGGTATCAGCTGCCTTGAAATGGCTTCACGTCGCTCGCGCGTATTGGGTTTCTTTGCGTTATAATTCTATGCCCTCGAACCAGTTCGTCGCTTCCCGGAATTCACCGACTGAGAACGTGTATAATCAAATGGATTCGACTAAGTTGAAAAAAGTTCTAATTGCATACTACGTAATTATATAAAAAATTGAAGAAATCAAAAGACAGTGAAAAGATAAAATCTAGAAGAAAACATTGGGTTCATCCTTTATTAACCCACAGAGAGAAGCATGGTGAATTTCATGTCCTTTTTGCAGAATTACGCGATTATGATGATGAATTTCATAAATACCTTCGAATGACAAAAAAACACATTCGATAAATTACTAAGGTTTAAGATGTTTATTCTCATTAAAGAATTACAAAATTCACTTGTCATGAGAACATATTTCACTTAAATAATACAAAACTTATTACATTGACTGCACATTACTAGCACAAAATTACATAATACATGCATTTTACGACAATTTGGATTACTGAGGAACAATTACCCACACAACATTTGAATGTTGATGTTGGTTGATGTCACAAAGATAGCAGTACTTGACGGTATCGACATTCGGCCCGTGCGCAGACGTCATCGTATTCCACGGATATAAAACCAAGTGCGGAACTAGAAACGGCATTGATTTTCGTTTCGTCGTAAATTACTAGCAGTTTTAAATCATAAACTGCAGCAACAACACACAGTAACAGGGCCCCGTATAGAACCCGCGAATCATCAAACATATTCTTAAGTTTTTTTCCATAACTCTTCCGAAACTTGACGTCTCTTTGACATGCATGTACAATCCCGCATCGATTTCCAAAACCAGTTTTGCCCTTGTTTTTGCATCTTCTTCTAGTTTTCTTTCGATTAACGAGTTCGTACGGTTTGATGTAATATCATGAATCTAGCACCAACAAGTTCTCTGCCGCAACACTCCATATGTCGTAATTTTCCCGTCCTATTAGTTTGGGAACAATTTGTATGTGCCTGAAAAACGTTTTGTGCTTCTGTTTCACGACTGACGACCTCATTTCTTTTCAGTGTTCACAACTATATAGTTTGTACAAAAATGTTTGTAATTAAAAGTACAACACTTAACCGAAGCGCGGGCGGAAGGCGTGTGCAGCGCTTGGGCGAGGCGTGCGCGTAGTGGGCGCGAGGCGGGCGCGTGGCGGGTGCCGGGCGGTGTGCGGATGGACTTTAATTAATAAAATTTGCGATCTACTGATGTGATAATAGGGCTTAAATTATATTTAAAAAAACAAACAAAGCGTGTTAGACGCGTGCTGATGAGCGTAGCGTGCGCTTAACGTGTGCGTGTCGTCTGAACACGCCCAAAAATCTTCATTGTAATAGCCAACGACTGCTTTTTTTATATAGGTAATATGTTGAGATCATAGAGCAACGTGACCAGTACAAGGGAAGCAGACATTGTATGTTTGCTCTATACATATCTGTCTGTCGGTATGTTGCGGGGGTCAATCGTATCCATATACACGAGCACCACTACAAAAGCAAACGACTGTCACTATCGAACTTAGACAAAAGAATTATTAAAACAATACACTCATAATTTCCGAGATGCATAAATTATATGTACCTTACTTCTTACTAATCTTACTAATATTATAAATGCGAAATTTGTGGGTGTATATGTGTGGATGTGCGTTACTCTTTTAAGCCCAAACGGCTGAACGGATCTGGCTGAAAATTGGTACAGGGATACATATTATAGTCTGGAATAACACATAGGCTACTCTTTATCCCGGGAATAAGTTCCTACGGGCAGCGGGAACGGGAACAAATTTTACGCTGCGGGCATCAGCTATCTATTATATAAAAATAAGTCGGGTTTTCCTTCCTGACGCTATAACTCCAGAACGCACGAACCGATTTCCACGGTTTTGCATTCGTTGGAAAGGTCTCGGGCTCCGTGAGGTTTATAGCAAAGAAAATTCAGCAAAATTTCACATACTGCGCCATCGCGGGCGAAGCTGCGGGCATCAGCTAGTTTCTTATAAATGTGTGTGTACAAGCGTACCTACTCCTTTAGCACCAGCACCCATTAACAGAGGGGAAAGTCGCAGTATGGCGCCTCCCCTGCCGATAAAGGTAATAGATCGTGTTGCTCTATAGTTAGGAGAGCAGATTAGCAGCTGTGTTTAATTTAAAATAATCGTTCATAATTTTGCATATTTATAAAAATCAAGGATTTAAATTAAAGAATTGCGTAGTAAATCATAAGAACCATAGTGCTCGATCAACTCTATTTTTTAATATTGTTAGCCTTGAAATTTATTCGCAATATCTTGCGAAATAATTGGCTGAATGATATTTTGGTCTAGGTTCACAAATACTCAAATTGATCATTGGTCAGCATTTAGTTTTTCCCGTGTATAACGGCTTTTTACGTTTTGAGGTTTTGGTTTCTAATTAAAGTTCCGTTATTATGGATTTGACTGGTATCACGAAACGTCGTCATTGCAAATAATGTTTGTTCAACAAAAACTTGCAAACTAAACTAACAAAGGACAGTTTCAATTGTGAGTAAAGACGTTCATCTAACTTCATCCAGAGCTCACCATTGAACTAATATTACTAAGTATAAACCCGGTTCATTAAAGAAAGGAATCTTAAATGGCGGTGCTTATCGTGTTCTCACGCTCACACACTAGTGCCGTCTATACTCACTCTCGCACGTACCGTAAACGAAAAAAAAACTTGATTTGCTTTCACGTTAAGTTAATAAAAATTTTCGTTCTTTATATTAACCAACATCATGATCGTCCATGACATAATGTGATATACGTTGTCAGGTACTTTTTGTCGGGATGAAAGCACTCTATGTCCGTTTCCGTACAAATTGACATAGTGTCCTTTCATCACGAAAAATGTAGGTAGGTACTGTTTCCGATGAAAACGATAATAGATGCCAATTTTTGACTTTCACTCTGGCGAAGCCGCGCTGGCAGAAGTTACTCAGAAATAAATACGACCCGGTCTTGTTTTTATCATTTTTAATTTGAAGAAAAAAACTGACTTGAAATTTTATATGCTAACTGTACTATCCGTCAACGCAAGTACAAGCCGCCATTTAAGATTCCTTTCTTTAATGCATCGGCTTTATACGTATTAAGCGCCTTTGAGAGTAGGTACTAGGTACGCCGAATCGATACACATTAGGCTGCACGCACACTGGTATTCCTGATGGTAAACTTATACTTGCTAGTTTCTTCGATTTATGATAATGCAACAGTGTGTTTAACATAATATATTCGGTTGCGTGTACGCACTTGACCTTCACAAAAATTATGTGAGTTAAAATAATCCGTAGTTTCGAAATTCTTGCCCTTGAAATTAAACAATATTATGTCAGAGAGTTAAGTCCCTCCATTTATAGGAAATTCTTTTATCGATATGGCATAAAACATAACACAAAATTATTTTTATGGCATAGACTAGTGAAAAATTATTGAGACACCAGGCCCATTACTATAGTGTTCAAGGATTAGATTTGTATACATATAAATAGATAAAAGCTTAGAAGACAACAGTATTGTAAGTAATATTGATAGTTGATGTTAAAGTCAAGTACAAACCAAAATATAATCACAAAAAGAATGCAAACACAATGAAAATTTATTTTATTATTTGACATTCATTACGTCGTATTGTTAGACCACACAGATGGCGCATTTATGTATGTAAGCTTGCCAGACAATTTAAAAATAATGCAATGACGTCAGAAAGTATGATGAAATTTATACGAGAAAAGTGCAATGTAAATGTAATACAAGCCAGGATTAGTGCTCAGTAGAAAGTAGGTATAGGAACTACTGATGAGACATCTCTTGCCAACAAAATTTGCTTGTCAATAAAATCATCTGTTTTGTCACATTGTTTCGTCTCTTGCGACCTCTATTATGATCTTTAGTCTACCAAACCTCTTCTGTCTTACCTTAACCCACAGCACCTGTCAGAAACACATTTTTTTTATATTTTAAAGCTTCGTTATGTGTAGCAGTAAGAACAAAAGAAGACATCCAAGAAACAGAAAAGCATAGTAATTAGTCATTGAGTGAGCTGACACTAAGGTGAAATGCATTTTAAATTGTATTGCATTGTGTTGTAAAAATGTATTTTAAAGTTTGTCAAAACTATGGCGTAGGAAATTGTGGATGTTTGCGATAAACTAAGTACGCTTATATAGTTAAGGAGTCGTGGGTCATGTTAATTTGCAGTGGTTCTCCTGTTCCAAAATAGATTAGCTAAATTACTTACTTAAAGGACTTTTGCAAGATTATTATCATGTCGTTCTGCAAACCTCCCAGAAGAAGGCTGCAGGTTGGATTTGAACATAGTCATGACGACACAATAATTATTGCGATTGGCATTTGCAAACTCACTTGCAAAATTATGATTTTACCTCCTAAAAGTTTTATACGTTAATCCAGTTGTTTATTTTCTATTTTTATTGAAAGTATTCTCATAATAATTATCCTAAATTTATATAATTATTGATAGGTACTTAAAAATGTATCTATATTTTTAGCGCACAGCATAAAACTCATCACAGCAAAACAATAACGAACCTCTTTGTATTTTCCAGTGGTTTCACCGGCAGTCAAGCCAGTAGCCAAGCAGCTTCGTTCGCTGGCGCAGGACAGGCTGTCTCAGGAGCTGCTTCGTCTGCAGGGTCCTTCGGCAACCACTTCGGAAACAACTTTGGTGGTAACTTTGGCAGTCAGAGTCAAAGCGCTTCGTCGGCATTTGGATTCAACTCGCTGAACAATTATCAACAACCAGAAGTAAGTACCTATAAAGTTAGAATCTTTTTGATTTAGCTCTTCATTTGCATGGAACTAATGAAAAAGCTCAAAAACATAATAGGAAAGAATAAGAATAGGTTACGGTGAAAGAAATGTGTAAATGACTAGTTGGGCAAATCTTTGACAACTTAATGTGCAAGACCGAGAGTTTTGGTGATACTATGAAGATCGGCGATGACTTTGTTGAACGTAATATATTATTTAGCTAACGCTAAACAAAAAACTATCTACCTTACGTTACATTTCAAGAATTAGCTAATAGCCACAATTAATATAAGAATAACTTCTTTTTCTGTATCTATTTAGTTGTAACTGTTGCATTGCTTATTGTTTTCAGTTTTTCGGCGATGGAGTACTAGATGCCAGACACAGAGGAGTTCCGAACTTTCCCTCCTTTCCCAGCTTTAACGGAAGAAGCAATGGAGTAGGCGCAGCCACCTTTAGGACTGGGAAGTTTGCCACACCACGAAATGGAGACGACTTTTTAGCTGTATTGGTTTCAAACTAAATAGTAGTTAAATGCTCTAAAATGTGGCTACAAAGTTGTGAGGAGGTTTAGCTTTAAGGCGTTTTGGAGAGAACTATTGACAGTTGGGTCAAAATGCTCGATTAATAATTCTAAGTCATTTGGTTAAAGCAGGCAATGGTAGGTACGTAAAAATTGAAAATGTATATTTTGATCAACCATCCATTTTACCCAAGGTTCAGTCAAGTCAAACATTGTTCAGTTTTACTGGAAGAGGAGAAGTTTTTCGACAAGCAGACAGACTTAAGACAGTCTTGTTCACTTTTAGCCTCAAAACCATTTCTTTGTAAATAATACGTTTTGAGTAGGTTTATAAATAATTTTATTGCTATTCTTAAATAACTTTATAAGGCTATTTAAGTAAATTTACATAATATTTGAACATTTGAAAACAGAAATAATATTATAAATAAAGGAAAAAGAAACGTAAATAAGTACTACGTACGATTTTCTGATATTAGTTACCTACATTATACCAGTTATATTTCGATTTAATAAATACATACTGTTACCTTAACTCAACAGTAGGTATAGGCCAAGGTACAAAAAGAGGAAATAAGCAAAGCAGTTTTGTCAATTTTTCAATTATTCACTTAATTTTGAAAATTGTCAATTCTCAATGGTGCATAATTTTCTATCAGAGTTTATTTATTTTCTTCCAAGCCTGAAAAAATTTGAAATAGCAAGTAGTATCCCAAAAATTCATAATTTAAATCGTATTAACAAAAGTTTAAAGAACCTATTTTCCTGTGGAAATAGATAATGATGTTATGCTTCACAATTTAAAATCATTCAAACAGTAGCCGTTTTGTGTGTATTCTGTTACACTTGTGTCATCATTGCAATATTATTTTCTGAATGTCACTAAGTTACTGTATGACAATTCAATCGTGTGAAATATTATGAATGTAGAAATGCTTTCCAGATTTAATACATTCATATATAGTTTTTCTATAATATACATGCACAAAAACATGTGACTCCATTTTGTAAATAGAATATGCTTTCCAAAATCAAAACTACTTCGTGGTAGCTAAATGATCTAATGTTCCACGGAATATTATGTAAAGCGTACTGTTGCAGTAGGCGCACACTGGGCGACATGTCACGGCGACAAGCTTCGGGCGCCAAATAACATACATTTTGTTCTAAGTTCCGCACACTGGGTGACATGTCGCGCTAGTCGGAGTCGCGGCGACACGTTGACAGTCGCCGAGCGACTGCATTTTGCACTACGTCGTCTGTCGCCGCGACTTGTGGTCGACGCCGCCAGCGACAGTCGCGGTGACGCGAAACGTCGCGGCGTGGCCCGATGCATGCGCTCACCGGGCGAAGAATATTACAAGAGTGAAGGAAAGACTTCCAAGTAATTGATATAGAATCATTGACAATATTCTACCGATAGAATATAATATTATTTTCGAAGATACAGTATAAAAATGACTTTAATGTGTAGGATTAATACAATCTAAAGCTAAATGCTTGTTTTGTTCCCTCCGTGACCAACTGTTCAGTGATTTTCATAGTAGTTTTTTACAATGCGACTTACATTTAGAGTCACACATCCAACGGGATCATTTGACTGTTGTTAACCTTTACAGTAAGCGCATACTGGGCGACAGTCGCGGCGACTAGTCGCCCGATGCTGGCGCACACTGGGCGACAAGTCGCCGTGACTGTCGCCCATTGTGTGCTTACTGTTAAAGTTAAAGCTTCCTTAGACTATTGTTATAGGGGTGATGTCAAATAAAATAAAATATGAAACTTTTTCGTCTTGAGGATAATTTAAGCCTGATAGTAATTTAATTCACAATTTTCACTCTAGTCTTTTTAATTGTCAGCCATTTTATAAAAGGTTTATTACCTGTACATTAAGAGATAATATTGTGTAGCAACAAATTGTGTAACTACAAAGTAATTATGTTTTATAATAGTCATGAATAAGACTTATTTATTAATTTATTTTGTAAAAGAATGTTTTGAATATGCTAATACAAATTTTGCACCGGAAAGTGATTTACTTACTTATCTTCTGCAGCTATTTTGCTATAAAGATCAGTATTTTTTTATTCCTAGTTACATAGACGTTTGCAACACTAGAGGCGCTACACACGCGCTGCCGACCCGCGCAGGTTGTGACGACCCACAGTTGAAATTTTTCAAGCCGCCCGTAAGGCCTTCAACTTGGCTTAACGACTGTCAACTGTTATGTTTACTGACAACCGGGACCAACGGCTTATCCTGCCTTCCGAAGCACGGAAACGCTTGTAAATAAATGTCACAAAGTGGTCCACGTGGTGGTCACCCATCCATATTCGGCCATAGTAAATGTTGCTTACTGCTGTGATCGTTTACAGAACACTGAGTCCGCGGGGCCACGAGCGCTTCATAAACGTATCAATTAAAGTACTTTTGATGTAATTAAATGGAAGGATTGTTATTATTATTTATCCCCAAAGGGGTAGGCAGAGGCATAGTATAGGTACGCCCACATTTCACCTTATACTTTTAGTCCCACGTGCTGAGCCTATTGATGTGTTGAAATGGACAGGTGCAGGCCGATAAGGACTTCAACTCGGCTTAATGATTGTCATTTTACTGACAACTAGGTTTTAGTTCGAGTTTACCTTCTTCACGCCATCGATCGTTTTGCGAAAGTGTTCCCTTAGCCGCTTCTAACGACACCCTCGGGATGATTGGGGTGGCGGCATTTTGTACTCATTCCCGTCGCCACGCGGGGGTATTCGTAGTTGAGGCCGCTGTGGTAGCCAAGGTCTGTTGGGAATCCTGGAGTCATCCTTCCGAGGGCTTACCCAACCGTCCCAACCGTAAGCAGTAGGTAGGGAACGCGTGGTTTTAGTCGGTAAGCATAAGCATCCATGTAGGATTTTCCTCACGTAATAAGAAACACGGGGGAATTCATCACTAAAAAATATTTTAATATATTTTCTTGGACATATTTAACTGTCTTGGTTGGAGTTATCAGAGGTCACTGATATTTATCGTGATATTCATAAGTTACAGCAGTGGTATGGGGGGAGGGTAATGTCACAAAAAATATATGCTAGAGATTCATAAATGAACCAAATGAGTAACTTAATAATAAAATACATATAAATTGACGGCTACGGACTTGAGATAAGAAATATACCGGTCGAGGGGCGCTACGGGTTTATTGACCTGGTGATGGATTAGTAACTAAGCGTTGCAAATGGACAAGATCAGTGGCGAGTGAGACGACAACTATTTAGATTTAGATATCCACGTTCTGGGGTCGACGAATTAGAAGGTGCGTAATAGTATTAACTAGTTCTCCCGATGAGAGCCCTGACTCTACCTTACCCTTGGCCGGGTCGACGTTGTAACGATTTTTTCATATCCTTTGGCCCGCCTATAGGGTGAGTAGGAACACTGCGGGATTGATTGGGTATTACGGTCCCATTTTTAGGACCGGTGACCCCACCCACACACCGTTACTCAGCTACCCCCGTAGCTGGGATGACGGCGCCCAAACGCATTTTACGCGTCAAAAAAAATAGCATTAACTAGGACGTCTGAATTAACTACTCAAGGAAAAAGCTACACATAACATTTTGAAGTTTATAATATTGTACCTACGACCAAAGTTTTAGCTTTTTTAAACAGAATAATTACGGTGCCCTTTCGGTTTTTTGGATAGGGGGGATTCTGGACGTAATTATTAGTCTGGATGATAAGGTTTCTACTTTTTTACTTTATTAGTAATTCCTCAAATACAATTATTTGCATTATGGGTGAGACGCATTCATCCTCTTGACTTGATTCGCAAAACATACGAGTTTAACTCCTGCCTCTAACCTAAAGGGTATTTGCGTACGGTTGGAAGAACATAAGTTACTGAGGTTTTTTTTTATACTTAGCTCGCCAAATTGACGTTGCCAGCCTGATGGAAAGCCGTGGCGCATCTAGCAATCCACTCTCATAGTGGTCCTCAAGTTGGTGGTGTGATGTGCCTCTTCATGCTCCTCTTGAAGAAGCCGGAATTGTATGATAATGGAAACACGTGTGCCGGCTGGTCGTTCCAGGTTTTTATGATTCGACGGAGGAACGATCTTTTCAAACGCTCAGTTCTGGAGAAGATTCTCTCTGCTGTGTATGAGTGGCATCTCTGCCCGGCACGCATTGTTCGGGATCGGAAAGGAGAGGGTGGGATCAGGTTGAAGAGCTTTTCAGAACATTTGCCGTTATACATTCATGCACCTATCCGTGCAGTAAAAATAAAACACACTCCGTCGCCTTGGCTCACTACCGAAATCAAGGAATTAATTAATAAAAAAGGTAGGGCAAAATCTAAATTCAAATACCAACCGAATGAGTACAATCGGGAGAGATATGTGAGAATACGAAATCTCTGCAATAAGGTTTGTAGGAATGCACAACGCCAGCACATTCAAATGTCCATACAAAATGGAGATCCAGTTAGAATATGGAAATTTCTAAGAACCCTGGGAGTTGGCAAGTCAAAACAAAATATAGATTCAAGGAATATTGATCTCGACGCTTTAAATAGGCACTTCTCAACTTTTTCGAGCTTTGATGATACTACCAAAACTAACACACTTAATAGTCTTTCACAGCTTCCAACTCCCGGATATCAATCATTTACATTTAATCAGTTCACGGCATGTGATGTTAAGAGGAGCATTACGTCTTTGGCGTCTAATGCAGTCGGTAATGACTGTATTAGCCGCAACATGATCATGCCTATTCTTGATGAAGTGTTACCAGTCATCTGTGATATTTTAAATCATTCTGTTTCCAGTGGCATATTTCCAACGATCTGGAAGCTAGCCCAAATCATACCCTTACCAAAAAAGTCTAGCCCTTCTTCTTTCTCCGATTACCGTCCTATCTCTATCTTGCCTTTTCTCTCTAAAGTTCTTGAACGTCTTGTTCACACACAACTTAACTCCTTTCTCAGTACAAATCTTCTTTTAAACCCTTACCAATCTGGTTTCCGATCAGGGCACAGTACAGTTACAGCCCTCATTAACATTACGGATGACATCAGGATGGGCATGGAGAATGGAAAGCTTACATTACTGACGTTACTTGATTTCAGTAATGCTTTTAGTACTGTAGATTTTCGTATAATGCTTGAAATTCTACGCTCTATTAACATATCTCCACCAGTGATTGATTGGTTTCGCAGTTACCTGTATGGTCGCCAACAACGTATATGTATTGATGATTCGGTTTCCTCCTGGAGCAATATCGGAGTTGGTGTACCGCAGGGTGGCGTTTTGTCTCCTCTATTGTTCGCAATTTTTATTAATTCCATTACAAAACAACTAGTTTCATCCTACCACCTTTATGCAGACGATTTGCAAATATACTCGCAAGCTACTTTAAATGACATTCATGAGGCTTTTACCGTGGTGAATTGTGATTTGGAACTTATCTGTGCCTGGAGTAACAGCTATGGTCTGAAAGTGAACCCTACTAAAACTCAGGTAATCCTTATAGGCAGTACCGGGATGATTCGTAAAGTGAACTGGGCACAGTTGCCACAAATAGTCTTTAACGGGATGCCGCTACCTTTGAGTGATAAGGTCAAAAACCTAGGGATTTATTTTGATAAGACGCTATCCTGGGGGCCACAATTGCAGGAAGTTAATCGCAAATTGTTTGCCTCAGCTGGCTCTTTGCGTAAACTGCGCAGCCTTCTTCCGATTTCGACGAAGATTTCGCTTGCACAATCGTTACTTCTTCCAATCTTAGACTATGCTGATGCCAGCTACCTTGATCTCACGGAGGAGCAACTAAATAAACTTGAGCGCCTTCAAAATTTCTGTATAAGGTTCATATTTGGTTTACGCAAATATGATCACGTTTCTGAATACCGCAATCAACTCAGGTGGCTCCCGATTCGCCTTCGACGTAATACTCACATCCTTTCTTTACTATATAATATATTATTTAACCCTCTCACTCCCTATTATCTCAAGGAACGGTTCGAGTTTCTAGGAAACAAGCACTCTAGGTACCTGCGATCGACGGAGAACTTAAGCCTGCTTATACCAGTGCATTCAACAAACTTTCTTGATAAGTCTTTTTAACCGACTTCCAAAAAAGGAGGAGGTTCTCAATTCGTCTGTATTTTTTTTTTTTTTTTTTTTTTTTTATGTTTGTTACCGGCAAATCGCTAGAAGGAGTTAACCGATTTTGAAAATTCTTTTTTTGTTTGAAAGCTGGTGCTTCCCATGTGGTCCCATATACAGGAAGTCAGAATCGGATGCTGGGATCCTGGAGAAATCGAAGAAATCCCTCGAATCGAGGGAATTCCTTAACGATTTACAGCAGTTATCTTGTGTTTGGGCTTGATTAATTTGTATTGGGGAGAACATTACCCCTAGACAAATATAATTTCAGTCTACCCGTCACTGAAAATCATGAAAAAATAATTTTTTTACAAAAAAAAAAACCGACTACAAACAAAAACTGAAAATTGAAAAATAAAATTAACTTAGCACAAAGTAATAGGTATTATATTTAGTTTTATATCAGATATTATTGACTGTAATACTGAAGTCGGTGCCAATATTTCTATGAGAGATTAATAATATCTACCTAAACCTGTAGTTTTACTTGGCGCCGATTTCAGTATTACATTCAATAATATCTGATATAAAACTAAATATACTACCTATTACTTTGTGCTAAGTTAATTTTATTTTTCAATTTTCAGTTTTTGTTTGAAGTCGGTTTTTTTACAGTTGAAGCTGCACGATTGTGGAATGCACTCCCGGTTACTATCAGACGAGCTCAAACGTTGGTAACGTTTAAGGCGAGGGTGAAAGAATATTATCTTTCCCTTTAAGCTAGCTATATACTGAGCTATGTATATGTATTTTTATATGTATGTATGTATATAATTATGTATGTAGGTATGTATTTATGTATCTATTTATGTATGTATGTTAAGTGTGTGTATCTATGTATACTATATATTATGTGTAATGTGTAAGTATGCATTGTTATGGAGATATTATCAATATTGCATTTGTCACCAATTTAGAAAGCCCGATATTTAATTTCTGATACGGTCATGTCCATCTAAAGGTTGCCTGGCAGAGATTGCTGTTTGCAATAAGGCCGCCCATTGTACCTTCTTAATATTTGTAACATCTAGTTTTAAGTTTAATTTTCTTTGGTGTACAATAAAGCATATTATTATTATTATTATTACATTCGGTAGAAGGCAGCCAAGCACGCTATGGTTCTTCGCTGCGCCAACATTTCGAGGCCTCCCGTCACTTCAGTACGACCAATTATTCCGATAGCACGTCTCTCCATAGCGTCAAGCGCGTCTACTAAGTACTAATAAGAGTAGGTACTAATAAGAGGAAATTCAATGCCTATTTCTAGCTCCTATGAAAATCGAAACGTGCTGGGTCAAGCAAGTCCCCGTCATGTTGCCTTTCTTTTTAGACAGCCACATAAAATGTAATGTAGGCACAATACGAGTCCCGGCTAACTTTATTCTGGCCTCAGGGCAAAACGAACACCTTATCGAGTTGAACTTGGCTTGTTGAACACGACACAACAACCTCCGGCTGTTTAAGGTTCCATACCCAAAGGGTAATAACTATTATAGGGACTATTCATGAGACTTCGCCGTTCGTCTGTTTGTCTGTCACGAGGCTGTATCTCAGAACTCTTGTAAACTAGAAAACTGAAATTTTCATGCTGTTGCCGCTATAACAAGAAATAATAAAATCAGAAAACAGGGGGATTAAGGGGGCTTCCAGAGAGACCTTATTCTTTGCATTCCACGGATTCTCCGTGAGGGCGCCGGGTCCTTAGCGTGGCACAGGCACGCATTTGAGTAGGTTTAGGGTGGCCACCTTTCTATGCGCATAAACGCTCACCTTACACCGTAAGCAATGTTCCCTCCCCTGCTCAACCAGATTTGGTAAGATCCTATCAATGCCGCTCTGGATATTCGTTATAGTAAAGACCTTACTAAAGCCATTGGCAATCCAAGGTCTTTAAATAAATGCTCCTACTTCTACGGCATAGAGTTTACCCACATAGCCATTTTTGGTTTACTCATTGGTCAAGTCAAAGTATTTATTTATCTTCATGGCGTGGTCCTTTGGTATGTTGGTCTCGCACGGAACCGTGAGCTCCACGAGCAATGTACGCCTATGTATCCTCGAAAACAGGAATATGTCGGGACTGGATAGCTAGGCACATAATATCCTTCAGGATTTTGTAGTGATTTTCATACGTCTCTGCGAGTATGGTCCAATCGGCGGCAGCCATTAAAACTGAATGTGGCTTTTGAGGCTTATGAGGCTTTTCTTTGAACAGCCTTTCTTTACAAACGCAATGTCATTTCTTTTGTTTGTGGTTAATCCCTTTTTCGCTCTAGCCACGGCCAAGCTGACAGCCTCACGTATGATTTCCAATACACTATGTCGAGCGTCGGCAAGAGTAGTGACCCTGGTCCAATAGCGTCCTACAACCCACCAGCAGGTGCCCAGCAGTTCCAATTGCTTCTCCACATGCATTACATGTGGAGAAGCAATTGTGGCTTTCCCCCACCTGACTAGATTACTTTGGTCGGGGAGGGTCAACTGAAACGCATTCAGATAGAATCTAAGCAAAGCCGGCGACCAGTCGTACAACAAGGTACGCCATTGCAAGGCCATGGATATACAAAATTCGCCTAGAGTAAGCTATTCGTTCTGCATCTCTAAGTTCATCGCGTGCACCCTAGAGGTGATTCGCATCCTCTCCAAAAAAAAGGAACCAATCATGAATGTCTTGTGGAATTGGAGGCGTGACTCAAGTTCTGCTATATTTTTATCCTTTGGAAGAGTTTGAACGATTTCATCTCTGGATTTTGCCAAGACGTGCAACTTAGGTAAACTTAGTAACTCTTAGGTGTTTATGGAGTTCCGACGACTTCTTAAACGTTAACAAACGTGATTTTCTACCGTTTTTCGATACGGAACCCTCTGTGCACGAGTCCGACTCTCACTTTTCCGCTTTTGTTTAAAGATATAATAAGTCCTTTTTTTTCCTAGTCTTTTCTTTTTATTCCTAATAGGTATTAAAAGATCCAACTGGATTCTGGTTTATGGAAAAATAAAAATTCCGGGAGCATTATAGATATTTTTTGAACGTGATGTGATTACCGAATCGCAAGATAGTCCAAAGGTTATAAGTCACTGCCACCATTCTAGAAATAAGTCGGTAGTTAAAATGTTAAGCTTATGCTCGTTATGTTGTGTGAGAATGTTCATAAATATTTATTTATTTACTGTACAATATCTAAAGTCCAATAAACAGCTCTTGTGGTATCGATCCTATAAACATATTTAACTGGCATTTTTTCACTGCAACTTCCAAACGCACGTTAAACCCGTTCCGTCCCGAGTTGAAATAAAAAAAAACTCTACGAATGCCTAAACCGTTGTGGCATCTTCTATAATGTATTCGTTCATTTGTACAGTCCGGTCATTAAATTCCTCTGTCAGATTGCAATTCGATATTGTAATTTTTTAACCCATAAGCCTATTTTATACTATGACAGACAAGCACGGTCTTTTTTTTAACGTGAGGCAAAATTATATTTCATTATACCGACTAAAATACCTCACGGATCGCCCAGCAGCCTATAATTGGGAGCCCCGGATAAGCCCTCGGAAGGATGTCCCAGGACTCCCAACAGACCCACGGCTGCCACTGCGGCCTCACCTAGGGTGTGGTTCGGGTGCTATCCCGCGCCATTGGGGGGTTTCGGGTGTGATCCCACTTCTAAGGGGGGGCGTGCGTGAATCCCTCACGTCACGATGCCGCCATGGGCCTGCTTCTGTAAGGACAGTGAGCAACCCTCTCGCTGTCCTCAGGCCCCCGGTCATGGAGGCCGATAGTCTTCGGCGAAGACACGTCGGCGGCGCCCAAGCCGCCAACTGCGGAACTCGGGTGGGAGAGTTCTCTCCCGTTACCACCCCGCCGCCTCTTTCACGAGCATGACCTGCTCACAGAAAGAGGCGGCGCAGTCCCACTTACTCCCGCTGGAAATCATGACTCGCACCATGGTCTCGAGCGAGAGAGTGTCCACGTCTGCCATGAGGACCTGGCGCTGTTGTGCCCACGCCGTGCATTCCACCAATGTGTGAAGCGCTGTGTCATCGCCTCGGTCCTCGCAGTGCTGACACTCGGCCGTGGTTTCCCGGTGTCTTCGCCACAGATACCTACCGAAGCTACCGTGCCTGGTAAGTATCTGTGACAACCGGTAGGAGAGAGCACCGTATCTCCTTTCCAGCCACTCGTCTTTGACCGGTCTGACGGCCGCGATTGTGGCGAATCCCCCCTTTGCCGTCTCACCGGAGATCATGCGGTATCTCCTTATCACCCTGACGGCCATCGCCCTCTGCGGGCTCAGGAGTCTAGCCACATTACATATGGGGGCCCCGTATAGGGCCATACTTCGCACGATCCCCAGGTACAGTCTCCTGTAGGGAGTGTTGGATCCCCTGATGGGCATCAGCCCCCCTCAGTTTTGGGACCAAACTTCGGAAGTGATGTCCGAAGTTCCACCGGCCATCGAGTACGAGCCCCAGATACTTCATCGAGGGCTCGACACCGATGCTGACGCCCCCTACCTGAAGGCTGGATCCCACAGGTGGCCCCATCCGAGGTCCGTGGAAGCACAGAGCCTCGGATTTGTGAAGTGCGACCTCGAGACCCAGCCGCCGTATCTAGCCCACGACTTGAGCAACCCCTGCCATGGCCTTTGGTGCTGCGTCTCGGTGCGTTGCTCCCCGCGTCGTAACGAGGGTGTCGTCGGCGTAACCCGTTACGCCGACCCCCTCCCCAAAAAACCTGACAGCAAACCGAAAAGCAAACTAAAAAGCAGAAAAATATGCTCTACATTTCTTTTGTGACTTCTTCAGCTACTTACTGCAGACGGGAACAAACTATGCCAAGCGAGTGGTGGTATACAAACTAGTTAAATGTTCCCATAACTTGTTCCCGCCTGCAGTAAGTACCTACCTTTTTTTAATGTGAGGGTAAATCCCTCATGGATTCAATGCCGGCCTCCTTCCGACTAAAAAACCTCATGTAACGCCCAACAGCCTACGGTTGGGAGCACCGGGTAAGCCCTCGAAAGACCTGTCACGAGGACCTGGTGCTGTTGCACCCGCGCCGTGTACTCTACCAGCGTGTGAAGCGCTGTATCCTCGCCGAAGTTGGGCTGAGTGCCAGCACTGCGGGCACTCGGCCGTGGTTTCTCGATGTCTTGGCCACAGATACCTACCGAAGCTACCGTGCCCGGTAAGTATCTGTGACAACCGGTAGGAGAAAGCACCGTGTCTCCTCTGCAGCCACTCGTCCATGACCGGTCTGACGGCCGATTTCCGAACGCTGATTGCGGCGAATCCCTCCTTTGGTTGCACAAGTCGCACCTTTCATGTCTCCACGGTTTTCTGATTGAGCAGGGACCGCTGGGCCTCGATTTCCCGATAGCAGTAAGTAGCTAAAGAAGTAACAAAAGAAATGTAGAGCGTTTTCATTTTGGCGCCTTCAATCCGCCATTTTAATTTTCCAGAAATTTTAATATACCCACAATCATGACGAATCAAGTAACACCTCGCATGTCAAAATCCGTCAAGCCGTTCAGGCTGTAGGGCCTGACAAAGAAATGGACATCCATACAAACATACTTACATAGTCTCGAAAAACATTAAACTCCTTTCATCGGCAGTAGGGTAACAAACAGGAACAAAATTTCAACTGTGGATCGTCACAACCTGCGCCCGGGTCGGCAGCGCGTGTGTAGCGCCTCTGGTGTTGCAAACGTCTATAGGCTACGGTTACCAACCTTCCGGTGGGCCGTAAGCTTGTCTGTCACCTAAGTAGTATAAAAAAAAAACAAGCTGTGTCTACCTGCTGTTAAACTTTCTCAAACGTCCATAAGGTCTTCAATTTACTGGCACCCGGGCTTACTGTGCCTTTCTTAGAACCACCAACCAATGATATTGGAAGAGTTTTCTTGATTTCAGTGCGTAAAACCATACTAGTGCCTACTATAAATTATTCTGTATAAGAACGGAAACGCTGGTTGGTGGGAATACCACGAACGTTCACCTAGCTATAGAACGAACGTAGCGTAAGATGTCTGACATGAACGACTTCAAAAAATGATAAGAAATAGTAGGAACTTATATTTTTGGTAGTAAACAGCATAGAATTATAATAAATCTATGGTAAACGGTATTAAAGAGGTTTTCAGTTTGATTTGAGAAAATTCTTTCTTTCGTTTATTTCTATATTGTTTTTGATATACCTACATGCATTTACTCGTAGCTGCGTAGGTATGTATGATACCTACATATTATTCATGCCTTTTTAATGTAGGTATAGTACCTTATCGTTTTTGTTTAAACAGACCAATTGCCGTAAGAAAATTTACAGGCGCAGATTAATACCCACTGTTTAAATTTTTCAAGCGTCCCGTATGGCCTTCAACTTGGCTTCACGACTGCTCAGCTACTGGATAGCAGGACCAACGGCCTACCATTACCTTGCGAAGTACAAAACGGTCGTAATTAAAAATATCACAAAGTAGTCACCTGTCTGAGGACCAGCCTTAGAGGAAGAACCCGGAGGTTTACTAGGCAAAAGCGGCAACGGGTTGTCATGAATATGCTAATATTAAATTTAGTTAGTAGTTACTGCACAATTTACGGATACGAAATACAAACCGAATGACTGAGTACTACTCGTATATGTCGCTTACAAATCACATATCAATGACTTATTATAACGGTGCGGTGGTTCTATTTACTTTACAATATATAAAGAATAAGTAATGCTAAGTACAAGTCTCTACTACTACTATACCTATGTCTATGCCTAGGTAGGAGGTAATCAGTACTTAAATATTCGAAACATTGGTAGTTCTCATTCATTGTGTGATGCTAAAGTTATAATGCGAACAGCATTATTCATTTTCAACAAAGATAATAAACTTGACAAAGGATTTTAGATTTTCAAGGTTTTTTTTTTTTTTTAACGTGAGGGAAAATCCTCCATGGATGTTATGCCGGACTCTTACCGACTAAAAAACCTCACGTAACGTCCAACAGCCTGTGGTTGGGAGCCCCGGGTAAGCCCTCGGAAGGATGTCCCGGGACTCCCAACAGACCTACGGCCGCTACTGCGGCCTCGCCCAGGGAGTGTTTCGGGTGCTATCCCGCGTCTTTGGGGGGTTTCGGGTGTGATCCCGCTTCTAAGGGGGGGCGTGCGTGGGTTGCTCACGTCACGCTGCCGTCATGAACCTGCTTCTGTAAGGACGGTGAGCGACCCTGCTTCTGTAAGGACGGTGAGCGACCCTCTCACCGTCCTCAGACCCCCGGTCATGGAGGCCGATAGTCCTCGGCGAAGACACGTCGGCGGCGCCCAGGCCGCCGACTGCGGAACTCAGATGGGAGAGCTCTCTCCCGCACCCGCCCCGCCACCTCCTTCACGAGCATGACCTGCTCGCAGAAAGAGGCGGCGCCGTCCCACTTACTCCCGCTGGAGAGCATGGCTCGCACCATGGTCTCGAGCGAGAGAGTGTCCACGCCCAGACCCAGTACGAGGACTTGGCGCTGTTGCGCCCACGCCGTGCACTCCACCAGTGTGTGGAGTGCCGTGTTATCGCTCTGGTCCTCGCAGTGCTGACACTCGGCCGTGGTTTCCCGGTGTTTTCGCCACAGATACCTACCGAAGCTACCGTGCTCGGCAAGCATCTGTGTCAACCGGTAGGAGAGAGTACCGTGTCTCCTCTCCAGCCACTCGTCCATGACCGGTCTGACGGCCGCGATTGTGGAGAATCCCCCCTTTTGTTGCTCAAGTCGCACCTTCCATGTCTCCACGGTTTCCTGGTGGAGCAGGGAGATTTTCAAGGTTTGCTTACTATGTTGTAGAGGGAATCGTTTTTAGGGTTTCGTAGCCAAATGGCAAAAACGGAACCCTTATAGATTCGTCATGTCTGTCTGTCTGTCTGTCTGTCTGTCTGTCTGTCCGTCCGTGTGTCACAGCCACTTTTCTCCGAAACTATAAGGCCTATGCTATTGAAACTTAATAACTAGATGTATTCTGTGAACCGCATTAAGATTCTTATATAAAACTAGGAAAAAAGCAGTAAATTTTGGGGGTCCCCATACTCAGAACTGAATCTCACAATTTTTTTTTCATCTAACCCATACGTGTGGGGTATCTATAGATAGGTCTTCAAAAATTTTATTGGGGTTTCTAACATAATTTTTTTCTAAAGTGAATAGTTTGCGCAAGAGACACTTCCAAAGTGGAAAAATGTGTCCCCCCCCCCCCCCTCTAACTTCTAAACTAAGAAAATGATAAATCTAAAAAGAATATATGATGTACATTGCCATTAGAACTACCAACGAAAATTGGTTTGAACGAGATAGAGCTGGTAGTTTTTTTTAATACGTCATAAACCGCAATTTTCGGTTAGAAAAATCACTACCACTGCGAATGTGTTAAAACATCAATATTATATGACTTGCTGCTACGAAACCCTTCATGGGCGAGTCCAACTCGCACTTGGCCGGTTTTTTAATAACACGTTGCTGAATATTAGTAACGAAGCAAATGTTGCTTAAAGGATGTTCTTTAAGGTTTAAGTATCAATTAAAGAGCTTAAAGAAATCTGGAATTTGTCGGTGCAAATTCAATATGCACAGTCTACCCTTTTTCTTACTCCGTCTTGGCTGTATGTTGCCAGGGTACCTGGTGCACTCTCGAAAGGAAATCCCAGGGACCCTGACCAGCCCTGGTCGCCATTCACCGGCGACCCCTCCTCGTGGAGAAAGACCACACATTGCCTCTTCCGTCTAATTGAGGTGCGTGCCAGAATACGTCACGCGTCACCACCCTGGGCCTGTCTCTGCCAGGGCGACAGCTAGACCTGAGTGTCGCCCCCAGGCTCACGCTTATGGGGGATGCAGATCGTTCTGAGATCTCCGGTGCCCAGCGCGTCTTCTCCTGCGGCACGGAAGATTGCTGTTCCTCTCCCGTTCCTTCTCCGCCGCCTCTTTTGCAACCATCACCTCCTCACAAAACAAGGCGGCGGAGTTCCATAAACTTTCGCTGCAGACCATAGCCTGAACCATGGCCTGAAGCGTGATATTTATCAGTCCTAAGGCCACTGAAAGGCCACATCGTTGATCCGTCCACTCTGGGCAATCTGCCAGAGTGTGGAGCACCGTATCCGGTAAGCAGCCAGAACAGTGGTGGCACTCTGGCGTTGGCTCCCGCCTTATCCGTTGCAGGTACACACCGAAGCAACTATGCCCGGTGAGTAGCTGCGTCAGCCGATAGGAGAGGCAGCCATGGCGCCTCTCCAGCCAGTCCTTCATTACAGGCCTTATCGCCTCAACTATATCATGCCCGGCTGTTGGTTGTCCAAGTCGCTCCTTCCACTCCTCTACGACCACCTGGCGGAGCTGAGACCTCTGTCCCTCGATTTCCTGTGAAGCAGGTCTCAGATCTCGCTCCCCTGCCTCTTTGCACCACAGGTATAGTGCTGCAAGGGCCCTCGCTTCCAGGTCCCATGGAGGTGTACCGGCTAAAAGAGTTGCCGCTTCAAAGGAGACCGTGCGGTATCCTCTTATAATCCTGACGGCCAGCAGCCGCAGTGGACGTCGCAGTATTGCCACGTTACTGGCCGTCAGATTCCCTGCCCATACCGGAGCCCCGTAAAGAGCCATGGACCGCACGATCCCAGCATATAGTCTTCTGCAAGAGGTGTCAGGCCCCCTCAAGTTAGGCAGTAGTCGTGACAACGACAGCGCCACTCCCTTCAACTTGGGGGCCAGACTTCGGAAATGCACCCCGAAGTCCCACCGGCCATCGAGTACAAGCCCCAGGTACTTAATAGAAGCCTCGATGCCGATGAGTACACTCCCCACAACAAGACTTATCCCCTCAGGTGGTCGCCTCCGAGGTCCATGAAAAAATAGAGCCTCGGACTTGTGGAGAGCTACCTCAAGTCCCAAAAGCTGGATGCGTTCAACGACTTGGGCAACCCCTGTGGTGGCCATCGTGAGAACTTCGTGGTACGTTTGACCTCTTACCGTAACAAGGGTGTCATCTGCGTAGCACGTTACCGTGACGGCCTCCTCAAACGCACCACGAAGCACCCAGTCATCGCCGATGTTCCACAGGAGGGGCCCTAATACAGAGCCTTGTGGAACACCGCACGACATATCTCGTCGACCAAGCCCTAATCTACTCTGGTAGGTGATGGCTCTTTCCGAGAGGTAAGATCCGACGATACGGCGCAGGTAGAGAGGCACATCATGATAAACGAGTGCCTCCCTGATACAGCTCCAAGGCAAGGTGTTAAATGCATTGGCAATATCAAGAGATACTGCCAGCACCACCTCACCTCGCGAGACCACTTCCTCTGCTAGAGCTTTCACGCGCATGATCGCACCGACGGTGCAACGCCCCCGGCGAAAGCCAAATTGGTTGTCCGCCAAGTCAGGCCCAACCTCTGTGAGGAGCTCGACGAGGCGGTTCGCTATAATTCGCTCAAAGAGTTTACACCCCTCGTCGAGCAATACTATGGGCCGATATGCGGACGGTGATTCTGCCGGACGCCCCTCTTTTCGAATGAGGACCAGTTTCCCTGTCTTCCATATCTTCGGAAACCGGCCCTGCTCGAAACATGCTCTGAAAAGTCTAACCAGTCGGGGCCCAAGAGCCTCTAGAGCCAAGACCCACGCTCGACCCGGTATTCCGTCGGGACCAGGAGCGGTATTTTTGGCTTTCAGCCTCAACACTGCTGCCTCTAGTTCTGCCAAAGAAACTTGCGGTACGTCTTCGCTTTCCACGTTGGGTGTGCGAGGCGGAGTCATCGATGGTGGAGTGTGTTCCTCCACTCTTATCGGAAACAGGGCACAAACGACCGCTTCAACCAGCTCATGCCGGAGACTCCGAGTGAGTGGGGGCGCCCATGGTCGTAATTTTCCTCTTACCATAAGGTAGGGTCGCCCCATGGATCCCGTTCCAGAGTATCCAGCAGCTCCTGGCGAGAGTCCCTTTTAGCTTGCTTTATTGCCGCTTAAAGGGTCCGCTTGGCTACCCTGTATCCTTCACGAAGCTCCGCCTCTAGAATTGCAGCATCATACGGGCGACGACGCCTTCTGCGGAACCTAGCATACCGGCGGCGGGCGACTACACAGGCGTGCCTAAGCCGTGCGATCGCCGGCGACCACCAATACACTTGGCGTCTAGCAGATCTGGGTTGAGCCCTAGGCATCGCCGCATCGCAAATGTGCGACATGGTCTGCCGGAGCCACTCTGCCTCGACATCGACATCAACAGATCCATCCGGCAATGGGACCCAGGCCTGAACGATAGAGGCTTCCAAGAGAAGCTCCCGATCCAGTTGTTTCAACACCCAACGTGACTCTGGAACCGCTCTGACTGGCGCCGGAGAGTTAGAGGAGCTGAACTGAAGATATCTGTGGTCAGACATCACCTCCACCTCCGTCATGACACGCCAGTCATGTACATAGGATGCTATCGCAGGGCTCCCAAATGAAAGATCTAAAATAGAGCTACCCCACGACCGCACCCAAGTAGCTACGGCACCCTGATTTAATAGAACTAGGCCAGATGTTACGGCCCAGTTCTCCACCGCTCGGCCCCTTGCATTAGTCTCTCGAGAACCCCACGTAACAGACCAGGCGTTAAAATCCCCGAGGACTAACACAGGAAAGGAGCGGCAAGCATCGACGATCCCAGCCAAGTGAACGAGCCAGTCCTCGTACTCAGCCTGGCTTCGGCTCGGAGGGCAATAAACTGCCACGATCGCAACCCCTTCTGTTACCGCCGCTACGCATCCTTGCCCCCTAGCAATTACTGTAAGAGGGGAGGTGCCAGCGGCCGTCCCACACACCACAGCCGCTAAACCATCTAATGACACCGCCCAGGTATCCCCAAGCGGCATGTGGACGTATGGCTCAGCGACAGCCGCAATATTGATGGACCATTGCGCCATGCTCTGGAGCAAAAGATCCTGCGCAGTGACGCAATGGTTTAAGTTCGCCTGTAGGATGCGGAGGTGAGAATCCATTACTAGACGACGATCTCTACCTCCCGCCGCGAACCATGCCGTTGAATTACAGCATCCGCTTTCTTCTCTTTAGGGTTTGGCCAAGAAGAGGCGCAGGCCTTTGTGCCAACCCGGTGTTCAGCAGGTTTGTTTACCGCTGCACATTTGAAACAGTGCAGTGGTTCTTTACAGCTATCGGCTTTGTGGTCAGATTGACCACAACGGAAGCAACGATTTTCTACGGTGACTTCCGCTGTGTACCTGATTCCCACATCACCGGAAGCACCTTGCCGGACGAGGTGACAAGAGTTTCACCTGCGCCATTACAAACCCGCCCACCAGAATTTTGCGCCCGTCAGCGACCTTTTGGGCCGCGGCTATCGGGCAGCTCACGACTGCCGTCCCTATACCACCAAGGCCAAAGCGTATCACGCCCGCTTTTACTTGATCTGGGGGGCAGTTCCCCAAATCGGCTACGGCAAGAACCAGCTCCTCCACCGTGACAGCATCGTCCAGGCCCGTAATGCGCAGATCAGCACATTTCGTGGGCCTGGACACCCTGACGTCAGCCGCCTCCATTGATTCCCGTAACTTAGCTGCGAGAGCATCAGCTTTTGGTCCACTGGTGGCGCCAGGCACTTCCAGAAGGCGGGCTCCGGTACGAGTTGGTTTACACCTAACGCCCTCTATTCCAAGAGCCTTAAGATCCAAACTTGCTTTGGCTTTTCTTAAGACCTCGGAATAGCTTACACCACGTCCTGCCACCTCTGTTGTCAAGGTAATGACAACAGCAGTGGAGCAAGGGGCACGAAGTTGTAGGGGTGCCTTTGCCGCTGCAACCCTGGCTGCTTCTTTGGCCGCCTTCTTGGCAGCCTTCTTCTTTTTCTTCTTTTCACCAGCAACCTGCCAAACTTCCCCAGTAGTGGTCTGAACGATGGCGGCTGGTGTACCAGAAGCCGGTTTTTTCTTTCGCTTTGATGCAGATTTTATCTCCGTCGTGGTGGACACGCCAGTTAAAACTGCAGCCGGGCGGGCCGCAGGAGCCAACCCAGTCACGACCGCGTCAGCAGTTCTCGGTCGCGCCAAAGGTGGCCGGAAGGTGGCGTTTTCCAGTGCGGAGATACGTCTACCCAGGCGCTCCTCCATCCCACGGACAGCTTCTAGGAGACGGTCTACGTCAGGCTGGGTTTGCCGCGATGTCGCCTCTAACCGCACCACCGGTGAAGAGATGGAGCCTGCCGCCCCCGCATTGCCCAGATGGCTGTTTGCTGCTAGTCGGGCGTTTTCCCGGGCCAACTTTTCAAGCCGGTCCAAAAGAACCCCGCCCACCTCAGCCATTGTGACAGCCGCCGTGATAATAATCTCCTGCTCAGGAGCAGAAGCCTTTTTAGGTGTCTGCGCAAGGCGATGGATTACGTCCATAGCCTTGCGCATTCTGACCTCGGCTGTCTCTACGGACTCGACAGTTGAGGGTGTCAAGGCCTGCCGATCGCTCAAGATTTTCTCGTCCAGACCGGCAAGGCGTCGCACGCTCTCAGCATCCACTGCAGACTGTGCGTCATCGCATTGTTGCGCCTTCTGCGCAGCGGCGACGCGACCAGGTGCGGGAGGTCTGCCCCTTCCTCGGCGATTGGACACCGGCCTGACTTTAGGCGCCGGGCCCGAGTCCTCGCTAGAGGCAC
This sequence comes from Miltochrista miniata, assembly GCA_933228765.1. Lineage (NCBI taxonomy): Eukaryota > Metazoa > Arthropoda > Insecta > Lepidoptera > Erebidae > Miltochrista > Miltochrista miniata. The sequence continues at coordinate 9,617,505 of OW121753.1, forward strand.
CGTCCACGTCCTTCATCTGGGTTTGACCCTTAGGGCGCCTCTTCCGTTTTTGCCCCAACTGCTGAAACTGTTCCGCAGCTGGGACTATGGGGCTGTTTGCTCCACTCCTAATGCTCAGCGCAACGTCAGAGTCTGTCGTCGCACCGGACATTTGTTCCGTCTCTTTTTGTGTGTTTTTATTTATTTTATTCATGTTTGATCCCACGAGTATGGGGGAAAAGAAGTCGACCCAGGTGGTGCCCCCTGCACCCGGGCAAGCCTATATACTATGGAGGTCGGCAGGTATCCATAGGTTGTTACGACATGTCGATGATACCTGAAAACCCTCAAAGTCGCGGGATAGCACCCGAACCAACCCCTAGGCCAAGCCGCAGTGGTAACTGTAGGTCTGTTGGGACTCCTGGGACATCCTTCCGAGGGCTTACCCGGGGCTCCAAATCGTAGGCCGTTGGGCATTACGTAACGTTTTTAGTCGGTAGGAGTACGGCATAGCATCCATGAAGGATTTTCCCTCACGTTATTAAAAAAAGGGCAAAAAGAAATTAACTTAAAACTTCGTATATGGCGGAACAAAGTTCGCCGGGTCAGATAGTTTAAGATAATATTTATCTAGACACGCGGCAGCGTGGCAAACTAAGTTCAAGCAAAGGAACTGGCTAGCCAGCGCCGAGTGTAATATTACACGAACCATTAGTGCCACTTTTGACCCTTCTATAACTCAAAACCTCTTTAACGTAAACACATAAAACTACGTGTGTTTAATCATATCCATTAGGAAATTTAGAAGCCCAAATTTCATGAAGCTTGCTCTGACGGCTACAAAGATATGAAGGTCAAAAAGTCGTAAATTTTAGTACTGATTGACATGTAGTACCTAAACCTAACCTACTTCCAGATGACCAAGAAAGATGAAATTTGGAATCTAGAAAAATACCTAGAAAGATTTGACTTGGCCAGTTTTTATTATATAACGCTCGCATAGATGGCTTCGACGTTATCATGCGCAAGCGTATTGCGTCCACGTGGCGCCGCGTTCGAGGCAGCTCCAACAGCCTCCTGGCGACAATAGGGAGTCGCTACTGCTGTCCTATATTAAGGCACTGGAACAGGGTCCACGTCGGCTCGAGGCCTGCCCTTGTGAATGTAAAGTAGGTAGAATTTTTTTATGGAATTTTTAGTGTTTGATTTCATGTACTTTTACACTAACCATAGCTTTTAAAAAAAAACGGCCAAGTGCGAGTTGGACTCGCCCATGAAGGGTTCCTTAGCAGAAGGTAACATAATATAAAAGTTTTTGTAGTTCGTTGTAACTTTGATTGATGTTTTAACGCGTTCGCTGTGATAATGATTTTTACAGGCGAAAATTGCGGTTTATGACGTATTAAAAAAAAACTACCAACTCGATCTCGTTCAAACCAATTTTCGTTGGTAGTTTTTATGGCAATGTACATTATATATTTTTTTTAGATTTGTCCTTTTTTTTAGTTTAGAAGTTAGAGGGGGGGGGACACACATTTTTCCACTTTGGAAGTGTCTCTTACGCAAACTATTCAGTTTAGAAAAAAATGATGTTAGATACCTCAATAGCATTTTTGAAGACCTATCTATAGATACCCCACACGTATGGATTTGACGTAAAAAAAAATTTTCAGTTTCAGTTCTGAGTATGGGGACCCCCAAAATTTACTGCTTTTTTTCTAGTTTTATGTAAAAATCTTAATGCGGTTCACAGAATACATCTACTAACCAAGTTTCAATGGCATAGCTCTTATAGTTTCGGAGAAAAATGGCTGTGACACACGGACGGACAGACAGACAGACAGACAGACAGACAGACATGACGAATCTATAAGGGTTCCGTTTTTTGCCATTCGGCTACGGAACCCTAAAAATGACTGTGTCTACTAACCTCTATGGAAAACAATTTCTGAAATAAACTATTATTATTATATTATTATTATTATTAAAATTAAAATTTACGTTGAATAACTTTATAAAATGACTGACGTAATGAAATATGCATCTAATTAGCATCGTGCAGTCCCCATATAACAGGTGCACTGCTGAACGGAACATCATCATCACCACAACAGGCGCACCACACTGTAGGTCTCAGCACCTTTCCATCGGACACTTTATTCATTTATTCTTAGGTATTTTAGACAAATTATGCTTAAAAATTAGGGCCAGGTCCATCATCACGCCTTTATCCCCGAAGGGGTAGGCAGAGGCATATTACATACCCACATTTCACCTTCTTATAATTTGTCCCACGTAATACGTTGTGAGCCGTATTGCCGTGTTTAAATGGACAGGCGCAGGTTGTGACTGCCTGCTGCTGAAATAAAGCCTTCAACTTGGCTTAACAACTTTTTTCAACAGACTCATGGGAGCTTATGAAACTGCTCTGTTTGCTTAATCATAAAAGAGCTCATCATTAAGGCTTGTATATTCGAAAGAGACTCATCTTGAGGTGAACTTTATACTAGGAAATATTCTTCGATTTAATCTAATAAAACTATATTATTGTAATTTATTAGATACTCTTGCTTTTTTAACGTATCAAAATACGATTAGGAATAATACTTTGTTCGAAAGAAATCGCTCTCGAAAAATGAGAAATATTGCAAAAATCTTAACAAGTACCTAATGTACTTTTTTATCTAAATAAATGAGTTCAATCCTCATAAAAATTAAACATAAAATAGATATAGGTCTTTAGAACAATATTTTACCGCAGATTTTTCTTAAAACCACTCTGATTATATAAAAGTAATATAATGTATTAGAATCGGCAAAAGCGAGCGCTGCAATCCTTCAAATTGCCTTAGGATTTGTTAAGGTCAAATATTGCAGCCTTAAGCGCTTTTATGAGTAAGCAAACACGCAGTTTAGATTTACCCTCCCATTCAAAGGGATCCTTGAATTCTAGGTTTTACGAAAGTTGAGATGTCTCTAATTCCTGAACTACAAACTGCCTTCAACATCAAAACTTGTGTGAAACATTCCTTATAATATTCCCTTTGTAACACTAAAAAAAATTAGGAATCGAACCACGCATTGAGAAGTTACAACTAAAAAACCATTTTGTCTTTCATCCCCTCTCCCAAAAGAACCGCACAAAATATCGGGATCAAAAGTATCCTAAAACCTTCCTTAGATTAAAAGCTCTGATTGTACCAAGTTTCATTTAAATCGATTCAGTAGTTTCGACGTGAATTCGCCAAACCTACAGGTTACAGCTGACAATTTGTGTCATCGGCCATTTTGAAATGTTCCCGGTATAATTGAAGTACTTATGACCTGTTTGTCTTAGATGTGAGGCTAGGATGTTCAGACGAAGCTCGTCCAATAGTGAAATATGAAGTATTTTCCTTTATTGTGTTACTATAGTCATGTGGTCAAGCATACATATGCCAGTGACTTCTATAAATGATTATAAAACACTAACGACTACACCCAGGTTCGAGCTTTTTTTGTCAGGCAATCGTTTAATGGAAATACATAAACTATACACACAAGGTGAGTGTGTGAAATTCTTCTTCTATTAGACATAAGTTTGAAAATTTATTAGTACGTAATTTGGTAAGTAAATCATTCTCATAGATTGCTTTCAATTGCACTAATGTACTGCAACGCAGAAAACACTTTTATGTTTGAATCTCAATAACACTTTCGTTTTTAAATGAATCATAATCAAAATGTCGATCATTAACTGCTGGACTACAAGAATCTTGGACAATTTTACGTTCCCGAGGATCTTGTTAGTCCAGATGTAGGTAGTACAATGCTTATATTTAAGGGATCAATAATTACTTACTTACATTGACTACCTGAGAAGTCAAAGGTATTGTGCGACATACTTCTAAACGAACACTATGCGCCTTTTAAGGCTTGTACGTTCGAAAGAGACTCATCTTGGGGTGAACTTTATACTAGGCAATATTCTTAGATTTGATCTGATTAAACTATATTATTGTAATTTATTAGACACTCTTGCTTTTTTAACGTATCAACACACGATTAAGAATACTTTGTTCGATAGAAATTGCTCTCGAAAAATGATAAATATTGCAAAAATCTTAACAAGTAATGTACTTTTTTTATCTAAATAAATGAGTTTAATTCTCATAAAAACTTGTCATAAAATAGATATAGGTCTTTAGAACAATATTTTACGTACCTATAGATTTTTTCTTAAAACCCCTTTTATAACAGTAATATAATGTATTAGAATCGAATTAAATCCGGCAAAAGCGTACGCTGCAATCGTTCGAATTGCCGTAGGATTTGTCAAGGTCGAACATTGCAGCCTTAAGGAGGAAGCAACGGATTTCCGTAGTGACTATAAGTATAATAAGTTGACATTATATTTACAAGTCTCTTTGTTATTGACTATTCATAATTTTATATGGAAGTGTTTCAAATGTGTGGAATTTTGAAAACTATAAGTAGATGTCTTAGCATAAAGTATTTCAGAAAAAAAGCAATCACATCGTTTAAGGACGTAACGGAGAAGATCCATTTGATTTGAAACATCCAGCGGAAAATACCTATGTGATGTATTAATGTTGTTACTCGCTTATATATTTTAATATTGTTGATAAAATAACACTCAACAGTAATTCTTATTCATGAATTAAGTTTCAGGGTAAACAACAAAATAATCAACGTTTTAAGGTTAATATCCGGATCATCTTAGCAAATAACTTAAATCTGAGAATTAAGATGATTATCATTCACTCTATTTATAACAGTCGATCAGGAATCGTGTTCTCTTTCAGAAACAAAAATGTTCAAGCTTAGTTTGTACGTATTAGTTTTATCTTTTTCATTGTGTGTGGTAAATGGCTGGACAATCTTTCCTTTGCCAAATACGCCGACAAACGTTGAACCAGTAATCGTTGCTAGTCCTACGCAGGTGCCATTTAAAGGAGATGGTACTCAACCTGATACTTCATCACTAACTACAGAACCTATTACTGTAGCGGACCATGTTTCATCGAACAGCGAAATTCCCGTTCCCTTCAACGATTTGCTGCCACCTAAGGTAAACCTTTTAATCTAAATATGGATATTTATTTTGTAAAAGAACTTACTTAGTTCAAATTAGAAAGAAATATAAAGCTAATTAATTATGTCGTCAAAAAAACATTAAAAAGTCATGGCGACTCCGACATTCGAACACTTACTTATTACTTTTCAATTTATTTTTACGATTCATTTCTTGGGAGAACTAGACTAGAGTTATTAAAGGATTGAAATGTGAAATACAGGTCCTAAAATACCTACTCTAAGCCTTATAGCTTAGCGAATGCAGGTTGTGTATCGTACCCTACGAATAATGTATACTAATCGTACCGCAGAGTCTATCGAACGAATTCTATGCCGTTCCTAACTAGAACTTACCGCAGAACATTGCAACTTTGTACAACGAAATTCTGTGCGAGTGCTAAGTGTGCGTCCACTCAAAAGGAGGCAAGCATGCAGGTACTTAAGGGGCGGTTATTGCGCACAAGCAGGCATTTGGCGCTCCCCTCGCCCCGGGCGCAAGACACACCGCGCGCCGGCAGCGGCAGTGAACTCTCATGCCACAGTATACAGTAGAGTAGAAAAAAACAGCATGCTAACTTTGTTTGACGTAGTAAATGCATCTAACCTAATTGAGTGTAGTGATTTATTCGAGTTTCCTAAATAAATGAGTTAATTATTTATATATTATACTATTATTTTTAAGCTAAAGAGTGTTTGTTTGTTTAGTTGTTTGAACTCTAGAGTCTAAGAGACTGCTAGTTGAATTTCAAAAGTTCCTTAACAGAATGTCTATTTTTGAAAAATACCAAAATATATAACATCACGCTAAGGCGAATAAGAGCTGAGCAGCAACGAAACATTTTTCGAAAACTAGGATATTTCATTTCTTTTAAGAGTTGCCGTTGCGTAAGTTTGTTAGATGGTTACAGTTGCGTACGGCGGCCATATTGGATTGCAAAATTATCTCGTGATTCGTACTCAGCATTCCAAAAAACCCCTCAAACGATTTCCATCATAGACTTTTGTGATAACGGCACGGCGGCCATATTGGATTGCAAAATTAGTACGTGATTTGTACTCAGCATACCAAAAAACCTTTTAAACGATACCCATCATGAAATTTTGTGATTATGGCGCAGCGGCCATATTGGATTGCAAAATTATCACGTGATTCGTACTCAGCATACTAAATAACCCCTTAAACGATACCCATCATGAAATTTTGTGATTAAGGCGTGGCGGCCATTTTGAATTGCAAAATTATCACGTGATTCGTACTCAGCATAGCAAAAACCCCTTAAACGATACCCATCATGAAATTTAGTGATTACGGCGCGGCGGCCATATTGGATTGCAGAATTATCACGTAATTCGTACTCAGCATACCAAAAAACCCCTTAAACTATACCCATCATGAAATTTTGTGATTACGGAGCGGCGGCCATCTTGTATTGCAAAATTAGTGCGTGATTCGTACTCAGCATAGCAAAAAACCCCTTAAACGATACCCATCATGAAATTTTGTGATTACGGTGCGGCGGCCATATTGGATTGCAGAATTATCACGTAATTTGTACTCAGCATACCAAAAAACCTCTTAAACTATACCCATCATGAAATTTTTTGATTACGGCGCGGCGGCCATATTGGATTGCAAAATTATCACGTGATTCGTACTCAGCATACCAAAAAACCCCTTAAACGATACCCATCATGAAATTTTGTGATTACGGCGTGGCCGCCATGTTGGATTGCAAAATTATCATGTAATTCGTAGACATTTTAATGCATTAGGTAGATGGTTACCATGTCGTGTAAACACTTAAAAAGTAAAAGATCACCACATTTACCATGAGTCGCGTATGGGAATTTTAGTGAAATCTCTTCATCACTCAGGAATTAAGCTGATGGCCTTCAAAATGTATAGCTAAGTACCATCATGGATACATTGACTTACGGTCAAAAAACCACATCAAAATCGATCCACCCCTTGGGCCGTGACGAATTCACAGGACAGAGTTGTTAATTATGAGAGTTCGTTAATTGAATTAATGAGTAACTAGTTACAATGTAATTAGATTAATGTATAATTCCATTACTCAGTAATTAGTTACTGCTAGTACTCATTGTAATTAATTACTCAAGTAATCTGTTACAGAGTAATTGAATTAAGCATAACAAAGTATTGTAATTTGTAACGGTTAATCTAAATACATTTTGCCCATTACTGTTATTTTTATACTGTGGCGCGATTTCAACGTAATTTGGCATAATAATTACGAAATAGTTGCGAAAAAAACTGACACAGGTCCTGCCTCCACAAGCGCTAGCGCGAGACTGATCGGCCGTCAGCGGCGCAATTCTATTGCGTTTGGTAGATATTCGTACATGATAACTATGTAAATACTTGTGTATAAAAAAACGTTCGGAAAATGTGTATAAAAACTCAATAGCTTTAATTGAGTGCAAAAAAATATATAAAATGTTAATAGTTTAGCCACAGTATTGAAAAAACTTTTCTGAGAGAGTCAACTTTGGGATTTTTTTCTATCTAGTGAAATTTATTGGATCGTGTAACGGGCTCGGAATATGTTTAGCTTATATCCTTAACTATTATATATATATATTTATCAGAATTATAAACCCTTTACTTTTTGACTAGGATTGTTTCAAAAAACTCAAAATCTGACCCACGCGGCCTTAATAAGATCCAATAAATAATAAATAATACATAAAAAAATAAATATTCACGGACTTTTGAACAACGCTTTCTGATCCCAAAGTACGCTAAGAATAACCTGCTTGTGTTATGGGTATCAGAACACGGATATTAATTCTTATATACTTTTTAAATACACACATATTAGACATAGAAACACCCAGACTCTTGAGACAAACATTTATGGGTCACAAAAATATTTGTCTCCGGTCGGAATCGAACCCACGACCTCCAGCGCCGCAGGCGGTATCACTACCGACTGCGCCACAGAGGCAGTCAACGCATACCTTAAAGAGCCAATGCATGCCTTTTTTTTAACGTGAGTGATAATCATGGAGGCCGATAGTCTTGGGCAAAGACACATCGGCGAGGACCTGGTGCTGTTGCGCCCACGCCGCGCACTCCACCAACATGTGGCGCTGTGTCCTCGCAGTGCTGGCACTCGGCCGGCCGTGGTTTCCCGGTGTATTCGCCACAGATGGTTACCGAAGCTCCCGTGACTGGTATGTATATGTGACAACCGGTAGGAGAGAGCACCGTGTCTCCTCTCCAGCCTCTCGTCCATGACCGGTCTGACTGCCGCGATTGTGGCGAATTCCCCCTTCGGTTGTTCAAGTCGCAACTTCCATGTCTTGACGGTTTCCTAGTGAAGCTGGGACCGCTCGGCCTCGATTTCTCGGGACGCAGGCCTTTGGCCCCGCTCTAGCGCGCCTCCTTGCGCCATTTAAATAGTGATGCAAGTGAATAGAATAGAAATCCCGGATGGTTTGAATGACTCACTTTTCAAAACTGTGCTCAATTCCTTTTTGGATTTTGGCATTCCTTAGTTCTTTTCCGATGGTTTTTACTAAATAAGAATTTGGAATTTTTCTCTAATTATTTTTGTGTCGATATCCTTAACGGTAACTAGGTATTTTCCCATAATTAATAACTCGTGTCGTATGACAAGTTTCATATGGCGCCAAATATAGGTACAGTAAAATTTCAAGACCATGTCAGTCGATAAATACACATACCAGGAAACGGGTGTTATTATTCTACCAATACCTAAGAACAATTTGCTTGAACAATCTTACCTTAATTCATAGTTTTATTATCTGTCTGCTAATTTTAATGATAATATCTTTACCGTGGATCTCGTTTGCGTGTTGCGATTCAGGGTGAACGACATTTACATACCTATATTAGAACTTATGTGAACGTACATTTTTGATCTTTTTATCCGTCACCTCATCTTCAGAAATATTAATTTTTCGATTCATTCCACTGTTAACATTCAAACCGAAGTGTCCTTCATTAAAAAAACAAATATGTTCAAGTTGTTGATTTTATCTATTTTATCGAGTATAGTAAATGGCTGGGTAGTATTTCCTTTGCCAGAGTCACCTAATTCTCCTGTCACGCAAACCAGAAACGTTCAGCCTTTTTTTAAAGTTAGGCCTACACCTGTACTGCTTAAGGCACAAACTACTGGAGATTATTATACATTTGTAAGGCCTACCCCTGTATTTCATAAAATGGAAACTACGGAACCATATTATGCCTTTTTGCCTGCATCAGTGATAGTAAAACCTAGTGCTGTGTTAGATCCTATTCAGTTTACCAGTGAAGACTTCTACCCACATCTACTTGCTGCCTCATAACATATCGTGAGTACCTACTATATTGTTTTGCAAAAAAAGTGTATACATACTTACATCCACATGCCTTTTTCCCCAAAAGGGCACTATTCACGAGTTTTATTTTGCCCTACTTGTACTACGTATAAGTAGTGATCGAACATAGACAGGCTATGCCATTTTTTTAACGTGAGGGAAAATCCTTATGGATGTTATGCCGGGATCCTACAGATTAAAAAGCTTCACGTGTCCTGCTAACAGCCTACGGTTGGGAGCCCCGGGTAAGCCCTCGGAAGGATACGCAAGGACTCCCACCAGACCTACGGCTACCAGTGCTGCCTCGCCTACGTCCTCAGGCCCCCGGTCATGGAGGCCGATAGTCTTGGGCGAAGACACGTCACGCCCACCCCGCGCCTCCGACTGCGGAAATCAGATGGATTCGTTCTCTCCCGCTCCCTACCCGCCGCCTCCTTCACGAGCATGACCTACTCACAGAAAGAGGCGGCGCAGTCCCACTTACTCCCGCTGAAGATCGTGGCTTGCACCATGGTCTCCAGCGAGAAAGTGTCCACCTCCAAACCTGCCACGAGGACCTGACGCTGTTGCGCCCACGCCGTGCATACCACCAATGTGTGAAACGCTGTGTGCTCGCTGCGCTCTCCGCAGTCCTGGCACTCGGCTGTGGTTTCCCGGTGTATTCCCCACAGATACTTACCGAAGCTCTCGTGCCCGGTAAGTATCTGTGACAACCGGTAGGAGAGAGCACCGTGTCTCCTCTCCAGCCACTCGTCCATTACGGGTTTGATGTCCCCTTTGGTTGCTCAAGTTGCACCTTCCATGTCTCCACGGGTCCCTGGTGGAGCTGGGACCGTCGAGACGCAGGCCTTTGGTCCCGCTCCAGCGCCTATGCATATCTGCTGTTGAAATTTTTAGAGCCACCCATAGGGTTTTGCTTAATTAATAACTTGACTTATTGACTAATTATTGTAATTATTATATTTATAAACTGGGACCAATATTACAAATTTTATAACATTATTACGCGCAATGTCAAAAATCTTAGTAGTTAGAAAATTGAGCCAAGAATTAACTTAAAATTGACAACTAAACGTTTACAGAGAGAAGTGCAGAATTTTTTTTCATACCTACTGTGTTTAGGTTTGTTGTAGTGTATTAGTATATGATTAGCAGTACTGTTACACAAACCTTTTCTACCACATTAAAAATTTACCAGTAAAATAAATTAAAAGGTTTGTTAAATAAAACTTTTATCTTATATATAAAATTCTCTTGGACTTGGGTGTAGTGGGGCCTACCAACACCCCCGGGCCCAAGTCAACCTCACGTGCAAGCTCGTGCACCTGCTGAACAACGGACGAGGCTCTGACGGCGGCGGTCCATTTCAACACGGCGATGGGCTCACCACCTGTTACGTGGGACCGAATTGTACACGGTGAAAGGTGGGCCGGTATAGGCCTCTGCCTATACCGGCCTATATGTATGTATGTATGTATAAAATTCTCGTGTCACAGTTTTCGTTTCCGTACTCCTCCGAAACGGCTTGACCGATTCTCATGAAATTTTGTGAGCATATTGAGTAGGTCTGAGAATCGGCCAACATCTATTTTTCATACCCCTAAGTGACCGGGAACCGGGAATAACATTCCACGCGGGCGGAGCCGCGGGCATCAGCTAGTAATATGTATATTATAGATATGTGGACTTTTGACATTCTGCTCTTTTGACAATTCTCGATCGTTTGACACATTGCGGATTTGACCTTTTGTTCCCAAATCGTTTCTGATTTTTCTTTCTTTTTGCATTTTTAAATAAACTAGTTATAATAGACGAATTAATAAATATTGCTATCGTATGTAAGACTACTAATACCAACGTAATCGTTTTGCATATCATTTCCATTTATTGAGAGAAGCTTTGGCTATATTTATTTAGTCACGTTCCAAACCATACGTGATGTTTTAACAATTACGTATTATTACGTAATGTAAGCTAAATGGGTGTAACGGTGCAATAGGATGATTGCTAGAAGCGGTGAATTTAGGGGCTGATATTCGTGCGCTGCGTGCTACGTTCGTGCGCTGCGTGCTACGTTCGTGCGCTGCGTGCTACGTTCGCACCGTCCTCAGGCCCCCGGTCATGGAGGCCGATAGTCCTCCGCGAAGACACGTCGGCGGCGCCAAGCGCAATTACCTGTACAGTTCAAGAAATTACTATATACCAGCACGTTTAAGGCCCAATTAAGAATATTTCTTCTGAAAAGATGTCTTTACTCTTTAGGGCATCTTCAAATTAGAAGCTTGAAGAATCGCTTCAGACGCGCCACTAAAAAAAAGCGCAGCTATGGCGCGTCTGTGGCGCAGCAGCCGCGCGTTAGTGGTGCTTCAGTAAATTCTAGTGATGTTCGGTAGTAACGTTTGTTTCGAAATAGATTCCGGCGAAGAAGCATTACACTTGTTAATTTTATTGAAAAGAAAAAAAAACATAATAGTACAAAGCGTTCCTTATCTTTATTTTGTTTAACTAATAATATTGAATATTACCGAATACCTCTTTTGTGGAGCAAGACTGATTTTGAAGTAGGGTTGTACTGAACTGGGGCTTAGAAGACGAGGGCTTTGACTTATTATTGAAGAAATTATAAGTATAATTTTAACAATTTCTTTGTCAAAGTCATAAAATTATAAAAACATAAATTTAAAATCAGAGTATAGTTTCAATATGAAATAATATGTCCCTTCTCTATACAGAAATGACGTGCGTGTGGCACATTAGTGGCGCTGCAAACGCGCTTCTAAAAATTGTACGAAAACTAGTGGCGGCGCGTCTAGCGCACTACTGTGTGGCACCACTGCTGCGCTTCTTCACGCCTCTAATTTGAAGCCGCCCTTATAGATGAGCTATAACATACTTACATAATTTAGCGACTAAAATAAATGAATTTATTAATGGATTGTATTTTATAGATTTATGAAATAACATTGATTTAATTAATTTATTTATTGATTGACTAACTAATGAATATTGTATATTATAAATATATGAATTAACATTGATTTAATTTACTTGTATTAGTTAAATAACGGACTAACGAATTGTAAATTATAGATTTGTGATATTCCTTGACATATTGTGACATGACTATGATTGATATGGGCATGAAATCTTTATCTAATAATTTGGTTTTGAGGTGTACTTACCTTTAACTGTTTAATTTTCAACACAATTTATATTGTTATGAAATAAATAAATAAAAAAAAATCGCCTGTCAAGAAACAACTAGATGGCGGAAATATCGAATCAACGATACAACGTGCCATCCACCATACAACTGTAATGTTATTAACGATTTCGAATCAAGCTGTTTTATGGTTGATTATTTGAGTCTATCTACTTTTCTAATGATTTACATGGCTGTTTGTTTAAAAAATATCAATCTAGATAGTTGAGAAAGTAGAGAAAAAGATACCGAGTCATTTAAATAAATAGCGTACCTATTCAATAAATTCACTGCGACGCGACATACACATTAAATAGGTCAAAGGTGTATTTTATCTGTGTAAGATAATAATGTTTTCTTTGTTTTTGCACAAGTTTTATCATAATTGACTTACAAGACTTACAATATGCAGTCGCGTTTAATATTGTTGTTGATATTTTTGAGTTTAATGTTATGTGTTGTTATTTGTGATAATGTGAACATGCATGGTGATGATGACACTTCCTCAACTACTATAAAATATATAGTACATAATATGAGACCTGCTAGATATCTTATGAAAATATACAATTTACCAGAGGAAAAATTTTAGACAGACTTAGAGTAAGTTCTTTTTCTTCATTGTGTATACTTACTATATCAAACAATTTTAACATTAATATCATCAGTTATGTGCACCGTAAAACCTTGCTGCATCCTATAAAGGAGCAGTTCCCCTAAATTAGGTAGTTCTGTGTGTAGCGGTCATAATAACTATCTTCATTTGAGTTTGAGCAGTGAGTTTAAAATCAGGCAGTCATGCTAGTTTTTAGCACAATTTCGGCCCGTCTGACTCCGGGCTTAAATTATTTTCCGAACCAATTATACCTTTATACACTTTTGAATTTTTACTTTAATGCCTGATAAGGTTACTATGACACAAGCTTCATAGTCGTAGATCTGTCTTAGTTCTGTTGGAGATTATGCTGAGAAAAAATTTTAACTGCCTCGGTGGCGCAGTCGGTAGTGTAACTGCCTGTCGCGCTTGAAGTCCTGTGTTCGATTCCCTGGTCGGTCCAAATGTTAGTGCGATCCAAAAATGTTTGTTTCGGAGTTTGAATGTTTTTATGTAGGTACTAGCTGATGCCCGCAGCTTCGCCTGCGTGAAATTTTGTTCCTAGACTATAACATATCTCTGTAGGCACCAAATTTCACGCGCAGCCGTTACAGCGTGAAAGAGTAACAAACATCCACACTCACAAACATTCGCATTTATAATAATCGAACCGGTAGTTTTTGCGTGATGCCTGAACAAACAGACAGACAGACAGACAGACAGACAAAAATTTTTTTAATCACTTTTTTGGGTTCGGTGTCGGTCTAGTAAAACCCCTTGCTATTTATTTTTTTGATATTTTGAATGTACAGAATTTTTACAGATTTATTATAAGTATAGATACTTATAATAAATCTGTAGAAATAAAAATTCTGTCTGTCTGTTTGTTCAGGCATCACGCAAAAACTACCGGTTCGATTACGATGAAACTTGGTATAATTATTCTTTAATAGCCTGAGCACCACACTGGGTACTTTTTATCCCGGAAAAGTATATAGAATTCAAACCAAACTTACCCAAAGTTATCATCAGTTATTGCTTAAACAGTTAATGGTACGATGATGAAACTAGGCATAAGCGTTGTTTGTTACAATTTGAAAAAAGTAATTTTAACATTTTTGCAAATTCCACCTCCAAAGGTATAAAAAAGGAGGGTAAAGTTTGTATGGGACAACGTGATTCCTTGGTACGATCTACTTAAAATTTGGCATATAGTATTATCAACATAATTGATGGAAGACGTGTTTCGTATTTTATTTAAATTTACACTATAACGAGCTAAAAAGGTAATGTAAATTATTTTGGGACTGATTTTCTCCGGAGTTGATATCAATACTCCTTAAATACTCTTATTTTATACTTCAATTTCTTTTTATTTTGACACATAATTTGTGAAAGTTCAATACAATTGACGTTTTCATTTATGTTTTACTTCAAACTTCAAACAGAGGATTTTACTACAAAGCAAAGTTAAATAAAAAGCGCTATATTGATATAATATTAACCAAATATATGCTTTATGGAAGTATTATTGCTAATTTATTAAAATTTTGTGTGACAAAAATACATTTGTGAAAAGAAGAAGAAAATTCAAAGATGGCTTGCCAGAAAAATTAAAGACCACGCTTTAGGTAGTATCCACTGCATGTTACCATCTACGCTCAATCCTTACGACAAACATTGTCAGCAGCCCTACCCTAAGCGACTGGTCATGGAAGGCATGAACTTTATTCTACATATAGCGCCGACTGCATTCTGTCAGGAAACAGACTCAGTCTTTGTAAAATACGGGAACGGTCTCTACGTAGACTACATTCGACAGGACTGAAAAGAGCCATTACAATGAACATGAACGCTCAGCTGATAAAATTTACATTGTTATTACGTTACCAGGTCTTGGTTGGACCATCTGTATTAGGAGGACAAAGCCTACAGTAGTTCGGTTTATCCAAACGTCGTAGGCTGGGACTACCTGAAGAAGGAACTAAGTTACGATGTCAATGGCTTAGAAGAGAAGTTGTGTCAAGTAGTAGTTTAGCCATTGAATTAAGAAATGTATTTAATAAATAAATTTACTTAGCTCATATTATTTTGCGTTATGAATTTGTTAATCAGAAATCCATCTAACTAGGTATTATTATAAATGCGAATGTTTGTGAGTGTGGATGTTTGTTACTCTTTCACGCTGTAACGGCTGCACGGATCTAGCTGAAATTTGGTGCCTACAGAGATATGTAATAGTCTAGGAACAAAATTTCACGCAGGGAAGCTGCGGGCATCAGCTAGTAGATAATATGTATGTATTCGTCGAGATGAAGAAATAAACCAAACGCTAAATGAATTAGGCAAACAGATAGAGTAGCTGAAGTCGGCGACAAACGAAGGGGCTCATACGATCCAATGTCGACACATGACATTCATCAATACGTAATCACATAAGTATTGTTAGGAGCTGGAGTGGTGGCAGTTGCAGTGCTGTGGAAGAGGCGACGAGCCAACACTAGAGTGGGAAAGTGTTGTGTTTACGCGCAATTTAAATACGGCTGGCCGGCAGCCTAGTGATGTGCCTACAGACTCGATAAATGAGAACAATCTAAAGGACCAATCCACTTCTCCCATACCAAAAAAGATTGTTATTTCAAAGGACTTGCCAGGCGATTGCGCTTTTTTGGGCCCGTGAGGATGTACCGTGACCGTGACCATACATTTGACCGGTCAGCACAGAGCAATAATACGGACTTTATTAACATTTTATTAATTTACGTATACCAAGCTCAGTTTACGCCAAGCAGCAAGGCGATGCACTCAATAGTATTATCTCATATTCATATTTTATAGATTAATAAATACTTAGCAATAAATTATAGTTACTTTTACAATTTAAAAAAAAATTACAAGTGAAAACATTTTTGATTTGATTTTGATTCATAAATATACATATAAGTATCTCTATCAGTCGTCTAGATCCAATAGCACAAGCTTATATTAGCCTAATTTGGGCTAGATGATGTTTTGTGAGAATGTCCACAAATATACTTATAAAAAAAGCTTTAATAAAATTACTATACTCTGTTAAAATTAGGATGATAATTTTGACAGCTCTTAGTAGCCCCATAGTGTCCAATCGTTAATGAATCTATTCGATTATCATTTGCGTAAATTTTTTAATCGATACTTACAAAAAAAACGTTTTCATTATTTTAGGTAATTAGGTAAATATAATTGCATTATTATTGTTTGTATTATAATTAGCTAATTATATTACAAATAAATATTGTAGATACCTACTTATTAACTTTACTTGCATTTAAATGAATATACTTCATTTCGATTTATTCGAACTATTTGTCTATGATCGATTCTGCGGTATTGTTGGAAGACGCTTCACTACGATAAGTGGGCGGTACTCGTCTATGTGCTACGATAATTTTTTGAAGTATACTTGACATAAACAAATCCGATACTTCATAGGCGTAAGCTGTCAAAATTATCAACCTAATTTTAACAGAGTATAAGGTTGCAGTCGTGGACTCTTGCTCTAGAAATGACGGATAGGATTGTAGTTAAATATTATATTATTCTCTTTTGTTTCAGGTCCAGCCTGCCAATGAAGAAAAGCGTGTTACCTATTTAGTTTAAAATCTTCGACTTCGTCTAAAATAGGATGATTTTAAATGACAGCTCAGGCCCAAATTCAAACATTATTTAAATAAATTGTAACTTCATAACATTGGATATTTATAGGGAAACTTTTCGAATATGGCAGATTTGTAATCTATATTAATAAATAATGTTTTTTTTTGGTTGGCTCCGAGTAGGTTCCGGTGGCTAAGTGGTTAAGCATCTTGCACGGAATGCTAGAAGATGCAGGTTCGAATCCTGCTCGAAACCAATTATTTTTCCATATTTAAAATTTATGATCAGTTAACATACTAATTGCTTTTCAAAAATAATCTTTATATTAATAAAAAACAATAAGTATTCGGATTAAAATAGGCCTTAAAATATTACCTGCAAAGAAGAGGCAACATTATCATCCTATTTTAGACGTGTTTAGATAATGGGGAATTTTTTTTTTCACTGATAAGTGTACCCTGATCAAAATATAGATATTTTTTTAAAGTTACAATTTTAATATTATTGAAGGTACTAAATTAAATAGTCAGACGAACTGCAAATATATTATTGTCCAAGAAATAGCTCTTTTCCTTATGTAAAATGGAAATTATATTGACATTGTATTGAAATAGTTATGTGATGAATGATACCTATAAACGTCGTCTTGTTTTATTGTTTTTATTTCTGATGATTTAATTTTTATTTTCCGTTGCTTTTGAATATTACATTTATCGAATAAAATAGATAATAGGTACACTTATTTATATCACCCTCTCAGAGGGCAGAGATGCCACTCATACACAGTGGAGAGAATCTTCTCTAGAACTGAGCGTTTCAAAAGATCGTTGCTCTGTCGAACTATAAGTGTTAATAATGAAAAATGTGTTTCCCTCATCTTCATCGGAGCGTGAAGAGGCACATCACAGGGCCGCCAACTTGCAGACCACTGTCAGAAGTCTTACGGAGTGTGAGAATGGCCCCCAATCGCTAGATGCGCTACGGCTTTCCATCAGGCTGGCGACGTCAATTTGGCGAGCTGATAGGAGACCATATTTCGCATTATGGTGACATGACAACATGAATTTAAATTTACTGTAATTATTTAGGCAATTAGTTTATAATGAACAATGTCACCATTTTTGTGAAATAAAACACATTTTTGTTTTGTTGTTTAGCTTAATATAAAACAAAAAAAAAACTTTGAATAACTGGGACCTCCAGAAAAAGGCGGGTAAGTAATAAGTTTTTAATTAGTACAAATCGAAATCATCCAATAACAACTATAAGATAATTTATCTGTTTTGGAAAAACCTCTACATTTATAACAAAGCGTTTTATCACTATGTACGAGTATCTACTTGATCTTTTTTTCCACATTGAGTGAACAGGTACTCGCATATTTATCTGACAAATGAAATTACGCGGTTGTAGTTATGACTGTCTTATTCAGTATAGCTAGGGTTGTCAAACTAATAATTGCCTTCTGTAGGTGTATTTGACACATAAATACTGAACGGCTGAACCGACTTTTTTTATATTTTCAAGTGACCCTCTATCCACTGCATGGGACCTGAAAGCGAGAGCCGATGGAGTATTTAAATGAATAGGCGCATTTTGTTTTTGTTGAAGTCGGAATCGGATTTGTTGAAGTCTAAATCGGTATGGTGGTCACCAAAGCAAGTTTATGAAGATAATTTACTTGTTTTGAACAAGAATTAATCTTTTTTTTATTCACAAAACCATCTTTTACTAGCTGTCAGTGGTACTCGTAAAACCTAGCATTTACCAAATTCCAATAGTAAAAGCCCGAAAAATGTCTTAATAAGAGTTACGCAAAAAAGATATGACTTTGAATAATAGTGTAAAAGATGATTAAGTTGAAAAAATATAGGAAAACTAATTAAAGTATAATAAATGTTTATTGCTACCTACTGACTTTGAAGTTTTTTTGCTCAAATTAAGGTGAACTTTGGCGCAACCCAAAAATAGACGTACCTACAACACGGCCGAAATATCTGCGAACCTGGCTTATGACGTCATGTAAACTGTACGGCATAATCCGCGCGCAACGAGAATGTGCGGAATCTTGTCAAATACCATACCATTCAATCACGTGCGGGTAGGATAGGTGAAAACGGGGTCAAGTGCGGGGAAGCGCGAGGGGAAGCCAGTTTCGCAGATATTTCCGCCGTGTAGTACTTACTTGCCTGTGTGATGACAGCCCTATGCTATAATGATGTGATGACGTAAGTGAGCGCCACTAAATGATGGTTTGTCTTGCACGGAGAATCCCTGTAACCGACCAAACCAGTTTGTTTTAATCTTATAAAGTATACGTTTAAACTTGCTATTGCGTTTTATTATAAAGTATTATTCATATGTTATGAAGGTACTCAACAACAATGACGACTTCTCATATTTAGAAAATTGAGGGGCCCTTATAAACTCTAAACACTCTCTGTACTTCCTTACCTGTTCTGTTACCTGTGTGATGCCTGTGTTCTGGTAAAGAAAATCATCTCCTAAAAGCGGACCTGTGCTCTAATTATATTGCTTAACTTGGCATGGCATAACATTGAAGAAAAGACGATATTTATATAAGGTCCTATCATCATAAATATTCTCCTTGTGTAATTTTCGTATCAACTTTATAATGTTTAAACGGTATCTGAAGTCCTTCAACAAAAACAAAAATTAACGACCAAGGCGTTCTTATAAATACAAGTGTCTATGGTCTTATATAGTATTATCGTTGATAGTATCCAAGAAGTAATGTTGTTCCAACTTGCACTTTTCGTTCTTTTGATAAGCTATGGAGCCTCAAAAGAAAATGCAGTTTACCAAGTGTCAGGAATTGAACTCATTGACCTGATTCGTGGTTTTAAACCAAAGGAACCACTGGAGTTGAAAAAAGTGGAAGGTGACCAGTTCAATTTGCCTCAAGGGATATATTTCACGCCTGATGATGACTCCTTGTCACCTGAGGAATACAAGCATTTGAATTACAAAGTAAGTAGCTGAATACGTTGATTTTTAGCTGCTAGTGCACTACACAAATCAGAATATTTTCACATTTATTCTTAGATACATAAATACAAACCATAGTTTGCATTCTTTGATAATCTAATTAATTATCAACACATTAAGATAACGATTTATTAGTCCTGTCCACCATTCCATAAATCTTACTTCTTACTAATATTATAAATGCGAAAGTTTGTGAGTGTGGATGTTTGTTACTCTTTCACGCTCGAACGGCTGAACGGATCGGGCTGAATTTTGATACAAGGATACATTATAGTCTGGAATAACACATAGGCTAATTTTTTCCCGGTAATAAGTTCCCATGGGAACAAACCAAATTTCACGCGGGCGAAGCTGCGGGCGTCAGCTAGTAGTGCATAATATTGTGTATAAGTAATATAACCGGCCTATCAAAGAACTTAAAAGATCAAGAGGAGGTGGAGCGCCAGATGAAGAAACAGTAGCAATTCCTTTAAAAATATTTACCAATGAAAACATCCCTCACTTCCTACAAATAAAATAACATATATAATATTATCATTCATTCTCACTTGTCACTACAATATTCTATCGGCAATCGTATCCACCTGAATAGACGGGTTGGTACAGTTTCCATCTCTTCGCTATAACTTCGTCCATTAGTTAGTGAGGCTGGCTTGGAACTTGAAGACCTTGATACCCCCCTACCCTTAACAAAGCTATTTAAATCATTGACGCCGATAAGCATAATGATTATAATAAGTTTTTATTTGTCTTGTTTTCAGGGGCGAGACACAAAAAAGGTGTAAGTAAAAACAAGATGGAAGAAAACAGGACTTTAGAATTGTAAAAAAAGATCGAGTGTGGGAAAATACGTAGATGAATGAACTGATATACCTTGTGAATAAGATTTGAAATTAAAACGGAAAGATTTTACGGAGTCTTTCAAATTATTGTGTTTTTTACTATCTATACTAATATTATAAAGAGGAAAGATTTGTTTTTTTTGTTTTTTTGTTTGTTTGTTTGTAATGAATAGGCTCCGGAACTGCTGGACCGATTTGAAAAATTCTTTCACTGTTGGAAAGCTACACTCTCTGCGGTGAACATAGACTATATTTTATTTCCATATTCCCACGGGAACGGAAACTACGCGGGTGAAACCTCCGCTAGTAAATCAATATCAATATCAATACATATAATAAAATCGTAACAGGTCGCTGTCTGTACATGGAAGATAAATTAAATAAGAAAAAATATTATAGGGGGCTTTATGAACGCAATAGAACCCAAAACAATGATTTTTAGAATTTTTGTCTGTTTGTCTGTATGTCTGTATATCTGTTTGTCTGTACGGTTGTGCACGCTAATCTCAGTAACCACTCAACCGATTGCAATGCGGTTTTTTTTATTGTGTTGAGGTTTGCTCCAGTTAACATTTAGCGTTTGTTTTATGTAAACCGGTTTAGAAATAAAAGAGTTATAACTATTTTAAGAATCAGATATTTTGAAAATTTTAATTGTAGGGGTTTCTTTGAATGTGAGTGAACCTAAACTGGCGTGTTGGCTTCAGTCCACGCCTTCGGCGCGGACTGAATTGTTTAAAAATAGTCTTAATCATTAAGCTCTTTTATGATTAAGCAAACAGGGCAGTTTCAGACGCTGCTTGATGACTCTGATGAAGAAATACCTTTCCTTTCATACACCTTATGTGACGTAAACGAAGTTGCGGGCTCAGCTAGTTATTAATACAGGCAGCTAAAGAGTTCAAAGGAGTTCTTCACCTGATAGGAACATTTCTTTTTATACTACTGTCATAACGAACCAACAATCGACGCATTTGATCGGAAGTGGTAATCGTAAGCCTACGGACTGCTGAAACACCGCCGCTGCAGAGGAGTTTCAACGAGTTAAAACGACAGTAAATAAACAGGCTATCATTTTCTGTATTACTTCCCGTTTTCAGCTAGAAACTTGGTTTGGTCACCAAAGATTTTCACAGAACCCCTTGCAGCAATAATGTTATTAATATTATTTGAAAATAAGACCATATTATTATATTCATAACCTTCAAGCTTCAAAAGAATTAACTATTACCTAACGGACCTAACCGGTTATTTATTATTTACGCTCTGCATTAATTACCTACAAGTCTATGATGATTTTGACAAAAATTAATATCCATAGCTATTTAATTTGCAGTTTTCCATAACAGCATGCACTGAAGTTAGTCACACATGATTTCATATATCGTGATGATCTTGACCAAGGATCATACGAATATGTATTACAATTATTAGTACGTAATCATTATAAAAATAACCTGTAAGTAATAATATCGTTCTTATTTTTTATGATATTAGCCTATTGGCCTACAGAGGCCCCCACTCTTGAAACTGACCACTACCTGGTGGTAAGCCGGTTTGTTGGTCTTTTCAAGAAGTGCCTGTGAGAGACTATAAAAGGATAAAGAGTGAAAAACTAGAAGATGAAAGCGTAAGGAGTATGTATGTAGGCTTAGTCAGTGAAAGGCTTGCAAACGCGAGCCTTTCCGACTTAGATGTGAGAATGAGATGAAAGAAAGTATAGTGGATAGTGCAAAAGAAGCATGTGGGAGTGCAAAGAGACATGAACATTCGAATGGTGATGCCTGGTGGGATGCAGAAGTACAATCCTGCGTAGCAAGAAAGAAGAAAGCGTGGTTGGATTATGTCTCATCTTTGCAACTGAATGACAGTATGAAAGACACGAAGAAAGAAATTTACCGCCTCTGCAGGAATGAAGCCAAAGCTTTAGTGAAAGAGAAGCGTGAAAGAATAAATTTGATTGCGGAAGAGAAGCTGACAAGGAACTTCGAGACAAATACCAAACTCTTTTGGAGGGAGGTCAAGAAGTCTCGGAGCTGTTCGTCAGTTTTCAGAATGGATAAGATAAAGAGTAAAGCTTGGGACATTCTTGCGGACCCATTAGAGGTGTTAGAGCGGTGGAATGAGTACTTTGGAGAAATGTATGAATATCTCCCGGATGCGGGCACTGCGAGGGAGTCGATGACTGATCTTGCGGTGCAAGCATCAAGCGGAGATATTACTTTGCAAGAGATTGAATGGTCGATACGAAGCTTGAAAAATGGAGTCTGCGGGAATTGATAGGATATCTGCTGAAATGATCAAATTAGGTGGTCCTTGCGTCCGGGACGCCTCCTGGTCATTGAGCAATCTATGCTGGAAGACTGGAAGGGTCCCAATGGACTGGAGGCGTGCCATCATCGTGCCCTTGTATAAAGGCAAGGGCTCACGTATGGAGTGCGCCAACTATAGGGCCATCAGTTTGATCAGTATTGCAGCTAAAGTGTATGGCAAAATTATTGAAAGGAGAATGAGGGTGGAATCTGACGGATTACTGTGGGAGGCGCAGGGTGGTTTCCAAAATGGAAGGGGATGTATGGACCAAGTTTTCTCGCTCCGCAACATTGTAGAGAAGCAGCTGGCTGTAGGCCTGAAGGTTTTCTGCGGTTTTGTGGACATGGAGAAAGCATTTGACAGAGTTGTACGGAAGGATCTCTGGGATATATTGCCAGGATACGGGATTGATGGTGCGCTGATTCGTGCTGTGCAGTCTACATATGTGGGATGTACGGCATGTGTGCGGGTGGGCGGCAGCCTGTCTCCCTGGTTTGACGTCAACATTGGCGTCAGACAGGGCTGCGTGCTGTCGGCTCTGCTGTTTGTCCTGTACCTGGACGATTGTCTTAAGAGAGTAAGATCGATGAATGTTGGATTGCAAATGGGTGACTTACTTGTGAACTGTTTGCTATATGCAGATGATGCCGTGCTCATAGCCGAATCGCCATCAGAACTACAGTCACCAGTCACAACGATGAAAGATGATTGTCTAATGAGAGGCTTACATTTGAACGCGACTAAAACGAAAGTGATGGTATTCGAAAGAGAAGAGGACAGAACGAATGCCAGGGTAACTGTAAATGATGTAGTGCAGGAACAGGTGGATGAGTTTGTATAATCTTGGATGTGCATTTAGCAGGGATGGACGGTACACCGCTGATGTAGAAAAGAGGGTAACTGCGGGCAATAGTGTGAATGGAGCGTTAGGCAAACTTTTAGGTACCAAGGCCTTAAGTCAAAAGGCCCAGCTCGCAGTACACAATGCGGTGCTGTTACCTACGCTAACGTATGGACGCGAGAGTTGGGTATGGCAGGAAACGCATGAAAGTAGAATAAACACGGTCGAGATGCGCGCGCTACGCAAAATCTGCGGAGTAACGCTCGCAGATCGCGTTCGGAATGAAGATGTAAGAAAGAGAGTTGGTCTGAAAGAGAGTGTCGGTGTTAAAGTGAGGAAGGGCATGCTACGATGGTTCGGGAATGTGGAACTAATGGGAGATGAAAGAATGACAAAACAGATATACAACGCGAAAGTGGATGGACGCAGGAGTCGGGGAAGGCCACGACACACCTACCACGACCAAATTAATCGTGTGTTAGTTGAAGGTAGTGTCAAGAGCCGTAGGAACCGACGTGCATGCATGAAAAGAAAAATGAAAGTTGAAGAAGCAAGTGAGGTGTGTATGGACCGTGCCGTGTGGCGCTCGGTTCTTTTTGCCACCCCGCAAGGACGCGGGGAACGCCTTTACGCGCCTTCATCCAAGCTGCGGGGGTAGCTGGGATGGTGTGTGGGACTCCCGGTCCGGTCCGGAATGGACCGTCCTACCCACTAAACCCCGCGGTGTTCCTCCTCACCCTTTAGCCGGGCCGAGGGATATCAAAAGATTATTCACGTCGACCCGGCTAGGGGCGCCCCGTTTTTCGGGGCTCTCCTCGGGGGAGCCAAATGGGCGGCTCCCCAAAGCTCCCTAAGGAGCTGAAGACCACGCCTGCACCGCTTTCGAGCGCCCCTCTGTAATAGAGGAGACAGAGAGCGGCTGGCGCAGGCGTGCGCTAATGGGCACCCCGGAACACGGGAAAGGTGCCCACCGCCATGTGACCATTGGTGGGCGGGGTACCCCGACCTTACGCCCACGGTCAAGAAACAATCGGGGGCGCGCAGTGACTCCTCACCGCGGCGCCCCCGAACTGCACGGCAGAGCGGGAGCATTATCCGTTACTCCCGCTCCCCCGCACAGTGCACCTCCCGCTTTGCCGCCATCACCTCGTCAACTGGCGAGGTGACAGCGGCCCAGCACTGTCGCCGCCGGTCGCGCCGTTACTCACGGCCGGCAGCCCGAACTGCATGGCAGGGCGGGAGCATTTACCCAAACTCCCGCCCCCCACGCAGTGCCTCTCCCACTTTGCCGCCATCGTCTCGCCAGCAAAGGTGGCGAAGCGACGGCGACCCAGCATTGCTGCTGCCGGCCGTGAACAACGGCACGGCCGGCAGCAACACACACCACCGAGCAGCCCACAGGTGGGTTACTCCCGCCTCGGCCGGAATTAGCCAGAGTAGCACAACTCCCCCACAGAGGAAGGGGAGTGGTCGCTACTCCGTTGCCCAGGATGCACCACGAGGAGGATCCGACCCATTGGGGTCCTTAAAATGTTAGTAGGACCCCGCATCCCGGTGTGAAGATAGTTAGTTAGTTATAGTTAGTTAGTATTTTTTATGATTCACGGAGACAGAAATGTAGGTGACTTTTCAAAATGACAATAAAATATTTAAAACATCGATTCTTGTGCTTCACAGTCATCCAGAGCTAGTTCGAAAATCGCAAAGGATTGACCTTCATGTATATGACAACTAGCTAGCGAGAATGTGAGAGATGCTACAAAAATCCACATCCTACAAAAAATCCTATTTATAGTCAAGTACCTATCTATCTATATATATAAAAATCAATGCCACTTTTCGTTGTAATTTTATAACTCAAAAACGGGCTCACCTATCCAAACCAAATCTTTAGGCTTTTTTTTTTTGTTTAACGCGAGGGAAAATCCTCATAGGATGTTATGCCGGACTCTTACCGACTAAAAAACCTCACGCCACGCCTAACAGCCTATGGTTGAGAGCCCCGGGTAAGCCCTCACCCAGGGGGTGGTTCGGGTGCAATCCCGCGTCTATGGGGGGTTTCGGGTGTGACCCCGCTTCTAAGGGGGGGGGCGTGCGTGAGTTGTTCACGTCACGCTGCCGTCATGGGCCTGCTTCTGTAAGGACGGTGAGCGGCCCTCTCACCGTCCTCAGACCCCCGGTCATGGAGGCCGATAGTCCTCGGCGAAGACACGTCGGCGGCGCCCAGGGCGCCGACTGCGGAACTCGGGTGGGAGAGTTCTCTCCCGCACCCGGCCCGCCGCCTCCTTCGCGAGCATGACCTGCTCGCAGAAAGAGGCGGCGCAGTCCCACTTACTACCGCTGGAGAGCATGGCTCGCACCATGGCCTCGAGCGAGAGAGTGTCCACGCCCAGACCCACTACGAGGACCTGGCGCTGTTGTGCCCACGCCGTGCACTCCACCAGAGTGTGGAGCGCCGTGTCATCGCTGCGGTCCTCGCAGTGCTGACACTCGGCCGTGGTTTCCCGGTGTTTTCGCCACAGATACCTACCGAAGCTACCGTGCCCGGCAAGTATCTGTGTCAACCGGTAGGAGAGAGCACCGTGTCTTCTCTCCAGTCACTCGTCCATGACCGGTCTGACGGCCGCGATTGTGGCGAATCCCCCCTTTGGTTGCTCAAGTCGCACCTTCCATGTCTCCATGGTTTCCTGGTGGAGCAGGGTCCGCTGGGCCTAGATTTCTCGAGACGCAGGCGTTTGGCCCCGCTCCAGCGCCTCCTTGCGCCATCTGAACAGTGACGCAAGGGCTCTCGCTTCCAGGTCCCATGGAGGGGTCCCGGCTAGGAGACATGCCGCCTCACCGGAGATCGTGCGGTATCCTCTTATCACCCTGACGGCCATCACTCTCTGCGGGCTCAGCAGTCTAGCCTCATTGCTGGCCGTCAGGGTCTCCGCCCATACGGGAGCCCCGTACAAGGCCATGCTTCGCACGATCCCCAGGTACAGTCTCCTGTAGGGAGCGTTGGGTCCCCTGATGTTGGGCATCAGCCGCGCGAGTGCGGCCGATGCTCCCCTCAGTTTTGGGACCAAACTTCGGAAGTGATGTCCGAAGTTCCACCGGCCATCGAGTACGAGCCCCAGATACTTCATCGAGGGCTCGATGCCGATGCTGACGCCCCCTACCTGTAGGCTGGATCCCGCAGGTGGCCCCATCCGAGGTCCGTGGAAGCACAGAGCCTCGGATTTGTGAAGGGCGACCTCGAGACCCAGCCGCCGAATCCGACCCACGACCTGAGCGACCCCTGCCGTGGCCTTAAGTGCTGCGGCACGGTGCGTTGCTCCCCGCGCCGTAACGAGGGTGTCGTCGGCGTAACACGTTACGCCGACCCCTCTGAGCAACGGACCACGCAGCACCCAGTCGTAACCGATGTTCCACAGGAGCGGCCCTAAAACCGATCCCTGTGGAACACCGCACGACACATCTCGCCGACCCGGCCCTAGCCAGCTCGGGTAAGTTATGGCTCTCTCGGAGAGATAAGCCCCGACAATTCGACGGAGGTAGGGAGGTACTCCATGATAGATAAGCGCCTCCCTGACGCAGCTCCAGGGCAAGGTGTTGAATGCGTTGGCGATGTCGAGAGACACCGCCACCACCACCTCACCCTGTGAGACTGCTTCCTCCGTCAGGCCTCTAATGCGCATGATCGCGTCCACGGTGGACTGGCTATCCGCCAGATCAGGCCCCACGCGTGTGAGATGCCCGACGAGGCGTTGTGCAATAACACGCTCAAAGAGCTTGCACACCTCGTCGAGCAACACGATCGGCCGGTATCCTGATGGGGAATTTGCCGGCCACCCCGCCTTTCGAATTAAGACCAGTTTCCCGGTCTTCCAGACCTTGGGAAACTGGCCTTTCTCGAGGCATGCGCTGAAGAGCCCAATTAGTCGAGGCCCAAGCTCCTCGAGAGCCAGGACCCACGCTCGGCCTGGAATGCCGTCGGGTCCAGGGGCGGTGTTTTTGCGAGATTTAAGCCGCAGAACAGCCGCTCCTAACTCACCCTCGGTGACTACGGGAAATCTTTAGGCTTTGTTCGGACTATTTAGTAGATGGTTTATGTGAAGTTTGCACAAAATCGGTCTAGCGGTTCTTCATTTATCACACAAAAGAAGTTGCGCGGGTCAGCTAGTATGGTATAACTTTTTAAACCAGCCTTACCTTATATTAAATACATTAATTCATTCATCAATAAGTTTTTTTTGGATCATAATGTTTTATAAAGATTTTTCTGGAAAGTCAAGCGCAAAACTTAAACGCTTGTGGCCCCGCTGACTCAGTGTTTGTAACATTTATTTTCTATGTGTAGCAATGTCTGGTCTTGGCCTTGTCAATCATCATTGAGCGTGTGAGAGCGCCATAATCAATTCATTGTTTTTTTGCTGTGGCAACAGCTCTCTCAAGGAAACGGACGGATAGTCTATGGGTTTTTTTGAGCCTGGACGCAGAATTTACGCTGCAAACTGGTTTTTTAAGAGATTTTCTCGAGGGTTCGATAGTGCTATGAAGTTCCAAGCTTCTTTACCATCTTCTAAGCATCTGGGAATTTGAGACAACTCTGAGTACCGCACCGCATTTTTCTTTGTAGGTTATAAGTTCAAACCTGCGGACTTGCTAAGTAAATTAGCCTGGGTTTTACCTACTTTCCTCAGAAAGAATTGAATTCTGTGATAAAGGTTGCCTGGTAGAGATGGCTTTTAGCGATAAGGCCGCCCATTGTACTGCTTTTTTAACAAATGTTCCTATCTTAAGTTTTTTATCTGGCGTGCAATAAAGTGTAAATAAATAAATAATAACCTATACCCAGATTCTCGTAAGTTTCAATTAACTATTTGCAAAGCGGGTCGATTTTCGTCTGTCGCGCAGTCAGTAGCTTAATTTGTCGTTTCTTTCATGACAGGGTTTTTTAGTACGGGGAAAGTTGGTCAGCCACAATTCCTAACTGCACCCAATAACACGTGGACTACACGAGCGAGGTGATTTGAGAGGAACCTGCCGTTTTCATACACCTGGCATTACCAACAGCCACTGCCACTCTCCGCTCACACTGCAGGCCAGTACTTGTCATCAACCTTATACGTGTAGTCTAGCCGCCTAAGTTACTTCCTCACGCTGAATTAGTTTAGTGCTGTACTATTAGTACCTAAACCCGTAATATTCTTATGTATGTCTGTGCTTTCTGTATCTATGTAATATCATTGTCTCTGTAGTGTACTGAGTACTATATAAATATATGTGTGAACACCCTATTGGCTGTTTTCGTTAGAGCCCTAGCCTACCCTTGCACACACACTGAAAACTCTGAAGAAGTGCCCTGGGATAGAGTAATCTGCAACCTCCCTCTGAGCAAGTTGGTGAGTAACATCATTGTGTTATATGTTCTGTAAACGATCACTGCTGTAAGCCTCTTTCACTAGATCTCGTAAGGATAAGTGACCACTTTGATTTGAAAAATTTCATTCGAGCCGTTCACGTCGTCAGCAATGTGGCAGTCGTTTAAGTCAAGTTAAAGGCTCTAACAACATGTTGTACATTAAAAAAGGTTATTAACCTTTTTTTTTCACGTGCGGAAAATCCTACATGGATCCTATGCCGTACTCTTACCGACTAAAAACCACACGTATCCTACCTAACAACCCTACAGTTGGGAGCCCTGGGTAAGGCCTCGGAAGGATACTCCAGGACTCCCAACAGACCTACAGCTACCACTGAAACAACACAACCTTCGCCTGTGCATTTCAACATGGCAATAGGCTTACACACAACTAAACCTATCTTTTCTTCTGTATAAATATATCGGTGTGAATTGGATTTTATGAAATAAAAAAGTGTAACGAAAATCACAGTATGCTTGATTTTGGTTTCGGCTCAGTTATCATAATTAGACTTTTTTTGAAAATTAAGTAAGTACCTACCTATACTGTGTTTTATTACTCATTTCTCATTGTGCAACTATTAAAAGTCACAGCGAAGCGTGGTGGCAGGGAACAGCTAGTAAACCTGTATAAAGGTGTGACGTGACTATAATGAGCAGTGGGTGTAAGCAGGTATAAGGAACCCCAACAGTTTGTTTATTTGCCTAGTTGATACAACTCTAGTCTCCAACAAATGAGATCCTAACGGCTAAAACCCTTTCATCGCCATTCGTAACTGAAGTTTGTGCTCTGCAATCAGCCTATGGTCTGGAGTCTCGGGTATGCGACCGAGTCTCGTAACAAAGAAGATCTGAGAGTTTGCATTTTAGGGTTGGAAGAAACCACATAGGTTCTCGTTTAAAACCCTATCTGCGTCATCTACACAGGAAGAAGACACTGAGCATCTTGACTTTGAACACATTAGGGAATCCCCAGAAAGTTACATTAACAGAATAAAATTACGAACTTAACTCGTTAATCGCATTGTTCCAAGTTATCAAGAAACGTTTATTTTGCAGAAACTGCTGACCCGAACATGATAAATATATTATGTGCGTGTGTGTTTATGAATGTGTAATCACAATATTATTGTTTTTATTATAACGAATCCTCAGTAAATAGAATACATTACAATTAATAATTACTGGGAACGAATCATGATTATTTAATTGCCGATGAGTTTGTTGAAACGCAAAAGGAAGTACCTAAATGAGACTTGGTAATTAAAAGTAAAGATAAATAATTATTTTATACAGTTTTTTTGTTTGTTTATGTATGGTGGTTTTCCTACGTGTGAATTCTTATTAATGTTATAGGTAAATGCGAAAGACTGTAAGTATGAATTTGTGAATGTTTGTTACTCTTTTACACTCTAACGACTAAAATAATCTAAATGAAATTTGGTACAGGATAGGTGTAGCTAGAATAACACCTAAATTTACTTTTTATTCCCGTGTAGTGTGTGGCTCGCCTCACCTTATATAATGTAACAGCACACATTATTTAGGACATTATTACACTAATTATGGCATTGAACAGTTGTCTCTAATTTACCCTACGTCACTCCATTACATGGCGACCCTTAGCCAGCAGTTTTTTTTTTATAAGTAATTGAAAGTGGTACCGAAACGTTATGAAGAAGAAGCCGTCAAATACTTATCAAGATTAGAAGACTAGTGAAGAAGAAAAATGAACATCGCAAGAAGAATGTGACCTGAGCCTGTACGTGAATTTATGTCGAGAAAAAAAAGAAGAAGATGCTATTTATAGAAGAATTTCAGTAAGACAGAAAAAAGAAGATCCATGCGAGGTATAGGTACTCCGATAGAAGATTTTCTATTCTGACTTTGTGATGGTGATGTGTGTTGGAGCTGGGCGCTGGGAGAATGCTCAAGCCTATGATGAGAGGATATGCAGGCTGCCGGGAGATTACAGAACGGGTCCGATGTGGAGCAGCTGGGAGCCAGTTCCAGTCCAATGTAAATGCTAGATTTCGCAACATTTTAACACAACACCTTTGACGTCATCCGTGATCAATTTACACATCCGGTGTCGGTAAGCGTATGCATATTTACGATGTCAATTTTTGATTAATGTTTCACTTCATTATTTTTACTATATAATTTTTTTTGTGTATTAGTTTATTAGATTTTTTTTAATATTGTTATCAAGGTATGTCCCAAGAAATAAGAGAATTGCATTCTAAATTAAGATATTTAAAGGAGTATTTAGTAAAACTTGGTCCAGATAGGCGTATTCAAGAATTAGGTTTAAAGAAATTAGAAGAAGCTGAAAAAGAGTATTTAAAATTAGATTATATTTTGACTCAGTTGAACCAAGAATTCACCGAAAGAAAGATAAGCAAAGAATCTTGTGAGTCTTTTCAAGCATTAATTAATGATATTGTGTTAACTTTTAAATATATAAAGGGTTTATTTTCTAAGATAGATAGTAGCACTCAATTGTTTTCTAGAGATTTATCTGACGTTTCAAAAATGGCTGATTCGTTTGATATTAAGACTGCAATTTCCCTGTTGCCGGTAATGAATGGCCAGGAGCAGGTAACTAAGCAGCTCGTAGATGGTATTTTATTTTATAATTCTATGTTGAATGAGTCAAGTAGATACAAATTAATTGACTTTATTTTAAAAACTAGATTGTCCCCAAGTGCGAAACTTCGCCTTAGGTCCACATATAGTGATGCTGAAACTTTGGTACAGGACATTCGGAAATATTTATTACCCAAAAAGTCCACAGTCGCTCTGCAAACACAATTGTTTAGGGCTTCCCAAGGTCATAGGAGTATCGAAAAATTCGGTACAGAGCTCGAGGAATTGTTCGTGAAGCTCACGATAGCACAAGCGGACGATAATAGCGATGCCTACGAGATATTGCGCCCTATCAACGAGAAGACTGCAATTAAGAGGTTTAGTGATGGCTTGGCTGACCCTCGTCTGGGTACTATCATTGCATCTAGACAGTTTATGTCTTTGCCTGAAGCTATTAGGGCTGCGGTGGACGAACAGTCCATGTCCTCCCAAAATCAAGGTCAGGTCATGCAGATTAGATCTACTCAAAATAATAGGCGTGATTTTACTTTTAAACGAGGTTTTCGTGGTCAAAGTAACAATCAGTTGCACAATAATAATTATACGTACAATAAAATAAATCGCTCATAAGACAGTGGCACGAGCACAGGTCAAAGACCCTCGTTTGTTGCACATCGAGGCTATGGCAACAACGTTCAGCAGCGTCAGCACATCGCGGCGCGCGGACGGCACGTAACCACCGAGTACAGCATAATGTGCAAAATTCCAACGTTCGAGGTGATGCAACTATTGCTAATAACGTAGAGTTTTTTCGTCCCTAATGATTGTATTCATTCTATTTTTAGTTTTGGTAATTTTTGCGTAGTTAATTGTCAACTTAAGAATAATATTAATTTTAATTTATTAATAGATAGTGGAGCTAGTTTATGTGTGCTTAAGTATGAATGGTTGTCGCGACACGAAAGTTTGTTAGGTTTAATACAGCAGGATAAGATAACTATTAAGGGAATTAGTGGTTATTTAGAGTCTATAGGATATATTTGCTTAGATATTATCATTAACGGCGTAGAATTTAATCAAAAGTTCTATATATTTGAGAACTTATATTGTACCGCAGAAGGTATTCTCGGTCAGGACTTTTTTATGCGTTATAGCGGAGTTTTGAATTATAAAGATGGTACTTTGAGTTTAGAAAACCAAGACCAATTTGTTAATATTCGCGTTAATAGGAGTAGTAATGATATGTTTACAATTCCGCCTCGTTGCGAAGTAATTAAACACGTTCCGACGTCACAACAAAGTGATTGTGTCATTTTATCGAAAGAAATTTATGAAGGTGTGTACACAGCGGGCGTTTTATCAAAACCACGTGATGGTTTTATTCCTGTTAGGATTTTAAATACTACGGATAGTTCTGTTAATGTAAATTTTTCGGATATTAGTACTAGTTGTATAGATAATTTTTACGTTTGTCAATTTGACGGTAATACTATTAGTACGGATAGAGCAAAAACTTTGTTTAGTACTTTAGAATTACATTCATATTTAAATAAGGAAGAACAACGTAGTATTGAAAGCCTTTGTGCGAAGTATGCTGACGTTTTCCACTTACCGGGAGACACTATAACTACTACAAATTTATTAGAACATTCTATTAAATTAAAGGAAAATGCGTCTCCAGTGTACGTCAAGCCTTATCGGTTACCGAACGCACTAAAGGGCGAGGTCCAAAGGCAAGTAGGTGATATGTTAAAGAACGATATCATAGAAGAGACGGTTTCAGAATGGTCTAGTCCCGTCCTCTTAGTTCCCAAGAAGTGTGATAGGTCAGGTGAGAGGAAATGGAGACTTGTAGTGGACTATCGACAACTTAATAACAAGATACAGGACGATAAATTTCCTTTACCCAACATTACAGAGATATTAGACTCCTTGTCAAATAGTATCTACTTTTCGAAATTAGATCTTAGCCAAAGTTTTTATCAACTGCCCTTAGAGAAAAATTCAAGAAAATTTACAGCATTCACTACTGATAAACAATATTGCTTTAAGCGCTGCGCGATGGGGGTGAAAACCTCCCCTAATGCGTTCGCACGCCTCATTACTGTGGCAATGTCAGGATTAAATTATAAAGCATGTTTTTTTATATCAGGACGACTGTATAGTTGTAGGAAATTGTCTCGAAACCCATAATAAGAATCTTATACAAGTTTTAGAATGTTTCCGAAAGGTTAATTTAAAATTGAACCCTTCCAAGTGTGAATTCCTGCGCAAAGAAATAATTTATTTGGGGCACAAGATTACTTCTGAAGGTGTATTTCCCGATCCATCAAAAGTCGAGTGCCTTCAAAACTATCCGAAACCCCAAAATATTGACGATGTAATAAGATTCGTGGCATTTGCTAATTATTACAGGCGTTTCATCCCGAATTTCGCTTCAATAGCTTACCCTTTGAATGCGTTATGTAAGAAAGATGTAGCGTTTGTATGGAGTGATGAATGTGAACGAGCGTTTTGTAGGTTAAAAGAGATCCTTGTGAGCCCGACTGTACTTGACTATCCAGACTTTTCAGAAAGTAACAGTTTTACCCTACAGACTGACGCTTCAAAACAAGGACTAGGCGCCGTACTGTCTAATAGCAATGGAAAGGTCGTCGCGTATGCCAGCCGTAACTTAAAACCTGCTGAAACGCGATACCCCGTGATTGAGTTAGAGCTACTTGCTATCGTGTGGGCCGTACGACATTTTAGACCTTATTTGTATGGTAAAAAGTTTTATATAACTACAGACCATAAGCCTTTAATTTATTTATTTAACATGACCGATCCTTCAAGCAGACTTACAAAATTTAGATTATATCTTGAAGAATACGATTTCGAGATTAGTTATATTCCGGGACGGTACAACGCAGCTGCAGATGCATTGAGCCGGATTCCCATTACATCCACTAGTTTAAAAGATTTGCATAAGCATGCAGTATTGGTCATGACGAGAGCTCAAGCCCGTAAGTTACAGACTGACTGTGACGAAACTGACACGACTCCTGAGATATCTTCTGCCCCAAGGTCTGATCAGCCTAAGGTAGTAGAAATTCTCAAACGACCGATTGACAGTGTTGAGTTAGTTTTATCCTCTAGTAAAGATACGTTAAATCAGATTAGGAAGTTAGAGAATTTAACAAGTGACAATGAGAGCTTCATTTTTGTTGCTGAAAAATCAGCAATTTACGTAATATCTCGATCGTTATCGACCGTTAGTGTGTTAGCGAGAGAATTACAACGATTCTGTAAGAAAATAAAATTAAAAGAGCTCGTCATAATACATAATAAGCGCTATAGTAGCTTTATAAATAATATTTTGAAGGAAATGACTTCCATAGGTGATATTCCTAAGATACTTGTTATCAAAGACGTGACAAGAATCCATGACAGAGACACGAAGATTGTTATTTTAAATAACTTTCATCTTTTACCTACCAGAGGTCACGCGGGGGTAAATAGGATGTTAAATAATATTAAAAAATATTATTATTGGCCAGGAATGAACACTGACGTTATAGAGTACGTTAGTAAGTGTAAAAGTTGCCAAATTCAAAAGCATTCCAACAGACACACTAAGGAGCCGAAGGTCATCACATCCACGGCATCCACCGCTTTTGAGCGAGTTAGTTTAGATATTATGGGTCCATTAGATGTAGATAATTATAACTATAAGTACATTCTAACGTTACAGTGTGATTTGTCTAAATACGTTGAAGCTTATCCTGTAGAAAGGAAGGACACTGTTTCAGTGGCTAGGTTATTTGTAAATAATTTTATTTTAAGGTATGGGATTCCAAAAGAAATAATTACTGATCAGGGAACGGAGTTTATGTCGTCAGTTTTTAATGAAATATGTAATTTGTTGCACATAAATAAACTCCATTCTACAGCTTATCACCACGAAACTCTAGGAGGCTTAGAGAATACTCATAAAGTTCTTGGCAGTTATCTGAGAATCCAGTGTGAAAACAACAGAACAGACTGGAGCACTTGGCTTCCATTCTGGTGTTTTTCTTTTAATACCACAGTACATACTGAGACGAAATATACTCCATTCGAGTTGGTTTTTGGTAAAATTTGCAATTTACCTTCTAATATAACACAGAATAATTATGTAGACCCACTGTACAATTCTGATTCTTACCCTTTAGAACTTAAATTTAGACTTCAAAGAGCGCAAGCCGAAGCTAGGTTTAATTTATTGAAATGTAAAGAGATAAGGAAATTTAATTATGATAAGAACATTAATACATGTAATTATAAGTATGGAGATTTGATTTTAATTAAAAATCAAGTAGGAAATAAGTTAGATAGATTATATTTGGGACCATATAAAGTACTTGAGGACATACCACCAAATGTAAAAATTTTAAAAGATGGTAAAGATTAAGTTATCCATAAAAATAATACTAAGTTATTTGTTACTTAAACTCATTGTATTGTATTTTTTTTGTATTTCTTGTTTGTTAATTGTAAAAATAATTTATAGAATAAATCATTTTTTTTATAAAAAGGGGAGGTGTAGTGTGTGGATATAATGTAACTGCACACATTATTTAGGACATTATTACACTAATTATGGCATTGAACAGTTGTCTCTAATTTACCCTACGTCACTCCATTACACCCGTAAAAGGTTCCCACAGGCACCATCGAAAAGTCAATAAACTATTCAAAGAAATGCAACATACCTACTTATTTATTCAAATTATAAAAGAAAAATTGGTATACCTCCATGTTTTCAATTTCAGCTTTCTAGATAATGTAGCTCCTGTGTATGAAGTAGGTAGGTACGCCCGTGTCGCCCGTTGTACAACGAGCTTTTAGAAGTCACACCGTGGACCTAATTTAAATATTTCGCCAGGATCTGAATCAGCGAAACTGAAACTCGGAGAGTCTAAATCCTACATTCTTCAAATCGGAGTCCCGGAATCTGGATCCTGCAGCCTATAAACAGGACTCTGATTCTGGACCCATTAGTATTTTTTTCCATTAGTCTATATGGTAAAAAACGTAAGGAAGACTATGTAAAAAAAAATTCTTCACCAGCCTGTGCCAACTCTGCGGCTACGCCGTAATATTTTCCCACGGGAATTTATCCCCGTGATATAAAGGTACAAAAAGATATTATAAAGGAAAGGTATATTCAGAGTTTCAGCTACTTTCTATACCTGTATATTTCAGTCAAATTGGTTTGTGGTTAGAACCTGATTGAGTAATAATAATACATACATAAACATATTGTCACGCCTTTACCCCCAAAGGGGTAGGCAGAGGCCATAGTTTACAAACATTTCACCTTATAGTTGTTTTATGTCCCACGTAAGCTGCCGTATTGAATAAGCTTGAAATACGCATGTGCGTGAGCCGTGTTGAAATTGATAGGCGCAGGTCGTGAAGACCCGCAATTGAAATTTTTCAAGCCGCCCATAGGGCGATAAACTTGGCTTAGTTGTCATTTTACCGACAACCGGGTTTTATTTCGAGATTTCCTTCTCTACGCAATGGATCTTTTTGCGAAAGTGATCCCTTAGCCGCCTCTTACGACACCCTCGATATGTATTGAGGTGGCGACATTTTGTACTCTTTCCCGTTGACACACGGGCGTGACAATAATATCAATCAATATTATAATTTATCTTACTAATATTATAAACTAGCTGACCCGCGCAACTTCGTTTGCGTAACATGGGAGTCAGAAAGAGAGAAGTGTAGTATAAATATTTAGTGATATAATATTTCCCGTCGCATCTACTTCCGCCCGTCCTTTTATGGTACGGATCCGACTCGCACTTGACCGGTTTTTATCGTTCACTTGACTGGCTACCACTGCAGACCACGATTACTTACGCCTTGCTCATATTTTAAAACTTACCAAGAGGGTTATTGTAAGCGAACCGTAAAAGATAGGCACATGCGGTGAAGGACTTTTTTTTAAAACTTTTTTAGAGAAACAATTATATACTATACTATTTTTACGTAACTTTAACCATTTCCACAGTGTACGCAATGGAAGCTCTGAAAAAAAAGAAATTTTCCCCGTTCTCAAAACATTATTCATGGCTGCTCCGCCCCTATTCGTCTTAGCGTGATGTTATACTGTCATTAACCATCCTCAATAAATTGACTATGAAACTGTAAAATAATTTTTGAAATGCAACCAGTAGTTTCTGAGATCGTAGCACAAAAAAACTCTTCGGTTTTAAAATATTGTGAGCGGACCTTAAGAGATAGACAAATTAGGTTATTGTGAGCGAACCTTAAAAGATAGACATATGCTGTCGCGGACTTTTTTTT
Organism: Miltochrista miniata; assembly: GCA_933228765.1. Classification (NCBI taxonomy): domain Eukaryota; kingdom Metazoa; phylum Arthropoda; class Insecta; order Lepidoptera; family Erebidae; genus Miltochrista; species Miltochrista miniata. Next base: position 9,655,686 of record OW121753.1, read on the forward strand.
AGAACATTTTAAGAGAAACAATTTTGTGATACACAATTTTTACGTAACTTTAACCATTTACGCAGCGTACGCTGCGGTAGCTCTCAGACTGTAAAAAATATTCCCCGTTTTCGAAACATTCTTGATTGCTGCTCCGCTCCTATTTGCCTTAGCGTGATGTTATATAGCCTATAGCCATCCTCAATAGATGGACTATCAAACTGTAAAAGAATTTCCGAAATCCAACCAGTAGTTCCTGAGATCCTAGCGTTCAAACAAACAAACAAACAAACAAACAAACAAACTCTTCAGCTTTATAATATTAGTATGGATGCGAAAGTTTGTGAGTGTGGATGTTTGTTACTCTTTCACGCTCAAACCGCTGAACGGATCGGGCTGAAATTTGGTACAGAGATACGTTATTACTAATATTATAAATGCGAAAGTTTGTGAGTGTGGATGTTTGTTACTCTTTCACGCTCAAACCGCTGAACGGATCGGACTGAAATTTGGTACAGAGATACGTTATAATCTGGAATAACACATAGGCTACCTTTTATCCCGGGAATAAGTTCCCAATGGATACATATTTTACGCGGGCGAAGCTGCGGGCATCAGCTAGTCTACTATAAAATGTGAGTTTCGCCGTGACAATATCTTTGAGTTCGCAAATCTATAAGAGTGGCATGGCAACCGCCTAATCTTACTTCTTACTAATATTATGAATGCGAAAGTTTGTGAGTGTGGATGTTTGTTACTCTTTCACGCTCGAACGGCTGAACGGATCTGGCTGAAATTTGGTACAGGGATACATTATAGTCTGGAATAACACAAAGGCTACTTTTTATTCCGGGTATAAGTTCCCATGGTAATTGAAAATTTACGCGTGCGAAGCTGCTGGCATCAGCTAGTCTATATCAGGGTTCGAAAAAATCCGATTTTTATAATAGATAAATATCAAAAATCCGATTTTTTTGATATATATCCGATTTTTTTGATATATATCGGATTTATATCCAGGCCAAGAAAAAATGAACCTTATGACAGTTAAATTAAGGTTTCAATTTCAGTTAAAAGCTGACCATACTGGTATGTCAATGGGGATTTCCCCAACTTAAAATGAGGTTGCCATTTTGGGAAACTGTCCAAATTCTGAATTGTACTTTTTCGCAACATGTTGCCAGAGTAAACATTAATCTCCAATTTTTTTAGTTCAGAACACAGCAATAAATCCATTGATATATATCAAGATAAAAATCAATTGATATATCGTGATATATATCATGATATATATCCGCTGATATATATCGGCGAACCCTGCTATATAAAATCAATGACACTTTTCGTTGTAATTTTATAACTCAAGAACGTTCTCACCTATCCAAACCAAATGTTTAATTTGTTTTGGCTTTGTTGGGACTATTTAGTAGATGGTTTATGTAAAGTTTGCACAAAATCGGTCGAGCGGTTGTCGTTTATCACGCTAACGAAGTTGCGCGGGTCAGCTAGTATCATTATAAAGTTAATATTTGTTATACATTATTGAAAAACACACTTGCACTTACATTCCACAATTTAACTTGTGGAATTTATATTTTAATTTTAATTGTGGAATGTAAGTGCAAGTGTGTGTTTCAATAATGTATTACAACAAGTTCCATCAAGTGCCGACAATCAAGAGAATAAAAGATAATATTTATTTGTTACATTCAATTTAATGTTCAACACATATTTATTACCCGACCACTAATTCTACTCCATGTTCAAGGCAATCAACCTGAAGACGAGTCAACCTTATGTGGAGACTGATTACTTACTTATAATTGAATCTTCAAGTGAACAATACAAATTACAGTCAATAAATCTATAACCGTGACTTCCCTGTCTTAATAATATAATAATATTATTAAGACAGCCAAAGTTTTAACATGATAATATATTGAAATGGCAGACGCCGTCTTCATCCACAGAACAAATCACCCAGTCCATTAAGCCCCCAATTCAATAGCCCATTTTATAGTTAGCATATTTTGCAATAGTTTAGCTCCCATTGTAGGCAGTCCATTGCCGTTCTTCTACATAAGACGGACGTGAATTGTCTGCAGTGGGGGTCCCATTTCCCATTACATTAAAAATCTCAAAGGGCCTCTGCGTGTTGGACCAATATGTCCCCATGTAAGCCTACCAAAAGACCGGGTATCTTCATAAGAAAAAAAAAGAAGATACTCGTGAAGAAAGAGATAATAATATTATAATATTAGTAGGATTATGTAATCAACGCAATGGATTTTGAATATTTTTTCATTGTATAGTTTCATTTTCACAGTTTATCGGCTTATATTGCGGTAATAGTCTATACTATTTATTTTAAATTGATATTAAGCAACTTGTTTTAGATGGAACTAATGTTCTGACAAAACTGATATACAGAATTGTAACAAAATAAGCTGAAATTCTTCATTAGTTGGTAAAAGTAATTTAAGAGTAAGGTAGGTACCAACATTTAACGGTAACCACTTTGAAATAAATCGCTTTAAATTTGTCTGACACCACAGTACTTAGTATAAAAATATTCAGTCTCCCGGTTCGTAGGTATCAGAGGGAAAAGGAGTTACTTTCTTTCCAACTTCCTCATTATTGTTCCGATTAACTGTATTACGAAGCATACATACATAGAGTCCTGGGACATCCTTGCGAAGGCTTACCCGGGGCTCCCAACCGTAGGCTGTTGGGCGTTACATGAGGGTTTTTTTTTAGGCGTGTATTCCCGTTCGTCCCCTTGACTTCGTCCCAATTCAATATTTTATTTTCCCGATGGTCCCCTTAATTTTTTTGGGGGGACGAACGGGCATAATTTTTCATTCTTTTTTTTTGTTCTATTGCTGTAATATAACAGGTGCGTTGGTAAAAAATAAAATTTGAAATTCTATTTTTATTTACAAATGAAGATCAACAAAACAAATGAAGATCGTCAAAACAAATGAAGATCGTCAAAACAAATGAAGATCGACAACACAAATAAAGATCGACGAAACAAATGAAGATCGACAAAACAAATGAGGATCAGCAAAACAAATGACGGTTGGATAAACAAATTACGATCGAAAAAACATATGCAGATCAATAAAACAAAAGACTAAGCAAGTTGATAAGGTCAAAAACTACTTGCAGCCATATTTTGTAATCTAGATGCGAGTGCCATTCAAAAAAATAGGTGCTAGCAATTCTCGACCTTAATGACACTTATCTAAAAATGTGCTTTAAGGCGTTTTTAGACATCACTGATCACAAATATATAAAAAATAAATAGATATTATACATGCTCATAAGGTCGAAATTTGCTTGGATCCTTTTTCTATTCTAGATGCGATAATCATTCAAAAAAATAGGTGCAAGGAATTCTTTACCTTATGAACATGCACAATATTTATTTATTTTTTACATATTCATGATCGGTGATGTCTATAAACGCCAAAAAGCTCATTTTTAGAAAAGTGTCATTAAGGTCGAGATTTGCTTGCATTTATCTTTTTGAATGGCAAGCGCATCTAGATTACAAAATATGGCTGCAAGTAATTTTTGACCTTATCAACTTGCTTATAGTCTTTTGTTTTACTGATCTGCATGTTTTTTAGATCGTCATTTGTTTATCCGACCGTCAGTTGTTATGCCGATCGTCATTTGTTTTGTCGATCTTCATTTGTATTTTCGATCGTCATTTATTTATCCGATTGTCACTTGTTTTTTCGATCGTCATTTGTTTATCCGAAGGTCATTTGTTTTGTCGATCTTCATTTGTTTTTTTTTTCATTTGTTTATCGTCATTTGTTTTTTTTTTCATTTGTTTTTGATCGAGGGGGACGATCGGGAACTGATTAAATATTATTTTAGTGAATTCCCGTTCGTCCCCCTCGGGGGGACGAAGTCAAGGGGACGAACGGGAATACTCCTTTTTTCGTCGGTAGGAATCCGGCATAGCATTCATGAAGGATTTTCCCTCACGTTAATAAAAAAAAAGCATAACGTAATGTATGCACGAACTATGCATATTATATGTCCTGGGACATCCTTCCGAGGGCTTACCCGGGGCTCCCAACCATAGGCTGTTGGGCGTTACGTGAGGTTTTTTAGTCGGTAGGAGTCTATCGGCATAGCATCTAGGAGGATTTTCCCTCACGTTAATAAAAATAAGGAACTATGCATATTATGTCACGTGTTGATTTGACAATAAAATAGAAACAAATTTGACTTCTTTTCCCACGTAAAAGTCAGTAAGCCTACGGCCTAGATTGACAGGCACCTGGCCCAGTGACTACCCTTTATTGACCATTTTTAAGCTGTTCATAAGGCCTACAACTTGGTTTAACGACAGTCATGCAACCGCATGCTTTCTCAACCACAAAAACTCTCGCAAACGAAAATCTCAAAGAGTGTTCACATAATAACTAAGGGCCAGCAATAGCAAATGACGCTTTGCATGGTGATCGGTTACAGAACCTGAGTTTTTTTTTCATTGGTGACGTTGGGACTGCGGTTGGGCACCGTCATCCCAGCCGCAGGGGCAAGTGGGACGGTGTGGGGGCTCCTGGTCCAGTAAAGGGACCGTCCTATCCACTAAACCCCACGGCGTTCCTCCTCACCCTTTAGCCGTCTGAAGGATATCCAAAGATTATTCACGTCAGCCCTGCTAAGAGCACCCCGCACGTTTGGGGCTCTCCTCGGGGGAGCACGATGGGTGGCTCCCCGGAAGCTCCCTTAGTGCAGCTTAGTGATTTTACAGGCATTGTATCATTATCAATATTTAGTTAATATTTATGAGTTAAAATGTTTATTCAACAGTTACACGATATCAGTAAACTAAAGAGACAATTACAAGGTACCGTTACGTAAGAGTTCAAGTGAAAATTATTATTTATCACTATAAAACTGATACAGAGATCAATAAGTTCTGTTGTGAGTAATTATCTCCCTGCCTTGGTTTTCCCAAATGCCTATAGTATAGGGTTCTTCAAAAGGGGTCTCAGAAGGTTTTTACAGGGTCGGTAGCGCGAGTGTAGAGCCTCCGGTGTTGCAAACGTCCATAGTCTACAGTACATCTGGTAGGCCGTATGCTTGTCTGCCATTTCAGTAAAGGAAATAAGCAAGAACAAGTGCTCAATAATTTCACCCGAGACTCTTAAAGTTATGAAAATCAGACGGGAAACGCCGCTTACGCACACCAGAACAGGTGTCTGCGAAGAGCGGAACAAAGTTTTTGTCCAATAGCTGTGTCAAAGCTGAAAACCTTTTCACTAAAGAACCTCGTTCACGACGGAAACGAGAGCTTGTATACAGTAGGCATATGTCTGTAGGCAGTACGGAAGAAAATTCTGTCGGGGTCTACCGACTACAACCACAAAGCCCGACTAACCAGCCACTGAAGATATTCCGGATTCCGGCCAGGGCCACCCTCGAGAAATTTAAAATAATAAACCTCCTGGATCGACATTACAAGATATCCTATATTATATACAATAAATGTCTTTGTCTTTGCAAGTGAGCTCTTAAAACTGCATAAGGACTCCGGTCTGACTGTATGGATAGTCTATTTAATTCCATCCTTCATCGAGAAAGGACAAAGCAGTCGAACGTGGAGCGAGAGTGCGGTGGCTCTTGTTTTCAAGAAACTGACGAGACCGTACTGAAGAACTACAGACCCATCTCGCTGTGTTTTCGAGAGTAATCACAACCCGCAAACCGCAACGCCGGAATAGTCGGCGAGTCCGCCTCAGTCATAGGGGCAAATTGGGCTTCGAAAAACTTTCGGCGTCGTTTAAAACAGGCAGTTTTACGGAAGACACAAGTGATTAGTTTAAAAAATCTCCGACACCGGGACACTTCTAATAAGTCCAAACATGGATACCTATGTGATGCAATTTTTTGAGGAATTGGTGAGGTACCTACCTATCACACAGAAATTATTGAAGCAGGTTACTATGGCGTGGAAATACCATCAAAATAACAGTGTACTAAATTTTCAGGACGTGTAGTCAATCGGATCTGCAAATATTAGGGACATTCCTTCATGAGCCGGAATGTGAGCTGATGATCTTTATAGTTATTGCTAAGAACAATCTCGATTACGTCAGTTTTTGTGCAAAAAAAAGAACTCCTAAATAGTTCACAGCATTGATGTCACTGATATACAGACCGATATAAAATACACATGTTAAACTTGTAACCCTATCTCACACCTACCACACCTACACTGCTGGTGTGGGGGTGAAATAGGGTATTTTAATATCCCCTAAGCTCTTCACAAATGCACTTGATGTCTTTTTAAGGCACTGTATGAAGAAGGATTAGGCTTGAATATTAATGACAAATGCATCTTACACCTTCAGTATGCCGACAGTATCGTCATTTTAGCGGAAACGCTGGAACAGTTGTGTGGGATGATGTACAATGTTTAGCTCAAACGGAGCGTCTCAACGTGATGGTCTCGGCATGAACTTAGATAAAACCACAGTCATGTTCAATGAGCACGTCATGCCGGGACAAATAAAAAAGAATAAAAAAAGTACCTACCGCTTCTGTTTGAACATACATACATACATATGGTCACGCCTTTATCCCCGAAGGGGTAAGCAGAGGCGCATTATATGCCCACATTTCACCTTTGTATAATTTGTCCCACGTAATAGGTGGTGAGCCGTATTGCCGTGTTTAAATGGATATGCGCAGGTTGTGACTGCCTGCTGTCGAAAATAAAGCTTTCAACTTAGCTTAACGACTGCCATTTTACTGGCAACCGGGACCAACGGCTTAACGTGCCTTCCGAAGCACGGAAACGCTCAAATAAATGTCACAAAGTGATCACATGGATGGTCACCCATCCGTGGACCGGCCATAGTGAAAGTTGCTTACTGCAGTGATCGTTTACAGAACACTGAGTCCGCGGGGCCACGAGCGCTTCTGTTTGAAACTAGTCAAAAATCACCTATACGTGGCACAAACTCACCTTCGTGTGTAATACGCCTTGAAGTTGGCTACGAAGGTAACAAAAATTAACCATTTTTCGAAATTGTAGCAAAGTTTAGAAGTTCAACCGTATGGAGTTTTGTAATTAGTTACAATTGTTTTCTTCAATACCAACCCGTTTTTAGGGTTTCGTAGCCAAATGGCAAAACGGAACCCTTATAGATTCGTCATGTCTGTCTGTCTGTCTGTCCGTCTGTCTGTCCGTCCGTGTGTCACAGCCACTTTTCTCCGAAACTGTAAGGCCTATGCTGTTGAAACTATGTAGCTAGATGTATTCTGTGAACCGCATTAAGATTCTTATATAAAACTAGAAAAAAAGCAGTAAATTTTGGGGGACCCTATACACAGAACTGAAACTCTGAATTTTTTTTTTCAAACCCATACATGTGGGGTATCTATAGATAGGTCTTCAAAAATGCTATTGAGGTTCCTAACATCATTTTTTCCTTAAGTGAATAGTTTCAGCAAGAGACACTTCCAAAGTGGAAAAATGTGTGTCCCCGCCCTCTAACTTCTAAACTAAGAGAATGATAAATCTAAAAAAAATATATGATGTAGGTACATTGCCATAAAAACTACCAACGAAAATTGGTTTGAACGAGATAGAGCTGGTAGTTTTTTTTTTAATACGTCATAAACAACAGTTTTCGGTTAGAATAATCACTACCACTGCGAACGTGTTAAAACATCAATCAAAGTTACAACGAACTATAAGAACTTTTATATTAAGTTACTTGCTGTTACGAAACCCTTCATGGGCGATTCCAACTCGCACTTGGCCAATTTTTTACTCAAATCTGAAGTACCTACCTACCCGAAATACCGAATAACATTTTTTTGTAGTAATATGTGTAAAGTGGTATGTTATTGTCATGATTTTAGTATGTATGTAACTTAAAAATCTATGGAAAGTTTACATAGCAGTAAACAAATGTTTAACTGAATCGGGAAGTGTGACACGAGCAGAATGCAGAAAGTGACACCGATTTCGACCTTTTGTGTTAAGTTTCGAGCCGATAAATTACTTCTATATCAACAAGTTTCATATATATTTTAGTGGTTTAGTAGATGTTCTATCCACCAATTCAAACGATTTGTTTGTAACTCATACGGTTTAAAAAATATAAGCGTGTGACCATCAAATTTGAACCACGCACGAGTAGAAAATTAGTTTATAAATATATTTCGGAGCTCTCATCTTGCACCAGTGCGTAGCCGGGCAAAGTCGCATTAATAACCTTACAGCAAAGAGCAAAACAATTAAATCGATTTTAATCTAAGCAAAGACGTCACTACAAAGTTTCCATATTTGTTTGTGTTTGTCTCATCACGATGCAGCCCGTCTGGTGGAAAGTTACGTTCAAAGATAGAGATCCAAAATTAAAAATAAAGTCATGACTATGTTCAAAGATTGAAAGTCAAAATTGCAACCATTAATGGAGGCTCTTTGATAAGTACATTCTTATAGTATTCTGTGAAACAGAGGAAATCCTCGTGGGTGGCATGGCAGACTCCAGTTAAAACCAGATGGTGCCCTTTCATCAGCCTACTTCTATTAGCAGTGCTTTGTATGAGTATAGTTTATTATTATTAGTCGTATCGTGTCCTGGGACATCCTTCCGAGGGCTTACCCAGGGCTCCCAACCATAGGCTGTTGGGCGTTACGTGAGGTTTTTTAGTCGGTAGGAGTCCGGCATAACATCCATGAGGATTTTCCCTCACGTTAAACAAAAAAAAAATAGTCGTATCGTACAAGCTTATTATGGTTCCGTACCCAAAGGGTAAAAACGTGAACCCTGTTCATGAGACTTCGCTGTTCATCTGTCTGTCTGTCCGCATGTCTGTCTGTCCGCCACGAAGCTGTATCTCAGAAACCGAGATAGCTAGAGAGCTGAAATTTTCACAGATGATGAATTTCTGTTGCCACTATAACAACAAATACTAAAATCTGGAAAAGGGGGATTTAGGGAGTTCCCATACAACAAACGTGATTTCTAACCTTTTTTTAGTTCGGAACCTTCCGTGCGCGAGTCCAGTTCGCACTTGGCGGGTTCTTTCCTTCCTGAGTTTCACGTTCTTTTCAAAACGCGTCGTGTTCTAGTAAGACAGAGAAAATACTAGTCGGGTCGCTTGGTTGAGAACGCTTTGATATTACGTAAGTTGTGAAAATTACACATAATTACTTATAGAGATAAAATCTGGTGACATAGCTACACTCAGTATATAAAAGGAAACCTAGCATGTCAAGGCAGATATTAGACAAACTGACAATACCTTAACAATAAAATGGTTGAAATTCGTACCGTTATTTTCATCGTTATTGCAATATTTTATCTAAATATGAATTGTAATGCTGTCGCACAGGACAAGAGTAATAGTGAACTGGATGGTGCTAGAAAGGTACTTAATATTTGTGATTCTCATTAGGTATATTAGTTATTTGCATTGTTTTTCAAAATATTATTAAATTTACTTAATGTATCATTTGTCATGACTGTTGAAATTTTGTACCTAGGTTATTAAATTAGGTATTGAACAGTGATTTCTCCTGTAGCTACTTAGCGCCCGGTGACAGCAATAGGATTGACAAATTAATCCTTGAAAAACCCAAAAAGAACTTTTAATAATATATTTTGGGTGTTTACTGTGTATAGTGCGGTTCTACCTATTACCACAGTGCCTACATAACTATGTACTACTCTGTATAGATGCGTGAATATAATAATATGTAGTACGCTTTTAAATTAGATATTTGGTTTTGAATTAACAGATAAAATCCATAGATACTCTAGACGCAAACGTATGATTTAACTAATAAAGATGTATTATTTTTCTAGGGTTCATGGCTGCATGGTTACCATCAAAGTCGGTTCAAAAGAGGAAATTATTTAAGTATAAGGTACGTATAATTTTTTTTAATAATAAAAATGTTTTATTATTGCCAACTTATTAAGGTCAAAAAATACTGGAATAATAATACTGGAATAACAATATAAGTACCTAATTAATATAATAATAACATCATTTAGTGCAATAATTGGATATAGTCAACAATATTAATGTTGACTCTCATAACAGATGTTACTGTATACAACCAGCCACCTTAGTTAGAAATCCCATATTACTGCATGATAAAATTTTAATATGCTACATATTTTTTTTGTGGGTCTAAACGTGGACACTCTCTCGCTCGAGGCCATGGTGCGAGCCATGCTCTCCAGCGGGAGTAAGTGGGACTGCGCCGCCTCCTTCTGGGAGCAGGTCATGCTCGTGAAAGAGACGGCGGCGGCGGGCGGGAACGGGAGACAACTCTCCCACCCGAGTTCCGCAGTCGGCGGCTTGGGCGCCGCCGTCGTGTCTTCGCCGAGGACTATCGGCCTCCATGACCGGGGGCCTGAGGACGGTGAGAGGGCGACTCACCGTCCTTACATAAGCAGGCCCATGACGGCAGTGTAACGTGAGGAACTCGCGCACGCCCCCCCTTAGAAGCGGGATCACACCTGAAACCCCCCCAAGGACGCGGGATAGCACCCGAACCACCCCCTGGGCGAGGTGCGGCCGTAGGTCTGTTGGGAGTCCTGGGACATCCTTCCGAGGGCTTACCCGGGGCTCCCAACCATAGGCTGTTGGGCGTTACGTGAGGTTTTTTAGTCGGTAGGAGTCCGGCATAACATCCATGAGGATTTTCCCTCGCGTTAAACAAAAAAAAAGAAATGCTACATATTTTGTACAAATTAATCCTCTAACAGAGTCGATCAACTGAATCTAGATTTGTTTAAGTTAGAGATATTGGCAGAATATTGAGGCCCTTGCAGCTTAAGGCAACCACCAGACGAACAAATAGTTACTCCATACTTTATTTTTGTGATATCTTACCTTTTATATTATGTATTAAAATCACAAGGCTACCTACAGGCGCCATGATCTGAAATTAGGAATTTAAGATGGTGGTGATGAATTTTAAATGATTTTGCAGGTGTGGTGTCTATTATGCGAGAAGACGCAGGTTCGAATCCTGCTTGAAACCTGTTATTTTTCCATATTTAAAATAATAAAAACTCATTTTTAAAAACTCACAATCAATCCAATTATTACTTTGCAGGTCACATGTCCGTAACCATTTGGTATCACCACCACATTTGGTTGAACCGCATTCAACCAAATGTGGTGGTGATACCAAATGGTTAGTAATATCTCGTTAATTCAGACTTAAGCCTCGATGACACGGAGCGAGTTTACAAGCTACAAGCCAGCGAGTTTGCAAGCAGCTTGAATCTTCGCCAGAACCGAGCGTTTCAAAAGATCGTTCCTCTGTCGAACTATAAAAACATGGAACGACCTGCCCGCACACGTCTTTCCCTCATCTTACAATCCCGGGTTCTTCAAGAGGAGCGTGAAGAGGCACATCACAGGGCCGCCAACTTGAGGACCACTGTAAGAAGTGGTCCCCAATCGCTAGATGCGCCACTGCTTTCTTACCATCAGGCTGGTGGCGACGTCAATTTGGCGAGCTGAATATTAAAAAAAAAAAAAAAAACTCGCTCCGTGTCATCGAAAATAATAATATAGGCGCTCCCTCACCGGGAGCATTCGCGAGTAATGTAACGTTACAGAGTCGAGCATTACAGCCACAGATATCAGAAAAAGCAGCAGTGAGGGAGGAGAACTGAGCATTACAGTGCACAAACTGTAATGATACAAGACGAGGTTACATCAGTGAAGGAGGAGACCCGAGCATTACAATGCGCACCTTATAATGATACAATGTGTAATGTTTTGATACAACTTGTAGCATCAATGCGCTGACTTTACGAAAAATCTATATATATAAAAATCAATGCCACTTTTCGTTGTAATTTTATAACTTGAGAACGGGCTCACCTATTCAAACCAAATGTTTAGGCTTTGTTCGGACTATTTAGTAGATGGTTTATGTGAAGTTTGCACAAAATCGGTCGAGCGGTTCTTGATTTATCACGCAAACGAAGTTGCGCGGGTCAGCTAGTCTATAATAAATGTTAGGTACATTACACGCGAACGCTTGTCGGTCAGGAAGTTAGTATTGTAACGTAATGCTCTAAGTCGAATCTAAAATGATTCATTACACGCGAATGCTCCCGGTGAGAGAGGGCCTTAATAGTATTACATACAGATAGGCAACTTCCTGCCCCTCACTGACCGAGCTTCCCCACCCCCGCAATTCCGGCCACAACTGTCATTACAGTTTGCGAGTTTTTGAGGGAACACTTGTTTGAGGGTTATTGGTCACACATACATTCAAGTTAATAAATCAAATCGAAGTAATAATGAACATACTTTATTACCTGTCTAAAATATTTTTAATTAAGAAGGAGAAGTCATTGAACCGCATTAAAAATATGTTGGCAAATAAGTTTATAATAGGTTTGTATGATGAACATTATTTTGTCACGTTTGATGTACAGTTAGCATTTATGATAAATATTTTGTAAATATCTTTAATAAAGCTTAGAAAAATAAATAGGCATATTTTTAACAATTAAAAACGATTTGAAGGCATATTTTTAACATAGCTAGTGATATTTGGTGTAGATGAAGATATATTACACACACATTTTGTGTAAGAATAATTTTAGTAGAATAGAATAGAATAAGTTTATTGACCCAAAAACATTTTACATTAGGTTGATTTTGGAAACTCCAGATAGGCAAACTAATAATGCCTGAGTTAGGAGTCTCCAGTAATTACTGTAGGTACATGTACTCTCTTTCTTAAGCTTAACAAATCAAATTTACAATTTATAAATATTGAATACTATTTAAACCTAAGTTTAATAAGTACTTAATATCTACCAATTTACTAATTTATGTTAAGCGTTAAGTGTAGTAGGTACCTACGTTGAATAATTAATTCACCTATTTAAAATTTTAGTTCATATTTCTTTACAAAACACAACTAAATATAATATACTAACGATGTACATGAATACAGGGTTACATTTATTTACAGATACATGACTGCCTCTGTGGCGCGGTCGGTAGTGATACCGCCTGCGGCGCTGGAGGTCGTGGGTTCGATTCCCACCGGAGACAAATATTTGTGTGACCCATAAATGTTTGTCTCAAGAGTCTGGGTCTTCCTATGTAAAACATGTATGTATTTAAAAGTATTAATATCCGTGGTCTGATACCCATAACACAAGCAGGTTATTCCTAGCTTACTTTGGGATCAGATAGCGTTATGTGAGATGTCCGTGAATATTTATTTATTTATTTATTATTATTTATATACTATACACTATATACATACTAACTACTCAAAACAAAATAAGGGCCACTACTATTTTATTTCTTTGTTATTATTTTTTAACTTATTTCAAGTGCTGTGGGTGTTTAAATTTCATTAAATAACATATTTTACGGTAAATTTAATACATTTTTATAGAATTTAATGGAACTTTAACGATTTAGAGATAAATAGTTCATTTTTGTACTTTTGACGGATATCAACATATACACTTAACAATTAAATTGAACCTGAAGTCAATAAGATGAACAGCTTTCTAACTTTATTTAATAAAGGGCATGCCCCTTACTTTTCGGAACACACTCTCTGAGCCACCAGGGTATGTAAGATGGGTGATGTTTTCTTCAGGAATCTTCTCTAAACACCTTTTTAGTAGATCAATGAGCTGATAATGGATGTGAACACCTTACTGAGCTACCGTTATTCGCCGTTCGCCGTTTCAACTAATCTCAACAATTTTTTATTGAATCCCAGTCCAGGTTATTGGCAGGCCTAAATATTGGCTATCTCCAGAACGGACATTTTCACTCTGGTTGTATGTGCTCGTCCATTATTTTACATTAAAATGAATGGGACCTGAGTTCTTTAAGGAAATGGAATACTGTGAAGACTTTGAACTTGTAAGATGTGTCTCTGTTTAGAATGGTAAACCTAGTTTTGTCTCACAAGCTTATTCCGACCAAATCATTTATTGCACAACACCAAACCCATACCTACTATACTACCTTCACGCCAAATCCCTTGCAGGGTAGGCAGAAAGAACCAAGCGCCACACGGCTTAAATTTGGTCGTGGTCGTGGTAGGTGTGTGCGAAAGTGAATGGACGCAGGAGTCAGGGAAGGCCACGATACACCTACCAAACCCATGACGTTCGTAAATGCATGGTTCAGAAAATCGTTCTACACCACGTCTTCAGCCTCTAACATGTCAGTCACCACTAAAAAATCTCACCTTGCATTCATTAGTGACAACTTGACAAGTATCTTACTCCAATCGACTTTTCCTCTTTTAAAATATTGACTTACAAACCCTAAAGGTGCGCTATTATAGTCATGGTTTGCACATTTCGCTATATTGGTCTTTTAAATGTTGCTGGTAATCCTTCAAACGATTTAGAAAAGTATGGTCACTGACAAAAGTACCAGATCCAGAGGAGATAATCTTGCAGCGAGCGCGCTGTCGAAATTCGATCTTTTAGTACAGAAAGATGAATATGCCGTTCTTCATCATCTGTTATAGCACATTTTCTCCCCAAGTCACGACTCCTGGATACATCACCTGTCTTCAAATACCAATTTTACAGGTTTTGGACAATTTTTCTTGAAAATCCTAACTTTAAAGTTACGGAACGTTGCTATTGAGCACTCTCAATCATTACAATGACTCTAGTTGCCGTAGCAGTTGTCAAGTGGTATCAAAATACCCATAGCCAAAACAAGTATCAAAACGCAATCAATGTATTGATACGAACTACCCATTTGTGACCATTCTATACAATAAACAGTCCAAAGCTTAACCTTTAGAAAAATATTGCTGATAATTTGTCTCCTATTGTTACCTGACCACTAAATTAATTAGGTACATTAATACTAATATTCTCAAAATATATTAATATTCTCAAAATCCACATTTGATAGCATACCAAAACATTAAATCACTTCAAAGTTCAAAATACATAAGTGGCCCTTATTTTGTTTTGACTGGTATTATTTAATCGACTATACTGATTTCTTGACCATGAAAATTAAATGAAACATAGTGACGTATGTGTTGTGGTCAAGTTGGAGGGGCGTGACGACGTGCGTGAACCAAACGTGTAGAATACTGACAACGATATGATAAAAAGATGATCAGTAATTCATGTTTAGAATGCTATAACCGTTGGGTTTCCCATGTCGCCATAATACGATAAACCTACCTGATAATATCGTATTATGTTGTACGACAGGATGTTTCAAGTGAACCAAATCGTTGATGTTCTGTAGAAATTTAATAATATTAGTTCAGTTTAACCAAAAAAATGCCAGTCTCGAACACCTAGCACTAACGTTGGTTGTTTCTGTATAATCCTAGAACATTCTAAAAGGTTGTTTACATTAAAAGCTTGGTTTCCGTCTGTATTATATGCGTCAACATAATGCTATTTCTATAGTCAGCTGAGCATGTTTGTTTCAGCACTTTACGAAAAATACTGCAGTATTTGAATTATAAGGCAAGCTATTGCTCTTGGTTCCACGTACGTGGTCAAGTTTTAGCGATACGAACTTTCATCATTCATCCCCTATTTCAATACCTTCAATTTTTTTTTTCATAATTTATAATAAAAGAAGCCTATGTAATTCCAAAGCTCTAGTCGATCTCTTTGCAAAATGTTATTAGTAAAGTTTCAGCCATTCGGGCATGAAATCGTAAGGAGACAAAACAATCAAATCAGCCTATATCAATTCACTGCTGGATGTAGGCCTCTCCCAAATCACGCCACAACACACGGTCCTGCGCCTTCCGCATCCAGTCAGTACCTGCGACCTTTTTCAGGTCATCGGTTCATCTGGCGGGGGGTCGTCCTTCCCCGAGCGTACAAAGTCGCGGTCTCCACTCCAGAACTCGTTTGCTCCACCTACCAACGGTTCGCCTACAGATATGACCAGCCCACTGCCACTTCAAACTGATACTCTGTGACCTATGACGACCACTCTAGTTCTCCGATGGATAACATCATTCCGGATTTTATCCCTCAGAGACACCCCAAGCATAGCTCGTTCCATTGCTCGCTGCGCAACTTTAAGGGCTCCAACTAGCTTCTCTGACTGTCCACGTCGGCGCACCTTAGGTCATAACTGGTAGAACGCACTGGTTATAGACTCTTGTCTTCAGGCATTGCGGAATAGGCGAATCGAAAACCCGACGCAGTTTGCTGAACGCTGCCCAGTTCAAGCGGATTCTTCTCGCTATTTCCTTTTCCAGGTTGTTGCCTAGTGTAATTTTTTGCCCAAGGTAGGTATATTCCCGGACAACCTCAAGCCTCGATCCTTCGACGTAGATTGGTCCCGGCATGACATTTTCATTCAACATGACCTTGGTTTTATCCAAGTTCATGCCGAGGCCAACACGGCGAGACTCTCTACTCAGACTGTGCAGCATCCCGCTCAACTGTTCCAGCGTCTCCGCAGTTATGACGATGTCGTCGATGTTGTGGTGTGAGATGAGTTTACCGTTTATATTCTCGCCCCATCCATCCCAGTTCAGCGACTTAAAGACGTCCTCAAGCGCATTGGTGAAGATTTTTGGGGATATTACATCGCCCGGTCTTACACCTCTGCGCAGTCATGGTAGCGGTATCGTACAAGCATCTCAACACCTCGATATATCGCCAATCAACACGACACCGCTGCAGAGCGTCCAGTACTGCCCAGGTTTCGATCGAGTCGAAGGCTTTCTCGTAGTCCACAAAAGCCATACACAGCGGCTCATTGTACTCATTGGTCTTCTGTACATATAATCTGCCAAACAGTATGGATGTGGTCGACGGTATTGAAGCCTTTTCGAAACCCGGCTTGCTCCTTTGGCCAAAATTCGTCGAGTCTTCCAGCGAGGCGGTTTGTGACTACTCTCGAGAACAACTTGTAAACATGGCTCTGGAGTGAGATGGGTCTGTAGTTCTTTCGTAAGGTTCTATCACAATTTTTGAAGAACAGAGCCACCGCACTCCCGCTCCACGCCCTGGATGTTTGGCCCTGCTGGAGGACGGAATTGAATATGCTCGTTAACTCTCTAAGGACTATAGTCCCGCCCGCTTTAAGGAGCTCAGTTGTAATTCCGTCCTCTCCAGGGGCTTTGTTGTGATTGAGTTGCTCGGGAGCCATCCTGACCTCGCCCTGATCGATATCCGGTATATCCTCTGTGTAGCGGCGTGTTAACGGGGCTCTGTGGTCATCATCGCTTAATCCCGTTGGTTTTGTTTTCCGTGATGTATAGAGGTCTGTGTAGAAACTCTCGATTCCCTCGGGAATCTCAAACCTTCAGGTTACGGTTCTGCCATCCGCTGTTTTTAGTTTCGCCAGACGGGGTCTTCCGAGCTGTTGGGCGAAGACTTTAGTGCCCCTGTTCTGCTCAATTGCAGCCTCGATGACACTGGTGTTGTAGCGTCGGAGGTCACGTCTAATCAGCTTTCGGATTCTGCAGTTTATGTCCCTCTGTTCTGATGACCTCGTAGGTGGCATTTCCCATCTGATCCTCATTAGTTCGAGAGTCTCGGGTGAGAGTTTCGAGTCCTTCTTATTGCTTTTCCCGGACAAAAACCTTCGGGACACTTGCTGTAGCGTTTTGACCACTGTGTCGGTTTTATCGTGAACGTTGTCGGTGGTTTCCAGCAGATCGAAACGTTTTTGAAGTTTCAGTTGGAACCTATCGGATCATATGACCATTAGGAGCGCAGTAGGTCGGAGAGTAGGCTTCATCACACGGGCCCGTTCGGCGCGGAAGTCTAAACTTAGAGATGCTCGCACAAGTCGGTGATCACTGCCGGTATTAAATATATATACTACTTTCTTGGCTACGTATATTCGTCCATTATACGTAGCCAAGGTCAGTCGTGGATGGTAGCCTACCGCATCCCGGAGATTCTTCGCACCCCCCCTCCCGCCGTCGTTCCGACCGCTACCGTAATCGGGGACAGCAGAAGTGCCGGGAACTGGGGGCCGTTGCTTTGAATGACTTGTCATATTTAGGAGGGTTTCATTGGCCTTACTGTACCACACTGGCCAAACGGGTTGGTACAGGGTTTCATTTCGAGTATTCCTTCTCTACGCCACGACCTCGTCCGTTGATCGGCAGGTGCACCACTGGCAGGTGAGGCTGGCTTGGACCCCGGGGATGTTGATAGGGTTCCATCGCACCCTTGACAGAATTAATTTTGCAATTTTTATACAACTAGATCCACTTATTCCGCTTATGATCATGTACGGTCAGTACCTACCTATCTACGAATTTTGTCATAAACACTTCTAGTGGGTGCCGTCTTGGCAAGACACTTTCGCTAGTGTGTTAGGTGTAGTTTAGTGTAATACATGTTTAGGTTGCACTTACCTATTGTTCCAGATATATAGGTACCGGCAGTGTAAGTTTATAACCCGAACTAAAAGTCAAGGCTTATGTATAGTAGGTATGGCTTATCTGATTATAAATTCGTCTCCGTAACGCAAACGTCACTAGCTAAAAATTCCAAGTAGTACCTAAGATGATTTGCTTCTTTTTCCTCATTAAAAAATATACTTTATATTATATGTATCTATCGTTAATTTGTATGCGTGTTTATATTTTAAAATTTTTATTTTGTTTAATTTCTTATTTTATTAGTTTTGTTAAGTGGGTATCTATTCACAATGCGTAGATTCAATTACTTTTCTACCTCAAGATTGCTGAGATGAGATTGAATAGAAGAATGTTGATTGATAAGAAATTGTATTTCTAGGCCATCCTTTACATCACACAATTTTCATTTTACCGTACCTAAAATAAATTTTCATTCTACCTTAAATCCTGTCTTTTCAGTTCCAAACACTAGCTATGGAGGAGTACCTAACACTTTTAATGACAGAGGTTCAACGGTGATCGTCAAAATGCCAAGTAACTACTTTTTCATATTAACTTCAAAATACCAAGTAACTACTTTTCCATATTAACGTTAAAAAATTCAACGGTGATCGTCAAAATGCCAAGTAACTATGTACTTTTTCATATTAACTTCAAAATGCCAAGTACTTTTTCATTTTAACGTTAAAATTCTGCTGCTTCAGTGGGCTCCACTCTTGCACAGTTAGGCACTTACCGTGTAAGGTCATCCAAATCTAGAAACGGACAAACACTGTGCCTACTACACTAAATATGGACAACCTCCAGCACCCAGGCAACAAAGGACAGGCCAGATGATAATTCACTGCTATACTTCACAAAGGGACACCCGGGAATGGGTATCCCCCGAAGGACCAGAAATACAGCCCTCAAGATATCCAAATTGTATAATTGCCAGAGAAAGATTGTTTACCATATTCTGCGTTCAGAGGCCTTCTGAAAGCAGAGAGGGTAGAGAGCTGGTTGCAAGTGAACCCGGAACTCTTAAAAAGAAACATTTCGAACACATTGTGATGTTGTTTTCGCATGTTAAGGAAATTCCAAAACATTAATTTAACTTAAAATGTTCATAATTCTTGTTGATCACGTAGGTAATGCCATCAAAGAAATAAACATTTACAACGTGATCGGAATGTTTCCATCCATCAATATACCTAGAGATTACTACTAGATGTTTTACTGCTGGGTTTTTAATTCACAGATTAAATTAATTTATTCTATCTACTAAACGTCTTCAATTCCTTTCAGATGACGTCCACAACACACAAGTAGCTGGTTATCTGAATACGATGACAAGAATATAGCAGAAATACCGCAAATAGTATTTAAGTAATATTCAAGTAAATAGGTATTTTAACTTTAATTTTGCAAAACCACCAGTTTAATAAGTTTTGTATGATTTTTTTACGCTAGAGCATCACTAGTTAAATAAGTTTTGTATGAATTTTTACTTTGCCAAATATCAGTTTAATAAGCTATGTGTGAGTTTTTACTTGGAAAAATCACCAGTTAATAAGTTTTGTATGAGTTTTACTTTGCAAAGTCACCGAATAAATACGTTTTGTATGTATATGTATTAACGTTCAAAATCACGTATTGAACCAGTTTTGTAAGATTTTTTATTTAGCAAAAGACCACTTTATTAAGTTTTGTGTGAATTTGTAATTTTCCTTAATACCTACTATTTGAATAAGTTTGGTAGCTACTTGCAAAATTTCTAGGATAGTAAGTTTTGTTGATCACATAGTATAATCACAAATTAGAGATATTACAAATGGAAAACTCAGTTATGAACTTTTTTTTTACACCTACCCTCTGCTACACACACTCGCGCACAAATCAGTATCGAAAATTCGGTTGCGAGTCGACCGCCTGACCTCGTGTCTGTGAATGAGTTGTCTATGTGTGCGTAGCCTCAGCGAATTTAGTATGTAGGTTTCCATCTGTACTATCTCTAATTTGTGGTATAATATTGTGAATTACATTGCTGTAATAAATTAAATAAATGTAAATCAACCGGACACTTCTGGTTTCCATACATAGAAGTGGTAGTAGTCGTGTGTGTGTGTCCGATCATTACACCGAACTGCTTTAAAAATTCTTCATATAACCATACCACCCAATACCAAACCACCCACATCTATTTTTTTTGTGGGTTTGATACTGTATCTCAACAGCCAGAAAATCGACAATTAAAACATCAACACCGCAAGACCAACGATTCAAAATCTCAACACTTCAGAATGTCAGCAGCTTAGTAGGTCAATAGTTCACAATATCAAAGTTAAAAATCTCAACATGAAAAAATTTGGTTGTTACTTAGTGGAAGTGATACAGATATACATACATATATAATTATGGTCTCGCCTTTATCCTCGAAAATTATTTGCCCACATTTCATCTTTTTTGAATTTATCCCACGTAATAGGTGGTGACCCGTATTGCCGTGTTGAGATGGACAGGTGCAGGTTGTGACTGCCTGCTGTTGAAATTTTTCAAGAAGCCTAAAAAGACCTTCAACTTGGCTTAACCTCTGCCATTTTACTGACAACCGTGACCAACGACTTAACGTACCTTTCAAAGCACGGAAACGCTCAAATAACTGTCACAAAGTTGTCACATGGACGGTCACCCATCCCAGGACTAGCCATAGTGAAAGTTGCTTACTACAGTGATCGTTTACGGAACACTGAGTTCGCGGGGCCACGAGTGCGAGAAGTGATACAGATATACATATTTTAATATAGGTAAATAAAATTCATGTTTAGTTATCTATTAATAGGCCAGATGGTGGTGTAAGTATAAAATAAGCTGTCAGTAAATCTATCATTACCTATAATTATGTAGTTTCGAATTACGATGCTTGTTCATAGGTTTGAATCAAACGAAACATCAATTACTTACACATATATATTATTATAAGTAAATAAATAAAAATTGTAAATAAAATTTCTTCAATAGAATAGGAAAAATAGCATGTATGAGAACAGAGGTACACACAAAAAAACATAATAGCTAATATTGCGTACGTAACTCAGCTAAAAAAGTCCAAAAAATACGGGTTAATTTTCAAACCACATCAAAAATATTTTTTTAAAATATTTACTTCTATAAGTTATAGATATAAGCAACTTTTTTTAAAAACGTTATTGTGTCCATTTCTTCTCTTTTCGCAAGAACCTTTTGTCAGGCATCTTCAAAAGATTTAATTTTTTTACGTGGTGGTGTGCGTGGCACTTCTGCAAGGATCCTTTCTAGGTTTAAATTTGTTGATTTTTGCTCTTTTATCAATTCCTTCAGAGTCTTCGACAAATTCCATTTTTTATTGTTCAATAATGTGATCCACCTTCTATGCCAAGCTTCAATTGAGTTCTGCGATCGTGGCATATATTGGCACAAATTTTCATGAACGGACCATAAACTTGGGACAAAATATGGTGCTACTTTTTTAATAATAACAGTTGTTGAGTTTTTAATTGTTTTAGTTATTTGACCGTGTACGTAATATCACTAAAACCATTGCACCAGTTCTTGCGCTTTGTCTGGAATTAAACTTTCTTCCATCGATTTATCAAATGCTTCAGGAATTTCTTCTGAAGGCAGAAAAGCCAAAGCAAATAGATACCTTATTTTCAGTGCGAAGCCCGTGTCATTACCATAATCTGAAGCTAATCCAAGTTTTTGTATTTTTTTCCACACGTTTTGGGGTCAAATGAAAGAAACAACATTTATGGATACTCGATGAAAAAACACGTGTTCAGGCATTTATTGCGGCTTTTTCAAAGCCTGTTAACACACATAATTGAAGCCCGAAAATTTCACCGCATTTTTTCACTTCTTGAAAAAATCTCTCCTAGCATGTTTCAGTTTTACATGGCAGAAAAGCATACACCATTGGCAGTAACCGTCGGCGTCGTGTTGACTGAAGGAGTACACCTAAATGTACCATCCATAATCCAGTACAGAGCGCAATCAAGGAACTGCAAATTTCGTTCTGTTGTAAAAATCAAAATTCGGCCCACACCATTAACTTCTTCATTAAAAAATAAAAAATTGATCCTCGTCAATTTTAGATGCCCAATCGGGTAGGTGGCTTAAACGCAATGTAGATGTTGAATTTTGTCTTCTTATTCTATAAATTACTTGACGCAGTGCATTTTTATTAGGTAAATACGGCGCACAGGTACTGGGAACAGTCTCTAAAGTAGATTGTATAATCTGCACCGGACCTACTCCAGTAGGTTATATCTTTGCGGACATTGTTTTTCATATATAAATAGCCATCAATATCCAATAAGTCATGTCTTTTTTGTGATTTTACAAATTTTGTAGCCTGTAACATTTTGTAGATCTTTTTATTACCGCAATGCGTAACATGTAATATTTATTCTAATAATTGTCATTTAAATATACTTTTACCCCATTTACCCTCATTTTCAAAATGAAAAACAATCCTTACGCGGTACTACCTACCTACACTATAAAATAACACTAACACTACCCACAACTTGTACTAGGTACTTACTTTTTACAATATTATCGTTTTTATCTCCTATTCTTTCAGCTCAATATGACACATAAATGATTAATGTTTCCTGAACTATATTGATTCAAACCTAGGTACAAGTATTGTAATATCAAAACTACAGGTAATGCTAGATTTACTGACTGCTTATTTTATATATCGCTATCTGGCATATTAATAGATAACTAAACATGAATTTTATATACCTATAGTAAAATATGTAGGTATATCTGTATCACTTCCACTAAGTAACAACCCTGATACTGTATCTCAACAGCCATAAAATCGACAACTAAAACATCAACACCGTAAGACCAACGATTCAAAATCTCAACACTTCAGAATGTCAGCAGCTTAGTAGGTCAATAGTTCACAATATCAAAGTTAAAAATCTCAACATGAAAAAATTTGGTTGTTACTTAGTGGAAGTGATACAGATATACCTACATATTTTACTATAGGTATATAAAGTTCATGTTTAGTTATCTATTAATATATAAAATAAGCAGTCAGTAAATCTAGCATTACCTGTAGTTTTGATATTACAATACTTGTACCTAGGTTTGAATCAATATAGTACAGGAAACATTAATCATTTATGTGTCATATTGAGCTGAAAGAATAGGAGATAAAAACGATAATATTGTAAAAAGTAAGTACCTAGTACAAGTTGTGGGTAGTGTTAGTGTTATTTTATAGTGTAGGTAGGTTTTTTTTTTTTTTTTTTTTTGTTTAACGTGAGGGAAAATCCTCATAGGATGTTATGCCGGACTCTTACCGACTAAAAAACCTCACGCCACGCCTAACAGCCTATGGTTGGGAGCCCCGGGTAAGCCCTCAGGAAGGATGTCCCGTGACTCCCAACAGACCTACGGCCGCCGCTGCGGCCTCGCCCAGGGGGTGGTTCGGGTGTAATCCCGCGTCTATGGGGGGTTTCGGGTGTGACCCCGCTTCTAAGGGGGGGCGTGCGTGAGTTGCTCACGTCACGCTGCCGTCATGGGCCTGCTTCTGTAAGGACGGTGAGCGGCCCTCTCACCGTCCTCAGACCCCCGGTCATGGAGGCCGATAGTCTTCAGCGAAGACACGTCGGCGGCGCCCAGGGCGCCGACTGCGGAACTCGGGTGGGAGAGTTCTCTCCCGTACCCGGCCCGCCGCCTCCTTCGCGAGCATAACCTGCTCGCAGAAAGAGGCGGCGCAGTCCCACTTACTCCCGCTGGAGAGCATGGCTCGCACCATGGACTCGAGCGAGAGAGTAGTGTAGGTAGGTAGTACCGCGTAAGGATTGTTTTTCATTTTGAAAATGAGGGTAAATGGGGTAAAAGTATATTTAAATGACAATTATTAGAATAAATATTACATGTTACGCATTGCGGTAATAAAAAGATCTACAAAATGTTACAGGCTACAAAATTTGTAAAATCACAAAAAAGACATGACTTATTGGATATTGATGGCTATTTATATATGAAAAACAATGTCCGCAAAGATATAACCTACTGGAGTAGGTCCGGTGCAGATTATACAATCTACTTTAGAGACTGTTCCCAGTCCCTGTGCGCCGTATTTACCTAATAAAAATGCACTGCGTCAAGTAATTTATAGAATAAGAAGACAAAATTCAACATCTACATTGCATTTAAGCCACCTACCCGATTGGGCATCTAAAATTGACGAGGATCAATTTTTTATTTTTTAATGAAGAAGTTAATGGTGTGGGCCGAATTTTGATTTTTACAACAGAACGAAATTTGCAGTTCCTTGATTGCGCTCTGTACTGGATTATGGATGGTACATTTAGGTGTACTCCTTCAGTCAACACGACGCCGACGGTTACTGCCAATGGTGTATGCTTTTCTGCCATGTAAAACTGAAACATGCTAGGAGAGATTTTTTCAAGAAGTGAAAAAATGCGGTGAAATTTTCGGGCTTCAATTATATGTGTTAACAGGCTTTGAAAAAGCCGCAATAAATGCCTGCACACGTGTTTTTTCATCGAGTATCCATAAATGTTGTTTCTTTCATTTGACCCCAAAACGTGTGGAAAAAAATACAAAAACTTGGATTAGCTTCAGATTATGGTAATGACACGGGCTTCGCACTGAAAATAAGGTATCTATTTGCTTTGGCTTTTCTGCCTTCAGAAGAAATTCCTGAAGCATTTGATAAATCGATGGAAGAAAGTTTAGTTCCAGACAAAGCGCAAGAACTGGTGCAATGGTTTTAGCGATATTACGTACACGGTCAAATAACTAAAACAATTAAAAACTCAACAACTGTTATTATTAAGAAGTGGCACCATTTTTTTTTTTTATACTACTTAGGTGGCAGACAAGCTTACGGCCCACCGGAAGGTTGGTAACCGTAGCCTATAGACGTTTGCAACACCAGAGGCGCTACACACGCGCTGCCGACCCGACGCAGGTTGTGACGACCCACAGTTGAAATTTTTCAAGCCGCCCATAAGGCCTTCAACTTGGCTTAACGACTGTCATTTTACTGACAACCGGGACCAACGGCTTATCGTGCCTTCCGAAGCACGGAAACGCTCGTAAATAAATGTCACAAAGTGGTCCACGTGGTGGTCACCCATCCATATTCGGCCATAGTAAATGTTGCTTACTGCAGTGATCGTTTACAGAACACTGAGTCCGCGGGGCCACGAGCGCTTCAATTTTGCCCCAAGTCTATGGTCCGTTCATGAAAATTTGTGCCAAAATATGCCACGATCGCAGAACTCAATTGAAGCTTGGCATAAAAGGTGGATCACATTATTGAACAATAAAAAATGGAATTTGTCGAAGACTCTGAAGGAATTGATAAAAGAGCAAAAATCAACAAATTTAAACCTAGAAAGGATCCTTGCAGAAGTGCCACGCACACCACCACGTAAAAAAATTAAATCTTTTGAAGATGCCTTACAAAAGGTTCTTGCGAAAAGAGAAGAAATGGACACAATAACGTTTTTAAAAAAAGTTGCTTATATCTATAACTTATAGAAGTAAATATTTTAAAAAAATATTTTTGATGTGGTTTGAAAATTAACCCGTATTTTTTGGACTTTTTTAGCTGAGTTACGTACGCAATCTTAGCTATTATGTTTTTTTGTGTGTACCTCTGTTCTCATACATGTTATTTTTCCTATTCTATAAAAGAAATTTTATTTACAATTTTTATTTATTTACTTATAATAATATACAGGCTGAATTTTTGAAAAGGGATTGGATGGCCAAATCCGAATCTATAAGGAATAGCGAAAAATGCTCAAAGCAGTCACGAGCCCGATTTTGATGAAACTTAAAACCTCATCATTAGATTTTTGAAAAACCTATAATCCTAGCTGGGAATCGAACCAGTTGATTTTGAAAAAATAAACACACCCTATATTATTACACCATACGTTAATGTCGCTGATAAGGATCAAATTCTGCGAAGTAATGATATACGGCAAATTTAAGGAAAGTTTGGAATTTTAATAGAATTCATATTTCATGTACGTAAATTTTATATCATAATTTGTTTTGTTCAAAGTTCAAGAATAGATCGTAACTATTCCGTGTTTTAAATCATGCTCAGAATGATTCTTTGGGGAATATTATAGACGAAATCACTAATATTGAATGCAGTACGATCCTTGAGGTCTCGAATCCAGCTATGTATTGAAAACAATGGTCTACATTTTGAACAATTAATCAGTTAACGTAAGAAAAATAAATTGTATTTTGTTAAAGATGAGCACTTTCCTTTAGTTTGCCGTATGTCATTACTTCCCAGAATAAGATCCTTAATAGCAACACTATCGTATGCTGTAATAATATAGGGTGTTGTTATTTTTTCAAAATGAACGGGTTCCATTCCCGGCTAGGATTATTGGTTTTTCAAAAATCTAATAATGAGGTTTTAAGTTTTATTGAAATCGGGCTCGTGACTCCTTTGAGCATTTCTCGCTATTCCTTATAGTTTCAGAGTTGGCCATCCAATCCCTTTTGAAAAATTCAACCTGTATATGTGTAAGTAATTGATGTTTCGTTTGATTCAAACCTATGAACAAGCATCGTAATTCGAAACTACATATAGGTAATGATAGATTTACTGACTGCTTATTTTATACTTACACTTACACCACCATCTGGCCTATTAATAGATAACTAAACATGAATTTTATTTACCTATATTAAAGTATGTATATCTGTATCACTTCCCGCACTCGTGGCCCCGCGAACTCAGTGTTCTGTAAACGATCACTGTAGTAAGCAACTTTCACTATGGCTAGTCCTGGGATGGGTGACCGTCCATGTGACAACTTTGTGACAGTTATTTGAGCGTTTCCGTGCTTTGAAAGGTACGTTAAGTCGTTGGTCACGGTTGTCAGTAAAATGGCAGAGGTTAAGCCAAGTTGAAGGTCTTTTTAGGCTTCTTGAAAAATTTCAACAGCAGGCAGTCACAACCTGCACCTGTCCATCTCAACACGGCAATACGGGTCACCACCTATTACGTGGGATAAATTCAAAAAAGATGAAATGTGGGCAAATAATTTTCGAGGATAAAGGCGAGACCATAATTATATATGTATGTATATCTGTATCACTTCCACTAAGTAACAACCAAATTTTTTCATGTTGAGATTTTTAACTTTGATATTGTGAACTATTGACCTACTAAGCTGCTGACATTCTGAAGTGTTGAGATTTTGAATCGTTGGTCTTGCGGTGTTGATGTTTTAATTGTCGATTTTATGGCTGTTGAGATACAGTATCAAACCCTTTTTTGTGTGGAACTTCTCATGGATTGTCATTGCCGGACTCCTACTGGCTAAAACCACACGGTACCCTGTTACCCTCCCATCTGCTTGTGGCCGGGAGTTCCGAGTAGAACTTCACAAGAAAAGGAAGTAACTAAACCTAGCGCCTTGGCGCAGGATTTGGCGGGTAAGTTACAGACAAACGGTTGCGACTCCGTTGTATATTTTTTTCAAAACTAGAGTATTTTGAGTGTATGTGTAAGTTATGGTGGAATTTAAAACATAAAGGTTTGACAACGTGCACAAGTGTTGGAAATTGATAAAGCGCAGTGAAACGCGAGTTTTTAGGTTTGTCGACAAATTCCACAGCAAGTCCTAGTAACGTACCACCGCCTTACTAGAGTAGAACTTAGTCTTAACTTGGACATACGTGAATACACTGCTGTTAAGAAGAATCTTAACAGGAAAATGATTTATATTTTCGCAATAAAATTTACTTGACTTTGGCATACTCTCAAGCCGAGAAAGTCCAAGAATAAGATGAAAAAATACCTAGCGCGTCCTCCTCATATCAGTAACCTACTGATATGAGGAGGACGATGTTTACAGAAATAAACCCCGTCATAATCTCAGTTTTTTTTTTAATCCTGTAGAACTTCTCAGTCCACTTAGAGACTTTCGATTAGAGGCAACAAGGTGGAGGCACAGTATAAATATATGTTGTTTAACCAGTATTGTAGCTCCCTACAAACGGACGAAGCGCAAGCTATACCTACGATTCTCGTTTTCGGCAGGCCTTTCAGCACGCAAGCAGCGTCCGCAGTCGCGATTGTGCCGAGTAGACGAATAGACGGTGTGTCGTTTTTTAAATAGTAACCGCGCGTGTTTTATTTACTAAAAATATTTAATATGACAACTAGAGTCTATTGTGCTTGTTTTGGGTTGCATGAATTCGTCAATAACGCACCCAGAGATAACGTTTTTTAGATTACCTGGAAACTCCGAAAGGTAAGACTATAAATTGATTTTACTTAAGTACTAATAGATAGATAGATAGATAACTCTTTATTGCACCATTACATACAGTATTCTTTGAAAAGACTTAAAAACTAAAATGATAGTACAACGGGCGGTCTTATCGCTAATAGCGATCTCTTCCAGACAACCTCGGTATAGAAAGAGAAGAACAGGAAAGAAAATGGTAGCTGATGGCGCACATTACATAATAAAATATACAAAACAGATAATAAAATAACACATAATAGGTAGCTATGTAGTACACAGTAAGTGAATATTACGAGATAATAAAAATTATACCCACTTAAAAAACTTAGAGGAACAGGAAGTGGTTCTTAACCATATTTTTAAATATGGCTAGTGACTTCGCTCGTCGTATATCTAATGGCAGCGTATTCCACAGTCGTACTGCCAAAACGGTAAAGGATTTATCCAAGAATACTGTGGAATGTGGCGGCATTTTTAATCTCAAGTTCGCTGATGATCTTAAGCACTTTGAATGAGTATCATGAAGGAATTCAAATCTTCCTTTGAGATAGGCAGGGGTAGAAGGGTTGAACAGTATACTGTATAACAAGAAAAGGATATGGGCATTCCGGCGAAGACGAATAGGTAGCCATTCGAGCTTTTTTCGAAAAACAGAGACATGATCATATTTGCGTAGTCCAAATATAAATCTGATACATAAATTCTGGAGTCGCTCGAGCTTATCTAATTGGCATTCGGTGAGATCTGGATAGCTGACGTCTGCATAGTCTAGGATAGGAAGTAGAAGGGTGTTTGCAAGAGCAATTTTGGTAGCAGTTGGCAACAAACTTCGCAAATGTTTCAAGGATCCTGCTGCTGCAAATAATTTACGGCTGGTCTCCTGCATTTGAGATTCCCAAGACAACTTTGAATCAATAAATATTCCCAAGTTTTTAACCCGGTCGCTATATGATATGGTAGTTCCATTGAAGATAACGGGTGGGAGTAATGACCAGTCAATCCTTGGAACCATCCAAGGGCTACCGACAATTGTGACTTGAGTCTTCAATGGGTTGTGTTAATTGGTACTATACTACTGGTTGACTAAAGTTAAACAAAGTGATTGACACGAGTGAACTAGGTAGTTACATGAAGTAGGTATGTTTGTGTTTAAA
The DNA here is from genome assembly GCA_933228765.1 of Miltochrista miniata. Lineage (NCBI taxonomy): Eukaryota > Metazoa > Arthropoda > Insecta > Lepidoptera > Erebidae > Miltochrista > Miltochrista miniata. Next base: position 9,685,523 of record OW121753.1, read on the forward strand.
ACTAGACTTGTGCTTGCTCAGTCAGTGAACGGTGTGATCCGATATAGTACAATATCCAAAAAAAAACTAGTTCAGAACTCTAGTACGTGTAGGTAGTACATTTAGTTACGTTGTCAGTTCGTAGTTATTTAATTGAGAGCAATGATTTAGGTATGTTTCAAGAGTATTCATTTCTTTGTGGATGAGCGATGTTACAGTACACTTAGCACCGTATGACTGCCTCTGTGGCGCGGTCCGTATGGATACCGCCTGCGGCGCTGGAGGTCGTGGGTTCGATTCCCACCCGAGACAAATATTTGTGTGACCCATACATGTTTGTCTCAAGAGTCTGGTTGTTTCTATGTATAATATATATGTATTTAAAAAGTATATTAGTATTAATATCCGTGGTCTGATACCCATAACACAAGCAGGTTATTCCTAGCTTACTTTGGGATCAGATAGCGTTGTGTGAAATGTCCGTGAATATTTATTTATTTATAAAAAAAAATGACAGCATTTTTGTTACCTTTGATTTTTATTCCACGCATAGAGACAAATATGAACTTCCAAAGTTTAACACAACTTGACAATGTACGAAAAGCACTAGTGTACTAGAGACTGTCTAGTACTTTCAAATCGAAAAATAGTTTTATTTTGTAAATCAAAAATTTTACGCAATGATTATAAAGACTAGAATTCCGTGATTCTATCACTGACGAAACATGTGATGAGCTGATTATTATTGTCTACGCCGCTTACTCGTTTTCAAATTTCTACACCCGTCTAACTCAATCGTAAGTAGATAACGGGCGCTGCGCTGCCACGCCGCCGCCCCGCGCCGCCAGCCGTTGCGGGGATATTATATTATTACTCACAAAGTATTTTTTTGTTAAAATAAAAAAGGTACATATTTACTCGAAATGAAAGCCGGTTGTCAGTAAAACAACAATCCTTAATATAAATTGAAGGCCTTGTGGGCGGATTGAAAAAAATCAACTGCATTAGGCTCATTATCTATTACACGTACGTAAAACTGTAAGGTAAAATGTGGGCGTATACTATGCCTCTGCCTACACCTTCAGGGATAAAGGCGTGACTATATGAATGTATGTATGTACATATTTACAATCGCAATACTAAATAGAAAGTCAAAGTAGGCACATATTATTAAAATGCTGTAGGTGCGCAGCCCTATCGCATGCTTACGTACCGCGCGGCTGTAGGCATTTATTTCTAAAATCCGGCCTAGTCCAACTACAGTATACAGTGGTGGAGGCTACGATGCAGAAAGCTTTCTTCCACGACAATTCTCTATAGTCCATCAAGTCATCTTCTAATTCGAACTATTGCTGTCCTTGCCGAGGCTTTTCTAGATAAAGCTCTATCCTCTTCTTTAATAAAAAAAAAGCTGAACGCAAAATTGAACTTTTATTTTATCCTCAAAACCAATTTTTTTATAGGTACATAGGTACATCGTTGTGCACAATAAGGTACAATACAAAAATAAATATAGTGACAAATATTTCAACGGAGGGTTTAGGCATACTAAACAGCCCTAAATACCCTTATTCAACAGATGTATTTTGTCCCACTTAATAAATGGTGAACATTAAGTCGTGTTAAACGGAGAGGGGCAGGTTATGGCAACCTGCTTTTAAAACATTCTTATGGCCTTAAACTTGACCTAACGTCTACCATGTACAGGGGCGCAGAACATTCTTATTGTGCGAAAACTAGTTTTTTTTTCGCTGTGATGTAATATCAAGTAATGTCATATGATCGGGTGATTTACCTCCTCCACTATAATACTGTAATGATATAATGAATACCTTACCGTAATTATTAGTTCTACTGTCTCGATCGTGACTTGATGAGGCTAAATTGATGGTGTTCAACAGACTCCATCATTAATATAGGGACATTTTCTGGGGTTCTTCACTTTTTCAATGACTAATCACTTGTTATTAATATGGTGCCTTTAGTATTATATGTTTTGGCAGCAATAGTTGAGGTGAGGCGGCTGGTTTTAAAAGAGGACTATTATCTCACTGGCTGGTCCATTGTTATGTTTTTTTTTTATTATTACATTTTTGAATTTTTAAATGATCCTTGGGGCTGAAGCAACCCTTATAAAGCAGCAGCGCCAGGTTATCTACCAACAGACAAGGCGCTCGAGCAAGGAGCTTGGGAAAGCTAGGGAGCTTTAACATCAGTCTGTGCAGACTATAAACCTACTTAAGTATATAAAATACTAGCTGACCCGCGCAACTTCGTTTGCGCCACTTAAGAGAGAGTATTACCTGTTCCCGTCGCATTTACTCGCGTCGCGTTGCGTTTACTCCCGTAGCGTCTCGTCGTTAATATTCAATACTACGCAAGCTCTCAAAAGGAATAACTTTTCCCCCGTTTTTGATACATTTACTATTACTGCTCCGCTCCTATTTGTTGTAGCGTGATGATATATAGCCTATGACACTCCACAATAACGTAGCTTTCTATTGGTGAAAGAATTTTTAAAATCGGTTCAGTAGATCCCGAGATTACCCCTTACAATTTAACAAACACACAAACTTTACTTCTTTATAATATTAAGTATAGATAATAAAAATAAATATAATATGTCGTGGGATGGATTCCCACCGGTCAAAAAATATTTGTGATCAATAAATGTTCGTCTCTAGAGTCTGGGTGTTTCTATGTATGATAAGTGTGTATTTAAAAGTATAAAAGTATTAATATCCGTGGTCTGATACCCATAACACAAACAGGTTATTCCTAGCTCACTTTGGGATCGGATAGCGTTGTGTGAGATGTCCGTGAATATTTATTTATTTTATTTATTTATTTAATTCACTTTATACTAAGCGAGTATCGAGGAAACCTGAAAGTGCCAAAAAAGGTCTGTATCTATTGAATAAATAAAAAATCGCCCTACTGAAGCGTCAGTGAACCGATGTCTCGTAAAAAACTGACGACCGATATTTCTTGGGTGGCGACCGCGAAGGTATTCAAGCGGAGTGTAAAGAGGCTCAGCATTTGGCCGCCAACTGAGGGACTTGTGCACAGTTAGAGATACCCCCAATTTGCTAGACGTCGCTATGGCTTTCCATCAGGCAGGTGGCGTTATTTGGCAAGCTACGTATGCCCCTTTATGACAGTAGTACCATTGATCATTGCCATTGATGGTACTACTGACACACTTATTCGTTACTAGTACCATTAAAAAAAATACAATATATTCCATTCCGTGTTTACTCGCTGAAGTACCTACCATTGATGGTACTACTGACAAAGTTATACGTTACATAGGTACTAGTTACCTTTATCCTCAAAGGGCTTAGTTAAGGCATAAGTACTATACTCCCGCATTTCTCCAACTATATAGTAGGTATTTATGACCCATAGATGGTGCCGTAGCGTAGCCGTATTGCCACTTTGAAATGGGAAAGCGCAGGTTGTGACTGCCCGCTGTTGTTTTCTTATTGACTGCCATGCTACTAACAACCCAGACCAACGACTAAGCGTGCCTTGCGAAGCACGAAAATTGGTTTTAGTATTTCTTGTAATAGCGGCAACAGAAATACCTTAATCTGTGAAAATTTAGCAGCTGTCTAGCTATCACAGTTTCTGAGATACAAACTGATGACAGACAGACGGACAGCAAATTCTCAAATAATAGGGTCTTATTTTAACCCTTTGGGTAAGCTGCCCGCATTGTATACAGACAACTGAACAAAGGTCCGTACAAATTCATTAAAAATTATAATTGTAAGTACATACAAAATAATCTATACTAATCTTACTAATATTATAAATGCGAAAGTTTGTGAGTGTGGATGTTTGTTACTCTTTCACGCTCAAACCACTGAACGGACCGGACTGAAATTTGGTACAGGGATACATTATAGTCTGGAATAACACATAGGCTACTATTTTTCCTGGGAATAAGTTCCCGTGGGAACAAATTAAACGCGGGCGAAGCTGCGGGCATCAGCTAGTACGAAATAAAGTGTGAAAGTTTGTGAAGATGTTTGGATGTTTGTTACTCAATCACGCTCTAACAGCTGAACGTATCGGCATGAAATTCGGAACCGGGGTAAGTTAGAGTCTGGAATAACATATAGGCTACATTTCATCCCGGGAATATGTTCCTATGGGAAGCGGAAACGGGAACCAACTTTTACGCGGGTGAAGTCGCGAGCATCAGCTAGTAATATATAATAATCTAATCCAGTCACAATCATTCACTGAGAATAACATATTTTAATATTCATTATTTAAAAGATGAATTATTTATTTACCAAAACATTCGATGGATATATCTAAAGACACCTAATGTGTTTAAGTGGGTACTTAATTAAGGTTCTTTTGTTGAATTATAATTAATTTAATCTTGGAAAATAAATATAACCCTTTTTGACTTAATATAATGAAACACGATGACTCACTGTAGAAACCCAAATAGGTACCTACTGCTCGTTCGCTCTAAGTTTGCCGCTCGGCTCCATCCATAGTCGAATTTTTAATTAGACGCAGTAAATTGACAGCAACTAATGTCACTTCTTCATACAATGTTGCTTATTTTCTATGACGAAGTGACGTTAGCTACTGTCAATTTACATCGTCTAATTGAAAATTCTGGTATACGCCTCTACACCAGCGGCAAACTTAGAGCGAACGGGTAGTAATGGTGTGATTTTTAAGGTGAAATGGAAACAACTAGGTACTAAAAAAACTAGAAAGGTTTTGTAATTCTGAGATATATAACATGCTAAATAATATGGCAAAGAAGTGTTTTGAGAATTTTAAATCATCAGTAGGTACCTACCTAATGTTAAAAATGAGATATTATTTCATAGCAATAACATAAAATCCTTCTAAGTACTCACTAAGTATGTGGAAATCCATTATATTCGAAGGAAAAAAACTGTTTCATTTGAATTAAATTACGTATGTCGATTGTTGTGTCTATTTTCGAGTTTCATACGTAAATATTGTAGGTATAACCACACGTTTATCCTCGAAGGTGTAAGCAGATCTACTTACACAATGCACCCACATTATACTTATCTACCACTAGTTTTCGTGGTGGTGAGCCAAGTGAGAACATTGCCGAGTTAAAATGGACAGACACAGTTGTGAATACCCGCTTTTGATTTTTTTTTAACCTTTAATGCAATAAGACATTAAATTTGACACAACGACTACTATGTCACAAAATGGTTACCCATCTGAGGACCAGCCGCAGGAAATAGTGTTCGTTTACAAGACACTGAGGCAGTTGGGCTATAAGCGTTTCTCATTTCATGTACTACATACCTACTCGAAGTTAATTTCCTTGCAAGTGCATAAGTAAGTTCGTCAAATGGATAAAACTAATCGGTAAATATTTTAAGCCGCAACATTCAAAACCTTGAAGCTGGTAGTTAAAATCACTCATCAGGTAAATTGTGTTACATGAGTCCCATAACATAATAATGTTGTCCTGTCAGACTGTCCATTTATCCTAAGCTTGATAAGATGTTTCGATTATCTTGCAATAGCCATGGTCACAGTTTAGGTACTTACTGAAGTTACAAAGTTCAATAGCAACATTAATTTTTAAAAAATTAACGACAAATTCAGTGCGAACTCGGAACCTCTTTTTTTTTAATTTACGTGAGCGAAAATTCTCGTGGATGTTATACCGGACTCCTACCGACTAAAAAACAACAACAGGCCCAACAGCCTATGATTGTGAGCCCTGGGTAAGCCCTCGGAAGAATGTCCCAGGACTCCCAACAGACCTACGGCCGCCACTGCGGCCTCGCCCAGGGGGTGGTTCGGGTGCTATCCCGCGTCTTTGGGGGGTTTCGGGTGTGATCCCGCTTCTAAGGGGGGGCGTGCGTGAGTTCCTCACGTCACGCTGCCGTCATGGGCCTGCTTCTGTAAGGACGATGAGCGACCCTCTCACCGTCATCAGACCCCCGGTCATGGAGGCTGATAGTCCTCGGCGAGACACGTCGGCGGCGCCCAGGCCGCCGACTGCGGAACTCGGGTGGGAGAGTTCTCTTCCGTACCCGCCCCGCCGCCTCCTTCACGAGCATGACCTGCTTGCAGAAAGAGGCGGCGCAGTCGAGAGAGTGTCCACGTCCAGACCCACTACGAGGACCTGCCGCTGTTGCGCCCATGCTGTGCACTCCACAAGCGTGTGAAGCTGCGAACTCAGAACCTTGTATTAAGCAGATACTTAGCGAACACTTTTAACTGTAAGTATTTCATTCGATACTATTCAAGTTTTAATGATTTTAAGGGGAAATCAATAAAAGAGTTGGATACAAACGCTCAACCACGAAGGGTTCAGGTCAACGACTATACAACCCCAATTGGTTGGGTGGTCGTTGGTTCGGGTAGAATTCGTCTGCTATTTTTTGTTGTTGCTGGCATCGCCTCTTTCGAACTATTTTCGGGCAGTCATTTTCTTTACACTTCTGGTGCTCTAATGGACAGTTTATAAAAGAGAAAAACTTATCTATCTCAGTAGGTATCTTGTTGCATCTAAACCCTGAAACTTGATGGCCCGGCTTAAATTGTCTACTAGACTGCTGGGATATCGGTATTATTGTAATCACCTGCCTGTCCTCCAAGCGCCTACAGCACTACCTCTTCCGGTAGTCAGCAAGTAGGTACATTACCTGCAGTGAGAGATCATGGTGACACCTCAGTGCACTCAAAGAATATCCAAACATAATTTTATAGTCATGTGCACACACAAAGGTGTATTCCAGTGTTTACAGGATTTCTTCATGTATTCTACAGTCGCAGCAGTGTGGAGTCAGATGTCTAATAGTATATGATTTTAAACTAACATGGTCATTGCTATAGAAATTATTTTTATAGTATATTTACTGTGTATTACTGCATTTCCAAGTCTCCGATGTTTCGGCCCTGTTGCAAGCATCATGATCACAGATACATCGGAAGTACAATATAACATAGTAGGTAAATATCCCGTAAATAATAATCATTTCTACAAACGTGTCATACAAGTTAAAGTAATAAAATCGGACAACTACAATAATGTCAAGTAGTTACAAAGTAGCTGGTATAACATAAAATTGGCTACGATTAAACATCTTCAATCACAGTATTTCAGATGTTCCATGTCAATATGTTTATTTATATTTTATTTAATACTGTATGCTGAATTTTATACAATGTCTAATTTAATGACTGAGTTATTTTCTTCCAGCATAGATGATAGAGACAATGCAGAGATAAATCAAATTATATTTATGTACCCAGATACAAAGATATTTCACCCTGAAATATTGAATGCCATTCATTGCAATTATGCCACAGTATAACTAATTATACAACGTAATTACTCTTTGAGCACATCGCTATGGTTACGCATCAAGATGTGGAATAGGTATAGGTACTTACCTAGTATGCCATAACTTGATTTGTATTGTAGGAAATTATATCTAATACCTATCGAAGTGTAAGAGTGACGAGACTTGATCAATCAATCTCTTCGGGTTTTTGTTTGTATGACAGTAATTACAACATACAGGTAGCTACTTAAATATAAAATCTTTGTGTACAACAACAAACCTATCTAGCCCATCTCCAACAAAAGATAAAAAACCAGTTGGAAGTTTACAGACCACATCGAGTATCCGGTTTATGGGAATATCCATCTTAATACGTGTACAGACTGCGCAAATTGGCAGGCGTGTTCCATCACGTTTTACTTTACATCAAACCACACGACTATACTAGAATTGTTTTTTTTTTTTTTTCAGAAAATACCACTGAATATTAATTATTTCTCGTGATATTGGAAACGAATGATAATACTGTACATTTTGTCTATCGTCATCGTGGGAATTGAGTGTTCTGCGAAATGATCCCTCGAAGTAGTCAGAGCGGTAGGTGACGTAGTCGCAGGAAAATCGCGTTATATAAATAGGTTTGCTTTGTTCGTCCTGCGTCAGTAATCGCTATGGGATACGGTGGTGTAGTAGTGAGCGCGCTTGCGCTGGCAACATTTGCCTTTGCAGCGCCATCTATAGGCGATAATTCTCTGGATGGTGGCGAACGAGTGGTACTAGTCGCGCCAGTATTGGCACCCCCGAGGGACTCGCGATTGCAGTCAACAGACCGGTCGAGGCAGTTTCCTATATTGATATTGTGGGCACCGGCGAACGCACCCGACTATGGCCGCCCTGAACCCGAGGAAAGGTCCTTAAAAGGAAACTCGGAGCCTATTTACGTCAAGGTAATTAAGTCGTTATTTTTGTTAAGGTCTAAATATAACTTTTTGGTTTTATAGCTTGCATTTTATTGGTTTATCTATTCTTAATTTTATAAAGCGGACAATAATTTTGAAAACCAATTAGTATGCAAACTTAATCACAAATGCACTGTGTAAAAATTTTCGATCTTGAGCAGGACATGAACCTGCAACGTATGATGTAAAAGAGCAAGTCGGTTGAGAGTAGTGTCTCGGTGGTCCAACGATTAGGGCGGCTGGCACGGCAAGCCTGATAACGCAGGTTCGAATCCTGCTTTTTTTTTGCTTAACGTGAGGGAAAATCCTCATGGATGTTATGCCAGATTCCTACCGACTAAAAAACCTCACGTCACGCCCAACAGCCTGTGGTTGGGAGCCCCGGGGAAGCCCTCGGAAGGATGTCCCAGAGGTTCGAATCCTGCTTGACACCAAAAATTTTGACATTTTATTTGTAAAGAGAAGAAATTTGTTGGTAATCGATAAACTCTTAGAGAAAAAAATACCGCATTACACCGTAGTTAAAAGTTATTATAAAAGTAATCAAGAACAATAATAGCCGCTATGTTTTATTAGATCGTATTTCATGGTTAAGAGAATTACAACTACCATTATCGGTATTTAAGATGTTACCATAATGCGTAAGCTGTTACGGTAGATTACGTAACGCTCATTGTGTAAATAAATAAACAAATATTTTTGGGCATTCTCATACTACGCCATCTAGCCTAAATTAAGCTAATATAAGCGTTTGCTTGGGGTCAAGGCAATGGATAATCGTAATATTTCCCAAGGAATCGGTGTTATTAAGCTGATGTTATAGTTTAAATCTTCGAATGGTATAGGTAATATCAAATACTTTAAACAATTAAGGCACTATGTGCGGTTTACCAGAAAAGAAATACTTAAATAAATAAATAAATATTCACGGACATTTCACACAACGCTATCTGATCCCAAAGTAAGCTAGGAATAACCTGCTTGTGTTATGGGTATCAGACCACGGATATTAATACTTATATACTTTTAAATACATACCTACATATTATACATAGAAACTTATTTTTTATATTTGTGTACGCTCACACACAACATCATCCAGCCCAAATTAAGCTAACTAAAGCTTGTGCCATGGGATCTAGACGACTGATATACATACCTACTTATATATTTCTAAATACATACATATTAAACATAGAAAACACCCAAACTCCGAAACAAACATTTGTGGATCACACAAATATTTGGACCGACACAGGAATCGAACCCAGGAGTCCCAGGCGGTATCACTACCAACTACGCCACAGAGGCAGTCAAAATACTTAAAAATGTTTATACTTAGAAATGTTTACAAGACCACCTATACAATCAACTTATCCTAGCGTTACTATTCTTTTGAATCCAAAATTCTCACTAAACACACTACTTTTCACCGTCAAATAATTTTAATAGCGACGACTACCGACCCTATTAATCATATAGCTGGTTCCTATCAGCTTACACGTAACGTAAGCTTAGACTCCAATGATGTTCTTCGCAGTCTAAGTCTACGTCATCTTTACCCCTTCTCTCACTCTATCGCCTCGGTTTACTGACTCTAGTTGTACAATATTATACCTATGATAGCGATGGGACATCCTTCCGAGGGCTTACCCGGGGCTCCCAACCATAGACTGTTGGGCGTAACGTGAGGTTTTTTAGTCGGTAGGAGACTAACATCCATGAGGATTTTCCCTCACGTTAAAAAAAAAAGTTATAGTATATAGATATTCTTAAGCTTTTTGAACTGAAAGTCGTAGACTGTATCAGTACCTACCTACGTAATGTCTTCTTCTTCTCTGGAGAGTCTGTCAAGTTATTACTGAATCCTCCGCTTTAATCTATTAGCCAGTTTGGAAATCAGCTAGCTGAGATTTGTTCTACTGTCTGACTACCCTCGTTAGCGTGTCTTTGCCAGATGTAGTCATCAGATTCACCACTTTCATGTGATGTTGACATATGCCCGAATATGTTGGTGAATATCAGAAGTTTTTAAAGAATTCTTCTGCAGTGCCTTATGATTTATGAATATTACTGAAAAGACACCAGGAATTCCTATCTGAGTTTTGTTCTAAATACCAAGATATAAGCGGCACGATGGAAACCTATAGATACGCACACATTGTCAGAGAGTTGCCCTGGAATAATAAATAAATAATAATAAATAAATATTCACGGACATTTCACACAACGCTATCTGATCCCAAAGTAAGCTAGGAATAACCTGCTTGTGTTATGGATATAAATAATTATATATTTTAAATACATACTTATCATACATAGAAACACCCAGACTCTTGAGACAAACATTTATGGGTCACACAAATAATTTGTCTCCGGTGGGAATCGAACCCACGACATCGTGATCCGCAGTCGCACATTTCGACCTCTAGACCAACGAGGCAGTCTGTAAATAATGGTTTCTGTTATTTCATTGAATTTTTCAACGTCGTAAAATTATATTCGTTTGATACCAAATAATCTATCAACCCCAAGTTACATACCGCACTTTTGCACTCCCGTTGCATTCTGAACATCTAAGCTGGTATAGATTAGATGTGAAAGAGTATTTTTCAAATAATGTATGGAACTCAGCCTATATATGAATTATTTTGAAATTTTTAAATTACTGCTCCCCTCTTTTAGTAAGTAGCGTGATGACATATAACCTTCCTTAATAAATGGACCATATAAAAGAAAGAAATCGGGATAGTAGTTTATGAGATTACTCCTTACATCCAAACTAACAAACCTTACCTCTTTATAGTATTAGTAGACTTATAGGTTTGTAATATTACCTAGCAGGATGCAGGATTTTAAGTTGTATTATGTAGTTTTTTATTCTTCTGAAGACGGTCCGAGGTTTTATAAATAAAAGAGATACATCATACGATTAACTTATAATGTATTTTTTATACATACTTAATTTATCTCATGTCATGAATATACATTTTAGTTACCAGGATGCTAACCGGTTGTACATACAACACTTTAAATTTAAGGTAAAAACACACACACACAGATACATACCTACAAGTCATAATTTTGATTCCAACTTATTATGTTTCAAGAACCTATCACATCACAAAAAAGAGCTTTTGACGCGTGTAAGCATTTAATAAAAACAGTTTATATAAATAGGTATAAGGTTTTAAAAATATCTGTTAACAATTTATAGAAAACTCATAAAAGCATTTTGCTAGAAAATAAGTGAAATTTTAATGTATTGCATAATACATAAATCAAAATAAGGTTCTGCAGTTGTCAGAGCGTTGCTCTTGTTAGACAAAGGCGACATGTTCTGTTCAAGTCTCTTCAAATCCAAATGATCCTTCTTCAATATAGCATTTTTGCACTTAGTTAAAATATAAATTCCTAAAGACGTAAAAAAGTAATACGTGTCTTCAAAAGATGGTAGTACCTATAAACTTGATAGGGTCGGCATTTTCTATAGGATCTAGGTACTAGGATAAAAGCCCATAATCTGTTATTCCAAACTATAATCTATACTTGTATTTCAACCAGATCTATTTATTTAACTATTACAGCGTGAAAGAGTAAAATTCAGACATCTAAACTCACAAACTTTTGCAGTTGTAAAACTAGTATGATTTTCCTGAAGAATTTATCATGATAAGTATAGTAAAATTGTACTTTTTTTTATTTACAGCGTCTTCAAGATCAAGAAGTGCCAAGACAGAATAGGCAAAAGCGTCACTTGTCAAAACTATTAGGTATTGGCGGCGGAGGCGGAGGCCTTGCCTTCGGTGGAGGTTTTAGCCTTGGCGGGGGCGGAGGTGGTTTTCAAAACGGCGGCGGAGGTTATGGCGGAGGTTATGGCGGAGGCGGTGGCGGTGGAGGCGGAGGCGGTGGAGGCGGCGGCGGAGGTTACGGAGGTGGTTATGGCGGCGGCAACAGCGGAGGTTATGGCGGTGGTTTCAACGGAGGCTATCAGGAGCCCTCAAAAACAATAATCGTTAAAGTGGTCAAGGAACGTGGTAAGAATGCACTGCACAGCTTATTTCGCAACCCATACGCGGCTATTCTTAACATTTTAACAACCGCGACTAAATAGTACTGTTTATGTTATCAGGTCTTTAAAGAATAAATTTTTAAAAGCAATTAATACCTATGCTAACGAAGTACATTGTCTTAAAACCAATGTTATAAGAATTTGTTAAATGTAGTGATAAGTATAGCTAGCACCGACAATCAGCGCCTGTTCGATTCAACTCAGCAACAAGATCGACGCCCATTATGTGGGACAAAATACAATTATTGGTGAAATGTGAGCGTATAGTACGAGTATGCCACTGCCAAAAATGTATGAATTCTGTGGATGTTTTGGTGCGACGCTTTAGGGTGAACGGAGAATGTTTCGAAAGTATGTGTGTATGATTGATTACTGAAAACTGGACTGAAAACGGACTCGCGCACGGAGGGTTCCGTACCGAAAAAACGGTAAAAAAACATGTTTTTTTTTGTATGGATGCAGCCGATTGCGCCCCTTATTATAGTATTTGTTGCAATAGCGGCAACAGAAATACATCACTTATGAAAATTTCAGCTGTCTAGTCCTGAGATACAGCCTCGTGACGAACAGACAGACAAACGGACGGAGTAGTCTCATGAATAGGGTCCCGTTTTTTACCCTTTTGGGTACGGAACCCTAAAAATGTCCAAAGAAGTTTTTATGAAAATTTGACGAACTTTAGAAATGTACATTTTTTGTTCTTTAATTTAATTTAGGAATTGTACTTATCTGTCAGTTGTAGTCTCAATATATATACACTCGAGAGCAATGAATCCGGGTCACTTAAAGAATCCTAAAAATCTCGGAAACTAAAAATGCTAGGTTAATGCAATAAATTGTATTTAATAGACAATGTAATACTCCTTAAATGAAGGTATTAAAACTTCTTAGTTATTGTAAAGTTATATCATAAAAAAATCAAATTTGAAAAAGGGCCACTTTCGAAGATGGAACTACGAAATTACAGCATTTGGTGTTGCTTTTGTTTGTAATCTGTCATTTATGTGGGTACATAAACCATGTTGATAGTGCTCTATATTCATTAATCAAGCTGAAATTATGTCGCTTACGCCTGAAGAATGCACCAGAATACTTACAATGCTGGAAACCGGCCGGAGTCAGCGCGATACAGCCAGGACTGTCGGTGTGTCGCTGTCAACAGTACAAAGAGTTCTCCGACGTTACGAAGAAACTGGTTCTAACCTACGCAGACCAGGAACGGGCAGAACCAGGTGTACCACAGCACGAGAAGACCGATACTTGGTGAACACCATGCTTCGAAATCGCTTTCTCACAGGAACTGAACTCACCAATCAGTTTCGACGCCTCGGAGGAAGTAACCCAAGTGCATGGACAGTAAGACGTCGGCTTGCTGAATCTAACTTAAAACCCCTTAGACCTGCAAACGGCCCTAAACTGGAGCGTGGGCATCGTATTTCGAGACTAAGGTATGCCCAGAGCCACGTAAATTGGAGTATTGAAGATTGGTCGAAAGTTATGTTCTCCGACGAATCAAAATTTATGCTCTACCAGCACGATGGAAGACACAGAGTGTATCGAAGACCAGGGGAATGATTCAAGCAAGCATGCATCGAAGAAAAAGTAGCCTACGGTGGTGGGTCTGTACTTGTGTGGGCCGGAATTTCTTCTGAAAGTCGCACAGAGCTGGTGATCATAGAAAACGGCTCTTTAACTAGCGTAAGATATGTGGAAGAAATCCTCAATGATCACGTTGGTCCATTTATGGTCAATTTAGGTGAGGATGCTATATTTATGCATGACAATGCCCGACCTCATACAGGTAGGATTGTGAATGACTACCTTCAAGAGATGAACATTACTCGTATGGAGTGGCCAGCGCGCAGCCCGGATATCAACCCGATCGAGCATGCTTGGGACGAGCTAGGCAGATGCGTAAAACAACGAAACCCTCCCCCAATCACGCTTCGTGAGCTCAAAATTGCTCTCACAGAGGAATGGGAGAATATTCCCCAAAATCGTATAAGGAACTTGGTGTACAGCATGCCAAACCGCGTAAACGCAGTAATGGAAGCACGAGGAGGCAATACGAAGTATTAAAATTCAAGAAAATCGTAATAAAGTAAAAAAAAATCATGTTTCCTATTTTTGTTTTAAGGAGAGATCGGCAGTTTTTTCTTTATGTAATTTTGTGTTAATAAAATGTATGGTGACTCATATTTTTTTTACTTTCATTTAAGGAGTATTACATTGTCTATTAAATACAATTTATTGCATTAACCTATCATTTTTAGTTTCCGAGATTTTTAACATTCTTTAAGTGACCCGGATTCATTGCTCTCGAGTGTATATTTTTTCGGGGATGCCTATGCACTGCAGTGGGCGTCAGTCAGCTATTGAAAAGAGTTTAAAAATAGGTCCCGTGCTTTTGATTTTATGATACTTTTGCCAAAAGAGAGCAATCATTTTATCCTACGAGGCTTTTTAAGCGATCTAAGTACACAAACATTAGTGCTCGTGAATGCGTTAAAGATTGTTGTTGTATTTAAAGCTTGAGTATGGTTGTGTAATCTAACCATAAAGTTATTTTAGTATTGGAAACACAATTCATAATGAGCATAATTTCAGGACACCACCACCATCATCACGGTGGTTATGGCGGTAATGATAACTACGGCGGAGGTTATGGCGGAAATAATGGCTATGGAGGCGGCGCTGGCTACGGCGGGGGTTCTGGAGGCGGCGCTGGCTACGGCGGGGGTTCTGGAGGCGGCGCTGGCTACGGCGGCGGCGGTGGTTACGGCGGAGGTGGCGGCGGCGGTGGCGGAGGCGGCGGTGGAAGCGGAAGTGGATGGGGAGGCGGCGGCGGATGGGGAGGTGGCTCCGGCGGTGGCAATGGAGGTGGCCAGAATTTCGGGGGCGGTGGATGCAATGGCGGTTGTGGTGGCGGTAACTATGGCGGCGGTGGTAGCAGTGCTACCGCGACTGCAACGGCCACTGCGACAGCTTCCGCGTCGTCATATGGCCGGTAAGATTATAGTTTTTATTACTTTGTTTTGATGTTACCTCAACTCCTTATAATTAAAATAATGATGTTAATGAAGATTTCATGGGCTAGTGCACCATTCTATCGTCAACATTTTTTTTTATTTGTCTTTGAAGGCATGTATCGTTGTTGGTTTTCCCAAAAACCTAGTCAAATAAATTAAAAATAAAATAAAAATAAATAAATATGACATTGTTTCTAGGATCAAACAATATTAATTGAACCCTACTGCGTTCATTCACACTAATTTATAAAATTTACAACAAAAACACATCAAAGGTTTCCCACAAATAATAAAAGTAATTAAATATTATTATACATAACTACTTTTTTATTAATTTATTATTTAAGAGAAACTTTTGATGTGTTTTTGTTGTTCATTCTCTTATCTGTAAAATCTTGAATACTAGTTTTTAGTATCATTTTTTGCTGTTGTTTTGTTACATCTTATACGATTCTTATAGCAGTAACTCAATTAAATAATTATATTATAAACCGTGATCTAATGTAAGTTTTACTAGGTTTTGGTTACATACTTAGCTGTTTCTTGCGGTATTTCATTCTGCATGAACATCATTAAAATGTATGTTATTATGTATATTCGGCCATAATTCTAACATTTTCTAACTTTCAACTCATTTTAGGGCCCCTTGGGGTGACGGGATAGTATACAAAATGAGGGTGTCGTAAGAGGCAACTAAGGGAACACTTTTTGATCCATTGCGCAGATATGCGCAGATCGATTTTAACACGGCAACAAGTTAACCACCTACTACATGGGACATAAAACTAAGGTGAAATGAGGGTGTTTACTATGCCTCTGTCTACCCCTTCGGGGATAAAGGCGTGACTATAAGTATATATGTTAACTATAGGGCATGTGTTTTTCAATCAAACAATACAGCAAGACTAGTGTTTTTTTTTTAACGCGAGGGAAAATTCCTTCATGGTTGCTATGACGGACTCCCACCGACTAAAAGTCCTCACGTAACGCCCAACAGTCTACGGTTGATAGCCCCGGGTTAAGCCCTCGGAAGGATGTCGCAGGACTCCCAACAGACGAAGGGCTACCACTGCGGCCTCGCCTAGGTAGGATTCGGGTGCTGTCCCGCGTCTTCGGGGGGTTTTTCGGGTGTTATCCCGCTTCTTAGGGGGGGCGTGAGTGAATCCCTCACGTCACGCTGTCGTCTAGGGCCTGCTTCTGTAAGGACGGTGAGCAGCCCCCTCACCGTCCTTAGTCACAATACGAGCGTACTAGTTTATGTTCATATTTGCTATAATCAGAACAAAAAAAATCTGTTCTGATGTATTTAATACATCTATCTTCGAATGCTTCGGTAACATTGGAAGTTAAAACTTGAGCGAGAGATAAACACTGTTTCAATATTGCAATACAAATAAATAGGGAACAAACTTTTCTTACGCAGAAAAATAATGGTTTTTTTCTTTGTTCACAGGAAAAAGTAATGAATCTGAGTGACAAGTGTGATCGGAATCGAAGTGAATTGAACATTTGAACAAGCTGTGATTACGGTGGACGATTATCGCTAAACACCAAATAGCTTTATTAATTACATACATACTTCCTTGATGCGAACACCATGTGTATCGTATCATTTTTAACCTTCTGAAGGCAGATAGATGGAGAATATTCACCATCATTGACAGTGACTGGGACTTTCAACAGTACACATGTTCAGACTGTACAGTACACTGTTTGCCGTCTTTCCTCTCCACCTGACCAGATTGGTAGAATCCTAGCTTTTAATACCTTCTCCAGAGAGGTGCTAAAGCTACCGGCAACGTCAGATCTATAAGTAAACTGTAGGATTTTGTTGATTGTAGGCTTTGCACCTCTCTTGGAAATTAAAAAAAAAGATTTATGAGGAAAAAGGTTGCAATCATTAGGATCAAAGTTCGATATTTATGATTATACGATACACATGGCAGTTTGAAGGAATTCAGTGATTATTGTAGGTAAAGCGTAGGTACTTGTGTTTTATATAAGTAACAATATAAAAGACTTTTTAAATTTGTTTGTATTTATTATATCCAACACTTTACTTTCATTTTCATCTTACATTACTTGAAGAGCATTATTAAATGACCACAAACCTGCACAATTTTAGTCCTGCTGGCCAATATTTGTAAAAGTGGAGACCAACATTATAGAATAAAATTGAAGCATTGACAAAGAAGTTGGCAATACTGAAATTCATCTACTTGGAGAGAAAGGTCTTCTAGGAATTAAACCCGAAATAGGGAGTCTCGGTTCCTAAATAAGGGCTCAAGAAACTACTGACATAACGATCCTTAGACAGCCATACTGCCACGAGCACCTGACGACTCTCCAGTAGAGTTCAAATAACGTACACATGCTCAAAGTCAAAAATAATGCTGGGGTTTCAGGTCGATCATGAGTTCCGTCTTTGGTACTCGAGACGCTAGGATGAAAGAAGGGTTGACTGAAGAATAAGGGTATAATTCTAAAAAGTATTTTGCACAAGTTGCATAGCTAGTAGTTAGGAAAACCAGTTTATGGTACATCATTATACAGTTGTTTGTTTCGTATTTTACTTGGAAATATTTAAAGCAAGTTTATTTTTAGATCGAAACTTGTTGACGAGACCGACATTCTAAGTATTAATTACACTTTTGGTCGGCAGTTCTCGTGACCAGACGGCTGGTTTGTACTTGGGCAGAGACTCATAACTGCCAGCATTCTGGTCACGGTTTTGGTTGACAGTGATGTGGAACAGCTTTTTGATGCCGTAAATTTTTATTCGTCTTTTTATCTATCCTTACCTCATTTTGACCTACGTACGTTCGTTCCTTATTAATAATATGGTAAATGTAAAGGTTTGTTGTGACGTTTGGATATTTGGATGTTTGTAATTCAATCACGCTCTAACGGTTGAATGGAACTGAGCGAAATTTGGTACAGGGATAGATTTTAGTCTGGAATAACACAGGATTTTTGCTTTTGCTATAGATTGATAATTAGTACAATGACTGCAGCTCTATCCCCGAAACCAAGTCCACTGTGTCTGCAATGATGAATCTGGTGAGTCTGGTGACTGATAGTTGAAGCTCTGGTGGAGGGGGAGGGATTGTGCAGTAAATGACGACAATGACTAGGTAGGTACTTATTGTTTGCAACATTCCCTAAGTTTATTCTAAAGTCGTTGTTGAGTAATAGAAAACATTGTTTATAAATAATATTGGTTTGTAATATTTCTAAACATTGTTTGGTGTTAGAACCATTCTTCTAATTTTGTAACGCGTGTAGTATGAAAGACTCGAAAGAATTAACCCTTTCGTACACAAGATGAAGGCTAATCAATGTACAAAAAACACAGTACCTACCTAATGAAATTGTAGCGGAAATTGTTAGCGACATAATAATATCGGTACTCCTTTTTTTTTCAAACAACTTCGTGACAAGGGATGCACAAGTAGGTACCTACTTCACATTAAAAATTTAAAACAACAAATTCTATGCCATATTGTTGTTAGGTTAGGTTAAATATAATTAAAAACCTAATATTGTAACTCCCCAAGCAAGGGGGGGGACACCGCGACTACGAAAGTTCTAATATCTCCCCCAGGGTGTTGACCGGAGGAGACACGAGTCATATAAATATAATTTTAAAACTTGTACTGATGTCTCCCCCAGCTAGGGGGGACACCAGGAATGAAAAAGTCCTGTTGGCTCCCCCAGGGGATCGACTGGGGGAGACACGAGACAGCACCCGTATAATCGATATTTAATTTCAACACGCTTTTTCAATGCTTAAAGGCAAGGGCCACACATAGGGGGGCCAAAGGCCTGCGTCTCGAGAAATCTAGGCTCGACGGTCCCAGCTCCACCAGGAACCGTGGAGACATGAAAGGTGCGACTTGAGCCACTAAAGGGGGTTTCGCCACAATAGCGGCGGACAGACCGGTCATGGACGAGTGGCTGGAGAGGAGACACCGTTCTCTCAGCTACCGGTTGTCACAGATACTTACCGGGCACGGGAGCTTCGGTAAGTACCTATCTGTGGCGAATACACCGGGAAACCACGGCCGAGTGTCAGTACTGCGAGGAGCGGAGCGAGGACACAGCGCTCCACACATTGGTGGAGTGCACGGCGTGGGCGCAACAGCGCCAGGTCGTCGACACTCTCTTGCTGGAGACCATGGTGCGAGCCATGATTTACAGCGGGAGTAAGTGGGACTGCGCTGCCTCTTTCTGCGAGCAGGTCATGCTCGTGAAGGAGGCGGCGGGCAGGGTGCGGGAGAGAAATCTCCCACCCGAGTTCCGCTGTCAGCGGCGGGGGCGCCGCCGACGTGTCTTCGCCCAAGACTACCGACCTCCATGACTAGGGGTCTGAGGACGGTGAGAGGGCTGCTCACTGTCCATACAGAAGTAGGCCCTAGACGACACCGTGACGTGAGGGATTTACG
This sequence comes from Miltochrista miniata, assembly GCA_933228765.1. Taxonomy (NCBI): domain Eukaryota; kingdom Metazoa; phylum Arthropoda; class Insecta; order Lepidoptera; family Erebidae; genus Miltochrista; species Miltochrista miniata. The sequence goes on from OW121753.1 coordinate 9,705,326, forward strand.
CACGCCCCTCCAAGAAGCGGGATTACACCCGGAAAACCCTGTATAGTACCTGAACCCCCCGGTTCAGGTGCTATCCCGCGTCTTTGGGGGTTTCCGGGTAGGAGGCCGCAGTGGTAGCCGTAGGTCTGTTGAGAGTCCTGGGGTATCCTTCCGAGGGCTTACCCGGGGCTCCCAACCGTAGGAAGTTAGCTGGACACGTGAGGTTTTTTAGTCGGTAGGAGTCCGGCATAACATCCATGAGAATTTTCCCTGTCGTATAAATTTAAAAAAAGAGCTACCTATAATATGTATTCGTTTCATTTTTAAACATTTTACAAATAAATAAAGTATATCTGTCGCTTTCCGTCAAGGATGTCAATGCTAAGTCATCTTCCGTTGGACACATTATATATGTCACAGTAGATAATTATATTTTAGGTTCCACATTTAATTAGCATAGATAGAATTATGCTCATTAGCTAGATTTTTACGTTGTCAAGGCGACTAAGAAATGCACAAGTGTATAACATTTTGATGTTTCAGCGCCTGATGAGAATAAGTGGCAATTGTTGCTTCAGTGGCAATTGAAGTGTTCTCTAAATCTGCCCAAGTCTTTGTTTTTATAACATTTTATTTTTATAAATGGGTGCCGATGCCTAAACCTATTATATTATTTAATGAACTAATGCTATGTTTGCAACAAGAGCAGTTCTTCCTTGAGGGGTTTGTATATTCACCAGTGTCGCTAACACCAGGTTCGTATTTTGAATAAATAATAAATAAAGTTTAAACACACCAAACCAACGAATTTCGTCGTACATAGAAGACCAGTTCTTATAGCCACTCGGAAGAGATCTTTACGTCTGAATTCTTTGACCAAATCTCGACTGCGGCCTCACCTAGGAGGGGTTCGGGTGCTATTCCGCCTTTGGAGGGTTTTCGGGCGGGGGCGCCGCCGACTGCGGGACTCGGGTGTGAGTCTCTCCCGCACCCTCACCGACGCCTCCTTCACGAGCATGACCTGCTCGCAGAAAGAGGCGGCGCAGTCCCACTTACTTCCCCTGAAGATCATGGCTCGCACCATGGTCTCCAGCGAGAGAGTGTCCACGTCCAGACCTGCCACAACGACCTGGCGCTGTTGTGAACTCCAACAGTATGTGGAGCGCTATGCCCTCGCTGCCGCTACATACCATCTCCACTATTTTTTTCGGGTTTCATAGTAAACCTTATAAAGGCAAAACTAATAAGGATTCCTTTATTAGTTTTGCCAGGTGTGTCTGTCCATCTTAGTTTTCTGTGGAAATAGAAATCTAATAAAAATAAGTATTAAAAAAAGACACTGACGTTCTCAATTTTACAAGTGATAGTCGGCGTTGAGAGCACCTACGAAACTTTACTTTATATATAAGGACCGACACGCACTTAGCCAATTGTATTTATGTTATTGATCTTTAAGAAATATTCGGCTTATACATATACCTACCTTAATAAGTACAGTACGGGGCCATAAAGAATGCACATCGGCAATCATCGCATTTCCGAATGCAAACGATGCTCATTTCCATGGACATAAATTATTAGATTAGTCGTTTATCAGAATTTGAATTTAGCACTAAGTACTTTATTGTTGTTTTGTTTTGATTTCACGTGAAATATATAGAGCTGTAAAACACGATGTAACTATTTTTAATTATTGCTATATTCTTGTTAGGAAAAAATAATCTTCAAATAATCTTCATAAATATATATTTTATATAAGATCGACAAAAAGTGTAATATTGTGGTGACAAATTGCTAGGCCATCGGCCACAACACGGTTTAACCCTGTACCCTTAGTCGACTTATGCGACATATTATTTTTCTTATTCTAATAGAACACCGCACGGGGAAAAATACGGAATTAGTATAATAAAAACAAAATCATGTATAATCAATTCCTTCCATTTATTAGATATTCAATTCGTTTGAGAGCTACATCGTGCTTTTCCATTAGAACTTTTCTATTGTCTTTTATTTTTGTGAACGCAAATCCCATTTCATAAAGATTTTTTCTCAACGTCTTTTCAGACCCATTATAATTAATAGCCTCAGATAATTTAGCTTTTAATGTTTTTATTGTAGGCAGTTGTTTGTAACGCAGATGAAAATCGTACACCATTCTTCTAACAACATCATAATCAAAATCGTCCATATCTAAACGAAATTGTTTTTTTGGTCTCCCATTTTTTCGAGAGCTGGATTTTGTTCCACTGGAATGTGTATTATCAGTGCCAGTGCCGACTTCGTTTAATATATTGTTCAAAGTTCTTTTTGAAATTCCAGTGGCATCTGCAACTCTCTGTTGAACCATCTTAAAATAATTACTTACATTAACATCCTCATGTTTTTAAATTGGTTGGCTTCAGATAAAAAATATTTATAAACATTATGGATAATTTCGCGTGACTGGTAGACTAACGGCTTACCTTTTTTCCCTATAGATGCCATAGTAGGTACTGATTTAATTTTATAGGGGTTTTAGCAGCTCTATATATATATATTGGCTTAGATAAGCGACTGCACTCTCTCGCATTTGAACCATGACTGACAAAACAAACGTCATGGTGTGTGCGACACAGATATCGCTATACGAAGTCGAAATTAGCCGATTGCCTCTTTCTAAAGCTCGATGTGCATTCTTTTTGGCCCTTTACTGTAGTTATAAGTAGGTATGCGCCAACATACAGACGATGCGCCTGATATAAAACTAATAATAATATTTCAAGTCTACACCAGCCGAATTTGCTACACAAAAATGTATTACGGCATTGTTTGTATTACATACGTTTTGCTTATATTGTCTGAAACGATGAAAGTAACAGTTAAGGAGGTATTTTCGATATTTTAATTCGACAAGAGCGAGCATCAGTGCGACGACGGAAGCCGTCGCCCTGAGGTTTAAGGATGCTTTCTTCTTTAAAATGAATTATTTTAATTAAATTGTTTACCAGACCAAGTTATAAACTGAGAAATAGTACCTATTTAATAGAACTTTACAAATGAAGATCGATATAACAAATGAAAATCGACAAACAAATAAAGACCGAAAAAGATCGGTAAAACAAATGAAAGTCGATAAAGCAAACGAAAATTGACAATAAATACCAAATCAAGGTGGTTACGAAATGGTTATGAGAACAGAAAGAAACATCTTCGATTGTTACTTAGCTACGAGACAAGATGACACTTTCTTTTGGTTACAAAGCACGGTTACGATGGTTGTCGAAAGGAGAAAAATAATCTTTCTTGCCTTGGTAAATTAGTTTAATTGAAACGTAGGTACATAATTAAGTTGAAATGAGTTTGTTCCCTTGGTACCTACTCATTTTACAACTCACTTAACTCCACGTACTAAGCTATTTCTTTGTCATAGGACTCATAGGTATTTCTTTGACGAATAGCACTGATTTAAGACCAATCCTACGATTCGATATAGGGGACGTTGAACACGGGTTTGTGGAAAGTCCAGCTCCTTTCTAAAACTGAGAGTAGGTACCGTACAAAGTCACGTTGCTGCCCTTGCACACAAAAAAGCACAAAAAATGTCATTAAATCCCCATCTACGTAACTGTTAAATGCAAGTAAGTCTGTGCCTATACTTTGAATGATACGTCAGGAACGATAAGCTTCTCAACGGTCACAGGCTGGTACCAAAAAATAAGACAAGCGCTGTTCTCTAGTAGGTACCAGTTAGTGACATATTTTTCGATATAGGTCAGTGGTATGATAACCATGTCAATAATAAGACTAACCTAGCAAAAAAATCTAGAATGAACGCTATACAAAGTATTTATATATTTTAACATACAAACGAGAGAACCTTCCCTTGTTCTCAATAACTCCTCAACAAAACCGCTATTCAGCACAGCACCTGACCAGAACAGCGGAGTAAAGATAAAAGAAATTAAGTTCTGAACATACGTTTGTTCAGAGCTTGGTCTCTGTGCGTTTATTTACATAACTACTTAGAAAAGTAGGCAGTACGGAATATCCGACATTCAGAGACAGCGAGATCTCCTTAGCTTCGGCATCCTTTATTTTCATTTTGTGGACAAGCTGCAGGAGATTTCCTCTGCTGGAACAGTCAGGTTTTGCAGAGAGAAACAATAAAAATCAGATTCAACGAGGTTTTTGGTGATAGGTATCAGTATGTGTGTACTCGTAAGTGTCACTGTAAATTGAGAACAGTACAATTAGCAGACATGCAGCAAGAGTATATATGACTTGCATCATTTTCTTTACTTAAAGTATTAGAAATCTTATTCTACTTCCTACTAATATTATAAATAAGCTTTTGCCCACGACTTCTAAACTAGATTTTAATTAATAACTAATCAACTTTGACCTGTCCATTGCATAGGGATTCTAATAAAACATAGGTCAAGCTGTATTATCGTTTCGTGAACCGATTTTGATGAAACATATAGCGATATTTAAGTTGAAGAAATACTTACAAAATCTTATTAGTACAATTTATTATGATAAAGCCACTGAATTTTGCTCCAACCCCGAACAAATAAACAAACAAACAGACACGAAAAAAAAATTATAGAATTGGACTCAGAAGCCCTAATTTAGTCGATTACAATTATTTTTTTAAAATTTATCTCGAATGTGCCGTCACAGCTATTTTTACAATTTTGTAGAGAAGAGATAGAGATGTGAAAGCTTGTGAAAGATTAATTTGACACATTAAGGATGTTTGTTACTCGATTACGCTCTAAAGGCTGAATGGATCTGGCTGAAATTTGGTACAGGAATACTACATATTATTAATAGAATGTTACCATGGCAAGCGAGGAGAACACAAACCAAAGTGTACGCGGGCGAAGCGGCTAGCATCTGCTAGTCTATACTTCTAAATGTTATTTGCTTGTAAAATTAAAAAAAAAACTGTTAGAAAGCTACGTTAATCCCAGTGAACATCCTACTAATATTATAAATGTGCAAGTTTGTGAAGATGTTTGGATGTTTAGATGATTGGATGTTTGGATGTTTGGATGTTTGGCTGTTTGGATGTTTGGATGTTTGGATGTTTGGATGTTTGGATGTTTGGATGTTTGGATGTTTGGATGTTTGGATGTTTGGATGTTTGTTACTCAATTAAGCTCTAAAGACTGAACAGATTTATCTGAAATTTGGTACCGGGGTAGATTATAGTCTGGAATAACATATAGGCTACTTTTTATTCCGGGAATACGTTCCCATGGGAAGCGGGAACGGGAACCAAACTTCACGCGGGTGAAGCCGCGAGCATCAACTAGTAGGCTATAGTTTAATCCTGTATTCCATCAGCTAGTCTAATACTAATATTATTAAGAGGAAAAATTTATTGTTTGTTTGCATCGAATAGGCTCCGAAACCACTGAACCGATATGAAAAAATCTTTCACTGTTAGGAAGCTACACTATCCCCGAGTGCTATAGACTATGTTTAATCACGATAATCCCACGGTAACGGGAACTACGGGGGTGAAGTCGCGTGAAATCGGCTAGTTTTTACCCGAACTGCCGAAGACAGGAGGGTAATGTTTTTTAATAAAGTAATAGTGCTGTCTGGGAAACGAGTAGGTACCTTTATTCCATTAAAGCTAAAAATAGCTATCATAAAATATTAATGCGACACATTGCGATAATTTAGTTTCATTAATATAATCGGCATTGGAGATCAAAGGCGTTGCGCTGCTAAAAGGTTATCTTTCAAGTCTAAAGACATAATTTAATGACTAAATTTATCGCTCACATTCACAATGTGAATGTTTATTGTCTGTAAAGTAAAGACCTCACATTGTGATTGAGGAAAATTATACGCAGTGCTTTATCAAAGAGGAAATAATAATTACGTCGGTACATAATAATTATTATACGGCTTTCTTTCTCCGCAGTAGAACTTTATGATAAGCAAGAAATAGAATACATAGACAGTAGGTTAAAGGGTAAATTACTATAGTCGTAAACTGGTGCACACCACCTCGTTAGTTGGTAGCTAATTAGCGAACGAGGTACTGTTCCAAGTGCTCTTAATGGGATTATTCGTAAATGTAAACAAATTCCAGTTACAAACAGTGACTATTTCAAATAGGACATCAGATTCAAAGGGACGCTGATTCAAAAAATAAGAGGATTTCAACAAACTAAAAAAAACATAACTTTGAATACATCGGAACCAATGCTTCAACAAAAGAATAGATAATGCGGTCCCACGTCACCCCAGATTTATGTGGTCACTACGATCTCCATTGCTAACCGGAACATCTCGAACATCAAAGTGAGGATCGAAAGCAGTAATCTTGCAAAAAAACATCTAATCTGCCAGACTAAGCGGATCGAGTTCGATCTCGTCTTAAAGACATTACTGGTGGTCTTGTAGAAGCAAGACACGGCACGGATGCTATTCCTCCGTTACAAGTAGTAGAAGTTACTTTTGACTGTTGCGCACAAGGATTGACAGGTCGAGGATGTGGGATGGATCCCTTCTGGCGTGAGGAGGGTCTACTTTCTCATCGTTCTACGTTGGATATCCACCATGTAATGCATGATTCCCTGATTCAAGTCACAAGAATTAGTCGGTTGAGAGTAGTGTCTTGATGGTCCCGTGGTTCGAGCGTCTGGTCCAGTATGCCAGAAGACGCAGGTACAGGTCCTGCTCTGGATCGATAATTTATTCACATAGGAATGCCAAAGACTTAACCCTCAATGGGGTTAGAAACTGGCTTCTTTTAGCATTATATTGATATCGACTGGGGATATTATCCATTATCTTGCAAACCACAGAAATCAGAAAAAAGTTTTTGTGCAAAAATATACTAAATTCTCTCTTCCGATATCTGTGTTGCAATTGCAAACCTATCGCTAGAAAATTAAAGTGCCTTAATTCGATGATCTTTTCCTGGCTAATCATTTGACTAGTTTCGATTCAAATTGGTTTTAGCGGTTTCCAGTGATAACCAGTTATAATTTTATTGTATCCGTCCAGGCCTCAGCTCATCAAACTGAACATACGAAACGAGAGATGGCTTTAGTACCTATATTTTTGTACACGGACTTTTTTATTATTTTAACACACCGTCATCTGATCCCAAAGTAAGCTAAAATGTCAGAGTTTACCTGGAATTTCTGAATACATTGCCTCATCAGAGTTTTTAGAAGGCAGCAAATTATTTTTATATAGGTAGACGTGAGCAGGTACAATCGATAAAAACAAGTGCTTACTCATACTTCTGCCGTTAAGTGTACCTACCTAGTAAATTAGAATGATAACTAATTCCTTGTTCATGATTTTTTTTGTTTTACTACATAATTATTATATAAAAAAAATCACTCTCGTTTAAGTGGTAGGTACCTAAATCTTTCTTTGGTAAGACTGCTGGAAGCCTATCATCACCTTTTCAGGAGAGTATGTGTAAAAAATAATGAAATTGAATGCTCTAAAATAATGATAAAAAAAACACACGTATCCCACCTAATAGCCTACGTTTGGAACCCCGGGTAAGCCCCCGGAAGGATACCCCAGGACTCCCAAAAAAAAATCATACGCTGTTAAGCGTAGACTTATAAAATTCGCTATAATTTATACAACAAATACGTGTTTATACGGAAACTCTATTCATGAGCACCGTCCGTATTCAATAAAACCCCTTTAGATATTATGAACCTTCATTTATATATATTCAAAATGGAAATCAAGGCTTTTGAAAACGGTAAATTATAGGTAGGTACTATTGATAACTATTTGGATGATACAGGGAAATAGAAATGAGTTGCTTGCATCTCACTTACATTAACTAGGCGCGTTTTAAAACGTCGCTTGTGTAGATTAAATTGTTCATTTTTTTGAATAATAAAACTACTGTAGCTTTTATTTCGTATGTAATTGAGGTCTATCTGAAAAGAATGGCGTGAGTATTTTTTTATTCTTTCTCACTGGCTCTACATATGCCTTGCGAATCTGTCAGTAAATGTAGAGTCAAAAATCTTGACGTTAATAAGTGTTACTTTGTGACCTCTATGACTATAGATATTTTCATTTTTCATTTTCATTTTCAATAGCTATTAGCTATTTGGCCGCCCATAATTAATCCTCTCTGTAGATACCTATTTAATAAACGTACCCACCAATAATAAAGAATAAATAAAGAGAATATTAATAAGAATTAAACTTTCTTTTTTGCTTTTCATGAGAATGGCCATTTTTAATTTGTTATAAAAAATATATGAAACGGCTGTATAGAATGATTAGGCATTACCATTAATAGGTACGCATTACCAAGTAAATACCTCCTACTTATTTCAATTAAAACCATTTACGTCGATTGGTAGTCGTGATCGACGCCTCTATTGTGTCTGAAAATAATTATATAGAAGAGTGTTTCACAAAATCTAATCAATTCGTGAGCGTTTGAGGTGCGATTGTATCTATTTACAACTGCTATTTTTGTATCTATTGACAACTGATCTTCCCAGCTAAGATAAATGCTTGCTCATCTTTCGTAGTTCTTTATAAATACTACGGAGGTCGGTGACAAGCATACAACCTACTTTATATCAAGTGCTTTCTAAACGATTTCTACACCGGAGGTGTTACCACCACCAGTAAATATTTTTATTCATCCCCTCTCATAAAGATATAATCACGCCTTTATCCTCGAGGGGTATGCAGAGGGACATAAAACCATAATGTGAAATTCGGTCGTATAGTGTGCCTCTGCTCTCTGCATACCCCTCGAGGATAAAGGCGTAACAGGTAGTGAGGCTATTGCCGTGTTGAAATGGACATGCGCAGATCGCGATGACCCGCAGTTGAAATTTTTCAAGCCGCCCATAAGGCCTTCAACGATTGTCATTTTATTGACATAGGTACGGGTTCCATTTCGAGTTTTCCTTCTTTATGCAAAGGATCGTTTTGCGAAAGTGTTCCTTTACTCTCCTCTTACGACACCTTCGGGATGAATAGGGGTGGTGACATTGTGTACTCTCTCCCGTTACTAGTCGCCACACAGCGCCACATGCCACACAAACTATGCCAAGTAGCATTTAAATTCATGCAGTAGTTTCAGCGTGATGCAAATTCGGTATACAGACAGACAAAAAAAAAAAGACGTGTGGCACTCGGGGACTGCCGCGGTAAAGCTATTACATAGCATTTTTTACCAACTATGCTAGTATAATTATTTCTATATAAGAATACTAGCTGATGCCCGCAGCTTCGCCTGCGTAAAATTTGTTACCGCGGGAAGTTATTCCCGGGATAAAAGGTAGCCTATGTGTTATTCCAGACTATAATGTATCTCCGTACCAAATTTCAGCCCGATCCGTTCAGCGGTTTGAGCGTGAAAGAGTAACAAACATCCACACTCACAAACTTTCGCATTTATAATATTAGTAAGAAGTAAGATTTTAAGGCCTATGTTCAACAAAGTAAAGTACCAAGTGCCTACTTGACTGTGGACATTTGGGCTTTTGGAATTTTGTTTTAGAACTTTTTAAGAAGAACAATTATTTTGTAATAAATTATTTTTATGTAACTTCAACCATTTACGCAGAGGCGCAACGGATACTCTTATAACGATTAAATGTTTTCCGTTTTCGAAACATTCCTCATTGCTGCACCACTCCTATTAATCTTCGCATTATGTTATGTAGCCTATAGCCACTATCAATAAATGTACCTACTTACTATCGAACAGTTTTTGAAAGCCTACCAGTAGTTTCAGCAAGGCTTGCCTTGGTATGATGTGATTCATGGTCCCTTTGCAGCGTGTGTCCAATCCAGCGCAGCAGCTACACTTCCGACGTTTGATCTGTTGGGGTCTCACTGCAGCGTTCCAATAGTCTTACGTTCGTGATGTTCTCGGGCCCATATGTACCGAGGATCCATTGGAGGCAGCGTTTGACGAAGACTTATAGCTGGTAGCTGGTGCGAAATGTCTTTACTTTAGTGACCTTCCATGTCTCGCATCCGTATAGCAGTTAGCAGTACAGTTTTAACGTTTACTTTGTTTTGAGTTTCACTCTTCGTGTCTATTTTCGCAACTGCCTACGGGGCGCAGCTGTGTAAAGGTTATTCTGGCCTTGGCGAGACTCGAAATGATGTAGGGTACTCTTCTATTCCATCAGTTTCTGACACGACACTCCCGAGGTACGTGAATTAGTGCCTCCACCACATCTCTTGCGTCTGTCGATTTTAATTTCAGTCCAGCCATTCGCTGCCTCATCCTGCTCGTTGTCCTGCACGTTGTCCTGCAGACATGCATGACGGCGTGTGTGTGCCTCAGCAGGCACAGGACATCGGCATCATTAATATCCTCCAGGATATCAGTATAGGCCCCATTCTATGCCGCGCCGATTGTTCTTTGCGGTATTCAGCATTATACCATCTATTTTCTATGGATGGTTGTTAACTATCCTGTTATCTTCATAACGATCCTCTAAGGTAGGTACAGTATGTATTTTCAAAAGAGTTTGTGAACTCTATTTTTAATTTCTTTTTCAGAATATTGATGACATTTGATTGATGTCATTTTATACACGTTACGTCTACTACATTGATACATGTAATAAAATTCTAACACGCCGGTGTTTGTATGTAAATTGTTTATACTGAGGAAAATTCTATACTGAGGAATAGTTTTAACCATTAAGCTCTATTTTGATATAGCATACAGGGCAGATTTACACGCTACTTGATGAGTATGATTAATAAATACCTCTAATTTCATAGACCTTGTGTGACGTAAACAAAGTTGCGAGGGTCAGCTAGTTAAAAGATAAAACAATAGGTTTCTTCTTTCTACTTAAAAACTATTTTTACAAATTTTATGGTAATAATAGACATTCTTTGAAATATGCATGTATGGTATTGTTGTGACTTTTATGACACGTTTAAAGTACATAGGTATGGGATAGATGGCGCTCGCGGCTACGTCAGCGTGAAATTTTCTTCCCGCTTCCCATGGGAACGTACTCCCGGGTTTAGTTATCTTTATAGCAGTATTATATATAAATTAACAAAACAAAAAATGATACTGCATTGGTGATAATAATAATAAAATGTATGTATATACAGTACTCACTCATTTTCTTTCACTATTTTTCGTGACTTTCTACATTAATAAATGCACTTTGTTTATTTATATTTAAAACACTTTTTACACAAATTATACGAGTACAGTTCACTGTTGTACATAGATGATGAATACCTATACACCTATAGTCGAATTTTTATTTAGACGAAGTAAATTGACAGCAACTAATGTAATTGACAGCATCGAAATTGTCATTACACATTAAGAACTCTAAATTCGACCAACACTCTTAATTCAACTTTGGTCGAGTGGTTAAGACGCGGATCGGTACGCAGAAGGCGCAAGATCGATTCTGGGTACAAGCATCAATTTTTGGATTATTTGACATAATAATAATAATATATAACGACTGCAGAGTTCATAATTGACGTAAACAAAAAAATTATGAATTGCTAGACTAGATACACGAACGTGGCCGAAGGTAGCCGAGTGTGACTCGTTTTCGTGACACAATTTCTGGATTCGGTCTCCACGCAAGGCCCGCGATAGAAGCTATGCAATAGCTTAAAAACTTTTGGCTATCGATTATCGAAGTCCTTAAACAAAAAATATTTTAATATCATAATATACTTAGAAAAAAACCCGAACTCCAAAATAAACAGATCACCTTAGATGAATTAAAAAGGGAAGATACGGTACGTTCTAACACATGGTACAAAAAAATAGCTCGCACATAACTACACACAAATACTCACTCACACATTGTCTTGTAATTAATAAAGATGCGCGAAAGTGACATTAATATATGATTTAGAACAAGAAGCGATCGCTTACCCGCTCTAGCTCTCGTGTGAGTTCGTAAAAGCAGAGTAAAAGCTTCGACATTCTTCGTGGTCACCAAGTGCCGTACCCGACAACCGATGCAGTACCGTCAGCATGTTTCCAGATTGTGGTATATCGACTTAAAATATATTTTCGTGTCAATATGTATTCGACACTTTGCTTGGGACTAAATAAAAAAGACGTGTTATTTCATTTTAAAAAAAACGGTTATTTAAGAGTCCATTTGACGCTAATCAGTTAAAAGAAGATAGCAGGTATAAGAAAGTAGTGCATTTTTAACGACATAAATTAATTATATAACATAATTGTAACCATTAGGAAAAAAATGGAGTAGGAGCAATAAAGATTTTAATGTTTTCTTTCTTACAAGAAATTAAATTGTATAACCGACTTTAAAGTTATGAAATACAACTTAAATTATAACGAAATCGAGGTATTTTCAACAAAAATTCCATCGAAAATTTTATCAGTAATCGTGTTTATAGCTTAGAAAGAAAGAAAGAAGAAAGAAAGAAAAATAAATTTATTTCACATAGGCATATACAGATGCTCTTGTAAAACGTCCAGAATATAAATCAAAATCTACCACCACTTCACAACGCGACCCACCTGAGAAGAACTGGCAAGAAACTCAGCGGGTTATTCTTTTTAGAGCTCTATTTACAAAATGAATCTAAAAACTATGCATTTTTACAATTTTTTTGAGAATCCAGTAGAGCAGGTCATTTCCAGGCTTCTCCATCCAACAAATAATCACCAATTGTATAGTAGCCCCTGCAGTATAATTTACTTTTTACAACCTTTTTAAATTTATTAAGGGACATATTTTTAATTTCGTCTGGTAGCCTGTTGTAAAAGCGTATACAGTTACCCATGAAAGAATTGCTGATTTTGTGCAATCTGCTATGATAAACAGCAAGGTTACTTTTATTTCTAGTGTTGACATTGTGTCTATCACTTAACTTAGCGAAACTATGTAAATTTCTTTGTACGTACATCAGATTCTCAAAAATATTTTGTGATGCTACTGTAAGAATTTTAACCTCTTTGAATTTTTCGCGCAGAGAGACCCTTGGACCTAATCTATATATAGCTCTTATGGCCCGCTTTTGTAAAATAAAAATTTTATCTATATCTGCAGCATTGCCCCACAGTAGAATACCGTAAGACATTATGCTATGAAAGTAACTGAAATAGACAATTCTAGCCGTATCTACATCCGTCAAGTGCCTTATCTTTTATACAGCAAATGCTGCTGAACTTAATCTATTTGCTAGTTTGACAATATGTGGACCCCATTGTAAACCAGCATCGCCATTGTAAACCAGCATCGACCGTTAACCCTAGGAACGTCGTTGATTCCACAAGTTCCAACACCCGACCATTAAGTTGAACATTGGTTTCTGACTGTGTTACATTAGGCAAGGTAAATTTTATGCATTTAGTTTTATTATCATTCAGTCTAAGATTGTTAGTGTTAAACCAATGAACCACTTTCAAGATTGCGTTGTTGACATCGTCATAGTTATCTATTTGTCTTTTAACTTTGAAAATCAAAGAAGTATCATATGCAAACAAAACAATCCTGTTTGTTGAGAGCATAATTACAATCTGAATCCGATCTTTGCTTTCGTAAAATAAGGATTCATTTGTCTTTTACGATCTCGTCATTTGGAAATCTAAAACCAAAATAATGAACTTGCATAATCTATATATATAAAAATCAATGCCACTTTTCGTTGTAATTTTATAACTCAAGAACGGGCTCACCTATCCAAACCAAATGTTTAGGCTTTGTTCGGACTATTTAGTACATGGTTTCTGTAAAGTTTGCACAAAATCGGTCGAGCGGTTCTTCATTTATCACGCAAACGAAGTTGCGCGGGTCAGCTAGTTATGTATAAAATCACCCTATTTCATTTCATTAATACGGCACATGGTTCTTTAATAATAAAAAAAATATAAACACGAATCACTGTTTCTTAATAATGAGATAATGAATTAATTACACAACTTAGCATGGCGACCGTACCTTCGTGTCGAATTTGACGCCGAATGTACGTTGAGCCGTCATCGTTGACACTATAAATTGTATCCTTTTCTTTCTCGTAAAATTTCGTACGTTTGTCTCACTTTCGGTTATATTCGTATACTAGTGACAAATAATTTTAAAAATTAAAGTTTTAATGTAATTTATTAGGTACTTATGAATGAAAAGTAATCTCTTGTGTTATGTTTTTGCTTCTTGAGTGATTTCAGCACTTTCTTAACACACATGCAGGCATATTTGTTACTTATCACGGGTTTTTTCGGCACTTGAAAGAAGAGTACTACGCGCGTCGGTCGTTCGACGTCCACTAAACCATACTAAGTCCAATAGCTCAGTTTAGCATGCCCATGCAAATGCGTGTGTAACGTATCTTCCCTTTTTAATTCATCTAAGCAGATCACACAACATTTGTTTTGGCCCGGGATTCAACCAGGAAGAGGCGCGAAGGCAACAACGCCACCGAAGCAGTCAAGTAATCTATAGGAACAGGCAGCGGCAAACTGCTGATGAAATTAAAATGGCCATCTACCATATTACGACAACTGGTGTCAACGGCATTAGGTGCTTTTCGAAGCACGGGAACAAGCGGAAACCTAAATGCCTCAATTGGTCACCCAAAAATGCAGTGATCTTTTACAGAACGCAGCTTCAGGCTACGAGCGATCTCACTAAGTAGGTGCTCCTGTCAACAGATTATTCGATCAAACGAGTTTCGGATTAACGTTACAGGCTCGTATCTATTGGGGATACAAGAACATCAATAATAAAGTATATACGCAGACAGAAGAAATGATCTCACTGCCTCGGTTCTCCCAAACGCCTATAGTTAAGGGTTCTTCAAAATAGGTCTTAGAAGGTTTTTAAAGGGTCGGCAGCGCGAGTGTTACGCTTGGTGTTGCAAACGTCTATAGACTACGGTGACCACCAGTGCAACTGGTGGGCCATAATGCTTGTCTCCTATCTTAGTGGTATGAAGAAAAGACATACAACAAAATCAATGTAGTATTTACGATTACCTACTGGTTAGGTTAGTCAGATAACTTCACAACATTTTTTTATAATATAATCGTAAACATTTTTTTTAATCGAATAACATAATTGATATCATAAATTAAACTTTGTAGGCAAGTAGAACAATAAAAAACAACGTGAGTCACCCTGTTAAGAGCATACAGGCAGATAGAAAAATATGTAATCTTGCTAAATGCGAAAGTTTGTGAAGATGTCTGGATGTTTGCAGACTTAGCCCATTATTCTGTCACGCTTTAGCGGTGGAACGGTTCTGGCTTATTGTAGTCTGAAATTACATATACGCTACTTTTTTCCGTTAATAAGAATTTTTATGGGAAGTGGGAACAGGGACCAAATTCCACGCAGACGGAGTCGCGGGCGCCATCTAGTACAAAATCAATGAGATAGGTAATAAAAAAATTTACAAACAAAGAACAACGAAATATTTGCAGATAATAGGGGAATAGAAATTTGTGAGGAGAATAATGTACAAGACTATCGAAACCTTACGTGATCCGCTGTCGCACTTTACGACCTCTGGACCACAAATTAGAGATAGTACAGATGGAAACCTCGTGTATGTACTTTTTTTTTCACACCTACCCTCTGCTACACTGATTTGTGCGCGAGTGGCGCACAAATCAGTATCGAAAAGTCTGTTGAGGAGCGCCTGACCTCGTGTCTGTGAATGAGTTGTCTATGTGTGCGTAGTGTCTGTGAATGAATGTCTATGTGTGCGTAGCCTCAGCGAATTTAGTATGTAGGTTTCCATCTGTACTATCTCTAATTTGTGTCTAGACCAACGAAGCAGTCAAATATATATGATTACTAGCTGTGCCCCCGGCTTCGCCCGGGATATACTTTGATAAACTACTATGTCCAATTTCATTCTATTAGCAGCTATTAGTGCGAGGCCGCACTTGCGTTTTTCCGCGGCGGTTTCTAACCTCAGTGTCATCAAACTGTCAAAATCAATGAAATTAAGTCAAGGTTTGACATTTTGAGGTTAGAAACCGCCGCGGAAAAACGCAGATGCGGCCTCGCACTTAGGGCTGGAATATCGAATATAGGTTGATGATTGAGTGTTTTTCCAATTTTTACACCCTTTGGGGTAGATTTTCGAACAATCCTGAAACACGTGTTCCTTTATTTTTTATTTAGAAGTTGGTATACAAATTTGAAGTAGATGTCTTTGAAAATGAACAAGTTCCCATAGAAACTTACATCTGTTTTGTAATGAAAAACACGTGTATGTTATTTCATGCTGCTAACATTAAAAATAGGGAAGTTCCATACAACCGATTATGCCTTATTTTGCCACCTTAATGGTAGAATTTCCAAAAATCCTTTCTTATCGCTAGCCTATGGCAAAAACTATATAAGGGTAGTCTAAGGGTTTGGACTGGGCACAGATAGATGACTGGATTACCCAGTAATAGTATCAATACAGATAGATAGATATTGAAATAGAAATAGGATAAAAGGGTAGTCTACCCTAAATATTTCAAGTTTCTAGGTCTACAGGTTTCGGCTGGACGCTGATAGATGACTAAATTACCCTGTAATTTTTTTAATATAGAAAGATAGATACTGAAATAGGAAAAAGCTTTTCTTGTATAAAATATCACTAGTGGTTAATTTTTTCATACTTATTGTGAAAGAACTTTCTTACACTTTCCGCTCTTTTCCACACATATAAACGATCTAATAATATGCTGTATTTTTTGTTCCGTGAATAAAACCCTATTGTTTAAATTGATATGATTGCTTTATCATTTTATATGTTGGTATCTACCTTCACGCCAAATCCCTTGCGGGGTAGGAAGAAAGAACCGAGCGCCACACGGCACGGTCCATACACACCTCACTTGCTTCTTCAACTTTCATTTTTCTTTTCATGCATGCACTTCGGTTCCTTCGGCTCTTGACACCACCTTCAATTTGGTCGTGTTAGGTGTGTCGTGGCCTTCCCCGACTCCTACGTCCATCCACTTTCGTGTTGTATATCTGTTTTGTCATTCTTTCATCTCCCATTCGCTCCACATGCCCGAGCCATCGTAGCATGCCCTTCCTTACATTAACACCGACACTCTCTTCCGGATCCATGTGGGATACATTTGTTTAAGGCATGTATTTATATATATATATATATATATATATATCTGTATATTCCCTTTTTCTGAACTAAATATTTCAAAGTTAAACCAAAAATACTGATTTGCACACTAATTGTGCACACTAAATAAATTAAATGCATTATACTGTTTAATGATATTTGCTGAACTGTTTTACTGAACGTATAACTATTATATAAGTACAACAAAAATATTAAAACTTTTTTAAGGAAAACCATCGCCTAATTTACTTTTAGAAACATCGTTTATTCTAAGTAAAACCCCAATTTATTCAGTCACCTCTTCAAAATTAAATTTTATTGATCAAAAAAATAAAAGTCTAACCTAACCTAACCCATTCCGTTATAAGATTGTACAAATTAGAGTGCAAGTTAGTATTTTTGATATACAATTCGTATTTCTGTTTCACAAATTATATATTCGATGTACAAACCACATTTTTGGTGTGAATTCGATTTAAAAGGTCATCTCGTTCTGAGTAATATTTAAGGTTTTTAAGTAGGACATGTTTAGTTAATCAATTGGTTTTTTTGCACAGTATTTCATTTTCAGGTTTGCATTCAGTAAATTAGTGGAGTTACCTAGTGTGCAGAAAAATTAAAAAGATGTGCATTTAAAAATATCCCTTTGTTTAATACATAGGCATAATACATGTAATGCTTCTTGCTTCACTCACTCAATAGTCTGAAACGGATTACTGCGTGAAGCATCTGACAGATAGTCCAGAGATCGGTGACCGTTTTTAGTATTTCCATTTACACAAGTTCAGAATATACCTACCTATCAGATATGTGAAACTGCTATGAAGTGGGTTCAATATTATATGCTCATGCTAATCTCTTCGTAGGAAAGGCGTGACTATCAATACAATATGTATTAAATATTTCGTATGAAAAGAACTGGGCCGTTATTTTTTATCGCTGGCCATTGCATGAATTGATACACAAAACAATATTTTGCACGCAGTTATTATTTTGTTTACACAAGTTACTCGTATCTCGGAATTCTTAGTAATTGTGTGAAGTCTAAATTCTGAGAATACACTGATATGCACTACACGCTGATATAAACTTATATGTTACAGTACAAAGGGTTGCAACTAATATTTTTGTCATAGATTTTGTCATTTTATTTGAGGGCGTTTCCGTGCTTCGGAAGACACGTTAAAAAGTAGGTCTCGGTTTTCAGTAACATGACCGTAAAGCCATGAATGAGCCTTATGGGGCGTTCAAAATATCTAAGCCGGATCAGCACATACGTCTTCACAAGCACCATTCCATTCAACACGGCAATACGGCTCACGTATGTTATGTATTAGATACTATTACCTATATTACGTAAAGACTAAAAAGATGAAATTTTACAGTAATATGCCTCAGCCTACCCCTTCGGGGATAAATGCGTGCCTATATATTTGTATGTAAATTAATAATTCATATTTTATATACCTTATGAACTCCGGCTAATTATACTTATTTTTATTAGTTTTTCTTTGTGACTAACTGACTGACTTACTTCCCCGTTTGGTTTGGTCAGTAGACCGGTTAACCGACTTCAAAAAGCGGAACCGATGATATCATATAGATAATGTATGTAGGTACCTAAAGTACGATATTCTTATGAATTCCAGTTTTACATACATTTAAAACATCGTAAGGTCACACGCAGGCTGAACCTGTACTCTTGACCTATTCATCTCATCATTCAATCCTGGTAGTACCTAAAGCTTCCGCGTGTCTTCTATTGTCCGGTTCCTTGCTAGATAAGGATTAAATTTTTTTAAACCATATAAAAATTATGATTTTCCAACGCACTTTTTACACTTAGCACTATTTCTCGATATCACTGTAAACAGCATATTCTGAGATGCTTCACTGTCGGTGGCATTGCCATTAGAGTTCTCATGCTTCAGTAGGCCTGTGAAACCGTTGGTACCGGCTGTGAGTAACATGGTTGTTAAGCCAAGTTGATGGATTGGGAGTCCTGGGACATCCTTCCGAGGGCTTACCCGGGGCTCCCAACCTTAGGCTGTTGGGCGTTACGTGAGGTTTTTCAGTCGGTAGGAGTCCGGCATAACATCCATGAGGATTTTCCCTTACGTTAAAAAAAAAGCCAAGTTGATGGCATATTAGCGTCTTGAATTTTTTCAAGAGCAGGGCTGCCCTTCTCTGTTTCAACCAACTATTACGTACTACCCGTTCGCTATAACTTTGCCGCTGGCGTAGAGGCGTATACCCGAATTGTTAATTAGACGAAGTAAATTAACAATAGCCAATGTCACTTCGTCATAGAAAATACGCAACATTGTATGAAGAAGTGACAATAGTTGCTGTCAATTTACTTCGTCTAATTAAAAATTCGACTGTAGTATGGAGCCGAGCGGCAAAGTTAGAGCGAACGAGCAGTATTGCAGCTAGACGTACCGTAAGTCACTAGGTACCTGTAAATTCCAGGAAATGACCTCAAAGGTTCTAAGATTCGGATTCTGTAGTTGACACGGGGACTCATCTTACCACCTATTCGCAGTTTAGCATATAGACTTTGTAGTACTTTGAAAGAAAATTGTCCTAGTAAAACGCCTTCGGGGAGTGCCTTTACTTATAGTGTTATACCAACTTGTATAACTTATAGCACAGTATAAAGAGAACACCTATTATGCTTCCTCCACATTACTCGCGAAGTTGGACGAAGTTGGACGAGTACGATAGTGTAGAGAGGCACCTCGGTCTACTTCGTCAAAAAAATTCTTTGCCTCGGGCATCTTCGCCGACGAACTTCGCGAGTAATGTAGAGCAAGCATTATAGTCTCTAGTCTCTCTAGCCTATACTGTACCTTGGTAGAAGAAACTCTCTTCAGTAGCAGGTCAGTAAAGTGTCTAAATGCATTTCACCACGTTTAAAGCCGTCCACATTTAAGCCAGCTAAGCAGTCCTATTCTATAGGAACACGCTAAAATTTGACCACAAGATTTGCATTTTGTATGCGAATATGATATTGGGTACAGATGATGTAATTTGATCAGGGTTCGCCGATATATATCAGCGGATATATATCATGATAGCAAGCATTATAGTCTCTAGTCTCTCTAGCCTATTCTGCAACTTGGGAGAAACGACTCTCTTCAGTAGCAGGCCAGTAAAGTATCAAATGCATTTCACCACGTTTAAAGCAGTCCACATTTAAGCCAGCTAAGCGTCCTGTTCTATAGGAACACGCTAAAAATTGACCACAAGATTTGAATTTTGTATGCGAATATGATATAAGGTACAGATGATATAATTTGATATTATCAATCAATCAATCAATTCAGCTTATAGCAGTCCACTGCTGGACTTAGGCTTCTCCCAAATTTTGCCACAATACACGATCCTGCGCTTTGCACATCCAGTCAATCCCTGCAACCTTCTTTAGGTCGGGTCGTCACGTCGGTCCATCTGATTTGATGTTAGGTACAGATGATGATTTATAGATATTTGCTGTGTAATCTAATTTTAATATTTCTTTGTATTCCCTTTCAAGAAATTCTTTAGATATAAATATAAATCCACGTAAAAGCGCCCAAGGTCAATGAACGCAAATACAAATCATCCTAATTGATCTTGAACTTGACCGCATTGTTGGCAAGGTCAAAGAGTTTGTTTTTCATCGTTATACAAAAATAATTTGTTATTAGAATTGCTGATATTGTATAGACAAATAAAAGACACCAACCTATGTTGTTGATGCACATCGACTTCCAGAGCGACTTTACAATGAGTATGACCTCGTAAGCCTTTTACACGGTAAGAAGCAATAAAATACGACAGCAACAAAATCAATGACATGTTGTCTATTGACGGCATTCATTGTTATGCGGACGACAGTACGGGGGACACTTGTTACACGGGCCGGCCCGGTATCTCTCGGGACACAGTGGAGGAAAATCGTGAACAGCTTGTGTCTGAAATCGAGGCTACTCTTACTAGAGTGTCCGATTGGGGTGGACAAAATCTTGTCCAGTTCAACCCTTCCAAGACACAAGCGTGTTTTTTCACCGCTAAGCAAACCCCAATTACTGTACACATCTCTTTCCATCTCCAAAAGTATAGGGATCCTTGGCGTTGATATGTCCAGTGACGTTCAGTTCCGTAGTCATTTGGAGGACAAGGCTAAGCTGTCGTCCAAGAAGCTAAGTGTGCTCAACAGGGCGTGGCGATACTTCACTGCGGCGCAAACACTGCTTCTCTATAAGTCGCAAGTGCGGCCGCATATGGAGTACTGCTGTCACCTCTGGGCGGGAGCACCTGAATATCTGCTTCGTCCATTTGACTCGGTGCAAAGACGAACTGTAAGAATTGTCAACGATCCTGTACTTACAGCTGGTGTGGAACCTCTTCGCGACAGGAGAGACTTTGCCTCCTTATGCGTGTTCTACCGCCTGTACAATGGTATGTGCTCTGAGGAATTGTTTGATATGATGCCGACGGCTACGTTCTATCATCGCACCGCTCGCCACAGACAGGGAGTTCATCCTCACACTCTGCGTCCGGTGCGTTCCAGCACGGTTAGATCCGATAGGTGTTTTCTTCCGCGCACGCTTAGGTTGTGGAATGACCTCCCTGCCTCGGTTTTCCCAAACGCCTACAGTATGGGGTTCTTCAAAAGGGGTCTTAGAAGGTTTTTACAGGGTCGGCAGCGCGAGTGTGGCACCTCTGGTGTTGCAAACGTTCATAGGCTGCGGTGACCACCGGTCCTTCTGGTGGGCCGTATGCTTGTCTGCCACCTTAGTGGTACCTATATAAAAAAAAAAAACTTTTTGCCGTCTTAATAACATATCATTAGGTACCCCTGACAAATTGTCGAAATGATCATGATCCTCTTCAATATTATTTTTATCGATATCTCCTTTAGCTATCTTAAATAACCTTAGTTTTAACAATTGATCAAATATTTTGCGAGAACATACCTACTACTTACATCAATAATGCAACGTATGTACTGCCCGTTCGCTCTAACTTTGCCGCTCGGCTCCATACTAAAGTCGAATTTTTAATTAGACGAAGTAAATTGACAGCAACTAATGTTACTTCTTCATACAATGTTGCGTATTTTCTTTGACGAAGTGACATTAGCTACTGTCAATTTCAATCTCAATTCGTCATCGTCAATTTTTTTTTTTTTTTTTTGGGGGGACCGGTGCGGACGACTCGCGCCTGGCGGTCATTGCCAGAGGCCCGGGTTGTGTCGCGGCGGAATACGAGGGTGTGGCTGTCGTGGCCGTTTACATCTCGCCGAGCCTCGACCAGCATCAGTTTGAGCTATGGCTCCCTGAGCTGGACGTCGTTCTCGCTGCATGCCGGCCTCGCCCTGTCCTGGTCTTGGGAGACTTCAATGCCTGGTCTCAGGCTTGGGGCTCCCGGGAAACCAGAGACAGGGGGAGGATACTGGAGGACTGGGTCACTACACGTGGCCTAGTCATCCTGAACCGGGGGAATGTCGCAACCTGGACGCGGCGGGGGCTCAGCTCGGTCATAGACGTTTCGTTTGCGACCCCTGAGATCGCCCGCCGTGTCCAGGGATGGCGCGTGGTGGAGGAGGAGGAGACGTCATCAGATCACCGATATATTCGGTTTGACGTCTCCCCTCCACCTAACCTGCCGCCAGCAATTGCGAATCCCCCGGAACCGCGTTGGGCACTCCATCGCCTTGATCGGGAGGCTCTCCTGGAGGCGGCCATCGTGCAGTCCTGGATTCCGACAGCGGACAGGCCTGCCGATGTTGATACCGAGTTGGAGTGGTTCGGGAGAGCCATGTCGCACATCTGTGATGCGGCGATGCCCAGGGCTAGGCCCAGACCGGCGAGGAAACAGGTGTACTGGTGGACGCCGGAAATCGCGCAGTTGCGCGCGGATTGCGTTACCGCGCGCCGCCGGTACACCAGGTTTCGCCGGAGGCGTCGCCGCCCAGACGATGCGGCAGCCCGAGAGACGGAGCTCTACGATGGGTACAAGGGGGCCAAGAGGGCCCTCCAGACCGCCGTCAAGCGGTCCAAAAAATTGGGCCGCGAAGAGCTGATGGAGACTCTGGAGCGGAACCCGTGGGGGCGCCCGTACCTCATGGTAAGAGGCAAATTACGCCCTAAGGCGCCCCCACTAACCCAGAGTCTCCAGCCGGAGCGGCTGGAGGGGGTCCTGGACTCCTTGTTCCCGTCGAGAGCGGAGGAACACGTTCCTCCGCGCATGGCTCCGTCTCAGGCGCCCAACGCGGAAGGCAGCGAGAACGACGTGCCCGTAGTCACCGAGGGTGAGTTAGGGGCGGCTGTCCTGCAGCTTAAATCCCGCAGAAACACCGCCCCTGGACCCGACGGCATTCCAGGCCGTGCATGGGTCCTGGCTCTCGAGGAGCTTGGGCCTCGACTTATGGGTCTTTATAGCGCATGCCTCGAAAAAGGCCAGTTTCCCAAGGTCTGGAAGACAGGGAAACTGGTCTTGATTCGAAAGGCGGGGCGGCCGGCAAATTCCCCATCAGGGTACCGGCCGATCGTGTTGCTCGACGAGGTGTGCAAGCTCTTTGAGCGCATTATTGCACAACGCCTCGTCGGGCACCTCACACGCGTGGGGCCTGATCTGGCGGATAGCCAGTTTGGCTTCCGTCAGGGACGCTCCACCGTGGACGCGATCATGCGCATTAGAGGCCTGACGGAGGAAGCAGTCTCACAGGGTGAGGTGGTGGTGGCGGTGTCTCTCGACATCGCCAACGCATTCAACACCTTGCCCTGGAGCTGCGTCAGGGAGGCGCTTATCTATCATGGAGTGCCTCCCTACCTCCGTCGAATTGTCGGGGCTTATCTTTCTGAGAGAGCCATAACTTACCCGAGCTGGCTAGGGCCGGGTCGGCGAGATGTGTCGTGCGGTGTTCCACAGGGATCGGTTTTAGGGCCGCTCCTGTGGAACATCGGTTACGACTGGGTGCTGCGTGGTCCGTTGCTCAGAGGGGTCGGCGTAACGTGTTACGCCGACGACACCCTCGTTACGGCGCGGGGAGCAACGCACCGTGCCGCAGCACTTAAGGCCACGGCAGGGGTTGCTCAGGTCGTGGGTCGGATTCGGCGGCTGGGTCTTGAGGTCGCCCTTCACAAATCCGAGGCTCTGTGCTTCCACGGACCTCGGATGGGGCCACCTGCGGGATCCAGCCTACAGGTGGGGGGCGTCAGCATCGGCATCGAGCCCTCGATGAAGTATCTGGGGCTCGTACTCGATGGCCGGTGGAACTTCGGACATCATTTCCGAAGTTTGGTCCCAAAACTGAGGGGAGCATCGGCCGCACTCGCGCGGCTGATGCCCAACATCAGGGGACCCAACGCTCCCTACAGGAGGCTGTACCTTGGGATCGTGCGAAGCATGGCCCTGTACGGGGCTCCCGTATGGGCGGAGACCCTGACGGCCAGCAATGAGGCTAGACTGATGAGCCCGCAGAGAGTGATGGCCGTCAGGGTGATAAGAGGATACCGCACGATCTCCGGTGAGGCGGCATGTCTCCTAGCCGGGACCCCTCCATGGGACCTGGAAGCGAGAGCCCTTGCGTCACTGTTCAGATGGCGCAAGGAGGCGCTGGAGCGGGGCCAAAGGCCTGCGTCTCGAGAAATCGAGGCCCAGCGGACCCTGCTCCACCAGGAAACCCTGGAGACATGGAAGATGCGACTTGAGCAACCAAAGGGGGGATTCGCCACAATCGCGGCCGTCAGACCGGTCATGGACGAGTGGCTGGAGAGAAGACACGGTGCTCTCTCCTACCGGTTGACACAGATGCTTGCCGGGCACGGTAGCTTCGGTAGGTATCTGTGGCGAAAACACCGGGAAACCACGGCCGAATGTCAGCACTGCGAGGACCGCAGCGATGACACGGCGCTCCACACGCTGGTGGAGTGCGCGGCGTGGGCACAACAGCGACAGGTCCTCGTAGTGGGTCTGGGCGTGGACACTCTCTCGCTTGAGGCCATGGTGCGAGCCATGCTCTCCAGCGGGAGTAAGTGGGACTGCGCCGCCTCTTTCTGCGAGCAGGTCATGCTCGCGAAGGAGGCGGCGGGCCGGGTGCGGGAGAGAACTCTCCCACCCGAGTTCCGCAGTCGGCGCCCTGGGCGCCGCCGACGTGTCTTCGCCGAGGACTATCGGCCTCCATAACCGGGGGTCTGAGGACGGTGAGAGGGCCGCTCACCGTCCTTACAGAAGCAGGCCCATGACGGCAGCGTGACGTGAGCACTCACGCACGCCCCCCCTTAGAAGCGGGGTCACACCCGAAATCCCCCATAGACGCGGGATTGCACCCGAACCACCCCCTGGGCGAGGCCGCATTGGCGGCCGTAGGTCTGTTGGGAGTCACGGGACATCCTTCCTGAGGGCTTACCCGGGGCTCTCAACCATAGGCTGTTGGGCGTTACGTGAGGTTTTTTAGTCGGTAAGAGTCCGGCATAGCATCCTACGAAGATTTTCCCTCACGTTAAAAAAAAAAAAAAAAAAAAAGCTACTGTCAATTTAATTCGTGTAATTAACAATTCGGGTATACGCCTCTACGCCAGCGGCAAAGTTAGAGCGAACGGGTAGTATGTCAGTAAATTCCTACGCAATTAAAAATTCTAAATCCTTGTCCACTAAACTGTAATCTCTTAATAATATTATGTAAAGTAGGTACCGTACAGCCCGCTAGGCTATCAGATTAGTGTAGACTAATATCCAACACTAAATCAAGCTATACGTGGAGACAACCAGGCAGGTAATGAAAGCATTACTTCCTTGTGGAAATGTTCGTATTGGAAATTTACCTACCATTGAATTCATTAAGTAGGGTTACCATTATGATAAGAATGTAAAGGACTTAAGTTTCGACAGACTGTTGTAATAAACCCAAATAAAAATATGGTGTAATTTTCTGAAGTTTGAAATTTCAAAAATAAATCAACTAACAATTTATTGTGACATGAGATGTTGATAATTACTTTAATAAAGTATTGTAGGAGGTGTGTTGTGTTACCTTTACAGGCCGGTAGGGAAAGGGAAACTACGAATCCTTATCCTTACTTCCTTACTAATACTATAAATGCGAAAGTAACTCTGTCTGTCTGTCTGTTACGCTTTCACGCCTAAACGGCTAGAGCGATTAAGATGAAATTCGGTATAGAAATAGTTCGAGACCCTGGGAAGGACATAGGCTACTTTTTAACCGACTGCGCGAAAGGTGGGTTATGATTTTACACGATAACGACTTCCACGCAGTCGAAACCGCGGGGAAAAGCTAGTATTTAATAAAATAAATTGTCTCACTGCCTTTCATGGGGGCGCGTGCGGTGCGTAATAAATAAATGGATTAAAGTGTAGATTTCAAGAGTGTCTTATGATACTTTTTATCCTTTATCCTTCACGGGGTATAGCTAGAGGCTACTTTTTATTTCTTATGAACATAATATATGATTGTCACGGTAAAACATATTCACACGGTCAGACTTACAAACGTTTTTTTTTTTTTTCAGAAATATAGAGTTTGTAGATATACTAGATTAGCTTAAAAAAATATCATAAATTTCATATTTTGTCCTCAATAGTACAGAATCGTGGTATACCTCTCGCCAGCAGTTGTAAAACGAACCATTTCCAGTTGTTACATTAACTGAATATAAATTCAATTTAAATACTACACACGCTGGTTTTCACACCGTGTCGAGCTGAAAGTTCTAGAAAGTAGAAACAAGATTTCGTTAGTCAGCTTTCTGCCTTCTCACATAAAACCTCGATGTATTATTTTAGGCTTGGCTTTAACCACTCTATTGCGTATTATGTATGATTGTAGCTTTGTAAAAGGCCTTATAACAAGTGTAGAAAAGTTGTGTTGAACTTTCAAATTTATATTTATTATTATTTATTTATTTATTCAACCTAATGCATATTACTAACCTTAAGAGCCTACCAGACGCCAAATTGTTGAAGGAAGATAGAAGATATACATTTTAGCGCGCAAGACAGAGAGAGATGCGATCGGTTTTTGTGCGTTTTTAACGAAATAAATTAATTATAAAAAAACCATAACCAATATTAAAAAAGTGGTCTAGTGCAAATGAAGATTTACTATTGTCTTTCTTATAAATATTTTATATTATAAAAACAACTTAAAACTTATGAGATCTAGGTTAAAATTTCAAGAAATCGAGGTATTTTCAACACAAAAATCTATCGAGGATTTTATCAGCAATCGTGTTTTTAGCCTAGTGCGTTTTTAGTTTATGAACTGAAGTTGTTTGTGTTAAAATTTTAATTCATTAGACCTCACGAGTCCTGAGGTCTAGATCAAGGTAATAGTCTGTTTGGCGTCATACAGACTCTTAAACTATCGTATTTCATACGGTTTATCAAATCAGGGTGGTCAATCAGTTGGTCTCTCCCAATATACGCCACAACACACGTTCTTGCGCCTTCCCCATCCAGTCTCTGGCAGAAGCTGGATGCGGAAGGTGAAGAATGTACCAGGCAGGGGCTTCCTACATACAACCTTTGTCATGGGTTCATCGTTCTACACAACAAACGCAGTGGTAATACACATTTTCGGGGCTATAGCTAGTCTTACCTGCAAGTAAGACTAGCTATAGCCCCGAAAATGTCAATGGAATCTTTTTGGCCCACCGTTCAATCTAGACTAGATAAAAATGTTGCTGGGAAAATTTGTTTTGCCTCATGTTTAGGGTTTATAAAAATATATAACAAAAACACTTTGGCTGTAAGTTTCCATTTACGCTTTCAAGGCGTATGCACTTGCACGATGGCGCACCAGGTTGTATCTGACCAAAGATGAACAGTGTCAAACTGAAGACGAGACCAAAAATGAAAGATCTATGTGTGGGTTAAATAGTGTTGTTGAATGGTCACACCTATGTTATCGATAAAAGTATCTGTATAAATGGATGGAATGGAAATGAAACTTCTAAGCACACAAAGTGCTTAGAAGTTTCATCTCCAACTTCTTGTTTTGGGGAATAAATTGTTAATTTAAATGTAATCGACTATGAAAAAGTAAAAATGGGATTCTATGGGGTAACTCGTAATATTAGAAATTCTGTAGTGATTTGACGAATTTTGATTCAGTGTGTGAATGTGAAAATACACTTTTAACATGTAATTTATGGCATCGTACATTGCATTGTTGCAGTACATATATATTTTGCCAATTAAATTTGAAATTTTACTAAAAATCCAACTTTAATCGTAATACGAAACCTAGAAACTCATTTATTATTGAACCCTAGTAACAATAAAAGATATTACTCGTAGATTTTTTTAAATATATTAACCTCGCCAAATTGACGTCGCCACTGATGGAAACTAATGGAAAGCCGTGGCGCATCTAGCGAATGGGGGCCATGCTTACAGCACACAAGACTTCTGACAGTAGTCCTCAAGTTGGCGACCCTATGATGTGCCTCTTCACGCTCCGCTTGTAGAACCCGGGATTGTAAAATGAGGGAAACACATGTGCGGGCAGGTCGTTCCAGGATTTTGTAGTTCGACAGAGGAACGATCTTTTGAAACGCTCAGTTCTGGCGAAGATTCTCTCCGCTATATATGAGTGGCACCTCTGCCCGACGTGTTGTTCGGAATCGGAAAGGAGATGGTGGGATCAGGTTGAAGAGCTCTTCAGAACATTCGCCGTGATACATTCAGTAGAAGGCAGCCAAGGACGCTATGGTTCTTTGCTGCGCTAACGGCTCGAGGCTTACCGTCATCTTAGGACAACCTATAATTGAAATCGGATAACACGTCTCTGCATAGCGCCAAGCGCGTCCAGTAAGTACCTCGCACAGTCATCCCAAAGGTGAGAACAGTATTCGACGCAGAGGCTAATCTGCGCCTTGTACAGCAAACATCCCGGTGTGGCGTGGAGTACCTTAAGTGAAGTAAAATTATAAAAATTCAACTCAAAATGGATCACAAATTTTGGAAATATTATATTAAAATAGGCACAAACCCCTAAAAAAAGGTTAAATAACACAGTTCGAGTAAAAATCAATCATATTTATAGTAAATTAAATCCAGATAAGTTTGTTTGTAGCAATGTCACTATAATGAACTATCGACATCCTTATCGATACCTACCCATGACTATTTTACTGTAAACAGCCCTTTCTATTTCTGCCTTATATATCCTCCAAAAATGCATTTACACATTAAATATTGTGTTATGTATGAAGGAAAATGCATAATCTACGTTATGAGTTGAACTTTCAGTGAAATTTTACATCCAATTTGGCAAAATATGTACGTCAAAAATGGAATGAACGAAGTCACAAATGACCTGTTAAACGAGTCTTTCTTCGTATAATTGCGTTTTGTAATATCCTATTCACACACTAAACACGACAATATTGTTTAAAATATAAAATTTTCTATTTTAATCGTAAGATCACTACAGATTATTGGATATTATGAAAAACATAGAGCCGCCATAGGATCCCAACGGGCTCAGCGATTCCAAATACTGACATATGAGTACACAATTTGCTTTCTCTTTTCTTCTCGAGCTAAGTGCTATGGATAATGAGGTCTCGCTCGCACGCTTTGTTTATCTATTGAGAGTAGCGAAAAATTCTAAATCTATGTATCTGACAGCATGAACTGAGCTGACAGTTGAAATTTTCACAAATGATGATGAGATGATTTATTTCTTTTGCCGCTATAACAATAAATAAATACTTAAAACAGAATCTTTCCCAAAAATATCCATTGTGTAGAGAAGGGAAACTCGAAATGAAACCCGGTTGTCAGTAAAATGATAATCGTTAAGCCAAGTTGAAGGCCTTATGGGTGGCTTGAAAAATTTCAACTGCGGGTCGCGGCGACCTGCGCCTGTCCATTTCAACACGGCAATAGGCTCACCACCTATTACGTGGGACGGTAACTTTAAGGTGAAATGTGGGCGTATACTATGCCTCTGCCTACCCCTTCTGGGATAAAGGCGTGATTGTATGTATGTTAAAACAGAAAATGAAATAAGTATTTGAGGAATACAACAAACGTAATTTTTTTACAGTGTTTTGGTACAAAACCATTCGCGCTTTGCGCGCAATTTCGATCGCACTTGACCGGTTTTATTTATTGGCATTGATTATAATTATTAGAAATAACGTTACCAACGCATTTTATTCATTAACGGATGTCGATGCGTTTGATTGCTTACAATTGGTTTTGTTTTACTATATTATATGACGGAGCGTGTAGATTTTTTTTCAATACAATTTTACTTTTTGATTGGTATAAGTGTTGTGATATGTTATAGCAAAGGTAATATAACAGTAGACACTAGACTGTTAAGTGTCTATAATTGCCAAATATTTTCTTTAAGCCGAATCAAAGTTATTATTCCTGGGACATCCTGTCGAAGGCTTACCCAGGGCTCCCGATAGGCAGTCGTAGATGGTAGAGCAGGTGGCACGTGTTGTGTTAGTCGGTAAGAGTGATTCCCACACGCAAAATAAAGGTATGGGCTGTGTATCCTTGCGAGATGCCAAGTGGCTCTCAATGAACAGTAGGTAGATCTGAAAATTAATGCATGCCTAAATGCATATAAAAGGGTTAAAAATAGACCTGTACGAAGCCAAGAGGAGCTACCATTAAATTGTATAAAAAAAACAAGATAATATAAAAACTCGTAAGCATAGATAGAGTGGGCCATGAACCGTTGTGGTCCAGTATGGTGGCCGGCCGGTCCGGCGCGGTCTCTCGGTCAATGATCGCGGTGATCGCAGCGCCAGCGCAGGTCGTCGCACCTGCCCCGGCCTTGCATGGCCTTCTGATGCAACCCTTCAAATAGAAACATTTTCAGTTACTAATGTTACCAAAATGGTTTATTTTACTTATACAGTATAAGGTAAAAAAAATTACTTAGGTACCTACTAATTTTAATAATTTTTAATTTAATTTTATATCTTTAATAATAATTTTAATATCTACTTCCTTTCCATTTTACTAATTAAATAGTTTCCCTAGGTATTACGTAAGTAAAAAATAGAGCTAAACTTTTTATATTTTGTACCTTCGAAATATTGCTAAACTGTTTCTTCGCGTGGAAATTTTAGCAGAAACTCTAGTGAGCTAGCAGTTTATAATAGTGAATAATAAATGGAAATATATAGATATACGAAAATGGAAAAAAAATCTCCTTTTACAACTAGTTACAAAACAGCGAAAGAAAAATCTTCTCTCGTAACTGTTTACGTAAATCTAGTTACCAACATGGACGAAGGGGATAAATCGATATGGGCTATAGCACCACACATTGTTCTTTCTCGTTTTTACGATCTGAAGACTGGCTACATCCTCAAAGAGTTTGATATGCGATTTAGCTTTAGGGAAAGCACATCAAGCACCATTAAATACCGATACAAAAAAAAAACCGGGCGGCTGTTTGTATTTAGGCCTGGAAGGATCAGTGTGGTGCAGTAGACATCAAGACTACTCCATTATTAGTTCTAGAGAGAGAACTAATGGAGTAGGTAGTCTTGATGTCTTTAAAAATTAAATATTGGATCTGATAAAACAAATCTTTATGCGCAGTGTTATTTGAACAAATCTCTTTGCGCAGTGTTATTAGATAATATTGTATCTGATAAAAAATAAATCTAAATGCGCATTGTTTTTTTTTTGTATTAACCCTGCGCATTTATAAACATTAGGACTCTAGCAACAGTAAAATAGACCCTCTAATAGGATGAACCTGAATGTGATAGTTTCTGGGGTAATATAGATTTGACTGAAATTTTGGACTATTATTTATCCTAAAAATACATTTATGACCAGATCTAGACCGCCCGTGCAGGTGCAGGTAGAATGGTGGGTACAGGCACGTTACTGACCACGGCAACATTTTTTCATTTTTTCTACAATTATATTTCAATAAAATACCTACGTAGATACCAGCTGATAGCAGCTGCTTTTTTTTCCTTTTGCCATAATTGACAATTGGATCTCGATACTAGTTCATATGATATTCTAACATGTAATTGTTTTATGTTATGTGCCATTACATTTTCTTTTTTATTTTTTATTTTTTAGCTGTGCACCACTGGACCCTGTACTGTAAAGGTTATCGTGGTTTACATGAATGATTTTATGAAGCCCTTTACGCACTTACAGAGTCGTTGCCGGCAAAGTGCGAGTTGGTCTTGCGCACGGAGGGTAGTGTAGGAGCTCGTAATTAACATTAATATTCTGATTTTAGTAGATATTTGTTGTTACAGCGGCAACAGAAATACATCATCTGTGAAAATTTCAGCGGACAGACAGACAGGCAGATATCTTTTGCTCTGCTAAGGTAACTTATAGATTTTCTTTTATTTTCATGATGTGCTATTAATGCGTTTTTTTTATATGAAGAAAATATGGACATCGATCTGCAATATGATTGATCTGTTCTAACAACATTTTGAGGAAATGGGTCTATAAATGTTCATGACCCGTACCGACACTGAATCAACCAAGAGAGACACAATTCAGCCGTACTCAGACGCAGTAGTACGAATAGATAACATACGAGTTTAAAGGTGAAGGATATTATCGCAGTGCATTGGTAGGTACTAGTGGCGAATACAATATTGCTAACTTAGATTTATAATTTTGCTTTAATGAATCTTCTTCTTCTTCTTTCGTGTCAATGATTCACTCTTTAATGACTTTTAGATAGATTGGGCATAAAACTCTGCCATCTTAACCGCACTGCCAGTAGCTTCGTTTAGTTCGTTTTTAGTGCAGGAGGTTGGACACAGGGGGCATGAAAGCAAGTGCGACATGGATTGAACTGGGGCTTCGTTTGGAACGTGGGGCTTTAATAAATGAATATCATGTCTTACTAGATCTTTCATTCAATCTAATCAGCCTATGGCAGTCCACTGCGGGATTGAATGGGACTCTTCCAAATTACGCCTCAATACAATTGAGCCTTTCGCATCCAGTTGCTCCCCGCGATCTAGAGGAATATCAAAAGCTCTCGTGGTCTCGCAGACTCAGTGTTCTGTAAACTATCACTGTAGTCAGCAAGATTTACTATGGCTGGTTATAGATGGGTGACGGGTGATGGGTTTCCGTGCTTCGGAAGGCACGTTAAGTAGTAGTCCCGGTCCCGGTTGTTAGTAAAATGGCAGTCGTTAAACCAAGTTGAAGGCCTTGATGGGCGGCTTGAAAATTTTTAACAGCGGGACGTCACAACCTGCGCCTGTCTAAGTATATCAACACAGCAATACAATACGGTTCACCACGTATTACGTGGGACATAATCTATAAGGTGGAATTTGGACATATATTATGCCTCTGCCTACCCCTTCGGGGATAAAAGGCGTGATATCAAAACCGGCATTGATCTTACTAACTGTAGTTGGATAGAGGGATCACATTAAATAAATAAATAAATATTCACGGACATTTCACACAACGCTATCTGATCCCAAAAGTAAGCTCGGAATAACCTGCTTGTGTTACGGGTATCAGACCACGGACGTTAATACTTATATACATACTTTTAAATACATACTTAACATACATAGAAAGATCCAGACTCTTGAGACAAACATTTATGGGTCACACAAATTTTAGTCTCCGGTGGGAATCGAACCCACGACCTCGTTATTTTACACGCGACGAGAAACCTTTCTCTTTCTCTCTCTCTCTCTCTCTCTCACGTAGTATTAAATAATACCGACGAGACGCTACGAGAGTAAACGCAACGCGACGGGAGTAAATGCGACGGTAGTAAATGCGACGGGAACAGGTAATACTCTCTCTTATAAGGCGCAAACGAAGTTGCGCGGGTCAGCTAGTGTAAGATAAATGAGGAAAAATATTGTAGGGGGGCTTTATGAACGCAATAGAACCCAAAACAATGATTTTTAGAATTTTTGTCTGATTGTCTGTATGTCTGTATAACTGTTTGTCTGTACGTTTGTGCACGCTAATCTCAGTAACCGCTTAACCGATTGCAATGCGGTTTTCTTTATTGTGTTAAGGTTTTCTCCGCTTAACATTTAGTGTTTATTTCATGTCAATCGGTTTATAAATAAAAAGTTATATCACTTTAAAGAATCATACATAGACTTATGAATCTAAAAATGGATAAATCTTAACTGGCGTGTTGGCTTAATCATAAAAGAGTTTAATGATTAAGGCTACTTTAAAACAATTCAGTCCGCGCCGAAGGCGTGGACTCCATTGCTTTAGAATAGACTTAATATTTAAGCTCTTTTATGATTAAGCAAACAGGGCAGTTTCAGGTGCTTGACGAGTCTGATGAAGAAATACACCTCCTTTCATGCATCTTATGTGACGTAAACGAAGTTGCGGGCTCAGCTAGTAGTTAATAAGAAACTTTCAAAAATTTCGCATTTTGTTCATTGTTTCTGTCTCTGAAAAGCTTGCAGATTTCGGTTGTTTGACCGGAGGCCTGAGGACGGTGAGGGAGATGCTCACTATCCTCCTCAATATGCTCTAATTTTTCTCCATTTTCCGATTTTCCCTCACATAAAAAAAGATTTCGGCTGTTTTAATGGCGCCTCATATTTTACCCTTGGTAGCCCTCAACTATTAGATATAAACTATATGAACTTAAATTTCTTGCGTCCTTTAAAATAAACCTTTCATTACAATTTCAAATTATGTTACTGGTTTAGTCATGTGTGTCCATCAGTTATCCGTCCATTGAATACGTCTCTAATCTACAAGCTTTCTAAAGCTAAAATAAAACCACAAAATGCCATCCTCATATTTTGGATACTCACACCCTTTGGCTCCTGCTGTAAATAGTTTAATAATAGATAACAAATTAGACGGTCCCATTTTAAAAAAAAGGAGAAATATAAATAAGCTTTAGGACATTTCATTTCATTTATTTATTTCTTAACAATTCACATTGTATTGAAAATATAACTACAAATCACACATCAAACAGAATCATCATACAAAAGATTAACATTGAATAAGAAAAAATGCCCACTCAAAAATATTAAATAACCATCAATTAATTGCATTTTCATATTATTGTCATAATTTTATAATTCATTAAAAAAAACATTAATAAACTCGAATAATTAAAAAACACCTTTATAAATATTGACATAATTTAAGATTTCAATAAAAATAATGTTAGAATCCATTCCCATAATTATTAAACATTATCATAATATTGACATATTTTAGAATTCAATTAAAAAGAAAAAAAAAATGTTAGAATCAACTCCAATCATAGTTCAATTTACACATTCATAATAGCTAGTCACGTTAAGGCTAGTATTTCCGAAATCGACCAAAATCGACCCATTTTGAAGCGATCTTTATACTAGGAAATATTCTTTGATTTGATCTGATAAAAATGTATTACTATAGTTTAATAGATGCTCTTGCTTCCTTTAATTTTTAAAACACGATTAAGAAAACTTTATATGATAAAAATCGTTCTCGAAAAACTGGAAATGTGCAAAAATTTTAAAGATGAATGTTGTTATTGCTCAAAATATACTTGTTTATTTTATATAAACACATGTCTATATTAAAGATATTGATCCTATGAACAATATTCATGCTATTATTTATTTTTTAAACACCTCAGATTTTAAAACAATGATAAAAAGTGTAGAATCTAGAACAATTAGGCATTTAGCGTACACTTCAATCACTTCATACGCCTGACAGGGCTGTTCTGGGTAGGACCTGTGTCGCTCTGTCATCCGTGTCACGAATCGATCGTTTTAATTAGAAGTAGTTGCAGAAATCTGTAAATATTATTTTGTTTTTATTTGTAAATATTAGGATAAGTACGTTATTGTGTATAAATAAATAAATATCGTGTAAAATAGTGATTAGTGACTAGGTACTCAGTGAATATGGGTAAAAAAAAGCCAAGTGAAATAAAATGCCCAGATGTCAATTGCGGCTACTACGACGGCAAGTATGGTAAGTTCCTACAAGTATTGTTTTATCTTTATTATATTTATAAAAATACACAACCAAATAATTCACTGACGGGCATGATGAAATTATGAGGTTGATGCTGAGCGAAGCGACTGAAGCCAACAGCTGCCATTATTTAGCTACCTGCTGAAGAGGCAGTACAGTAGCTAAACGTACTCATATAGGCTTAGAGATCTCCCATTCCAGTCCTCTTCTACGTAGGTACAGGTAGGAGTCATTTAGCAAAGGCCAAGTAAGTTAGATCACGGCAGTTTTTGGTAATGAATGACTGTGAGAAATGAACTCGGTGCCCCAAAGTTGCTTGGGACCTTACGATAAGAAGAGGGATAGTATTTACCTAAACCACAGTAACTACTAGGTATAAAATATTCTCTTTTTAACAATCAACATATTGCCCGTTCGCTCTAAGTTTGCCTTTCGCCTCCCATACTACGCCTGTACACCATCCTGTCCGCCAGCGGCAACCTTAGCGCGAACGGGTAGTAAATAATATAATGTTTGACGCTTAGAGTACAATAGTAGATTCACGTTGTTATTGCTACACTGTATAAATTATAACAGTAGTACCTACCCACTACCGACATAAAAGAATAAACGTGTAGTTTTATTTTTCGTTGTAGTCTAGCCGTTTCGTTGTAGTGTACCCTCAAAGTCTTTTTTTTTCAGCTCATCGATTCCGAGATTGAACGGTGGTGCATTTGCAAAAAAAGATACACGTGAATCGTAAGTACCTAGTACTCGTAGGTACTTTCATACTTTAATTTTGAGTGTAATAATCGTTACTTTCTTAGTAAATATGAATGTATGAAAAAGTGGATAATTTTTAGGGTTCCGTAGGTACCCAAAGGTAAAAAAACGGGACCCTATTCATGAGACTTCGCTGTCCGTCTGTCTGTCTATCGGTCAGTCTGTCTGTCGGTCAGTCTGTCTGTTTGTCTGTCCGTCTGTCTATCTTTCTGTCTTTCCTTCACGAGGCTGTAGCTCATGAATGGACATAGCTAGAGATCTGAAATTTTCACAGATAATGTGTTTCTGTTGCCGCCATAACAACAAATATTGAATTTTGCATGCCAATATTTCTATCAATAAGCTGATTCACCGAATTGACATACGAGAGCGAGACTTTGAGGACATGTACCTTTTTCATTCAACTTTGTAACAGCTTTATTTTTTGTAAGCAAGGGTTATAAACCCTTTTTTTTTTCCTTTTAACGTGAGAGAAAATCCTCATGGATGCTATGCCGGACTCCTACCGACTAAAAACCTCACGTTACGCTCAACAGCCTATGGTTGCGAGCCCAGGGTAAGCCCTCGGAAGGATGTCCTAGGACTCCCAACAGACCCACGGCCGCCACTGCGGCCTCGCCTAGGGGTAGGTTCGGGTGCAATGCTGCGTCTTTGGGTGTTTCGGATGTGATCCCGCTTCTGAAGGGGGTATGCATAAATCCCTCACGTCACGCTGCCGTCATGGGCCTGCATCTGTAAGGAGCCCCCTCACCGTCTTCAGGCCCCTGGTTATGGAGACCGATAGTCTTGGGCGAAGACACGTCTGCGGCGTTCATTTCAAGTGTGTACTTGTTGCCGTTATTAATAAAAAAAGGCAAAAAAAATCACGTTTGTTGTATGGAAGTCCCCCATAAATATTTATTATTTTTCTGGTTTAGGTACTCAATTCAATCCTTTATTTTTGCAAACAAGGGTTTATATCCCTTGTGCTTCCACGGACCTCGGAAGGGGCCACCTGCGGGATCCAGCCTGCGGGAGACTAAGAATAGGTTTTTGAAAACTTTCTAGGCAACCTAAGTTCCTAGTCCATATACATATAATAAAAAGATCTAAAGTCAAAACTGTACATTAAACATATTTAAAAAAATACTCGCGGGGGTTCTACACAGGATACTGAAGTCGAAAATGTAGTTAGAATTTTTTTGTCTGTTTGTCGTCTGTTTGTCTGTTAATTTTGCTTTGTCCGGAAGGATCTCGAAAAGTACTCTAAATTTTTGATTAAAATTTTGCACAAATATTAACTAGGGGTAGGTTCAAATAGACTTAAAATTGACTTCAAATTGACTATGTTGGTGTAAGCGCCATCTTTCATTGGTTGTATTTTGTAACACAGGTCTAAGCTGACATGCGGCGTGCGTGTTACTTGTTATTCATATTATAATCTATACTATAATAAGAGAGTAGAAATCGTGTGTCTGTACAATTGATAAAATTAAAAAAAAAGTAGCGGGGGCGGTATAAAAACACCAATAGAGCACAAAAACGATGTTTTTAAAATTCTTTTCTGTCTGTCTGTCTGTCTGTATGAGCGTCAGGATTTCCGAAGATACTGAACGGATTCATTTGCTGTTTACAAAAAAAGATTAAGCTCAACTCGGGGGAGGCTTTAGGCTATTTTTCATCAAAATCGAATCGCAGATGAAAGAACTATAGTCGTATAAAGTTATTATCAATTATTGCCTAAACGGTTCATGGTACGGTGATGAAACTCAGCAAGAGCGTTCTTTGTTACAATTTGAAGAAAGTAATTTTACCATTTTTGCAAATTCCACCTCCATGGGTATAAAAAAGAAGGGTAAATTTTGTATGGGACAACGTGATTCCTTGGTCTGATCTACTTCAAATTCGGCTTATAGCATTAAAATCATTATTGTTTAAAGATGTGTTTCGTATTTTATCAAAAATTATACTATAACGAGCTAAAAAGGGAATGTAAGATAATTTGGGGAAATTTTTTTCTAGAGTTGTTATCAATACTCCTTAAAAAACTTACTCATTATTTTTGATTTAAATTACTTTTAATAGTGACACATTTTTGAACGTTAAATCCGATTGACATTGTCATTCCTATTTGATGTCCAACAGAGATTGATTTTGTGTTATTGTAAATGTCTTCATGTTGATTAATTAAAGTTTAGTATAAAAAGTTGAACCGGTAGACTTAGACACAGGCTGTTCAGGAATAATTAACGAACTCGCTTTAAGTGTGTACGGTTCATTCAAATAAAACCAACTATTATCAGGGTATTCATCCTTCGACTAAAGACTGTCAACATGATTCTCCAACCAAAGTTTTAATTACCTTACGGCCTGGCCACGGGGCAGTCGCCATGGCGAAAATTTGTGCGGCACGACCGGCGAAGCGTCTTGCGACTCAAACAAATGAATAGAAATGTACTGAGCATGCCACGCGGCACGGCGACTGGCGATGCGACCGGCGAAATGTACCGAGCGAACGACACGGCGACTGGCGGTGCGGCGAGCGAGTGAAACAAATGCATGAATCAGTACGGTGCGAGTCACGGCGTCGGGCGGCAGTCGAGGCGACTAGGCCAGTGATAAAATTACTGGTCGCGGCGGCGAACGCGACTACCCCGTGGCCTGCAAACGATGCCGCACAATTAGTCGCCTCCGCCGCCGCCGCCGCCGCCGCCACCGCCGATCCCCGTGGCCAGGCCGTTACATAGGTAAAATTTTGCTTGATTTGGACGAAAAACATTCAGGGTTCCGCTTCCAAAGGGGTAAAAACGGAACCCTATTACTGAGACTCCGCTGCCCGTCTCTCTATCACCAGGCAGTACCTATCTCATAAGCCGTGAAGTCACGCTCGCATAGTTCCCATCCCACCACGTAGTTCCCGTTCCCGTGGTATATAGTAAGGGAATATAGCCTATGTGACCCGGGGATAGTGTAACTTCCCAGCAGTAAAATAGTTTACAAATGAGTTCAGTAGTGGCGAAGCCTGCATACAATCAAATCTATAAATCTATTCTCTTTATAATATTAGTTTTTTTAACATGAAGAAAATCCTACAGGGATGCTATGCCGAACTCCTAATGACTAAAAACCACACATTTTCTAACTAATTCCTACGATTGGGACTCCGGGTAAGCACTCGGAAGGACGACCCCAGGACTCCCAACAGACCTCGGCTACCACTACGGCCTCGTCTATGGGTGGTTCGGGTGCTGTCCCGCATTTTGATTAGTTTAGATATATATACTATAGGGAAACATTATTTTACGGCGCAATATTCATGAGACTTCGCTGTCCATCAGTACGTACCTATCTCAGGCTGTCCACGCACGGTACTTATCTTAGGAACCGTGATAGCTAGAGAGTAGATTATTTAGATATTTTCACAGATGATGTATTTCTGTTGCCGCTGTAACAGCAAATATTAAAATCAGAAAAGAAGGATATCTGACTACCTCGGTGCTGCGTAAGCGACCGCCGTGTTTAGGCCTCTGGTTTCTAACCCTGGCTCTGGAGTTGGGATCTATGAATACTGGTTTCTATGCATAATAATGTATGAATGTATGGTAGAATACAAAATGATGTGATGAGCCGACGATGACGCGAGCGAAGCCGCGGGCACCAGCTAGTGTAAAATAAATAAACGCATTATTTTACTCACAAGATGCTTTCTATTATTTTTTGCTACTTATGTTATACCTATACTTACCTCTTCGAAGACTGCTCGAATTGATTTCATAAATTATTGACGGATTTTTTTCTTATTATCTTTTCTCGGCTCGTCTCACAAATTAAAATGATGATAAAAAAGTAGTAAAAAATAGAACCGACTTCAAACAAATCCTGAAAAATTAAATTTACTTGGCACAAAGATAAATGTATTTTGATTTTTCATATTTTATTCAATATCATATTGAAGTCGGCGCCAAGTAAACCCATAGGTTGAGGTAGGTATTATTAATGGCACCAACTTCAATATCATATTGAATACAATCTGATAAATCAAAATACATATTATTACTTTGTGCTAAGTAAATTTTATTTTTCAGGATTTTTTTGAAGTCAGTTCTATTTATTACTAAAAATTTTTTGATCATCATTTTAAGTGACGGGTGGACCGAAAAGTATATCTATCTAGGTGTAAAGTTCTTATCAATACAAATCAATCAAGCCCAAACACAAGGTACGTGCTGTTAATCGTTAAATAATTCCCTCGACTGTCTTTCGGTTCCATCATCAGATCGACTCCTGACCTTCATTAAATTGTAGTACATTAACAGTGGGCGCACACTAGGCGTCTTGTCACGGCGACAAGCTGTGGGCGCCAAATTACATACATTTTGTTCTAAGCTCCGCAAACTAGGCGACATGTCGCCGCGACTCTGAGACAAGCAAGGGGAGTCTTCGCGTCTGTCGCGCTATTGTCGCGGCGACACGGCGACAGTCGCCCAGCGACAGCTTTGGACAACGTGTTCCTTGCACAACGTCTGTCACGGCGTCAAGTCGCCCGATGCAGGCGCACACTGCACGACAAGTCACCGCGACATGTCGCCGCGACTGTCGCCTAGTGTGCGCCCACTGTAAAGCACTTCATTAAAAAGTTACCAAACGCACTAGTTGTCCCTACAATTTTCGGTGGTTGCCCTCGATTTCTCCTGGATCCCATCATCAGATCCTGACCTGGTAAAAATGGGACTACCTCAGAAGTAAACCCTATTGAAGAAAAGAAAAAAGAATTAAATCCGTCTATAATTGACGGAAATATCAGTGAACATACATAAAAACATACAGATGAATGTAGAACCTCCTCCTTTTTTGAAGTCGGTTAAAAATAAGGAAAGGTTTCTTACAACCCCATTTTGAATATACCTGCTAACAGGCACTTACTTAATAAAATGTCTTATAAAGGTTTGATAAACTTATACTTCTGTTGTAATTTATTTGGTGGTACAAAAAGTGCGGCATGAAATACATGCTGCACCAACTGTCAACGTCTAATTGCACCAACTGGCAACGTCCTAACAAAGTGCTTGGGGTCAAATGAGTTCATGTCGATCGCATGCTACGGGGGTATCGCCCGCGGTGAGGTGAGGTGGTAAAAATACCTAATGCGCTCTGGCATTCGGCCCTTAAGATTAAGTGAAACTAATAATTATACAATAAAAATTCATAAAATGTCATCAATAAAAATTCCTAAAATGTCATCAATCATCTTCATAAAATTGCCCAATTTTCACATACTGCAAGGTGTGTTCATGAACTCGTCAATTGAACAGAAACAACCATGTATTAAAAAGGTCCTAAGCTTAGTCTTGAACTCCATCTTGTTTACCACCTTTTTTAGTTCAAGAGGAAGTTTGTTAAATAGTTTTATTGAGTT
The DNA here is from genome assembly GCA_933228765.1 of Miltochrista miniata. Classification (NCBI taxonomy): domain Eukaryota; kingdom Metazoa; phylum Arthropoda; class Insecta; order Lepidoptera; family Erebidae; genus Miltochrista; species Miltochrista miniata. The sequence continues at coordinate 9,747,516 of OW121753.1, forward strand.
TGCAAAAAACTATGTTTTACTATATTTAGAGTAGGGGCGACTACGGACGGCATATCCATCCTCCTTGAACTTTCTCTAACTTTCCTTTCATCGTCACTTTCATAGGTGTAGATCGTTTTTGAAAAATGAGACAGCACAACCATGATATATAGACTAGGAACCGTCAAGATTCCCAAATCTCTAAAATACGGCCTACACGACTCTTGCTGTCGTATGCATACCATCGTTCTGATGGCCCTTTTCTGAGCTATGAAAGCTTTCTGGACAGTACAATCATAACCGCCCCCCCATAGGATTATGCTGTATCTAAGCCTGGATTCTATTATGGCAAAGTAGATAGTCCTTAGTTGATCCACACTTATCACGTCTCGTAAACTCCTCAACACATAGCAAGCGGAGTGTATACTGGCCTCAACGCTAGACACTTCACACTTCCAGTCAAGGAGGCAGTCAACATTTACTCCAAGGAATTTGACATTTTCTACTGTTCACATACATATGACATAGATTCTAGAAAACTCAGGTGCCATATTTATAGAAAATTTAAAAGTTCTCCGTTTACGACCATTCGACTCCGACATTTTGTCACACTTGAAAAGATTCGAAGCTAAGGGCCACAAACCTACATTTTTTAGAAAATGTGTAGTGAAAATGTAGCATACTTTTCCTCCATGGGGTGACGAATGCCATAACATCATTTTTTGCTTACCCGTTCAGGAAAAAAAGGATGTGTGTGCACTTTTGTTACAAAATAAATACTAAGTTAAATTTACGGCAGCCACTTTAAACCTGTGTGAATTTTGAAAATCATTGTAAAAATAAATTTACAATTTCACACTTCGTTACCCAATAACAAATATTGCAATCATATTCCGTTTTAATGAGTTCATTGCCTTAACACAACATCTATAAAAATATTCCTGAAAAGATCTTAAAAGAATCACAGCAGCAATAAGCCTAAGCATTAAAACGTGACTCGTGAGAACAACAATATAAGAACTCTCCCGTGAACAATGAGTGAGCACTAGAAATTGATCTAGTGCAAGCTTAGACTATCACGTATCTTATCACGGGACTAGCCTTTGCGAACCACCGCATACAAAAATATTCTGCCAGTTTTCATACAAGTGAAGGGGGAAACACAAAGACATATAAAATTTTAAAAATGTATTAATCGACAAACGCGTAATGGCTGTTGTGTGTTAATTTTTATTGTACAGTCAACTACAATGAAATGTACTAGTTTAATCATATAAAATGATGTACTGATGTACAGTGCTTTTTATAAAGCCAAAAGACCAAATGGTCATGTGCAATGGCAGAAAACAATGCTTAAGTAAGGCGCATCCTGTGGTTAGATGATCTAAGAGTGCAAGTGATGTAGGCAGCAATGTGTGCAAGTCCTAAGTTCCTAAGTCCTTTTAATCCGGTTATAGAGCATACGCGCTTCACTCGCACGCTCGCACCCAAACTCGCAAGTCGTAACCCGTCACTGCTCGGGCGCACTCACTTCAGCAAAAAGTGCGAACTATTATTATTTAATAATTAATTTATTCCATAATGTACAAGTCACTTATTGTGCTGTGTGTTGTTTACTGTGTTGTGATAGGTAAGTTTGTTGAATAAAATATAAATTTCAGGTTTCAGCGTTTATAAAAAACACTTAAAACGTTCAGTGTGTAATTTAACTTCGATTCACTTATAGAACATTTTCTTGAAGCAAGAAACAGAATCAGTTTTTTATAATAAGCCGTGAAATGCATACACAATTTTTATTATATTCACAAGTGCACAAAATATTTACCTCGATAACTGCTCAGTTTAAAACGTATTATTTTTTTCTCTGATTAATAAAAAGAAAACATAGATACGTTGCTAAAACGAAAACAATCAAGTTGTTAATTACTGTGGTTTATCAAAGTCATATTGAACTCACAGAGAGGACTGGTATGGGTCAGGTCGTGACAAGGTGGATCCTTTCCGCAGTCGTGAGTAAGTCTGTTCGCGATTTCTAAGAATAATAGGTACATTATATACATTAACAAAAAAATCCTGTTTAATTAAATTGTATAATTGTACATATACTGTTTCAAATATCAACACATTCAACACGTCTATTAAACCAAGGCTTGTTAAAATAGCTTGCATAAAATATAGAACAAGGTTATAACTGAAAGCTGGCTTAAACTATTTACAAAAAATATAACCATTTTCAAATTTGCTTCATAATAATCGTCGTACAAGAGCAAAGATGTGTGCAAAGTAAAATTTCACACAAACTTGAAACGGTAATTGCCCTCGTTAAAGCAGCTACCGTGGCATAATCAAATTTATACCGCCGAAGTTTTAAAACAAATTCGCTTGTTGAATATCTGAACAGCAATGTGGGACCCACTGACGGAAACTTACACTGCTCTGACGTTGTAATATTCATTGAACTAATAGTGTTAGTTACATAGAAGCAGGCCATTTTGCAAAAAATAATATTTGCAAAAAAAAACAGCATCGCCGAAAATACATAAATCATAGGCTACAGAAACACTATATTAGCTAATAAGTTTACAACGCTGATGTCGTATTGGAGTTTCTCTAGTAGAATAGAACATAAATTTAGGATAGGAACTTAGGGGTAGCAAAAGTTAACAGGATATGAAGCTTCGGCTTGGCAGCGATGGAATGCAGCAAGCACATGAGCAATCGATATGTAACCATAATTCACAGACTTGTAAAACTTGTCCGTACATATAATTCAAAACAGACTTTAATTTTAGACAATGTCTGTAAGTCGATTACAAACGCTAGCGAAGATGAGTTAGAACCTTTAAATAAATTTCTGCAAGCGTCACGTCTTATAAAACCTTAATAAAATAAGACTGTGTATTTAAATATAATTATAGACAACTGAACGGTTATTTAAATAACAACACGCAAACATTAATAAAGTTTACACGATTATTGTAACATTATCTCATAGCTCATTGGTATTAGTCATCATTTCTTACGTCTTTTTTGCTGTCTTTTTTTTGTTTTCTTGAAACCTATGGTTAATGATATCATCGACATTCTATTACTATACGATCACTAATATATTATGTTCCTAAAAGGAATAATCAATATTTTTTGTCCGAAAAAATATAATAAGTATGTCAGTTGCGAAGATTTGAGAGATATCGAATACGCCTTCGATGTTTTTACTGTAGATATTCTTAGTTTAAATTACAGGTAACTACATCCAAAAATACGGAATCAAACTTGTCTGTAACAAACATGCTTCTACCCAACGACGTATTACAATAATATAGACACGTCATGCACGAACATCACGGCTTTCAAAAACGGCAAATATTTTATACATTCAAAAAAAGAATTTCTATGAAATTATCTATGGTAGCATGTATGAAAATTAAGGCAATTGCCTGACTTTTTTGTTGCCATTTTTCAGTGTTGGTAACGTATCTATAGTTTTTTAAATATCATTGCTTCTACCTGACATTCTGGTCAAGAATTTTTTAATGTAAAGTCATAATGTTACGTCAACGGCATAAAACTTGCTGAAATTATGAACTTACTAAGCATTGGAGGATGTCTATAGCATTTATCAGGTAGAGAGTATTTATGGAAGGAATTTTATAATAACGCAAAAACAAACAAGAATGGCCCGGTCCGGCTCTGGTAGGGTTACACACCACTGGACAGGACAATGACTTCTCACATTACAGTCTTCGTCGCGATTAAAAGCTCTTATTGTAACACTGGTCATCCATTTTAATAGCAAAATCTTAAAACGGACTTATTAAAGTAATATAATTTGGACTAGATTGGTATAGGTTTTGAAGATTTTCAAACCTTATTTTAAATAGCCTATAGACTAACCAAACAACAATATTGTCTAATTAATAAAAATATATAATGATATTAAATGAAGAAAACTGATTCTATGATAGAGTGAGCACAATTAAGAATCGTAGTCATGTATGTACAATATGATTGTACATACATAGTAATATACACAATACATAATACATCATTATAGTCATGCCCTTTTTCTGAAGGAGTAGATAGAGTCTATCAACATGGCAAGATGGCAAGAAGAACGTGGTATTTTACACTTTTGCATAATATTATACATTATATACCTTCGAAGTTTAAAATCTCTTTATCTACTCTGATACTATAATACAAAGATTATAAAATTGAAATCAATACTATTATGACAAACATTACGCACAGGCCAAAAAAAAAGTTTTATTACGATACAGGTCTTGTATGGACACCTATATCATAATAAAACTTTTTAATCATTACGATACACCATAAACAATCTCCAGCTGAAAAAGAAGTTTGAACCTCTACTTTAAAAAAAAATTGTGTCTCCAGAGTAGCGAAAAATCCTAAATCTATGGTCTCCGCAGCCTAAAAAAAAAGAAACACGCATGCGCAATCGATGTTTGCGCCTTGGCGCCAACATTTTACATTTAAATTAAACAAAGTTTGGTTTTGTTTGTAAAATAAATTAGTTTTTGTGTAAAAACATGTCTTAAAGCGAGGATGGTGGTAATTGTACACCACCAGACATTCTGGAAACTGCGTCAAACATGACCATGAACCTGTTACCGGCGAAATCAAGGAGCAACTATACATCACAACAAAATGAAATCAGGTATTATAGTATGAGAGTAGATAAAGTAGTGTATGACACTGTACATAACTTGGTCTTATAACACTCGTGTGATACTATAAAAAAACTCGCCTACGGCTCGTTTTTTTAAAACACACTCGTGTTATAAGAACCCTTATTATGCAACAGTGTCATAAACTACTATTTTAACATAGTCTTAACAACTTTTTTATCTAATTCTTCCATTCTAGAAGACGATAGGACTATGTTGATTTATAAAGCAACTAAAATAAATTCATTTAAGCAATTCAAGTACCCAAGTAATCAATCTTATAAACATTATTAATCCAAAAATCCATTGCTATACAGCGTAACGTTCAATAATTTTGCTCAGTACCTAAACCAATGGATAATTTATTAATCACTATGTAGGTACTGAACTATATCGCTGGAATGTCGCAGTATTTTCAAAGTTTAAATTACATTTCAGATAAGAAATTTGACACTTGACACTTCAATGGCCTACTTCCATTGTCATTAAAGGAATAACTATGTTAATTTGATAAACAACATTTTAAAAAAGTAATTAAAAAACCTTGAGTAAAATTTAAAAATTAAATTATTTTTGAAATTAATTTATACCCGTTTTGCAATTTCGGGTTAAATCTAAATTAATCTAGCGAATTCTTTTTTAAATTAAGTATAACTTAGACTTTTTGAGCAAATTTTAATATTGTATTGTAAAAAAATAATAGCAAAGATAATAATTATAAAAGTAATAATACATTCGGTAGGTTTTCGTACTATTATAATTATTATGTATTTTCTTTATTCTCCAATAGCCGCACAACTTCGTTTACGTTACATCTTGTATTTCTTAAGTAAAGGTACATAAATATATAATAATATATTTATACATACGAGTATAAACCTTCATCTTGAATCACTCTATGTAATGATGAAAAATCCGTTCAGTAGTAAAAGATCTAAGAGAGAGCACAGTCAGAATATGTGTTTTATACTATGAATAAGTATCTACTACATGTCTATGTTGTATTTTGAAATGTCTCTTAACCGGACTGACAAGCGAATTACTATTTACTGTTAATAAGTTATTATCAGTTAGAAGTCAATGCACCTAGCAGATTTCTTATAAACACATTTTTATATACTTTCTTCATTAATTTAGCAGAGCGGTGACTTCTATAGATTAATGAATTACCTACTTGAGCGGATACAAGTATGAAGAATTGTTTTGCAACGGATGTTTATTTTATTTATTTCTAACTGTACTTACGAGTTTAATGAGTTATTATAAATGCGTAAGTTTATAAGTCTGTAGATGTCTGGATGTGTGAATGTTTGTTATCTTTCACGCTCTAACTGCTGAACGGATCTGGCTGAAATTCGGTACAAGGATTGATGGAATACCACAGGCCTTTTATCCTAGTAATAAGTTCCTAGTCCTGGGGTCATCCTTCCTAATGCTTACCCGGGGCTCCCAACCGTGGGCTTAGGTAGAAAACGTGTGGTTATTAGTCGGTAGGAGTCCGGTACAGCATCCCTGTAGGATATTCCTCACCTTAAAAAATATGGGTAGCGGGGCGGGAGAGATATTTGCGCATTTAATAACGGCTATAGATTCGAACATAACTATATTGCGAACAACAACAGAATTATCTCATAAGTACTAAATGGCGCCCATGGCTCCTCCCAGGCGGGATGGAAGAATCCCTGGGAGGAGCCATGGGCGCCATCTAGTATGAGATAATTCTGTTGTTGTTCGCAATATAGTTATGTTCGTATTTATAGCCGTTATTGCGTCTGATACCAAGTTCAAGACGTTCTATTTATTCTAGTGACCGATAAAATGTCATTGCAAAGGCGAATGTCAGTTTATTTCTTAGATTACCTATGATGCTTAAATAACTGAAATAATTGTGATGAGTTTAGTTAAAAATTTGCTGGAGTGAAAGACAAAATGCAGCCTCTGTACCAAAAAGTACAAGAAGTTACTTAAATCTGGGGTATCATTAAAAATGCTTCAAATGCATCGATGGTTCAATGAAATATATACCTTGTCTCACATAAATTTGAGCAGAAAATCGATAAAAGTAGGAAATAATTTCGTTGCGATGTGCTGCTGGACAAATGAGGCAGGTACAGTTATCGTTTGACAAGCAAAAACTTAGCCTTGAGTCTGACCGTTAGAAAGCCGGTGTGGCCATACATTGACATCAACATCTCTACGCTAACATAAGTAATACCAAGCAATAAAAGAAAATTGAAAAATTAATTATATTGCTTATACCAACATCTCTAAACTTTCTTATTCTTTTTGTTATGTGGGGAAATCCCTCATAGATGCTATGCCGGACTCTTAGCGACTGAAACCACAGGTACTTTTATATTTTTTTATCTTTATACCTACTATACTTAGTTTAGTTGTGTTAGCGTTGAGATGTACCTAGGACAACCTTCCGCGGGCTTAACCGGGACTCACGACCGTAGGCAGTGGGGGTGGTCTTAGTCACTAAATAGGGGTTAAGATAGAAAAGGTCAATTAAAAAATGTAAATTTAGTTGTCGAGTGGCTAATATCATTTCTGAGTAGCCATTGGACGCTATCGTAAAATATTAATAACTTATCCATAAATGCTTTAAACTTTTAGTCGGAAATTGACTTACCTACGGGAAAGTCTTAACTGCTTTCTTAACTGTGTCCACTTTAGATGAAGATGAAATAAAGTATACCTACTTAGAACCTATATGAACCTCCTTTTTAAAAAAATATGCGAAGATATCTAAGTGAAATTTGACACCATTAAAAAAGTTTGTATGGTATGAAAGTTTGTAGGGGGTAGAAGGGCATAATGTTTTTTAATGAAGTAGGTATTAGGTTACTGTCGACTTTCGACCACCAAAATGGGTCTCAACTTCTCAAGTCAACATAGGTGCCTAAATAAATATAATAAACCTTTTTCAGCACCAACTTTATAGTAAAGTAGGTACAGGTAATTAGTCAGTTATTAAAAGAATATAAATAACTTATCTGTGGCTAGGTAGATATATCAATCTCTGATCGTACCTGCATTCATATTTTCAAATGTCTACAGGCTTTATGTACTTTTTTAACGCTATAATAAAGAACGTTATATTTACAAAAAATAATGCCAATAGTAGCCTAATTAGGAATCTTGATAGGTACATAATGTTAATAAGCTATTTGAAAATTTGATAAAGGAACCAATTTTCAACAAAACTACTTCTTGGTGTCTGTGGAAAGGTGAAAGTGACAATTGTATGCTGAAAATATCATCATCTTCTAACATCACACTATTGACAGTAGGTACATTTCGATAATTAATTGACTCCAGTATTCTTACATTTCTTACCCAAGGCTTCCTCCATGATGTCAAGGAGGTTTTTCACGGCCCGCCTCTTTCTGAGAGCAGATCATGCTCGTGAAAGAGGCGGCGGGGCGGGAACGGGAGGAGAGATGGGTGAGAACTCTCCCACCCGAGTTCCGCAGTCGGCGGCTTGGGCGTCGCCGACGTATCTTCGCCGAAGACTATCGGCCTCCATGACCGAGGGCCTGAGGATAGTGAGAGGGCTGCTCACCGTCCTTACAAAAGCAGGCCCATGACGGCAGCGTGACGTGAGAGATTCCTCCGGATACCCGGGGCTCCCAATCATAGGCTGTTTGGCGTTACGTAAGGTTTTTTTGTCGGTAGGAGTCCGGCATAGCATCCGTGATGGATTTTACTTCACGTTTAGAAAATAAAAGGGATTTCTCGGTTCTACTTCTCTCAGGAACCCAATAGAGAGAGTATGACTACTCATATTTTCTCTACCTATAAAGCGGCCTTTCTTTCATTTCTCTTCCTCTCCTTTGGCCACTAACCAAATTAGTCGCTTTTTGACCTATAGCAAGGGGTAAGGTTAAACTGATTCACCTACTACTAGTGGGTCTGTTTATCTCTGTCTCTCTCTCTACATTTCATTTCATTTCAATTATTTATTTATTGTTACACTACCTCAACAAAAAAAAAATCTAACACCTTTCCTTTAAAAACCATCAAATTTTGTAGAAGTCACTAACACAACATGTCGACTTTACACTTCACTTTGAAGTAATGGGACAGTCAATATTTGTGTTGGCTACTGTCACCTCACTTGAAGTTCGTGTAATGAGTGCAAATAGCGATCTCGAAGTCAGAATATATCGGTAAATACCTACCGGTAGTATTTTATGAGAAAACCGGGTCGTATTCTCAAGAATATCCGTCGGAGAGTATGCATTCTGTCTTCGTTAAGATTAACGAGGTTGTGTGTTGTAGCTACATCAAATATTCACGTGGCTGGCTTGTAGGTACCGTTGCGACGGGTTGTATACGCGACATAGAGGTTAATATGTATAGGTATACCTCGACAACTAATTTGTTCATCAATCTACAAGAATAGACGGACGCGCAATTTAGAACGTCCGTATTTCAACCGTCAAAGTTCAGTATGAGTGGCGCACCTCGATTCAGTTGCATCGAAAGTTGCTCGACCCAAATGAAACAACTTGTGGAGTTTTTATAACTAACTGCAACAGCTTTCAAAGCTATTATTAGAGGTTACTTTCTTCTTGTTAATATCTTCGCACGGACAGATTTGTCGAAGCTTTTATTGGATGGTTTTGTGAATCAAATCTATCATCTTCGTTTATTACCTACCTACATGTTCGTGACTAAATCACAGAACTGATATCATTTTTTATTATAACCGGATACCTTTATAACCATAATACCACATACCATAATACCACAGGAAGTACAATGTCCTGAAGACTATAAGAGCATTTTTCGAATAGAACTTTTTAACATGAGCGGAGCTATGAAAAGCAGAGTAGAGTTTAGAGCAATCTTATTTTCGACACATGAGTTGTTGTTAACTTACCTTACGGTTTATATTTCCTGTGGCTACCATTCTAATTCAGTTTTCACAAGCTAGTAACATTCTAACGTAAATAGGCATTTTTGTGATCTTGAGATCGACCACATTTAGATGTACTTAGGTAGGTATATCATTCACCGCACGTTGCATATGAATTTAAAACAAGCAATTTTTGATGCGAATAAAGTAGGTAATATCGATTCAATGGCGAATAAATATTTTTTGTTGACGCGGAAATTGCATTTTCGCACTGTCATCCCTGTGTGGGGCTCTGCTATGCCCCATAGCCGGGCTGAAAGATGTGAAATATGATTATTGACGTCGACCCGATACATTCATTTAGCAATTACAATTTAAATTACACTCACAAACGAAACATACAGTCAGTCCAAAAAATCACAGTTGTGCTATCTCCTTGAGTTACCATTGCATTCCTATTATAAATTTTTCAATCAGGCCATGTGTGAAGTTTGAATTATCACCGCTACCTACGTGACAAAAGTCAACTTAAATGACAAATTAGATCTCACCATTGACATACATTCTACCGATAGACAGCAATAGTAATTGTATTGAATTTTGTATTGAAAATTTCTGTACCTACCTATCTATTTTTTTTTCGGGTAAAATGCTAATTTGACTGGGCTACATAGGTTAAGTGTACAATAAACTTTTGTTTTCTACTATCGTATACTAATATAAACAGTAATATTTATATTTGCGTAATAAACAGTTATATCCCCGCTAGAAAATGACAGAAAACTTACGATAACGCTACGTTATCGTAAGTTTTCTGTCATTTTCTTCATATTTGTAACTAGATATTCTATTACAAGACTACTACAAAAGTTGACGTGATAGATCGCGTTTTCCAACTAAAAATTATAGTGACTGGACTATGGCATACCGAATACCGGTCCACACTTCAACTAAATACCTACTGGTTGGACAACTGCAAATACCAAAGACGAGTCCATTGTCCAATAACTGGTAAAATACCGTTTTGATAATAGCCCCTACAGAAGACCAGCCCATTGTCCCATTAGGTAAGTACTCGGAAAACTACTGATTGCACTACAGCCTTATCGAACAAGCCCTTATCGAACAGGGCTATCCTTCCGTTCTGGGGTAGGTATCCTTCCGAGGGCTTTCCCGGGGCTCCCAACAGTAGGCTGTTAGGCAGGATGCGTGAGGTTATTTAGTCGGTAGCCATCCATAGCATCCATGAGGATTTTCCCTCACTTTAAAATGAGGTGGTTATCGAAGACCCGTAGCCCATCCGGTTGAAATTACAGTTGGACCACAGCCCCAACTCAGGTTACAGAATTTTAATTTATGCTAATCTATCCGTCTGTAGGTATTACAAATTAGAATTGCTGATCAATTTTACTGCTCCAGCCTATCAGCGTTTCTTCCCGCATGCCTTTAGAGTTGAACGACCGGTAGTTCTATAACGAGGAAAACGGTCTAAACAAGCCGACCTCGCTATTATCTAGGTATTAGCGAATTTACGATGCACGGATGCATGCCGTCGGCGTGCAGTGCAAACGTGCGAGGGAGCCTGGCACAGTATATCAATTATATTCTCCGTGGTAACTTTAGGGGCCATGAAATTGCATAATGTAGGTAGGTACTACTCCATTCGTCGTATGATATGCGTTTGATCTCATTTCCATTTTATTAATGGCAAGTTGACTTATGGTAAAATAATGGTGACCTGTAGAACCTATAGTTTGATATACCTACACTTCAAATTCTCTAGAAAACACTGATTACGCTTATCAGTGTTTTCTAGAGAATTGCTAACATATAGGAAATTATAGCTAACTTACATCTGATTGCTGATTATTTTTGTTGCGTCAGTTTGAAAACAGTGGTCAGGGATTTTGGGAGGGTCCTAATCCTTCCCAGGGCGTATCCGGGACACCCGGCCATAGGCACATGTAAGAACTTTCAAAAGATCGTTTCTCTGTCGAACTATAAAAACCTGGAATGACCTGCCCGCACACGTGTTTCCCTCATCTTACAATCCCGGGTTCCTAGTAGCTACATACCTAAATCGAAATTATCTAAACACTATTCACTTAGCAGAGATGGTCAACACCCCGGCAGCCACGAGACTGCACCCAACAGTACGAGTACTAGGCACCTCTGCTGTTGAAATAGTTGAGAACGACTATAGACTAGTCACAACAGTGACCACTTTTGATCGGTGGTGGGAGGTTTGCTTGTCTGCCTGGTTACTACTAAGTTTAGTAAAAAAACAGATAGAATGTTGTCACGGCATTCGTAGATTCCGAATAGGTAGATACTTGGTAAAACGATAGCCTGAGTACCTACACATGAATGTTATAAAAATCTAAATAACCTTTTAAAAAAGTCCTACTAATATCATCAAAATGTAAAACAGACAATAAATGGTCGGATTAGTTGGTCGGAATGGAAAGACAGAAAAAAATACATTTCATAAAATAATATTAAAATAACATTAAGTACACGCTGCGCTGTACCTGACAGCAGTCACTGACCTCTCGCGATAAGTACCGTTTTCTGACATTATCAGTTTCGAGAATAAATACACATCACAGGCACGACATACCACTTAAATATAATTTATCTTCACGTGTTCATATTTGCTATTGACCCAGAGAATGGTCACAATCACAATTCGACATAGTTTGTTAAATTTTAATGTTCCAAAGTACTTAAGTAGGTATCTACCTATTAAGGTAGGTAGATACATATCTAATAATAAAATTGCCAGGTGGAGCAATTCTTAACCACACGACTAAAAACATAAACAGAAAACTGGTGATAGCGACTGCCTCTGTGGCGCAGTTGGTAGTGATACCGCCTGCGGCGCTGGAGGTCGTGGGTTTGATTCCCACCGGAGACAAATATTTGTGTGACCCATAAATGTTTGTCTCAAGAGTCTGGGTGTTTCTATGTATAACATGTATGTATTTAAAAGTATATAAGTATTAATATTCGTGGTCTGATACCCATAACACAAGCAGGTTATTCCTAGCTTACTTTGGGATCTGATAGTGTTGTGTGAAATGTCTGTTATCTCACCAGTTTAGCAGAGGAGGCTTTTAAGTCATGCTAAATGATCGAGAATTAGCATGCAGTTATGCATCTTATGCTTGACAGCCGAGAGAATGTGTTTTTAATGGAAATATGAATCGTGCTTTCGGGCATCTTTGTCATTTAAGTTTCGGCAGCTTCAGTAGTTTCATAATGTAGGCAGGGCACTTACTCAAACCAACAGAAAAGAATTGGTGGACAGCTCCAAACAAACAATCGACCATTCTTTAAATGTAACGGCATTCTATCGGTGTCTGTCCAATCGCTTTAGTCAACATCATTTTCTGAGCGGTAATCTCGGTTGGCCCAATGAACCACTATCACCTCCCATGTGGGTCATGTCATGAACGACTTTAAATTTAATCTGGTACTTTTCCTTTTTTCAGAGGCACGCCCCAAATGGCAAGTTCTTCCACCGGTACCAGGATACGTGCCAGTATACATCAGGCCTGGCGACACACCTCTTGAGGAAATCAACCTTGATTTAGCAGAGGCCTTCCATGAGCTACCAGCTGGCAGAAGCGTAGGTAAAGAACTCGAAGCGTCGCCAGAAATACCTGACCAAGCGGACCAACCACAGCCTAATGACGACGTTCCCGTCAATGCAGAAGAAATCGTCGACCATCGACCATTTGAAAAGAACGTTCTAGAAAAGAAGAAAAAAGCGAGTTCCGAAATTGAGAAACCGATCGAACGTAGATAGAAGATATTAGATACTAAGTAGGTACTTAAGTTTAAGATAAGTGATAGTTAAGTTAACGATATAATTTTATAAATATTTAATACTCACTTGTTCGAAAAGCTTGCCAGTAGCTTTATAAATTTTGATGTTATTTATGTGACGAACTCATTGTTTAATAAACAGTAGGTACATAAAGTAATTTATTTACACATACCGTGTTATGTTACTATTACTTAAAACAGAAAAGAAACCTTTCATCCCCGGACCCTTAATCAATCAATACACTTAATAAAATCGTAACAGGTCGCTGTCTGTACATGGAAGATAAATAAGAAAAAAATATTAAGTGGGGGGCTTTATGAACGCAACAAACCCAAAACAATGATTTTTAGAATTTTTTGTCTGTTTGTCTGTACGTTTGTGCACGCTAATCTCAGCAACCGCTCAACCGATTGCGATGCAGTTTTCTTTATTGGGTTGCGGCTTGCTTCACTTAACATTGTTTGTTTCATGTCAATCGGTTCATAGATAAAAATATTATAATAATCTAAAGATATTGCAGCGTACGAAGTCGCGGGCTACAGCTAGTGCTAAATATGGAAGGCGTGTAGCCAGGTAACTTGATAAGCCTACTATCGAAAGGAAATCTATGGGGTAGGCTCAGTCGCAGGATGTATCATATTTTTAGGGTTCTGTACCCGAAAGCTAAAAACCGGACTCGATTCATGAGACTTCGCCGTCCATCTGTTTGTATGTCCGTCATGATAGATTATCTCAGGAACCGCGAGCCAGAGCGCTGAAATTTTCTTGCACAAGGATGTAACTTAACTGGGACTAACCCTAGGAGGATGATGTTTACATACATACATACGTAATTATGGTCACGCCTTTATCCCCGAAGGGGTAGGCAGAGGCATATTATATGCCCACATTTCACCTTTTTAGAATTTGTCACACGGACAGGCGCTGGTTATGACTGGCTGCTGTTGAAATTTTTCAAGCCGCCTAAAAAGAGGCCTTCAACTTGGCTTAACGACTGCCAATTTACTGGCAACCGGGACCAACGGCTTACCGTGCCTTCCGAAGCACGGAAACGCTCAAATAACTGTCACAAAGTAATCACATGGACGGTCACCCATCCATGGACTGACCATAGTGAAAGATGCTTACTACAGTGGTCGTTTACCGAACACTTAGTCCGCGGGGCCGCGAGCGCACGAAGATAATGTTTATATTAGGTATTATTTTTTCTTAATTATTAAATTAGTAACATAGGTAGGTACACGAGTATCATATCCATATAGGGACATCATCATCATAGCGCTATACTCGAATGTATCCCATGCTTAAGTATCAGAGCAAATACAAATAAAGATGAAGGGAAAAGTGCAACATGAGAAAGGTGCCTTTTGCGACTGAGCCTTGCTTAACAACACCCAGGAACAACTAGATATAAAAACCTAAACTTAGTGCTCCCATCTACTTCTAACAAATAGGGGTCCTCTATCAATGCTGCCCAGCAGGTTATAGAAAGACATAATTTATGATGCAACCAAAATAGCAGGTTGCTAAGACCGTTTTAGGACTGCTTAGCCACAGCGCGTGGAACTACGCAATGGAACTACTGGGACACGGCGGAATTTAGTGCCTACATAAATATGTGGGTTTCCATCTGTACTATCTATAATTTGTGCTACCAGTAGGTACCTACATCTGGTTGGCTACAGCCAACCAGATGTAGGTATATAGCATACATGCTTGTCTGCCACCTTAGTGGTATAAAAACAATACATGTGTCCTGGATACCGGTAGGTAGTACCTACTGATAGTATAATCATCGCTCAATGTATCAGATTATCGACGATAGGTCTCACCTCATAAGAGGAATGAGATTGGTGTAAATTCAACTCGCGGGCTCCTCATGAACTAATTCTTCGAGTATAGTATCGGCTGCAGGAAACCTCGTAATCACCTTTGCATCGTGAAGGCTTGACCGTAGATGTCATATTCATTGTCAGCAGATTGTCTTGTTGAAACTGAAGCCCACCGTAACTTTTTCTTTTGTTAGATGGGTGATACTTAGTTTTCGAGAAGCTGGGCTAAGGGATGCTCACAACTTCTCGATGCCCACCGGAACTTAGGTAATAGTGAGCTCGGTAGGTATGTGGACAATACGGCATCAAACCTACTAAATTGACACAGCCCCGGATCTAGGGGGGGGGGGGGGGCAAGCCGGGGCTATCGCCCATGGCACATACAGGGGGCGGCAAAATCAGAGAGCGGCAAGTTGAAAATTAGCAGACAAATGCACAACCCATCAATTAACTAACCTTGAACCATAGTACCTAGATACCTGCATATTTTAATTATTTACTCTTACCTACTCGTATATTATTCCTGTAAAGCAAGTCGTCAAAAATTTAAAAAAAACCGACTTCAAACAAAAACTGAAAATTGAAAAATAAAATTAACTTAGCACAAAGTAATAGGTAGTATATTTAGTTTTATATCAGATTTTATTGAATGTAATACTGAAATCGGCGCCAAGTAAAACTATAGGTTTAGGTAGATATTATTAATCTCTCATAGAAATATTGGCACCGACTTCAGTATTACAGTCAATAATATCTGATATAAAACTAAATATACTACCTATTACTTTGTGCTAAGTTAATTTTATTTTTCAATTTTCAGTTTTTGTTTGAAGTCGGTTTTTTTTTTGTTAAAAATTTTTTTTTTCATGATTTTCAGTGACGGGTAGACTAAAATTATATCTGTGTAGTGTAATGTTCTCCCCAATACAAATTAATCAAGCCCAAACACAAGATAACTGCTGTAAATCGCTGTAAATCGTTAAGGAATGCCCTCGATTCGAGGGATTTCTTCGATTTCTCCAGGATCCCAGCATCCGATTCTGACTTCCTGTATATGGGACCACATGGGAAGCACCAGCTTTCAAACAAAAAAAGAATTTTCAAAATCGGTTAACTCCTTCTAGCGATTTGCCGGTAACAAACATAAAAAAAAAAAAAAAAAAAAAATACAGACGAATTGAGAACCTCCTCCTTTTTTGGAAGTCGGTTAAAAAGCAGCTTTGATTGTCCTGAAGAGACGGGAAACCTTGAGCCGTTGGCGCAGCGTAGAACTATTGCGTCTTTGGCTGCCCCCTAACGAATTTATCACGACTAGGTCGACAAGTGTTCTAAAAAGCTCTTCAACCTAATCGCTTTCTCTCCTTTTCGATCCCGAACAACGCGTGCCGGGTAGATGTGCCAGTTTTACTCGAGGTGGAGAAAATCTTCGTAGAATCCAAGCGATTTAAAAAATCGTTTATCTGTCGAAGGGGGCGGCTGCCCATGTAGCGCCCGTGTGCAATCAATAACCTGGCACTCTCTTGTATCAAAATGCACTTCATTGGGGGAAAGGCGGGGGATGTTATGTTAGTTCTTTGAGCGGTGAGAGTGTATGCTATTTGGACCTGCTTCAGTAAGAACGTCGAGTAGTAAACCCCGTCATGGATGCCGGCCGGTATGTTCTGGGCGTATTATCAAGTATTATAAATGTAGTAGCCAGCGATGTCCCCCATGACGTCCGATCATTGGGACGTCCCATTTCCTACCGCTGGACCTCACCTCACACGAAGTCAAAGTCAAAGAAAAAAACATTTATTTCGCATAATCCTAATACATAGGCACTTGCGACACGTCAATGAATACAATGCAAATAGAACCACCAGTCGGATCGCGGCCCGCTTGAGAAGAACTGGCAAGAAACTCGGCGGGCTATTCTTTTTGTGCACTACATATTTACAATAAGTAGATACTATAAACTAAAACTCCATCAGTAGAGCAAGCAGATCACTACCAGGCTTCCCCATCAATCAAATAATCGTCAATTGTATAGTAGCCCCTGCAGCACAATTTACTTTTTATACAATTTTTAAACTTAATAAGGGGCATGCTTTTAATTTCGCTTGGAAGCCTGTTGTAAAAACGTACCTATACAGTTACCCAGGAAAGAATTACTGACTTTGTTCCGTCTACAATGATAAACGGCAAGGTTGTTTTTATGTTTGGTGTTCACATTGTGTCTATCGCTTAACTTAGTAAAACTAGATAAATTTTTCTGAACATACATCATAAGATTTTCAAAAATATATTTTATTGCCACAGTCAGAATATTTAATACTATTAATTTCTCGCGCAGAGAGACCTTTGGACCTAATCTGTATATGGCTCTTATGGCCCGTTTTTTGTAAAACAAAAATTGTATTTATATCTGCGGCATTGCCCCATAGTAGCATACCGTACGACATTACACTGTGGAAGTAACTGAAGTACACTATTCGCGCTGTTTCTACATCAGTCAAACGCCTAATCTTTTGGACAGCAAATGCTGCTGAACTTAATCTGCCAGCCAGTTTTTCAATATGTGGGCCCCACTGCAATCCAGAATCGATCGTCAACCCTAAGAACGCAGTTGATTTCACAAGTTCCAACTCTTGGCCATTAAGTTGCACATTGGTTTCTGCCTGTGTTACATTGGGCAAGGTAAATTTAATACATTTAGTTTTGTTATCATTCAGGCTAAGATTATTAGTGTTAAACCAATGTACTACTTTTAGGATTGCATTGTTAACATCGTCATAGTCATCTAGTTGTCTTTTAATTTTGAAAATTAAGGAAGTGTCATCTGCAAACAAAACAATCCCGTTAGTGTCCCCTACGTAATAGGGTAGGTCATTAATATAAATTAAAAATAAAAATGGTTCGAGTATCGAACCCTGCGGGACGCCCATAGTAACCACCGATCCCCCCGAACGTGTGCCACCGACATCCGCCCTCTGAGTTCTATTGTTCAAATATGAAGTCAGAAGATCGAGAGCCTTGTTCCTTATCCCGTAGTGATGTAGTTTCCTGATCAATGTCTCATGTTGGACGCAATCAAAAGCCTTAGACAAATCGCAAAACACGCCAAGCGCATCATGTTTATCTTCCCAGGCCTCATAAATACTCTTCAACAAATCTACACCAGCATCGGTCGTCGAACGTCCTTTAGTGAAGCCAAATTGTTTATTATGAAATAATTTGTGACTGTTAAAATAGGTCAGCATCTGCTCAAGTATCAATTTTTCAAATATCTTGCTCAAAGTCGGCAACACTGAGACAGGTCTGAAATTACCTGGATCAGAAGCACTGCCGGCCTTGAACAAAGGTATAACTTTACTGTGTTTCATTAAATCAGGAAACACACCACCCGAAACGCAATCGTTAAACACAGCTGCCAAGTAAGGGGCAATGACATCAATAACACTAGATACAGATTTTACCGATAGCCCCCATAGGTCTGCAGTTTTTTTAACATTATTAGCCCTGTAAGCTTTCAGAATGTCGTTGCAGTCAACAGTCGTGAATTCCAACGCGTGTTGACAGCAATCTACACATTCTGACAATATTTGCTCAGCGGAAGTGGAAAACGACCGAAGAGTATTCGTTATACGAATAGGTATATTACTGAAAAAAAATTACTCAAACTCAGTCGCTACTTCCAGATCCCCTGTGACGTGGCGCCCGTTTATCTTTAAATGAAAGCTTCGTTCACTCGTTTTAGACCTATCGCATTCAGAATTTACAATGTTCCAAGTAGTTTTAATTACATTTGTCGAAGCTGTAATTTTATTTCTAATGAAATTTGACTTTGCCAAGGAACAGACTTGTCTAAATGTCTCTGAATATTTTTTTACATATTCCTTAAACTCAGGGTTGAAATTAAATGCTTTTTCCGAATAAAGTTCATAAAGCCTCTTACGACTTTTATAAATAGCAGGTGTAGCCCAGTCACTGAAAACAGACCTGCTTCCGAACGATACTGTTTTTGGTGTAAAAAAATTTCCAAACTCATCATGTATTAAGTTAAATAAATCAGCGTAAGATTTATCTACAGTAGTGTAATCTATAATAGGGGCGGCGCCACTGAGCCACGATACGTATTAGCTCCGTGTTTATTGTGAATTTTAAAATATAATCAGATGTATTTTTTCTATAAAAACTTAGTGCAGTGTAATCATAAATCAATGACTTTTAATATATATTGTGGACAAAGGACCAAAACTTTTGTATAATTATATAAATGCAAGTAAAACTGTGAAGTGACAAAACGGCAGTACTAAAGAACCAGTAACTTATTCCGCATAAAATTTGTATTGCGATAGTTTACAAACAATTGTACGTAGTGCTAAAGTGTCAAAAACAACATAAAAGTGAATTTTATAAAAATAACCTATATCATATTATGACCTTGTCATATTAACCGAATGACATTGCAATATTGATTCAGACAATAACGCCATCTGGAAGATACATTGAGAACCTCTTATCTTTTGATATAATTAAATCAATAGAGGGCAGCACGGGTACCAAAATAAAAGGTTATTTCTCTCAAGTCGTAATAATAATAACATTATCGCCCAAACCATGAAAGAAATTATGAATATGCTCCGAAAAATACAAAAAGAACTCGATGAACAAAAATTGACTATTATCCAATCAGCCGAAATAGTTACCAAACAAGTTAGGTACTGAAAACATAAATTTAAGGCCGCGTGGGTCAGATTTTGAGTTTTTTGACACAATCCTAGTCAAAAAGTAAAGGGTTTTTACTTCAGATGAATATATATAATAGTTAAAAGGATATAAGCTAAACATATTCCGAGCCCGTTACACGATCCAATAAATTTCACTAGATAGAAAAAAATCCCTAAGTTGACTCTCTCAGAAAAGTTTTTTCAATACTGTGGCTAAACTATTAACGTTTTATATATTTTTTTGCACTCAATTAAAGCTATTGAGTTTTTATACACATTTTCTAAGCGTTTTTATGTACACAAGTATTTACATAGTTATCATGTACGAATATCTACCAAACGCAATAGAATTGCGCTGCGCCGCTGACGGCCGATCAGTCTCGGTCTCGCGCTAGCGCTTGTGGAGGCAGGACCTGTGTCAGTTTTTTTCGCAACTATTTCGTAATTATTATGCCAAATTACGTTGAAATCGCGCCACAGTATAAAAATATCCGTGATGGGCAAAATGTAATTAGATTAACCGTTACAAATTACAATTACTTTGTAACGCTTAATTCAATTACTCTGTCACAGATTACTTGAGTAATTAATTACAATGAGTACTAGCAGTAACTAATTACTGAGTTATGGAATTACACGTTAATCTAATTACATTTGTAACTAGTTAATCATTAATTCAATTAACGAACTCTCATAATTAAAAACTCTGTCCTGTGAATTCGTCACGGCCCAAGGGGTGGATCGATTTTTATGAGGTTTTTTGATCGTAAGTCAATGTATCCATGATGGTACTTAGTTATACATTTTGAAGACCATCAGCTTAATTCCTGAGTGATGAAGGGATTTTACTTAAAATCCCATACGCGACTCATGGTAAACGTGGTGATATAACCTAATAACGTATGTACTTATTTGTTTTAGTGATTTAATCAGGGAGATTTGACTTTTCTTATAGGTATCTACTATAAACAGTTAGAAAATTATTCAATTATCTCGTACATTGCTTGCTGGCTATCTGACATTGTATAAAGTTAGGAGTCGTTTGGCAGACAAGAATTTTGACATGCTATGTTTTATGCGCACTTTTAAAGTAGGTACCTAATGCCAAAACTACCCAATAAATCTGCTTCTAATAAATTTCATTACGTATTTTATTACTTACTAGCTCATGCGCGCGGCTTCGTCCGCGTGAATTTTGGTTCCCGTTCCCGCTTCCCGTGGGAACATTTTCCCAGGATAAAAAGAACTTTAATCTATCCTTGCACCAAATTTCAGGTAGATCCATTTAGCCGTTAGACCGTGATTGAGTAACGAACATCCAAACATCTTCACAAACTTTTACATTTATAATACACTCGAGAGCAATGAATCCGGGTCACTTAAAGAATCCTAAAAATCTCGGAAACTAAAAATGCTAGGTTAATGCAATAAATTGTATTTAATAGACAATGTAATACTCCTTAAATGAAGGTATTAAAACTTCTTAGTTATTGTAAAGTTATATCATAAAAAAAATCAAATTTGAAAAAGGGCCACTTTCGAAGATGGAACTACGAAATTACAGCATTTGGTGTTGCTTTTGTTTGTAATCTGTCATTTATGTGGGTACATAAACCATGTTGATAGTGCTCTATATTCATTAATCAAGCTGAAATTATGTCGCTTACGCCTGAAGAATGCACCAGAATACTTACAATGCTGGAAACCGGCCGGAGTCAGCGCGATACAGCCAGGACTGTCGGTGTGTCGCTGTCAACAGTACAAAGAGTTCTCCGACGTTACGAAGAAACTGGTTCTAACCTACGCAGACCAGGAACGGGCAGAACCAGGTGTACCACAGCACGAGAAGACCGATACTTGGTGAACACCATGCTTCGAAATCGCTTTCTCACAGGAACTGAACTCACCAATCAGTTTCGACGCCTCGGAGGAAGTAACCCAAGTGCATGGACAGTAAGACGTCGGCTTGCTGAATCTAACTTAAAACCCCTTAGACCTGCAAACGGCCCTAAACTGGAGCGTGGGCATCGTATTTCGAGACTAAGGTATGCCCAGAGCCACGTAAATTGGAGTATTGAAGATTGGTCAAAAGTTATGTTCTCCGACGAATCAAAATTTATGCTCTACAAGCACGATGGAAGACACAGAGTGTATCGAAGACCAGGGGAAAGATTCAAGCAAGCATGCATCGAAGAAAAAGTAGCCTACGGTGGTGGGTCTGTACTTGTGTGGGCCGGAATTTCTTCTGAAAGTCGCACAGAGCTGGTGATCATAGAAAACGGCTCTTTAACTAGCGTAAGATATGTGGAAGAAATCCTCAATGATCACGTTGGTCCATTTATGGTCAATTTAGGTGAGGATGCTATATTTATGCATGACAATGCCCGACCTCATACAGGTAGGATTGTGAATGACTACCTTCAAGAGATGAACATTACTCGTATGGAGTGGCCAGCGCGCAGCCCGGATATCAACCCGATCGAGCATGCTTGGGACGAGCTAGGCAGATGCGTAAAACAACCAAACCCTCCCCCAATCACGCTTCGTGAGCTCAAAATTGCTCTCACAGAGGAATGGGAGAATATTCCCCAAAATCGTATAAGGAACTTGGTGTACAGCATGCCAAACCGCGTAAACGCAGTAATGGAAGCACGAGGAGGCAATACGAAGTATTAAAATTCAAGAAAATCGTAATAAAGTTCAAAAATTTCATGTTTCCTATTTTTGTTTTAAGGAGAGATCGGCAGTTTTTTCTTTATGTAATTTTGTGTTAATAAAATGTATGGTGACTCATATTTTTTTTACTTTCATTTAAGGAGTATTACATTGTCTATTAAATACAATTTATTGCATTAACCTATCATTTTTAGTTTCCGAGATTTTTAACATTCTTTAAGTGACCCGGATTCATTGCTCTCGAGTGTATTAGTGGTATTATGTATAATTATTTTAATAATCTCAATACATAAGTCCTAATATTGAATAATTTATGTTTCCTTGTGGCCCCGCGGACTCAGTGTTCTGTAAACGATCACTGAAGTAAGTAACTTTTACTATGGCCGGTCCTTAGATGG
Organism: Miltochrista miniata; assembly: GCA_933228765.1. NCBI lineage: Eukaryota > Metazoa > Arthropoda > Insecta > Lepidoptera > Erebidae > Miltochrista > Miltochrista miniata. Next base: position 9,770,500 of record OW121753.1, read on the forward strand.
GTGACCACTTTGTGACATTTATTTGAGCGTTGTCGTGCTTCGGAAGACACGTTAAGCCGTTGGTTCTTTTTGCCAGTAAAATGGCAGTCGTTAAGTCAAGTTGAAGGCCCGGCTTGAAAAATTTCAACAACAAGCAGTCACTGCACCTGTCCATTTCAAGACACGTAAAAGCAATACGGCGGCAATTACGTGGGACGAAATCTTAAAAGGTGAAATGTGGGCATATAATATGCCTCTGCCTAGCTGCCTACCCCTTCGGGGGTTAAGATGTGACTATTTTTCAGTTCTAGATGCATGTATGATACAGAATTCTATTCTTTTCTCAATGACTTTCCGAAATATGCGGGATCCCGCAAATACCGGAATCCCGCGGGACTGAGATCTCCCAGTCCCGTAAATACCAGGATTACAATTGTGTTGCAGGATTGCATTCCCTAATTGTGGATTAACCTCCCTGCCTCGGTTTTCCCAAACGCCAACAGTATGGGATTCTACAAAAGTTTGTCTTAGAAGGTTTTTACAGGGTTGGCGGCGAGAGTGATGCGCCTCTGATGTTGCAAACGTTCATAGGCTGCGGTGACCACCAGTCCTTCTGGTGGGCCGTATGCTTGGCTGCCATCATAAGAGGTATAAAAAATAAATTAAAAAAAAATACTGCGGGGTGGGCACACACCATGTGCTTGACACTCGCAATGATCTTTTTCAGACATTGACAACCTTTCACATTAGGTATTTTATTAGTTGTAAGACTGGAACGCTGAAGAGGACTTCTGGATGGCACCTGTTTGGGGATGGAGCTTTTGGGCTGAGGTCGTCTCCTAAGAAAAGAGCAGCAATGTGTGTTAGTTGGTTACACTGAGATTTGGATGGTAAGAACATACTTACATAACTCTCTTAAAGATTTGCGAATCTAAATCAAACGACAGGGTTTTATAGGGAAAACAGTATTAATAGCTTATATTTTTTCTATTACTTTACAATTTAGGTTCTTATATCTAAATACATCACATCATTATATTTACATTAATTATATAGTCTGTCCAACCGTTTACTTTACTTTTCACAGCTCGATTACCACTTAGGTACTATAGTGATGTTATAATGCGTTCCCGATTCGATTTAATATAACAATCAACTTTATATATGAAGAAATTTAAATCGATTTACCACATTTTTTTTATTTTCATTGTTATTTTCGTTCTCAGGCCGCTGTCAAAGGTAAAATAAACGGTTGGACAGACTATTACTACTATTTTTATAACAGCAGATCCATCTTAAAACCAATGAGGTTACGTGTCATCAGTTTATCACCCACTCAATATCGAAGAATAATGTCAATACTAAAATTAATAGCGGTCTTGGTCTCTAAGAAGTTAATTCAGACATGTCATTATCCCTTTCTACCTACCTGTTTACTTTAGCTACCTGAATTTTATTCAATTACTAGCTGTTCCCCGCGACTTCGCCCACGTAGAAGTCGTTAAGTATCGCGTAAAATAATTACCCTCTTTTTGCGTAGTCGGTTAAAAAGTAGCCTATGTCTTTCCCAGGGACTCAAGCTATCTCTATACAGAATTTCATCTAAATCGCTTCAGCGGTTTAGGCGTGAAAGCGTGACAACAGACAGACAGAGAGAGTTAATTTCGCATTTATAATATTAGTAGGGAATATTTTTCTGTCGCTCGACAAACAAGAAGATACCTAGTCTGACACTCGCATCTTTATCGTTATAATCAGGGCAGAAATGGATAGAACCATCCATTTTAAAAAGAGCTGTCACTTTCAATGTTCAGCATGAACTATGCTATAGAATTTAAATGTAATGATTGAAAACTTGACTGGCTAGACTGGTCTAGAGGTCGTAATGTGTGACTGCGGATCATGAGATCGTGGGATACCCACCGGACACAAAATTTGTTACATTCATAAATGTTTGTGTTATCATCAGTATATATTTAAAAGTATATAAGTAGTAATATTCGTGGTCTAATACCCATAACACAATACAATATGCTTTTCATTCCTTCTATTCGAAAAGAATCACTTTGCACCACGATAACGGGGCGCAAAATAGCTCTTTTCTGTTAAGAGCTTTTTAGCGGGCGGCAAAGGATTTGAATTTGGAACTTGAAAATTTCTTAGAAATAGAACTCAAATTGTATGAATTACTGGCTGGTAAGTGTTGGCTTGGCTGCACAGCGCAGTATCCTGAGCTCACTAAAAAAAACTAAATAGCGCCATTTATCTGTTCGTGTTCGTCATTATTAATGTTCTTGTAATCATTAAACACATTTTATTGTATTCTGCAAATATAATAAGTCAAGTTATGAAAGTGACAATCCATGAACTCCTGGAACAATAACTATACTTAGAAGGTATCTACGTCGTACAAAACTTAGTACCTATACGTTTTTCTCATAGAAAGGGAATGAAAAGTAGAGTATATTACTCGAGGGCAAATTATTTTTCCCTCGGGCGGTGTACTTTGAATCCCTCACTACGCTCAGGATTCTACGTTGGAATCCCTCGCTAAGCTCGGGATTCTATTCTAGAATCCTTCGCTTCGCTCGTGATTCAAAGTAGCGCCCTCGCCGTAAAAATACTATTTTGCCCCCTTGTTATACAATCTACTATTATTGTACACCATAAACATATAATAACATGACAATATTTTTTCTTATGCTATCTTCACAAGCAGGTTATTCCTATGGATTCCTTTGTTTACTTTGGATCAGATCTTTGTGTGAAATATGTCCGTGAATATTTTATTCATTTCGCCTTTAAGTTCAAGTCAGTTCAGTCTTTAAGTTCAAAGGTAAACTTAAAGACTGAACTGAACTTCTTTCTTAAGGTTTTCTTTCAATTTCATAAATTCACTGCAAATTTGCAGAAAAAATAGAAGATAAAAATCTACTAAAAAATAAATGGATAAAGTTATAATAAGGTCTGAAAGTATCAGAGCCTCATAAAACCTCCAGAAAAAAAGGTGGGATATCTTGATAAATTCGTAGCAGCTGATCGATAAAATTAGTACAATGCGTTGAAGGTTATACGCCGGACAAACGAACAAAATGTGATGGAGTGTTTGATTCTCTAGTAAGTGGCATTATCTGCATCAAGGAGACATCATATTTTCAGACGTTGCAAGTGTACATTGAATTTGCAGTGTCAAAACGAAGACGACAAATCTGCGTGTAGAAATCTCTCTTAAAGAAGAACGGGCTTTTAGAGAACCAGGGAGCCTCTTCAAGCGCTACTTCTGTGGGTACTGCTGCGAAGGGCTTTCCAAAAACGTGATGGAGTGTTTGATTCTCTTGCAAGTTATAGTCTCTGCATGGAGGAGACATCATATTTTCAGACGTTGCAAGTGTACATTGAAAGTGCAGTGTCAAAACGAAGACGACAAATCTGCGTGTAGAAATCTCTCTTAAAGAAGAACGGGCGTTTAGAGAACCAGGGAGCCTCCTCAAGCGCTACTTCTGCGGGTACTGCTGCTAATGGCTTTTCAAAAACGGGATGGAGTGTTTGTTTCTCTATACGTTATAGTCTCTGCATACAGGAGACATATTTTCAGACGTTGCAAGTGTACATTGGATTTGTAGTGACGAAACGAAGACGACAAATTTGCGTGTAGAAATCTCTATTAAAGAAGAAAGGGCTTTTAGAGAACCAGGGAGTCTCCTCAAGCGCTACTTCTGCCGGTACTGCTGCGAATGGCTTTTTAAAAATAAGATGGAGTGTTTGATTCTCTTGTAAGTTATAGTTTTTGCATCGAAGAGACATCATATTTTCAGAAGATGCAAAATTTGCAGTGTCAAAACGAAGACGACAAATCTGCGTGTAGAAATCTCTCTTAAAGAAAGGGCTTTTAGAGAACCAGAGAGTCTCATCAAGCGCTACTTCTGTGGGTACTACTGCGAGTACTCTTTTCAAAAACGTGATAGAGTGTTTGATTCACTTGTAAGTTATAGTTTCTGCATCGAGGAGACATCATATTTTCAGACGTTGCAAAATTTGCAGTGACAAAACAAAGACGACAAATCTGCGTGTAGAAATCTCTCTTCTAGAAGAAAGGGCTTTTAGAGAACCAGGGAGCCTCTTCAAAGAAACAATCAAATGAGAATATTGAACCACCGATTGAAATCGATCCACTATCTGAAATGTCAATCGAAATACCGGAAATAGAATCAACTACAGATACAGCTGATCCTGAGCAATAAGAACAGTTTTTTTTTATTTATTTTTTTTTTATTAATGGCTTCTTGCTTTGCCGTTGGCCACAAACAAGTTAGGGAAACCAATAATCAATATTAATAATCGGAATAATTTGGAAGGAAAAGGATTGTATAGGATGGGCTACAATATTACTACTTATACTATATCTACATTTTAATCATATTTAATTCTATGAAGGAAGCTAGTACATTATATACATCAAGATTACTTAAATATAATAAACATTGGATAGATGTAGGAAAAGGTACATGGATCTTAGACAAATTTAGGAAGAATTCGGAACGATCATATAACAAACAGGAGAAGAAAATATGATTTACATCACCATATTCTCCACAAGGGCAAAGTGGGCTGTCGACAATACTAAATTTATACAAATTGGCAGGAGTGCAAACATGTCCTAGTCTTAGTCTACAAATGACGGTAGTAGTCCATTTGTTGTAATGTGTTTTAGCAAACCATGGTTTTGCTGGTATAGTTGGTTGGATGGAACGAAAGAATTTCCCCTTATTTTCGTCAGCTATCCAGGTTTGGTGCCAAGTGTCAAATAAGTAGGATCTAGGTAAAGACATCAAGTCATGCCAGTAATTTGCATACGGAAAGATGTCTCCATCTACGATTGCTTCTTTGGCGAGTTGGTCAGCCTTTTCGTTACCGAAAATACCGACATGACTTGGTATCCAGCTGAAAATTATATTATATCCTAGAGAGGTACATTGAGTTAACATTTGGCGTATTTCAAAAATGATTGGAGTTTGGATATGAGATTTAAAGGGAGAGCGAGATAGAGCTTGTAAAGCACTCAATGAGTCACTGAACACAATCGACTCTCGTAGTTTAAAGATAATAATATATTCAATAGCTTTTAATATGCCCATGCATTCACCGGTGTAGACAGAAGATTCAGGTGGTAGTTTAATTTTTTGAGTAATACGGTATTGTGAATGGTAGACTCCCACCCCCACGCAGCTTCTGTTGGAATATTTAGATGCGTCTGTGAATATTTGATGCCAATGTTTCCAATCTTTATCCATAATTTCCTTAAAGTTTGTGTTCTGATTATTGCTTTGTTTGATGCCTAAAATATTAAAATGGATCTGCGGTTGAGCAACAAGAGAGGTGTATGAATATTTATACAATGGTAAACGATCCCATTGATGCGTTTTTGCTTCAAGACTTTGAAATTTTTTAAGGCTTTTTATTAGACCAGGAGTTTCTTTATGTGTCCAATACTCAGAAACATCTATCATCTCCGAAAGTTGTTCTACTTTTTTAAGTAAGGGATGTTTTTTGAGTTGTGTGTTACGAAAAAAGAACCTATCACAAATGTACTGTCTTCGAAACTTAAGGGGGGGATCACAGCATTCAACCTGTAAACAGTTGATCGGGCTGGATTTCATACTGCCTGTAATAATTCGTAAGGCCTTTGATTGTATGTTATCTAATTTTTGCAAAGCGCCTACATTACATGGTTCTAATAAGAAGGTTCCATAATCCAGAACACTCCTTATCAAGGCATTATATATAAGTCTCATAGTGAAGGGGTGGGCACCCCATCGGACAGCGGAAAGACATCTTATAATATTGAGGTTACGTTCACACCTTGCAGTGATATAATTACAGTGAGGTAGACCAGTGAGTTTCGAGTCTAAGATTAACCCTAAAAATTTTACCTGATCCTTAACTGGTAATGGTATATTTTTATAAAGAGCAATAATGGATGGTAGAACCCGTTTTCTACTGAACAGAACTACGGTGCTTTTTTGAGGTGATAAAGTTAGACCGTTCCCGTCAAGCCATATATTCAGAGCATATAATGCTGTGGACAGAGACTGATTAAGGTCTGTTATGGAACACCCGAGACATAAAGAAGTAAATCATCTGCGTATTGTGATACATTAACACTACTATATTTTCTAACATATGAATCTAAATCCGAGGAATATATATTATACAATAATGGGCTCAAAACAGAGCCTTGGGGTAAACCCTTCCATACTGTTCTACAAGTTTTGGTATTTACATCAGGTGAATACTGGAGAAATCTTTCAGATAACATATTTATAATAAAATTAGCTAAAAGCACGGGTACATTTAATTTTGCCAATTTTAATTTTAAAATACTTACGTTAACATTATCATACGCTGCGGTTATATCAAGAAATGCTGCTAAAACTGATTCATTATTCGTAAACGCTAACCTAATGTCTGTGATAAAAGTACCTAAACTGTCAATAGTGGATTTGCCTTTTCTAAAGCCGTGTTGACTATCCGATAGCAAGTTATTAAATTCTAAAAACCATTCCAGTCGGTTTTTAACTAGATGTTCAGCTATTTTAGCTAAAACAGAGGTCAGCGCTATTGGACGATATGATGTAGGGTCAGTTCTATCTTTATTTGGTTTTGGAAATAATAAAACATTTTGAGTCCTCCATGACAAAGGGATATGACCTGAGATCATTATAGTATTTATGATTGAAAGGTAATATTTTTGGCTGTCGCTATTGAGGTGTGTGATGAAAGAGTAAGGGATGCTATCTTCCCCTGGGGCGGAATCTTTTAGGTTTGCTAGTACGTTTCTTAACTCGATGAAGGTAAAAGGGGAATTTAAATCTTCAGAATTGTTAAATGGTGTGCTTAGTGTGTAAGAAAGGCCTACATGATAGTCAGGAACAGATGGGGGAGCCAGTCTATCCATTATCTGCTCAACTAGGTCTGGACTAATGGTTTGATTTGCATCATTATTGTAGCAGGATCTATACTTTCTAATATTTTGCCAGACAGTGGATGGACTAACATCTGGACTCAAGGAAGAGCAGAAGCTTTTCCAGCCATCAGTTTTTTTGTTTCTGAGAAATGCTTGTGTTTCCTTGGCTACTTGTAAATAGTTATTGTAGTTTTCTTTAGTCATGGAAACACAATATTGCCTCTCTGCCTCTTTTCTTTTCCTGATTGCTACTGTGCATTCTTCATCCCACCACGGTGGAGATGGTATTTTATTAGGGCTTAAAGATTTTAATGGGAACACCTCATCAGCTACTTGAACTAGCAATTTTGCAAATAGGTCACAACTTGTTAAAATATTTGCAGATGATATATCAGGTAACTCGGATATCTTTTGCTCCACTGTGGATTTATATAAGTCCCAGTTTGCATTGTGTAATTTATGTTTTATGCGTGGATTTTTGTTCTGTTTCAGAGGTTTACGGAATGGTAAAGTAATTATAATTACAAAATGATCACTACCATGAGTTGATTCTGTAGTGTTCCATTCTAAGGAGGATGCAAGATCAGGGGTGCAGATAGTTAGGTCTGGAGCTGTAGGTGGATCATCAAGACGAGTTGGAGTACCTGTATTTAATATACACAAATTTTGGTCTTCAATTAATTCTAGTAGCTTATTTCCATAAAAGTTTGTCATAGGAGAGCCCCAAGACTGGTGATGTGAATTAAAATCACCAAAGCAAATAAAAGGCTTCGGTAGAATATTTAATAAACTATTGATTTCATTAAAAATATGTAGACTAGGACGAGAAAAATATGTACACACATAACAAATATTATTTACAGTAATAGCAATGACAGAAAGTTCATCACTATAAGAAGGCAGGGAAAGGATAGAATAATTTACAGTGTTTCTAATGAGTATGGCAACTCCACCATATTCATCAGATCTGTCACTTCTCAAGCAAGAGAAGCCAGGAATTTTGAAAATAGAGTCCTGCTTTAGCCAGGTCTCTTGAAGGCTAATTAGAAAGGGATCATATTTATTAATTATATTGATTAATTCATGTTTTTTGGGCACTGCACTGCGACAATTCCATTGAATTGCTACTGATCTGTGATCCATTATCATTAGATATCTTATAAAGTGTTTCAAGTATTATGGCAACGTTGGACGGTGAAATTGTGGTATTTGATTGTGATAGAAGTTGAAATAAAGTTTTAATCATATCAGCTGTATTATTATTATCATATTGATTGTTCTTAAAAACAGGGCCAGGTGTAGTGGTGGGATTTTTTATTATCTCATTATGAGCTGTATGATCATAACCCTTAGAGAATCGTGGGAGGGTTCTGGGTTTTAAAAATACTGTTTTTCTGTAGGAATGGCTGCTAATAATTTGTTTATTCTTATCCTTATCGGAAGATGTATTCTGGGTGTAAAATGCTTCAGCATATGATTTTTTGGTTATGGGGGGATGTAATTTTAAAGCCTCCATATAAGAAATGCAGGTTTTGCTCATTGTCTCTTTAATACCTTTTTGTCTGTCAAACTCCAGGCATTTCTTGGAGTTGGCTGGATGTGAGCCTTTACACAGAACACACCAAAACTCATCTTCATCTACATTACATGTGTCCCCCGAGTGTCCTCTACCACATTTAAAGCACCTACTTTCTGATCTACATTGGCTCTTAACATGTCCATACCTACAACAGTTGTAACATTGTATTGTTGGATAAATATATAAATCCACTGATAAAGCAGTATAACACATAAAGACTCTTTTAGGGAGAACCTGTCCATCAAAGGTTAGTACTACTGTACCAGTATTTTCAAAATTATTTACATTATTTACAGTATTTTTTTTACGGATTCTTCTAATTTTAATGATTGGTCCACAACCAATAGGGACAGATAAGTTAGTAATAACTTCCTCATCTGTCCAATCAGTTGGAACCCCTCTAATAACACCCATACGGGTTATATTATAAGTTGGTATGAAGGTGTTAAATTTTTCTAATGTCAGACACTTATTTGTAATAAAATTATTTGCATCAATATAATTAACAAATGTGACACTGACTTTATTGCGTTCAATACGTTTGAGGCTACCATTCACAATCCCATGGATATTATTCTTTTTAAGAAACCTACCAAACTCTACGGGATGTAAATATGCACGGCTATTTTCAGCAGTTTCTTTTTGTACATTTACAACAAATGGCGCTACATCTGTACTGTTATAACTAGCGCGACCAATATTAGTACTAATGGTGTTTTTGTTATCCAGGTTTTCAGTTATTGGTTGTGTTGGTGAGGTTTGTGAAATCGCATTTAATTCACATTTGCAATCGGTACTTTTTTGCAATTTAGAGCCCTCTTTCCATTTTGGCTTTTTCTTGTTGCAACTTATGCAAACTACTCGTGAGGCGAGTCGTTTGCGTTTTGTATGATTTTCTGGTTCCGTTGATAGTGAGCAGTCAGATGACTCTATAGAATTAAATACTGTTGGACTCTGGCTAATATTAAATTTGGCGCCAGACCCCCCACCGGGGTCGGCCGGCTCGTCCATAGAAGAAGACGACAATTACATATAATAAACAGAAATAACTTACCCTAAATCAGTTGAAATACTAATCTATATAAACAAACTACTAAAAATAACAAAAAACTACTATTTTACACAATCCTTTTTACACAAATAGAAAATATTATCAATTGTAATAAAAGACGCGTCCTCGTCGTTCAAAGTTTCCCGCTCTTTTTTTTCAGAAGAACAGTTACCGTCTACTACTGATAGGCTAGGAGGAAATCTTATCAAGAGTTGCACAGCAACACCAAGCTTAGATGAACTTGCACACATACGATCATGAGAAGTTGCGCATGATCACTGCGTGAGTTCGGACTAAGGCTTATATCTTGGAACTGGGGAATTTGCACTTATTACAAACCGTCCATAAATCGAAACACTTCACCCATAAAATCATGAAGGCTGCACAGACTAGTTCATAAAATTATGTAAATTGTAATACTGGCACATCAAAAGATGTCAATCTTTAGTAAGTTGATACATCAACTTAAAACGTCATGCTGTTATTGTCAAATACAGTTGGAGGTCTATCAAAAGCAGATCATTCTAAACACAACTCCACAAGTAGTCTAGCGGTTTGAAATTAGGCGACACCGCGGTCCATTTGACAGGGCCGTTTGTTCCATTTTTGGGGAGAGTTATCGCAGATGCTGGTACGTCAAATGAAGTGCTTATGCAAACAAATTAAGAAGCCGGTACTTAACGCTAGCTGCATCCCCGCTATGAAGCGTACGTATTCGGCCGGATCATAATAACCTCACAGCCCACATGGCGCTGCGCGCGGCAATTTCATCAAGATTTAAACAAACACACAAAATAACCACATTAACTTTACCATGTATGACAAAGTTAATTCGAATAATTTATTGCGAACCAGAAGTTTTTGACCATAAATATCCTCAACATAGAGGTAATGCAGTTTTGGGCCCGTTAAAAGCATGTCTATCATTCTGTTAATTTAGAGACTTATTTTGTTGACTATTATGTTGGCTGGTTGGCCTAAGTACAGAAATTTCATTGTCATGAATGCCAAACTGCTGATTAACAATGAAGTTGATTTAAATGATCAAAAGAAATTATTTTATTGCTTAAGAAAACTTATTCTAATTTGATTTTGCCCACACCTAAATCCCTTAATATCTTTTTATTTAACTGAATCTAGTATTGTCAATACAATACATAAAGAAAATTTGCTGGGCGATTTAATACTCTCTAATAGAACTTTACGTTACTGTTGAGGTAATAAGTAATATAACAACATTTGTCTATGAATATTATTGTTTTTGAGTGCCACGCTTATTGTCTGTAGTAACCCTCTGTTTCGTGTAATGGCGTCGTAGTAAGCTGTGTAGTGAGTGCTGATTGTAACAATAACTCTAAAATAATAAAAATCTTTAAGTACGTTCCTTCCGAATACTGCGCTTTCCCGCTTTCATTTCTGCTGAAGAACCCATACCATTAATAGGTTACAGGTCCAGAGCTTCCGAGGATGAACAGTAGGTTGTGTGAAATTGAAAAGAAGAATAAATGAAGTCCACGTGCTCGTCGCACTTGAAGCATAATAATTTGAAGTTGACCGATGCAAATTATTCGATATGGAAATATCAAATTCAAATAGTACTTCGTTCAAGAGGCCTTCTCTCAATCGTTGACGGAAACCGAATAATACCAAAAGTTATCGAAGGAGATGCCCGATTAAAGACTAACTATGCAAAATGATGACGACGCCGCGACGCTAAAGCACAGAAGTTGCTCGTCACCTGTGCACATGAGAAAATATTGCTCCACCTACTGCTGACATGCAGAACTGGTGCCGACATTTGGAATAAATTAGTTTCTATTTACGAACCAAAATCAATGGTAAGCATTCACCTTGCTCAACAAAAGTTTTTTAACCTTAAATTTGAAACGCCGCTCACTGCTTTTATTTAAAATTGGAGTATTTGCATCAGCAACTAGAATGCTTCGCTGAGAAAATGTCAGACACCACGCTTGTGACTAAAGTTTTGATGACGTTGCTTGAGAAATACAAGCAGTTCATCTCAGCATGGAAATCAGTAAAGGAAAGCCAAAGTTTTAAGAACCTAGTATCTAGATTACTGATAGAAGAAGAAAGAAATGGTCAAGCAGTACCAGAGCAGTCATCATCGTGGGTGGCATCGCAGCGAGATCGTGTAACCCGGTTCATTAAAGAAAGGAATCTAAAATGGCGGTGCTTATCATGTTCTCTCGCTCGCACACTAGTGCGTCTCCCGCGTACCGTAAACAGAAAAAAAATAAGGCTTGATTTTCTTCCACGCTGTCTTGACGTCAGTAATTCTTTTTACGAATTCCTTGTTATAGTTGTAGTGTCTGTGGTAACCCCCTGTTTCGTTTAAGTGAGTGCTGATTGTAATAATAACTAAAATCATAAAAATCTTTACGTTCCTCGCGAATACTGCGCTTTCATTTCTGCTGAAGAGCCTATACCATTAATAGGTTATGGGTCCAGAGCTTTCTAGGAGGAACAGTCGTGTTCTGTTAAATTGAAAAGGAAAATAATGGAGTCCACGTGCTCGTCGCACTTGAATCATAATAATTTGAAGTTGACCGATGTTAATTATTCGATATGGAAATATCAAATTCAAATAGTACTTCTGTTACACCATTCCTGAACGTATATATTTCTGGACGATATTGAATGTTCCACAACTCTAGGAATTAGGCATAGACAAGACTTCTAGATACTTTTTGGTGTGATTTATAGGAATGGAGATTAGTTCATTAGTTCATACAGTGCAAATAATTGTCGAATATTTAATACACTTCATTAACTACATTGTGAGTCTTTATTTAGTAGTCCTCACATATACAACAGTCCTCCTCATTCCTTTCTTTAATGAACAGTAGTCCTCACATATACAACAAATGACGACGAGTCAGTGAAGAAGCTACGCGAAGGTAAATTATCGGAAATAGAAATCCATTTTAAAAAGCACATTGCGCGTACCTAACCTCAATTTACCCACCATTTTTTTTACAATCCATCTCTCCAAGGGTTCCTAGCTGTGATGATAACCCGCTTCACAATATCCCTTTATCCTACCATATTATCAACGAAAATAAAGAGAAATGGAAGGACAACTTTCTCAAGTGCTATTAAATATGTGATGGAAACAATGCGCGGTATGCAGGCACAGCAGGAAAGTTTACAAAAAGTTTTATTAGAGCAGAATAGTAACAAACCAATGAGTGGCATTACTCTTCAGTCATACGATGAGATAAATGAATCATTTGCAAGTTATTTGCAAAGATTGGAAAATTACATTACACTGAAAGCTGTTACCAACGAGAATACAAAATTACAATTTTTTCTTAATTGCATAGGACCTAAGTACTACCAAGTATTGAAGAACATTACTGCCCCTAATACACCAAAATCTAAAACATACAGTGAATTAGTGATCATTTGAGTAACCATATTGCACCAGAGCCCGGGGAAGTGGCACAGCAACATAAATTTTGCTTAAGACTGCAAAATGAATGTGAATCCACCGCTAATTATGTAGCAGGATTGAAGGAAATAGGAGGCAAATGCAATTTTACTTGCAATAATTGCAAAACTACTACATTTGAAACTCTTATAGAAGAAAGGGCTTTTAGAGAACCATCAGGGAGTCTCCTCAAGCACTACCTCTATGGGTACTGCTACGAACGGCTTTTTAAAAACGGGTATAAATTCTTTAAATAAAGATGTTTGACTATGAGTTCATAGCTACTGAAAAACAATCAAATGAGAATATTGAACCACAGATTGAAATCAATCCACTATCTGAAATGTCAATCGAAATACCGGAAACGAATCAACTACTGATACAGCTGACCCTGAGCAATAAGAAGAACAGTTACTGTCTACTACTGATAGGCTAGGAGAAAAATCTTATAAAGAGTTGCACAGCAAAACCAAACTTTAATAAAGTACTTAGAAGAACTTGCACACATACGATCATGAGAATTTGCGCATGATCAATGCGTCAGTTCGGACTACGGCTTACATCTGGGGAATTTGCACTTATTACAAACGGTCTACAAATTGAAAAACTTCACCCATAAAATCATGATGGCTCCACAGACTTTTCTTTATTTTACGCGAGGGAAGATCCATAATTTTGTTGGCTGGTTGGCCTAAGTACAGAAATTTCATTGTAATGAATCCCAGCTGCTGATTAACAATGAAGTTGATTTAAATGATGAAAAGCAATTATTTCATTGCTTAAGAAAACTTATTCTAATTTGATTTTGCCCACACCTAAATCACATAATATCTTTTTACTTAACTGAATCTAGTGTTGTCAATACAATACATAAAGAAAATTTGCTGGGCGATTTAATACTCTCTAATAGAACTTTACGTCACTGTTGAGGTAATAAGCAATATAACCACATTTGTCTATGAATATTATTGTTCTTGAGTGCCACGCTTGTCGTCTGTGGTAATCCCGTTTCGTGTAATGGCGTCGTAGTAAGCTGTGTAGTGAGCGCTGATTGTAAAAATAATAAAAACCTTTACGTTCCTTCCCAATACTGCGCTTTCCCGCTTTCATTTCTGCTGAAGAATCTATACCATTAATAGGTTACAGGTCCAGAGCTTCCGAGGAGGAACAGTCGTGCTGTGTGAAATTAATAAGGAAAAAAAAATGGAGTACTCGTGCTCGTCACACTTGAATCATAATAATTTGAAGTTGACCGATGCAGATTATTCGATATGGAAATATCAAATTCAAGTAGTACTTCGTTTAAGAGGCCTTCTATCGATCGTTGACGGAAACCGTATAATGCCAAAAGTTATAGAAGGAGATGCCCGATCACAGACTGACTATGCAAAATGGCAGGATGACGACGCCGCGACGCTAAAGCACAGGAGTTGCTCATCACTTGTGTACATGAGAAAATATTGCCCCTACTGCTGACATACAGAACTGGTGCCGACATTTGGAATAAAATAGCTTCTATTTACGAACCCAAATCAATGGTAAACAGTCACCTTGTTCAACAAATGTTTTTTAACCTTAAATTTGAAACGCCGCTCACTGCTTTTATTTAAAATTGTAGTATTTGCGTCAGCAACTAGAATGCTTCGCTGAGAAAATGTCAGACACCATGCTTACAAACAAAGTTTTGATGACATTGCCTCAGAAATACAAGCAGTTCATCTCAGCATGGAAATCAGTAAAGGAAAGCAGCGAAAGCTTTAAGAACCTAGTATCTAGATTACTGCTAGAAGAAGAAAGAAATGGTCAAGCAGTACCAGAGCAGTCATCATCGTGGGTGGCCTCGCAGCGAGATCGTATAACCCGGTTCATTAAAGAAAGGAATGTAAAATGGCGGTGCTTATCATGTTCTCTCGCTCGCACACTAGTGCGTCTCCCGCGTACCGTAAACAGAAAAAATAATAAGGCTTGATTTTCTTCCACGCTGTCTAGACGTCAGTGATCCTTTTTACGAATTTCTTGTTATAGTTGTAGTGTCTGTGGTAAACCCCTGTTTCGTGTGAGTGCTGATTGTAATAATAACTAAAATCATAAAAATCTTTACGTTCCTCCCGAATACTGCGCTTTCATTTCTGCTGAAGAACTTATACCATTTATTTTATTATGTTATTATTATTATTTATTTTATTAGGTTATGGGTCCAGAGCTTCCGAGGACGAACAGTCGTGTTGTGTGAAATTGAAAAGAAAAAAAATGGAGTACACGTGCTCATCGCACTTGAATCATAATAATTTTAAGTTTACCGATCAAATTATTCGATATGGAAATTTAAAATTCAAATAGTACTTCGTTCAAGAGGCCTTTTTTTTAACGTGAGGGAAAATCCTCGTAGGATGCTATGCCGGACTCTTACCGACTAAAAAACCTCACGTAACGCCCAACAGCCTATGGTTGAGGTCCCCGGGTAAGCCCTCAGGAAGGATGTACCGTGACTCCCAACAGCGTTCAAGAGGCCTTCTATCAATCGTTGACGGAAACCGTATAATGCCAAAAGTTATCGAAGGAGATGCCCGATCAAAGACAAACTATGCAAAATGGCAGGATGACGACGACGCGCCGCCGCGACGCTAAAGCACAGGAGTTGCTCGTCACCTGTGTACATGAGAAAATATTGCCCCACCTGCTGCTGACATACAGAACTGGTGCCGACATTTGGAATAAAATAGCTTCTATTTACGAACCCAAATCAATGGTAAACAGTCACCTTGTTACGCCGGTCACGATTCTTATTTCAAAATTGGAGGATTTGCGTCAGCAACTAGAATGCTTCGGCGAGAAAATGTCAGACACCATGCTTGTGACCAAAGTTTTGATGACGTTGCCTGAGAAATACCAGCAGTTAATCTCAGCATGGAAATCAGTTCCGGACAGAGGCCAATGCTTTATAAGCATAGTATCTAGATTGCTGATAGAAGAAAGAAATGGTCACACAGTACCAGAGCCGTCTTCAGCGATGGTGGCTTTGCAGCGAGATCGTAGCAACATTCCATACAATAAAAGTGCTATAGTGATAGTGAAATAAAATGATAAGAGTGCGGGTAAAAAGTTCATATTAAGAAAAGAGCGTAGGCGAAGAAAATGTCATTTTTGTCACATGAAGCCACATTTAATGAAAAACAGACATTAAATATTAAACTGTTTCTGAGTGCCACTTTGCTCCTTATCTGTACCTGTTCGAGTAATAGCGTCCTACATTAAGCTATGAAGTGTATAACTTTCACAATATCAATTACGATAGACTATTTTTTTAACGATACTAAATACGTTAAATACACTACAAATTACTGGCGACGAGGATGGCGGACATAAAAGCCGTGCTAGAACAATTGGCTATAGCTATCCAAGGGCTTACAGTTACAGTACTGCAGCCTAATCCAGCGGAACGTTTGACGCTACAAAAATTTGATGAAGCCCACGAAAGTTTCGACTCGTATATACAGAGATTAGAAAATAACATTGAATTAAAGGCTATCGCACAAGAGAAAACGAAGATTCAAATGTTTTTAACGTGTATTGTATTAGGCCCAAATACTGTCTAGTTGTGAAAAATATAACCGCACCTACAAGACCTAAGGAGAAAACTTACAGTGAGCTTGTATCAGCATTGAAAAGCCATGTTTTACGTAAACTCAGCGACATAGCTCAGCAGAATAAATTCTGTCTTCGTTTACAAAACGAAGATGCGAGTTTGGATCAGGGATGTTGCGAACATTCGCATCCGCATCCGCAAATGCGGAACTTCCGCATAGATTTGGACATCTGCATCCGCATCCGCAATAAATCAACGCGGATGTTCATGCGGATGCGAATATCATGCAAGGCGACAAAAAAGAAATTGGGCGGGCCCGTCTACTGGCGCGTGCCGGCCGCACGTGACAATAACCAATGGTAGGGAAGAAATTAGTGATAAGATTCGACACGTTTGTTGTGGTGCATCATTTCTTTCTTGTGAATAAATCATTACGTGTTTGTTTGCGACAATAACGAAAGAGCTAAAAGACTAAAAATGTCTGATTGCACGGAAAATGATATGGAACAACGGAACAACTAGGACCAGGGACATCTGGTTTCAACAGAAAGCAATGTTTACAAAACTACCTTGCTATGATGTTAGATTCGTCGAGTGAAGACGAGAGTACAGAAATGCCAGAAAAAAGTAACATTGTAGCTGTACTCGAAAAGAAGTTACTTGCCTACCGCACTAAAAAAAGAATAAATGTGGATGAAAATCCTCTAAATTGGTGGAGTGTTCGTCGAGAGGAATTTAAGGTATTATAGCCGATAGTACGAAGATTTTTATCCTCTCCAGCGGGCAGTGTTCCTAGCGAACAATTATTTAGTAGCAAGGGTTTAATTTACGAACCTCTGCGTAATCGCCTTGAATCAGAAAAGGCGGCAATACTACGTTTATTTATTTATTTATTTATTTTTATTTATTTATTTTTGGTTTTGCAGAAAGCTTACAGACTAATAACATCGTTTGAAGTATCTATTATATTGAAGACATTTGCCGATTACAAGCTTCCACATATTAATTTTTTTCTTACACATACCAATTCAAATAATTATGTTAAAATTTATATCTACAAAACAATGTGCAACCCAGATCACACAGAACAACCCCCATTGATCAAAACGTATAGGTACTTAGAATAGGCATACAAAAAAAAAAAAAAAAAAAAAAAAGACATAACAAAACAGAAACACAAAACAAAACTTAAAACAGAAATAAAACTCAAAACAAACTTAAAACAAAATAGCAGTCACCCAATCACACACTTACTGCCGCATTATCACTATCGTCACCAAAATATTCATCATTTAGTATCCGCCTAATGTTGCGTGCTGTGCTACAGAATAGATCTATATTCAGATTCGAGGAAATGTTATTGAAAGTTCGTATACTACGTATACTAAAAGCGTTGCGCCTGTAATTTGTTGATGCAAATGGTGGATGTAGGATGGATCGTTTACGAAAGTTATTTAAATCGGTACGAAGACATATTTTGCTAAGCAAGTCCGGACAGTGAATCGAGCCATTCGCAACGTTAGCCAGGAAACAAATATCATTAGCATTGCGCCTTGTTTCTAATGGTAGAAAATGATATCGTTTACAACGATGCTCATAGCCCGTCGATACTTGCCCAGCCCTGTAATCCAAGTACCTCATAAATTTCCTTTGAACAGACTCAATACGGGTTTTATAAACTTCGTATTGAGGATTCCAAACTTGTGATGCATACTCGAGGTGGCTGCGAACGTATGAACAGTATAAAATCTTAACAGGTTTTAAAGTACGAAAGTTAGAGCAAGTCCGGAAAATGAAACCTAAGGCTTTTGAAGCTTTAGCAACTATAGACTCCACGTGACTGTCAAAAATAAGCTTTTCGTCGTGTATCACGCCTAGGTCCCTAATTTTGTTCACCCTTGCTATTGTTTCACCATTCAGCTTATACACTGAACTAATTGAAGATACCTTACGAGTAAATGTCACGTGATGACACTTCGAGACATTTAACTGCAGTTTGTTTGTTTTACAATAGGATGTGAAGCGGTCAAGGTCGGATTGAAGTTTTTGGATATCAGATGAATCGTAAATCGGCTTAATGATCTTCATGTCATCCGCGTATAGCAACATTCGTGAATTTTCAAAGCAAGTTCTGATATCCATTATAAAAATAGTGAACAGTAAAGGCCCTAAAATCGAACCCTGCGGAACCCCTGAAGGGACAGGACTCCACCCAGATGCGTATCCGTGTAATACTACGGCCTGTGTTCGATTATATATGTAAGAAGAGAACCATCGAAACAAATCCCCGTGTATTCCTGCCGAGAACAACTTTTGAAGTAATACTTGATGATCTATACGATCAAAACATTTGCTGTAATCGGTGTACACTACATCTAATTGTCCCCCTCCTTCCATAGATGATGTTATGACCTCATTGGATAGTATCAGGTTGGTGGTGGTAGATCGTTTTTTTATAAAACCGTGCTGTTCATCTCCAAAAAGAGTTTCCATTGCTGCATAAAGTTCGGTGTGAACTATACGCTCCAGAACCTTAGACAGCAAACATAATTTTGATATGGGGCGATAGTTCACTACATCAGATTTGTTTCCCTTCTTGGGTACGGGAGTAATGAAAGCGGATTTCCAAATCTTCGGGACATGACCCTCTTTCAGTGATCTATTAAAGAGAATACACACTGGAGTAACGGGACTTTCAGCACAATTGATGATAAAGATTGGTGGTATAAGGTCAGGTCCTTCGGATTTATAGGGGTCCAGATCCGACAAAAGTCTAAGTACACGACTCGGGCACACCCGTATGGTACTTATGTTCACTGAACTAATTGACTTTTCACTGAATCTACGACCCTCACCATCATTCTCCGAATCCGGTTCTTGATAGGTAGAGAGAAAATAAGAAGTAAAGAGCTCAGCTATACCTTCCCCCGTGTCAGCGGTTGTATCGAAATAATTCATTACATTGGGTAATGTGTTACTAGTTTTGCGGCTTTTTATAAATGACCAAAAGGCTTTGGGGTTCCTTGCTATAGCTGACTCCATTCTCTGCATATAAGCCTCATAGCACTCGGTTTCACACTCCTTAACTCTATTACGCAGCACTGAAAAAGAATGGTAATCGGAGATATTGCCATACCTTTTATATTTTTTATGATACTTCTGCTTCTCCTTTAATATTTTTATGAGAGCACTACTGTACCAGGGTGGATGTAATAACTTTTTAAATGGCTTAACTGGAACGTATTGGTCCCTAAGTGCGTACAACTTGCTATAGAAATTATCAAGGGCCATATCCAGGGAGCCAGTTGACAGTAGCTCCACCCAATCCACCAAGTCCAAAGCAGAAATAATCGATGGGTAATCACCTCTATAATACATATATGTAACACTCAGTCTCTCAACAAACTTGTGAATTTCTATGAAATTGGCTTGTAATATTAGGGGTTTATGATGCGGGTCAATAGGCACTATTAATGGGTCATGGCATACTTGCAAGTCAATGGCACCGTTAGAAAAAATAAGGTCTAAAATACGATTATTTTCGTTGCGCTCACTATTGTACTGGGATAAGTTACATGTATTTATTGTGTCAAAAAATTCAATTTTATGTTGGGTAGAAATATTTGTAGGAAGTAATTCAGAGTCATTAATTGGATTAAAATACCATTCAACATTGCGTCCGAAATTAAAGTCACCTGCTATAATAAATGTATCTGACGGGTGGGTCGTAAATAAATAATTTAGTTTATGATGAAAATTTTGCAATTGTGCATTATAAGAGTTACCAAGATTTTCCTGACACAAATATAAGCAACATATGTGGATATAACTTACCGCTGATCTTGGCCCCTTTGAAATAATTGTTACCCATATATCCTCAGCAGTCGTACGCCAATCGGATCTTTCTATGACGGATAAATCGTTTCTCACAGCGATCAATATGCCACCACCCTTAGTCTGGGACGTTTTACTATAGATATATACTTTTATATATACTTTTTAGTATTTTATATATACTTTTATTAAGTATAATGCTCCTATTTTTAATTTTATTTACTAATATAAGAACCAGTAGGTGTTTAATATAAAAATAGATACCTACTTATGTTTGATTTAATTACAATAAAAATGTCAATAATTAAGTTATCATTGTTTTAATTCTTATTTAATAGACTTTATTTACATAATATCTTAAACATCCGCATCCGCATCCGCGGATGTGAACTTACAAAACTCCGCATCCGCATTCGCATCCGCGGATGTGAAAAAAAAATTAGCATCCGCAACATCCCCGGTTTGGATAACGACGTGGCTGATCTTAAGGCTATAGGGTCAAACTTTATATGTAAAGACTGCAAGAAGTCTACATTTTATACACATCTAAGAGTACAGTTCAATGTGGAATAAAGATCCTGGAAATTGAAAAGGGTTTGTTGCAAGGACCAGCAAAGGAATTTCAGGAAATATACAAAACGGTCATTAACATTGAACTATTCAAATCAGAAAGTCAACAAATCCAGTCTGGAATCATGGTAGTAAGACAATAGCAGACAGTTTGTTTTAAGGGAGATGTTGGAATGTCTAAATAAAAATATATTACAAGCCAAATTCACAGCACCCTACCACCCACCAACTAAGGACAGGCAGAGCGCTATGTTCAAACATTTAAATACAAACTTAAAGGCTTTGTCTGAGTAGAAAGGTACACTAGAAGGAAAGTTATGTAGATTCCTAATGCAATACAGAAAAACAGTCAACTCAACTACCGGAATCAGCCCTGCTGAATAAATGTATAAGGGAAAAATACAGAACAAGAATAGACTTAGTAAAGCGAGTCATAAATATAGAAAAGAATACAACATACAGAGAGACCTTTTCTCCTATCTTAAATTCTTTAATACATTATTTAAGATAGGAGAAAAAGTTCTTTAATAAATAATTTAAGATAGGAGAAAAAGTTTTATAAATATGATGACAGGATAAACGGAAATTGGGAACGATCAATGAAAGAAAAGGAAAGTTACACTACGAAGTTTTCTTTGATAGACAACCACAAATGAGACATGTTGATCAATTGGGAAAAGCTACATGGGAAGACAACAACCAAAGAGAACAAAGACAAGTGGAGAAGGGATATGAAGAAAAACCAGATGAGTAGATAATATTTGAGCCAACATATGAAAACAATTGGCTACTTTACTTACTTTGTGGCTGTTTAAAAACATGGATTACGACTTAAATATTACTCACCGGTTAAGGAAACCTACACAAACATTATCTTTAAGTAATGTTTCTAAAAGGACCTAAATCGAACAAATTTATTTGACACAAGTGTTATAAGTCGGCCAAATAGGTACATCGATATACGACAGCCAAACTTTGTTTGATCTCAAGGAAACAATAGCAGGGCTTACTCAAGAATTGGCTTCTGCGCATCAAGAGATTGAGAATTTGAATTCAGAAAACTATCGCTTGAAATGTGACTTGAACAAAAGTCTACAAATTGCCGATGCATATAAAAGTCTAACCCAATCAGAAAATCTCCGAGTGACCGCTATCATCACGCACCAAACAACGCAAGACTCCCTACTCTACGCCAACAAAGTTTAACAATAAGCTCCAGAAACTAATCACAAACACAAATATTGGCTCTGAAAAAAATACCTCGTGTTCCTAAATTAAATCTAAGTACAGTGACTAAAAACCATAAACTAAAATATTGCAAGCAAGTGCGAACTCTACGAAACAAAGTTAACAGACCTCTGATCAATTGATTAAGACAAACTCTTGTATCTTAAATGTATCTAATAAACCCATATCATCTTCACAACCAGCTGTCTTGCGTAACAAACACTTGCGAGGTAAATGAAACAGCCCCACCAGTGCAAAAAGAGCCTGACTGTTTGCAAACAGTTTCAAGACGAAGGATAGTTATTATGGCCGATGACCAGGGATGTAAATTACAGCGCACTTTGCAACATCTGGTAGGTGAGAAATTCCTGGTTACATGCTTTTGGAAACCAGGAGAACCCTGCAAGATTTACTGACTTCAGGGCGTGGGTAAATCAACTCATTAACTGATAGGGATTATATTATAGTTTTGGGTGGTATGCACGCAGTCACCATATAATTTTAAAATTTATCTAAGCAACTTTTTATATTTAGGTAATTAGAAATACGAACATGGTATTTTGAAATCCCGTATAATGAATATCTTAGTGAAAAGAAATTAAATTATGAGCTGAGATTGCATTGTTTTAAATTCGTAAATGTATTTTATGTTGATATGGGATTTATTGGTCGGTTTCCTATGCACAAGTTTGGCAGAGCATTTGCTTAGGGAAATTCTTAGGGTTGACTATTTATATAAGTATAATGATTACATTACATTACATACGATACAGTTCACCAACCAAGCTGACACAGATATTTGAAACTATAGAGATACTACAATTACAGATGAAGACAAGGATCAACCTGAAAGACGAGAGAACGACGTTCAGGAGCAGGAGCCTCTACTCCGAACAAGAAACGTTAGCATACAAGAACAACAATACCGATACAACGACAGACACCTATGATGGATGAAATACTACCAACGGAGAGTTGTAAGCATCACTATAGTCAAGTCGCTGTGGCATGGTGCGAATGACAGTTGTCGGTCGTGTTTCGTTTCACTCTTGAAAGTTGCCGCGAATTACAATTATTATGAACTTAGTGTTTCAGCTGCACCACATTCATAATATATTAAATCGCTAATCACTGTAGTAAATGTAATAAAACCCAACCAGAATATTCTAGTCTACAAATAAAATCGAATTGGAAGAAAAATTAAGCAAATTGTTGAGTAACTTCACACTAAAGATGTATTTAGGGCCGAGGTAAAAAACGTATATTGTGCGTAGTTCGAACTTTTATTGAGCTATTATTGTTATTATTTTGTCTCTTCTTGGTTACCTTCTTTTTTTTTGCGAAGATACCCGGTCTTTTGATAGGGTTACATGGGGACATAAATGGTCCAACACGCAGAGGACCTTTCAGATTTTTTATGTAGGAAATGGGACCCCCACTGCAGACAATGCACCTAGGCACATAGGCTGCCCGTAAGCCTGTGAAGTTATAGAATGCAACACCGGTGTAAGCGGTTACAGGTGTCGAGTGGGGCGGCGCCGGTTTCACGAGCGCGGGACAGATCCCTAGCGGGTTTCCCCGTAGTTACGCCCTATAAAATGACACCTCCGTCTCTGAGCATAATCTCAGGCTACCTCTCTCTGACCGGCCAATTAAGGCAAGGCAATTAAGTTCCGTACCCAAAGGGTAAAAAACGGGACCCTATTCATTAGACTTCGCCGTCCGTCTGTCTGTCTATATGTCCGTCACGAGGCTGTATCTCATGAACGCCTGCAGGAGTTATGGCTCAGGGCGACTCTGAATTTTACTTAAAATATCAGATGCTGCCGTGGTTGATGCAAGGCATAAATGGATTATTGTTTCCAAACTTTTGGATGACGCAATTGGCAGAGGTTGTTCATTTATTTTTAAAGATGCAACAAAAGATTTTATTTTTGGGCAAGTCGCACTTTCAGTAAATAAGTCAGTAAGTTTCCTTTGTGATCTGTATTGTGTCGACTTACTCATTTCTTTAAACTTTTTCGTTTTCGGTGACAGTATTTCTTTTTCTGAACTTAACTCCGGGACGCTCCGTACCAGTTTACCACTAATAAGTGTACCACTAAGCCAGTCTCCATACTTTTTTTTAAAATAAGGTTCATTTCTCTTGCATTTATGGAATAACATTTTTACTCTACTTAGAAATGCTTTAAGTTTACCTTTAAATTCGTTATAGTTTCGGGAAAGTTGATATTCAGGACCAAAATAATCAACTATAATACGCATATTTTCCTCTGCTGATCTATCCTTCCCCTTGCTCCCCAATAACGACCAAGCATCCAGACGAGTTAGTATTTTTGTGCCCGAGTTACTAGAATTACTGTCATCTCCTCGCGTAGTTATCAACACTCTCGGAGGTTGAAGAGCGTCGGTCGTGGCGCTATCCATGACTCCGCAAAGTGCCACTCGCTGACCAACATGAGGGTTGGCGACCTCATGCCCTCCTTGCCCTAAGTCCTCTGGTCGGAGCTCAGATGGACATCCCCCAGCAGGCTGGGTCAAATCCTGCTGAGGCAATACGGCATCATGAGTCTGGAACGGCTCCATGATGCCTCGCCCCCGGTAACTCTATGAAACATGTATTGGCACGGGGTTTTAGCTAATGCTTTACGAGGGTGGACTCCTTCCCATGTCACATGTAACACTTCATCGTTACTAAAAATGGGACCTGTTGAAATAAGTAAGATATATATATGGATGGATGTAACAATAAACAGAACATTATTTATGTCGTGTATCGTGGGCGATAAAAAATAATAGTACCTACATTATGATACAAGTTCGGTAAGTTGATAATTACAGCCGAGGCGTTATTGCTAGCCCGAGCCGCAGGCGAGGGCTACAAGAAAGCAGAGGCTGTATTTATCAAAGCGAACGTGTGTCATACGACGTTTTATAACATATTTGCGAGGAAACAAGGAAATAAATAAAACGGGGACATTGATAAACTAACAAAAAAAACGTAGCAAAAAATAGCGATAATAAAGCGCGCGGAATTTTACTTGTTCACAACGCTTTCTTTTTTTCTTATTTCTTAAGAGGCAAAGGCACAAAAACAGCCAGTATTATTAATAAAGTAAATTAATATTGTTTGTATTGGTTTCACATAAATGGTTGTAATTTATTGTCAAAATTAATTAAATTAAACAATTACATGTTTATTTTATTATATTTTATCTCCCAAAGTTAATTTTATTCATAAAATGTTAACCACTTTTTTGACATAAAAACTCTTTGCTAAGATTTAAAAAGGAACCGTTCGTTTTAGACGCAATCGTCCGTTTTACTTTACATTACCGGACTAGGCCGTAATGAGATACATTACGTTAGTGAAATGGGTCAAATAAGAGACTCTTTACGAGCAAATGTGTTATAAATTACATAACGTCACATCCCTAGTACTGTCATACGCACCTTGTTACAGCGATGCAGGTATAAGTGCATTACTCTATGATTGTGTCTTCACTAGGCATAGAGGAAAAATAATACACCATATTGTTTATGGTATGTAATACAAATTGACGTTTTATATCACAATTCAATTACGATATATCGCAGTTATTACATACAATTTACGTTAAAAACACAACAATGGATTATCACTAAAAGTCGCTTTGCTGAAAGATCCTATCACGACAATATTAATATCCTCGAAAAATCGAAGACTATGTAAATAAGATTATAGTCCACAAGTTAAGAAACATAGGATTTTCCATCGACTTAGATGGTTGAGCACACTTATGCTTACGGGTTTGCTACACATTTTCAAACCCATGATCATGGCAATAAAAAATTAAAATTTGTGCAGATTCAATTCAGAGTTTCGCAACCACTTCATTTTACTCATTGAAGAAGAAAACTAATAAAAAGCAGAATATTATGAAACAAAAAGACCCAAGTTGTTTTAACTGTAAGACCTCAAACTGTCCTCCAGTTGACTTCAATAGGAATCCATGCGTTAGATCGCGCCGTGCTCTCGCCGCTGACATCCATTTTAAGGCCTAATAGATATGGTCGTTTAAGTAATAAGAAAATCTATTTATTTTCTTAAGTTTATTTCTGCCGCTCAAAGGCTGTATGTAGCGATAACAGTTGCGATCATCTTGGTCCGTCACGACGGACATATTAAAAAAGTGGTAGTTATAGAAAGGTAATGCGCGTGGAAATCAATTGTGATAAATACTTAGATTCTACATTTTCTACAACTGAGATAATAGTCTTCCTATATTATCTCAATTGTAGAAAATCGACTTTTATGGGACTTAAATTGTCATTTCTTTGATTACAGGTATGTACGTAGTAATAGAAATATTTTACTTCCAAAATATCTACTTATATTTGTTGGAATTAAATTAAACTCTTTGAATCCCTATAGAGAAACGCAAAAGTTTCATTAATTGGTGACGATCCTAAGTACTCACACAATACAAAACGAATTATCATACTGTCAAGAAAACAACAGTAAAAGTGATGATACAAGCAGCTGAAGAATATTATAAACGGTATGTAGATTCTGGTGCCTCAATGCATAATGATAAACCATAGTGATTGGATATGAAATATCTAGCCTTTTCTCCTATCACCGTCCTTAATAATATACAGAACTGTCGGTGAAAGATGTGGAAAAAGTAAATTTGAAATTAAATTGTAACAAAATACAGGTAAGAAATAACTTACACATACCCTTACTAGCTCGAAACTTAATGACTGTAGAGTAAATTTCAATAAAAGTAACTATAATTTTCAGCAAAAATGGATATTTGATCTGTTCAGCAAAACTAGAGAAAAATTTCTATTCACTGAACATGTTAATTTAAGTTACTCAAATGATGTTGTCCTATGGCATCGAAAAATCGGACATTTGAACTTTACAGATATGAGCAGGTTACGACTTCTGGGCGGTTGAAGCCGTGGGGAACAGCTAGTTATAGATAAAGTACACCCAGAATGTACAGAGGGAGTGAGTCTGTCTTCAGTAAAAGAGATTATGACTGAAATTATGAAAACTCATGATCAGTATAGAGGATTGCTAATTTACAAGTTTGTTTAAGTTTGTATATGTATTGGTTTTGAAATAAGTATGATAAATTAATGCTTCTCTACGAGTCAGATTTTGAATCGCTTATAGCTTATTGAGAACAAATTTATAGAATGGATTTTGAACATGAATTTAGAAGGTTCTACTGAAAAATGATTAATAACACTGTTGTACAATCATCTTATAACAGCTTAAAGGATGACTCACGCTACACCGTGCCGGGTCCGAGCCGAGTGTCGGCCGTAGCACGGTCAACTAAATTGTACATATATTTTGTATGAACACACTTACGCTATACCGAGCGGCAACCGAGTGACGGCCGAGCAACGGACAACGGCAAAGCTCGGAAACAACTCGGTCCCGCCTCGACTCGGACCCGGCACGGTCTAGCGTGAGTCATCCTAATACAATACTTTCTAGTGGGTTGCCATTTTATGGGTTCCGTAACCAAATGATAAAAACGGGACCCTATGACTGATGACTGAGACTTTGCTGTCCATCTGTCTGTCCAATTTTCTATCATTATTTACTAATCTATTTACTTACAATATCAATATTGTGCTAACTAATAAACCTGTACATTTACGATCTTCTCATAGTGAGCATGACGTTGATTTCCCATATAATAGTCCTGAGGTTTGTTATCACTTCCTTTAACTGTTTGTTTTTTAACACCACCTGAAAATGCGAAGGTTTATGTTTTACAATTTTATTTGATAACTAGCAGACGTCGCGCGGTTTTATCCACGTAGTTCCCGTTCCCGTGGGAATACGGGAATAAAATATAGTCTATGTTCACCGCAAAGAGTGTAGCTTTCCAACAGTGAAAGAATTTTTCAAATCGGTCCAGTAGTTCCGGAGCCTATTCGTTACAAACAGAAAAACAAACCTTTCCTCTTTATAATATCAGTATAGACTTCATGCGTACTTACATACATATGGTCACGTCTTTATCCTACAATTTATTATGATGCTTACAAACACACATTTATTTGCGAGCATTTCCGTGCTTCGGAAAGCACGTTGAGTTGCCAGTAAAATGACAGTCGCTAAGCCAAGTTGAAGGCCTTATGGGCAGTTTGAAAGTTTTCAACGCCAGGAAGCTACATCTTGCGCTTGTCTATTTCGACGCGGCCGTACCGCTCACCATTATTATTACTTGGTAGATATTCTAAAAAGGTGAAATGTGGGGGTATAATATGTTTCTGTCTACCCCCTCGCGGATACAATGCATGACCATATGCATTCAAATAGCTTTAAGTTTCCACTAAGCAGTTATTCCCATACCTGTTCCGTTAGCTCCCTATTTTCTTCCAAAGCTAATCTATAAGACTCCGTGTTGCGTCTCTCATCTAGTGTTTTATTTTCAGCTTCATCTTTCAACGGTATGAGACTTTCCATGTGGGTATATTCCATGCCCTAAAAATGTAACTATGTGAATATAGGCACTAATATCTTTATCCTAGCAGAAATTGTGGTATCTTTCTGGACTCCATGTTGTGTTATTTAGACAAAATATCGATACACACATTGGAACGAATATTTGCGAGATTCGCAAATGAATATGAGTCTGGGTGATTTCCATGTACTCATAGGAAATTAAAGATTCCCCATAATCCTCCAATAATTAGTAATAGTTGAATTACGTACGTTAGAAATACAATTATTATGTTTATCAGTTGTTTAAATATCATGTACCTTCATGCTGCTACTAACTAATTTTAGACTAGATGCCATTGTATTCAAGACTAAAGAATATAATATATAACCTCTTTTATACATTTACCTGACACGTCTCGTTGCATTTTTCATAGATTAATCTTAACCTTTTGAAGAGCAACCTAATAGTTCGGAGTTGTTCTTGCATTTTAGCTTTCTTATCATTGCTGGCATTTTCACCGTGCTGGGTTCCATTTGGGGGCTGTAAGTAAAAAGATCATACTTGAGAATTTAAGATGGATACATTGACATTTAGATCTCCAGAACCCAAGAGTGTTATTGACAAGTCTACTGGCAATGTGATTCGAGTCAATTCCCAAGGGAGGGTTTTTTTAAAATGTGAAGAATTCCCCACAGCTGGTCATGCTGCACTGGAAACAAATATAACCTCACAGCCCGTTTGTATTGGTTATTTTACGCATCATATATTGTTTTGTACTATTACCCAATAGAGAAAGTAATCTTAATGAATACAGACGAATTACATTATTAGGAAATCCCATCTGATAAACAGTACTTGTTCAATGAGTGTTACAAGTAAAGAAACATAAGTAAAATTAACTTTATTGCACACCAATACAAAAACACCCATGTAAGGAGATTTAAGAAGTAAAAAAAGCGTATTAAAAATCAATCTCTTACAGGCAATCTTTGGATGGACATTTTTGTCAAGGATCATTTAGTAAGCGGGTAGTTATTGGTGCAAGTACAATGTCAGACCTACCTTTCTTGGTTGCTTTAACAAAGGTCAGAAAATGAATGAAAATGTATATGTTGATACGACAAAGGTAAAATAGTAAATACCTACCTGCATATCGTTTATAACTATAGGAACCCTTAAGTCGATTGTGTCATACAGCATGTAACTCTTCACTATATTCGGTGCAACTCCTACTAACTTAATGCAGAAAATGCCAAGTTTTGTAATGTTATACAAAGTAGATTAATGATACTTACCTGTATAGCTTTCAACGTTTGAAAAACATCCTGTGTTCTACTGACTATATCCTGAACAGTTTCCTGGCCGAATCTGAAAGCAGAATTAAATAAATAAATAAATATTCACTGACATTTTTACACGGCGTCATCTGAGGGGTAAGTGCGAGTTTTTGCGTGAGCATGTCGACATTCACGGCTCACCAATTCGTTTGGAATCGAGAGCCCGCCACCTAGCTGTAAACGCGGGAACTTGTCTCGATCCCATACAAATCGGTGATAACGCGCTCGTTCGTGAAAGTCGACAGGCGCTCACCGAAACTCGCACTTGCCCCTCTGATCTCAAAGTAAGCTGTTCTTCTACTTGTATTATTCTTTTTTGTTGAGACAAATATTTATGGATCATTGAAATGTTTGTCCCCGATAGGATCGGAACCTACAACCACTATACAACCTCTAGACTACCGAAGCAGAATTATAACATACTAGCTGAAGCCCGCAGCTTCACCCGCGTAAAATTTGTCCCGCGGGAACTTATTCCCGGAATAAAAAGTAGCCTATGTGTTATTCCAGACTATAATGTATCTCTGTACCAAATTTCAGCCCGATCCGTTCAGCGGTTTGATCGTGAAAGAGTAACAAACATCCACACTCACAAACTTTCGCATTTATAATATTAGTAGGATTAGCTGTTCCCAGCGGCTTCGTCCGCGTAGACGTCGTTATCGGGTAAAATCATTATTCTCCTTTTGCGCATTGCAATACCAATTACTTCAAACTGAAACTGCCTTGCTTGCTAAGTAAGGCAAGTGTTTATAGTTTAGGCAGTCAATAGGAAAATCATACAACATACTTGCATAGTGATGCAGTATTGAACTCTTTATTTTGAGGTGGTTGAGCGGCTGCAGGTTGTGAAGGTGGCGCGGCTGCTCCCGCGGCCACTACAGCGCCGCCTGCTTGCATACCACCTGTAACATCCAGATATAATTTGAAACCTTGAGTTTCTGATTTTGTTTTTATAGACACAAATTACTGAATGACATAGGATTTTACTCAGCACTATTATTATATTAAAGGCAGAGTGTGCATTTTCCAGCAATTGTCAATTTCAAAGTTTACATCAATAATTTCCAGTGCATAGAAATCTCTTCAGCCTACATGCATCAGTCACCTTTGGACTATGACCGGACAGAACCAAAAAGTTTCTAAACCGTTAAAAAATCAGTTTTATTATTGGACAATGTCAAATGTGTTAAGTACATTACACACGATAACATTAACATGTCATACCTGCTTGCTGAACATTTTGAGCACCCATTCCTGCAACGGGACCACCTCCAACTACACCCATTCCCTGAAAATGTAAGTTGCAAGAATTAGGTGGAAGTAATCCTACTAATATTATAAATGTGAAAGTTTGTGAAGATGTTTGGATGTTTGAATGTTTGGATGTTTGTTACTCAATCACGCTCTAATGGCTAAATGGATCTGGCTGAAATTTCGTACAGGGATAGAGTATAGTCTGGAATAACACATAGGCTACTTTTTATCCCGGGAAAGTGTTCCCACGGAAAGCGGGAACAGGAACCAAAGTTCACGCGGGCGAAGCCGCGCGCATCAGCTAGTGAGACAATAAAACTAAATAGTACCATAATAACTATTCTAACAAATAATATTTGTGGCATCTAATGCTGGTGCCATAGGTAAATATTATTTTGCCATTTGAAAGTCCATCTTGATGACTTCAGAACATAAAAAATAGGATACAGCAAAATCTTTTTGGAACTACCTAATATACAGAAACAACATTTCAACATTTTGATCAAGCTGTTTCAGGGAAGTTTGATAATCTCCTCCGGAAGGGCTTGGCTGATTTTTATGAAATCAAAACATCATACTGATAAGCCATAACAAACTATGATGAAAGTCATTATGGACCGTATATTATATGGACTTATTACCTGCGGTCCCATTCCCATATTTCCCATTTGGTTCTGCATTGGGGCTCCATATTGTGGTACCATTTGATTTCCCATACCCACCATGCCACCATTGTTAGACATTGGGCCTCCCATCACTCCTAAAACATATTCAAAGAAATCAAGTCCACCATTGTGTTGAGAATCACTGTTTGAAAGATACCACTAAGCAACTAGCGGACGTCACGCGGTTTTACCCGCGTAGTTCCCGTTCCCGTGGGAATACGGGAATAAAATATAGGCTATGTTCACCGCAAAAAGTGTAGCTTTCCAACAGTGAAAGAATTTTTCAAATCGGTCAAGTAGTTCCGGAGTCTATTCGTTACAAACAAACAAACAAAAAAACAAATCTTTACAAAACTGTAAAAAAATTCAGCAAAAGGACTTGCACATCATTGAAACGTTTTTTTTTTAAGTTACAGGCTAAGAACGTTTGCAGAACTAAGTACACCTGCTTGCACTACATGCTTGCAAAGTTCATAAAAATACAAAGTACTTGCAATATTGTTTGTTATGTCTTAAATTGTGGATGTTGAAACGATTTACAATGAAATCAATCACCTTTATGTCAATTTAATATAGATTCAGAGTAAAGACAGTTATTACCTGCTATTTGGTTAGCCATCGGCATCATTTGGCCACCCATCGGACCACCGCCGAAACCGGCTCTCATGCCAGCAGAATTGGCTTGAAAGTTATTAGGAAATTGATGACCCATTTTTACTACTGATTTATTGTTTTGGAAATTTTAAGACCACTCGGTAAATTAAAATTATCTACAACCACGCAAAGCTATAGCACAAGCACAACACAACCAACCAAAGCTAAAGTGACAGTGACACTGTGACAGTGACACGACAATCACGACATTGACTACATGACAATTTTTTAAAATATTTGAGTTACGCCGTGTTGCCTCGGCCTTTAAGCCAAATTTTCATAAATTTTTTTTTCTTTAAAGTCACGGTCCTCGTCCTTTAAGTACCAGTCAAAAACAACCCTATTTATTATTCGAGAGAGTGGCTTTTCTAGTCTGCCTATCCTACTGCCTACTATCCTATTAATATTATAAATGAGAAAGTTTGTGAAGATGTTTGGATGTTTAGATGTTAGGATGTTTTTTACTAAATCACGCTCTTACCGCTGAACGGTTTGGGCTGAAATTTGGTACAAAGATGGCTTATAGTCTAGATTTCTAGAATAACGCATAGGCTACTTTTCATCCCGGGAAAATGTTCCCACGGGAAGCGGGAACGGGTACCGAATGTCACGCGGGCGAAGCCGCGAACATCATCTAGTACTAGCATATAGGTAGGTAGTAGGCTTTCACTGCAATCATTAGGTGATTGATTAATTGTGATAGCCACTGTTTTAAATGTTTGGCTGTGTCCTACAAGCAGCCCGTTGTAGGCTGCTAAGCTTTGTGATTATTGTTTATGCTCCAGCTATCTCGACCGGTATGGTGTAGGCGTAGAACACTATCAGCCTCACTATGGTCTTGTAAAGTCAGTGGGCTATAGGGTTTGAGTCCCCAACTCCCTCCTACTGCACCTGTTACAGATCATCAGGGCGGAGAAACTTTTGAGGTATTACCCGCAACTTCCGGCCGTAAACAGTTGTAGGGCACCGCGTGGTCTTAGCCAGTAGGAGTTCGGCATAGCATGAGGATTGCCACACTAAAATTGACTTACAGCCTATTTTATTTCATATAGCGCGAAATCTATAACATTTCGCGCCTGTGCGCAGTGGTTTGGTTGACCACCGCGTTACCACTCTGTGACAATTATTTGCGAGCGTTTCTATGCTTTTGAAGTAAAATGGCAGTCGTTAAGCCAAGTTGAAGGCAAGGCTTTTTATGGCGGTTTTAAAAAATTCAACAGCGGGCAGTCACACACAACCTGCGGGCTCACCACATATTAGGTAGGTTAGGTACCTACGTGGAAAAAAAAATCTATAGGTGAAATGTGGGCATATAGGTAATTTAAAAAAAAAGCCTCTGCCAACCCTTTCGGGGGTAAAAGGCATGACCTTAGGTATGTACCTAGTAGGTATGTGTAGTGGTTCCATAAGGTACAATAGGCTTTGGATGTCTGTTTTCTCTATGTATCACACCACAGCTGTGATTACGAATTCCTTGTTTTTTACAGACTGTGACGAGGATTATTATTTGACAGTTGTAATTTAAGATAGGTACCTAATCTTGGTGTACCTTTACGCAGTGAGGACGAGGACGATCATTCAAAAGCCAAAAGCAATGGTGATATTGCCAAAATCCTTACCCGATTCGAGCAATCTGCTAAGGGCATGGAAAAAAGGTGCACAGTCATCCAGAAATCAGTGGGTAAGTATTACATGTCTCCAAAACTAATTTCAGATTTGACCAGATACCTAAAGGATACAATAATAGGAACTGCTTTTTTCCCAATTGGAAGACCACACTGTACCCTACAACTGCCTACGATCCGAAACCCCGTTTATGAATCCTTGGTCCCTTGGTGGAAAAGATTCCTTGGAAGGATATCAAAGGGTCCTCACCAGACTTTGGCCATCACCGTGGTCTCACATAGGGGTTCAGAGTTCAGGTGCTATCCCGCATCCGCGGAGGTTGGTTCGGGTACTATCCCGCTTCTTGAGCAGTGCGTTACACTCTCAAGTTAAACAGCCGTCTTGGGCCTGCTTCTGTAAGGACGGCGAGCAGCATTCTCGCCGTCCTCAAGCTCCGGACATGGAGGCCATTAGTCTTGGGCGAAGATAAGCCTGCATCGCGCCGCTTCCAGTATGACCTGCTGCCAGAAAGACGCCGTGGCGTCCCTCTTACTGCTGCTGGAGATCATGACTCGCACCATGATTATTCAAGTCTGACGTCAGACTTGAAAAGATTGATTTACTTTTTTCTCCAACAAAACTACCAATCCTCCTCGACAATACCCTCTCCCTATTTAGGGTCTAGATGAGAGGAAATATTTATTAAACTTAAGAGTTTCGATTTGTTAGGCGGTATTTCTGTGGTCTCTAATTTGGTAACCACCTACTTGTTTATAAGACCGTTAAACCCAACATTATGCCAGGCTATTCAATGGATTTGTTCAATTATTATTAGATTATGCTCCAAAACTACTGAATTGATTTGAAAAATGCTTTCGTTCTTAGGAAGCTACGTTATCCCGGGTGAACATGAGCTACATTCTACTCTCGTATTCCCACGGGAACTACGCTACCGCAGGTAAAACAGCGTGAAGTTCGCTAGTGAGATAGTACCTGTATTCTGGTAGGTGTAGTAAGTACGTAGTAGGTAGTACATAAGTGAAAATAATGTATCTATAGCCAGTAATGCTATCTAGCCTACGACGTTACCCAGATTTTTTCACCGATTCTCCCACTCACCTCTATAAGTTAAGTATCACTCTTGACACGACCTCCAACTCCCACTACACTGCGTGAAAAGGTGATGATAATAATTACCTACTTGTTGGTGTGATCCGGACAATACCCCCCTCAAACTATAGGATCTTGTGTGGCTTTGGATACAAAATGTAATCTTTCTGTATTATTATATTTTCTGCGCACTAAATTCGTCAGAGCACAGTGACAATATTGGAAGGGAGCCAATCCTTTGACGACATAGATTCTTTAATTTTAAATTGTTGGTTACCTATTCACATATTTTAACCAAACGTCATAGTAAGGGAGCCCAGAAGGATATTCTGTAGTAGGTAGAGGATACCTTTCATGTTGACAAGTATCTCCAGCTAGTCAGAGCTTTTAATGTAGAAGGGGGCGGGGGGTGCCCTAAGTCATTCGCTGCGAGCTTGATCAAATTTCAAATCGTCGGACTACAAAACTGGGACATCTGTAGTGTGCACTGTACTTACTGAATACGCCCTATGAAAATCTGACGCCGGCGCGGCCGTCGAGTAAATTTTATTGATTTCACGCCATTGCAAATAGCCACCAAAAACTTCTTAAAAAATTGAAAATGTCTTTCTATCGCCTAATACCGTAGAGGGAGAATATACCTAGAGAAGACATTAAATAATGTTAGTCATGAGTGAAAGTGACACATATATAATATTTACACAAGAGTAAGCGTGACAGACGCCACTTTTTTTGTCTCGCTCACCGTATGCGTTTTCATTTGTTTGGAACCTCTTTCATTGGCCCCAAACAAAAGCGTGTTCGATAGTGTTTTGTCGAAAAATTGGTGATAGTGACTTATTTGTGAAGTTAGAAGTTGTTTAGAGCTTTTAGAAGTGTAAAATTTATCTTAATGGGGCGTTGTTGTGTTAAAGACTGTACAAATCGCCCAGAATGGAAAACTCCGAACATAACCTTTCATCGGTAAGTAAGGCCATTTATGCTGTTTTGTATGTATTTACTGATATAATTTACTTCGTAGATTAGTATTCACTATCTTTGCGCCTTAATTTACATACTTTTAAGTATATTTCTCGAATTATTTTTTTGTATTAGGGGAACATGGGCATCAGTGGATCACTTTTTTTTTAAAGCTGTTTTTGACTTAAATTTTTGCTTCAATAACAGAGGTTTTGCATGTAATACGTAAAAGCATAATTAAATTTTAAGTTTCTCTTTTTAAATACCTCATTAATAAATTAATATATGTCAGAAGACGGTTTTTTCTTCGAGAGGGAATTGATCCACTGTGGCACATGTATGGGTTACCTTGAATCGGGGTTTGAGTTACAGTGGATCATAAGGGGTAGTATGGATTTCCGGTGGAACTTCGGATACCGCTTCCGAAGTTTGATCCCAAAACTGAGGGGGGCATCAGCCGCACTCTCGCGATATAATGAAACGGAAGAGTTTGTTTGTGCTAGGATCTCAGAAACTACTGGTTGCATTTCAAAAATTATTTCACAGTTTAATAGTCCATTTATTGAGGCTGGCTAATGGTGGTATAACATCACGCTAAGACGAATAGGAGCGGAGCAGCCACGAATAATGTTTCGAGAACGGGGATTATTTCTTTCTTTTGAGAGTTTGCATTGCTGACGCTGCATAAATAGTTAAAGTTACGTAAAAATTGTGTACTGCAAAATTGTTTCTCTTAAAAAGTTATAAAAAAAAGTACTTGACAGCATATGCCTATCTTTTAAGGTTCACTTACAATAACCCTCTTATTAAGTTTTAAAGTATGAGCGACGTGACGGGAGTAAACTTGGTCGGCAGTGGCAGCCAGTCAACTGAACGATAAAAACTGGCCAAGTGCGAGTCGGACTCGCACACGATGAGTTCCATACCGAAAAACGGATGGGTGGAAGTAAAAGCGACGGGAAACATTATATCACTTTAACATCTCTTTCCTTCT
This sequence comes from Miltochrista miniata, assembly GCA_933228765.1. Taxonomy (NCBI): domain Eukaryota; kingdom Metazoa; phylum Arthropoda; class Insecta; order Lepidoptera; family Erebidae; genus Miltochrista; species Miltochrista miniata. Next base: position 9,807,781 of record OW121753.1, read on the forward strand.
CACTCTCATGTGACGCAAACGAAGATAAGCGGTTCAGCTCTAATAAATACAAGCGACGCGACGCGACGAGAATAAGCGCGACGGGGGTAAATGCAACGGGAAACATTATTATACTCGAAATATTAATACCATACCTCACTCTCATGTGACGCAAACGAAGTTGCGCGGGTCAGCTAGTAAGGTATACGCCGATGATTTCTCTAGGTATATTCTCCCTCTACGCCTAATACCAATTTTAAACGCTTTCGCTGACTCTCGAGAACTACACAGGGTCGGCAGCGCGGAGTGGCGTCTCTGGTGTTGCAAACGTTCATAGGCTGCGGTGACCACCAGTCCTTCTGGTGGGCCGTATGCTTGACTGCCACCTTAGTGGTATAAAAAAAAGCATCATGACCTCCCCTACCTTTACTACTGAGTAAAGGTTGAGAGGAAAAAAAAGAGACATAGTGTACCTTAAAAATTTATTTTCCATTTTAGAATATCCTAAATTAAGTACGATAGTATAATTTTAAATTAATTATAACAGTTATTAAGTATCTAATTATTTATTATGAATTCGCGTTTATATATAGTTATGTAGTACATAATATATATAAAATAGTAATTGTGCTTAAAATTACTGCGAATGAAATGCACTATTATGGACTGTTCGGGGCGTAGAGCCCCAACATTTTATACATTGATGATATGTGTATATATATTTTTTTGTATTATAGTATAAATAACTAAGTACATTATGTTCTATTTATATGTATAAGGCAAGATGGCCACAGCTATGGCTAACATGGTATTATGTTCTTTTGGTACGCATCTATTATATTATTCTACTTATATTAAAAGTATAATGAATGTATATATTTTATATATAAGACCGAATCTTGCATTTAACTGTGACACCGAAAATCGTGACGCGGTAAGAGATTCGATTCGGTCGTTAAATATTTAACAATTTTTATTAATCTTCCGCATAATAAATAGTTATCAACATGTAGATTTACAAATATCAACAAAATAAATTACGAATAACAGCATATTACAATTAAAATTAAGCTTACATGCTATGTATCAGTGACATTTAGTATACTCGGTCTACGCCTCTAACTTGTACTATGTCGCCGGCCAAGACCCTGCCCTTTGATAATTATAATGAATATAATATTCTCCTATAGGTATGTCATGTTGACCGCTGCCGAAAGATATATACACAGCCACATTATACTGTATAAGTCTACTGTACTGAATTAAAACTTTACTCACGATATCTATTTCTCTATACACTCTGTGAACGTGTCCACAGTTCCACACACGGCGATAATTATCGCAATGAATGCTTCCTCCACATTACTCGCGAAGTTGAACGAAGTTCGTCGGCGAAGTTGCCCGAGTCAAAGAAAAATTTTGACGAAGTAGGCCGAGGAGCCCCTCTACACTATCGTACTCGTCCAACTTCGTTCAAAATCGCGAGTAATGTGGAGGAAACATAAGAGTGTATAGAAATATTTGCCACGACAGTTTTATAGCCACGATTCTCTCGCTCGTGGATACGCCCCCTTAGGCCCCAACTTGACCCATAATTCCAAAATGGTTCTGTTGCTTATTAAGTACTTACGAATGACCAGCGACCGTCTATAATTCATTACATTAAAATTATATGGACTAGTAATTGAATTATCCTAACTATTAAGTACCCTTACCGCTTTGGAGAACAAACTATAAAAAGAATAATTAACATTCTAAGGGCGTATATATAAGTAATGTATAAAATATACTGTTGTATTTCCACTGAGACAAATATAAGTATATTTTACTTAAATTTACATTAATTTCTTAGCCCTTTATTGCCCTCCTTCAAACTTAAGCTAAACCGAGTCCATTCAAGAACTTATTGAGCAACATGGACATGTAAGGGAATCTTAGATTTACAATAGCGTTTTACAACCAAAGCGAAGTTTAGCTAAGACGACATAACATGTCTAAGTACTTCTTTATATGCCATTAAAATATTGGTATTCTTAAATATACTGATGGACATGTTGTATTTATTACCTATTAGGATAAGTATTGTAGCTTCTTAAATTAGTTTTTCTTAAATTAAAACGTGAAGCCTCTTTTTAAAAAAATGTATGTTAAATTGATGTTAGTCATTTAAGGCGTTTTTGTCCTTTCTCAAGACTTTTCCAATGTCGATCGCTGCATAAGATGTGAATCAATATTGTTAGTTTAAAGACAGATTAAGCGACAATTTTCTATAAGTGCATTTAGATAATTAACACAGGAAAGTTTACCTGGATAATTCAGGTATTCCAGCTGTTAGAAATATGTCTACCATAATCTAAAACTATGGTTTTAGGGTTAATAATATTTTTGTTTACTAACTGCACTATTAAGTGGCCGCTTTTTTGTCTTAATGGTATTTTGTCGTCCTCTTAAGAACTACTAAACTTCAAATATAGATGTAACACGTCTAAAGATTACTTAATAAAAAGCTACAAAATATGGAAATTATGAATAGGAAGTAGATATAATAGAATCTTTACTATTCTAAATAGTTACAAATTGGATGCAGTTTAGTTTTAGTATAATAGGTAGTTGCCGTTGATGCGATGGTTCGAGCAATTTATGCCTTATTTTACGAAACAATAATTATGTTAGTAGATAGGTAATACTAATGATCAAAAAAATTGCAGGTTACTAAAACAACTTCTTATTGATGGAGCTTGAAAATGTCTGCCAATTGTGTTCGTGAAATTAAAAAGAAAATTACGTATCCCTTCCCTCCTCCGCTTTCACACATGTATCTAATATAATGTCATTACATATACATTGATACGATTTTGCTATCTGTGCGAGTAGGTACAGTTCTAGTTAGGTGCATCTTTTTCTTCTCCTTGGATTTTCTCGATTTGAGGATTTTTCCACCAAATGAAACTGTAACATAGTTACCTACTAATTTTCATCATAAAGTGTGACATATTATTACAACTTCTTTTAGACCATTATAAAACCTTTGTACTACCTACCTATATACTATAAACTTTAAACAAGTGTTCTTTGTTACTAGCAAAGCGATTATAAACAAGATAAGGTCTGCTTTATTCTCAGCGTCAGAAAAAGTGGCATTTAGCATATTTGTTTTATATAACATTCAATTATCAACCTTCGTTATACTGAAAATAGGATTGAAAATCCAATATTGAAATCTGTCAACCATATTCAGATGGATGAGATTCAAATCTAAGAGCTCGTCCGCACAGCTATAATTTTCCGCTCGAATTTTAATCTCACGAATTATTTTTCAGCGCTTCAATACCTACTATTTTCGTGAGGTTTTTATAGCTAGTGCTGAGACTACTGAGACTCAGGTACAATTGGATAGAATTTAGAGCAAAAAATCGCGCGGAAAGTAATCGCTGTGCGGAGAATGCCTAATGCTATGAGTTTCAGGACTCTCAAACTCAAAAGTAAGTATGATCTATCTACTATTTGACGCTTACCTAAAGTTAACTTATTGTGGTTCAGTTTTGCTTTGCTTTGATTTTATTTATTGTCATATAACAGCTGTTTAAAAGTTACCTTGCATTTATCAAAATATTCGAATATGCTAAGGGTTGGTACCAACTATGAAAATATATCTAATTAGTCTATAAAATATAAAACTATGTGATGTTAGGAAGTTATGAACGAGGCAAGATTATTACAACATAGCTATCCTTTTGGTGCTATTTATAATTAGGTATGTATATATAATACGTACTGGTAATTACATACGTAGTTTACTTACATAGATTTATCACCTTCGAAGTGGTAAAAGGTTATATCACTAAATAAAAAAGCTCATAGCCTTTGGTGATTCATAAAATTTTTGGTTTACGGATTCTACTAGAATATAGACATAATAGTCTAAATATTTGGCTTTTCTCCCATCAGTGTATATTAAAAAAATTCTCTATGACATGATGGCGTTGTCTATGTCACCGTTCAACAATGGCGCCGAACGTTGCTGTACTAAACAGCTGTGTCATTACGTGTTCATTTGACATTCAGACCTATTTACGCTTGTTAGTAATCCGCGTTTCATTACTTTTGATACTTTCTATTTACAAAGACACTAGTAATAAGTCATACTTTCGTTAAACTCAGATCTAAAACTTTAGCAGCCTGGACTTGCCTGATTCTCGATCGACTTGAATGCGTGGACGGAACTTTACTGTTAGAACGTCATTTGTCATATTTATAAACTGCAAAAGATGAAACAAAAGAAATTTCACTCGTAAATTTTCGTCGACGCTTTTATGCGGTATGATCGAGAATCGCCGCCAATATCGCTAGTAATGAGTCGCGGGATTGTTGAAGTCATATCTATTGCATCCGCGCTTCTTGTAGCTGTGGTGGGTATGGTAATGGAGGTAGTAGGGGACCCTGGACTCCACCGCCGGGTAGGGCGTAGTACGGAGATACATAGCCGGCACCACTGGCTGCTGCTGCCGCTGCTGGGGACATGCAAACAAACGATTTTGTTAGAACTTGACTTAAAAAAGATTTTAGTGTTCTAAAACGATTTCTGTGACTGTCCCTCAGACGGGTGACCACCTTGCGACGTTGCCATTTGCGAACGTTTCTGTGCTTCGGAAAGCATGCTAAACCGTTGGTCGCGGTTAAAAGTAACGTGCTTCAAATTTTTTGACGGCTGGTATTTACAACCTGCGCTTGTCTATTTCAACACGGCAATAGGCTCACCCCTTATTACAAAGGACAAAACAAATTTGGAAATTTGGACATATAACGTCACCTCTGCCTGTCCGTTCGAAGATAAATGCCGGACTATGTATATGCAAGCTGGTATGAAGACCTTGTTTATGGGCCAACAGAAATTCATTTAAGATTAACTATTCAAGCTATTGTATAAGTAGGTCATGTAAGCTTCTTAGTGTATTGTTTCCTTCTTTACCCTGCATATTACTCCTTTGCATCTAAAATAATTATCTATCCACTTGGTTTAGCTTCTGCAGTGACCTGATCTCCCAACCAATAACAAAGACTTTTGCTTTAAGGATAATATACTAACAGTAGGTATAAAATTCTTACCAGCAGCCGTAGCGTAAGGATCAAATCCAGCAGCGGCATACTGTTGCTGGTACGCAGCCGCACCCTGAGCAGCAGCTGCCTGGTACTCGTACAGATGATTGGCAGCAGCCATCGCAGCAGCGTGTTGCAATTGGGGCAACTGCACCAATCCACCTGCTCCCGTACCCACACTCGCCCCGACACCGCTCATTGCACCCATGTAACTTGGCGTGCTGTACACATATCCTGGCGACAACCTGCAAACGTACCATGAACTCGTTCACAATCATCCTCTAAAAACCCGACGTCACAATTCTAGAAACTTCTAAAACTGTAACGTCTTGTTTCACCCGCGATGACATTTCACTGGAACTTTTTAACGTATGCCAGTGAATTGACATCGTATTAATACTGATGAAAACTTCCACACTATATACCTAGCCCCAGCAGCCTTATAAAGGCACGAGCATCTAGTTTTGTTATGTTAGTAGACATCGATAAACTGTTATAATTATGTAAGTATGCGACTGTTTTTGCCTAAATCGCCACGATGAGACCGCCGCCGTGCGTCATTGCCACAAAATTTAAAAATATAAATAAAATGAACAGCACTCTGCCACGACCAAAATATCCAAACCACATATTTGCCTACTTATTCTACGGTGGGAAATGTCGTGGAAATTAAGATTTAGATGGCAATCAGTCTTGTTACGAAACAGTTGCACGCATGTAGAATACTTTCGAGCTCACTAACCCAAAGTAATTTGATCTGTGTATACTTATTTTTGACAGAAGAATACTGATCTTCAACTTTCTCTTCATTTTATTTAATTTGATGTTGCTTTACAATTTGCATGTGTATTTTGGGAATAAATTATGATATAAGGCACCTATTCATTACCCAATAGATAGGTTATTTCAATCGCTGCAAGACAAAATCCGCTGACGCAGACTAATTTGCTTTCGAACGCGGTCAAGTGGTTTAAGAGCATCTTGAGTTAACTTCTAGCGCTGTCAGCGTTATAGAAGAGCCCTTTCTCCGTAATATTAACTCCGTAGCCCTTAATAAATCAATTATGCGTCTTTTTCTATCACCATACTACACGATAGAGATAGTCTGATAGCTGTTTGTTCTATTTCATCTGCATAGGCTATGTAAGGGAGTCTGAGAGCAACACGCATGCGTACCTATTCCACGCCTGCGTTTATGCCCCGCCTGCTTCATACGCCCACCTGTGATCCTCTGGTATATCACAAAATACCTACATCATTGTATTTCTAAGAAACTATTCTCAAATCACAAAGTAACAATGAGTCTACTTTACTAATGGAGTATCTATCAGAATAATAAGACCTTATTAGAGAACGTTTGCAATACTCAAGAAAAGGTTGAGCAAAGTTTTACAAGGGCAAAACTAAGCTTAACAAGCGTTTCTTGAATATTGAGCATCATTTTGTGATACGGCTCTTCGAAACTCTACAGTCATCCAAATTCCATCTTTTAGCTAAGTACTAAATGAACTAGAGAACTTTATTCGTTGAGAATGTGTGGAGGTATTAATACAGTAGGTAAAATAAACAGCATTAAAACTCTGGCATATACTCAAACAAGCGGAGCTGACACATCTACTAAATACAAACACAACCACTTAGACAGGAACTAACACGACAGCTAATACAGGAGTATGTTAGATGCCAACTTTCAAAGGTTCTCGAAGAAAGTACAGAAGTAGGTAGTATATTTACATGCAATAATATTATTTCAACAACAGTAACTAAGCTGAGTAGATAGTAGATATACGCTTTAATACAATAAATCAACATTTGTCAAATAGAAAGTCTTGTTCTACATCAATAACTTACATAATAAATTCTAGGTTCATAGAATAGAATTCTAGAATATGGCTTCAACACTAGCTTAACTGTAACCATCATTTTAATGCCATTAGTGAGTAAATCAATCATACATATGTATACCCTGACATTTTTCAGTGTCTAATGACTGTCTTACCTAACAAGCAAGTATCTATGTGCGAGTGTGTGTGTATAGACTTTGGGCACTGGGCCGACGGAGTATTTTATTTGATTGGAAACGTAAATAAAAGCGTTAATTTGTAGAAGCTTTCACTTGATTATATACCATTAAAACAAGTGTCAGTGAATAATATATCATGTATAGTTGTGTTGGCGTGGTGGCCCCGGTTAAGGATCGATCGTGCGCACGTCAATATGTAATTAACCAGGACACGAGGACACTACGGTCAGCGGTCGGCACGGCACGGCACTGCTGACCGCGGTGCACTTTATATAATAAGTAGGTAATCATCTACTTAGTTAGACAGCAGGGCGGCGGCGGCAGTGACTCTCGCTCCGGCTACGACACTGCCGAGGGCACACTCACACCTACGCACACACAGCGCACCCTCGGCAGCGCCGACACTTGAGCTCCAATAAACTTAGTAAGTGTATTAAACGAAATCCACCACCAACAAAACTCAACTCAAATCAACAAAATCTTACACGAACACGGCATAAAACATAAAAGTAAGAAAAACATTGAGTGTCGAGAACGATGCGTAAATGTGACGGCGTTGGGCGGCGCCCGCGCATACTATATCGCCGCCGGCGCCGCCCATGCTCCGGTATAGCTTTGTAAAAATGTAAACATTAAAAACCCAATCGACTAATTCACACCCAAAACGAAAAAAAATCCACTCTCACGCTCACGCTTGCCATAGATACCTATGTGAAAATGTTTGATAATTTAGTCTAGGTGTGGTCCGCCGGCCGCCACGCCGCTAGCCGTCCGGAGACGCCGCTCGCCTCATCTACCGAGACAAAAGTCAGTAACTATCAGCTGTGTACCGTTGAGCTATCATTCCTACAGGCAGTGTGCACATTTGTGAAGATTCCAAAGTGACGGAGGCATTGTCCCGGGGTCATTCCTCGTTGAAACCTCGAGGCTATTTTGAAAATGAACTAGCCCTAAGCTTGTCTCAACATATTTTCATACCGAGTAATGTTACGGAGTAAGTAAACTGATAATTGATGATTGGTTCCCTAACTAAGAGGATAAGCAGATATTCAGAAAGATTACGTCTGATTTTTGTCTCGTGAGATGTATCAGAGCGGCATGCGGCGCCGCTTGTGCTGGCAAATATCGAAGTGTTGAACCACTGAACATTGATACATGATACAGATATGATACAGCTAGCGAGCAACGAATACTCACCCGTAGTGCGACGGTAGTACAGTTGGGTATCCAGCCCGAACACCGGCAGCTGCAGCCGCAGCCAAGCCGAAGCCTGAAACAAACAACATCGTTTTTAATACTGTCACCTCATAACCAAACATCAAATGAGGTGTCACAAAAAGAGGACAGTGAATTCCGAGAAAAAATAGAGAAATTTAAAATATAACTCTTTCAACATTCGTGTTCGTAGACACGTTATTTTCAGAGTCACTTAACGGAAGTGGCTAGAGGAGTTTAACGAATATATCACAAGAACATTGGATCACATCCAAATGACACAAGAGTGAACTTAGCGCAGGCAACATCCCTGTTAATTTCTTTTTATTGCATTGTTAAGTCGCGCGAGGCAGCGTCTATTTCGGTCGCTCGCCGCCCGCCCGGGCTCCGGCATCCAGGGACATACCTCTTGACAAGAAGACGACAAACAGTTGCTATAAATGGCTTTCAAAGTTTGGCACGATCACTAAAATGCTTGAGATGTAACGTCTACTTTGATTGAGTTGTCGGTTGAAGCGGCCAACCTACGGCATTTTAAATCCCTACTCAATACCAATTGCGCCTGAAGACCGCGCTTCACAGTCCACAATTTTGCTTTCCTACATTTCTCCTTTAAAAAAGTAGATTGTATGGTCTTTACAACTTTTCTCTATGTCATTAAATTGGGTTGATAAATCAGTCGAAGGTTTATTTTTATACACATAACTACAGACAAGTTTATGCCCTTAGATTCATTCTCTCTATAAAGTCGATGGGAGACTTCGGAGACTTCGGAAGAATCCTTTCGAAGTTAATACCTAAGTCATCTAACTACCTTTGCGCCAAAGTTGAGCCCAAATCAGAGCTTTTCCTGAATCATAAAACGTATCAATAAACCATAGCTACGTAATTTAGATCGATCAAATTACAAACATACAATTAGGTAGCGTCTAAACGCTAGCAAATGTCTAAACATTTGCTAGCATTGTTCTACTCCGTTTTAGGGTTTCGTAGCCAAATGGCAAAAACGGAACCCTAATAGATTCGTCATGTCTGTCTGTCTGTCTGTCCGTCCGTGTGTCACAGCCACTTTTCTCCGAAACTATAAGGCCTATGCTATTGAAACTTAATAACTAGATGTATTCTGTGAACCGCATTAAGATTCTTATATTATAAAACTAGAAAAAAAGCAGTAAATTTTGGGGATCCCCATACTCAGAACTGAAACTCAATTTTTTTTTTCATCAAACCCATACGTGTGTGGTATTTTTAGATAGGTCTTCAAAAATGCTATTGAGGTTTCTAACATCATTTTTTTCTAAAGTGAATAGTTTGCGCAAGAGACACTTCCAAAGTGGAAAAACGTGCCCCCCCCCCCCTCTATTCTCTATATATACTTCTAAACTAAGAGAATGATAAATCTAAAAAGAATATATGATGTACATTGCTATAAAAACTACCAACGAAAATTGGTTTGAACGAGATAGAGCTGGTAGTTTTTTTTAATACGTCATAAAACGCAATTTTCGGTTAGAAAAATCACTACCACTACGAACGTGTTAAAACATCAATCAAAGTTACCTACATTGAACTATAAGAACTTTTATATTATGGTACTTGCTGCTATGAAACCCTTCATGGGCGAGTCCAACTCACACTTGGCCGGTTTTTTATATTAATTACGCCAAATTGACGTCGCCACTGATGGAAAGCCGTGGCGCATATTCCGGAGCCTTTGGTGGGTTCGGATTTCTTCTTCATGAAAGAACTGTTTTAAGATGGAATTATCAAAACTCTACATTTGTAGCTCTCTATTGGCTAATCAAATAAAACTCATTGTGCATATGAGTATAGTGTCGTATAGTACTATGTTTTGATATACTCAATACAGATTTTAGACTAAAATTTGAAACAAGCTAATTATAATATAATCATCCATATCGCACTGGATAATTTTAGAGGAACTTCGCTTCGCTTAGCTGATTTGTACTTATTTAGTTAGGTACCAGAGTTAAAATTGTCATGTAAAGGTAGGTACGTAACCAAAGCACAAAGAGTGTTTTTTTATACTTTCCGGCGAGATTATTCGAAAATCAAATTACTGTTGTGTATAGGATGTGTACAATTACAATAATGGTATGTGTAAGTTATATTTAATCTGTGATTAATGTCGCCAATGATCAGAAGAGCGTAAACCGTGCCGGACTGTGAAATAAATTTGCTATTGTGTGGTGAAATTTCACCGGTGATTACAGTAGATCACATCCGTAGCACTGCGGATGGTGTCGCGGTTCGTCTGCTACAATAGTAGATGTTATTGATGACCTTGCTGATGATAATAACCATTTTATACGTGTTTGACTATTGTGACAAATAGTATCCACAATCATAAACGAAATTTGAACTTCAGATAAGTACCTACCTATTTCTAGATAAAACTAAAATTTATGTAGCGTGATGATACACGGTCGGTGCTTACTTATCTTTCATCATGGCCATTAAGCATTTAACAAAACTATGGGGATCAGTTCAGTCGGGTTTTAATGGCGTGTTATAGAGTGCGCGTGATGTGCCACCACATTTGTTCGATCGATGAGCTGCTATTTGACGGCCGAGGTCGAAACCGCTGTCCACCACTAAGCTTATCTTGATTTCATAAACTTTTTTCTCTTTCCATCTATCCATTGTACTATAGCTTAAAAGTAACGCGGTCTTTTGTTGCCTATATGTGACCCAGATAGATTTTAGTCGTAATCGATTGTCAGATACGGTATAAAAGCCAAACATTTGAATTTATTTCTAACCATTCTAACAATGTAGAACAAAATATGACGCAGTGTAAACGCGCTTTGAAGCTACAACTCAAATGAATCAGTCGCAAATTTCGTGGAAATTAGTCACAGGCCCATTTTTGAAAAATAATATAGGTATCAAACACTCGAGTGCTACAAAAATAAAGCTTTGTTTAGAATTCCAGTGCGCGTTTTTTTTTTCAGGACGACTTATGATGCTTAGGTCGTCGAACTGCAAAGCCGACAGTGAGTGCTTAGCTTCGCTTGTAGGGATTCTACGGAAATACGATTTTAGACACAAGCCGACTGAGCGGGACAGAAAGCCTCGTAGTACCTATACCATGTACTAACCTAACACGAGTACGCAGCAGGTCGTTTCAAAGCCAGACATTATCTTCATTGTGTTTCATTTACAAACATACAGCTTGTCTTATTTTCAATATGTGAAGCAAGTCGATTCGAGTGTAATTTACTTCATTTACGAGTTCCAGATATACAACGAAATGCAACCAGTAATAAAATGGTGCAAACCCTTTCTATGTTACTTGAGCTTTATACGTAAACTCGAAACCGTGCTGTTTCGAGAATACAATGTGGAATAATATGTCTCAAGAGTTTATCGGTTCAAGAATAGACTTAGTTGTGTCGCGGCCCAGTTTCATATAGCCAAACTAGTATGATAAGCTCATGGCCACTACTACGGTTTTGTTGCAAGCCTTTGATGTGGTCGATACCATCTATCCGACACTATACGATTTATCGCAGTCAAATGCGGACCGGGACCGGCGGTAATTAATTACACTCCTCTCCATTTCCCGCTCGGGACACTTATTTTTGGACAAAACACGTGCACGGCATGAGCCGAGAGTTAATTTTTATGTCTCAAATTAAGCCCATCAACGGAGATTTTTTATTTTGTGTTGCATTGCTTTGGGTTACTACCGTGGAACTTACATCAATCTTTCAGTACTTTTTGATCCCGATTACTATAAAGTAATCTCCACTCTACCTTATGAACTATCTATGAGGTAGGTATCTTTGTAGGTCTATCCAAAAGATAAGATTGTGAGGAGAGATGAGGCATTGGCGCAATGCCAGAACTGATGTCGCGGCGGAGTCGGCCGCGACGATGTTCCCAAAACTGCGTATATTTAGACAAAATAAAGAGCGCGCCGAAGACAAAACGAGACGCAACTCTGTTTTATAAATAACCAACGTCGTCCGCCGGACGGACTCAGCCTCGCACGACCAGCCTCTGCACGCCAGCTGTTATACATAAATAATAATTAAGACACGAAGAAAGCTCCACGCGTCCATCTTAGAGGATCAGCAGGTCAGAATCAGAATAAACAAAATTGTCAAAACGTAGACATGAACTACAGTCATGATATAAAACTGTAAGTGGTTTATAGAGTGTACTAGACTCGCTAGTATGTTATCTATGAGCAAGAGATTATCGAATCGATGGGCTTCTTGCGGAAGTCGTGGCTGGCTGGGTATCGAATTTCAGATGGTGACAAAGGGAACGGAACTACTACAGTGAAGTGTTCCTGTGTGAACAGGGTCACTGCACGACATGAACAATGTATCGTGCTACCTACGGTTATAGTTTCTGTGCTTGTTAGAAGGAAGCAGTAGGTACATTAAAGCTTACGTAAAATAGAAGGATTAGAAATAAATAATATTTTACTACAAAACTAGGTATGTAATGTATGTGATTAGGTGAAATTTCGCGCCAGATGCTACAAAACACATCCGCATGATACGGAAGACGATGTTATTTACTTGGATCGCGTTCAACAACTTCGAGGTTATTAGTGTGGCGACGTCGCAAATTAATTTATCTTTGCGCACTTTCCGTACTCTAAATCTGTATTTCTTAATACACTATGATTTTGAACTGATAAAATCATGCAAGGCAAGTAAATGTCGTTAATTGAAATGATGGCCGCTAACGCAGTCGTTAACCTAAATGTCTTGCCACCTTCGGAGTATAAAAAATACTAACAACCGCAACCAAATTGTAAATAAACATGATTGTTATAAGAAATTTATTGCCAATTTATGGTTGAAATCACATCAAAGCGACAGTATGTTGGTAATTACCAGTTTCCTGTAGCGATAAAGGTAAGGTACATGATTTGGCGTCAAGCAAGACCATATCACCAATCACGGTCTGCGCAACCACCTGACGATTATGGCTTCACTTCATACAATTATAAACGTACGTATCGATTTACGAGCACGGATTCATGGATTTTGTCTTTCAAATACTTTTCAATTCAACTACTTTGTTCATGAAAAACTGAATCATGAAGGAGGATCAAATCCAGTAGATCTTATCACTTATCTTCAGGCAATTATCTCTAATCCTGTGAAAATGTCTCCTACTATATAAAAAGTTATCGATTTCGGCGCGTGTACTCATCTAATGCATTCATCGCCTAAATCCCAAAGTCTGAATAAAAATAGTCACTGGGGTGTATTGGACACTGCAGGGGGCTTGAGCTCGGCACATGCATAAGTAATGCACAAGCGAAGGGCGGTCGGCGCACGCGATCCTACTGCAATGCCAAACACAGGGACAACCCCTTACAAAGTATTCCAAATACCACAAAGGGCCAAGCTATTAATCAATGACAACTTGTATGTGTAAGAGACTAGACTCCCGAGAATTTGAAGCGTGAGAATTTACAGCTATTAGAGCATGAAATATATAATACGTAATATTTCGAAGGTGTAGGTGTTAAGTTCGTACCTACTACAAGTAATTAACACCTACACTCTGCAATAAATTGCGCGTTCTGTGGGAGTAAGGATCTATCCACATCTGAAAACACAATATCTTTCACGAATAATGTAACGGAATATCAATAGATACCGTTACGATCTTTGACTTGCATTTGACCCATTTTCTTGAAACGTTTTCAGAACATTCATAAGGCAATAAGATTGAAAACTTCGTCACCAAGCTATTGACCCTAGACTTTCGTAAACAATATTAGTCAAATGTCTTCAGTTTGCTATAATTATGATATTACGTGAATTATTTATTTTAAATAAGAGGTAATGACAGTGCCAGATCCTGATATTTTTCACTAGAGTATAAATTGCGTTCACAGGTCTGATAGTTTGGTCTAAGAATCGTGTTTTGGTAAGTTGATAATGCACATTGTTAAAGTAACCGTGGCAAGAATAATATCTTAATTCAAGATATGTATAAAAATCCACAAACGCATAAAAAATATTCTCATGTAATGTTGACAAAAATTCAACATTTGAACAATTACACATTCCGAATGAATTGAATTTGTATAATTCCTTCGCTTCAAATGATCTGCAGCTCTCATGGTTAACCCTGACTTATGTTTTGTTTGTTTAACATTCAGAAAAACATAATTGTCGTCAATGTTGGTAACTTCAGTGTAACCTATTTTGAACATTGATCGAATGAATGCTAGGGCATTTCACATTGATTTCATGTTAAAAATATTAACACATGAACAGGATCAACTCTTTAGGATAGATATGCTGAGTATGCTGACGAACAACCTATATAATATACTAGCCGATGCCCGCATCTTCGTCCACGTAAAATTTGTTTCCGGTCCTGCTTCCCGTGGGAATAGCAAAAGTCTAGCCAATGTGTAATTTCAGAATATAATCTATCCCTGTGATAGATTACAGTCTGAAAGCGCCCCTGTGAAAGCTGGAATGAGTACTCGTAACAAACATCCACACATTCACACTCACATAGCTTCGCGTTTTTATTATTAGTAAAATAAGATGCATCGAGATCGCAGTGATTTAGCAAGTAGTCCAGCCCTGGGAAGACTGAGCTGGAAAACTCATACAAGCTGATAATATTTCGATGAAAAAAATGAAAGAGACTCTAACAAGTTGACTTGACATCGTTGATGACATGCTTGTCAAAGACCCTCACTATCAGGAATGCTGATGATCGCAATAGATAACTTCACCAAGACCAAACTACAAATTGAGGATAATAATAGAACAAAAAGAAACGTGTAATAAAATTCGGTTAAAGAAGTCAGCGAAAATCACGATGAGAACTCATTTTATAAGGCTGTTGATAACTTTACTACCGCTCATAATAAAGTTCTTGAATATCTTGAACATACCAGTATAATTAAAGGCCCCAATACCTAGGCGCTAGCACCTTTCTATTCGGAGGCTTTCATAGACAGGTGTGAATCGATTACTGCGGTGCTCGTTTTACTAAATAATTCACAATGTCGCCCCGTATGTTTGGACAAGTGCTTCGTTCGGCCTTCATCAACACGCCCATATAATAAAACTTTAATAATGTTTTCATAATCGACGTCGACGAAATCGCCCAAAGGTGGTAACCATTGTGTTGTATTTTGAAACTGGGCTACACAAAATTTCTTACCGCGGTAGTTATGGGTGCGTCGCGTAAACAATATGTAGATATATAGACGGTGGTTAACAGCATAAATGTAAATAACATTAACTACATTGTTGAACTGTTCCCTGCCGGGTCTGTACATGTAGGTACCTTGAGGTATAAAGAAGAATCAATTATCGAGAATATAGATAGGTATAAGCATACAAAGCGCATCACTTACACATGAAAGAGTTGCATCCTTCGAGTTAACATAAATATCGAGCTGCGTACTTCAAAAGTGGTAATTCATTGCTTATATGAATATCACAGAACAAAGAGCTTGTATATCTAGAAAGCTGGTTGCAGTATGAATGGTTTCTACACTTGCAGAAGAGATGAGACTTCAACGAGAATAAAAGGAAAAGGAACTAAAATAATATAATAATTGTGGTCACTAGCACTTTAAGAGAAAGCGTAGTTAAATGTGATGCAACATGCTGCAATTTGATACAAATTGCCTAATGCATTTTTTTTAAAAAGCTAAGCAGATTATCATTAACAGAGGTAATTTGTATCGTCTGTAAATGATGAACGTTTTCTTTACAGACTCTTTCTTGGATAAAATAGTCAAATTTTTCTTATGATATAAGTTAAATAAACAATTATAAGTTAAATAAACAGTTGCCTATGATTGCACTAAAAAGATTATTTTATAGAGACAAGCATAAAGTTCATCTCATTGCATGTAATCGTTCTATAGAATGAAAACGTTTGCAATATCGGAGGTGACGCACAAACTTGTCGTTGACATAATGTATTGTAGCAAATAGTTTTTCTTCTCTAGTTAAATCAAACTTTCGATTCTCGCCTGCTCCTCAAGAAACTTTAGCATAACACTAGTTGGGATTTGAACTCGCTACTCGAAATTACAAGTTCTGTCTCAAGATTAGCATTGAATGGTACCTTACACGTTCATCTTATGATCTTATTACATCAATATTATACTCTCGAAAGATTGTTTGGATGTAACGATGAATGTTTGTTACTCTTTAACGTAAAAAAACTGAATGGATTTTCGTGAAACTTTACAGTAACATAGATATACATAAGAGTAAGACGTACGCTGCTTTTTATCTCCGTATCAAGTTTCTGCTGGAAACGGGTAGGTATAAGAAACTTTACCACGCGGGCGGGGCATCTAGATAGTCTATGAATAAAAAATAACTATTCCGAACAAAATTACGTGTCCGTGCATTCACACTTACATGCATAGGTATATGTAACGATATCGATATTCTACAACACGCTAGCATTGCTTATTTATATTGGCGCGAGGCACGATGCTCAGGCGCCGAAGACAGACACGCCGTTACTCCACTGAATCCGATCAATGGATTTACATAAAAAAATTAGATTAAATTTTATGAATATAAACTAAACTTCGCACTAACTAAAAATATTTTCAGTGAATATAATCTAATTATGAAATCGACCATAGCTTAGATCAATAATATGTAGCGATTCATTGATTTTACTAAAAAAGAGTTGAGTTTTTTTTGAGCTGAAGGTTTACACAACTTACTAAGTATAGTGTGCATTTTAAACACAATACACTATGATGTGTGGCGTCCCTTTTCACACTAAATCCCAACCCCTCTGTAACGGTAACTTCGGCCAAACCGTTTGTAAAAACTGTCCCTTATTTTATGACGAACAAAACGGTCTTGCTCTTGCTAAAACCGGCCTAGTGAATGAAATAACCGTCAAATTTCTTACAGAATCTAGACTATTCTGCACATGCAATACGAGTTTCGGATGTATACTAACTGGGAATGTTATTTCAATGTATTTTAGTGTTAAGGCTGAAGGGCTCCATAAACAAATATAATGTGCCACTGGCGTGTAACGTGTAAACCAAATTTACAAGACAGAACGTAGTCTAAACAGGGTGTGCGGCGAGGAATTAATGCGTTGCCCGCACTGTTCGCAATGTTGTGCTAAAACGAAGCTGTTTGGATCAGACATACACAGTGGCCACTTTCAAAATAACAGTGAGCACTGTTTGAACAATGGCATAAACTAAGCAAACAGATAATGTACTAGGAATTATGCAGAGAAAAAACTTTGCATCGTAGGTACGTCTTCTTAGGGTTCCGTACCCAAAGGTTAAAACGGGACCCTTTTCATGAGACTGTCCGTCACAAGGCTAGTATCTCAGGCAGGAACCGCAATAGCTGAAATTTTCAAAGATGATGTGTTTCTGTTGCCGCTATAACAACCAATACTAAAATCAGAAAAAAGGGGAATTCAGGGCGGCTCCCTCCAACACAAGAAACGTGATATTAATGCTGTTTTTTGGTACGGAACCCTCAGTGCGCGAGACCGACACGCATTTGACCGGTTTTTTTACAAATTTTACGAGTAATTTCATTCAAAAAAGTTCTATACCGTAGAGACTCTTTATAATTTACATCTATGTATTTTTCATGTTCGTAATTTGAATTTCAAATAACCGAACAAAAGATAAGACCTGCATCTCATTGGATCTATACCTACTTAGAAGTCATCATTGACAAATGACCTGAAGAGTACAAAGGTCTACAACGTCTTCGATATTTAAAACAATGCTAATTTCAATTCAGAGCGGCTTTGTATGTGTCTACCTTTCTATAGTCTGTTCGATAAACATTTGTTTTTCAACAAAAGAGGTTTTGAACTATGTGTTACAATCTATAACAAAAAAAACGTTGGCACACACTGTGGACGCTGCAGCAGTCAGTATTATCACAGGGAGCGTGGCATATGGCGTAGTCGGTATAGTTGTACCAGGTGTCTCGTCATGCGCGCTCGCACCCATTGTGTCTCCGTACCTCTCCCCCCGCAGTACCCGCGCAACTGTTTTCAATGTGTGCACTACCCGACACACCAACAATGCCGCGACCTCTACCGAATCGTAGTCCAACCGAGGATGCAGATCCATTCAATCGTTCTTAATTTTTTTTTTCTCAGACATCTGACAATGATTTCGCGATCAGCTGTTCCGGCAGTGCTTAAACTGGTTTTTTTAACGGTCATTTAATATTAGAGCAAGGATTTTGAATAGTACTTGTACTTGTACCCAATTTGGAATGTGTAACGATGTCGAGAGGCGGAGTGGTCAGTTCTGTATTGAATTACTGAAGAAACTAGCCTCTATTTCTTGGTTTAGTGGTTGTAGTTGTTGAAATCCGAAGGTTATGGGTTCAAATTCAACCAGGAAAAATTACTGTGCTATCGACGGTATTCGTTTCTATCTAGAAGGTGTGGGATGGCAAATTTAATTGTGATGCTCAGGTTTGCCGTTTATTTTAAAATTAGATTGAATTTCATCGAATTTAGATTGTAAGATAATACATTCTTGATTGAAACTTGATATTTGTTTAGTAAAGGACAATCTTCCTACTAAAATTATTTGGAGAGGCCTGCATCCAGTTGTAAGTGGCGATGGGCTGATATCATTTATAAGGCGTATGGTTTTGTTGCCACTGTTCACCCTATGCAAGGTACCATACTGTACTAAACGATTAAAGAAAATCACACTGACACATTGAGCTATGCTAACCACTGTAATGATTCTTTTGCATGAAATTGTATGTCACACGGTCTGTTATCAAAGCATTGTTGATTGCGAATGTGCGGAAGTGTCATTATGCCGTGTCATTCATGTAAGTCGCCTACTGACCATGATGGCTGGGTTATAGTAAATCGGTTTATGAGTTGCGCACTTTGAATCTTTGCCAATAAACGGTCAGTATGTCCGCGAACGAATTTTCTACAGAAATCGTAATTGCGAGTACATTTATCGGCTGAATAGAACAGTTTATCATTTCGTTCATTCATTAATAATTGTAGATTCGGACTCGTCTAGCTTAGTAGTAACTAATAATAGTAATTTGGGCGTTTTCTATGTATACTATTTATGTATTTAGAAATATTATAAGTATGTCTATCAGTCATCTAGATTTCATAGCACAAACTTTATAGCTTAGTTTGGGCTAGATGATGTTGTGTGAGAATGTCCAACAATATTTATTTATTGTATTTTATTTGTAATTTACGACAAAATCTCAGATTAATAGAATAAGGGTTTGATAATGATACTGAGTCACCATAATTTGCCATTATTTATAACAGATGCAGCATGCACTCTTAGATATCTTCTATGAATATCGAGAAGTATGCACTATTAACATAAATACACAAGGCCTTTAACTTGCCTTAATTGAATTGTAATAAAAATCTTAATTTACAAGTGAAAAATAGGTTAGATACAGGTCTTAAAAATAATTAATTACATATTAAACAGTTCCATATTTCCTACGATAATGACCTGGCTCTTATTTTATAGGCAAGTTTATTTACTCGTATATACAAAATACCTGATGCTTTAATAGAATGCCCGATTCTCGAAAAAAATAATGTTACTAATGTATTCAAACTACGAAACTTAGGTTCAAAAGTTTAAGGTCAAAAGCATTAACATTCAAAGAGCCTTCTCATGCTCATTGTGTATCAACGAGCAAGGTTTTGTGTTGATACATTTAGTTCACTCGATTCTCATAATATTTGTTTGGGTCACTAGATCCTCGTATTGATAATATCAAATTCGCTTTGAAGAACTATTCTTAGTCTTACATTTGGCGAGAATGCAAGAATACTTTTGTAAATGTTCGTTTACGATGCCGCTTCGCCCGCGTAAAATTTGTTCCCGTTCCTGCTTCCCGTAAGAACTTATTCTCGGGATAAAATGTAGCTTATGTGTTATTTCGGACTATAATGTATTCCTGTACCAAATTTCAGCCAGATCCGTTCAGCCGTTCGAGCGTGAAAGAGTAACAAACATCCACACATCTACACATCCACACTCACAAACTTTCACATACACACACACATTTTATAATATTAGTAAGATTTAAGAGCAATTTTAGTGTAGGGTACATTATGGGTGTTTACATTACTAAGTATATGATTATTGTACATTATTAAGTATATGATTAACTGTAGGAGAAATGATGATGGTACATTATTAAGTATATGATTAACTGTAGGAGAAATAGGAATACATTTTATGAGATCTATCGCAAACTATCTCCATTGCAGTCTGTCTGAAAGTATTCGCAATAACACCGCCTGTTGTATTAATAGAATAGTTATTGTTTCGTACTATTGTTGTAAGATTATGATGTGCTATCCAATGCCTATGGTTCCCCTTGCGTGGTGAAGTTTTTCCTATAAACGTTTCTTACAGGAATTTGTTTCCGTTATACGTAGTAGCCTATGTTATTTCCCAAGCTGTATTTTATCTCTGAAGTAAATTTCTTCAGAATTCGTTTAATAGAGTGGGGAAGCATTTACATCAGAAACTAATATGGGGATTTCAGTACATAATATCTACTTCATTCTTCTAACGGCAGTAAGTACCTATATTGTAATTGTGAATTTTCTCTTATTCTGTCGTATCTTTATAAAATACTAGCGGTACCCTGCCACGCTTCGCTGTGACTTTTTTATGGTGGTTTTATGTACCTATGAGAAATGAGTAACAAACTAAATGATGGGTACATTTAAAAAAAAATGTGTGCGTGTACTGCATGTGCGTGCGTACACACGTAAGAAGTGAAACTTCTTCATGACCTTATTTTTCGAAAGAAATATCATTAAATATACATAGGAGTTAGTAGTCCAAAAGTTCAAAAGTTCAAAAGTCCAAAGTCAAAAAGTCAAAAAGTCCAAAAGTCCAATAGTCCAAAAGTCCAATAGTCCAAAAGTCCAAAAGTCCAAAAGTCCAAAACTACAAAGTCTAAAAGTCTAAAATTCTAAAAGTCCAAAACTCCAAAACTCCAAAACTCCAAAACTCCAAAATTCCAAAAGTCCAAAAGTCCAAAACTCCAAAATTTCAAAACTCCAAAAGTATAAAAGTTCAAAAGTCCAAAGTACAAAAGTTCAAAATTCCAAAGTCCAAAGTCTAAAACTCCAAAACTCCTGAACTCCTAAACTCCTAAACTCCGAAACTCCAAAGCTCCAAAGCTCCAAATCTCCAAAACTCCAAAACTCCAAAACTCCAAAACTCCAAAACTCCAAAACTCCAAAACTCCAAAACTCCAAAACTCCAAAACTCCAAAACTCCAAAACTCCAAAACTCCAAAACTCCAAAACTCCAAAACTCCAAAACTCCAAAACTTCAAAACTCCAAAACTCCAAAACTCCAAAACTCCAAAACTCCAAAACTCCAAAACTCCAAAAACTCCAAAACTCCAAAACTCCAAAACTCCAAAACTCCAAAACTCCAAAACTCCAAAACTCCAAAACTCCAAAACTCCAAAACTCCAAAACTCCAAAACTCCAAAACTGCAAAACTACAAACTCCAAAACTCCAAAGCTCCAAAGCTCCAAAGCTCCAAATCTCCAAAACTCCAAAACTCCAAAACTCCAAAACTCCAAAGCTCCAAAGCTCCAAAACTCCAAAACTCCAAAACTCCAAAACTCTATACCTCCAACTCCAAAGTTCCAAATAGTCAAACGCCCAAAACTCGAAAAGTCCAAAAGTACAAAAGTCCAAAAGTCCAAAAGTCCAAAAGTCCAATAGTCCAAAATTCCAAAGTCCAAAAGGCCATAACTCCAAAGTCTAAAAGTCTAAAATTCTAAAAGTCCAAAACTCCAAATTCTAAAAGTCCAAAACTCCAAAACGCATAACTCCTACACTCCAATACTCCAAAACTCCAAAATTCCAAAAGTCTAAAGTCCAAAACTCCAAAATTCCGAATGTCCAAAAAGTTCCAAAATAACATGCAAAACATATCTGACCTCTTTATTAGGTGCGTACTCTCTTTTATTATTCTGAATGCAAGGAGGCCGCAATCAAACTTCTCTTAAAAAACATCAATCTGGTAGGTACCTTCTAAATAGGTTGTTTATAATAATTTTGTTCTGAAGCTGGCAGAATATAATTAAAAAAACAATGACCAACGCCATCTATTGGTAATATCACTTTTTAAAGCTATTTTATTCTTATTGCTGTTATGATAAAAGTGTATAAAGTAGCCTAAAACCATCTCTGAATCCTATTGTATATCGTGTCCAATTTTGAGCTCAATCGATTCAGTAAATTTTGAGTTTTTAATAGATACACAAACGCACACAACATTTTTATATATATAGATTTATCGTATAACAAGTACATTGTACTCACTATGTAGACAAAAACGTATTTTGTAATTACTTTTTGGCCTACGTTCAACAGTGGACTGCCAAAATCTGATATGATTGATTGATTAAAACCCTTTAGTCGCATTATGTCCAATTCGCAAAATGTTCAACTGTCCAATTCTCAATAGGTCCAGTTCGCAATTGGTCCAGTTCGCAGTTGGTCCAGTTCGCAATTGGTCCAGTTCGCAATTGGTCCAGTTCGCAATTGGTCTAGTTCGTAATAAGGGATCTATATGGATAAATGGATTCAACATAATTATGACAATAACATAACTATATGACAATCATCACTTGAAAGCACTAAAGTTGATAATAAGGTAAACTTTATGTAAAATAGAAATTATTATCAAAGTTAGATCTTACATGCGAATGCATACTACATTTTGTTATCGGAACGGTGCCGTGATGTATATTATGTTATAATGGTGATATCACTTGGTGCCGATAAGGATTATATTTCATGCTCAACGCAATCATGCATGACGATCGCGCCATTTTATAATGTATCAATGTAATTGTAAAGAAAACTTTCTTGCAAAATAGTTTTGAACATAATTAAAGGTACACACACCACATCTTAAAGATACATAAGAAGGTTGCTGGAAGCATCCTTCTTAGTTAATACTGTAGTGTAAAAATTAGTCTTTATAAATATGGTTATACTTTGTAGCTGGTAGCATGGTTCTGAATATTTGTTGAAAGAATATGTTGTGACTATATGAATATGAGAATATCTGAATATTATTATGAACTAATTGCCTCTATCTTTGAGAAAATAGTGTGCTACATAAATAGATAAATCATATTTCCATCATTGAAGTCATTTGGGCGCAATAATTTTTTACCTTTATTGCCATCCAAAGGTCTTTTCCAAACTTTCTATTTTGTATAAAATATCATAATAATGAAAAAAGGTAGTGACGTTTTTTATTGTGAATTAGGTATGCAAATGCTGTGATTACGGGTTTCGTAAAGGTTACAATATGTCACCTTGTAAGGGTTGTAGCGATGCATGTCGTGGGACGCAATCAATTAGCGAGCCGGGTATACCGAGCACTTCCGTTTCCGAGCGTTTAGGGACTTCCGGCGAGGGCGGCAAGCAAGGCTTGCTCCCTGTGTATGTATTTACACCTTTCAATCTACCATTAATCAAATAAGTACTCTGATACGTTGGGTTTAGGTTCAAAATTGCCTATTTGTTTTATAGGACATCCTCTGTTTTCGAGCAAACTAATCAAAACCTTGTTCGACACGTCACCACAGAATGCAGTAAATTAATTTTAGTGTTGCGTATTGGTTCAAAAGAAATTAAAGTTTATATTTTATCATCATTTAAATATTTATTTGACTACGTTAATGATATATGTATTTCAGTATATTTATGAACATGAGTGTTATAAAGCTAAAGCGTTGATGGCCCCGTGGACTCAGTATTCTATAAGAGATCAATGTAGTAAGCAATAGCTGTGGCTGGTATTCGGATGGATGACCACTTTGTAACATTTCTATTTGCGAGCGTTTTCATGCTTCGAAAGTCATGTCAAACCGTTGGTCACGGTTGCTGTGGGGAGATATTTGGGCTTAGAAAGGACCCGTTCCGAAATCTCTTTCTCTTCGTCAAACCTCTTCCGTAAGTCAAAATGTGTGTCACTTGCATGTGAGTCTGGATTGTACCCTGAAGATGTCATTACGTTTTCAAAAAACTACCAACATTTTGTATCTTTTTTATATCAACACATCTATCTGAAGTGGTAACCATGGACGTTTGCAAGACAATATTTATGACAAATGTCAAACTACCCGACAATGACCAGTAGGTAATATTATCTACTCTATGATAGTATCTACGATATTGTCTATAAGTACTTATCAGTGGTTAAAGATAATATCTGCATCAAACTTACGAATCATCGCCTTAACTTTTTAAGGTAGCAACAGGTTAATTTACTTTTATATGGAGCTCATAAAACCGAAATTTATGTTTTTTCTACAAAAAGTCGTGAATTTGATATCTGGGTCAAATTTTTTACATGGTGTCACGTCTACCGTGTTATTGGTTACTAGAACCCAATGATACCGAAACTTACGTAAATGGAATTGTCGCAAACGGTCACCCATCCCAGGTACAGCCGTAGCATGATTATGGCAGCAACAGGTTAATTTTCTTATTATTTAGCTCATAAAACAGGGACCTTTGCTTTTCTACGAAAAGTCGTGAATTTGACACCTGGGTCCTCTTTTGACCCGGCTGCCGAAGAAAGGAGGGTAATGTTTTTGTTACATGGTGTCACATCTAACGTGTTTTTGGCAACAATAACCCAACGGCACGGAAACATTAGTAAATTGTCACTAATCTATACCTAGGTACTAATATTATAAAGAGGAAAGATTTGTCTTTCGTTTTTTTGTTTTTTTCTTTGTTTGTTTGTAACGAATAGGCTCCGGAACTACTGGACCGATTTGAAAAATTCTTTCACTGTTGGAAAGCTACACTCTTTGCGGTGAACATAGGCTATATTTTATTCCCGTGTTCCCACGGGAACGGGAACTAAGCGGGTGAAACCGCGTGACATCCGCTAGTCCCAGATATAGCCGCAGCGTGATCTTTTACAGAATAGCTACTAAAGCAGTGGAGCTGCGAGCGCTGCAAAAGTTCTTCCGAAGGTTCTCTATAAATCTATTTCCTGTCTATTATTAATATTGAATAACACTTTATTAAATACCCACAACGTTACACTTAGAGATAAACATTGAATAAAATTGTTATCAATGAGCGCTTGCTATCTGATTGCAGCACTATCGAGTAATCGAAACGATATAAATAATGCGACCCACTTATACGCTCGCGGTAATTAATTTTGTGTTTTCAATCATTTTTATCTATATAATTATAGTGGTTTTGGTTTTGAGGATGAATTGAATGATTTTTTGTTGAGAAAAGCTGTGTAAGTACTTACAGAAAAACATGTGGAGTCATTCGTAATTCATCAGTTAAAATCTCATTGGTAACATTTAGTTACAAACAATTTCAATGCAACCACTTTTTTTTAACGTGAGGAAATATTGTCATGGATGCTATGCCGGACTCCTACCGATTAAAAAACCTCACGTAACGCCCAATAGCCTATGGTTGGGAGCCCCGGGCAAGCCCTCGGAAGGATGTCCCAGGACTTCCAACAGACAGACCCACGGCCGCCACTGCGGCCTCGCCTAGGGTGGTGCATGTGTTTTGACATATGAAAATCCCCAAGGATGTCAAGCCAGACTCGAACCGACAAAAACCACACGATCATTCTCGCTGGGCGCTCCGGGTAACTCTTTGAAAGAATGTCCCAGGGTTCGGGGACCCTGGAATTTCCTCCCGAGGGCTTACCCGCGACTCCTGACCTTAGATAGATGGCAAGGCACCGTGTAGTTTTTTTTAGACGATTTGCACATGAAAAAAAGCTTTCCCTGCAGACTTTGGCTACTTATCACAAAAAATCTGTTGGTGTTTTTTTAATTTACTTAACTAGCTTACAACTTCAATTTTACTACATTATTCTAGAAGTTTGAAGATTTGACACCCATTTTGATTTTTTCAAACACATGTTTATTTCAATCGTATGATAATATGAAGTTGATCACGTGATTCACATATTTTTTAATTCGGTCACAGTTTGACTAACCCACAAGTCTATATTCCACATAAACATCAACGGAAACGAAACTTGAAGGAAACAATCTTGCCACAGTAACAAATAGTGTCTAAAACATTGTGATAACGAAACAACTATTAAACAAAGAACACCTACGAAATAACTAGTGAATTCATTTGCGAATTATACAAAGAAACGTTTACCAAGTCTTAAGAGCCTACCAGACGCCAAATTGTTGAAAGAAGATAGAAGATGTACATTTTAGCGTGCAGGAAAGAGAGAGATGCGATCGGTTTTTGGGCGTTTCCAACAAAATAAATTAATTATAGAAAAACTATAACCAATATTGTGCAAAGTGGTCTAGTGCAAATGAAGATTTTACCATTGTCTTTCTTATAAATATTTCATATTATAAAAAAAACTTAGACTTATGAGATCTAGGTTAAAATTTCAAGAAATCGAGGTATTTTCAACACAAAAATCTATCGAGGATTTTATCAGCAATCGTGTTTCTAGCCTAGAGCGTTTTTAGATCATGAACTGAGTTAAAATTTGTCACAATTAGGCACTGTCTGTGTTAAAATTTTAATTCATTCAACCTCATGAGTCCTAAGATCTAGAACAAGGTATTAGTCTATTTGGCGTCAGACTGACACTTAAGAAGTAAAAGAACGAAAATCGAGCGCGATAGGAGAAAAATAATGCAAATTGTGTTTCTTTTTAAAATTTATACATGAATGTAAGTAATTAATTTTGACCGTTAATAAGTCTTTAGCTGTTCTAAGGCTTCATGTAATTTTATTTGTTTTGATGAACTGTCGATTTGCATACCTACCTACTGCTACGACGCTATTACAAAAAGAAATCCTAAAAACGAAAAGTCTTTGAGCCACAACCATTCGACTTGTGCGTTTATTTATATCAGTTACGTAGAAATGTACCTTAGTTTTATAACCGTTTGTGTATGTATATTCACTTACTAGCTGTAAGGCTCACAAACTTCGTAGTTTACTCATATATTACGTTAAGATTAACATAAAATACATTTTTATGCGCACATGTACATCTGACCCCCGCGAAGTACTCATTGTATTGTATCACACACGAAGCGATCTCACATTTTTTGTTCGTTGACAACAACACGTTAGAAAACTAAGAAAAAAAGGTATCACGTGTATGGAGAAGCAAAAAGTGCTCCATTTACAAACAGCTGAGCATTGATAAGTTCCCGGGACGTTCCCGGCAATATAATAGACTGTAAATATAATGTGTGACTTTACAGCAGTTTAATTTTAGAGCTTGCTTTAACGTGTGGTCTAATTTTGTATGATGGGTAATATTGACATAACGTTAAATGCTTTTAATAGATTGATAAATTAGTCTTTTTATTAGAAATATAAAAGTAAATAATCAAAAGACTAATAGTCTGTAAACGTCCCGTTCTCAAAACGGCCCGCATGCTCAAACAAAAGATTTGTCTACCAACCCGACATCATATTTATTACAAAAATTTGTAACTATGTCTTCTGTAAGTGAATTTTAATGAACAACGGTAAAAGATGTGTTTCTATTTCAGAATTTAATAAGGACACTAGGGTTTTAAAATCTTAATAAATATCTACATGTTAAATGTGATTTATTACTGTTAAAGCTTACACAGACGAACTCAACAACATTGTATTTCAAATTTGAACGAGCTGGGATCTGGGTCGATAGCACAAAATAATAGCTTCTATGTCATCCGAGAATCAGTAATGTTCTGATTTTAAAGTTGAACGAGCTAACGGTCTGGGTCGCCAATACAAAATAGTACAACATTTCAATTTAATCAAAGAGGTCATTGAATGCTTCGCTATGTTGGCTACGTGATCCCGTTTCCCTTTAAACAACCTTTTCTTATCGGAATTATTGATAAGGACAAACTTATCACTAACCTGGTGCCAGGTTCCCTCTGGGTTTGGCTCCTAAAATGGCGAGATTGACGTTTGCTTTCCTTCCATCGATGATGGGGTTTGGATCTTTACACGCCCTCTCTGCCGCAGCTCGGTCACCCATTATCACCTGAAAGAAAAACGTCTTATATAGTATCGATACTGTATATCGATTCTTATTTAAATACCAAATATATTTGTGTAGGTATGACGTAAGTATTCATTACCTATTGTAATCGATGCGCATGGATCGAGATACCACCTTATGTCACATGGAATCAACCAATTTTGTGGACATTTCGTGTGTCATGTGATTAGTTTGAGCTATAAACGATTTTCTGTTAATATATCACGTACAAGAGATCAACTTACACTAGAAATTGTTGACTAAAGCAAGTCTTTGTTGACCTCAACATATCCAAAAAAGAATTAGAATAAAATGGTTATTCGAGCCTTTTTAGACGTGTAACTGTGGAAGCCCATATTAGGCACTGTGCCATGACTGTATATCGTTAGGACATACCACATAATTTGGTAAAGGCTCATCATCCAAGCTTACACATTACCCTACAATTAGCCTCTTGGTCTAGTCGTTAAATAGAGTTTCTGAATAAATATGAAACTGGACACCATGAGCTGAATTGGACAGGACACATCTCTATGGGTGATAAGCATGTTTCGTAATGCTGAATGACTCCTAAATCAGGATTGTATAACGTTAAAACAAATCACATAATTTGGAAATGGGATCATCGTCATCCAAACAGTGTACCATAACGCTGAAAAATATATGTAGTTTTACAAACTAAGACATCTAAAGGAGGGGCCTCAATCTAAAAAGAATGCTAACCAAAAATGTTATGGCAAGTTGTCTTAGGGGATGGCACAATCGAGAATGTAGAAGACCGAGAAATGTGGACACCTATAAAACATTAGGACAGTGGAAACTTCAGAAGTAACCAGATATTACAATCAATTCAGTCTATTACAGTCCACTGCTGAAGGCCTCTGACAATTTAATTGTTATTGGGGAGGTATGTGGCCTTACTGTATCGCGCTAGTCAGACAGGTTGGTGAAAGGTTCAATTTCGAGGTTTCTTTCTCCATGCCGTGACTTCGTCCGTGAGTCAGCATCTTTTGCAAGCAAAGGGTCGTCAACTGAAAGGCCACTGTCAAATAATTTTGCAGACGAGAGTGGTCTCCAATCGCTAGATGTCGAAATGACGTTTTTGGGGAGTGCACTTCTTGCAGGTGAGACTGGCAATACCGTAATTACCTTTACCTTACAGTCTATCTGTTCCATTAAAATTTAATCAAGTAGGTTACCTACTTGACATGTTGTTGCAGTCCGTATGTTTTTCGTGATCAATAAAAAATATATTGCGTTGTTAAAGTACCTACATATGTAGATATTTTGTTATTTGTAAATGTAAAATATGTTTTCCTAAAGTAAATGACAAAATTATTAGCTTTTACAACCTCACCTATCGAATACAATGTTATGAATCAAACAATCGACGTAAAACAGAAAATCAAAGAAACAAACTTAACTCGTATTGTATGCAAATTCTTCGATAAAGAAACAGTGTAATTATTGAATCGGTTAGGTGCACGGACTTTATAACTTTTGTAAACCATACAAAATGTGAGTTTGGCCTCAAACTGGAAATGAACGGCGTGCGGGGCGACGACGGCGATTGAGCGGCGAGAGACTATAAACGGGCACTTGACTGCGCTCGGACTCAGGAGATGGTCAAGCGACTTGAGTCAATATCATCTGTATACATACACGTCGATGTACACACACGTGCAAATAAATCACGCACACTGAAGCTACTTTCATTCATATTTTAACAGACTTGTCAGATTGTTATCGTTTATTCGGAGTTGCTTACTCTCTTGTAAGTAGTATGGCAATGATGGCGCCGCGCTCTCGCCGCTATCGCTCTCGCCCCACTCACCGCTAACATCCAGTATGAGGTCTATACCATACAAATGAGTTAGGCGCGGCGAGCGATAACGAAAACGTATCAAAACGTTCGAACTGCCTGTTAGTTGATTGGTATTGCCGTGAGTTCGATTGTTCTCTTGTACTTTATCTTTCTTTACTAATGTTGTAAACGCGAAAGTTTGTAAGTATGGATTTTGGAACAGGGATAGATAGTCTATATTAATACATAGGTCACTTTTTATCCCTGAAATATGTTTGAGAGTAGTTTTACAAAGAAGCAGTAAAATTTAATAAACAGCTCAGACTTTTTTTTTTAACGTGAGGGAAAATCCTCATGGATGCTATGCCGGACTCCTACCGAGTCTACCGACTAAAAAACCTCACGTTACGCCCAACAGCCTATGGTTGGGAGCCCCGAGTAAGCCCTCGGAAGGATGTCCCAGAAACAGCCCAGACTACCTTATAATATTACTATTGCCATGCAGAATATAGTAAACACAATAACTTTATTTTCCCATTCAAAGAGGTCAAGCCCTAAGTGAAGCGGCGAGTAAAAGCTAGTTACTTTATGACATAGTTTATAATACTTTCGAAATTCGTAACAGTGTAAGTATCTTGCTATTACAGATATCGATATACTCGTAATAGGTATTGAAGTATTGACTATCGATTTCACTCAAATGCATTCGTTTGGAGTTTAGATCATTAAAGTGTGAGGTTTAAAGCCAATTATTTTGATCATAAAAAGGTATTACGTAACTACAGATAACATAAAATAATACCTACACCTATACATTTAAAAGGCAAGCGTAACTGACAGGTCTATCAATGAGCTCAATTCGTTGAACGAAGTTAGCTAAAACGTCTTTTAAAGAAAGTTATTATAACGGACATTGCTATTGCTGGTATTTTTTTTAATTTCCACTTTTACAGGCGCCAAAGCGTGTAACCAAGAATATCGTATCAGAATCAGAGTGCATCTACAATACGGAAAAGAAAATCAGATCGATCGGTTAAATCTTGTTAATATTTTTTTTTCTACATAACGTTTTCTTTTCTTTTTAATTTTCTAGCGACGCGAAATTTTGCAGCCCAGAATATAATCATTGGTAGGTAATTCTAGTACCTACTCTTACATGGCCTGGGACATCCATCCGAGGGTTTACCCTGGGCTCCCGGCCATAGGCAGTGGTAGGGCAAAGTGTGGTTTTAGTCGGTAGGAGTCCTACAAGGCATCCATTATGGATTTCCAGTAATTTCCACACGTAAAAAGAAACATAAAAATCTGCTATTACGTTATCTTTGACGGAACGGAGGTACTGTGTAAGTCAATTAATTTAATGTAATTGTATCCTACCTACTATAAAATAGGTACTATTAATTGGGTATTGTTTAGAGGCACTATATCGCTCTTCCTGTGATTAAACAATTGGCATTTTCGCAACACACGATACACAATTATTGTCATTTAACAGCAATGCCACTAAAAAAAGCATCTAAATGCAGGTAAAGCTTTTTTTTTTCTTGGTGTGAGGGAAAATCCTCGTAGGATGCTATGCCGGACTCTTACCGACTAAAAAACCTCACGCAACGCCCAACAGCCTATGGTTGAGAGCCCCGGGTAAGCCCTCAGGAAGGATGTCCCGTGACTCCCAACAGAAAATGCAGGTAAAGCTACTTCTCTTCAATCATTTAAGTTAAATTTTGAATGTAGCCCGGGCATGAATAATGCTAAGTTAACAAGTATCTTCGATAGGCATGCGGAATTTTATTTAGGAACTAACTGGCACTTCGTTTAGGTCACTTAATGAGAGAAAGACGGAGAGAGCTAGAAGGAGAGACAGAAAGGTATTCATCAGAATCATCAGGTTTAAAGGAGTGTGAGAAACTAATCGAGACAATAAATGCATCTTTTACGCTCTCTCTCTGCCTGTCTAGTCCTTTTATGATAAAGCAAACGCGACATTTTCAAATGACCCCGAAATTTAAAGGAATCCTAGGTAGGTATAGCTCAGGTTTATTTTTTTCGACATTCTTCAGATACACTAATCATCAGATGATAAAAGACCCGATAGCCTTTACTTAGCTATTAGGTATTCATGACTATAACCGTAGACAGCCTTTAAAAGAACAAGTTAACTATGTTTCTTGTTTCAAAACTATCATTCATTCATTCATGGTAGCTTGACAATTCAACCTAAAATACTATTTTTTTAGATAGATAGCTAGGTACATCGAATGTTCCACAGTTTTTGCGAATATGATAATTATCGAGCAGTTTGCTACCTTTTACCTCAATACATACTCATTACTTTACACACCGTGCACACCCTCGGCACACTCTGTTGACAGTGTAGGTACCTATAATTACTAAGTAGGGTAAACCACCCAATTATTGGCACTTTTAGAATGAATTATTGGCACTTTAGTTAAGAGTATATTTCGAAAAATAAGGGAAACCTAGTTTATTTCAGTTCGGTGTTGCCCATTATGTAGTTGTAGGTATGCATTAAAAAGTAAAATAGCATTCTTTTTCTGTTAGAAATGGGCAAAATTACCTAAAGTGCCAATAATTGGAGGAGTGCCAACGATTGGGTGGTTTACCCTATTTGTTGATGTTATTTATTCTAGGACTTTAGATCATACATTTTTAAATTAAGATTAGCTTTATAATGATTTCGTAAAATCCTGTAATATTCATTTAAAATTGTATGAATCCAATGTATCCTGTTATATTAATTTTAAAATGTATTAATGGATGTTTATACATGAAAAAAAAAAACGTTTTGGTAGGGATATTAGATTGTACTGTTGTACTGAGGAACTGATGGAGATTTTAGGTAGCAAGTAACGAGTGGTAACTTCTTTTTTGTGCCTTTAACTAAGTTATTAGTATATTGCTACGTTGAGAGACACACTAAAACTGAAAAGGTAATTATAAAACCCCTAAAAATGACAATCCGAACGCGTGGGTGTCTATTGAAGGGACTATTAAACAAGAAGCCGTGAGACGGTCTCACCCGACTGCCCCTCTAAAGTCTATTGAGAAAGTGAAAGTTCAATCCGATTGACGTTGTCATTTTTGTTTTATTTCAAACTTCGAACAGATGATCCACGTGACCTAATGACGTAATTTAATGCAACAGAGTCACAGACTACAGACACAAGTCTCGCCATAAGCCCCTCTGCAATCTATTTTATAGAGAGGGGCTAAAATTGCATTGTAGGAAGGTCAATATTGTACCTGCAACGAAGTTACTATGCTACGAGTACGCTAAGAGATAAATCTTACTACTGTTATTAATGTGAAAGTTTGTGAGTGTGGATGTGTGATTCGGATGTGTTGATATCTGTATGTTTGTTACTTTTTTACGCTCTAACCGCCCTGAAGGAAACGGATCTTACTGAAATTTGGTATAGGGGTAGATAAAAATGTAGTCGGGAAAATCATAGGCTACTTTTTATCCCGGGGAATAAGTTCCAATGGAAAGCGAAAAGGGGAACAAAATTCCACACGAGCTAAGACGCGGATACAATAATAAAATGATATTAGTACAATTATAAAAGAAAACAATCCGAGCGTGTAGGTGTCTAATTAAAGGACAAGATAATTGCATTGTAGCAAGGTCCGTAGCAATATTGTACCTTCAACGGAGTCGTATGGCGTAGCTCGTAGCGTCGGGAGGCGTGTCCGAGATACGCCCCAGTCAACTTTCTTGATACTTTAATAACCACATTTAACCAATTATATTCAGGGGATATATAATTTAAACAGTGATGTAAGCACTGTAAGTTAAATAAATGTACGCACTGAGTAAGTAATTAAGTTAACATAAAGTTAACTATGTTGCAAAAGAATTAATTATTTACATAGTTTATTGGACGTTTACTGTGTGATTTGTATAATAAATATTGTATTTTCTTTGCTTACTTTTAAATTTGTTACATAGTTTTATTATATTTCTTACTAGCTGTTCCCCACGGCTTCGTCCGCGTAGATGTCGTTATCGCGTAAAATCATTACCCTCATTTTGCGCAGTCAGTTAAAAAGTAGCCGGTCCTTCCCTTGGACTCAAACTATCTCTATGTCAAATTTCATTAAAATCATTTCAATGGTTTAGGCAGAGTTTGTTTAGGTGTGAAAACGTAACAGACAGACAGAGTTACTTTCGCATTTATATTATTAGTAGGGATGTAGGGATAGGGATTCTATATTAAGATATTTGTAATCAGTAAACTTAACGGATTGAATTTAGATATTGTAGGTCAACCGGTGTAATGTTAAGGTTTGGAAAGCAACCAGGAATAAAGTTCTGGTGACTTGTATGGTGACTAGGTACTTTGGTTCCAACCGTGGACAGTGGTACAGTAACCTGAAAACTTCTTGAGCAACGATGAGCAACTTCGTAATCTCTTTTCTCTCTATACCACCAACTAAAAAGTTATTAGCTAACACAATAAAATGCCAATAATAAGAAAAACGCGGTTCACAATATATTTGCACGTATGTGTACATGCGCAAACTTTCCCACAACCTCATGCGATGCTCAAGTTGTTTGCCGGTACTGTAAGGAACGTGTGGTTTCAGTCGGTTAGGGTCCGGCATAGCAATTATGAGGGATTTCTATACAAAAAAAAATGTGACTATTTTCGACCAGGCTGGCTGTATGCTTATCTTATTACTGGTATAAAGTAGAAGCTGTGAGACGGTCTCACCCAACTGCCCCTCTGTGAAAGTGAAAGTTCACTCAAATTGACGTTGTAATTTTTGTTTTATTTCAAACTTTGAACAGATGATCCATGTGACCTAGCGACGTAATTTAATGCAACAGAGTCACAGACTACAGACAAAGTCTCGCCATTAGCCCCTCTGCAATATATTTTATAGAGAGGGGCTAAAAGCTAATATATGAACAAAGAATAATTTGTTAAGTCCCGGATTTACTTACAATCGTTTTAAAAAGAAACAGTTAGTTAAAGTATCTATTAATGGTTACGATTATGTGGATTCTTCACAGAATCTAAACCTAATGACTCATTGAATGTTTTTCTACTAAGTCGTGATGAACTCAAAAGTTCTTATGCAGTTCTATTCTATATCCTTGATATTTAAATTGAGACTAGACGTATTTCAATGTGCTTATAACTGACGATTAACTTGATTAAAAACATTGTTATAACTGAAGAAGTATTGATACCAATATTAGTTACTCATACATAATAATTCGGGATTTTACGCGAAATGCTGTTTACTTATGTTCATTCTCGAATTATTTTTACTGATATTATAAAGAGGAAAGATTTCATTGTTTGTTTGTTTGCATCGAATAGGCTCCGGAACTACTGGACCGATTTAAAAAATTCTTTCACTGTTGGAAAGCTACACTCTTTGCGGTGAACTAGACTATATTTTATTCCCGTTTTTCCAAGGGAACGGGAACTACGTGGTTGAAACCGCGTGACGTCTGCTAGTATAAGTATAAGTGTATAAACCGCTTTGTTTAAAAAAAAACATAATTCCTAGTTATTTACCAATCTAAGTAGGTATGTCTATGTATTTCTGATGGTATATTAAGTCAACTGCCAGGAATATGGTAAAAGTTAAGCCCAGTTGAAGGCCTTCGTTTATATTTACAAGAGGCTATTGCTAAGACCGGCTTGAACATTTTCAGCAGCAGGCAGCTACAACTTATTGTCGTCCATTTCAAGTAATTTCAACACGACATCCTATTACGTGGGACAAAATACAACTGGTGAAATCAATATATTAAAATCGTTTATCTACGTAAGGTGAAAAGATTTTTATACCACCAAGATGGCAGACAGGCATACGGCCCACTAAATGGACTGGTAGTCTCCGAAGCCTATGGACGTTTGCAACTACAAAATGTTTTTTTTTAATTGAGCAAAATCTGAATGTGCTTTTTGAACTAGATAAAGCTTTTAAAAGCTATTTCGTGCTGAGTATATTTATTTTAATGGGGATAAACCCAGTTATGTCTGATAGCTTATAGTTGTTCTACAACAGAACAAAAATGTACCAGGCAGCTAAAAGGCATGAAACTTAACCCGTAAAAACCACTGTTCTTATTATAGAAATGCGAAAGTTTAAAAATGTACAGTACTGAATACTTTTATTGCGGTATATATCTATTTATTAATACGTTAATTGAAAACAGTGATTCCCTTTTTAAGAAAATTTCGTAAAAGTTTTAAACAGTTAAAGTTAATATTAAGAAGTGCAAAAAGATTTTATTTTAAATGAATTTCTATCGAATTCGACGTCCAGCGGTTCTCTAGTACTTAGTGTAGAAACAAGTGAATGAAATGAAACACGTATGTAATATACTAACAAAATAATCACCATACATACATATTTCTCGAAAAATTTACCTAACAACCGTTTTTGAATGATTTTTCACAGAAACAGGTCAAACTTATAACATTTTTCATTTGCGGCCGTACTTAGATGGCTGCTTGTCGTAAGCAGGTACTGTATTTTAAATGAATTACTGTCGAATTTCGACGTCCAACGGGTCTCTTGTACACGAATCTAATATTACTAAAAAAATAATCACCATACAATACATATTAATAATACCTATTTCTTTAAAAATGTACGTTAAAACCGTATTGGCACGATTTTACATTTGCGGCCGTACTTAGATGGCTGCCTGTCGTAAGCAGGTACTGGGTACTTACGACCTGTACGGTATCCTATCGGATGACACTCTTTTGTTCTGTAAAGGTACTTCATCACGCCTCGGCTGGAGCCGGTCGCTTCGACCCACTGGTTATGTAGAGCAAAGGTATGACAAGTAAGATTATTTGAAGTGTTAACTTGGGAACAACTGTGTAAGAAATTGAGTTGATTTTTTTATACGTAATGCTGTCAAAATGACATTCAAATCTTGAGTGACAGCCCTCGTATTTAAGGCCAGTTTTACGGCCTGCTTGGAGAATCCAGGATTTTAGAAGAAGGGAATTACGTAATAATATTAGTCATGTTTTAAAGTATTAATGCGGATTTTATATAGATTCCAATGTTTTTAACCGACTTCAAAAAAGGAGGAGGTTCTCAATTCGTCTGTATGTATTTTTTTTTATGTATGTCAAGCGATATTTTCGTCAATTATAGACGGATTTCAAAATTTATTTTTTTGTTGAATAGGGTTTACTTCTGAGGTGGTCCCATTTTCACCAGGTCGGGATCTGATGATGGGATCCAGGAGAAAACGAGGGCAACCACCGAAAATTGTAGCGACAACTAGTGCACTTGTTAACTTTTTAATTAAGTGCTTTAATGTTCTACACTTTAATGAAGGTCTGGAGTCGACCTGATGATAGAGTCAAAAGACAGTCGAGGGCATTCCTTAACAATTTACAGCAGTTACCTTGTGTTTGGGCTTGATTGATTTGTATTGATGAGAACTTTGCACCTAGATTGATAGATCCGCCTTCAAAAAAAAAAGGAAGTTCTCAATGTTTTATGTATGTTCACCGATATTTCCGTCAATTATAAACGGATTTAAATTGTTTTCTTTCTTGAATAGGGTTTACTTCTGAGGTGGTCCTATTTTAATCAGATCAGGATCTGATGATGGGATCCAGAAGAAATCGAGGGCAACCACCGAAAATTGTAGGGACAACCAGTGCATTTGTTAACTTTTTAATTCAGTGCTTTAATGTACTACAATTTAATGAATATCTGGAGTCGATCTGATTATGGAACCGAAAGACAGTCGAGGGAAATCCTTAACGATTTACAGCAGCTACCTTGTATTTGGGCTTGATTGATTTGTATTGATGAAAACTTTTACCTAGATAGATATATTTTTCGGTTCACCCGTCACTTAAAATAATGAAAAAAAATTTTTCAATAAAAAATAAAACCGACTTCCAACAAATCCTGAAAAATAAAATTTACTTAGCACAAAGTAAAATGTATTTTGATTCATCAGATTATATTCAATTTAGTATTGAAGTTGGTGCCATGAATAATACTTACATAAACCTATGGGTTTACTTGGCGCCGACTTCAATATGATATTGAATAAAATGTGATAAATCAAAATACATTTTACTTTGTGCTAAGTAAATTTTATTTTTCAGGATTTGTTGGAAGTCGGTTTTATTTTTTATTGAAAAATTTTTTTACTAAAAACTTTCAGTCGAAAAACTTCATCTGTATTTGCGTTTTCCTGCCTTAACTGCCTGCTTTATTTACAATTTTTCTTCGATACTTTGCAGTTGAATCGCTTTCGGGTGCTTCTCCCCGGATATCGTGCTCCGATTCTCCGAAAGGGTAGACAGAGGCGACTATAAGCAAAATTTTCACCACTTTTACGTAGGTAGCTATTTAGCGCCATGTTATAGATGGTGATAGCAATATAGATTATGGACTAATTGTAAGTACCTCTGCACCTGTTTACAACACACGCATTAAAGTTTTATGTGTTAGGTATTTGACTTATTTGCATACGATAAAAATTTAACCTTAAACGGCTACATATTCTTATTTTAGTAGTATATTTACAGGATTAGTTGATATGTAATGTTATGTTTGCAGTATAATATTTATTCAAGTAATTTAAATACAATGCTCAACACAATATTTCTTCGTGATCGGGCAAATTAATAAAACTACGAATAAATATTGTGTTGAGCATTGTATTTACCTAATTAATAAAATAGGTGCTATGCCAACAGACTGCGGGATATTCCAACTAGTTTCAGCACTTCAGACCTAACAGAGGACTTTCTTTCAAAGGTGCATCAAGAGTCAAGACCCGTCAAACGCTGTAACAATGAAAAGAAAGAAGGAAGTGGAAGGGAGAGGAAGCTGAGTAAATAAGAGTGAAGAGAAGTGTGAGGTGTAGTGAGTGTAAGTTATGAGGATGGCACGATAATCTAAAGACATAGGTACCTAGTATAATAAAAAAATGAAGCCACGTCAGGTGCAATAAACGCGAATGTAACAAAATATTCAATAGATTATCAGGAAAGCGTTAACTGCTTCCGTTGGAAAGTTTAACTAAATAGTGAAAAGGTAAACTTGTAAACTTTAGTTTGTAACACATATTGTAGTACAAAAGTGTTACGAACAATGAATTGCGATTATTACAGCTATTTGGATGTCACAGGGAGGGTGTCGTGTCGCCTTTCCCTCTGGGTCTAAACCACCCCAATGCGAATTGAAAATGGGGTTGTGATTCATTTCCCACAAGCCCCACGCTGCACTAGTGCACCAAACAAAATGCCCCAAACTTTATTATACTGAATGCAACGAAAAAAGCGTCGTTTACGGCATCTGTTGTTTAGGAAGTTATATCTAAACAAAAGTTACTAAGCAATCATGATTATACGGCGTAGTTAATCCTTTATTTACACTGTAATTGCCCATCAGTTTGAAGGTAACCTTTGAATAAAATATCACTAAGCATTGAATAATACAATATTCTCTGGCATTTCATGAAGCCAAAACCTTTAGTCGATGACGATTTCTCTCAGGAATTGCTCGGTCATGTAATTTGGTTTCAGTTAAATGTTTTGTTTGACATTTATACCTGCGTGGAACAACTTCCGTGTTCGATGTAATTTCGCGATTATGCCTTGTATGTATTGTACATGTACTTAGTTCGCAGTGGGTTAGGTATAATGTAGGTAGCAATGAGGTGCGATAACGCGCCAACTGTGCGCGATACGGTCGGTGTTTCAGTACGAGTCGATGGCGCACGAGTATCCAAGTTAACGTGTCAATTTCAGTTTCGCAAAACGTTAAAAACTACGTTCTACGCGTGAAAACACTTCAAACAAAATTACATTTACAAAAGTAAACAACAAAAGAAGTATTAAAAATAACTTACGAAGCCATATCCTCTGCTCTTGCTGGTCTGTCTGTCTGTGATTACAACTGCCTCCTCGATATCGCCGTAGACAGCAAAGTGTTCTCTTAAGCTCTTGTCGGTGGTGTGATATGGTAGTCCTCCGACGAAGAGTTTCGTCCAGGTGGTGTCCTTCTGGCCCGGCAGCGCGCCCAGGGCCAGCAGTCCTTCGGACTCGGCCGGCAGAGCGCCCGCCATCAACATGCCTTGGACCGTCTCCGTCGCGCCGGTCTATGATGCACTCCGCTAACACTGTCACTGCCGCTGTCGCGCTTTACCAGTCTCCGAGCGGCGCAAGTGTGTAGGTTATGTTGTGTGGTAAACACTGGCGTGTGCGAATGCGACTGTTTACCGTGATGGTTGAGCGCGGACTGATGCTCGTTCGTAGCGCACGTGGCGCTCCGGTACTAATTTTAGCCCCCGCCGCGCCCCCCTCGTCACCAGATGCGTCGGCACCGTCCGCCACATGCGTTGCGTGCCCTACCATGCCCTACTGCCTGCTACCCTCCACGCACGCTTAATGATATGCCTCGTTATCACTGCCTGTGTGTAGCTCCTCACTTCGAACAACTTAGTCTTAGCACTGTTGCAAAGAATATGCAACAGTACCTAAGCACAGGCCTAAGGGATAGCCATTATTTAAAGGGATATTTTTAAATGCACATCTATATAATTTTTCTGCACACTAGGTAACTCCACTAATTAACTGAATGCATACCAGAAATCTGAATGCGGTGCAAAAAAACCAATTGATTAACTAAACATTTACTACTTAAAAAACTAAAATTATACACAAAATGAGATGACCTTTATTTCTCAAATTTAAACCAAAAATGTGGTTCGTACACCGAATATAAAATTTGCTACACAAAAATACGAATTGCTTATCAAAAATACTAACTTGCACTCTAAATTTTACAATCTTATAACAGAATAGGTTAGTTTTTTTATTTTTTATTAATAAAATTTAATTTTGTAAAGATGACTGATTAAATTGGGTATTTAATTAGAATAAAAGATGTTCCTAAAAGTAAATTAGATGATGGTTTTCCTTAAAAAAGTTTTAATATGTTTGTTAAGCAAAGGAATTTTTAGATATACTATTTTAATAATAGTGATTTGTTCAGTAAAATAGTTCTGCAAATACCATTAAACAGTGTAACAAATTTGACTTTTTTAGTGTGCATAATTAGTGTGCAAGTCAGTATTTTTGGTTTAACATTGTAATATTTTGTTCGAAAAAAGGGAATAAACAGATATCGATTTAAATACATGCCTTATTTAAATTAGGTATGTGCAATAATTTGTTTGTAGATGAAATTTTTTCCAGAGCCCAGGAGGCAGTAGGCATTATTAAATTAACATAGACTACCTATAAATTTTATTAACACTATTAACCCATACAAATAAATTGATAACAACTACGAGAATACCCTGACTGTCTCTGCAGTGCTACGCTGTAGCAAGTAATTATAATAGATACCTGCCTATGCGACTTCGTTGTAGAAGAATCGAGTTCGAATCCAGATTTGAAACATAATTTAATTTTTATGATCCGCAAAATGTTTCTTTCAGTGTGTTTCCCATGTAATTATTTTACCTACTTATAATGTTACAGTTAAATATTTAAACATAATACTTACATCTCATTTTTTAGGGTTTCGTAGCCAAATGGCAAAAACGGAACCCTTATAGATTCGTCATGTCTGTCTGTCTGTCTGTCCGTCTGTCTGTCCGTCCGTGTGTCACAGCCACTTTTCTCCGAAACTATAAGGCCTATGCTATTGAAACTTGGTAACTAGATGTATTCTGTGAACCGCATTAAGATTCTTATATAAAACTAGAAAAAAAGCAGTAAATTTTGGGGGTCCCCATACTCAGAACTGAAACTCAAAATTTTTTTCTTCATCAATCCCATATGTGTGGAGTATCTATAGATAGGTCTTTAAAAATGCTATTGAGGTTTCTAACATCATTTTTTTCTAAAGTGAATAGTTTGCGCAAGAGACACTTCTAAAGTGGAAAAATGTGTGTCCCCCCCCCCCCCCTCTAACTTGTAAACTAATAGAATGATAAATCTAAAAAGAATATATGATGTGATGTACATTGTCATAAAAACTACCAATGAAAATTAGTTTGAACAAGATAGAGCTGGTAGTTTTTTTTTAATACGTCATAAACCGCAATTTTCGGTCAGAAAAATCACTACCACTGCGAACGTGTTAAAACATCAATCAAAGTTACAACGAACTATAAGAACTTTTATATTATGTTACTTGCTGCTACGAAACCCTTCATGGGCGAGTCCAACTCGCACTTGGCCGGTTTTTTTTTAAGAATAGAATAGTTTTTTTGTGTTGTTTTTGGTATTAGGATATTTGTATTTTCTCACCTATTATGGAGGTGATAGATAAAGTGTCTGTTATAGAGCGTCTCGTAGGACCTTCGAAAAGTTGGAAACTGTATGTCCCATGTTCATGCTTCAATGCGAATACATATTTTAAGGACAAAAACGTTGCAGCCTGGCACAGATACTACGTAAGTCAAATAAAATATTATAAAACTAGGATGATTAGACATTTTTGATTTACTTAGGTACAATTTTCCTACATTGATCTGATCGAAACACTGAGAGTGAGATGGGGCAAATTGCTACAAT
The DNA here is from genome assembly GCA_933228765.1 of Miltochrista miniata. Lineage (NCBI taxonomy): Eukaryota > Metazoa > Arthropoda > Insecta > Lepidoptera > Erebidae > Miltochrista > Miltochrista miniata. The sequence continues at coordinate 9,850,543 of OW121753.1, forward strand.
TTTTCATGAACAATCAATATTTTTTTTTTTACAAAATGTACCGATTGGAACATAACAAACTTCACTTCGATGTTTCCCACCATTCAAAATGTCAAATTGAAGACTTATGCTATCTTGTGTCTACTCGTCTGTACCTACTAGGTACATACCTACTCTCCTGGGACTTCCTTCCTAGGGCGGGGCCCCCAACTATAGGCTGTTGAGCGTTACGTGAGGTTTTAGTCGGTAGGAGGCCGGCATAGAATCCATGAGGATTTTCCCTCACGTTAAAAAAAAGGTACATACCTAGTGCTTATTTTTTCATGAACAGTCAATAACAATTTTTTTACAAAATGTACAGATCGGTAAATTATAATGTACTTAGACCATTCAAAATGTCAAATTGAAGACTTATTGCTATCTTGTGTCTACTCATCTGTGCCTACTTAGGTACCTACGTAGTGCTCATTTGATACTGACAACTTAGATTAGCACGTAGCTATTTTGTAAATGGAAACAAGCTAGAGAGAAACGGCAAAGTTGCTGCTAAGCTAAGCTAACTTAGTGTATAGGCCGTTCGCTCTAAGTTTGCCGCTGGCGTAGAGGCTGGTGTAGAGGCGTAGTATGGGAGCCAACCGGAAAACTAAGAGCGAACGGGTAGTAAGTACGATCAATTTCAGGCCGATTGCCTCGGTGTTGCAGTAATACGTGTATGCGACTGCCGTATTGTGACTTGGGGTTTGAATTCCCGGTCGGAATAAATATTTGTGAGATCTGCTAACGTTAGTTTTGGAATTTGGTTGCAATCTTTGTAAGTAAATTGAAGACTAAGTATGCTTATCAGTCATCTAAAAAATATTTATTTATTTACTAGCTGTGCCCCCTTGACTACTATGCATGTGTTTAACTATTAACTATTTTTTTTATGTAAAATATATGTAGCTTATGTTTTACCTATGCCTATTAATGCCTGTGAAATTCCTGTTAAAGTCTGCCCATATTTTCCAGAGATTAGGCGGAACAAATAGACAGTCATACCTACTGAGAAAAAAAATAAGTTTCCTTTTTATTTAACTACCTACTCAATTAAATTCAACTACCCCGTGTGGCAACAGGGTCCCGTGTTGCGACAGGTAAGAGTACGGAATGTCGCCACCCCAATAAATCCCGAGGGTTTCGTAAGAGGCGACTAAGGGAACTCTTTCGCAAGAAGATCCATTGCGTAGAGAAGTAAAACTCGAAATAAAACCCGGTTGTCAGGCGGCTTGAAAAATTTAAACTGCGGGTCGCGGCGACCTGCATCTGTCTATTTCAACACGGCAATAGGCTCACCACCTATTACGTGGGACATAATAACTCTCTCCCTCTCTCCCTCTCTCTCCCTCTCTCTCTCTCCCCCCTCTCTCTCTCTCTCTCTCTCTCTCTCTCTCTCTCTCTCTCTCGCTCCCTCTCTCTCTCGCTCCCTCTCCCTCTCTCTCTCTCTCTCTCTCTCTCTCTCTCTCTCTCTCTCTCTCTCTCTCGCTCCCTCTCTCTCTCGCTCCCTCTCCCTCTCTCTCTCTCTCTCTCTCTCTCTCTCTCTCTCTCTCTCTCTCTCTCTCTCGCTCCCTCTCTCTCTCGCTCCCTCTCCCTCCCTCTCTCTCTCTCTCTCTCTCTCTCTCTCTCTCTCTCTCTCTCTCTCTCTCTCTTTCTCTCTCTGTCTCTCTGTCTCTCTCTCTCTCTCTCTCTCTCTCTCTCTCTCTCTCTCTCTCTCTCTCTCTCTCTCTCTCTCTCTGCACCCTACGTTTGCCAAGTCGCGGTCTCGACTCCAGAACTCGTTTGCTCCATCGGCCGTCGATTGTGCTGCTGATGTGGCCGGCCCACTGCTACTTTAAAGTGCTGATCCTGCGAGCTATATCGACCACTCTAGTTCTCTGTCGGATAACCTCATTTCGAAGTTTCTCCCTTAAAGACATTCCAAGCATAGCTCCTTCCATAGCTCGCTGCGCGACCTTAAAGGCACGGACCAACCCCACCGTAAATGTCTACGTCTCGGCATCATAAGTCATAACGAGTACAACGCACTGGTTGTAGACCTTCGTCTTCAGACATTTAGGGTATTTGGGTTTAGGCGAATTAAAAACTCGACGCAGTTTACTGGAGGCTGCCCTCGGTTTACCACTGTTGACCGAAATTCATTTGATCGTTTGACGTATAACCGAAAAAACATTAGGTCATTCTACTACTGATCGAATGAACAATTGACCAAAAGAGTTTTTATCGAACAAACATTTGGTATTTTTACTACTGATCGAATGAACGTTTGGCCGAAAAACAGTTGACTAAAGAATATTTAACAGGGGCCGAATCAAAATGGCTAGGTTAGGTTAGGTTTAAACTGCGACCACAACGCACGAGCTGAGCGAGCGAAGCGAGCGTGCCGCGGCAACGGCCGGCGAGTGCCAGAACCGAATTCTACTTATTTCGCTTTTATTTGTTAAAATATTCTTTGGTCAACTGTTTTTCGACCAAACGTTCATTCGATCAGTAGTAAAAATACCAAATGTTTGTTCGATAAAAACTCTGTTTGTCAATTGTTCATTCGATCAGTAGTAGAATGGCCTAATGTTTTTTCGGTCACATGTCAAATGATCGAATTAATTTCGGTCACCAGTGGTAAACCCGGCTGCCCTGCCCAGCCGGGTCCTTCTGGCAATTTCCTTGTCCAGGTTCCTTTTTTCCAGCGTGATAATCTGCCTAAGGTAGGTATACTCCTGAACAACCTCCAGCCTCGATCCTTCGACGTACATTGGTCCCTGTGGGACGTGTTCATTGAACATGACCTTAGTTTTATTAAGTTCGTACCGAGACCAATACGTCGAGACGCTCCACTTAGGCTGTGCAGCATTCCGCCTAACTGTTCCAGCGCCTCTGCTACTAAGACGATGTCCTCGGCAAACCGAAGGTGCGAGATGCGCACGCCGCTGATTTTCACATCCAACCCTTCCCAATCCAGCGTCTTGAATATGTCCTCAAGCGCATTAGTGAAGAGCTTAGACGATATAACATCGCCTTGTCTCACACCTCTACGCAGTTCTATGGAGTTGGTTTATAATTCTCCAGCTGGACGGTCATGGCAGCGGCGACGTACAAACATCTCAGCACCTTGATATATCGCCAGTCGACACGACATCACTGCAGAGCGTCTAGGACTGCCCAGGTTTCGACTGAGTCTGCCGAGCAATATCGATGTGGTCCACGGTACTGAAGCCTTTACAAAACCCGGCTTGCTCCTTTGGCTCAAACTCGTCGAGTTTTCCGGCGACGCGGCTCTTGATAACTACTTGAATATCAATTATCTCATCTAAGTATATCAACCTGCATTATTATTCAAAAGTAGTTCTATTCAAAATATCCGTTTGGAACTGACTGCCAGTGACAGCTTTTTGCACAAAGGTATACAGTTCACAAAAGTGGCTACAGTAGCCTAACGGGCATTTGCAATAGCAAAGGCGCTGGATTTTAAAAACCCTGAGTAGACCTCTCAACCAGCTAGACAGAACCCCTTACTTTCTTGACGGAAGAAGTTTTGACTTAATCCGTTAGTTAGTAGTTGCACCAAGTTGTTGGCATGATTCGGAGCCTGTGACCCATATTATCTTTCCCTAATTTAAAATGCCCTGATAATGAAAGCGATAATCCACAGAAAGAATCCATACATTTTTGTTTTTAGAAAGGCGGTAAAAAGTTGTTGCTAAACAAGAAACAAGAGATTATTACCCAATCTCATGCTATCATTGTTATAAGATATTTATAATTGTGGTACGGAATCAATGGTCGGTTTCATACGAGTATGTCGTCCGGCCGGAAGCGCGGGCGCCTGCTGGTGGGAACCGTATTGTTCTTGTGAACACGCTATGTGGAACCGATCACTTCCTCCGTCACTACGTCATACCGATTCTCCTCATATATACAACCTATTTGCTTTGAAACATTACATAGATACTGCAAAACAGGAACGTAACTACTTTCAAAATAAAAGTAACCAGCAGAAAAGTAAAAAATACGGTTATCTGCAAACGGCTGACCTTGTATTGATACGGCTGCCGTCATCCTTTTTTCATACGTCAATGTAGGTACTGCTACACACCTCTGGACACACCTACGCTAATAATACAAGAGAACACGAAAAAGAGACAGAAGAATGAGTAATACACATACGCATTCAGAACTTAGGCCTCCTGAAGGAGTTTCTTAGTTATGTATTTAAAGAAATTCTTTCAATAGACCTAAGAAAAGAGATTAGATGTAAACGAAGACTCAAATACTGATTTGGATGGAATTTGACACACATGTGTTCCAGTTCCCATGCGTATTTTTATCCTGGTGATAGGTGGGTTAAATTAATCTTGTTTCTAGGGAACCCGAACCGTGCATAGCCCATCCCCAGTTCGCTGTCTCTAGCACTGATTCAAAGCAAACCCCAACTGTAAAATGAAACTTTTAATACAAAAGTATATTCTACTAGCGGACGTCACGCGGTTTCACCCGCGTATTTCCCGTTCCCGTGAGAATACGGGAATGAAATATAGCCTTTGTTCACCGCAAAGAGTGTAGCTTCCCAACAGTGAAAGAATTTTTCAAATCGGTCCAGTAGTTCCAGAGCCTATTCGTTACAAACAAACAAACAAACAAACAAAAAAACAAATCTTTCCTCTTTATAATATTAGTATAGATTACATGAGGAGTAAAGAAGATTCACGTGGGTCTCGAATATAATAATGCTCTTTTAAAAATGAAAACTTTTTGTCAAGGTGTGTTAAATCTTATCGTGGATTCAATTATTCTTCTATTCCGTTATTATTGAGATTCAGTTACCGAGCGAGTAGCATCGCAGAAAAGCTATTCCATGTAGTCCGATCATCGGACTACTAGCCGGACTGGTTGAAATAAAGGTATTCCACGCAAACGGAATCCAGAGCACAGACTATCTAATGTGCTCTCGATTCCGTGCTCTAGCATATTATAAAAAAAAACAGCTAATAAATCTTGCCGAAAGAATACTATACCTAAGTCAATGTAAATTTTATTCACAATGCGTAACGTTCGCGCTTAAATTTCAGAAAACATCATCAAAGAAAGATGCTAAGATATATGGAGCTGTTTGTCCGATTGTCGCCGTCAAATTGATGGGCATCAGCTGTTCGTTTTTTAAGCTCTACCTATATTCAAGTTTTATAAACTAGGCAGAGAGAGGAACGGTACGGTACCTGATGTTTGGAGTGAGGGGTGCTTGTCCCGGGTTCATTGATCGCGTCTATTGTCGAATATGCGCGTGCTCAGTGCCAGCTGCTCTTGCGCTGCGCCCAACGCGTTGGGGTTGGCAGATGGTAGATTATATTGAACATTTTTTTTTCTATCGAACAAACTCTATTATACGTGACAATTGAAGAATACAGTCGACGACAAATAACGGATGATATTTTTAATATGCAAATGTGTTTTGTTTTACTGATTTTAATGCTTTGTGACTGTGGTTGAAACAAATTGGAAATTTTATTTTATTGTGTGGCTTATGGTTGAAATTGATATAATCTTCGTTATGACTTATTAATTTATGATTGTACTAAATTGTATCTGCTGATATCAAACCTGAGATATATAACATTCTTTTTACTTCAACCCTCCAAATTATTAAGGTTCCGAAGAGGACGTCTCTGAAGACAGATTACTTTTAAAAAAAACGTACTTGGCTTCATTATACAAATACAGATTTGCAAAGATAATTCTTTTATTTCTGACTAGCTGACCCGCGCAACTTCGTTTCCGCCACATAAGAGAGAGTATTACCTGTTCCCGTCGCATTTACTCCCGTCGCGTTGCGTTTACTCCCATAGCGTCTTGTCGTAAATATTCAATTATATGTTATGTATGTACCTAACTATGAATATTTACGCAGCACACGCAACGAAGCTCTCAAAAGGAATAACTTTTCCCCCGTTTTTGAAACATTTACTATTACTGGTCCGCTCCTATTCGTTGTAGCGTGATGCTATATAGCCTATGAAACTCCACAATAACGTAGCTTTCTATTGGTGAAAGAATTTTTAATATCGGTTCAGTAGATCCCTAGATTACCCCTTACAATTTAACAACACACACAAACTTTACTTCTTTATAATATTATTATTAGTATATTAGTATTAGTATTAGTATATTAGTATTAGTATATTAGTATTAGTATAAATGAAAGGTCATGGCAACATCTATCATATTTGGTACCAGTCTCAAAATCCAAAGACAATTGATAGTGACCCTCAAATTGGCGTCATAGTCGATGAACTTGGGGTTGCAACAGGGAGGAAGGGCAGAGCATTCCATGTTTCTATGGTATTTTACATGTATGCTATACTGGACTCCTACCGACTGACAAAACGTCACGTATCCGGCCCAACATCCTACAGTTGGGAGCCCCGGGTAAGCCCTCGGAAGGATACCATAGGACTCCCAACAGACCTACGGCTACTGCTGCGGCCTCACCGAGGAGGGGTGACATGTTTCTATGGTTCGACAGAGAAACGACACAAGATATGGTGGGATTAAAGATAAAGAGCCTTTCAGATATCTCTTCGTGGTAGATCCAGTAGGCACTCAAAGACGCTACTAGTCTTCGCTGCCCATCAGCTTCAAACTTCTTGTTACCTCAGGACTTAGTATCCGACGCAGAGTCTAATCTTTTCCCACTTAAATAAAAGTAGGTAATTAACCGACTTATAAAGAAGAAGGTCTCAAGTCGTATGTAGAAATCAAAGGTTTCTACTTAGCTGCTTAGGTAATTACAATTTTTTGTACTTAGACAACTACAGGTAACATTCATACTCATACTTATAGAATTTGGGACTTCACGCGAAATACTGTCTACTTACATTCACCGACGTTTCGAGCACGAAATGGCGGTGACATACATACGACTTGAGAACCCCTTCTTTACATTGAACTCGGTTGGAAATTTTATTATTTAATTGCATGATACATATAATTTACAAAGTACCTAGACAACTTTGATAGTGAATAATTAATGTACTTACTTACTCACAAGTGTCTATACAATTTCATTTACTAAGTAATTAAAATGTCACTACCATCACCGTAATAACTGGTAATAACTTACATTAAAATTAAGCACTGAACATACAATCAACAGGTTGCACGTTCATAACTCCTCCCATTATCTTACTACTTACCGATATTTACAGTTTGTTCTGCATTGTAGCGTCTTCTCAGTTGTTTTCTACCTTCACTTAGGAGTCTGGACTAGACACACGTCGCTGTTGATATCCCCACCTGCTACAACTAACTACATAAAGACGTCACCTTTTTTCCGCATACCAGACACATATAATAACAAATTTTCAGGACTAGATCCATTTAAAACACCGCGCAACTCGTATAAAAATAAAATTAAGCAAATTTTATCACAGGAGTTGCCCATTTAAGTTCTAGAGGTCTGCATTCTGTGTGCATGCATAGGGGTTACACACACACACACACACACATACACACACACACACACACACACACACACACACACACACACACACACACACACACAAACACGCATAACATTCATATATTCATAGATACCTGTAAATTACTGTTTAGTTTGTGACTGTTATTGATTAGTGTTTACTCTTGTAATTACTTATGTCAGTTAAAGTGTACTTCATTATTGGCGTATTGTTTGGATTAATAGTGTGTAAAATTTATTGTCAGCTGTGAAGGACCATTTATGTAAATAAAATAAAAAAAAAAAAAGTTTAGCTTTAAGTTTTTTCCACTGTGGAAAAGTAACCAACTGCCATCTGATCAGACCCCAAGCTTCTTGCAAGCCTGTGCATCAGGTTGGTTCAAGCCCCGAAGATTTTAGAGGCGCCCCGTATACATTCAACATTATGCTATAAGAATTTAACCTCCTACTTTTTAAGTCAGTTTACATAATTTATGGAATCGCTCGTGGCCCCTCGAACTCAGTGTTCTCTAAACGACATTTATCTGCGAGCGCTTCCGCGCTTTGGAAGGCACGTTAAGCCGTTGGTCCCAGTTGCCAGTAAAATGGCAGCCGTAAGACAAGTTGAAGGCCTTTATGGGCGGCTTGAATAATATCAACAGCGGGCAGTCACAACCTGCGCCTGTCCATATCAACACGGCAATACGGCTTGCCACCTACTACGTGGGACAAAATCTAAAAAGGTGAAATGTGGGCATATAACGTGCCTCTGCCTACCCTATGAATGTATAATTTACTAGCTGTTGCCCGCGACTTCGTACTCGTGAAAATTATATTATAATACCAATTTGATTGCTCTCTGCTTAGCCCCTAGGATATGTAGCGTGATAATATATAGCCTATTATTTGAAGACCCTACCCCTAGTTAATAGTTGTGCAAAATTTGAATCAAATCTATAGAGTACTTTTCGAGATCCCTCCGGACAAAGCAAAGCAAATAGACAAACAGACAAAAAAAATTCTTACAATATTTTCGGCTTCGGTATCTTATGTTGAACACCCAGCGAGTATTTTTTTTTATAGTTCTTTTTATAGATCTTAATATATCTATGGTTCTAATGTACAGTTTTGACTTTTTTATCATTTTATTATAAGTATGTAGTTATATAAGATGATATATAAAAATAAGTAGCTCAAAAATAAACCATTTGTGTAGAAAGTCCTTCCGAAGCTAACCCAATCGATAGGCAGTTGAATGTGGCATATGGAGGGAGAAAATCGCCCGCGCACCCCTTTTAAGTGAACCGTACAGTACTTTAATATAGAGTACACACACACACACACACACATGCACATACAACATTTCCAATGATGACACAAGCACAAGGGTGACTCTGACTAGTCTGCAGGGTATCTGGGTAATATCCCTCTCTAGTCCAGACAAATATTGATCATTCACCTAGCTTCACTGAGGTGCAGAGGTGCACGAGTAGATCGCAATTTACTCAAAATCGTATTTCTTATTATAAACCTTCAATTAAAGTCGAATTTTTAACCGACTTCAAAAAAGGAGAAGGTTCTCAATTCGTCTGTATGTATTTTTTTTATGTATGTCAAGTGATATTTCCCTCAATTATAGACGGATTTCAATTTTTTTTTGTTGAATAGGGTTTACTTCTGAGGTGGTCGCATTTTCACCAGGTCAAGATCTGATGAAGGGGTCCAGGAGAAATCGAGGGCAACCAAGGAAAATTGTAGGGACAACTAGTGCGCATGTTAACTTTTTAATTAAGTGCTTTAATGTTCTACATTTTAATGAAGGTCTGGCGTCGATCTGATGATAGAGTCGAAAGACAGTCGAGGGCATTCCTTAACAATTTACAGCAGTTATCTTGTGTTTGGGCTTGATTGATTTGTATTGATGAGAACTTTACACCTAGATTGATAGATCAGACTTAAAAAAAAAGAAAGTTCTCAATGTTTTATGTGTGTTCACCGATATTTCCGTCAATTATAGACGGATTTTTTTTTTTTGTTGAATAGGGTTTACTTCTGAGGTGGTCCCATTTAACCAGGTTATGATCTGATTATGGGATCCTGGATAAATCGAGGGCAACCACCGATAATTATAGGGACAACTAACTGCCTCTGTGGCGCGGTCGGTAGTGATACCGCCTGCGGCGCTGGAAGTCCTGGGTTCGATTCCTGGGTCGGTCCAAATATTTGTGTGATCCACAAATGTTTGTTTCGGAGTTTGGGTGTTTTCTATGTATTATATGTATGTATTTAGAAATATATAAGTATGTATATCAGTCGTCTAGATCCCATAGCACAAGCTTTATAGCTTAGTTTGGGCTAGATGACGTTGTGTGAGAATGTCCAACAATATTAATTAAAACAATATTAACTAGTGCGTTTGTTAACTTTTTAACCGACTTCAAAAAAAGGAGGAGGTTCTCAATTCGTCTGTATGTTTTTTTTTATGTATGTTAAGCGATATTTCCGTCAATTATAGACGGATTTCAAAATTTCTTTTTTTGTTGAATAGGGTTTACTTCTGAGGTGGTCCCATTTTCACCAGGTCAGGATCTGTTGATGGGATCCAGGAGAAAACGAGGGCAACCACCGAAAATTGTAGGGACAACTAGTGCGCTTGTTAACTTTTTAATCCAGTGCTTTAATGTACTACAATTTAATGAATGTCTGGAGTCGATCTGATGATGGAACCAAAAGACAGTCGAGGGAATTCCTTGACGATTTACAGAACAGCTGCCTTGTGTTGGGGCTTGATTGATTTCTATTAATGAGAACATTCACCTAGATAGATATATTTTTCGGTTCACCCGTCACTTAAAATATTGAAAAAAAATTTTTCAGTAAAAAATACAACCGACTTCGAACAAATCCTGAAAAATAAAATTTACTTAGCACAAAGTAATATGTATTTTGATTTGTCAAATTTTATTCAATATAATATTGAAGTTGGTGCCATGAATAATACCTACCTAAACCTATGAATTTACTTGGCGCCGACTTCAATATGATATTGAATAAAAAATCTTATAAATGAAAATACATACTACTTTGTGCTAGTAGTACTTTGTGTAGTAGAAGTCGGTTGTATTTTTTATTGAAATTTTTTTTTAATTAGACGAAGTCAGTTGACAGCAGCTAATGTCACTTCTTCATACAATGTTTCTTAATTTGTATGACGAAGTGACATTAGCTGCTGACAACTGACTTCGTCTAATTACAAATTCGACTTTACTGAAAACAAAAATAGAACCTGTGCACCCGATAAATATTTACAAAATATTGTGCTAAGCGAAGAGGTTCTTTATTTTTTGGCAAAAATAAAATGGTAAGTATGGAAAATTTCAGGAACGAACCGGACACGGAGACCCTACTTTATTGTATACTAGCTGTTCCCTGCGGCTTGGTCTGCGAAGAAGTCGTTATCGCGTAAAATCATTACCCTCCTTTAGCGCAGACAGTTAAAAAGTAGCGTATGTCCTTCCCTTGGACTCATACTATCTCTATACCAAATTTCATCAAAATCGGTTCAGTGGTTTAGGCGTGAAAACGTAAGACAGATATACAGACAGAGATACTTTCGCATTTATAGTATTAGTAGGGAGTAGGGATAGGGATTTTTCAAACTATAGTGATTTCATCGGCCATTGTATGGCTACAAATTTTCACATTTGACAGATTCTGTGAAAAGCGTATTCGAGAATTCTCGCAGTCAATCGTGAGGATCTCAATCATTTCTATCAACATATTATAAACTTTCTATATTATGTTCAGCACACTGAACTCTTATACATTAAGTCAGGTTCTCTCAGGTGTCAAGACCGAGATCTGCTTTAGCTACTAAGAGCAGCTACGCATTGAGTGTTTTCGATATTGCTACTGCCTTGCCTTACCTTCTTACTATTATTCTGTACTGCAACTATACGACCTTCGGACAGACTGAGTTTCTGTGGATCTGCTATATAGCACCACTTATACCACTAGCCGCATTTATCTTCACTTTAGGGCCTGAACATGGCCTGAGTATGGATGTATAGAACTACTGCTCGTTCGCTCTAACTTTGCCGTTCGGCTCCATACTAAAGTCGAATTTTTAATTAGACGAAGTAAATTGACAGCAATTAATGTCACTTCTTCATACAATGTTGCGTATTTTCTATGACGAAATGACATTAGCTACTGCCAATTTACTTCGTCTAATTAACAATTCGGGTATACGCCGCTTCGCCAGCGGCAAAGTTAGAGCGAACGGGTAGTATAGATGTTTTATACTCTTTCACTATTGTAAACTGGACTACATGATGCCCTCCACATTGCCAAAAATCGCAAGAGATGGCGCAATATCGTCAAGGAGAGAGTGATTCAGAGGGTGAATCACGACCCTCAGGTAATGAGGAGCACGATTTGAGGAGGAGGTGGACTCTTTCACCGAATTTCCTGTTCTAACGGCTGAACGGATCTGGCTGTGGCACAGGGATAGATTACGCTGGTCCAATCCAATCCAAACTATAATTACAGTTTAGATTGATTTACACATGGGTACCTACTTTTTATCCCCGAAATAAATTCCCATGAGATGCAGGAACAGGAACAGAATCCACGCCGGCAAAGCCGCGGGTGCCATCTAGTTTTAGAATATTTTTAAACCACTTTCAACAACCCTTAATGGACAGTCTGTAAAACACAAAGTTTATACTTTTGTTATTATGGGGTTGAATTGGACAAAGAAAAGATGAGCAACGTATTGAAATCCATGCTCAGTCCCTTGAGGGGTTGAACGTGGTTTAAATCTAGGGGTTGAGCAAGGTCGGCATTTAAATTATGAAGGTTGAATGAATGTGTACTAAATTGGGACTGGTTTAAACCTTACCTCTCTAACGGATTATGAGAACAATATCCCTGTACCAGTTGGGCGTAGTCTCTCCTGGCTCCTATAGCCCTAACCTGAAGTAAGTAGTTTTTTTAAACATACCTATCTCTGATTATCAGAAAAGTGGAAAGGTGATGCTCCTGCTTTATTGAGATGGGCTTACAAATTTCTAATATAATATATTATAGATAAGTCTATATATATAATACTTATCTATACATATAGATAAGTAGTAGATATTTCAGAAATCCAATTTCAGAAATTCATCGCTTCTCGGCCTTTTGGCTAAGATCAAATAAAACGGCCAAGTGCGAGTTGCACTCGCCCATGAAGGGTTTCGTAGCAGCAAGTAACATAATATAAAAGTTATTATAGTTCGTTGTAACTTTGACTGATGTTTTAACACGTTCGCAGTGGTAGTGATTTCAGTAACCGGAAATTGCGGTTTATGACGTATTAAAAAAAAACTAATAGCTCTATCTCGTTCAAACTAATTTTCGTTGGTAGTTTTTATGACAATGTACATCATATATTTTTTTTAGATTTATCATTCTCTTAGTTCAGAAGTTAGAGGGGGGGGGGGGGACACATTTTTCCACTTTGGAAGTGTCTCTTGGGCAAACTATTCACTTTAGAAAAAATATGTTAGAAACCTCCATAGCATTTTTGAAGACCTATCTATAGATACCCCACACGTATAGGTTTGATGAAAAATAAAATATAGAGTTTCAGTTCTGAGTATGGGGACCCCCAAAATTTACTGCTTTTATTTTAGTTTTATATAAGAATCTTATTGCGGTTCACAGAGTACATCTAGCTACTAAGTTTCAATAGCATAGAACTTATAGTTTCGGAGAAAGTGGCTGTGACACACGGACGGGCAGACAGACGGACAGACAGACAGACAGACATGACGAATCTATAAGGGTTCCGTTTTTGCCATCTGGCTATAGAATATATTATATAATCTGTGATTTGGCTACGAAACTCTAAAAAAGTGTAGAAAACCAATATAGTTTAGCATAGAGCCATCTAGTGCAAGACATTTAAACCAAAAAGTAAGCCAAGCGCGCTGACTATTGCTAGTTGAGAACCAACTAGCAATGCTCCATTCCAACCTTATGAAATAACGAACGCAAAAACAACTAGATGTCGCTAGCTCTGATCTGTGGTAGGTCTGATACATACTAAAATGGAGCACTCATCAGGTCATCACTCAACTCAATACTCATCATCTATTAACAACTTGAGTGATACACTCCAAAAATATCTTTGCTAAAGAATTTTATCTTAGGCACAGGCCACACAGAATCCGAGACGTTTTAAAAAGTCCGCGTCCCGCCCGCGTCCTTAGGTATTTTTGTGGGGCCTCCTGTGCGGTTCGTAGATTTTGGAAAGCGGAAGTTTGGCTTGAGACTAGGACTAGCGCTGAGATGATGATAACTTCATTATAAAAATACCTTACCCTGGAGTGAGTAATTTTACTAACATGGATGATGATGACATCGGTGATGGTGCCCCACTGTTTTAGGGGAGCCCCAACCGTGACTAGTGTGACTACCTACCATGAATACTAAGTTTATTACGTTATCAAATTATTTGATTGCCTGATTTAAATAAATGATGTCATGAAGCTACTACGTCACTCTTAATGAATGTACTTGTACCTGGGCTGTTAATAGAAGAATAGCAGTCCAAAAATGGAACTGAGATCACTGTTTCTTCATTTTAGCATATAAAACATAACATACTTACTCGTAAGTACTTAATATAATTTTATACTCATGTTAGTTGTAAGCAAACCTTTCTACTTGATTATTCAGGTAAGGTTTGCAACATAACTTTGCTCTTAATACCTACATAATATATTAACGCTCTTAGTATCTACTAAATCCGCGTTTATACGTAGGTACTAAGAGTAGTTCCTACCTATATTATAATCTCGTTATTTTCGGTAGGTAAATTAACCTCTGACCTCTTAGGCCCGTAACCCTTGTTCATTGATCAGTAGGCTGCAGCACTTGCTTGCCTACACGTGATCTCGATGACGATGACTTGGATCACGAAAATAGCGGCTGTTAATTGTTTCCATCATCAACTCAACCATTCAACCTTTTGGGGTTGAGGTCATTTCATTTTTTTTACGTGAGGGAAAATCATGCATAGATGCTATGCCGGACTCCTACCGACTAAAATACCTCACGTATACTGCCCAACAGCCTACGGTTGGAAGCCCCAGGTAAGCCCTCGGAAGGATACCCCAGAAGGAGTTTGGGGGTCTTAGGCTCGAAGTCTAAGTTAGTTCGAACCTCTTGCAACCGCAGTAGTATGCCGGACGGTATCTATCTGCTACAGGCACTACAGCTACAGTGTAAATACGGAATACACTTTTTTTCACCTCACAGGACAATGACAGAGAAACGAGTACCTAGTTACGTATATTCTTATTTTGATACAATGACCATGAGTACTCAACTACCTACGTTGTATGGCCTTGAGCCAACTGACTGATGCCCCTGTCCATTATATCAGAATGAATCATTTAATGACGCGACATCTCACGATGCGACACTAAAGGTACTGCTATAACCGTGATGTCAATAATGATACCTATACTTACTAAAGGTCGTATTGTTCATTCGTGATGTCAGTGTTATTTATAGATCGGACTTGGGGTGGGATTTCAGAATGTTATCTTAGGGGTCGGATACGATACTTTTTGATAGCCTTAACCAGTAGAGCTTCCTAGGAAATCCTTCCGAGGGCTTACCTGGGGCTCCCAGCTCCCAACCATAGGCTGTTGGGCGTTACGTTAGGTTTTTTTAGTCGGTAGGAGTCCGGCATAGATCCATGATGGATTTTCCCTCACGTTAAAAAAACAGCCTCAACCAGTAGACTTGGGATGTGGAAATGAGTGCCGTATTTTATATGGACATTATATACCTACCTATTTTGCTCGAACTATTCGTACCTATAATGTATGCTTACCGAGATCTTCGGACCACAAGCCAGTCACACCTGCAATTGGTGCACCTGCAGACTAACAGACGAGATAATGGCGAAGAGAAATAAGTGCTCGATACTCGAAACAAATCCATTGAGCCTACTATGTACATATTCTTCCAAAATGATTGAATTGAAAGAATATCTAGGTATATCACACAGACACACACAGGCTATGTGTAGCAGTGGATGAACTCAAATCAGCCCATACTCGTAACAACAATTGATTTGATTAATTGTTTTTGCATTGGAGGTTTGATTTACGAGCGTAAGGCCAATAAAGATTTCAACTTGGTTTGTTAAACTAGTTATTAAGCCCCAGTTGAAGATCTTATGAGTGGCCTGAACAACTTCAACAGCAGATAGCACGGTCTGTCGTAGGTTCTTGTTCATGCATGGATAAGGGTTCGATCTATCCACTTTTCTATGTCTGAGCCTTAGCATCTTGGCGCCCTGACACCGTGACTGCCCTGAAAACGTAATATCTGTTAGCCCATCCAGACTCTCTAGGAGGCGACAGGAGGCGTGGCGAGTGCGAGAGTGAGGACGGTCGCCTCGCGGCCTCGGCTAGCCGCTCCGCTCCGTGTCGGTTTTTGGGACAGAATCAAACGATGCGAGGGGACTAGGGCTTGAACTCCGGAATTCCGGAATTGACATAATTCCGGAATTCCGATAAAATCTAATATCGTTCTCAATTCCGGAATTGGCGAGACCAATACCGGAATTTCGATATTGAAAAAAAAACATATTTTCGCTTAACTTTAATTTCATTACAAACAAAAATGTAGATTATAAGCTTCTTATGCAATTTAATTACCT
The DNA here is from genome assembly GCA_933228765.1 of Miltochrista miniata. Classification (NCBI taxonomy): domain Eukaryota; kingdom Metazoa; phylum Arthropoda; class Insecta; order Lepidoptera; family Erebidae; genus Miltochrista; species Miltochrista miniata. Next base: position 9,866,730 of record OW121753.1, read on the forward strand.
TTAATTACTACAATGTTGATAATTTAGGATTTCTCTATTAACAAATTAATTCGATTATGTACTTAGGTATTAATCATTTTATTTGATGATATTTCTAAAACCTACTAAGAATGTAAATCCATAAAATTAATGGTATTTGATAGAAAACATACTATTTAAATAATAATAATATTATTGATGACGTTTTTGTATTTTTTTTACATTTAGACTTCAATTTATAGTGCGAACTTAGACTTAGCTCTGACTTATGCTACGAGTTAAATTTAACTTTGATAGAAACGCTGTAAGAATTTGACAGAGGTCTTGCTCAGCATTTTTTTTTGTTAACGTTAGAGAAAATCCTCATGGGATGTTATCCTCCTCCTACCGACTAAAAAACCTTACGTAACGCCCAACAGCCTATGGTTGGCAGCCCCGGGGAAGCTCTCGGAAGGATGTCCCTGGACTCCCAACAGACCTACGGCCGCCACTGCGGCCTCGCCCAGGGGGTGGTTCGGGTGCTATCCCGCGTCTTTGGGGGTTTCGGGTGCTATCCCGCGTCTTTGGGGGTTTCGGGTGTGATCCCGCTTCTAAGGGGGGTGAGTTGCGTGAGTTGCTCACGTCACACTGCCGTCATGGGCCTGCTTCTGTAAGGACGGTGAGCGACCCTCTCACTGTCCTTAGACCCCCGGTCATGGAGGCCGATAGTCCTTGGCGGAATTCGGGTGGGATAGTTTTCTCCCGCACCCGCCCCGCCGCCTCCTTCACGAGCATGACCTGCTCGCAGAAAAAGGCGGCGCAGTCCCACTTCCGCTGGAGGGTCTCTCTCAGCATAGTTCTAGTAGTTTTGACGAAACTCATGGGGCCCGTACCTTCTTATTAGGGGCAAACTTTGCCCCAAGGCGCTCCACTGACCCAGAGTGAGGAGGGTCCTAGGTTCCCTGTTCTCATCAAGGCGGAGGGACATATTCCGTCGCACATGGCTCCGTCTCAGGCGCCCGACGCTGATTACAGCGAGAACGACGTGCCCGAAGTCACTGAAGGTGAGTTAGGGGCTACTGTACTGCGACTTAGATTCCGCACGGACCGTGTCCCTGGACCCTTCAGCATTCCAGGCCAAGCGTGGGTCCTGACTCTTGAGGATCTCGGGCCTCGAGTGATGCGGCTCTTTAGTGTATGAGTCGAAAAAGGCCAGACTCCCAAGGTCTGGAAGACAGGGAAAATGCTTCTGATTCGAAAGGCAAAGTGGTCGGCAGTCTACCCATCCGGGGATCGGCCGATCGTGTTGCTCCGTTAAGCAACTCCGGCCGATTCCCGATCAGTTGATCCCTAACAATGATACGCTCAAGGAGCTTGAATACCTCATTAGGTATGCAAGCTCCTTGAGCGTATCATTGCTCAGTGCACAGTCGGGCACCTCACACGCGTGGGGCCAGATCTGGCGGATAACCAGTTTGATTTCCGTCAAGGGCGCTCCACCGTGGATGCGATCATGCGCATTAGAAGACTGACGGAGGAAGTAACATGGCAGGGTGAGGTGGTGTCGAAAGTGATGGCAATGTCAAGAAACGCCGGCATCGCCTTCAACCCCTTGCCCTGGAGCTGCGATAGGGAGGCGCTTATTTATCATGGAGTGCCTCCCTACTTCCGTCGAATTGTCGGGGCCTATCTTTCCGAGAGGGCCATAACTTACCCAAGCTGGCTAGGGCCCAGCCGGGTCAGCGAGATACGTCGTGCGGTGTGCGAGATCAGTCTTAAGACCGCTTCTGTGGAACATCGGTTACGATTGGTTGCTGCGTGGTCCGTTGCTCAGAGGCGGCATGTCTCGAGGATCTGGCAGCGAGGCAACTTGCGTCCTTGTTAAAATAAATTAATTTCTAATTTATTCTTTTCTGGTGCAATGAGGCGCTGGAGCGGGGTCATAGGCCTACGTCTCCAGAAATCTAGGTTCGGCAGTTCCAGCTCCACAAGGAATCCGTGGAGAACTGGACTTGAGCAACAAACCGAATCGCCACAATCACGGCGGTCAGAACGGTCATGGGCGAGACTAGAGAGGAGCCACAGTGCAGGTGCTCTGTCCTACCGGTTGTCACAGATGCTTACCGGGCACGGGAGCTTCAGTAAGTATCTGTGACGAATACACCGGGAAACCACACCTGAGTGCCAGCACTGTGAGGAACGCAGTGAGGACACAGTACTTCACACATTAGTGGAGTGCACAGCGTGGGCTTAACAGCGCCCGGTCCTCGTGGTAGGTCTAGACGTCGACATTCTCTCGCTAGAGAACATTGCGCCAGCTATGATCTCCAGTGGGAGTAAGTGGGACGCCACTGTGTCTTTCTGTGATCAGTTAATGCGGCGAAAAGTGATCGAGAGAGAAAGCTCCCACCCGAATTCAGCATGTCTTTGCCCAAGACTATCGGCCTCCATAATCGGGGGCCTGAGGACGGTGGGAGGGCTGATCGCCGTCCTTACAAAAGCACGCCCAAGACGAAAGCGTGACGTGAAAGTTTCACGCACGCCACACGCCCTGAGATGCGGGACAACACCTGAACAATCCCCATGGGATCATCCCTCTGAGGGCTTACCCGGGCCAAACGTAGGCAATAGTTAGGAAACGTGTGGTTTTTAGTTGGTTACGTTAAAATAAGTATGCTTTATTATTTTTTACTGGAAATCAAAGTAGTTTATCACTAATCACGTAGGACTGTCAGCTTCCGTTTCTTTTTTACACATCACTACAGTCCATGTCATAATTTCGAAATAATCTAGCCGTCAAAATTCCGAACGCTCATTTCGCCGATGATCAATTCAACGAATGGTTGTATGGTCGAATGTAAAAACTCCGAATGGTCATTTCGCTGATGATCAGTTTTACGAATGATTGTATCGGGGTACTCTGAGTCGGGGTGTTAACCATTCACTTATTATGGTTAACACCTCGACTCGGATAGGTTAGGTTAGAAGGCTAACGCGGGAGCGAAGCTCCCGCCTTAGCCTTCGTGGTTATTTTTTTTATAACCATCCAAAACCAACATCGATTGCCATACAATCATTCGTAAAACTGATCATCGGCGAAATGACCATTCGGAGTTTTAACAGTCGACCATACAACCATTCGTACAATTCATCATCGGCGAAATGAGCATTCGGAATTTTGACGGTCGGCCAGATTATTTCGAAATTATGACGTGGACTCATATCACTATTTTGTACAAAACGAGACTTGATTGAGTTCCGGAATTCCGGAATTCCGGAATTCAAATACTGAATATCGAAACCCAATTCCGGAACTGAAAAAGCGTCCGATATTCAAGCCCTAGAGGGGACGAGGCGAGGCAACCATCCACACTCTCGCGCTCGCTCATTCCTTTTCGGTTTTGACTTTATTTTCAGTTAAATGATAGGTATATGTATATAAATGCAAAACATTAAAATATTGAAAGGCAGATAAAGCCGCTAACGCAGACGCTTGTATCATGTCCATTTTGTAGTAGACGGCGGCGGCGACGCCGGCGCACTGAATCAAATCCTGAAAACATCACAGTCAGTAACCAGACACGCAACTGCCCAAAAAGCAATTATTATAGTAAATAACCATTTCTGAACTTAACTAATATAATAACCGGCCAAGTGCGAGTCGGACTCCCGCACGGAGGGTTCCGTACCAAAAAACAACAAAAAGTCGTACCTACTTGTTGCATGGGAGCCCCCCCCTTTTTTTTTATTTAACGAGATGGAAAATCCCTAATGGATGATATGCCGGACTCCTCTCTCTCAACAAGACAAGCTCTCGAAAGGATGTCCCAGTAAAGGTCCATTTTGTTTCAATTATTACTTTTTTATGAAAATACAATGCTCGATATTCTGTAAGTATTTCAAGCGTCTACTGGTTGCCCTCATTACCTATTAACACAGAGCAACGCGCGCCTTAGACAGTTCGCGTTGTTCTATAGTGTTACAAAACGCGCGTCTTTAGACAGTTCGCGTTGCTCTATAGTGTTATACAACGCGCGTCTTTAGACAGTTCGCGTTGCTCTATAGTATTATACAACGCGCATCTTTAGACAGGTCGCGTTGCTCTATAGTGTTAACTATCCTTGTATAGATCCTCTACGGTAGGTATGGTTTATATTTGAAAAAGAGTTTGTAAGTGCGAGGCCGCATTTGCGTTTTTTCTCGGCGGTTTCTAACCTCAAAAATTTAAAACCTATGAAACCCTGTACAAGCGGCCGCACTTGCGGTTTTTAACCGCGACTGATTTCTAAACCGCTTACCACAGAGTACTTAAACCTACTTAAGCTGCGTCTGCTGCATATAGTACGTCTGCGACAACGTGTTTTTTTAGTTTCTACCAAATATTTAGAATAGAATAGAATTACCCGTAGCACTACCAGTAGTGCCACGGGAAAGTAAAATTTCCCGTGACACTACTGGTAGTGCCAAGTGGTAGTGCCACGGGCAACAAAGGACACTATATTAATGATTGATTATACTTAATTTTTGTAATGGCTTAGTTTAGTACGTATATTATTTTGGAGTCCCATAACTAAGTTAGCCGCTGGTTGGCCAGCTTCCTGCACGGGCGACGTATACGGGTGGCACGAGAGGGGTGGATCAGCCACCTATCTCGGTCCAAGTATAGGTATATTTATATGATTATGATTATGATTATATTTACCAAGGAGATAAATATGAACAATAGGGTTGAAGTAATACTGCAGTTATCTGCGTTTATTCTCGTATAGCGAATCGATATATTACAAGTACAACATATAACGAGCACGAGAGGGTTCTTCAAGTCCTAGACCACCATACCCAGTGAGGTCGCGCAGATGGTGTATGGTACATCACCTGAAGGGCAGCAGGCAGCGAGAGAGGCAGACACCGCGCGTGCAGCCGTTTTTATAATGGATTCTCTGTGATGTCTGTCTACTCCCACCTGTTCTGTTGACTAGTTCGGTTGTTATTAGTTTATATATTCTGTATACCCATTAGTTGGTACTACCAGTGGTACTACAGGTAGTACCACGAGTAAAAAAATTACCCGTGGTACTACCAAGTGGTCCCAGTAGTACCACGGGTAATTCAATTTTACCCGTGGTACTACTGGATCAAAAATAAATGAAGATCGGTTAAAACAAATAAAGATCTGTGAAAAGAAATGAAGATCGGTAAAACAAATGAATGTCTGTTAAAACAAGTGAAGATGGGTGAAAACAAATGAAGGTGGGTGAAAACAAATGAAGGTCGGAAAAAACAAGTGAAGATAGGTACAAGCAAAAATTAAAATTGTTAAAAAAGATCTACTTTTTCAAGGGCATTTATGCTAGAAAATTGCAATCAATCAGAAGGTTCTATTTAAATTGTCGCCTGATTTTTTTATATCTTGTCTTTTTTTTATATCTTACTGGATCTTCACCCAGGAAATACAAAAAAGGAACTAAGTTCATGTATCTTTACTTATTGGTACTTTATTTTAAAATCTGCAGAGAGCCTTAGCATTTCATTATATTTATGTTTAGATGTTGTTTTTGTTTATGACTATTCTACTTCCTAACCAACTTTAAAAAAGGACGAGGTCCTTTATTTAACTGTTTATTACCTCCATAACTTTTTGTGCACAAATTCAATCTTTATACAAACTTGTTTATCATCTAGATTGCATCATAAAAGTGTAGGTCTTTGATATTAAAATTATCATTTTTTCTTTACATCGAGCGCCATGATCTACCACGTTTATGTTTGAATCGTGCATCTATGTATAGTTCATTTGTCATTGACAACGCTTTATTTGTAAACATACATCAAAGACAATCTTAGACAACAACAACAACACCAACAACAACAACAACAGCAACAGCAACAACAACAACAACTCAAAATACAATCTTTGACTACGCTTTCGTGAAATCCGCTAGGAAAACAGATGAGGCTGATTAGTTACTATTGGCTCCTTCAAGGCCACTACCTGACATTTACAGTTGTATGCTAATATGTATAGGACATACTAATTGCAATTGCGCAAATCACACGTTTTACAAAATATCATCATTCGTTTGCACCGATCTTTATTTGTTTTATCGATCTTCGTTTAGTTTTACCGATCTTCATTTGTTTTTCACGATCTTTACTTGTTTTTCAAGACTTTCATTTGTTTACATTCATCTTCATCTGGTTTTTTCGATCTTTATTTGAATTCACCGATCTTGACTTGTTCTCACCAATCTTCATTTGTTTTACCCGTCTTCATTTGTTTTTATAGATGTGCATTTGTTTTTATCGATCTTTACTTGTTCTCACCAATCTTCATTTGTTTTTATCGATCTTCGCTTGTTTTACTGACGTTCATTTGTTTAACTGATCTTAATTTGATTTTACCGATTCATTTGTTTTTATCAATCTTCACTTGTTTTCACCAATCTTCATTTGTTTTACCGATTTTCATTTGTTTTCACCGATCTTCATTTGTTTTTACTGATCTTCATTTGGTTTTAAAGATGTGCATTTGTATTTATCGATCTTTACTTGATCTCACCAATCTTCATTTGTATTCGCGATCTTCCCGTGTTTTATTGACGTTCATTTGTTTCACCGATCTTCATTTGTTTTCACCGATCTTCATTTGTTTTTATCGATCTTCACTTGGTTTTAAAGATGTGCATTTGTTTTTATCGATCTTTACTTGTTCTCACCAATCTTCATTTGTATTCGCGATCTTCGCTTGTTTTATTGACGTTCATTTGTTTTACCGATCTTCATTTGTTTTCACCGATCTTCATTTGTTTTTATCGATCTTCACTTGTTTTCACCAAGCTTCATTTGTTCTATCGATCTTCATTTGTTTTTATCGATCTTCATTTATTTTTATCCAGTGAAGTTGACGAAGTGGTTCCAGTAGTACCACTGGTAATTCAATTTTACCCGTGATACTACTGGGACCACTTGGTAGTACCACGGGTAATTTTTTTACTCGTGGTACTACCAGTAGTACCACTGGTAGTACCACGCGCAAGAAAGGCAAAAATATCCGAAAAAGAAAATCCAAGTAGTCCGATCGTTAGTATCAAATCAAATCTGAAAAAAATACGGCAACGAGAAAGTCGGTTTCTAGTGGTGTATCTTGATCGGTCAGTTGGTCCTGCCCAGCCGTCCACATGTTCGGATTTGGTGCAGAGCAGACCACATTCAATGTGCAAACAAGCAGACCACGACGGTCTTCTGTTACATAATACTAATGATCTCCGCTGGATTGCTCTACAGACTGTTTGATATGGTCCGGAACCAATGCACCGAATCCATGGTCCACTCATACTAAATCAGTGGATGTGTTTCAGGTTTAAGATAACAGACAAGCTTACGGCCCTACCTGATGAATTGTGGTCACCGTAGTCACATTTACCTATATTCGTAAAAGTCAATAAAATTACCAGAAAAGTATTAAAATACTTAATTCGGTCACACTGTCATTACGTTAGTACTATTAGTTATCTGTGCTGTCGAGCGGAGTCAACCGTAGTGCGGCCTCATCAGCGGTTCTGCGGTTGTCAGCCACAACCGCAACGCAGATGCGGCCTCGCCCTAAACTCTATGTTTAATTTTTTTTTATAATGATGACATTATAAACACGATATCTACCTCTACAACATAAATTGTGTGTTTGTACGTAAATTGTTAATACTGGAAAAAAATTTAAAATTTGGACTATTTGTTTACTATTTCCTACGAAATAGCAATCTTTGAAATAATACACCTTCCTTAAGTAATCTGCTAAAAGCGTAATTTCATTGAGCAACATTTGATTCTGCTATACTTCCTAAAGTATTCATTTAATTTGCATGGTGTAACGGGAATGAATGATCTTGATTAAATGTTCAAATTAACTAACGTATTTAAATTGTAAAGGATACCTTATTACCGAATATATAAGACAAAATCGCTAAAAAAACACGTTTGTTGTATGGAAGCCCCCCTTAAATATTATTATGTTTTTGTATTCAGTATTTGTTGTTATAGCGGCAACAAAAACACATAATCTGTGAAAATTTCAACTCAGTATTTGTTGTTATAGCGGCAACAAAAACACATAATCTGTGAAAATTTCAACTCTCTAGCTATCACCGTTCATAAGATACAGCCTCCTGACGGACAGACAGACAGACAGACAGACGGACAGCGAAGTCTCATGAATAGGGTCCCGTTCTTTACCCTTTGGGTACGGAACCCTAAAAAATGAGTGAATTTGTTTGTAATAAACGTGAATTGTGCTATTGTTTGGTTAGAGGGCAGACCATAGAAGCCTACTTAGAAGAAAATTTTAATTTGTCTGAAGATAATAAAGCAACTGTGATATCCTACATTCAAAGGAATTTGCTGACTCAATGTAATCAACGCTGGAGAAAAGAGTACCGAATAAAAGAACGTTTCGAAAGTAAAAACGCTGAATGGCTAGATGGCCTATTTAGTGTTCCCCTGGAGTGTCATGGGTCTTGTAACGTTGTTAAGCAACGAATAAAAAATCTATTAATTCATATTATTATTTCAATTAGTTTATGTATCTTAAAAACTATTTTACAATGGAAGTTGGTGAAAGCGCCATCTGCCGATAAAGCGTCGCATTAAGAGAACAACGGATTCGTGAGCTCGGTAAACATCGCATATAGGAATTAGTAACAATGCTGCGCCAATAGAGGCGCTGTTCATGAGTATAAAAACCGCTGCACTGTGCGGACGAGACCCGCATAACAGTTTCAAAAACCGATGAAAGAAATCATCGTCGCGTCAAGCCTTTTTATTAGATACTAGCTGACCCGCGCAACTTCGTTTGCGCCACATAAGAGAGAGTATTACCTGTTCCCGTCGCATTTACTCCCGTCACGTTACGTTTACTCCCGTAGCGTCTCGTCGTTAATATTCAATACTACGTGAGAGAGAGAGAGAAAGGTTTGTCGTCGCGTGTATTCCCGTCGCATTATTTTTAAGAACAATTTCGTTTACGAAAGAGGTATCCCGTGGCATTATTGTAGAAAAAATTGATTGCCATTAAAATGGTTATTGTGCACCAACCCAAAGTTAGACACAGTCATGCTATCGCGCAATTTTTTTTGGAACTTTTTTAAGAGAAACAATTTTGTCGTTGGTAGATTTTTTTACATAACTATAAATATTTACGCAGCACACGCAACGAAGCTCTCAAAAGGAATAACTTTTCCAATGTTTTTGAAACATTTACTATTACTGCTCTGCTCCTATTCGTTGTAGCGTGATGTTATATAGCCTATGACATTCCACATAAACGTAGCTTTCTATTGGTGAAAGAGTTTTAAAAATCGGTTCAGTAGATCCCGAGATTACCCCTTACAATTTAACAAATATACAAATACACAAACTTTACCTCTTTATAATATTAGTATAGAAGTATAGATTATTCGTTTCAAAGTATTGTAGAGAAAATAAAATTAAAGAGGGCAGGGAGTGAAGCTCTCCCTAAGTTGATATTTAGTCAAGTGCAACTACGACCCCATATTTGGGTAAGTTAATTAAATATAACGTGATCTAACTTTTAAACTGTGAAAATTAACGGCTGTTGGTCCACCCTGTTATAAGGGGGTAGTTAAAGGGGTGTGAAAAATCATCTTGTAAAAATTAGTTCTGTAAGCAGATATTGTAAGACCTCGCGACTCCCGCAGCTGTTCATAGCAGAGCGGGAGCCGGCTGGTCTTTGGGGATATACGAGGAACAAGGTTTTCAAACTAACGCCTAGTATGGAACATTCCAGGATTCACCCTCCGGGTTACGAGAATTCACCCTCCGGGTCGCAAACGTCCAGCCTACGGGTTGATAGAAATTCACCCTTTGGATTCGCCCTCCGGGTTAAGAACACCGTGCGGTTCTACGTTGTGGACGGCACGGAGACATCACCAACTGCAGCACACTTCGAGAAGGCCAGAAACCCCAAGATAAGTCGGAACCCTGCGAAGACCTTCGGAAACCGTACTTGCTACTTGAAAATACCCACGACCCCGAGTTCTATCTTCCTTTTTAATAAATTGTTATTTTTACATTTTAACCGTCAACTCTTCTTATTTTTCTCTTCTCTTCAATTTCCTGAAAGCCCTCAGATTTTCAGTCTGTTGATGAACCTAGCCCATCTGGAAGTACACAATACAATGATTGTTCAGATAAGACAAAGAAGCGAAAAAATATGGGATTAATACAAGAGTACGGATTCAACTGTGTACTCAATGCATATGCTCAGGAGTTAAGATCTATGGGTGAGACAGAGGAGGCCGCTATCGTTAACATAATAAGAACTACAACAAAAAATTATAAGAAAAAAATACTTAAATACGCAACGGAAATCCCCGAAGAAGTAACACCATTTTCAAAGGAAGAGGCATTATGGACTTTTATTGATTTAGACCTCAGTAAAGAACGGTATCGGAAACTACGAGTTAGTTTGGCTGATAAAAATTGCAACATATTTCCGTCTTATGCAACCCTAGCTTAAGCAAAAAAATGTGTTATCCTCCTAATTCAAGCATAACCATTACTAATATAAGTGCAAAAGTTAATCTACAGGATTTGTTGGATCATACGGTAGCACGTATATTACTAATTGATTCAGTTTACAAAGACAGTTTGAAAAACCTTAAATTATTCTGTAAATGGGGCTGCGATGGCTCCTCAGGCCAGAGTGAATACAAACAAGTTTTGCCGGAAGAAAGCGATCTTATATCAGATGCCAACCTTTTCATTGCTTCTCTTGTACCCATTAGACTCATAGACGAAGTAACTAACAGAGTTGTTTGGAAGAACGAAACTTGCTCATCTGTCCGATATTGCAGACCTATATTGTTAGAATTTGCCTAAGAAACTCCTGAAAAAACAACGTTTGTTGTAGACGATATCAACTGTCAAATACAGAATTTGTCTCCTTCTTTGATAAATAAGAATGGTAATGTAATAAAAGTGACGCATGACCTATTTTTAACTATGATTGATGGTAAAGTAGCACAAGTTCTAACAGACACTCGCTCAAGCGCATCTTGTACTGTTTGTGGTGCTACTCCTCGACAGATGAACGACTTAGAGGGTGTTAGAGCTCGTGACGTCAATGAAAATTCATTTCAATAAGGGCTTTCTACATTGCATGCTTGGATCAGGAGTATGGAGATGATTTTACACATTTCCTACAACCAGTCTTTTCAAAAATGGTCAGCAGTTACTCCTGAAAATAAAAAAAGATAAAAGTGACAAGAAAAAGCTAGTGCAAAATCAGTTTAGAGAGGTACTTGGCTTGCACATCGACAAACCTCGACAAGGATCTGGAAACAGCAATGATGGAAACACAGCTCGAAGATTTTTTCAGAGTTATTCATGCTCTGCAGATATTACAGGTGTTGACGTAGAACTTATAAAACGTATGTATATTATATTGCAAACGATGTCATCTGGAATGGCTATTGATTCCAAAAAATTTGGAGAATATGCCTTTGCAACAGCCCAACTATATATAAGTAAATACAATTGGTATTATATGCCTTCTTCAGTGCACAAGATTCTGATACATGGCGAAAAAATAATTGATTACTATGCAATATTGCCGATCGGCCAATTATCCGAAGACGCACAAGAATCCAGAAACAAAGATTATAAAAAATTCAGACTTCATCACTCTAGAAAATGTTCAAGAGTTGCTACTTATGAAGATGTGTTTCATGGCTTGTTGTACACTTCTGATCCATATATTTCGAGTTTAAGAAATACTTCGGAAACAATATCGAGAGAACTATTCGACGAAGCTAAAGCTCTCCTTGCTGTCAATATTTAAGAAGTAACCTTATTAAGTACCTATTTATTAGTTTTTAATATGTTTGAAATTATATTTATGTACATTATGCGATACATATATGTATATGCGATTTCGTATAAGTAAAATTAAAAAATCAAATACTGTATGCGTTTTCTAAGTTAATTTTTTTTCTCTCGCCTCCAGAAGGAACCTCGCGAGAGTGTGGATGGCAGCACTTCTGTCGGCTCTACTCGCCAAGACTCCTGTCAACATCCTCCAAGAGGTGGCTCGCGAAAGTCTGAATGGGCTATGTAAATTTGCTATCTAGGACAAAGTTGAACGATTTGTGTCAGAAGTGTAGGCTGCTGAGGTATGCGCTCATGCAGGCTGCCTTAGGACTATTATTAGCGTGCTTATATATAACATAAATTAAAATATATTAGTATTCTGAGTCACACCCGCCACAGTAACAACCTTGAAGAGATATAATTATTTATTAAGGATCAGGCATTATTCCAGAATATTTCTCAAAACTTAAGAAACGCTCGGTCATAATGGTGGTAGTGTAACAGATGCAAACCAAACGCCTAATAAATCACCAGTTATATTTTGGCCAGCCTCGGTTGGGTTGCGTTCGGGGTTCAGCAGCTGCACAGCCGGGCCCGGGGCGATGTTTGATGCAGCAGGGGGGGACCAGTAGGCGCTAAGCGAATTCTAGTGTGGCTGATTGGGTTCGATCACCGGCCAGGGAGACCCGTAGAAACGGTTTTACCGCTGGCCGCCCGCGGCATAGTACAGGGGCCCAACTGGGACTAACCACCCTGGGAGGCTGCCCCACCAGGCCGCGCATAATCCCGATGTGGTTCGTCGTGCCGGATGGTGACCGGACCGGGTCCCGGCGACCACACTCGGGGGGGTACGGGGGCCCTTCCGTCCGGCGGGTCGGCCTCAGTCTCACCACACGGTCATAGATGAAGCTAGCCCCTACGCCTTGTCACTCACTGCTGTAGCAAATGTCGCTCCGTCTTCACGTCTTCCCTCCAATTCTCAAATATGGCAGCGCACAAAAGAGAAAGAAGTGTCACAGCGGCCGCTGCAACCAATCCCGGAAACGTTCCGTTTGAGGTGGAGTTCGCTAACATCCGCGGACTCCATGCCAACCTCAACGTCGTCCATCACCATCTGGAGACGGCACGGCCAGCTGTGATGTTCCTAACGGAGACGCAAATACTCCGCCCTGCCGATCAGTCGTACCTTAGTTACCCCGGCTATATCATCGAGGAACTATTTCGAGAAAAAGCTGGGGTGTGCGCGTTTGTTAGGGCGGATGTTTGCTGTCGCCGGCTGCGCTGCCTTGAGGACCCTTCCCTCTCCGTCCTTTGGCTGCACGTAGATCACGGCTCCATGAGTCAGATCTACGTGTGTGTCTATAGATCCCACTCAGGGACAGCTGGGATAACAAGGCTGTTTCAGCACCTCAGCGAGGGGGCTGACGACGCGCAGGTGCGGTTCCCGAACGCTGAATTGGTTTTTCTGGGGGACTTCAACGGTCACCACACTGAGTGGCTGGGGTCCCGCATGACCGATCCAGCGGGACGGGCCGCCCACGCGTTTGCTCTCTCACATGGTCTGACCCAAGTGGTGCGCGGGATTACGCGCATACCGGACAGGTCAGACCATGAACCCTCCCTGCTGGACTTACTGCTGACGAGTTACCCAGCACAGTACAGTGTGTCGGTTAGCGCCCCACTGGGTACATCCGACCACTGTGTTGTGCGTGCCAGCCTGCAGGTGTCATCTCCTGCAAGGGCAGTAGAGGTGACGCGGCGACTGTGGCACTACTCGTCAGCAGACTGGGACGGACTACGAGAATACTATGCAGCCGTCCCGTGGAGTCAGCGCTGCTTTGCAGGGAGGGCTTCATCGGAAAGCGCCTCTGCGGTTGCTGGTGAGATAGCTTTAGGTATGGAATACTATATTCCATACACTGATGTTGCCAGCATCCGCAAAGCCCGCCCCTGGTTCGGGCGTGAGTGCGCCGTAGCTGTTCAACAAAAACAGACGGCTTACCGCGCCTGGATCAGGGCTCGGGCTGTGCGCGACCCGAATGTGGCCCAACTCAAGGCAGCGTACAACAGAGCCACTAGGTCCAGTAAGAGGGCCTTCAAGAGAGCGGACGCCCAGCGCGTCACGCGGCTTGGTCAGGAGCTCACGTCTCATCCGACGGGCAGCCGTGGATACTGGCAACTGGCCAAAGCCGTGCAGGCCAACTTTTGCAAGCCCTCGCTGCCGCCGCTACGCTATCCTGACGGATCACTGGCTCACAAGGCCCAAGAGAAAGCGGAAATGCTGGCCAATCTCTTTGCGGCTAATTCCCGGGTTGATGACTGTGGCAAGCAACCTCTCACTATCGACAACTGTGGAACCACGATGCCGGATATTAAAATCCGGCAGTGCGATGTGCGAGCGGTGCTACAGTCACTCGACACGCGGAAAGCCAGTGGTCCTGATGGCATCCCGGCAGTGGTGCTGAAGAATTGTGCAGCCGAATTATCTCCAACGCTAACACGCCTGTATCGCCTTTCCTATTCCTCGGGAGAAGTGCCGGAGGCTTGGAAGGAGGCGAACGTCCAGCCGATCCCCAAGAAAGGGGATCGGTCGGATCCGGCCAACTATCGACCCATAGCCGTAACCACCGTCATCTGCAAGGTGTTCGAGCTAATCATCAACAAACAGCTCATGCGCTATCTGGAGGATCACTCGTTAATTAACGATCGCCAATATGGCTTTAGGCCGAAACGATCAACGGGTGACCTCCTAGCGTACGTAACGCACACCTGGGGTGAGGCTATGGAGAGACACGGCGAATCTCTGGCTATTGGCCTAGACATCGCTAAAGCCTTTGATAGGGTATGGCATGCGTCGCTTCTTTCCAAGCTGCCGGCATATGGTTTATCGCCTCAGTTATGCCGCTGGTTGGCCAGCTTCCTGCACGGGCGACGTATACGGGTCCTCTGTGATGGTCAGGCTTCCTGCTTTTTGCAGGTAAATGCCGGGGTACCACAGGGATCGGTATTGTCCCCAACTCTCTTTCTTCTGCATATCAATGACATGCTGTCCCTTGGGTGCATTCATTGTTATGCGGATGACAGTACTCTGCATGGGAGCTATTCTGGCCGCCCAGCGGAGGGGCGTTGTGACGTGGACGAAAAGAGACGGCAACTCGTGGCGGATCTCGACCGGGACCTGGGTCGCATTGCCCAATGGGGTTCAGACAACCTGGTCGAGTTCAATGCCAGAAAAACGCAGGCGTGTGCGTTTACAGCTAAGAAGTCCCCATTCCTACCCCTACCCTCTCTTCAGAACATTACGGTTCCACTAAAGGACAACCTGGAGATTCTCGGTATAGACGTCCGGCGTGAGCTCAATCACAAAAACTACATAGAGAGTTGTATTGGGCTGGCCTCGCGGAAACTCGGAGTCCTAAATAAGGTGAGACGGTACTTCACGCCACATCAGAGATGTTTGCTGTACAAGACGCAGATTCGTCCCTGCGTCGAGTACTGTTCTCACCTCTGGGATGACTCCGCGAGGTACTTGTTGGACGCACTTGACGCTATACAGAGACGTGCTGTCCGAATAATTGGTTGTCCTGAGGTGACGGGAGGCCTCGAACCGTTGGCGCAGCGAAGAACCGTAGCGTCCTTGGCTGCCTTCTACCGAATGTATCACGGCGAATGTTCTGAAGAGCTCTTCAATCTGATCCCACCATCACCTTTCCGATCCCGAACAACGCGTGCCGGGCAGAGATGCCACTCATACACAGTGGAGAGAATCTTCGCCAGAACCGAGCGTTTCAAAAGATCGTTCCTCTGTCGAACTATAAAAACTTGGAACGACCTGCCCGCACACGTGTTTCCCTCATCTTACAACCCCGGGTTCTTTAAGAGGAGCGTGAAGAGGCACATCACAGGGCCGCCAACTTGAGGACCGCTGTAAGAAGTGGCCCCCAATCGCAAGATGCGCCACGGCTATCCATCGTGGCGACGTCAATTTGGCGAGCTGAATATAAAAAAAAAAAAAAAAAAAAAAAAAAAATTGTTGAACATAATAAGTGAAGGTCATTAGTCTCCCCTGTTATTTACAAGCCGCCCATTATGGCTTTCAACTTGACTTAACAACAACCATGTTGCTGGCTACCAAATCCACTAGCTTAGCGTGCTCGGAAACTATCATAAATGAAAATGCTACAAACGGTAACCCATCACAAGACCGACCGTTATCTAAAATGCTATGCTAAAATTGAATACTGAGCTAGTGAAGCTAACATGAATTTAAATCTTCTTGATCGTGAATATAATAACACAGTTTATCCTGCACATACATAGTAGCCCACACAATAAACTGTTCTATAAAGGAAAACTGCTATCCATTATTGATGTGACTTTGGTTCAGTGACGTCATCCGTTGGTATACTTACAGTAGATTTAGCCCAACCTATCTTTAACCTACTTCTCGTAGACCAGTTTGTATTGATCTCAATACTCCTTCCCCAACTACTTTAGTTTGTTGTTGATCTGACCTTCGTGCTTACGTCATAGTGTTGTAACGGTTACCCTTTCCGGTTATATGCCTTGGGGTGGTGGATATTTATGCTTAGGGGAGATGAGCCCAATGGGAAATTTGAAGAAAAGTTAGTTCATAACTTAACTAAGTACATTGTTATTGTTTCTACAACTGATCTACTATGAAACGCTTTTGAATGGAGCATTGTGTGTCTTATAGCTATATGTATAACTAGCTGAGCCCGCAACTTCGTTTACGTCACATAAAGTGTATGAAAGGAAAGGTATTTCTTCATCAGAGTCATCAAGCAGCGTCTGAAACTGCCCTGTTTGCTTAATCATAAAAGAGCTTAATGATTAAGACTATTTTTAAACAATTCAGTAAACGCGCCGAAGGCGTGGACTGAATTGTTTTTCTTCTCTTCTCTTTTATGATTAAGCCAACACGCCAGTTTAGGTTCACTCACATTCAAAGAAACCCCTACAATTAAAATTTTCAAAATATCTGATTCTTAAAAGTGTTATAACTCTTTTATTTCTCAACCGATTTACATAAAACAAACGCTAAATGTTAACTGGAGCAAACCTCAACACAATAAAAAAAACCGCATTGCAATCGGTTGAGCGGTTGCTGAGATTAGCGTGCACAACCGTACAGACAAACAGATATACAGACATACAGACATACAGACAAACAGACAAAAATTCTAAAAATCATTGTTTTGGGTTCTATTGCGTTCATAAAGCCCCCCTTTTTTTCTTATTTATCTTCCATGTACAGACAGCGACCTGTTACGATTTTATTATATGTATTGATATGAGCTTTCTTTCTCATGCCTATACCAGTAAGTCTAGTAGGTAACTATATAGATACTAGCTGATGCCCGCAGCTTCGCCCGCGTAACATTTGTTCCCGTTCCCGCTTCCCGTGGGAACTTATTCCCGGGGTAAAAAGTAGCCTATGTGTTATTCCAGACCATAGTCTATCCCTGTGCCAAATTTAAGCCAGATCCGTTCAGTCGTTAGAGCGTGAAAGAGTAACAAACATCCACACTCACAAACTTTCGCCTTTTTTTTATGTGTCGAAATCCTACATGGATGCTATGCCGGACTCCTACCGACTAAAACCACACAATGCCTTACAATAGTCTATGGCCGGAAGTCCCGGGTAAGCCCTCGGAAGGATGTCCTAGGGATTAGTAAGATAATGTAAATTTAAACTGAATTTGCAGAATGTACGGCATTCCGCATAAACCCCTTGTGGTTTCTTCGTTTGCCATTGCTGTTATTTTGTATTTTAAGGAAATAAATAAAATCAATTATTGATATAAGTAGGTAAATGTAAAAGTTTGTGAAGATGTTTGGATGTTTGTTACTCAATCCAGCTATAACGGCTGAACGGATTAGGCTGAAATTTGGTACAGAGATAGCTTATAGTCTGGAATAACACATATAGGCTACTTTTTATTCCTGGAATATGTTCCCACGGGAAGCGGGCACGGGTACCAAATTTCACGCGGGCGTAGCCTCTAGCACCTCGGTTCCGAACCTGGGGGTAATTACCCCCGCGGGGGTAAAACAGCTATTCTATGGGGGTAACAGAGGTGATGCCTAAAATAGATGAATAGACAATAAAAAAATATGATTTTATGAATAAAATAAAATATCAATGTAAATATCTAGGTAGGTACCTACGCGGCATCGCGATCTCTCGTGTTCGTAAAATCTCAATAAAGCGTGGAGCGAGAAGGTTTCTCCTAGCCCCCACACACTATGCACCTTTTGACGAAACGCACCTTCAGAATACCCCATCATTGCTCTAAACATGTTGGTTCAGTTTGCTACCACTTAGAGATGCCAGAGCGGCTTCTCAACTCTGATAACATTGAAACAAATCCAAAAACCGTCTGAACGTGGAGCATGATATCAGATGCGCATTGGGCGTTCATCGGTTTTCAAACAAAGAAAACCGCGTAAAAAAATTGGTTCGGCCTCTCTTTTTTTTAAACGTGATAAAATTCCGTCATGGATGCTATGCCGGTCTCTTACCGAATAAAACCAAACATTCCCTATTTACTGTCATTGGTTTGAAGCCCTGGGTAAGCCCTCGGAAGGATGACCCCAGGTTTCCCAACAGACCTTGGCTACCACTGCTGCCTCACCTAGGGGTTCGGGTGCTATCCCGCGTCTTTGGGGAGTTGTAAAGCGTCGTCTTAGGCCTGTTTCTGTAAGGAAGGTGATCAGTCACCTCACCATTCTCAGTCCCCCGGTCATAGAGGCCGATAGTAAAATCTGCGGAACCAGGGTTGTTGAGTTCTCTCCCGCTTTCTCCCCACCGCCTTTTCCAAGAGCATAACCTGCTCGCTGAAAGACGCAGCGGTATCCCACTTACGCCCACTGGAGATGGTCTCCAGCGAAGGAATGTTCACTTCCAGACCTGCCACGAGGACCTGGCGATGTTGCGCCCACGCTGTGCACTCCACCAATGTGTGGAGCGCTGTATCCTCGCTGCGGTCCTTACAGTGCTGGCACTCAGTCGTGGTTTCCCTGTGTCCCCCTGAGATCGTGCAGTACCCTTATCACCTTGACGGCCATTGCCTTCTGCGAGCTACGTATTCTAGCCGCAATGTGGACCGTCAAGTTTTCCGCTCATACGGGGCCCTGTATAGGTATAAAAGTAAAGTACTCCGCACGATCCCAAGGTACAGTATCCTGCAGGGAGCGTTAGGTCTTCTTAGTTGGGCAACAACCGCGAGAGTGCGGCTATTGCCCCTTCAGTTTTAGGACCAAACTTCGGAAGTGGTGTCTGAAGTTCCATATGCCATCGAGTACAAGCCCCAGATACTTCATCGAGAGCTTGATGACTATGCTGACGCTCTCTACCTGTATGCTGGATCCCGCTGGTGGCTCTTTCCAATATCCGTAAAAGCACAGAACCTCAGATTTGTGAGGGGCGACATCAAGATCCAGCCGCTGTATTCGTCCCACAACTTGAGCAACATCTACCGTGGACTTTAGGGTTGCTTTTCGGTACGTTGCTTCTCGCGCCGTAACGAGAGTGTCAACACCTCTGAGCACGCAGTACCCAATTGTACCCGATGTTCCACAGAAGCGGTCCTAGGACCGATCCCTACGGAACACTACCGAATTGGCCCTAGCCAGCTCAGGTAATTTATGGCCCTCTCGGAAAGATAAGCCCCGACAGTTCGACAGAGGTCGAGAGGCACTCCGTGATAAATAAGCGCCTCCCTAATGCAGCTCCAGCCCAAAGCGTTGAAGACGTTGGCGATGTCAAGAGACACCGCCATCACCACCTCGCACTGCGTTATCGCTTCCTCAGTCAAGTCTTGAATGAGCATTATCGCGTCCACGACGAAGCGCCCCTGACAGAAACTAAACTGGTTATCCACCAGATCTGGTCCCACGCGTGTGAGGTGCCCGACGAGGCGCTGTGCAATAATACGCTCAAAGCACTTGCACACCTCTTCGAGCAACACCACCGGGCCGGTACCCAGATGGGGAGTCTTCCAGACCTAGGGAAACGGACCTGGCGAAGCATTGATCCATCCGCTGGGTTGCTACGGTACCACAGGCGTGGTTCGTCAAGGTTAACTAACTAAATGTTGGTAACAAAGTGGTATTCTAAATATGTATTTTTATGCATAAAGATATTTTTCATTGCGTGTATTGTTTACTTCTTTTTTTTGAATTGGGGTAAAATCTGTTTCTCTAACATGCCATAGGGGTAACAGCTCTGAAAAGGTTAGGAACCAATGCTCTAGCATCATCTAGTAAATAAATAAATAAATAACTATTCTTTAATCTGTGCTCATACTCAGTCTTTGGTATTAACTTTGGAGATGTGTTAATTATATTTTGATTACATTTATTATTACGGAGATACCTTTTCGAGATAAGTAATGGAATTAGTCGTTACATGGCTGAAATCTACCGTAGAACGTGTTATCTGTGGTTTATATCAGGTTACACCTGCGTCGTTGCTGACCTGTAAAAATAAGATGAAAGTTATATACCTACTGCTCGTTCGCTCTAACTTTGCCGCTCGGCTCCATACTAAAGTCGAATTTTTAATTAGACGAAGTAAATTGACAGCAACTAATGTCACTTCTTCATACAATGTTGCGTATTTTCTATGTCGAAGTGACATTAGCTACTGTCAATTTACTTCGTCTAATTAACAATTCGGGTATACGCGTAGAGGGAGAATATACATAGAGAAGTCATCGGCGTATACCTTTTGAGATAGCGCTATTATGACATCGGTGTTACCCACTCACGCCAAATGTTTTTACCTGAGAAATAGGTAAATTCATATAAAGAAGCTACTATACCAAAAAATTGGTATTGAGGTAGCTAACAGCCCAGATTAAGACATAGGCTACTTTTATAGTCCAGGTGCGTCTGTTTGAACGTTTATAACCACATATATCACCCGATTGTCAGTAAAATTACAATCCTAACGCCAAGTTGAAGGCCTTATGGGCGGCTTAAAAATTTTCAACTGCGGGTCGCGGCGACCTGTCTATTTCAAGAAGGCAATGGGCTCACCACCTTTTACGTGGGAAATAAAACTCAAAATTCAAAATTTAAAAAAACATTTATTTCGCATTTCTAATACATAGGCACTTGCGATGCGACACGTCCATGAATACAAAAAAAGTTAGTACCACCAGTTCGGAACGCGGCCTGCTTGAGAAGAACTGGCAAGAAACTTATTTTTGTGTCTGGTAACGAAACTAGATTTTTTTTGTACATACTTAGTTACAAAAGATTTTAAAAAAAAAAATATAAAAATGTGAATGTCGTGACTGAATGATAATCAACGCACAGCCCAAACCGCTGGGACTAGAAAGTCCAAATTTGGCAAGTAGGCTCCTTGTATGGTCTAGGGATCCACTAAGAAAGTATTTTTGGAAATTGTGCTACTAAAGGGGTAAAATAAGAGATGGAAGTTTGTATGAAAGTCCGTCATTTTCAGATCTAGTGTTAAACCTGTGTCTTTTAAGAAATAAACGAACAAGTGTATCAGTTTTTTCAAAATTTTACTACTAAGAGGATAACTCCCATAACAAGTACCCATAACACAAGCAGGTAATTCCTAGCTTACTTTGGGATCAGACAGCGCTGTGTGAAATGTCCGTGAATATTTATTTATTAAAAAAAAAAAAAAGTAAGTGATAAAAGTTTGTATGGAATATTCGTCACTTTCAATGTTAAAAAGTTAGAAGCTTTAATGAATACATATAAGCGACGCGACAGCGGGATTAAGCGCGACACGGGAGTAAATGCGACGGGAAATATTATATTACTTAAAATATTAATACCAAACCCACCTCTCTCTTTCTCACTCTCATGTGACGCAAACGAAGTTGCGCGGGTCAGCTAGTATTGTATAAGCATACAGCAATATTTAAGTTGAAAAAATAGCTACAAAATCTAAGTAGTACAATTATGCTCAAGCTGCATACAAGCATACAAATAAACAAACAAACAGACACGAAGAAAAAAAATTATAGATTTGGACTCCGAACCCTTAAATTAGTCGTATACAGTTATTTTTTTTAATTTATCTTGAATGTACCGTCACAGCTATTTTTACAATTTTATAATAGTAGAGAAGAGACAAGTTCTAAATATATTTGTATTTCAAACTAGCGGACGTCACGCGATTTCACTCGCGTAGCTCACGTTCCCGTAGGAATACGGGAATAAAATATAGCCTATGTTCACCGGGAAGAGTGTTGCTTCCCAACAGTGAAGGAATTTTTCAAATCGGTCCAGTAGTTTCGGAGCCTATTCGATGCAAACAAACAAATCTTTCCTCTCTATAATATTAGTATAGATAGAGTATAGATAATTCACTGACCTTTAAACAAAACTAATTTAGTATAAAAGTTTCGTACCTTATTATTTGCTTCGGACATTTTTTTTACTGCGTAATGTACCCTAACTTTTAAATATTTTAAACAAATAGCTTTTACTAAAAGAGGAAAATGGCAATCTAGAAAAGCCTGTCTTCTGAAATGTTCAGTAATTTGACAAAAAAAATCAATTTTCAAACATTTCTTAAGGCACTCTTGTGTAAGAAAGTGAAAACTGTCCTTACTAAAATCTTTGTTTTGGCGGAATATTTTCTCACAAATTTCACAAATAGCTACAACATCTTTACTGGGGTAATGCAACCCACCCTTGTCTTTTTTTAATTGTAAGCTTGGATATTTTTCTGAGACCAAGACAGATACACATTCAGGGCATTTTAAATCTTTTTCGAGGTATTTAATAACAAAACCAGCAATGTAAATTATAATCTGTTTAGAGAATTCTGTGAGTTTGCTTGGATCCGCTAAATAATTAAGTTATTAATTTTCCTAATAAACTCTATCGTCGCTTCGGAATGTTGGAAGCTCTCAATACGAAGGTCATTTCTACAAAACTCAATTGCATCGGCAACTGAGTTACTGAAAGTCTGCGCTGCCAGTTTTACCTTCATGATTTGTTTGGTAAAATTCTCATGAGCTCTTGTCAACTTATTACCTAAATGTAAACCTTCGTTCTCCTGTAACTCAACTAAAAGTTTAATATAATCCCACGAAATAGTGCGACCTTGTCCGTCTGAAATTGTTCCTTTTTGTGCTAACGTATTTCTTACTAACTTTAACATGTGTGAAGGATCGGGAAATACCACTACTCGTTTATTTCCGATTTCAAAGGAAGGGTCAATGTCAGAACCTTGTAATGTGCAACCTAAAATTTTTCCCATTGCGAAATTAGTTGGGCATCCATCAAACGTAACAGATATAATTTCAACACCACATTCATCACTCACTAATTCAATACACGTCTTTACTAAATTAGCTTTTTGCTCTGCAGAAATACCATCTATTAAATAATAACCTAACGGTATTTTCCACGATCCATTTACACATGTCAACATAAAAACTAAGGCTTCTTTGGCCAATTGGCCACTGTTTATGTTATTGCCACAATTTACGAACCCTAAATAGTCATTGCCATCAAATTCTACGAATTTTCTAATAGCCATTTCATCAAAACATAAAGCGCAAAGTAATTTACTTGACGGTTTCCTTTCGCTATTGGCTCTATTAAGAAGTCTGACGGCTACTAATGACTCTTTGCTAAATCCCGGATTACCATCTACACACTGATACCACCGTGAGAGTGTACGTGTATGGGGAAGACACGTATTGAAATATTTCCGCACATAATCGTAGGCCCTAGGACTTATAAAATGCAAAGTTAAAGCAAATTTTCTCAATTGCGGCGAATATTTTCTCTCTGCAATTTCTTTACAAATAAACCTTTTTAAAAAATCTTTATTTGCAGGATCTATATTGGATAACATATCAGCAGCCTCTTCATTTATCATAAAACGAGCTTTGAGCTTCTCTAAGATACTGGATAATTCAGCAGTCTTTCTTTTTAATCTCCAAGCTTTGGACCGCAATACAGCCATTTTCTTTTTTCGTTCTTCAGCTAAAAGTGTCTTCTTCTTTAAAGATCTCTTTAACTTTTGTTTCCGAGGAGTTTCCACATTCAACGACATGGGGATCGAGCAAGATGTACGTATACAATCGGCCTGCAAAATGAAATAAGAAATAAGTGGACATTTTTACAGATTACAGGGGCTAATTACATTACAAATAGAATAATCTATACAAACATTATAAAGAGGTAACGTTTGTGTGTTTGTGACGTTGTAAGGTGTAATCTCTGGATCTACTGAATCGATTTTCAAAATTATTTCACCAATAGAAAGCTACGTTGTTGTGGAGTGTCATAGGCAATAATCATCACGATACAATGAATAGGAGCTGAGCAACATCTATTAAAATTAACTTACACATTCATCATGAAAACTTGAGTGTATCTACGTTGGTAAACTTACCACAGGCAGTTGACTAGTACTGGGCTGAACTTCCATAGCCATTGACATTGAACCTGATTGTTCTCCACTAGCTTCATGGTAATCCTACAAAAAATAATATAGTTATTAAACATCTATTAAAATTAACTTACTCATTCATCTTGAAAACTTGAGTGTATCTACGTTGGTAAACTTACCACAGGCAGTTGACTAGTACTGGGCTGAACTTCCATAGCCATTAACATTGAACCTGATTGTTCTCCACTAGCTTCATGGTAATCCTACAAAAAATAATATAGTTATTAAACATCTATTAAAATTAACTTACTCATTCATCTTGAAAACTTGAGTGTATCTACGTTGGTAAACTTACCACAGGCAGTTGACTAGTACTGGGCTGAACTTCCATAGCCATTGACATTGAACCTGATTGTTCTCCACTAGCTTCATGGTAATCCTACAAAAATAATATAGTTATTAAACATCTATTAAAATTAACTTACACATTCATCTTGAAAACTTGAGTGTATCTACGTTGGTAAACTTACCACAGGCAGTTGACTAGTACTGGGCTGAACTTCCATAGCCATTGACATTGAACCTGATTGTTCTCCACTAGCTTCATGGTAATCCTACAAAACATAATATAGTTAATAAACATCTATTAAAATTAACTTACACACTTACTTTGAAAACTTGAGTGTATGTACGTTGGTAAACATACCACAGGCAGTTGACTAGTACTGGGCTGAATTTCCATAGCCATTGTCGTTGAACCTGATTGTTCTCCACTAACTTCATGGTAATCCTATAAAAAATAATATGGTTCTTAAACATCTACTAAAATTAACTTACACACTTATCTTGAAAGCTTGAGTGTATGTACGTTGGTAAACTTACCACAGGCAGTTGACTAGTACTAGGCTGCTCAAATAAAACTATACTCTTTTCGTTATCCTGTAAAAAAAGTAAGTATATGCTTATTACTATTGATTATTGATTACTAATATAATTAGTACAAGTATACAGAGTGTAACATTGGGCAACACTGATAATATAAGAAGTACAAAGATCTGTTCTTGGAAACTCTGTGGCGCAGTCGGTAGTGATACCGCCTCTGTGGCGCAGTCGGTAGTGATACCGCCTGCGGCGCTGTAGGTCGTGGGTTCGATTCCCACCGGAGACAAATATTTGTGTGACCCATAAATGTTTGTCTCAAGGGTCTGGGTGTTTCTATGTATAATATGTATGTATTTAAAAAGTATATAAGTATTAATATCCGTGGTCTGATACCCATAACACAAGCAGGTTATTCCTAGCTTACTTTGGGATTAGATAGCGTTGTGTGAGATGTCCGTGCATATTTATTTATTATTTATAGAAACCATGTCATCGATGTTAGAGAAAACAAAAACTGCATACCTAGATTTGAAATAATCTCTTGCACAGCTGGGGAATTGAAATACTATTAACTCCATATGACCTATACAATCAATATTTACCTAATTAGAAATAATGTAAGTTTTATTTTCAAAACGACCGGGTTTGATTCCCGGACAGTGCAAAAGATTTAAAAAAAAAAATTGCGTGTACTTAGTGTACACACGTAAGAAGTGAAACTTCTTCATAAACTTAATTTTCACCTCACCTTAAATTAAGTCAAAAAGTACAAAAGTCCAAAAGTCCAAAAGTCCAACAGCCCAAAAGTCCAAAGTCCAAAAGTCCAAAAGGCCAAAAGTCCCAAAGTCCCAAGGTCTCAAGGTCCCAAAGTCCCAAAGTCCCAAAGTCCCAAAGTCCCAAAGTCCCAAAGTCCCAAAGTCCCAAAGGCCAAAAGTCCAAAAGTCCCAAAGTCCCAAAGTTCCAAAGTCCCAAAGACCCAAAGTACCAAGGTCCCATCTAAAAGTCCAAAAGTCCCAAAGGCCAAAAGTCCAAAAGTCCAAAAGTCCCAAAGTCCCAAAGTCCCAAAGTCCCAAAGTCCCAAAGTCCCAAAGTCCCAAAGTCCCAAAGTCCCAAAGTCCCAAAGTCCCAAAGTCCCAAAGTCCCAAAGTCCCAAAGTCCCAAAGTCCCAAAGTCCCAAAGTACCAAAGTACCAAAGTCCCAAAGTCCCAAAGTCCTAAAGTCCCAAAGTCCCGAAGTCCCAAAGTCCCAAAGTCCCAAAGTCCCAAAGTCTAAAAGTCCAAAACTCCAAAACTCCAAAAGTCCAAAAGTCCCAAAGTCCCAAAGTCCATAAGTCCCAAAGTCCATAAGTCCCAAAGTCCCAAAGTCCCAAAGTCCCAAAGTCCCAAAGTCCCAAAGTCCCAAAGTCCCAAAGTCCCAAAGTCCCAAAGTCCCAAAGTCCCAAAGTCCCAAAGTCCCAAAGGCCCAAAGTCCCAAAGTCCCAAAGTCCCAAAGGCCCAAAGTCCCAAAGTCCCAAAGTCCCAAAGTCCCAAAGTCCCAAAGTCCCAAAGTCCCAAAGGCCCAAAGTCCCAAAGTCCCAAAGTCCCAAAGTCCCAAAGTCCCAAAGTCCCAAAGTCCCAAAGTCTAAAAGTCAAAAAGTCCAAAAGTCCAAAAGTCCAAAAGTCCAAAAGTCCAAAAGTCCAAAAGTCCAAAAGTCCAAAAGTCCAAAAGTCCAAAAGTCCAAAAGTCCAAAAGTCCAAAAGTCCAAAAGTCCAAAAGTCCAAAAGTCCAAAAGTCCAAAAGTCCAATAGTCCAAAAGTCCAAAAGTCCCAAAGTCCCAAAGACCCAAAGTACCAAGGTCCCATCCAAAAGTCCAAAAGTCCAAAAGTCCCAAAGTCCCAAAGACCCAAAGTACCAAGGTCACATCCAAAAGTCCGAAAGTCCAAAACTCCAAAGGTTCAAAAGTTCAAAGTCCCAAAGTCCCAAAGTCTCAAAGTTCCAAAGTCCCAAAGTACCAATGTCCCATCCAAAAGTCCAAAAATCCAAAAGCCCAAAAGTCCAAAAACCCTTAAATGACATGCTATCCCTGGATAAAGTACTCTTAATTCGAATCCACCGTGGTGGGGAACAGAACAAAGATGGCGCGTAACCAAAAATCGTGACGTGACGTGACGCAAATTTTTTTCCAACGCCGATAAAGAAGTTTCACTTCAAAAAATATGCAGTTCTTATTTTCTCTAAAATCGATGACATGGTTCCTAAGAACAGATCTTTGTATCTCATAAATTTACAGACTTGCCCATACTGACCGTTCCGAATGTTACACCCGGTATATCTATAACTAGCTTTCTATGTGCGGCTACGCCGGCATTTATGGTCACTACCCGTCTTTGGCAGGAAGTAGCGTTATCTTGATATTCTATAGCCAATGTTACTCAGTGATGTGATAATGTGGGATTCTATAAGTGAAAAAATGATTAAAATAGATCTAGTAGTTTCGGAGCCTATTCATTACAAATAAACAAAAATCCTCTGCTTTTTATAATATTAGTATAGATTAATAACTTACATGAAAAACAGAGAGTGAAGGAATCGAATTTGGATTCAAATAAGTCCTGGTTTTTGCCTTCCGAAAACAACAGGATTCAAAATGTTTTGAACAAATCCGAGCATTCTTTTCAGGTTGCCAATGTTTTCTGCCTGTTGCTTGAATCCATAAATCTCTCATACTTATATCCTCTGGAAACCTAAAAGTAAATAAAACGATAGCTATAAATTTCAATATTGTTGGGTAAACTTTACCAAACACTGGTCACACTCCCCCGATTATACGGACATGGATGATTGACCCCTAGACAACATGGCCGTCTTAATGTATATGCGCTACATAATTCTGTCGGATAATACAAAAAAATAATTCGAGAAATATACTTAAAAGTATGTAAATTAAGGCGCAAAGATAGTGAATACTAATCTACGAAGTAAATTATATCATTATATACATACAAAACAGCATAAATGGGCTTACTTACCGATGAAAGGTTATGTTCGGAGTTTTCCGTTCTGGGCGATTTGTACAGTCTTTAACACAACAACGCACCATTATTAACAAAAAATTTACACTTTTATAAGCTCCAAACAACTTCTAACTTCACAAATAAGTCACTATCACCAATTTTTCGACAAAACACTATCGAACACGCTTTTGTTTGGGACCAACGAAAGAGGTCCCAAACAAATGAAAACGCATACGGTGAGCGAGACAAAAAAAGTGGCGTCTGTCTCGCTTACTCTTGTGTAAATATTATATATGTGTCACTTTCACTCATGACTAACATTATTTAATGTCTTCTCTAGGTATATTCTCCCTCTACGGGTATACGCCTCTACGCCAGCGGCAAAGTTAGAGCGAACGGGTAGTATCTTCATTAGCTACCTACCGGGGCTAAAAATTCCGTATAGTCCCCAAACCTGTATCAAATATCTCTTCAGATAGTAATTATAGTTCTCTTTGGTGAAAAGAATGTCCAGGTGACTAGACCTCATGGAGGCGAGTTTACGTAGAATCAGTCATCCTCTCTCTGGGGTGTTGTCTTGCCACGGGAAGATATTGGTCAGTTTCGTAGATAAATAAATAAATAGTATCGGACATTGCACAAGATATTTAAGGCCCTAACCATATAAGAATAAAAATTTAATGTCTAACGAAAGAGTAATAAGAAGATTACAGTAGCAAACTCATTTATTGTAATTTAATTTTGTAACATTAGAGTATCACCCCCTTTAAATTACCACCTTGATGTCTTCCTCAAGGAAAATAGTACCTAGTATACCAACCTACTCTACTTACCCATATCCTGACAACGGAACCAGTAAAAAATTTGTATGTACTAAACAGTGCTGTCGCTCTTTTCAATATGTAAAATGTATTTTTTAATACAGTTGCTCAAAAAGTGGCGTATTACATGGACGTATAGCGTTCGGGATGTGGGCTATTACACACTCGTGCTTTTTCTTTACCATTCCCGCACTCTAGCGTTTTCTCTCCCAATTGTCAAAATAATGTCTGTGATTCATGCAAATATTTCTAAAAAAAGATACCAACTTGTTTTAATATCATATTAAAAGTATTTTAATTAAAATTTAAGCATAAATTAATACAAGTATCGGCCAAATTAAAAATATAAATTTTAAAAAAGTTGGCTGTATGAAGTGCACTGCCATAGTCTCTGCTTAGGAGGGTATATATTCTTTTACGGTTGGCGCCATTTTGGATATTCAGGTTTATTGTGTTTTTATTATTTTATAAAATTGCTTAATTTTTTCGCAACTGTATTAAAAATAGTTGTTCAATACAACGTTTGGGACTGTTATTTAAACTCGTTCCGACTGTCTACCCTCGCCTTCGGCTCGGGTCAACATCTGTCGTAACTCGTTGTAATAACAGAAATCCCCCACTTGTATCGAAAACTACTATTTTTATTATCAGGATAGGTACCTACCTACTCAGCACTTGTTTTGTACAGTAGTTTTGACGATCGCCTAGAGACTCAGCACTTGCAGCCGACATTCTGGCAGAAATGAAAACATGCAATTTTACGCCAAGCCAAGATTTGTTTACACATCAGAGTACAAGAGATCCGAATGCTTAAACAGTAACTTTAAATAATATAGAATCAACTTAGGGTGTACCGGAGCTTCACACAATATTCTCAGGGCGCTACCTTACCTAAAAGTGGTGCACATGCGGACCACTATCTGCAAGGTTGCCTGGCAAAAAAACAGCGATAAGGCCGCACTTTGTAAAAAACATTTTGTAAAAACTATTGTAAACTAGTTTTTAAAAATGAAGTTTATTCTATTCTATCTGCCGCAAGCGAAATACCTATTCGTTGTTGTTGCTGTTTATCACGATAGCTGTACAGCAAGAGTATGAGAAAAAACAAAAACAAACAAAATGTATAAGATTCACCTTGCCAAATGTTAGGCTCGTTAACACCAGTATTAGGATTAGGGATGATCAAGTAGAATTGGTCGATGAAACTGTCTTTCTGGGCATAAAGTTAGACTCCAACTTGCAGTGGGGGCCTCATATCGAGAAAGTCTCGGGCAGACTGAGCTCTGCAGCCTATGCCGTTAAAAAGATCCGACAACTGACAGACATTAGAACAGCGCGTCTTGTCTACTTTAGCTACTTCCACAGTGTCATGACCTATGGCATACTATTATGGGGTAACGCTGCCGACATCGAATGTATCTTTGTGTTGCAGAAAAGGGCTGTCCGGGCTATCTATGGTATGGGGTTTCGGGAGTCATTAAGAGAAAAGTTTAAGGATATCAACATCCTTACTGTGTATTCACAGTACATATATGAAAACTTATTATATAGGTACTCATAAAAATAACAGTAAATTTATTAAAAATAGTGATATCCATAACCTAAACTTAAGAAATAAGAATAAATTGGCTGTACCTAGATTTAGGCTTAATAAAATAAGCAATTCTTTTGCGGGTAATTGTATTCGAATGTACAATACATTGCCGACAGCCATAACAGGTTTGTCAGTTAATAAATTTAAAAAACTAGTAAAGCTTAAATTGTGCCAGAAAGCTTATTATAGCATTAAAGACTTTCTAGAAGACAAGACTGCCTGGCAGTGACACGAATTGCTCCTTTCTACATTTAAAAAAAAAAACTGTATTAGATACTAAGATGAATAAGAGGGACCGGACTGAGTTTCTTGGGGTGTTCTTCTCAGTCTGTAGCATTTCCGAACCCCCGGTAGAGTCACAAAAATTTTGACAAACCTAAATAATT
This sequence comes from Miltochrista miniata, assembly GCA_933228765.1. Taxonomy (NCBI): domain Eukaryota; kingdom Metazoa; phylum Arthropoda; class Insecta; order Lepidoptera; family Erebidae; genus Miltochrista; species Miltochrista miniata. Next base: position 9,897,668 of record OW121753.1, read on the forward strand.
TTTTAAAAATTTCAAAGGGAATAAATTTTATTTTATTTTATTTGAGTCCTCTGGGGTATCTTTCCGAGAACTTACCCGGGGATTCCAAACGTAGGCTGTTAGGCAGGATACGTGAGGTTTATAAGACGGTGTTGAATGAGGATTTTACTTTCGTAAAAAAGAAAAGAGAACTGTACCTACACTATATATATATTCTTGATACACATTCAAACGGCATTCTCAAATCAAAGCAGCATGGAATTTACGAGATGCCACAGCTGCACAGGCCTACAGTGAAAGACTTCTATATAAACAGGTTTATATAGAAGTCTTTGCCTACAGTCTGCTGATGAGTGAGGCCACTAAACTTCATATTTGTACCTATTCCTGTTAATAAATAGCAAGGAGGGAGGACTATGGAAGCAGAAAGACCCTCCGCTCAATCCTCTCAGTCCTGTTTCATGTTGCAGATCAACTAAACAGACCTAGCTCTTTTTTCGCGAAGATGTAAACATAAATTTTACTAAAGAGTAGCCCTCATCACGGCTGATAACAAGAGCAAGGCAGCTACAGTTTTACTAAGGCTTGCTATAATACAGCTACGGCGGTGCAGCGGTGGTTTAGCAGAATTTCAATGTCTATTTGCGTCAAGTTACTGAGTCAGACGTTACGAGGAGTCAGAGTCTCTTCGAAATCTTGATAAATATGTTGCAATTCAAATGATTAAAATGGATTTACTTGTACAGTAGGCTGAGAAAGTATTTTACCAGTTTCTGTCAAATATATGATGATGATAACACTAAAAACGCTAAGGTCATTTTTTTTTGACGCAGCAGGTGAGTTGTTGTTAACTGTGATACCTAAATACCCGCTTGAAACATGTATGGTATGACTCATAATATAACACATGATAAAAAAAATAACGAGACTGTCACTGTCATAGACGTGCCTTCTACTAATTATTGCAAGGAGACATCAACCTTGTTGATTCCTGGTGTTCGAATGAACCTCAGACATAGGTTGCGTTGGTAGAACACAATTTTAGCAGGATGTGTTCCTTATTCTCATTGTCAGAGAGGTACCTAATTTGAAACTGCTGTCAGATAATGTCATGTAACAAATCTTACTTCTTACTAATATTATAAATGCGAAAGTTTGTGAGTGTGGATGTTTGTTACTCTTTCACGCTCAAACCGGACTGAAATTTGGTACAGAGATACATTATGGTCTGGAATAACACATAGGCTACTTTTTATCCCGGGAATAAGTTCCCGTGGGAACAAATTTTACGCGGGAGAAGCTGCGGCCATCAGCTAGTATAGAAATAATGTAGATAAATCATATAGGTACAAAAAGCAATGCCTACTTGACTTTGTAAAACAAAAAAACAACAACAGATTTATCATGCGATCACGGGGTCAACTAGGCAGTTAAATAACTCAGTGACTCACAAATTTTAATTAGAGCACTATTGAAGAACATGAGTACTTTATTCAATAATGAGTGTCTGGTCTGGTTCGCTTATCCCTTTTTACATTTAGCTGGTTGATGCTATCGACTTCGTCAGTGTGAAGTAAGTAAGTAGGTACGTGCTCAGAAAGTCGATCCAAATAAGTTTAGTCATTTTAAAAGTTATCTACTTACATATTCTAAATTACGACGTCGCCGTCGTCACTACGTTAATCTTGTTGTCAAATGAAGTTTTTCAGTATGTGTTGCAAGTTCCATCAAGGACAATCAATCAACAGTATCAATAATCTAGGGTCAAGTGTTCAACAATGAAACACTAAAAGTTCATAACCTCGTACATCTTATGTTTTTGCTGATAGAAGTCTATAATTTTACAGGCATGTAGTCAATATGATTGGGTATCGAATGTCATTTATAGATTTTTTAAATAAAGTGATTTGAATCGACAAAGAAATAAAAACTAAGAAATGGGATTTGTGTCATTGTGTCCATATAGGCGTACACAATGAAACACCATATATTCAACAATGAAACACCATAAATAAACTGTGCTTAATTCAAATTTTGTTTAATGTAGGTAGTTATTAAAGAAAGAGCAGTCCGTTTCTACGTTAAATGCAGTGGCACGACGTGCCATGCTGCATGCTTCAGGCTTTTTTAATGACAGTTTTGCATGCCCTGATTTATAAGACCGTAAACATTCGATTCCAGCCATTTTCCTAGCTAACAGAATATCAAATATTGCTAATTTTTGCCATTTGGTAAGAAATACGCCTCTCGTCCTTTTTACAGCTTTGTTACGCACCATCTTAAAATAAAAACAAATTTTAATAGATAAGGTTACACAATATCAACCAATAAAAATCTAGATTTATATAGATATCTTATGATGGTACACAATAAAACAGTGTTTCATTGTGTCCATTGTTAAACTGTTTCATTGTTGACTACCTAGGGTTTATCTAACTAACTCTTAATTTATGTTAACAAAATTGTAACTTTGAAACAAATTATATATGCCAAAATAATCTACAAAACATGTAGAATGCAGGATAATCATAAAAAATATAATATTCCTAACCATTAAATAATGAAAAATCTTTAAAGATAGCCAGAAATACTGCAATTTTCGACGAAAATAGTAAAAATGAGCCGCAGACGCGTCTTTTCTCACGCGGTGCCAACGCAAACTGGGATACGCCGGTGGTATCTATTGAGTGTCCTTAAGCGATATATTGCACTAACTGCCAACGACGCGTTTTGGTAATATTACTATGTTTTATTGTGTACCACTGTTTCATTGTTGAACACTTGACCCTATATACTTAATGTTTTTTTTTGTTTATACGCTTTTAGCTTCGATCAACATATTATGTTGATCCAAGGCTTTTAGTTGTTATTTTCCTACTACTTCACGTTCGCCTGTCTTGTTGTCGTACATAATACATTTCTTGGAGATATAATCAGAGTAGGTATATAATATCTATGCATTTTTTTTGACAACATTACTAGTTTTTACCAATAAAAATACAAAATAAATAAATTATTCAAGGGTCCAAGCAATAGTCCTGATAATATCACATATCACACCCTCAGTCCATACCTCCCAACGATGTGGGATAACGCCCGAAACGGCCAAATTCCTCAAGAAGTCGGACCAAACCCTAACCCAGTGGTCCCGCGATATTTGTATGGAACCCTAGGGCTATTCACAGCCGGGAAGGACTCTACCGGGAGTCCGGGAAGGACCTCGAAAGCTATAAGATTCCTGGGGCATACAAAGTATTTATCTTGTTACAGTTTTATTTTGGCTGTTTACAATTAAGTAAGTAGGTACCTACCTACTATCAGCCATTCCTACTGTTGTCAGACAGATTTTTACAAAATTTATCTCCTACTATTTTACTTTTAAGTTGTTTATCACATTCGAGTTTGACTGTCAGAGCTGTCGATCATGTATTGTCGTCTACGTGTTTTACAAAAGTTGAAATAATGTGGGTGGTGTCCAAAACATCTATCTATCTAATCATGGCATTACTTATAATTTTATTTAACCTTGAAAAAGCTCAAATCTAGTAAGTACTCAGTAAGTTTGTTATCTTCATTTATGCCTGGGTAGGCTCATAAGTTCGTCGCAAGATGACTTTTTGATGGTATGATATTCGGCATGCATCCATAAGTAGTTTACTTTTAGTCCTGCTTCAAATGTTTAAAAAGCTTAAGTGCATATCTTACCACATCATATAATATACTTTAAACATTTATAATCTCAGAATTTTATTTTACGAGGCATGGTATGACATCATCTCGAGTTACGTAGTCGCTACAGCAGAACCGAGGTCGCTATTCCTCAGTTGGTAAAGGGCAGTGGAGCTGAACACTGCGTACGTTGGCTTCGAACCTAGTGTAAAACGATTTGATATTTTGTCATCATGGCTAATATAATGGGTGAGTACTACATTTATTTAATATTTTACGGATACTTACAGGCAAAACAAATATAGCAGTACTTTCTGTGTTTGCCAGTTTTGCGACCTGTTTGTACCTACTTATGTACTTCTAAACTGCCGGTTTAAATATTATGTTGTATGTTTTGGTGAGGAATTTTCCGTTCAAGATGGAATTTTCTGTCTAGTTTTACCAATGTGAGTTTCAGAAATGTTCGATTATGTTCAAAAATAGATAATTTAGTTTATTAGTTTTGTTTGGGCCATAAATACCAACCGGCCGGCGGGCGCGGCCGGTGGCGCCTCCTTGACGCTCGGCGCAAGGCCAACCACGGGCGTGGTGATGCGGTATAGAAAATTTGTTATTACAATCAATACAAAACGTTCCAGAACTAGGTAGACTATCGTAGACACTTGGAACTGTTCCTAGCTCTTAAAATATCTAGAATATTTTAAAATAAACTGTCGCTTACAGAGTCGTTGGATAGATAAATTAACTAGTTTCTTCTACCTATGTTGTCGCATTTTTATTTTAGTGTCGTTGTTTTTGATAGATAGGTATGAACGCTGTGCTGTAATGGATGAGATCATGCATAATTATGAGACCGTTGAAGGTTACCATCTTGTTATTCTAAGGACGTGACATAGTTTCAGTACTTAATTGATTTTCCTTTGATTTATAGGAAGACTTTGATAAGTTTAAATACGTCCGTTGAATTTCTTGAACGTAATGAATGTAAATGCTGTTGATAGATGTAGTAGGTTGGTCGATAAAATTAAACCAATTTCTTCGAGTGACTCCCACATAAAGGGGTCTGTTGGGAGCATCCGTAGAAGGATGGCAGTTCAGACTGCAGATCTCTCTCAAAAACTAAAAAAGAGTTAGTCATCTCTGGAGTAAACTGAATGCAACTGTGGCTTGCTTGTTTAATGACTCGCTGTATATTATTCACCTGTTACAAATACTATTTATTTAAATCAGCTATGAATCATAATTTATACACAAATAGACAGACAAACATAGCTATATAGTTTTAACGATTCAATAAGTATTCCTATTCCGCCTGTGGAGACCTCACAATTATAAATTAACACCTACCAGATGTTCACGATCCGTGACAAAATGTGGGAATCACACTCTGCGCAATAGCAGTTGACCCTGAAATTACGACTACAATCATACAAGCTAATTTTTATTTGAAATAATCTTTTATTGAATAGGAACCTATTAGCAACTCGCACATTGAAGATGTTATACCAAGGCATCTTCCTCTTTCAGAGTATTCACCGCAGAGTGGTAGCGGTAGGTCTGTTGGGAGTCCTTGGGACATCCTTCCGAGGGCCTACCCAGGGCTCCCAACCGTAAGCTGTTAGATAAGGATACGTGTGGTTTTTAGTCGGTAGGAGTCCGGCAAAGCATCCCTATAGGATTTTCCTCACGTAAAAAAAAGGGGTCCAATATCTTAATTTCGGTATCGATGCTGGATTTGATAGTTATCTCTCTTACCTTCCCTCTCTCTCTTTTTCCCTTTCAGAGGAATGATTCTCTCTCATATAGGATTCCAATGATGATTAGGTACTTGGTTGACTTGAAATTGTTTGATTGGATGAACCAACGATCGTAGATAATACGTTATACTAAATCCTCATTTAGGCTGAGCGCACATTGGAGACACGACTATCTTAAGACTGACTCTTGCTCGGTTATCGTACCGGACAAGTTTCGCAGTTTCATAGATTTAGTAAAGCGGTAGTCTGTCTGTAGACTGTCTTGTCGCCAATGTGCGCTCAGCCTTACATGAAAGAAACATAAACAGCCTTGTTTATGCTACTGTGGAATCCTAGTGGAAAGAACCATAACGTACCTATAAAGGGTGTATTTCAATGTATTAATTGTATAGAACTACGAGTAAGTAGGTATAGTTTCATTGACGATAGCTAAATAAGGAATCGATAATAAAAATCCAAATGTGGGGCTACGGAAGTAAGCGTAGGTACTGTTATGTAGCAAAACAACAAAGTTTTGACATTCAAAGTAACATCAGCACAGTTTTTTAGAAGCGTTTGATAGTCTGTCACCAGTCTCGCTCTTTAAAACTCATTCTAATCTTCCGATATTTGGTCTACCACCTCGTTTACTCCTTGCCAGCTGTCTCAAAGAACGCAGCATTCATGTTATTTCAGACGGTTACACTTCTGATTCTTACTGGCTGCTGGCATACGGCAAGGATCTGTTTATTGCCCACTCTCCTTAATATAGGTACTTACTTACTAGCATTTTTATTTCAATTTTACAACATCTACGTGTAACAATGTTTACATCTTTGCTATGTTACTACAAAGTGTTTGCTAGGGCATATATTCAGGAAAACCCATTCATTTAATACTTTTAATCACCCTTTTAACCCGAAATCGAAGTGTGGCAGGAATGTCACCATATAAGACAGACTTGGAATGGAACTGTTTACCAGCTCATAGACCTAAAACATAGGTGCAAACATTCTTGGAGTCACCAAACTTGCGGATCGCTGAAATAGCGTTGTCGTTTTGATATCGGCCTTCAGAGTCGGTGAAATTGGTGTATTTATTTCTCTTTTCCGTTGTTGATATCGCTTAATGACCTTTTGTGAATAAAGTGGAAATGGTACATTTGCTTTTAGCCCCACATTAGACAATAAAGCTTCAGAAGTCATTAGTAAAGTAGATCCTTGAGTGTCCGCAATGGAATTATTCGAAAAAGTAAAATATGAAGTTACCACTGATCTACGAAATGGTCTGTCTGTGTATAAAGAAAATCGAATACATAGAAAAAAATATTTGCTTATCATAATTGTAATATTTGTTCATCGTAGCATACTACAGAAATCACATTTTGCAAATTCTTCAATGGGGCCACGCAGTTGGTACCTACCTACAATTTTTGCTAAAACTACATTCTTGAGAATCCACAACTCATTACAATTCTTCCCCTTTCAGTGGTATCTACTGCATTCACGTATCTAATTAGACTTCGAATGATTTTTCCCCGTAATGGAAACTTTAAAATGTTTGAAAATTATTTTGCTGGGTTTAAAATACAAAAAAAAAGACACTTTAAAATCAGTCTGGTTAACTCTTTCATGAAACGAATTTTAACTGATGAGATTGTTTTCGAGTATTATTATCTAAGTAGACAGACACGCTTAATTACCTACCTATCTCAGAAGACAAGATGTACGTAAGTACCTACCTAGGTAGTTATAACAACGTTATAGAGGTCAATAACTGATAAGTTTAACATGATATAATACCTAGCAAAGATAAACCAATAGTAAAACTTGACAGTGAATGTGGAAAAATTTAAACCTTGAAACAAACAAATGACGAAAAATATTCCTTTCGAGAGTGGTAACCCTAGTATTTGAATCACAATTATTGTACCTAAGCAAGTAATTCATTTTATTAGATAACTATGCAACACACGCAACGTAGGTAAATAAATAATGTGTTAGGTCGACCGGTATTTTTACGACTATGTTTTGATTAAGGCTGAAAAGAATCGAGTGATTTTCCTCCACATTTGTTGTTATTACTTTATGTTGTTGTGGTGCTCAGTGTAGGCTGGTGCTCTATTGGTTCTTTCTAGAGGCAAGCTACCTATTCTGAACGGAATTTACAATATACCTACATTACGTAGGTAGTAACAATCTTGAATTGGTTGTATGACATCATATAGAGGGGCGAACCAGATAACTTTCATGTACGTAAATGAGATTGACCTAACATACAGTCTCCATTGCGTAGTTTCTAACAAATTTAATAGAATAATACTGTTGCAACGAGCAATGGATATCGTCTTGCTCCTTCAATTGTTATCTCGGTTTGCTGTGGAATTGTGTGTGTAGGATAGGAACTAACTAATGTAGCGGCCGAGACATGCCGAGACACTTGCTTGCATACCAATATTTCAGACTATATTTAGATTAGGTAATGGTAAAAGACTGCTCGAATCAAATGGCAGGCAACGACCGCATTTCTTTCGACTTAATCAAATTGGAAACAAAATGTTCAGCTCGCAGAATATGAAATAAGTTCAGAAACTCTGGAATTTTTGATTATGCGAATGATTTTGAACCGATGACTGTATTTGTATAACTATACTATTTCAGATATCCATACGGAGGATAAACTCCAATACCAATTCTTCCCGGTATCTAGTGGAGCCGTGCAGTTCAAAGTAAGGACACCCAATGATGCACACGTCGCTCTCACCATGGGACCTCATGAATCCGACCCTATGATCGAGGTACGTATCTATTATCCTATACAATTTCAATATAATGCCATTGTTGGTAATAATAAAAATTAAAATCAAGGTAATAAATAGGAGGATAAGATGATAAAAGATCCTAGACTACAGGATGACTTAATATCTTTGATTGCTCACTACAGAACAGCATTATAATCTACCTTGAGTACTAATTTATTCAATTGATTGTATTCTTAGATTTTCATCGGTGGTTGGGGCAATACAAAGAGTGTAATCAGACGCAACAGAAGCAAACCAGACAAGGTTGAAATTGAAACACCTCAAATTTTGAATGGCGGCGAGTTCCGCGGCTTCTGGGTCCGATGGGATGGTGGCATCATCTCAGCTGGACGCGACGGAGAAGTGATTCCATTCATCTCTTGGTCAGACCCAGAACCTTTCCCCATCGCATTCGTAGGAGTGTGCACAGGTTGGGGAGCTACAGGCTCCTGGAAGATTGAAGGTAAGTTCATAACATTAGTCTTAAGTTCTGTATAAAAACAAGAAATTAGTTTCAATATTTGTAATATGCCTTGAAAGCTACTAAACTAAGTCACTTCCTATGCCATGTTTGAACCAATCGACTAGGTTAATTTTTTACGCACCGTAAAATTATAAAATAACTACCTAATTCAATATTTTAGATTTGAATTAATTCTCGACACGGCAATAGTTAGATACTGACTAATAAACTATCTGCACTCATAATTAACTATGATCCAGTAGGGTTTGCTGAAAACTGAAAATGGGATACTAGGTACTTAACTTACATACAATTTTTTTTTACGTACTAAAACTGATCTACTAACAGACTATAAAATGTACCCAACGATACGCACTGACATACAAAATTATCAACACAGATGGGGCTGAATTCGATACTCCGGACAAGCTAGAGTATAAATTTGGACCTGTCGCAGAAGGCTCTTTGAACTTTGATTTCCGCGGACCACACAATTGTCATGTCTGCCTTACAACAGCTCCCGCAGAAGTGGATCCGATGTATGAGATAATGATTGGTGGTTGGGAAAACACTCAATCTGTGATTAGATACTGCAAACAGAAACCAGAAAAGGTACTTACTACAGAATTTGATCTTTACAGTTGTTTCAGTTCATGAGATTCAGTTTTCTAAAACTCTCATCTATTGGCCCGTAGGCAATCGTACCGACTCCTGGCATTGTGAATCCTAACGAGTTGAGGAAGTTCATAATCCAATGGAGATGCGGCAGGCTGACTGTGCGAGATGGAGTCTCCGGCAATGTGATAATGGAGTGGGTGGATCCAGCACCATTTAACGTGACCCACTTCGGCATTCGCACCGGATGGGGCGCTCGTGGCCAGTGGCGTATCGACCACTTTAATACATCCGACGGGCAAAGACGTTGAGTTTTCTAGATTTATTTGAAATTGCTTCAGATGTTAATTGCTAGATTGGAAAATAGATTGTATCTAATTACTGGTTGGTTAATGATCAACTACTAATTCTGTTGCATCGTGTACACATTTTAGACTACCACGATATAAGACTAACAGCAAACTGTCAGGTATATCACTTATCTAATAAAGGAAACTGCGTGTAACCTTTTTGCGGATTTTGATTTCGTGGTAAGGTTTCTACTGTTTCTAGCTCACCGTTTGGATGTTGTAAATCAGGTTGTTGGTACGTGTTGTTGGGTACATTTTTGTGACTTTAAGTTTTTTTACGCTTTTTTATCTGTGACACGCATTTTCTAGATATTCTTTTATTGGCATTGCATGGCTACTACGACTTTAACACCATTTTTTAAATTCTACATAAAATCTCTGCTAAGTCCATTATTCCTTAATACACCATTACAATTTACTTTCCTTCGAAACCATTTACTTTTCCAGACAATACAAAATAATTACTACCGATCAAATTTACAAAACACTAAGCGAGAGAGGCTACGAGCGTTTCTCTATAAATAGAGATAATAGAATAAAATATAAATAAGCTTACACTTAATAAAGCTACAAAACACTCACGTGTACGTTAATGATATTTTTAGCGTTGCAATGGAACTCTACAGTGACATAAGTACCTAAGCATAAAATAGCAGAATTTTGAGGAACAGCTTTCTATTCTACTACTTGCGATTACATAGTATCATATACTTTCATTGTTATTGACTTTAATGACTAAATTATTGATGTAGGTAAGCAAGGTTACTTCTATTGAAAACATATTCGATTTGATAGACAAGTATAGACCTTACTTACTGGTTCGCTGCACACACCAGCCATTAAACATAGCCCATTAAATAGTTAAGATTACCAAATTACAGCATTGTCTGGAATGGTGAATTTCCTTTGAATGTTTAGCATGTTTAAGTGATATATTGTACGCTTCAATAAATTGATAATGCCACTACCTACCTATTTTACAAACTTGTCCTCCAACTAGACAATTATTTTTAGTATTTTGTTATTCAACCAGAATACTAAATTGATGTGATCACTTTTAATCTTTTTACTTTTGTAAACCTAAAACCTGTTTTTAATTTAAGTAGGTCCTGGTGCATATATACCTAATAGATTTATTTTCGTGACTTTGATCATTGTTTTTATACATATCTATCAATATTATTGACGCTGACTGTGCCCAGGGTGAAAAAAGGCATGCCCCTGTTTCATTCCCTATAATGCAAGCATGAGTCACAGATAGTAATTATTTAGCTGGAAGTTATTTTACGTAATGTCACTTACCATTACGTTTACCGTTTAAGACATTGCCTTCATTGTTCTAAAATTTCCAGCGCAACCATCAGCCCCTGTCGCAGCACCAATGTATGCTGCTCCTCCCGGCTACCCAGGAGGTGGAGGCTATGGAGCACCAATGGGTGGTCCAGTTGGAGGCTATGGAGCACCCATGGGTGGTTCCGGTAACTGGGTAGATGCTGCCGGTGGCTCAGTGCCCCCTGGCGCAGTTATCGGTGGACAAGACTGCAATGGAGAGCCGATGTACGTTGCGAGAGCTCGGCATGAGGGCGCTGTAATCCCTGGCAAACTAGTCGCTTCGCATGGAGTAACCTTCGTGGCATGGGGAGGTACCGAACACGGCAAACCTGATTATCAGGTATGATATCAAATTTTAACAGGTCTTTTTAGCGTCCAATTCCATTTCAATGCATTGATTTCTGATGTAAAATTAAGGGAAAACAGACAACTTTTACTAAGTTTGGATATTGTGGTGTTGTTCTATTTTGAGATTTGACCCGGATTGTTGTAGGTACCTACCTACCTAATTATGATACAGAAAATTGAAAATTATTACATTTTGAAATTAAGTGAACGCTCGTTACCGTTGTTCCGTTTGCAACTCCTTAGAAGTTTTCTTCCATGTCAACCTTAGATTAGAGTAATATAATCACGGGGCACAACACGCTATGAATGTGTGTGTGACCACTAAGGCTAAGCATACCTTTCGTCAAAATACCCTCCAACTGTAATGACAGCTGAGGCGGGGGTGGGGAAGCTTGCTCAGTGAGATGCAGGGAGTTGCCTATGTGTATGTAATACTATTATATTATTATTATCTTTGGTAATAGAGACTTAAATGAAAAAGCAAGTCCTCCAGTAAGAGACTAGACATACTTATAATAACCGTGCCTGAGCTGCACCCTTCGCGAGGTTAGCATAAGCACCTACCATCAGCAGGGCTCCATAAACCGATAGCATTTTATAGTACCTACTTAACTCTAAATTGCACATTTTCCAGGTCCTTGTTGGTGGACCCAACAACTGGGTACGCACAAACGGAGCTAATGTACCACCAGGAGCTTTCCGTGGCGGTGAATCTGAAGACGGTGAACCATTATTCGTTGGCCGCGTGAACCATGAAGGTAGCTTGACCACAGGCAAGGTTCAACAATCCCATGGCGTCTGCTATATCTCATTTGCTGGACAGGAGCTTGGATTCCCCGAATACGAAGTCCTTATGCCCTAAGCGAAGGTTCCTATCGTATCCATTGAATCTCAAGATGTGCGCGTATATGTAACTTAGATGCTGCTTATTTACACTTATTATGAACAAAAGTTAATTATAGTGCATATTCAAAGTACATAGAAAACGTCACGCCGTGCCTATACGTATGAACGTTATTGTTTTTATTGCACTGCATAATAATGTTAGAAATGTTAACGTAGGTATGTGACGACATGTATATGTAATATTTTTGTTAAATTATTATTAAAGTACCTATTTACGTGTTCGTGTTTTTTTCCTAAATTTTATTTAGATACTTTATTTTATTTATTTTTAATTCTATTTATTCTTATAAAGCAAACCAATTGGCTTAAAGCCCCGAAGAAAAAGGGCAGAGGTGAAGCCCATACCCGCACTTAGCAGTTTGTTTTCCCACGCAATGACGTAATATTAACATTGTTTCCACGTGATACGCAAGCATTTTTATACCGCTAAGGTTTCAGACAAACACACGGCCCACCAGGACTGGTGGTCAAAGCAGCCTATGAACTTTTGCAACACCAGAGGCGCCACTCTCGCGCTGCCGACCCTGTAAAATCCTAAGGCCCCTTTTGAAGAACCCATACTGTAGGCGTTTGGGAAAACCGAGGCAGGGAGATCATTCCACAACCTAAGCGTGCGCGGAAGAAAACCCCTATCGTATCTAACCGTGCTCGAACGCTCCGGACGTAGAGTGTGAGGATGAACTCCCTGTCTATGGCGAGCGGTGCGATGATATAACGTAGCCGTGGGCATCATCTCAAACAATTCTTCAAAGCACATACCACTGTACAGGCGGTAGAACACGCATAAGGAGGCAAAAGCGAAGAGGTTCTACACCAGGGGTCGCCAACCGGTCGAACGCGGCACGGACGGCAACTTGTGGCTGATCTCGACCGCGATCTAATCCACAATAAACTGGCCTTTACAGCTAAACATCCCTTTTCCTTCCTCTTCAGATAGTGACAATTTATTCGAAGAACAATCTTGACTTCTTGTCTTGGGCCAAAGACTTTCATCGTGAGCTCAACAATAAACGAAAGCTGTTTTGGGCTATAATTCCTGAAAAACATGGGGTCAGGCTCGGACCGGCCAGGAGGTGTACTAGTGCTCGCCAGAAGTCGCACAGCTGCGCATAGAGTGCGTAACCGCGCGCCGCCGGGACACCAGATTCCGCCGGAGGCGTCGCAGCCCAGATAATGCCAAGACGGAGCTATACGAGTGGTACAAGGAGGCTAAAAGGGCCCTCTAAGTAGGGTTTTTTTTTACGTGAGGGAAAATCCTCATGGATGTTATGCCGGACTCCTACCGACTAAAAAACCTCACGCAACGCCCAACAGCCTATGGTTGTGAACCCCGGGGTAAGCCCTCGGAAGGATGTCCCAGGACTCCCAACAGACCTACAGCCGCCTCTGCAGCCTCGCCCAGGGGGTGGTTCGGGTGCTAATCCGCGTCTTTGGGGGTGGGTTTCGGGTGTGATCTTCTAAGGGGGGTCGTGCGTGAGTTCCTCACGTCACGCTGCCGTCATGGGCCTGCTTCTGTAAGGACGGTGAGCGACTCTCTCACCGTCCTCAGACCCCCGGTCATGGAGGCCGATAGTCCTCGGCGAAGACACGTCGGCGGCGTCCAGGCCAGCGGAACTCGGGGGGACCCTCTAAGTAGGGTGTCCAACAATGAAACACTAAAAATTTATAACCGTGTACATTTTATGTTTTTGCTGATAGAAGTCTATAATACGTATCCGGGAGATAATGTCTGAATTTAATTGTACATATAGAAAAGCTTTATTAATGTATGTACCTCCCAGCCCGACCTATACGCCTAATCGAACCAGAATGGAAGTAGAATCTGTGGACTCACAACAAATCACAAACACAGCGCGTCCTCCTCACCAACATGAAGTCCCGAAGGATAGCGAACGCCTGTTGTCCCAATTATTTACTTCTATGACGGACCAATCCATAGGTACACCAGCTAATTCCACTCAAGAACAGAGGAAGAAAAAGAAACCACGGGCGCCTACCCCTTTACCTCCGCCCCCGCCCTCCACCGCCGCTGATTTCATGGAGACTGACTGCAACAAAGACGAGACTTGGTCTGACAACTCAGAAGAATGTTCTCGGGGACGAAAGGAGACTCGGAGTAAGAATACATACGATAATTTAACTTTTATACGACTAGTCATAAAATTAAAAAATATTGTTTTTAGTAAGCTATCCATAGAACGCAAAATAAAACAAGTAGTATCACTGTGTACAGACTGGATCTTGTCAAAAATTATGAGTAGTATTTCAGCTAGTTCTTTGTTCAACTGTCTCGTTGATTATGGATAATGCCACTATCAATGTAAATTTAGTCATATTCCAATGGAATTGTCAAAGTATGAGGCCAAAATTCTTATCTCTCGAGACGCTTCTGCTGCAAGAAAAGGTACATATCGCGGTCCTAAGTGAAACTTGGCTAGAACCCGAGGATGTTTTAAGAATGAATAGCTATAATATACATAGATGTGATAGACCGGATGGGTATGGGGGAGTTGCCATATTAACACATAATTCCATTAGATGCAATCCATGTTTATCTCATAGCAGTAACCCGGGTATTGAATTAATACACATACAGATTTATAATTGCCCCCACATAGAAAATATTATATCTGTGTATTGTCCATCCTCGGTACCTACAACCAGTAATGACTGGGATTATCTATTCTCTCTCTCTGACAGAAAGAGGCTCCTCCTAGGTGACTTCAACGCACATCACTCTAATTGGTCGAGCCGTAGCGATGCGAGGGGCCACCAGGTATACGATTGTATGTTGGATCACAATTTTATTTATTTGAATAACGGCAGCCATACACGTATCAAACTAGTTAATGGAGTGTTACAACAGACTTCTCCTGATATTTCGTTTATCTCCTCTGACTTAGCTACCTTATTTGATTGGCAGACCACAAAAGAAAACTTAGGTAGTGATCATGTAATAATAAAGCTATCGGGTAACATACAAATACCTAAAAATTTAAAACCGAAAAGAAACTCAAAAACAGTGATTGGCAGGCAATAAAAAAAATTAAACATATATTAATTAATTAATTATACAAATATTCAACATACATAGAAACCTCGTTATCTTCAATATCCATTCCCACTCATCTTCAAGACTTTTATAATTTACTAGCGGTACCCTGCCACGCTTTGCTGTGACTTTTTTATGGTGGTTTTATGTACCTATGAGAAATGAGTAACAAACTAAATGATGGGTACATTTAAAAAAAAATGTGTGCGTGTACTATTGTACACACGTAAGAAGTGAAACTTCTTCATGACCTTATTTTTCGAAAGAAATATCATGAAATATACATAGGAGTTAGTAATCCAAAAGTTCAAAAGTTCAAAAGTCCAAAGTCAAAAAGTCAAAAAGTCCAAAAGTCCAATAGTCCAAAAGTCCAAAAGTCCAAAAGTCCAAAAGTCCAAAAGTCCAAAAGTCCAAAAGTACAAAGTCCAAAACTACAAAGTCTAAAAGTCTAAAATTCTAAAAGTCCAATACTCCAAAAATCCAAAACTCCAAAACTCCAAAACTCCAAAACTCCAAAACTCCAAAACTCCAAAACTCAAAAACTCCAAAACTCCAAAATTCCAAAAGTTCAAAAGTCCAAAAGTCCAAAACTCCAAAATTCCAAAACTCCAAAAATATAAAAGTTCAAAGTCCAAAGTACAAAAGTTCAAAATTCCAAAGTCCAAAACTGCAAAACTCCAAAACTCCGAAACTCCAAAACTCCAAAACTCCAAAACTCCAAAACTCCAAAACTAAAAAACTAAAAAACTCCAAAACTCCAAAACTCCAAAACTCCAAAACTCCAAACTCCAAACTCCAAACTCCAAAACTCCAAAACTCCAAAACTCCAAAACTCCAAAACTCCAAAACTCCAAAGCTCCAAAACTCCAAAGCTCCAAAACTCCAAAACTCCAAAACTCCAAACCTCCAAAAGTATAAAAGTTCAAAAGTTCAAAGTACAAAAGTTCAAAATTCCAAAGTCCAAAGTCCAAAACTCCAAAACTCCAAAACTCCGAAACTCCAAAACTCCGAAACTCCAAAACTCCAAAACTCCAAAACTCCAAAACTCCATAACTCCATAACTCCAAAACTTCAAAACTCCAAAACTCCAAAACTTCAAAACTCCAAAACTCCAAAACTCCAAAACTCCAAAACTCAAAAACTCCAAAACTCCAAAACTCCAAAACTCCAAAGTCCAAAACTACAAAGTCTAAAAGTCTAAAATTCTAAAAGTCCAAAACTCCAAAACTCCAAAACTCCAAAACTCCAAAACTCAAAAACTCCAAAACTCCGAAACTCCAAAATTCCAAAAGTTCAAAAGTCCAAAAGTCCAAAACTCCAAAATTCCAAAACTCCAAAAGTATAAAAGTTCAAAGTCCAAAGTACAAAAGTTCAAAATTCCAAAGTCCAAAACTGCAAAACTCCAAAACTCCGAAACTCCAAAACTCCAAAACTCCAAAACTACAAAACTCCAAAACTCCAAAACTCCAAAACTCCAAAACTAAAAAACTTCAAAACTCCAAAACTCCAAAACTCCAAAACTCCAAAACTCCAAAACTCCAAAACTCCAAAACTCCAAAACTCCAAAACTCCAAACTCCAAACTCCAAAACTCCAAAACTCCAAAACTCGAAAACTCCAAAACTCCAAAACTCCAAAACTCCAAAGCTCCAAAACTCCAAAGCTCCAAAACTCCAAAACTCCAAAACTCCAAAAGTTCAAAAGTCCAAAAGTCCAAAACTCCAAAATTCCAAAACTCCAAAAATATAAAAGTTCAAAGTCCAAAGTACAAAAGTTCAAAATTCCAAAGTCCAAAACTGCAAAACTCCAAAACTCCGAAACTCCAAAACTCCAAAACTCCAAAACTCCAAAACTCCAAAACTAAAAAACTAAAAAACTCCAAAACTCCAAAACTCCAAAACTCCAAAACTCCAAAACTCCAAACTCCAAACTCCAAACTCCAAAACTCCAAAACTCCAAAACTCCAAAACTCCAAAACTCCAAAACTCCAAAGCTCCAAAACTCCAAAGCTCCAAAACTCCAAAACTCCAAAACTCCAAACCTCCAAAAGTATAAAAGTTCAAAAGTTCAAAGTACAAAAGTTCAAAATTCCAAAGTCCAAAGTCCAAAACTCCAAAACTCCAAAACTCCGAAACTCCAAAACTCCGAAACTCCAAAACTCCAAAACTCCAAAACTCCAAAACTCCATAACTCCATAACTCCAAAACTTCAAAACTCCAAAACTCCAAAACTTCAAAACTCCAAAACTCCAAAACTCCAAAACTCCAAAACTCAAAAACTCCAAAACTCCAAAACTCCAAAACTCCAAAGTCCAAAACTACAAAGTCTAAAAGTCTAAAATTCTAAAAGTCCAAAACTCCAAAACTCCAAAACTCCAAAACTCCAAAACTCAAAAACTCCAAAACTCCGAAACTCCAAAATTCCAAAAGTTCAAAAGTCCAAAAGTCCAAAACTCCAAAATTCCAAAACTCCAAAAGTATAAAAGTTCAAAGTCCAAAGTACAAAAGTTCAAAATTCCAAAGTCCAAAACTGCAAAACTCCAAAACTCCGAAACTCCAAAACTCCAAAACTCCAAAACTACAAAACTCCAAAACTCCAAAACTCCAAAACTCCAAAACTAAAAAACTTCAAAACTCCAAAACTCCAAAACTCCAAAACTCCAAAACTCCAAAACTCCAAAACTCCAAAACTCCAAAACTCCAAAACTCCAAACTCCAAACTCCAAAACTCCAAAACTCCAAAACTCGAAAACTCCAAAACTCCAAAACTCCAAAACTCCAAAGCTCCAAAACTCCAAAGCTCCAAAACTCCAAAACTCCAAAACTCCAAACCTCCAAAAGTATAAAAGTTCAAAAGTTCAAAGTACAAAAGTTCAAAATTCCAAAGTCCAAAGTCCCAAAGTCCAAAACTCCAAAACTCCAAAACTCCGAAACTCCAAAACTCCGAAACTCCAAAACTCCAAAACTCCAAAACTCCAAAACTCCATAACTCCATAACTCCATAACTCCAAAACTTCAAAACTCCAAAACTCCAAAACTCCAAAACTCCAAAACTCCAAAACTCCAAAACTCCAAAACTCCAAAACTCCAAAACTCCAAAACTCCAAAACTCCAAAACTCAAAAACTCCAAAACTCCAAAACTCCAAAACTCCAAAACTCCAAAACTCCAAAACTCCAAAACTCCAAAACTCCAAAACTCCAAAACTCCAAAACTCCAAAACTCCAAAACTCCAAAACTCCAAAACTCCAAAACTCCAAAACTCCAAAACTCCAAAACTCCAAAACTCCAAAACTCTAAAACTCTAAAACTCTAAAGCTCTAAAAATCTAAAACTCTAAATGTCTAAAACTCTAAAACTCCAACTCCAAGAGTCCAAAATGTCAAACGCCCAAAACTCGAAAAGTCCAAACGTCCAAAAGTACAAAAGTCCAAAAGTCCAAAAGTCCAAAAGTCCAAAAGTCCAAAAGTCCAATAGTCCAAAAGTCCAAAGTCCAAAAGGCCATAACTCCAAAGTCTAAAAGTCTAAAATTCTAAAAGTCCAAAACTCCAAATTCTAAAAGTTCAGTAGTCCAAAAGTCCAAAACTCCATAACTCCAACACTCCAATACTCCAAAACTCCAAAACTCCAAAATTCCGAATGTCCAAAAAGTTCAAAAATAACATGCAAAACATATCTGACCTCTTTATTAAGTGCGTACTCTCTTTTATTATTCTGAATGCAAGGAGGCCGCAATCAAACTTCTCTTAAAAAACATAAATCTGGTAGGTACCTTCTAAATAGGTTGTTTATTATATTTTGTTCTGAAGCTGGCAGAATATAATTAAAAACAAAACGACCAACGCCATCTATTGGTAATATCACTTTTTAAAGCTATTTTATTCTTATTGCTGTTATGATAAAAGTGTATAAAGTAGCCTAAAACCATCTCTGAATTCTATTGTATATCGTGTCCAATTTTGAGCTTAATCGATTCAGTAAATTTTGAGTTTTTAATAGATACACAAACACACACAACATTTTTATATATATAGATTTGAGAATATTATGCAAGAATCAGCAAATTTACATATCCCTATAAAGAAAATCCCGCAACATATAACTAAGAAATTTACCCCTAAACATTATTGGAACGTAGAACTTTCGAAAGCGGTGGCCGAGCGCCGACTCGCCCTTACCAACCTGCGCCGATGTCCCTCCCCTGATAACTTAGCTACACTTCAAAATAAAATTAGCAATGCCCAACGCGCTATTCGAAAAGCCCGGTGTCAATCTTTTCAGAATTTCTGTTCATCCGTTGATGAAAGCTCGTCCTCAACAGTCTTGTGGCGAAAAATGAGATGGATAAAGGGTCATCATACATCTAGGCAATATATCAATAGGGAGAAAGCGGAGAAACTTTTAAAAGATATTACCCCAGATTTTGTCTGCCCCCCTCAACCCAGTATTCAATCGAGGAACTACCATTTGGAATCACCTATCACCCTTCAGGAACTAGAAAATTCTATCAAAAATAGAGATACGGCACCCGGCAGCGACAATATCTCCTTTTCGATGATAGCACACCTCCCACCTATAGGTAAATCTGTTTTATTGACGCTGTTCAACCAAATTTTCAGCCACAGTTTTGTTCCCCTACAGTGGCGTAGCGTGAAGATTGTACCTATTCTTAAACCAGGTCGAGATATAAACTCAGATAGTGCACTACGCCCGATATCATTATTATCATGTCTTTGTAAAATTCTACATTCCATTTTAAACAATAGATTGGAATGGTATTTTGAAAAAAACCAGATGTTTCCAGATAATATGGTGGGTTTTCGTAAATCTAAATCATGTTTAGATAATCTTACACGGCTGGTTTCTCACATTCAGATAGGTTTTTAAAAAAAAAGAATCACCGCGGCAAGCTTCGTCGACATCGATAATGCTTTTATTAATATAGATGTTTCATGTTTAATAAAAATACTAGATAACTTCGGAGTCGGCTCTCGGGTATGTCTATACCTCTGGAATTATTTAAAAAATAGGCAATTATGTGTTGAAATCGATAATTTAAATATAACCAGATCTACGGGCCGTGGTTTAGCTCAAGGAGACCCACTATCTCCATTACTCTTTAATATTGCAACCCTAAACATTTGTAAACAAATTCAAAAAGTTGAAATCTCACAATATGCAGATGATTTTGTTTTATATAAATCAGATCAAAACTTGACGGATGCTGTGGCTCAACTAGAACATGCTTGCTGTGGTTTAAATTCATTGTTGACAAACTTAGGCTTAGTGATGTCTCCAACGAAAAGTAAATTTTGTGTATTTATGAAAGGCTATCGTCGGAACACTGCCGAAATTATAATTAATAATATTTCGCTTCCTGCGGTCCACCATGTAAAATATCTGGGTCTGTGGCTGGACAGCTCATTAAGATGGCGTAAGCACATCAATGAGACAACACATAAGGTATCAAAGTTGATGAATATCCTAAAGGTACTTGGTGGACGGGGATGGGGCCTCCATCAAAAACATATTAGACGTCTGTACATATCTCTTATACGGAGCAGAATGGACTATGCTAGTTTCCTGTATGGCAACAGTTGTAAAACGAACCTGCAGAAACTAGATAAAATTCAAAACCAAGCGCTGCGAGTGATAGGTGGTTTTATTCGTAATACTCCGATACATGCCATGCAGAACGAATTACATCTACCACCCCTGCAGTTCCGTCGGCGATACCTAGCCAGCAAATTTTATCTAAAAGCTAAATCTTTTAATAATAATAAAACTATTTCTATGTTACGTGAATTATCTACGGAGACAAATGCTTCGTATTGGAGTAACAAAAGACTCCCTATACTAACATCCATTCACCAATCTCTGGACTCAGTCTCATTACATTCCTGCAACCAACTAGAGATGTATTCATTGCGAACATGGGTTAGCAATATTGATTTGTCACAGGTTATTTGTGATTCCATACCTTCAGTGGACAGGGGCAAACACCGGTATGATACCCTCGAACTGCGAAATAAGTGTATGAATTTTGTGCAACGACAATATGACAGTTTTCAAAAAATTTACACAGATGGATCGAAAAGTGGACAAACCGGTGGTGCTGCGTTTTTGGACCCGTTCCACAACTGTAGCGTCAAACTGAGAATTGATTCCAATATCTCCATAATGCACATTGAGTTAATTGCTATAGCTGAAGCCCTATCATACGTTGACTCAATTAACTATGATAGGTTCGTCATTCTGACTGACTCTAAAAGTTCGTTGCAACATCTGGCTCGATGTACCTCGCACAGGCGAGGTAATCCGATAGCCTACAAAATATTGGAATCAATTCTCAATTTTCAAACAAGGGGTCAAAAGATAGTGCTGCAATGGATTCCTTCACATATCAATATTGCAGAGAATGACATTGCTGATCATCTAGCAAAGGAAGCGTGCTCTGATGGTATACAATTAAATGTATCGCCTCTATATCAGGACCATATCGGAGGAGTGAAGGAACAGTGTAGGATGTGTTGGCAGGAATATTTCGACGAAAGATCGAGGGAGAAAGGTATATGGTACCGTACTATACAGCCGCAAATATCGGAATATCCATGGATAGAAAACATAGACTTAAATAGAAGATCTTTAGTGACGGCCCTCAGACTACGAACAGGTCATATACCTTCCAAGAAATTTGCCTATTTAATGGGAAAAGTTTTATCTCCTAACTGTGAGGACTGCGGCGTGACCGAAGACGTTTTACACATTCTATGGGAGTGTGTACGCAACAGAACTTACAGAGTTATGCATTTTGGTGTCGCGAGAGATAAGAATATTGGCCTTTGTAATAGTCTCCTGGCCAACCCTGCGTCGGTTGAAGCCCAGACACTATATAAATTAGTAGACTTAGGTTTACAATAGATATTATGTAAAGTTATGTATGCCTTTACGGGGCGATGTGGTCGCAAAGCGACAAAGCCCTTCAATAATAAAAAAAAAAAAAAAAGAAGTCTATAATTTTACAGTCATGTAGCCAATATGATTGGGTATCGTATGTCATTCATAGATTTTTTTTAATAAAGTGATTTGAATCGACAAAAAATAAAAACTAAGAAATGGGATTTGAGTCATTGTGTCCTTATAAATAAATAAATAAATATTGTTGGACATTCTCTCACACAACATCATCTAGCCCAGCCTAAGCTATAAGCTTGTGCTATGGGATCTAGACGACTGATAGACATGTTAGGTTCGGAAGGACGTGATTGTAAAACGTCTGAGTTAGCTAAATGTCTAGGTTTGAAAAAAGTCTTCATTGCAAAACGTCTTGATTGCAAATGGTCTTAATTAGAATAACCGGCCAAGTGCGAGTTGGACTCGCCCATGAAGGGTTTCGTAGCAGCAAGTAACATAATATAAAAGTTCTCATAGTTCGTTGTAACTTTGATTGATGTTTTAACACGTTCGCAGTGGTAGTGATTTTTCTAACCGAAAATTGCAGTTTATGACGTATAAAAAAAAACTACCAGCTCTATCTCGTTCGAACTAATTTTCGTTGGTAGTTTTTATAGCAATGTACATCATATCTTCTTTTTAGATTTATCATTCTCTTAGTTTGGAAGTTAGAGGGGGGGGGGACACACATTTTTCCACTTTGAAAGTGTCTCTTGCGCAAACTATTCAGTTTAGAAAAAAATGATATTAGAAACCTCAATATAATTTTTGAAGACCTATCTATAGATACCCCATTCGTATGGTTTTGACGAAATAATTTTTTTTTTATTTCAGTTCTGAGTATGGGGACCCCCAAAATTTACTGCGTTTTTTCTAATTTTATATAAGAATCTTAATGCGGTTTACAGAATACATCTAGTTACCAAGTTTCAATATCATAGGCCTTACAGTTTCGTAGAAAAGTGGCTGTGACACACGGACGGACAGACAGACAGACAGACAGACAGACATGACGAATCTATAAGGGTTCCGTTTTTGCCATTTAGCTACGAAACCCTAAAAATGTCATGGTTGTAAAAGATCATGGTGGCAATGGTTCTTGTGGCATTATGGTCTAGGTAGGCAAAACATCTTGTTTGAAAATTGACTGTACCTAATATCCTGGACTGTACCTACAGATTGAAAAAGGTAAGAATCACAAAGTTTTTTCCAAAGTTATGGAGGTTATAATTGCTTCGTTTGTATGATATATGGTAAGTACTGGCCACGTCGATTGCTTTATGAATTTTTATCCTTGATATTGGGAATGCATTTGGCACACTGATCTGTATTAATAGAGATCAGTGATTTGGCACCATCATCTCAGTCGCGAGGAAAGCTCGGACTGCCCTACCGGATAATTATTTCATAATTATAAATAATTATTTCTTGAAATTAACTATTACATCGTAAATGTAATTTTTTAACCTTTAATTTCATTGTACATTATAAAGACCTTATTATGCGTCTTGGGGTGACGTAGGCACCATCTACCGGCACTTTTTAGAAAGTTACACGGCACGAATGTATAGAATTGCACCTATACCTATTCATTCGATTTATGATGAAACCAGCCCGAACATTAAGATTATTTTTGCAAAGCAATTAGTATGCTAACTGATCATAAATTTTAAATATGGAAAAAGAATTGGTTTCGAGCAGGATTCGAAGGTTTTTTGGTTGCTTCCGAGTAGGTTTCAGTGGCGGATGGATAACGCGTCGGCACGGATCGCCGAAGACGCAGGTTCGAATCCTGCTCGAAACCAATTTTTTTTCCATATTTAAAATTTATGATCAGTTAGCATACTAATTGCTTTTCAAAAATATTCTTAATTAATATAGACCTGCTTTCGAAGAAACTCGCGATATTTAGGATTAAACGTTTTTATTTTCTCCTGTAAAATTGGCGCTTTTGACTTGCACGTTTATTCGATGCAGCCATCGATATTTGCTTTAGAATATTAAGTAGGTACCCGCTTCCGGCGGTTCGTCTTTACTCTCCGTCCTGGCGTGATAAACGTGATACGTGATTATATTACCATCACGCCATTAGCGGGAGAGGATTCGCTCATCCGGGTTCCGCAAGACTATCGGTCTGGCCTAAGTAGGTATTATAACTGTAAGTATTGATATTCGCTCAAGACTATCAGCATTCAGATCAGAATTGCAGCGTTGGCCGTAGACAGGTGCAGGGCATCGTGTAGTGTGTTAGAAGTAGAAAAGAAGAAAGAAATAACCATCACGACATTTTGCTCTTGCAGACGTTTTACAACATCCAAGTCCTTATTCAACTTGTACGTAAAGGACTTTCTGCAACTACGACGTTTTGCCTACTTAGACATTATGCAATTAATTTCAGTCATTTTACAATCAGGACGTTTTGCATACATAGACCTTTTTCAACCCTTTTTAACACGCTTATATTAGCTTCACTTGTAACTATGTATGTAAGAAAATCTTGGAATGTTAATTTGACCAACTTCCCGTCCTTCGATCAGGCTGAAATTTTGCACACGCTCTGAGTTCTGATGACAATACATGACTAGCTAAAAAACGTCATTACAAATCCAATATGGCGGCCTCCCCAAAATGGCGGACTGGCTGTTTGAAATCCACCCCCATGATATGGGTATCGAATGAAAGGGTTTGCTGTCAGGAATACAAAAAATATAGTCACGTGACTTAAATCCAATTTGGCGGACGTCCAAGATGGTGGACAGGCTATTTGAAATGCACTTCCATGATATGGGTATTAAATGAAAGGGTTTGCTGTCAGGAATACGAAAAAAATAGTCACGTGACTTAAATCCAACATGGTGGACATCCAAGATGGCGGATTGGCTATTTGAAATGCACTCCCATGATACGGGTATTAAATGAAAGGGTTCGCTGAATGGGATACGAAAAAAATAATGACATTTTGTAATTTGCGTGCTAAAAGCGTGTTTTTTAGTTTTTTAAACTTTTATATGTTATTAGTTAACAGAGACGTTTTACAATCATGTCCTTCCGAACCTAACCCATAATATTGTCTTTATCTTTTGACAGATGTAAGCTGTGAAAACAATGTAAATACTAGATAGATTAAAGAACTTTGTATTGAATAATTACACGATTTGAAACAGATGTGGCACAGTATAAAGAGTACTAATACAGTGGATGTGGGAAACACTGATAGAAAATTATGCTAATCTACTTTATGCATTTGTCGGAAAGAAGCATAAATAGATATACACAGTGCCTGATTTACCCATAAGCTAACTAAGCTGGAGCTTAGGGCGCCAGGATCAAGGGGGCGCCTGGCGTTGGGCTCGGCGCAGGACTGTGACTTACGGTGCTCTCAAAAAGGAGCACACGAAACATCTAGCAATTTTAAACAGGTTGTAACAACTCCTAACAACGTGTTTAACATTGTTGGTTAACATTTTGTTACACCAAAGTACATAATAATATTTGGTAATTTAGTGAAAATACAATACGAGCGTACGCCCATCTCCCTGGAAGCGTGGTAGTAAATACGACTCCACCCGTGTCGCGTTCAAGGCACCAAAGTGAATGGGTGTCCAGCTTTTTGGCCGGTAGAAGCATAGGTTCTGAATGCATGGCCATAAACGCTGGAGTACCACAAGGCTCAGTGTTGTCCCCCACTCTGTTTCTGTTGCATATCTTTTTTTTTTATACCACTAGAGTGGCAGACAAGCATACGGCGCCACCAGATGTACCGGTGGTCACCGCAGCCTATGGACGTTTGCAACACCAGAGGCGCCACAATCGCGCTGCCGACTCTTTAAAAACATTCTAAGTCCCCTTTTGATGAACCCCATACTGTAGGCGTCTGGGAAAACCGAAGCAGGGAGATCATTCCACAACCTAAGCGTACGCGGAAGAAAGCCTCTATTACATCTCACCGTGCTCGACCGCTCAGGACGCAACGTGTGAGGATGAACACCCTGTCTATGGCGAGCGGTGCGATGATAGAATGTAGCCGTAGGCATCATATCAAACAATTCTTCAGAGCACAAACCGTTGTACAGGCGGTAGAACACACACAGAGAAGCAAAGTCTCTCCTGTCACTAAGAGGTTCCACACAACCTGCAAGTATGGGATCGTTGACAACTCTCATAGCTCGCCTTTGCACCGAGTCCAATGGATGAAGCTGGTATTCGGGTGCCCCCGCCCAGAGGTGACGGCAGTACTCCATATGCGGAAGCACTTGCGACTTAGTAAAGTACCGCCGCGCCCTTCTGAGCACTCCGAGCTTCCTGGACGCCAGCTTGGCCTTGCCCTCCAAGTGACTGCGGAACTGCACATCACTGGAGATGTTAACACCAAGGATCCCTATACTTTCAGAGATGGTGAGAGATGTGCCCTGAAATTATGGCGCCACAGTGAATGGAGTCTTTTTTGCGGTGAAAACACAAACTTGTGTCTTGGTAGGGTTGAATTGGACAAGATTTTGTCGATCCCAATCGGACATCAATGAAATGTTGTCTATTGACGGCATTCATTGTTATGCGGACGACAGTACGGACGACACTTGTTACACGGGCCGCACCGGTATCTCTTGGGCTGCAGTCGAAAAAAGCTGTGAACAACTTGTGTTTGAAATCGAGACAACTCGCAATAGAGTGTCCGATTGGGAAAAACAAAATCTTGTTCAATTCAACCCTACTAAGACACAAGTTTGTGTATTCACCGCAAAGTAAACCCAATTTACTGTAGCGCCATAATTTTCAGGGCACAACTCTCTCCTACTCTGACAGAATAGGTATCCTTGGTGTTGACATCTCCAGTGAAGTTCAGTTCTGAAGTGATTTGGAGAATAAGGCCAAGCTGGTGTCCAAGCCGCTCGGTGTGCTCAACAGGGCGCGGCGGTACTTAATGCGGCGCAAACACTGCTTCTGTTTAAGTCGCAAATGCGGCCGCACATGGAGTACAGCTGCCACTGCTGGGTGGGAGCACCAGAATATCAGAATGAATTGACTGAATTCTTCCGTGCGACTCGGTGCAGAGGCGAGCCATGAAGTGGTCAACGATACCATGCTTGCAGGTGGTGTGGAACCTCTTCGTGACAGGAGAGACTGCCTCCTTGTGCGTGACCACCGGTACATCTGGTGGGCCGTATGTTTGTCTGCCACTTTGGTGTTATAAAAAAAGTGTGAGACGTTGCTGTTGAGACGGCGAAACCGGTCATGGAGGAGTGGCTGGAAAGGCACCATCGCACCAATATTACTGACGATTTAATTAACCCCGCCGAACGAGAAGTGTTTTAAGTTTGACCTGTGTATCTGTGCATGTTTGTGTCTGTCTGTGGCATCGTAGCAGCCCGACAGATGAGCCAATTTTGCGGTTTTCTATGCTCGAAAGCCAATGTGCCGGGGCCATCCCCAGCACATCGGCTTTCGAACCGTTCTTAGCTATAAATTTTGCACTTCCTGAGTTATGAAGGGATTTCACTAAGATTCACTGGTTCGATTTATCGGAAACTGGATGTAGGTACCGAGGTTCTGTTAGGTACTTTGATGGTATTTTTATCTCGCTTTTTACTGGCTGATGCATCATGTCATAACTCCATAAGAAGTCTCAGAATCGGGTTTTATTTTATTTTCAAATTAACAAAGAATAACGATTAGGAACTTAGGATCAGCTTTCGTAGTCTCTTTTGTAGGTAGTAGGACTCAAATTAGTTGCAGCTGGGGGCGCATATTCATAGCTAGCCTAGGGCGCGCGGAACCCTAAATCAGGCCCTGGTTATACAGCGTGGAATTTAAAGACAGTAGTTGGAGGTAAAGTAGCCTTAATATTGATAATGGCAAGTTTTACTGAAAGGAAACATTCCTTTATTTTCAAAAGTAAGTAAAACTGCATTTAAAGATTTTTGAAAAATCACCTGTTTGAGCCGGGAATCGAACCTAGGAGATGTGAAAAAAAAAACATCCTGTATTGGATGATACCAACCGAAAGAGTCTTTAATACCGAACAATTTCTTTTAAAGAACATAGTATCTTAAATTAAAGGAAGACCTAGTAAAATATGTTTTTATTGTAAAGCTTACTCACTATCTGAAGAAAAAAAAACAGTCTTATTGAGATTCTTCTCCTTTTTTTTGAAGTTGGTTAAAAAAATGTTCTAGTTTCTGTGAATGGGAATATTCGTTCTAGTCACTTAACCAACCAACATCAAAAAAAATAGGAGTTCCTCAATTTTTTTTATTCAGATAGTGAGTAAGCTTTAGAATAAAAACATAGAATCAGAATCAGAATCAGAATTGTTTATTTTGCTAGAAACATGGTTAAATAAAGTTGACAATCAAAATTTGGTAGATGCAGCATGTTTCACCGCACGTAGGCGGTGTGCAAAATCATAAATAGATATTAACCACAAAATAATATCGTATCACAAAATTACAATCATATTTCTAAACAACATGTCAAATTAGTACATGTACCGAAAATCAATATACCTAATAATGGTCTATTTAGTCAAGTCTAAAGATTTTCATTCAATAAACATAATCAATAAATATTTCCAAATGTCAAGTAAGCAAGCTGAAATCAATACAATAATATATTACATATTTATCAAATTATCCAATAAATTAAAATATTTAATGTAATTAATTATGTTACAAATGAACAATTAATATAATTGTGGACAGTCAAGATCTTTTATTTTTTACAGCAATGTGTCGTCCAGAAACTCCGAGATCGAGTAATAACATTTTGCTAATAACATTGTTATTAACAAATCCTTAATCCGTTTTTTAAATAAGTGTAGGTTAAAAGCTTTATATTCTTCAGGCAGTTTATTATAAATCTTAGGTGCAAGGCAGAATACGCTTTTCCACATCAGAGCTGTATTGGACTTTTGAATACACAAATTATCTTTTCGCCTATTGCGAGTCGATACATCTGACAATTTTTTAACTAAATGGCTATTTGTTTTTACAAATAAAGCCACCTCAAAAATGTACATTGAGGGAAGCGTGAGAATCTTATGTCTAACAAAGAGAGGCTTGCAGCTGTCTATTGGATTTAGTTTGAACATCGCTCGAATGCATCTTTTCTGGGACTTAAATATAATATCTTTATTTGTGGAGTTTCCCCAGAACATAACGCCATACCTGAGTACAGATGCTACCATACCATGATATGCAGTCACTAGAGTTTCAGTGCTTACTACTGGAGCAAGTCTATATAGGGCATAGGACGAACTGTTTAGTTTCTTTGCTAAGACTTCTACATGGGCCTTCCAGTTAAGTTGCCTATCGATTTTCAGACCAAGAAACTTTGTTGTTTCAGTTTCTGTGATTTCATTTTCCTGATATTTAATGTGTACAGTACGGGGCCATAAAGAATGCACATCGGCAATCATCGCATTTCCGAATGCAAACGAATGCTCATTTCCATGTACATCAATTATTAGATTAGTCGTTTATCAGAATTTGAATTTAGCACTAAGTACTTTATTGTTGTTTTGTTTTGATTTCACGTGAAATATATAGAGCTGTAAAACACGATGTAACTATTTTTAATTATTGCTATATTCTTGTTAGGAAAAAATAATCTTCAAATAATCATCATAAATATATATTTTATATAAGATCGACAAAAAGTGTAATATTGTGGTGACAAATTGCTAGGCCATCGGCCACAACACGGTTTAACCCTGTACCCTTAGTCGACTTATGCAACATATTATTTTTCTTATTCTAATAGAACACCGCAAGGGGAAAAATACGGAATTAGTATAATAAAAACAAAATCATGTATATTCAATTCCTTCCATTTCACTATCTGTGCTCTCATTGAGGTCTGTGTCACTGCCACTATCAGCTGTATTTATTACTAGCCTATCCAATCTATCTATTTTGTCGTCCATAGCGTGTTGAATTCTTTGATATTCATTCTCGCATTTTATCGCATGATCGCCTTTACGCCTTACCTTTTTCCACTCATCAGCCCCGATCATGTTTAATTTTTCAGTTAATAATGTCTTTATTGAACTTAAATTCATATCCACGTTTCTCGCGGCTACATAGCCTTTTAGTTGAGACCATATATTTTCAATTGGATTAAAATCCGGATGGTAGGTACGGTGGCAATCGCAACACAGTGTGCCCATGTTCGGCTAGTATCTTGTTCACGGAAAACTCTGTAAATCTGTCCTTGTGCTGACATATAATATTATATATCTGAGGTTTTGTTAATTTATGATCAACTGAAATTTCGTGTCTTTGTAACCAATTGATCATTTCCGGTTTATTGGTGTTTGAGTTGGGGGGTCTTTCAACATATTTAGTGTGATAGGGTGCGTTGTCGATAACCAGAACAGAATCATTAGGTATATTTGGAATTAATTGATTAACCAGCCACTTCTCGTAGTTTTCGTTATTCATTTCGTTGTGATAATCACCTTTAGCGTCCGTGGATTTATACGTTAAAAAGGCTCCTGGTACCAAGCCTTTTTCGTTACCTGCGTGAACAATTATCAAACGTTGACCTTTCGAAATCGGTTTTTTACCCCTATTTGCTTATCATCACTCCAAGTTTTTCCTTTAATGTGGGTTGTATGTATGTAGGACTCATCCATATAGATAATGTTTTTTCCTGCTTCGCGAAATTCGCGTATTTTGTCAATTCGTTTGAGAGCTACATCGTGCTTTTCCATTAGATCTTTTCTATTGTCTTTTATTTTTGTGAACGCAAATCCCATTTCATAAAGAATTTTTCTCAACGTCTTTTCAGACCCATTATAATTAATAGCCTCAGATAATTTAGCTTTTAATGTTTTTATTGTAGGCAGTTGTTTGTAACGCAGATGAAAATCGTACACCATTCTTCTAACAACATCATAATCAAAATCGTCCATATCTAAACGAAATTGTTTTTTTGGTCTCCCATTTTTTCGAGAGCTGGATTTTGTTCCACTGGAATGTGTATTATCAGTGCCAGTGCCGACTTCGTTTAATATATTGTTCAAAGTTCTTTTTGAAATTCCAGTGGCATCTGCAACTCTCTGTTGAACCTTCTTAAAATAATTACTTACATTAACATCCTCATGTTTTTTAAATTGGTTGGCTTCAGATAAAAAATATTTATAAACATTATGGATAATTTCGCGTGACTGATAGACTAACGGCTTACCTTTTTTCCCTATAGATGCCATAGTAGGTACTAATTTAATTTTATAGGGGTTTTAGCAGCTCTATATATATATTGGCTTAGATAAGCGACTGCACTCTCTCGCATTTGAACCATGACTGACAAAACAAACGTCATGGTGTGTGCGACACAGATATCGCTATACGAAGTCGAAATTAGCCGATTGCCTCTTTCTAAAGCTCGATGTGCATTCTTTTTGGCCCTTTACTGTATGTCATTATGTGCAGTTGTTCTTTGCCTAAAATGCATAATTTGTATCTTTTCAAGATTTATTTTTAAATTATTATTTTTGAGCCATGTTATAATTGCCGACAGTGCTTCATTTATGTCCCTTTCATATGTGTCCGTTTCAGCCCCTGATATTGTTACAGTGCTGTCATCTGCAAATAATACCATTGGGTGTTTTACTACTTTTGGGAGGTCGTTTATGTAAATAATAAACAGTAGAGGCCCCAGCACGCTTCCCTGTGGCACTCCAAACGATATTTTTCGAACTTGAGAAGCGTATGTTTTCTCCATTTTCTTACTTACACTGAGCTTTTTTATGTAAGTTATTTGTGTCCTATTCTGTAGATATGACTTTAATAAATCTAGTATGTTACCCCTGATACCGTAACACTCAAGTTTGTCCAAGAGAATCTTATGATCCACGCAGTCAAAAGCTTGTGTCATGTCGCAATATATGGCACATATTGGCCTCTTATTATCTACGTCTTTAACTCTACTAAGGAAGTCATATATTGCTGAATTTACTGACACGTTTCTCCGAAAGCCCTTTTGTTCCTTACACAAAATGTTATTTTTTTCCAAGTAGGGTCGGGTGTCTCACAATGAACCAGGCAGCCACATTTAACCACCTACTTATTTCGGAAATGCGACGTTGCCAATCTGGGCTAATATGGGTAAAAGAGAGGTGTTTACCTTCCCCTTCTGCCCACTAGTTTGCGTGGCGATAGCGTGCAAAGAGGTTGTGTGAGAAGCATTTTAACGAAAATTGTCTCAAAAAGTAAGTTTTTTCTGCAAGTTTCTTTCTTTTTTCACATTTTTGCTATAAATGATATTGGTTTTTTTACATAAACCCTGTTTTACATAATAATCCAACATTTAAATGCATCATAATTCATTACACTGCGAGATTGTTTTCCCGGTAAAAATTTTATTATTATTCCTCTTTATTTAATTATTTACATATAAATTTACATTTTTAAATATACATATAAAAAAATACATTTAAAAATATAAAAAAATAGTATCCCACCGGCATCGGGTACAGGGACCAAGCTACCGGTGGTCAGGGCTCCAGAGACAGGAATCGCCTCACAATTCGTGCCGTGCTCAACAAAACCGCCTTTTGCATCAAACCCTTGACCCAACCGCCTAACGCGAGCCTCTTAAGGTGTTGATCGAGGCTCTTGGCGATCAGACCGTGTGCTGATACGACTATCGGAACAATAATCGCTGAATCCACATCCCACATGTCGACAACCTCGTGAGCTAAGTCCAAATATTTCAACTGTTTATCTTTTTCTGCTTTCACGAGATTCTCGTCATGTGGAACCGTAATATCAACGATTACTGCGAGGCGCTCTGATCGATCTATTACCACTATATCAGGCTTATTGGCTACAATAGTCCTGTCAGTGATAATAGACCGATCCCAGTATAACGTGACACGACCATTCTCTAGAACTGGGTCGGGCACATACCTGTAATATGGTACTTCTGAATCTACAAGTTTATATTTTAGCGCAAGTTGCTGATGGATAATCCTGGCCACTTGGTTGTGTCTATGCAAGTACTCGCCGTTGGCAAGACGAGGACAACCAGAAATAATATGTCTGAGAGATTCACCCGGTAGGTGACATGCCCGACATATGTCAACCGTACCGTCTCTCAAAATATATTTCCGATAGTTATTCGTCATGACAACTTCGTCTGTAATAGCACAAACAAAACCTTCAGTTTCGCCGAACAAATCTCCGAAACGTAGCCAGGATACGGAAGCTAGAAAATCTACATCGGGCCCTTGTAAGGCCCGATAAAATCGTCCATGCAGCTCTTTGCCCTGCCATATCTCCTTGCGATCATTAGTCGTCAATATTACTGGTTTGTGCCAGTTCTCTTTGGCAAGAGCAAGAGGGGTCAGTCCATTATCTACTGCTACCACATCCCGATGCATACCCACGTCAGTATGAAGGAAATATTCCCTAAGGTTGTATACCTCACGATTGTGTAAGGTTTTGGCATTTAAAAAGCCACGACCTCCACACTTTCGTGGGATATACAACCTCATTACAGACGAACGTGGATGATGCATTCGGTTTATGGTCAATAGCGAACGGACTTTTCTATCCAGGGCGTCTAATTCAGTCTGAGTCCATCTAAGTATGCCGAAGGAATAGATTAAGATTGGCATGGCCCAACCATTGATAGCCCGCACCTTGTTACCGCCTGATAAAAGACTTTTCAGAACTTTTTTCAGGCGGACAAAGAAACGGTCCATCAACGTTTGTTTCATGCCTATCTCTGTAATACCTAATGCCTGCGACATACCTAGATATTTATAGGTTTCAGTTGCGGAAAGGGATTTAAGTTTTGTGAAATCTGAAAGTTGTACTCTTTCAGATTCCACAATTCGACCCTTCTTTACATGCATGACTGCGCATTTATCTACACCAAATTCCATTTTGATAGAATTACTGAAAGCTTCTGTGACTTTCAGTAACTCGATCAAGTGGGAATCGGTGGAGGCAAATAATTTTAAGTCATCCATGTAAAGAAGGTGGGAAACAACTTGACCTCCTCTCCGAAACTGATAGCCTAATCCTGAACCCTCCAGTAATGTACTGAGAGGATTCAGTGCCAGGCAAAACCATAAGGGGCTCAGACTGTCACCCTGAAATATACCCCTCTTGATCCTGACAGGCTCGCCATTCCCAAGAACCTGACGACATCCTGGATAAACAAGAGCCGTTGTCCACTGCCCCATACATGCCCTCAAGAAGGTGCTAAGAGTTGCATCAACTTTATACAACTCTAGCACCCTCAGCAGCCATGTATGTGGCACTGAATCATAGGCTTTCTTGTAATCAATCCAGCATGTCGCAAGGTTTCTCCGGTTACGACGAACCTGCTGATTAATGGCCATGTCAAGAATAAGGAGTTCTTTAGTACCACGTGACCCGCTTCTACATCCATTTTGAGAGTTGGACATAATACAATTATTTTCAATATGTGTTGATAACTTAACTCTCAAAATAGATGTAAGAAGCTTATAGACCGTAGGTAAACAGGTTATTGGTCTATAATTTTTAGGGTCCGTAGTACAATAGTAAATTGGGTAACGAACGAACCGCACTGGCAATGTCACTAGATGTTATTAGGACTGGTTCCATAGTCTGTATTGGCTCACATGAAAGCTTGACATCCCGCATCCACTCACACTCTGTATGACTAACAGGTACCGACCAAATGCCTCGCCAAAATGTACTTGTGGTTTCAGCACTCGGTAGGCACATGTCAGTCATACTTGAATCAGGTTGCTCCCATCTTCTATACACCCATCTCTCATCTTTTTGGAACGAGCGATTCTGAGTATAGCGATCCACTCGTTTTTTGTACCGCCGTATACGGCTTGCCCACGCATAAATTTTCTGCTTCAGGTGGTCTATATATTATTATTCCCTTTATTTACATCTATAAACTTATTAATTTAAATTTTTAAATACATTCGAAAACTAAAAAAATATATTTAAAAATATAAAAAAATAGCGTCCCACCGGCATCGGGTACAGGGACCAAGCTACCGGTGGTTAGGGCTGCAGAGACAGGAACCGTCTCACGATACGTGCCGTGTCTAAAAGTACCGCCTTTTGCATCTGGCCCTTGACCCAACTACCTAACGCGAGCCTCTTGAGATGTTGATCGAGGCTCTTGGCAATTAGACCGTGTGCTGATACGACTATCGGAACAATAATCGCTGAATCTACATCCCACATGTCGACAACCTCGTGAGCCAAGTCCAAATATTTTAATTGTTTGTCTTTTTCGGCTTTCACGAGGTTTTCGTCATGTGGAACCGTGATATCAACGATTATTGCGAGGCGCTCTGATCGATCTATTACCACTATATCAGGCTTATTGGCTACAATAGTCCTGTCAGTGATAATAGATCGATCCCAATACAACGTGGCACGACCATTTTCAAGAACTGGGTCGGGCACATACCTGTAATACGGTACCTCCAAATCCACAAGTTTATATTTTAGTGCAAGTTGCTGATGGACAATCCTGGCCACTTGGTTGTGTCTATGCAAATAGTCGCCGTTGGCAAGACGAGAACAACCAGAAATAATATGTCTGAGAGATTCACCGGGTAGGTGGCATGCCCGACATATGTCAACCGTACCATCTCTCAAAATATATTTCCGATAGTTATTCGTCATAACAACTTCGTCTGTAATTGCACAGACAAAACCTTCTGTTTCGCCGAACAAATCACCGAAACGTAGCCAGGAGACAGATGCTGTTAAATCTACATCGGGCCCGTGTAAGGCCCGATAAAATCGTTAAATATTATTATTATTATTATTATTATTATCTGAAATCAGGCAGCAGTTGAATCAACTGGTAGGGCCTGTATCCTGCTGTTCTCCATTACTTTCTATTTAAGTTCAGATGCTTATCAAGCCTATTCCTAAATTGATTTACATTTTGTGCAGATATTACTTCGTCTGGGAGTTTATTCCACACTCTAACAACTCTGTTGCTCAAAAAGTGTTTATGGGGATTATTATGAGATAAGCTGGTCCTTAACTTTAGGCGGTGACCTCTTAGATGGGTATTGTTGTTTCGCAAGAACAGTTGATCAAATCCCTCTAAATCGTAATGCCCATTTAGGATCTTAAAAGTTTCAATCAGATCTCCACGTTCCCTGCGATTTTTAAGTGTAGTGAGTTTCAGAATGTCCAAGCGCTCCTCATATGAACGACGTTTCAATATTGGTGGTATTTTAGTGAAACTGCGCTGGACCTTTTCCAGCATGTCTATGTCCTTGATAAAGTAGGGGTTCCAGATTTGGAATGCATATTCTAAAATTGGTCTTATGAAAGTTTTGTGAATTTTCAGCATCATTTCTGGTGTTATAACCCCAAAAGCCTTCCTGGTTAAGTAAATAAGACTTTTGGCTTTCTTGGTGATAGTTGTAATATGTTCAGCCCATTTGAGATCCTCTGCTATCTTTACACCTAGGTCCATTTGCACTTTTGTTGCTGTCAATTGAGTGTTTCCCAGTGTGTAAGTTTGTCGAGGATTTTTACTTCCCATATGCAACACTGTACACTTTGCATCATTGAGATTAATGAGCCACTGCTTCGACCAGATTGCTATTTTGTTTAGGTCATCCTGTAGTTGGTCATAGTCAATCAGAGGATTAGCGAATATTTTAGTGTCATCTGCAAAGATACTGGCACTGCAATGCAGGCTGTGCGGCAGATCAAATGTGTACATTATATACAGCACCGGACCCAAAACTGACCCCTGTGGCACACCACTCTGTATCTCTCGCTTATCTGATAATGTGTCACCTATTCGAACTTGCAAAGTTCGATGACGCAAAAAGGCCTCAATCCAAGTTAATAATTTCCCTCGAATCCCTATGAACTCCAATTTCAATAAGAGCCTTCCAATTGGTACTTTATCAAACGCTTTTTCGTAGTCCAGATATATTATATCAACTGGTTCCCCTCTATTGAAACTGTCTGTCCAACTCGACAGGGCTGACAACAGGTTCGAGACAGTAGACCGACGAGGACAGAATCCATGTTGATGGTTTGAGATGATTCTATGGGTAGCGAAATAGTTTCTGATATGCTTGACAATAATTTTTTCAATGGCCTTGCATGCCACGCATGTCAAACTTATGGGTCTGTAGTTCCCAGCATGTAACTTATTGCCCTTCTTGAAAATAGGAGTCACTATGGCTGTCTTCCACAAGTCTGGCAGTATACCTGTCTCATATTATGAGGTCTGCATTATTTTTGATAAATATTCACCAACGTCACAATTTTTGTATATTCTAAACGGTATGTTATCTGGGCCTGGTGAAGAATCCACATTCATCTCCTTTATAGCATGTAGGACTCGATTCGAAGTAAATTCTATTTCCTCAATACTATCTTCAATGTATAATAATGGGTCAAGAGTTGGCAACTGTGTCTGCGGTTCTATCTGAAATACACTTATAAACTGATCTGCAAATATACTCGCTATTTGGCTTGGTTGGGTCACAGTTTGACCTTGCCCGTCGTGCAGGATGGTAGGGATGTCCACTTTAGATGCCACTTGTTGTCTTAGGTATGAGTAGAACTTTTTTGGTCCTGCTTGCAGTAAATTGTTTTCAAATTCAATACGTGCTGCACGGTTGAGTCTGATCAACTTATTGTTCAATTTCCTATATTCTGTGTAGTGACAGTCAAAAATTTGAGGTTATTTATTTAAACGTGGTCTGTCCTACAATGAACCACTTTTGGGTGGTACACATTGAACCATGGTTCACTGTGTACATCCTAGTGGTTAAATGTGGACTAAGATTTTAATTATTTTCATTTGTTACAGGATGGCGCGAAAAAAGGTATTAGTGAGAAAAAGAGGAGGACATTCGGCTGCTAAAATGCTTGAGGCCCTACAAATGCATAGATCAGGTGAAAGTATTAGAAAAGCAGCGAAAACTTATGAATAAATTTTTCAAATATTTTTGAGAATATTGATAAGAGAGCTATGGGTCTATAATTTTTCATGTGCTGTTTATATTTTTTTTATGCAATGGCTTTACAATTGATGCCTTCAGAGCTTCAGGAAAAACACCGTATATAATACATAAGCTAAGAATGTAACTTAAGTGTCCAGCTATTATATCTCCAACATACTTTACAATTTTTGTAGACAATTCATCATATCCCACACTGTTTGAATTTTTTAGTCCGTTAATGATATTCAAAATAGCAATTGACGTGGGAGGAGTCATAAACATTGAATTGAGTTTTTTTTATTATATTCCCAGTTACATTTTTACCTGAATTCAACACTGGTGTAATCTTATCTATAAAGTAGTCATTAAACATGTTGGCTATTTTTGTCGGGTCATTTATAACTGAATTGTCAACTTGAATACTATTTACAGAGTCATTCGGTACTTTAAATTTATCACTATTTCTAATTATTTGCCATGTCGTTCTATTTTTATTGTTTGAATTGGTTATATTATAGTTATTTTGAGATTTTTTAGTCAGATTTATAATTTTTTTGTATAGTTTAGTGTAATTTTTGTATTTTAATTGGTTTTCAGGAGTGGGTTTCCTTCTGGCATTCCACAACAATTGCCTTTTTTTCGAACTACATATTTTAATACCTCGCGATATCCAAGAAAGCTTTCTGGTTACCCTAATTGTTTTGATAACCTTTGGAAAACATAGATCATAGATTAGCCTAAACAATTCTATAAAGTCGTTAAAAGCTATATTCGGATTTTCTGTCTGATAAATTTCGGAAAACGTTAAACTCCCCAGATATGATCTAAATTTCTGCATATTTCTAATGGAGTAGTCTCTCTGCGGTCTACGCCAATAATCAATAAGGCATTTTTTATTTACTGGGCAATTTAATATTTGTGCGGTATGGTCAGACATAGCTAGTTCTACAACTTCCGCTGTACATGATCTGTAGAAGTTATGGGCAAAATTATCTAAGCAGGTTTTTTTCTTCATTCTAGTTGGTTTTTGTAAAGCTAATGTTAAGTTAAAACTCTGTAATAAATTCTTAAATTCTCGCGTTTCATTGCTATTCTTTAATATATTTATATTAAAATCACCTGCCAGAATGACTTTAAAGTTTGTCTTTTTCTTTAAATATAATAATAAGTCTTCAAGTTTACCTAAAAATGTCAAAAAGTTTTCCCTCATTGGAATCCTGTATATACAAATAACTATAATTTTATATTTTGTTAATTCCACAGCACAACATTCAAATGCATTTACAACTGCCATTAATTTAATTTCTGGTAGATCTCTCCATAAGTGCCCATTTCTAACCAAAATGCAAGAACCTCCTCTCTTTATATTGAACCTACTGTAAAATGCAGCTAAATTGTAGTTGGGTATACACAGTCCGGTTTCATAACCAGACTTAATGAAATGTTCGGTGATACATATTACATCTATCTGTTGATTTTTCTGTGCCAGTTCACATAAGCAAACAGACAACATATCTGACTTATTTATCAGTCCCGCTATGTTTTGATGAAACACATGTAAATAATTATTAGCGAAATAACCGATCAGTACTAAGTAACATCACAATTTGAATGTGTAGACCCAGCATTAGACACATTCAATGTGGAATTTTTACTAGTCTTGAGCCCAACACAACCCTCAAGCTTTTTAAAATAGTAGGGTATAGTACCTGGTTTATATTTAGAGATCTTACATTGGCCACTTTCCTTACTTTAATTCCTTCCGTTATTTTACTTGATCTTCCTTTCTTTTAAGATACCACTATGTTGCTTAAAAGAAATTGATCCAAAGACTGTTGCGGTTGGTATCATAAAATACAGCATGTTTTTTTTTTTCACATCTCCCAGGTTTGATTCCCGGCTCAAGCAGGTGATTTTTCAAAAATCTTTGAATGTAGTTTTACTTACTTTTCAAAAGAAAGGAATGTTTCCTTTATGTAGGTAAGCAAAACTTGCGATTATCAATATTAAGGGTACTTTCCTTCCAACCATCGTCTTTAAATTCCACCCTGTATATTTCTTTCTACATAACAAATACTGGGTTCCTGAATATCGACTCACCCATAACACAAGGAGCGAGTCTATCATAGCCGTCCACGTCCATAGCTGCTCCCGTGTGCTCTACCTGCAACAATAAGTAAATACCCGTTACTCTCAATTTATTGAGAGTAGCTGGCATCCATGTACATACCTAATTATCGTAAAGCACATGTACCTATGCATCTTTTTTAGGTCCACATTAAAAACGACATTGACTCCTATCCGTAGACATCAAATGTACTGCGTTGCAATCACCTCACCGCGAGCTAGTACCAGCCTTATGGATCGCGGTTATTGGCTGCTGTGAAATCCATTTCACACTGAAGACTGCATTCGCGTCCCCCTGTGAACAGCATAATGACACACAGGCCCGGTGAATCGCAGATTTAACCTCTTGGTAGTTTACTAAGCTATAACGGAGCTATAGGTAACGGATAAGCAACCCAAGAAACTTATTTAGAAGTATAAGTTCCTTGGTCCAACCTTGGACACACTTGAATACGCTGTTGATGGAATATAGATTTGGCATATGGTATAAGTAACCAAAGCCAGTATAAATTATTTTAAAAAAAAACATGAATGACAGTGAGAGTGACAGTGTTTTGACTGTTACCTACTGTTGTTGTGTTGTATTTTCATCTTCAAGTTTTCCAGTTTATTTTATTGA
Organism: Miltochrista miniata; assembly: GCA_933228765.1. Classification (NCBI taxonomy): domain Eukaryota; kingdom Metazoa; phylum Arthropoda; class Insecta; order Lepidoptera; family Erebidae; genus Miltochrista; species Miltochrista miniata. The sequence continues at coordinate 9,938,567 of OW121753.1, forward strand.
TGTGTTATGAGTAAATAATAATTAAATGCTTTTATTGTAATGTGAATAACTAAATAGGTAGTTTTACCACTAGCATTTGGTGTTCCAAGTCAAGCAATAAAGAACTTTGCTATTAATTTAAAAGCAGCATGGGTGATATAGTTGGTAGGTTTAATTCTACTTCTAATTTCTTTACTACCACGCTATCTACGACTACTGTGAAATATAATAAATTAAATATCGCTTTTTTATTTTTTATTGATACTGTTGCCGAAATAATAATTTTATTACACAATGTTACTAATTTTTACAATATTGTTACATTTTGTAAAAGATACATGTATGAGTCACAACTGTTTTTATTTTTACAGACTTCGTAAGTCATGTTGGACGTGAGAAAATATACTATGAAATTACGAGCGGTGCCATAAACTTTGAAGTGAAAGCTATAGGAAATGCTGTCATAGGATTGTCTAGTAAAATTGGTCCAGAATGTGAATACCTGGTAGGTTAATCAAAATCAATACTACAGTGCAACCTCGATATAACAGATCTGAAGGGAACGAGGAAATAGTCCTTATATCAAGGTTTTCGTTAAACTAAGGTTTGTTATATTGAGGTTCAGTTAGTCTAAAATTTGTTATAATTATAGAGGTATCGAAACCTGTCACGATTGAATCACATAATCGGGGGCTAAGGTTCATATTGGTGGAAATATTATGTAGAGGTTTTGAGTTGACTAAATTCGTTAATTAGAGGTATTCACACTTTTTTTTGATACTTAAAAATTTGTTATAAAGAGGTTGTTCGTAATGTAGAGGTATTATCTACATTGACTCTTATGGACAATGCAAGGGCTTTAAGAAAAATTTGTTAAATTGATGAAATTGTTGAATTGAGGTTCGTTATATTATTAAGGTTGCACTGTAGATGGTTCTTGTCCCTGCATCCCATAACAACATACTCTAGGGATTTAAAGTATAATGAAAACTATCCCAGACTATTTCATCCCTGTACCTAATTTCAGTAAGATCTATTCAGCCATTCTAGTGTACAACAAATATACAAAAATCTTCACAAACTTGCACATTACAAGTATGTTACTTGTTTCTAGAGATTGCTAGTGCTCTTAACACTGATAGATTAGAAGTGTGTAATTTGTGATGACTACAAAATGTTAACTCACTCGTACAGTCCAGACTGCACCAAAATCACCCATCATTGCAGTGATAGAGTTTAAGTAGTTTATTATTTATCCCTATCCCTACTAAATTACTAATATTATAAATGCGAAAGTAACTCAGTCTGTCTGTTTAGCTTTCACGCCATAATGGCTGAAACAAATGAGATAAAATTCAGTACAGAGATGAGGCCAAAATAAAAATAAAATAAAATAAAATTTATTCCCTTTGAAATTTTTAAAAAATTATTTAGGTTTGTCAAAATTTTTGTGACTCTACCGGGGGTTCGGAAATGCTACAGACTGAGAAGAACACCCCAAGAAACTCAGTCCGGTCCCTCTTATTCATCTTAGTATCTAATACAGTTTTTTTTTTAAATGTAGAAAGGAGCAATTCGTGTCACTGCCAGGCAGTCTTGTCTTCTAGAAAGTCTTTAATGCTATAATAAGCTTTCTGGCACAATTTAAGCTTTACTAGTTTTTTAAATTTATTAACTGACAAACCTGTTATGGCTGTCGGCAATGTATTGTACATTCGAATACAATTGCCCGCAAAAGAATTGCTTATTTTATTAAGGCTAAATCTAGGTACAGCCAATTTATTCTTATTTCTTAAGTTTAGGTTATGGATATCACTATTTTTAATAAATTTACTGTTATTTTTATGAGTATATAATAAGTTTTCATATATGTACTGTGAATACACAGTAAGGATGTTGATATCCTTAAACTTTTCTCTTAATGACTCCCGAAACCCCATACCATAGATAGCCCGGACAGCCCTTTTCTGCAACACAAAGATACATTCGATGTCGGCAGCGTTACCCCATAATAGTATGCCATAGGTCATGACACTGTGGAAGTAGCTAAAGTAGACAAGACGCGCTGTTCTAATGTCTGTCAGTTGTCGGATCTTTTTAACGGCATAGGCTGCAGAGCTCAGTCTGCCCGAGACTTTCTCGATATGAGGCCCCCACTGCAAGTTGGAGTCTAACTTTATGCCCAGAAAGACAGTTTCATCGACCAATTCTACTTGATCATCCCTAATCCTAATACTGGTGTTAACGAGCCTAACATTTGGCAAGGTGAATCTTATACATTTTGTTTTAGTTTCGTTTAACAATAAATTATTAGCGTTAAACCAGTGGACGACCCTAGAGAGGGCATTGTTTACTTCGTCAAGATCGCGTTGTCCACGTTCAACTTTAAATATTAAAGATGTGTCATCAGCAAACAAAACTACCTCGTGATCGTCTCTTATAAGGTGAGGGAGATCATTTATGTACACTAAAAATAGAAAAGGTCCCAGAATTGAACCCTGAGGCACCCCCATTGTTACAGCAGAACCATTTGACTGTTTACCATTTATAACTACTCTCTGTACTCTATCTCTAAGGTAAGAACTAATTAAATCCAAGGCCGTCCCCCGGATTCCATAATGATCAAGTTTTTGAATTAAAGTCTGATGCTGGACACAATCGAAGGCCTTAGATAAGTCGCAGAATACACCATAAGCATCATACGACTCCTCCCAGGCCTCATATATACACTCTAACAATTTGATGCCAGCATCCGTGGTAGACCGACCTCGCGTGAAACCGAATTGTTTAGTATGGAATAGTTTATTTGTATTAAAATGATTTTGCATTTGATTAAGCATTACCTTTTCAAAGATTTTACTAAACGTGGGTAGTACAGAAATAGGACGAAAATTGGACGGATCTGAGGTGCTACCCGATTTAAACAGAGGAGTTATTTTACTAAACTTCATTAAGTCAGGAAACACACCACTATCAACACAATTATTAAATATTATTGATAATTCAGGGGCAACCATTTCAATTAACGAATTAACTAAATGTACAGAAATTCCCCAGAGGTCAGCAGTTTTCTTAATATTTAAAGATTTAAAAGTTTTTATGACAGTGTGTATACTAATTTTACTGAATTTAAATATTTCATTACAGCAAGGAACATTTGCTTTTAACAAGGATTCTGCTATTGGGGTAGAAGAACCTAGGGCTCTGGTCAAATCTACTGGAATTCGAGAAAAAAAATGTTCAAATTCGTTAGCGACTTCGGCATCTGTTGTAATTATGTTACCATTTACTTTAAGTTTAAAATTATTATCATTCGATTTTGCTTGGCCTCTTTCTGCGTTAATTATTTTCCAAGTAGATTTAACTTTGTCTACACTATTGAGAATTTTATTACTTATATACTTTCTTTTGGCTGCTAAGCAGTCTGCTTTAAACTTTTTTGAATAAGTTTTAACATAATTTAGAAATTCATCTGTTCTATTAAGCTGTCTTTCTGAGTATAGTTCATACAGTTTTTGTCTACTTTTATGTATATCCTCAGTGGCCCATTCACTGAAGGCTGGCCTATCACCGATTGTGACTTCCTTAGACTTGAATACGGAGTTGAACTCATTGTAAAAGGAATCAAAAAATAACTTATACATTACATTTGGATCTAAGCCAGTGTCTAAAAATGGAAGTTTATTGCAAAGTCCAACTCGCATACGTTCCAAGCGGTCACTAGTTACTGGTCTACATAATATTTTACGTCTTTTAACTTTTTCTCTTGTGATCTTGAAAGATGCTATTTGCCCAGTATGATCTGATTTTATCTTATTTATAATACTCTTACTTTCTGGCAGCATATCACTGTATATATTGTCCAGACAAGTAGCTGTTGTATCACAATATCTAGTAGGCTCTAAAAATAAGTTAGTGAGATTGTGTGATTTAAATAAATTTAAGATATCATTGGTCTGACGCGTATTTATAAGTATATTAACATTAAAATCACCGCACACTATTAGGTGTTTATTAGTTTTTCCAAGTTTAAATAGCACTTTATCCATTACTTCCTCAAACTCACAAAAGGGTGAGACTCCAGGTTTATATACGCATACTACTATGAATTGCTCCAATTCTACGCACGATATTTCAACTGTACACTCTACAGAGAGGGACACAACATCTTTCCGTTCCTTATATTTTAATTTCTTATTTAATAAAATCATCGAACCCCCCCAATTTCAATATTATCTGAGCTCATGAACAGCTCCAATTCAAACTCTTTGACCTGTGTTAATGTTGCAATATTATAATGCACCAGGCTGATGTAATTTACATTTTTTAATTTAGTTTTGTTCGGAGGACAGTTTCCGATAAAATTACGGTTTGCAATTAAATTTAACTCTATTAATTTACAATTTTGGCTAGAGGGTAATTCCTCTGTTGTCCCAGCAGTTAATTTAAATTACTTGGAACAGATTCCAAAGTCCTAAAACTACTCTGCTCAAATAAAGCAGTTTTGTCAGCCAAGTTTTTGGCTACAGAATAAAAATAATTAAATAGCAAACTTGCTACTTGTCTTTTATAATATTTGGGTAGACAATACCTACCCTTGTGATTATTATAGACTATAAACTTGCTATGTGACAAATTTGTGTTAAATACAGAATTAAAGTCAATTATATTAAATTTATTATTATACTGACTTATTAAATTTAAACGTAAATTCATCTTATATCTAAATGGAAAGGATGTAGGCTTCTTTTTAACTGACTGTTCAAAAGGAGGGTTATGATTTTACGCGATAACATGTTACTTAGGGTGAATGTAGCTTTCCCATGGGGAAGAATTTTTGAAATTGGCACAGTAGATTTTGAGTTTTTTTTTTTTTTTTTTTTTTTTTTTAAATAAATATTGTTGGACATTCTCACACAACACCATCTAGCCCAAACTAAGCTATAAAGCTTGTGCTATGGGATCTAGACGACTGATATACATACTTATATATTTCTAAATACATACATATTATACATAGAAAACACCCAAACTCCGAAACAAACTTTTGTGGATCACACAAATATTTAGACCGACCCAGGAATCGAACCCAGGACCTCCAGCGCCGCAGGCGGTATCACTACCGACCGCGCCACAGAGGCATTTATTACAAACATACAAAAATAAAACTTGTCCCCTTTCTGATATTGGTGTAGATGTAGAATATTGTAATGAATTCATACACAACTAAGACTAGATTAATTACAGGTAGCACTTGGAGACACTAGACGCTCTTGGATAAAAATGTGCTCTAGAAGGGCTGCTAAAGAAAAGGCAGAAACCCCGAACATTTTATCGCTGCAGGAGTACCGACGGTTTTGGATAACATGGTACGGAGAGACTATTCGACTTGGTGGCGAAGGACATGCCAACCCCATAGTGTCTATGCACACCTACCACAAATCAGATATAAAATATGTTGCGTTTTTTGTTTTAAAGAATGATTATACTGCAATAGAACAAACTGTACATTGGAGGATTGAATGTGAGTAAGATATTACTGCTATATCAGATTTAGTAGGTATTATAGAAATATGTTAGATGTAGCATTCACATTAGAGTCATCACTCTTAAGTGGTTGCATTGAAGCTTGGCTTGGATATTTTTATTTATTTAATAGTGGATGGTTCCCATTTAAAAATAAAATAAATAAATAATGTTGGACATTCTGACACAACATCATCTAGCCCAAACTAAGCTATAAGCATGTGCTATGGGATCTAGACGACTGATAGACATACTTACATATTTCTAAAAACATACATATTATCAATGATGTTATAGTAAAAAAGAGGTAGATATCGCATTACCGCTCAAAAACTGTTGCGGACAAAGTCACACAATTGTTATAATTCCATTGAGTCGGCTAATAGCTGCGAGCGAAACAAGTCGTGTTGTGGTCGGCTGCTGTGTGCAAAACGACACAGATAGCTATCCCTCTCTGTTTTAAATGTTTTGTATTCTCTATCGCATTCATAGATGAAATCTATTAGGTACCGATAGGTAAGTACGTGAAATTATAGCTCAACAATAACTGAATGCTGTTTTGTATGAAGGTAGCATATCTTTACTTAAATATCATTGCATATTATACATAGAAAACACCCAAACTCCGAAACAAACATTTGTGGATCACACAAATATTTGGTCTGGCCCAGGAATCGAACCCAGGACCTCCAGCGCCGCATTTGATCCGATTACAAGGAAACCAGGATCCAATGGTGGCATTCCAGAGAAATTGAGACCTTCAAAAATTGTAAGGGCAACCAATGCATTTGTAAATTTTTACATTAAGTACTAAGAAGGTCTGAAGTCAGTCTTATGATGGGAGCCAAAAGGCAGTTGAGGGAATTCCTTAGCAATGTACAGCAGTTAGCTTGTGTTTGGGCTTGATTAATTTGTATTGATTAAAACTTTACACCTTAATATATTTTTACTCTACCCTTTACTTAAAATGATTATTCCCAATATAGTTCCATTGAAGTAGTTCTGTGACAGAACTAGTGAGACTTTTTTCCCTGTAGTACCGCGGAACAACGCATCAATTTGCTCACATTTCACCTTTTTTTTTTTAAGAATTTGTCCCACGTAATAGGTGGTGAGCCGTATTTTCGTGTTGAGATGGACAGGCGCAGGTTGTGACTGCCTGCTGTTGAAATTTCAAGCCTTCTATTACGCCACGGAACTATTGAGACTTTTTTATTTGTCCTGTCAAGGAACTACTCGGTACTACTGGGAATAAAGGGTAGTAACAGGATTTGGATTTCATAATTTCTACATACATACGTAACGTCACGCTTTTATCCCCGAAAGGTTAGGCAGAGGCATATTATTTGCCCACATTTCACCTTTTTTAAGAATTTGTCCCACGTAATAGGTGGTGAGCCGTATTTTCGTGTTGAGATGGACAGGCGCAGGTTGTGACTGCCTGCTGTTGAAATTTCAAGCCTTCTACAAAGCCCATCCAAGGACTGGCCAAGTGAAAGTTGCTTATTGCAGTGATCATTTACAGATTTTACAGAACAGAGTCCGCGGGGCCACGAGCGCTTCTGTTTATTTCAATAATTTCTGATAAATCAAAATACGTATTACCTACTTCCAGTTTGTAGTTATATGTTTGAAGTCCGTTATTTTTGTTAAATTTTTTTTAGTAACTTACATTTTCTATATTACCAAGAAACATAATTGGCTGGCCTTTGTAGAAGTATACCAAAATATTTTTTTAATATTTGCTTGCTATGTCAAGAATCGCAGGATATATTTCAAATACTTATACTTATTGTTATTTATAACTTTAATTCAATACATTTCAGTACCCCCAGTCCTAGAAAAGCCTGTTATGAAGACTTTAACTAAAGGAGAACTTAATTGGGTACCAAATGACGCAAACTCAAATATCCTGCCTGATGGAGCTATTATTGGAGGTTATGAGAAACAAAATCTCTATATAATTAGAGCTAAACACAGAGGATCTTTGACCCCAGGAAAATTCGTCCCATCTGAAACAACGGCATACATTTCTTGGGGAGAAAATACATACGCGAAAAGTGCTTACGAGGTGAGTTACTTTTTTGTAAATTGTGTTTCTCTTAACACTCTTACTGCATACCCATGTATGCAGTCAGTGTTAAGTGAAAGGTGTAACTATAGCTAACAACCTCAGGGCACGCCGTAGTCGAGGCAGTGGTATATGGCTAGAGAGCCATCACTGTATACTGTATCCTTTCGTACCGAATGACGCATGTACTCTTATGAGCTCAATCGTCTGAGATGACGATGAATCTATGCAGTCAGGAATCCCAGGGCGCCGATTCTCGACCACACGACGTGAATGCGTGGACGCAAATTTACGGGTGAAACGTCGTCCGTCTCATGTTACGCCGTTCTTAGGAACGGCGTAACATGAGACAGGCGATGCGTCACCCGCCGATTTCCGTCCACGCATTCATGTCGTGTGAAGCGAGAATCGGTGCCCAGGTCCGCACCCGCCGCCTTACCACAGAATCCCTTCAGTCTGGTATGTCTTTTAGGCGACCTGTTCTTTAAGCACACACTTAGCGAAAACAGCGCCCTCGCATTGTCTGTAATTTCTGTTAGGTGCACCATGAGTTGGTGATATTGGCTTGGGCCTGAAGTTCTTAAACCCTTACCTGATTGTATTTTGTACTTAGAGATAAAGATTATATTCGAATTTAAATTATATATGCATTTAAATCTAAATTGTTGCAGATATTATGTGGATTTAATTGCATCTGGGTACCATGCTTCAAAGACAAAATTCCTGTAGGGGCCATCATTGGAGGGTATTCAGAGAATATTGAGCATGAGAAGCTATATGTTGGCCGGGCTAAATATTTAGATCATGTTATTCCTGGAAAAGTACAACCCTCACACCAAGTTTGTTACATAGCATTCGAGGGAAAAGAAATTGGTGTGCCCGTTTATGAAATACTTGTAAATCCTGAAAAAGGTAGATGTGCTAACACATTGATAATGCAAGCGAATGATGATGAGGATGGATCTGATGCAGAGGATATGGGCGATGTTGAGGACGATGATGAGTCTGAATATTCTGATAGGGATGAAGAAAACATTGCATTTTAATATATTGTTCACCATCATTATAGCTGGAAATCACTTGGAAAAGAAATTTAAAAAAAGCATATGTGGAATCTGTTGATTTAATTTTATTCATTATATTATCTAAGTACAACTATTTAACAATTTTGTGTAAATGATTTCTTGAAATTTTTAGTCCCATTTAATTAGGTGTATATTGTTTATTATTTTGTTAGTTATATAAATGTGTAAAACAATAAATAACATCTTTTTTCGTAATCCAATTACATTTTTATCAATACTTACCTACTAATATTAATTGAGAATATCCTGTAAAACTTTGGTTAAATCAGATCTAAAACAAAACGCTTAAAAATATAGTTTATGTAATATCTAGATAACCTATACTTTATTAAATAGAGGATAAATTTGTTGGTAATCTATAAACTAGAACTTCTTACAAGGTTTTAGTATATATTCTTAAAAGTAACATCTATTCATCATGCTTAAGGGAGCGGAGTGTTATATTAAATGCCAATAAACCCGGCAAAATTCCATACATGATTATAAGTATGCTCATGTATGGGTTCAATGGGGGCTACGGGGTTCGTAGTGTGTCACAGTCACCAAGCTGCGGGACCCAACTAATCCTTCATAAAATAGGAGAAAAGAAACCGCACGAAAAAAAAGACTAGGCGTGCGGCGGAGCGCCACTGAAACATTGTGAATATTCTGCTAATACATACAAAACATATTTATGTATGATATAGATATATGTCTGGAATAAAAGTAGCCAGCTACTTTTTATCCCTGAAATCATGTTCTCATGCATGGGCTGTGAGAAGTTTACTTCCACCAAGTGCCATCAATGAACTGCATATTGCCTGTGTAGTAAATAGTAATGAGTTTTATTTACACATTATTTATTATTTATATATACAACAACATAAGCTTATTATTATTATTTTTATATACATCGAAAGTCACGGTCGAACTCGCTTTTTACGTAGATATCTACAGCAGGTACATACATATAAATTATTTCTGTTTCTTACTCTACAAGTAGTGTGTGAAAATAATTTTATGTATAGTATTCAAAAGGCAAAGCCTGTGGCACGTCATCTTGTGGTGCAACTAATATTTCAAACTTTTTCAATTCAACCTCTCTACCTTTGTAAGGTATGAAGAGACTTTTACACCGAACATGGACTTTGCCAGTTAACAAATGACCGTCATACATTGCTCGGCCAACATACAAAGGTTCACTTTGCATTTCAGCTATTCCACCCACAAATGCATTTATTGGAATATAGCTGAACTGTGTTTCTACCCACAGGGCGTTGTGTCCACATAGAATCTGAAAAACAAAAAAGGATTATCAATAAACTGAATGCCTATAAGACCAGCGCTTGGGTGGCCTGGGTATGCAGGCATTCCCACAAGAATAATGTAGTGGGGACGCCTGTATACCCGGGCGCTGTCGCTCATTTTCAACAGAAGACCTGAAGAATAATGACTTGTTCGACACCATCAAAAACATGTTTACTTGAAGTGGCCCCCAATCGCTAGATGCGCCACTGCTTTCATACCATCAGGCTGGTGGCGACGTCAATTTGGCGAGCTGAATATTAAAAAAAAAAAAAAAAAAAACTATACCTAGGTAAAATGTAAAGCCTTCCCTTTTTAAGTTTACTCTGCAGACAGTAGTGAAGGAGAATATATTATGTGATTTCAGTACATAATTGAAATGAGTCATTTAAAAATTAAATTGATTTTAGTCCTTTCATTCTGATATACATCAGCAGCCAGATAGAAGTAGGAAAATAAACATAATGGCACGTAAAATACGCACCTGTACGTGGGAGTTACTGAGAGCAATAGGTAAGTATACATAATATAAATGTAAAATCTGTACTTAAGTAAAACTTAAGTACAATATTTACCTCAAAATCAGTTTTAGGATGTTCCCATGAACCCCATGATACATAGGCAAGCTTTTTCGATGGTACATATTTTCCTGGAATAAGTGTGGTGTTATGATACGCCCGGGCTATATACAGCGGCTCATTTTCGTATCCACCAATCATTGCATCAGCAGGTAATTTTCCATTGTCCATTGCAGCCCAGTAGAGTCTACTACTTTGAAACATTTTATATGGCCGGGTTTTATGTATGACTGGTGAAGCTGTAAATGAAAGTTTAATATCAGTATTTGAAAAATCAGTGTCCGGAATTTTTTTCATGCCAGCGAAACTAATGTAAGTAGCAGTTTTCTCGTTCAGCGAATAGGTATTGCTATTCAAAGGGGGAAAGCTGCTAGTCTTTTGGGCAAACGCACAATAGGCGCCTTAAATGACGTCGAGTTGCGGTCTTTTGGGCACAATGCCCCGGGGACCTTATTCAGGTTTAGTTTAGATAGTAATAATGTAAATATACTTATAGATATGTACTTAATAATTATGTTTCGCTGTAATTTTTAATAATAGATGTTTATTTATTCTTGTAAGTTAACAAGCCCAGATTAGCACTTTTGACTTATGAATTATAAATTAATTTTAATGGGTTTTCTTACTGCTTTCTTAAGGTATGAGTCTACAACAACTTGGAACTTACTTTCAATAATCCACTCCACAGGATCCCAGATTCTGCTCATTGAATTGAACTGAATATGTCCTATCTCAAATTCAGTACTCATAGGGTACACAAGGAAGGGCTTCTTTTCATCACAGATACTCATTTTTATTGTTTTGTTATACCATGTAATGCGAAATTCTTGAAACTCTCGAAAATCTAAACGATGTAATGAATACTCTGAGAGCTCTGTTTCTGAGGCTGTCAAAGCTACTAATTTAGTTAGACGTCCAATTATGATCTGCAATTTTAACAAGAAATTACATACATACATACATATACTCACGCCTTTATCCCCGAAGGGGTAGGCAGAGGCCTATACCGGCCCACATTTCACCGTGTACAATTCGGTCCCACGTAACAGGTGGTGAGCCCATCGCCGTGTTGAAATGGACCGCCGACGTCAGAGCCTCGTCCGTTGTTCAGCAGGTGCACGAGCTTGCACGTGAGGTTGACTTGGGCCCGGAGGTGTTGGTAGGGCCCCACTACACCCATCATACACTACACACACAAGAAATTAATTATTCAAAAATCCAACTGCGAAGTATAAAAACATTTCGCTGTCGTCAAAAATCTGCCATTTTGATTTTCTAGAAATTTTGTAACACAATCACTACGAATCCAGTGGCACCTCACATGCCAAAATCTGTCGAGTCTGTAGGGCGTGAAAGAGAAATGGACATACATACATAATAAATAAATAAATAAATAAAAAATAAAAAAAAAAAAAAAAAATAAAAAAAAATAAAAAAAAAAAAAAAAAAGCTTTATTTATTCCCTTTCTTAATCTAGATATTACAAAAACTGTTTACTTAAGAATTACTAATTACTACATTTCATATTAAGAAATGGACCCCAATTGGGTAAAAGCCTCCTCCAGTCCCTTCCACTTTCCTCTATCTGTGGCGAAGGTCCACCAGTCCTTTCCTGCGACCTGCACTATGTCGTCGGCCCATCGTTTCTTTGGTCTCCCAACACTTCTCTTTCCCAATGGCCCTGACCACACAGTCGTCCGTGAGGACCATCGTCCGTCTGTGCGCCGTGCAATGTGGCCCGCCCATTGCCACTTCAACCTCAGAGCATGTTTGAGGGCATCTTCTAACTTTGTAGAATTCCTGATGACTGTGCTTCTAACTTTTTCTATTTTTCTTATTTTCAGGATGCTCCTCTCCATTGCTCGTTGGGTTGTAGTTATTTTGTTTTTTATGTTTTTAGTAAACACCCATGTTTGGCATCCATATGTCAGGCTGGGCATAATGCAGGTGTCCATTATCGTCTTTTTTAGTGCCATGCTAAAGTTTCCCTTTAGAATTTCCTTTTGAGCCCAAAAGCTGTGCCATGAGCGGTTGACCCTTCTCTCCACCTCATCTTCATTGCTATCTTGGGAGAACGACACTTGTTTGCCAAGATATATATATTCATTGACATATTCTATTTTGTTGTTGTCAATTTGGACTGATTTCTGTGGGCCATTTGTCATCACTTTGGTTTTGCTTATGTTCATCTCCAGTCCTACCTTTTGGCTTTCAATATTTAAATTCTGTAACATTTGTTGCAATTCTGTAGATGATTTGGCAAAGATGACAATATCGTCTGCAAACCTTAGGTGATTCAGGTGTTTGTTGTTTACCCAGATGCCCTTCCTGTTCCAATTGATGTTTTGGAAGATATCTTCCAATACAGCAATGAACAACTTAGGGGATAATGGGTCTCCTTGTCGGACTCCTCTCTCTATTGTTATCTCTGCTCCTTTGGCTTCCAACCTTACTCTGCTTGTACTATGTTTGTAGATGTTTTTCAGAATGCTTATATAGTGTTCCTTCACATCGCAAGATTGTAAAGCATTCCATATAGAGTTATGAGAGATGCTGTCGAATGCTTTTGAATAGTCCACAAAGCCAATATACAGAGTTTGATTAAGTTCTTTAAATTTTTCAATAACTTGCTCTAATGTATGTATGTGATCGATTGTAGAATATCCTGAGCGAAAACCAGCCTGCTCTACTGGCTGTTTGCTGTCAATTGTTCCTGTTATTCGTGATAGTATAATGGATGAGAACAACTTATATACACAGGGAAGCAGACTAATTGGCCTATAGTTAGCAATATCTTGTGGATTACCTTTTTTGTATAAAAGTACAATATCCGATTTACACCATTGGTGTGGTACTGTTCCCGTTTTGAGAACCATGTTAAAGAGTGTAGTCAGGGAGGTTAGTAAAATACGGGCTCCAAGTTTTAATGTTTTAAACATACATACATAGTCTCAAAAAACATTACCCTCCTTTCTTCGGTTCAGTTCCTCAGCAGTTGAGCAAATACATTTTTTTTTGTTTTCTTTAAAGTAGTTTACCTAAACTATACTAATATTATAAAGAGGAAAGATTTGTTTTTTTGTGGGCTTGTTTGTTTGTAACGAATAGGCTCCGGAACTACTGGACCGATTTGAAAAATTCTTTCACTGTTGGAAAGCTAACCTCTTTGCGGTGAACATAGACAATATTTTATTCCTGTATTCCCACGGGAACGGGAACTACGCGGGTGAACCGCGTGACGTCCGCTAGTATAATATTAAGTATGTGATGCTGCATCCATACTAGGTACATTAAGATCTGTGGCCCTAAAAAAATGCAAAATGAGATGCTGTCATGGGGTGTAGAGAGGTCCTAATAAGATCCTTGGAGCCTATGGAATGGAGGCCTTCTTGTCTGTTCATATTATATATCTAACAAAATAGTTGTCTATTAATACAATGGAATATTGGTGTTATGTTTAAACAGCAGCAGTAAAGTAGTTGAAGCAAGAGGTGGCTCCAAATCTCCTGTTCAAACTCTATAACCAAGTATGTAATATATCCAACTTAAAATTTATCGTCTCTCATACAAACCCTATAAAGCTCAAGCTGCGGATCGTGCTTTGCAGTAAACGTGATTGCAGACCCAAGACCAGGCAGCGGTACTTTCACTCGAAACCTTATGCCGCTACTGTCTACTTTATGAAGTACATTGCGCTCCGCTGCGGTTATTTCTGAATAAGGTGTAGATATGAGAATTAGTTATAATACGTAACATGTTCTATCGTTCTAACATGTAGATAAGCGTGTAAACAATATCAAGCAGGAAAACACAAGTCAGTACTTACCACGCAGTTCACCCATTGTTGTTGAATCAGTTATTATGATTTATTGCATTATTTGTCATTAGATTTATGTAGAAAAATGGAAATGACTTAAATTTTATAAATTTGAATTATGTACTGGACACAAGTTAGTAAGTAGTTTTATTTTTCTTCTCTCTGGGAAAATAAATATCAACACTTGAACGGCAGGCAGGCTGTGACACACACGTGACAGTGACAGCTGGCTGACAGCGACAACTTGTCTTGTTTTTTTTTTCATGTGGTGATCTTTATGGGCTCAAGAGAAATCATCAATAATTAAACTTGACATCAATAAATGTGTACAAACAACATACACTACACGTCGATACACACACACGTGCAAAGAAATCACGACGCACATCAGCAGACTTGAGTCAATTCGCTTCTTTTTCTTCTCTTAATGATTGGCCCTTCGTTTATCAACGATTCTGCCAATCTCCAATACTTAGGAAAATAGATACAAATAAAATCAGCAAAAAAATGTCGACACGCCAGTCTCCAGTTTGAAATCTTCATTCGCTTGACCGTCTCCAGAGCCCTTACTATACATTAATCTATAATTAACCTTGTGCCACGGACTTTTCTCTCACATCGAATTCGTACAGATGCACTTGTAAAACGTCCAGAATATAAACCAAAGTTTTACCCAGTTCACAACGCGACCCACCTAAGAAGAACTGGCAAGAAACTCAGCGGTATATTCTTTTTAGTGCTCTTACCTATGGACACCTATACACTTGTTTTGAACTGTAATTATTAGTTTACTATGCGCTAGTCCTTATTTACCGAACTACAGTTCAGCGTAGGTAGTTTGAGTTCAGAAAAGTATCGTTTGTGCTGCGCTGCTTACAAAGTCGATACCTATGAGATGTAATGTGATGATGACTTTCATCGTGTAGATGGGTACCTCCGCACTCACATCCAAATTAAAAATCGTCGTTTGTCAATTTATGACTCGTGTAAATTAGTATAAGATCCCGTTAAGAACGATCTTCACCGAGCTGGTTAATGGATGAAAATTGTTTTATATTCAATGAAATATGTCGATAAATTAATTGCAGATGGGTTGCCTAAAAAAATTTGAATGTTTCGCACTCAATGACGACTCCTTTTTGAAAATCGTGACTTACGTTCTGACGGTACTGCGGCTGCGCGCCGCACGCAGTCCGCTGGCGCGGCGCCGCCGCGCCGAGCGAGCGCGTTACCTACCTACAAGACGTTACTAGTCGAGAACCTACCTACCTACGTTACTTGACAACGAGTCCACGTTGACTGCGGTGCGTCCATGCGTGATTGGTCGAATTTTCCCGGCGCAGCGGCTCGACTTAGTCATTGGAACGTTAAACCATAGTAGAATTATATATAGTAGGGTATCTCCGACCCTGACCGCACGATACTTACCTATAGTATCAGGGCTGTCACTTTTAGTTAATTCAATCGTCGCAAATGACGGGTTAGGTTAAACAATTGGACAATCTCATACAACATCATCTAGTCCAAATTCTAGAATATTTTAGCTTTTCCTTAATTCATACACTAAACACTATTTGCATTCTTTTGAAGGGTCTATATTCGTTTGAAGTGCCATAGAGTTTCGATTATCAGACAGTCAGTGTTCACTGACTTCATACATACCTATAGTCACGCCCCTATCCCAAAAGGGGTAGTCAGAGGCGTAGTATACGCCCACATCTCACCTTATAGTTTTATGTCTAACGAAATAGGTGGTGTGCCTATTGCCGTGTTGAAATGGACGGGTAGTGTTCTGTTGAAAGATACTAAAGATACTTCAAACTTCTAGTTTTATCCACAAAGAAATTATAAGGGGTCGAAAATGAACTGAGTGGGTTCGAAGCAGTGGGAGTAGAACTCGCGCACCGAGGAGGGTTCCGTACCAAAAAACGGCAAAATTCATGTTTGCTGTATCCCATGCAACTAACGTTCCCCTAACACAGACCTTTTGTGGGACAGACTAACCTTTCTTCTTCTTTTGTTACCTATCGTGAATTCGTGAATAACGATAGATAAGGATGGAGTTTAAAAATTACTGTTGAGGCATCCAAAAACACAGCAATATCGTCTTTACTTCTTTATAGGCATTGTCATATTTATCTAATATTAATATACCTGTGTGGCGACGAGGTTCCGTGTTGCGACAGGTAAAAGTACAAAATGTCGCCACCCCAATACATCCCAAGGGTGTCGTAAGAGGCGACTAAGGGAGCACCTTCGCAAAAAGATCCATTGCGTAGAGAAGAAAAACTCAAAATGAAACCCGGTTGTCAGTGCAATGATAATCGTTAAGCCAAGTTGAAGGCCTTATGCTTGGCTTGAAAATTTTCAACTGCGGGTCGCGGCGACCCGCGCCTGTTCATTCCAACACGGCAATAGGCTCACCCTCCCCTCACCACCTATTTATTACGTGGGACATAAAACTAAAATGTGAAATGGGAGCGTATACTATGCCTCTGTCTACTCCTTCGGGTATAAAGGCGTAAATATATGTATGTATGTAAGTAAAGATAGCGGGCATATGACACATACGTTTTACGTAATCACGCGCACGCGGTTCGCGGCAACACTGATTGAACGCTTGGTTTACCAGCTGGGAGCTATCCGACTAGTACTGATTTTTAAATGTGTGCGTGACGCGCGGCTTGTTCCGACGCGACGCTCCCCCGTAGGCACTAAGCGCGCACACAAGTATACCGCGCTCGGTACCTTTTATTTTATTTCTATTGGAGATGCCTAACTCTATTAAACTCTGGTTAAACCATAGTAGAAGTTAAACATACAACATTTATTTTTACAGATGCAATCATATCGATTTTTCCGTAGTGTGGTGCCATCTATCCACTCTTGTTCGGAACTATTTATGAGACGAATCTACTGACATTATGCTATTTGACAATAATATAATCAATAACTATTTATTTAATTAAAATTAATTACACAAGTTGTATGTGGCGGCCCAGTGGGCATTCAATAGGTTAAGTGGTTAAGTGTTCGGTTTGTGTTTTTTTGTTAGTCGATTCCACAGACATATAAGAATAAGCAGACGAAACATATTTTTCTGGCTATAGTTACGGAAGTATAGCAATACTTTGTCCTTTTCATTTCTTCTAATTATTGTATAGCGCTATCTTTGTTTTATGTGTAGCAACATCTAACTCACACTTTGACACAGAAAGTTGACTTGTGACAAGTTTTGAAAACATCATGGCGGTATCTGTGATCTATCAAAATGTTGACAAGTTCAAAAGTGAAAATATAATTCATATTTGTATTAAAAAGGGAAGTAAGGTTAAAAATAAAAGTGGTTAAGTGTTGTGTAAACAATTGTGAAAGTTTTGGTCACAAAATATCACCAGGAATTACTTTTCACAGGTAATTTATGTTGTAGTACGAATAGGATGTATTACTTTGCGATATTTATTCAAAATGTTAAAATTTCCTTGGTAAACACGTGAAAAAGTTGTTAATGAATGTCATCATCATTTTCCATTTATCGTTTGGTTACTGTCGTTACCCAGACAGAAATAAGATTTCTTTAATTTACGTACCTACACTTTGCACTGATAATGCACAGACGTACAATATTAAGTCTGTGTGATAATGACATGCTAGGTACTTTTCACATGTACGGGGACGAACTCAGTTCCGAGGCCGTTTTATTTAAAAAATGTATTTTGTGTTTTACTAGGCAATACTTTTATAGTCGGTTAGTTATCAAAACTGTGCCCAAATATTTCGTCTAAAACGACTACGAATTCTATTTAACTTTTTTACTTAGACACAGGGTTTATCACTTGTTAACTAGTTATTAAGAAGTAAGTACATATTTACAAGCAAGTGTAATGGTCACTTTTGCACCGGGAGGGGTCAGGGGCGGGTTTACTTTGTTTTCAGTTTATTTTATTTAATGTTACTATTATTCAATTTATCAATTGTAATTATTTCAAGTACATATTTTCAATTTTTTTTAAAAAAGACGCTAAATATTTTAGTCAATAGAAAGTTCGTGGTGATTTTTAGGGCTTCTACCCAAAGAGTAAAAACGGCACAGTCAGTATTACTCTGGTGTCAGTCTGTCCATCACAAGACGGTATCTCACGAACCGTGATAGCGAGAAATTTAAAATTTTCACAGATGATGTATTTCTGTTGCCGCTATAACAACAAATACTTACTTACTAAAAACATGAAAAAGTACTTATCATTAGGGTCTCTGCAACAAACGTGATATTAGCCGTTGTTTGGTACGGAACCTTCCATGCGCGGGTCTGACTCGCACTTGGTTTATTTTAGACAATAATCTAATCCCTGTTCCAAATCGCATCTGTTCAGCCGCCTTTAGAGTGAAAAAGTAACGTACACAAATACTTGATTCGGTGCCGACTTACTGTAATTTGTGTTTTGGGCAATTTCATAGGTTAAGTCATATCAAATTAAACTTGAAAAAAACAACAATAATTTAAAAAAAAAACACAAAATATGTTTGAGTGAAATAATTTCTACAAAGTAGAGTCATATCCACAGACATAATTACTTATTACATAAATACTTACTGTGCGTGGATTCGACCCTGGATTACTTCTACTGTCTATGTGTGCGTAATGGTTACACTTTTTTCCGCCTATGCTTGGTCTGCATAGGGCGAGACCGCATTTGCGATTGCGGTTGTGGCTGACAACCGCAGAACCGCTGATGAGGCCGCACTACGGTTGACTCCGCTCGACAGCACAGATAACTAATAGTACTAACGTAATGACAGTGTGACCGAATTAAGTATTTTAATACTTTTCTGGTAATTTTATTGACTTTTACGAATATAGGTAAATATGACTACGGTGACCACAATTCATCAGGTAGGGCCGTAAGCTTGTCTGTTATCTTAAACCTGAAACACATCCACTGATTTAGTATGAGTGGACCATGGATTCAATGCAGTGGTTCCGGATTTAGTATGAGTGGACCATGGATTCGGTGCAGTGGTTCCGGACCATATCAAACAGTCTGTAGAGCAATCCAGCGGAGATCATTAGTATTATGTAACAGAAGACCGTCGTGGTCTGCTTGTTTGCACATTAAATGTGGTCTGCTCTGCACCAAATCCGAACACGTGGACGGCTGGGCCGGACGAACTGACCGATCAAGATACACCACTAGAAACCGACTTTCTCGTTGCCGTATTTTTTTCTGATTTGATTTGATACTAACGATCGGACTACTTGGATTTTCTTTTTCGGATATTTTTGCCTTTCTTGCGCGTGGTACTACCAGTGCACGGTGGTTCCGCCAATAGGTCATAATTGCTAAAATTTCATCATCAATACCCCCAATTCAATTATCTATAATGTTTTACCGATAGACAAGCTACCCTAAAATACAAATATGTTACCCATTTTACTTAATTATCACTTATTTCTCGACCTCTCTGAAGTGAACACATCATTACGTTGCGCTCGCCTTATCAGTAACTCATTAGCACTACTGTATAGTGTAACTGAATTTTCAGAACTGCATTATTTTTGAGGGGTGTTTGTGAAATGGATTTCCAAGATCAAGGTATGTTATTACTAATTAGCTATATTTTTTAGTTTTGTTTTACTTATTATGACTTATTTTTACGTGCTACGCCACACAGTATTTCTACCGTATGTTATAGTTGACTTCACATAGACCTACAAAAAGTTTCAACCATAATCGAATACTCTCACATATCTTATATTAAAGAAGGAACTGTCTATTTTGAAAATATAATAGGGTTTTCTGCGCCCTTTTGCATCTTTAGTTGCTATATAGGCTCTACGACTGCGTTGGCTTGTCTACGAAACACACGTTAATTATTAATGTTTTTTTTTTCAGGAACTTTGATTTAATGTTCTTTCTCAAGGATGCATTTTTTTGAGATTTGGTCTGCTATAGCTAGAACTATTCCTCAAAAACATCAACACGTGATGGTAACTGTTCTAGCTTTACTGGAAGAGGCCGAAAATGTAGAAATTAGGAACTTATATAGTAAAATACTCAATTTATGTTAAAGTCTTGATAAATTTTGGAAAGTTGTCTCAAGAAGAAAATCATTTTTTTTTGCAAAAGTACTCAGATTGTTTAAATTGAAGTAAATGTGTCTAATTAGTAAGGGGTAATGAGAAGTGCATTCAAGAAAACGCGAACCAGCCTTGCGAATGCGGACGTCCCAGGAAAGATTTTTCAAATTTGTCTAAGCGCTCGAAACGTAGAAGTTGGGCAGAATTATCACAAGTAGATGACTCTGCAGTGAATTCACTAATCAACACTAGCTTAAAACTGAATTTGAATTCGAATTTTGATAAATATTCTTTAGAAACCGTTCGACTTTTAATTCAAGAATATCCGTGGTATAATCTCCCAGCTTCCGTTCACTAAGTCCTCATCCATGGTAATGAAGTAGCACAGTATGCTTTATTACCTATTGGGGAATTATCTGAAGAGCCAGCAGAATCTAACAACAAAAATTATAAGGCTTTCAGACGGAATCACACGAGAAAAATGTCACGAGTAGGTACTTACGTATACGGACTTATTTAACAGACTTTTACTCAGTTCAGACCCATTCATTACTGGTCTTCGGAAACTACCCCGTAAGAAAAAGAGCGTTATGTCGCGGTAGGTTTTAGATTTATAAAGAATTTAGTTTAAATTAAAATTAGGTTTGTTGTTGTAGTGATTTAGCTTAGTTGTGGTTATGATTGCGTTTGTAAATATAATATTTTTATACATATAAAAGACAAGAACTCTAAAACTACAATTTGTTAATTTCTATTTTCTTAAATATAAAAAAAATATTATATTTAACATTAACCCCTTCACGAACGGCGTTGATGTCATATTCAGATATATTTCCGAACGAGGGAGAATAAATCTCAAATATTGAGTATTAAAATTTTTATTAAGCAGTACATATTGGTCAGTTTACTGTATATTATGTATTAAATTATGTAAATAAAGCATTAATGTACATTCGTGAAGTATTTTATTATTTACCCTCAGAAAAAATCCCATTTAACAAACTTTATAAAGTAAGGTATTAATGACCGCGCTTGTTCGGCGCTTGGACCACCGTGCAGTGGTACTACTGGTAGTACCACGAGTAAAAAAATTACCTGTGGTACTACCAAGTGGTCCCAGTAGTACCACGGGTAAAATTGAATTACCAGTGGTACTACTGGAACCACTTCGTCAACTTCACTGGATAAAAATAAATGAAGATCGATAAAAACAAATGAAGATCGATAAAACAAATGAAGCTTGGTGAAAACAAGTGAAGATCGATAAAAACAAATGAAGATCGGTGAAAACAAATGAAGATCGGTAAAACAAATGAACGTCAATAAAACAAGCGAAGATCGCGAATACAAATGAAGATTGGTGAGAACAAGTAAAGATCGATAAAAACAAATGCACATCTTTAAAACCAAATGAAGATCAGTAAAAACAAATGAAGATCGGTGAAAACAAATGAAAATCGGTAAAACAAATGAAGATTGGTGAAAACAAGTGAAGATTGATAAAAACAAATGAATCGGTAAAATCAAATTAAGATCGGTAAAACAAATGAACGTCAGTAAAACAAGCGAAGATCGATAAAAACAAATGAAGATTGGTGAGAACAAGTAAAGATCGATAAAAACAAATGCACATCTATAAAAACAAATGAAGATGGGTAAAACAAATGTGATTGGTAACAAGTAAAGATCGATAAAAACAAATGAAGATCGGTAAAACTAAACGAAGATCGATAAAACAAATAAAGATCGGTGCAAACGAATGATGATATTTTGTAAAACGTGATTTGCGCAATTGCAATTAGTATGTCCTATACATATTAGCATACAACTGTAAATGTCAGGTAGTGGCCTTGAAGGAGCCAATAGTAACTAATCAGCCTCATCTGTTTACCTAGCGGATTTCACGAAAGCGTAGTCAAAGATTGTATTTTGAGTTGTTGTTGTTGTTGCTGTTGTTGTTGTTGGTGGTGTTGTTGTTGTTGTCTAATATTGTCTTTGATGTATGTTTACAAATAAAGCGTTGTCAATGACAAATGAACTATACATAGATGCACGATTCAAACCTAAACGTGGTAGATCATGGCGCTCGATGTAAAGTACTTTTATGATGCAATCTAGATAATGAACAAGTTTGTTTAAAGATTGAATTTGTGCACAAAAAGTTATGGAGGTAATAAACAGTTAAATAAAGTTGGTTAGGAAGTAGAATAGTCATAAACAAAAACAACATCTAAACATAAATATAATGAAATGCTAAGGCTCTCTGCAGATTTTAAAATAAAGTACCAATAAGTAAAGATACATGAACTTAGTTCCTTTTTTGTATTTCCTGGGTGAAGATCCAGTAAGATATAAAAAAAAAGACAAGATATAAAAAAATCAGGCGACAATTTAAATAGAACCTACTGATTGATTGCAATTTTCTAGCATAAATGCCCTTGAAAAAGTAGATCTTTTTTAACAATTTTAATTTTTGCTTGTACCTAGGTCTAGGTTCTAGGTTCTAGGTTTACACGGGCTGGTTTCCGCAACTCGACGTCATTTAATGCGCCTATTTTGCGTGGGGGGTTGTGGTATGGCTACTGCCATCCCAGTTCCTCCAGGAAGCCTAGCAGACTCTTCACGTTGCCGACGACTTCCTGGAGCGACCTCGGTGTGCCGAGGTGTGTAGCCCTGTATCTTGCCAGTTCCGGGCATTCCATAAGGATGTGGCTGGCAGTTTCGTCCGTCTCCATGCAGGCTCTGCAAAGGGGGCTGTCTGTGACACCTAAGTTAAAGAGATGTTTGTTAAGTGGACTATGACCTGTAACTATACCTGTTATTATACTTATCTTAGTCCTGTTAAGCTGCAGAATTTTGCGAGAGAATCTGGTGTTGATTGTCGGCAGTGCCTCTCTCGCCTGTCTGCATGTATCAAGGCTGGCCCAGTAACCCTGGTGTTGCTTGTACCTATCTTCACTTGTTTTTTCCGACCTTCATTTGTTTTCACCCACCTTCATTTGTTTTCACCCATCTTCACTTGTTTTTACAGACATTCATTTGTTTTACCGATCTTCATTTCTTTTCACAGATCTTCATTTGTTTTAACCGATCTTCATTTATTTTTGATCCAGTAGTACCACGGGTAAAATTGAATTACCCGTGGTACTACTGGGACCACTTGGTAGTACCACGGGTAATTCTTTTACTCGTGGTACTACCAGTTGTACCACTG
The DNA here is from genome assembly GCA_933228765.1 of Miltochrista miniata. Taxonomy (NCBI): domain Eukaryota; kingdom Metazoa; phylum Arthropoda; class Insecta; order Lepidoptera; family Erebidae; genus Miltochrista; species Miltochrista miniata. The sequence goes on from OW121753.1 coordinate 9,962,200, forward strand.
GTAGTACCAACTAATGGGCATACAGAATATATAAACTAATAACAACCGAACTAGTCAACAGAACAGGTGGGAGTAGACAGACATCACAGAGAATCCATTATAAAAACGGCTGCACGCGCGGTGTCTGCCTCTCTCGCTGCCTGCTGCCCTTCAGGTGATGTACCATACACCATCTGCGCGACATCACTGGGTCTGGTGGTCTAGGACTTGAAGAACCCTCTCGTGGTCGTTATATGTTGTACTTGTAATATATCGATTCGCTATATGAGAATAAACGCAGATAACTGCAGTATTACTTCAACCCTATTGTTCATATTTATCTCCTTGGTAAATATAATCATAATCATAATCATATAAATATACCTATACTTGGACCGAGATAGGTGGCTGATCCACCCCTCTCGTGCCACCCGTATACGTCGCCCGTGCAGGAAGCTGGCCAACCAGCGGCTAACTTAGTTATGGGACTCCAAAATAATATACGTACTAAACTAAGCCATTACAAAAATTAAGTATAATCATTAATATAGTGTGTTTTCTATTCTATTCTAAATATTTGGTAGAAACTAAAAAACACGTTGTCGCAGACGTACTCTATGCAGCAGACGCAGCTTAAGTTGGTTTAAGTACTCTGTGGTAAGCGGTTTATAAATCAGTCGCGGTTAAAAACCGCAAGTGCGGCCGCTTGTACAGGGTTTTATAGGTTTTAAATTTTTGAGGTTAGAAACCGCCGAGAAAAAACGCAAATGCGGCCTCGCACTTATTCTTATTTCTGTGGTCGATTCATTGTTCTATGTTTTGTGTTCCACGTCTTTGGATTAGATTATATGGAGATTAGATATATATTGAGGTAGTCTATGGTGCCTTGGTGAACAGGATGACAAAGAGATTTTGAAGACATTTCCCGAGCATTCCACGGAGGGTATAAATAGCCCTGCTCTGAGGTTCCAGAACTTTTTTTCACTTTCTTTGTGCCTCGAAACAGTACTCGCACAAGCACTGTACCTATTCTATATTAAGTAACATCTCTCTGTGTAGTGTACTGTAACTTCTTAAATATATGTGTGCATACCCTACCAGTTGTTTCCGTTAGAGCCCTAACTTCCCCGTGCATACACACACCAGCTCTGAAGAAAGGCGCCCTGGGAAAGAGTCCTCTGTCAGCTCCACTAAGTCAGCTGGTGAGTAGCAACCTGAGTAGTCCAGTGGTTACAAACATTGAATGAAAAATTATAGTAGAAAATAGTAGTAAATAAGCGTATTCTGTGACATTTAAAGGAATAACCATAAGTTCTCATTTTCACTTCGGCAAACGATATACCTACCTAAATTTTGACATTTTCGTAATTTTTTTTGTTGATTTTCAAATTGACAGTGCCGATCGGTTCTGTTATCGAAACTGTGCCTAAACCTTTCCGTTCCAGAACGACTATAAATTCAACCAGTATATTGGTATAATTTTTGAATTATTGCGAATATCATAAAAATAAAATTAGTTTTATTATAAAAGTTATATAATTATGATCTTATCACTTAGGTATCACAAGAAAAAAATAAATTCAATTATTCAATTCCACTATCTTGTTCTTCCACCAAGTGCCATCAATGAACAGTAAGTACCTACAGTAAATAGTTTTGAATTTTTAAATATAGAAAAAATAGCTTTGAATTTTATTTACACATTATTTATTATTTTTATAAACAACAACATTAAGCTTATATATCTAAGTCACAGTCGAACACGCTTTTTACGTAGGCATCTACTGTAGATACCTACTTATAAATGATTGCTGTTTATTAAAAACAAAAGGCATAGCCTGTGGTACGTCATCTTGTGGTGCAATTAATATTTCAAACTGTTTCAATTCAACCACTTTACCTTTGTAAGGTATGAAGAGACTTTTACACCGAACATGGACTTTGCCAGTTATCAAATGTCCGTCAAACATTGCTCGGCCAACATACAAAGGTTCACTTTGCATTTCAGCTATTCCACCCACAAATGCATTTATTGGAATATAGCTGAACTGCGTTTTTACCCACAGGGCGTTGTGTCCACATAGAATCTGAAAAACAAAAAAGGATTATCAATAAACTGAATGTCTATAGGACCTCACTCTTGTGCGTGGACGCCTGCATCCCCGGGGCTGCCGCAACCTCAATTTGTCGCAACTAGAAGACCTCAAGAATAAATTATTGTACGACGCTATAAAAAAAAAATACCCTAAAGTTTACTATTCGTAAAAAGTAAGTAAAGCCTTCCTTATAGGGTTCCGTACCTAAAAGGAAAAAAACGGATCTCTTATTATAGGATCACTTTGTTGTTCGTCCATCCATCCGTCCATCGCGTCTGTCTGTCAAGATCCTTTATCGAGAAGATATCGAGTTGAAATGAATACCATAATTATATCAAGGTCTATGGTCCCATGATGCTGTAAACAAATTAAACTGTAACGCAGAAAAAAGTTACGGCCGCTTATATTGTCGAAAACGTATATTTCGACACTCCCAAGGGATTCAAAATTAAAAGGTACTTACCAAAAATTGTTCTAGGTTAACGGGAAGTACTCCCGTTAACCTAGAACAATTTTTGGTAAGTAATACCTTCTTATACTTACTCACCACATGTTTAGAGAAAATTCTAAAACTGTACTTTCGTGACGAAATCATAAAAAAAGGTTTTTAAACTCGGCAAAATAAAAGTTATTAACAAAATACACTGTCATTTGCACCTGCTGGGATGCCAAGCTCCCGTTAACTAATAGAATAGTACCTATGTTTACAAAACATTCAGATTAGGTTTTTATGGTTACCTATCATAATAACTAAAGTTGTTTCAACTATTTTCAAAACAACTACGGTCAAAATAACTACTGATTAAAACACCTAAAGATCGTTTCACCTATTTTTGTTAACCACTGGTCAAAACAAATAATGGATGATTCACCTACGATTTATTCAACTACAATTAACTGTGCTAAGATTGATTGAACTATGTATCCTCCGATCCGCTCCGATCCACTTCGCTCCCGCCTTTAACCTAACCTATCCGAGTCGAGATGTTAACCATTATAAGTGAATGGTTAACACCCCGACTCAGAGTACCCCGACTCGGATAGGTTAGGTTAGAAGTTTGTGGTTATTTTTTTTATTTTGTAGTTTGCCTTCCACTCACTTGGAAATAATATTTTCGGTAGTTAGACTTCACTATACTTTATTAAAAAACCGGCCAAGTGCGAGTTGGACTCCCCCATGAAGAGTTTCGTAGCAGCAAGTAACATAATATAAAAGTTCTTATAGTTCGTTGTAACTTTGATTGATGTTTTTACACGTTCGCAGTGGTAGTGATTTTTCTATCCGAAAATTGCGGTTTATGACGTATAAAAAAAAAACTACCAGCTCTATCTCGTTCAAACTAATTTTCGTTGGTAGTTTTTATGGCAATGTACCTACATCATATATTTTTTTTAGATATATTATTCTCTTAGTTTAGAAGTTAGGGGGGGGGGCACATTTTTCCACTTTGGAAGTGTCGCCTTAATTATCGAGTAGTTGGACATCAACATTAATTTTAACGCAGGTGGAGCAGTAGTAGCATTATATATATAGATTACTGATCTTAGAAAAAAAGAAGTGAAACATCAAAAAAATATTGCGTTTTTCGGTTAACCGGGGGGGGTGGGGGGCGCAGTCTGAGCTTCGCACCCCGGCGCTATATAGCCTTAAGACAGCCCTGTCTTGCGCAAACTATTCACTTTAGAAAAAAATGATTTTAGGAACCTCAATAGCATTTTCGAAGACCTATCTATAGATACCCAACACGTATGGGTTTGATGAATTAAAAAAAATTGAGTTTCAGTTCTGAGTATGGGGACCCCCAAAATTTACTGCTTTTTTCTAGTTTTATATAAGAATATTAGCTGGTTGGGCTGTCCCCAACCACGTGACAAGCTACTTAATTAAGCAGAGCGAGTCACTAAAAATTCACGTACACGTGAGTTTCGACCCGGCCGAAAGTTTCGGCCCATTTTCGGCAGGAAAATCGAATCACGCAAGTTGCAACTAACAAGAAACTCAGAAATCGAATCTGTTTCACTCTTGAGATCTTAGGTTTAAAGATAATTTATTCTCAAAAAAAGACTACACTCACTTACCTTTTTGAGAAAACAATGCCATACAATGTAATTACAGTACTTAGTCATTCATGCACTTATACAGTACCTACCTTTTCGATATTTAAAACTTCAGGTTTTATTTATTCCACAATATCACAATACTGTGAAATTATCATCACCTAGTTAGTGTACCTACATCGACAACGTATTGCAAGACAATTTAATTTAAACACGTTATAGGAGTACGAGTTCTCGTATACATTTTTTAAGTTTGGGAGTACCTAATCTATATTTATAAAAACCGGCCAAGTGAGAGTTGAACTCGCCCATGAAGGGTTCCATAGCAGCAAGTAACATAATATAAAAGTTCTTGTAGTTCGTTGTAACTTTCATTGATGTTTTAACACGTTCGCAGTGGTAGTGATTTTTCTCGGCTAAAATTGCGGTTTGTGACGTATTAAAAAAAACTACTAACTCGATTTCGTTTAAACCAATTTTTGTTGGTAGATTTTATGGCAATGTATACTATATATATTTTTTTTAGATTTATTATTTTCTTAGTTTAGAAATTAGAGGGGGGGGGAGGATACACATTTTTCCACTTTGGAAGTGTCTCTTGCGCAAACTATTCACTTTAGAAAAAAAATATCTTACAGACCTCAATAGCATTTTTGAAGACCTATCTATTGATACCCCACACGTACAGGTTTGATGAAGTTTTTGCCATTTGGCTACGGAACCCTAAAAATGAAGCCCTATTTCCTTGTCACGGAATCACGCGTGAACGGCTGGACCGATTTCGCTAATTCTTTTTTTGCTGTGTTTGTTATTGTCAGGAGAAGGTTCTTATAACAGAAAAAATTTAAAAAAAGCGCTGAAAATTAGAAAATTAAAGAATACTTAACCACCATACAATATTATTTCTAATCTAACTTTACCTACAAATTAATCTGCTAAATGTAAGTAGGTATGTACGCGCATAACTTCAGAAGGGCGGGACCGATTTCGCTAATTCTTTTTTGTGTTTGTTATTGTCAGGAGAAGGTTTAAAAAAAATGGGTGAAAAATTTTAAATAACTGTAACCCGCTTGAACTGTTGGAAGAAATGGTTTCTATTGCAATTTTGGATCGGGTCTTAGAACTGGAAACTCCGAAATGGAAACCGGGAACAGAAATACTGACAGGAAACGGGAACCCGGTAACCGAAAACCAGGAACTCGAAACCGGGAACCTAGAATCTGAAACAGGGAATGGGAACAGGGGATCTGGAACTTGGAATACCGATTTTTCATAGTTAATGCAGGACGTCTATCGGGTCAGCTAGTTTGTTTTAATTATGTATAGCCGTGCGTCTTCAAAGGTTATCATTTTACTCCCTTATTTAGTTCTTGTCTTGGGTAGAGTACCTACGAGATAACTTTCTCGGCCGGTACTTCGTTTCATAATTTGTTTTAACTTTGTGAAGGATAACTTAGTGTTCCTCGAACAATAGAATCGAATAAATGTATAGTTTGTATAGACGGAGGGGCTGACGAACGGATGTATGGAACCCTCGGTGGGAGAATCCGACTCGCTCATGTCTGCTTTTTTTTAAATTAAATTTGAATGTACCGTTACAGCTACTTTTACAATTTTATAGTAGTAAAGATTTTTTATACACGTTGAAATTAAGCTTACAAAATATGAATTTACTTGTTTGCGCCGATCGACAATAGATATTTTGTTTATACACATTAAATGAAACTGACGACAAGACAAGTGAGCGACCGACAGCCACCCACTCCACCCTGTGTGTCGTTGACAAAGAGTAGTATAGTCCAATCCTGCCCGATCTGGCAATAATGTAAACATGTCATGTTTTGACAATCGTTGTCTACGACAGATGAGTAGAAAAATATAGTACCTATGACAAATCATTGAAATTTTTACTATCCTGAGTAAGTATTTTAAATGAAAATAAACTGTCATTAAAGAAGTTATTTGGTGTCGAAATGATTGTAAGAATACTGTATGGCTGGATACTGGAATATAATCAGGGTGAATACTCAATTGCAAGTACCTATGGATATATAGGACAAATGTGTTTGTTTACATTTTAGCGCAAAGCTATTGAAATACAGTATACCTACCTATTGCTTTTCTTAATATTTAAAATTTCAATTCCGATCATGAATATTGACTTAACCCCGGGGCCGCACCTGCAGTTTACCGCGGCGGTTTCTAACCTCAAAATGTCATCAAGCTGTCAAAATTAATAAAAGCAAAGCAAGTGAAGGTTTGACATTTTGAGGTTAGAAACCGTGCCGCGGTTAAACGCAAGATCGGCCTCAGTGTAAGATTAATGAAAAAATCGATTGAAGACAACACATACAATATTAAGTAGCTAAATGAGTACAGGAAGATTTTCTAGTAAATTTATAGTGCTCGTGTAAGAGCACATTTAAAGAAAAATAAAAGCCTTGATTATTTGGAAATCCCAACTTATTTGTTAACTTTTCTTATATGAATAAATTATTTTTATTTCAAAGCAATTTAATGTAAGTACCCATTTTCATGATTGGGCGCCCAGGGCCTAAACTAAGTAGGCTACTATGGTGACCTGGCATTCCCCTTTGGTAAATAATTATCATCTTATACCACAAATACAGGATAAAATCTAAAAACGTTTATAATTAAATAATTAAAAAATGGTAACCGTAATGAAAACCCTGAGATTCGATTTCTGAGTTTCTTGCTAGGTGCAATTGTCAGATTCGATTTTCCTGAATTTCTTGTTTCTCGAACAATTGAATCGAAGAAATATATAGTTTGTATGGACTGAGGGGCTGAGGGACAGATGAATAGAACCCTCGGCGGGCGAGTCTGACTCACACTGTCTTGTCCGGACTTTTTAGGGTTTCGTAGCCAAATGGCAAAAACGGAACCCTTATAGATTCGTCATGTCTGTCTGTCTGTCCGTCTGTGTGTCACAGCCACTTTTCTCCGAAACTATAAGGTCTATGCTTTTGAAACTTGGTAACTAGATGTATTCAGTGAACCGCATTAAGATTCTTATATAAAACGTAAAAAAAGCAGTAAATTTTGGGGGTCCCCATACTCAGTACCTACTGAAACTCAAAATTTTTTTTTTCATCAAGCCCATTCGTGTGGGATATCTATAGATAGGTCTTTAAAAATGCTATTGAGGTTCCTAAAATCATTTTTTTTCTAAAGTGACTAGTTTGAGCAAGAGACACTTCCAAAGTGGAAAAATGTGTGTCCCCCCCCTCTAACTTCTAAACTAAGAAAATGATACATCTAAAAAAAATATATGATGTACATTGCTTTAAAAACTAGCAACGAAAATTGGTTTGACCAAGATAGAGCCGGTAGTTTTTTTTTAATACGTCATAAACAGCAATTTTCGGTTACAAAAATCACTACCACTGCGAACGTGTTAAAACATCAACCAAAGTTACAACGAACTATAAGAACTTTTCTTTTATGTTACTAGCTGCAACGAAACCCTTCATGGGCGAGTCCAACTCGCACTTGGCCGGTTTTTTCAGTTTACTCTGATTTCCCCAGGCAGTCGTGAAGTAAACTATGTGTCAACAGTAATTTAATTCTGACTTATGCCAGATAGAAGTAGGAAAAATAAACACAATGGCATGTAAAATACGCGCCTGTATTTGCATGAAGTTACTGAGAAAAGCAATAGGTAAGTATTAAGTAGGATACATAATATAATGTAAAATCTATAAATAAAACTTCCAATATTTACCTCAAAATCACTTTTAGCATGATCCGTTGTACCCCATGCTACATAGGCAAGCTGTTTCGATGGTACATATTTTCCTGGCATAAGTGAGTTGTTATGATAAGCCCGGGCTATATAAAGAGGCTCATTTTCGTATCCACCAATCATGGCATCAGCAGGTAATTTTCCGTTGTCCATTGCAGCCCAGTAGAGCCTACTACTTTGAAACATTTTAGATGGTAGCGTTTTTAGTATCACTGGTGAAGCTGTAAATGAAAGTTTATTAGGAGTATTTGAAAATCTGTGTCGGGAAACTCATTGCCATTCATGCCAGCAAAACTAATGCAAGTTACCAAGTCTAGATTAGCACTTTTGATTAGTATAATTATAAATTAATTCCCACAAATTACAACAGGTTTTCTTATTGCTTTCTTATTTGGTTAGTGTGGGAACTTGACTCTATACAAAACAAGTTTTAACTTACTTTCAATAATCCACTCCACAGGATCCCAGATTCTCCCCATTGAATTGAACTGAATATGTCCTATCTCAAATTCAGTACTCATAGGGTACACAAGGAAGGGCTTCTTTTCATCACAGATACTTATTTTTATCGTTTTGTTATACCATGTAATGCGAAACTCTTGAAACTCTCGAAAATCTATATGATGTAATGAATACTCTGAGAGCTCTGTTTCTGAGGCTGTCAAAGGTACTAATTTAGTTAGAGGTCCAATTATGATCTGCAATTAAAATGTTTTATCAAACAAAAAGGTTCAACAATTTCTTTTGTTGTTTTTCTATAAAGTAGTAGGTATTCTTAATATAATATCAATTATTATGATGCTGCATCCATACTACCTTAAGATCTGTGGCCCCAAAAAAACTAAAAGAGAGGTGTTAAGGGGTATAAAATCATTGATTTATAGAATGGAGGCCTTCTTGTCCGTTCATTATAGGTGTACAGGATGGAATTTAAAGACGGCACTTGGAGGTAAAGTACTCTTAATATTGATTATGACAAGTTTTGCTGAAAGGAAACATTCCTTTATTTTCATAAGTACAAAAACATATTTACTTGATCTTCCTTTATTTAAGATATTATGTTGTTTATCAGAAATTGTTCCTTATTAAAGACTATTTCGGTTGGTATCATAAAATACAGAATGTTTTTTTTTTCACATCTTCCTGGTTTGATACCCGGGCTCAAGCAGGTGATTTTTTAAAAATCTTTAAATGCAGTTTACTTACTTTTGAAAATAAAGGAATGTTTCCTTTCAGCAAAACTTGCCATTTTCAATATTAAGGGTGGGTACTTTTCCTCCAACTACTGTCTTTAAATTCCATCCTGTATGTATAACAAATGAGTTTTGCAATGGAATTCTGGTGTTATGCTTAGGTACACGGCAGCAGTTAAGTAGTTGACGCAAGAGGTGAGGTAGGACTTCGGATTGTCCTCCCACGATTTAAGGGCTGGGAGGTGGTGGGGGGGAGGGGGTGTAGAACCCCCCCCTTGAAGGAAAAGTTGCGGACGCCCCCCCTTTTTGAGTTACGATTTTTTTTATATTATAACCTAACTTTCGCATTTTCTTGGTCTGAAATTGTTATAATAATATTATAAAGGACACCTCTGGCGCTCGGCGGCCGCTGCCGCGGCACGCTCGCTTCGCTCGCTCGCCATCGCGCGTCAATGGTCACAGTTCCAACCTAACCTAACCAACAGTAGTTGGATAATCAACAATAGTTTGGCTAAAAGGCTGTAGTTAAAGGCCATAAAATAAGTATTACAAAAAAAAAAATAACTGTCAGACAGTAACAGTGACAGCGCGTCGACGGCGTTTTACGTTTAGTTTTACATAGCGGCAATAGTCGGTAAATTATTGTCAGAATACATTTAAGTAATAGCATTCATTTATGTCAACGAAATATATGTATTATAATAAAATATGCATAAAATTTTACGTAGTCACTGAATATACCTATTTATTTCATTATTAAATGAAGTTAAACATTTTAGTGCGTTAACCATTATGTAAAACGAAACGTTTAATGACGAGCCGAATGTCAAAAGCATTGAGAGTAGGTATTCTGTGGTCAAAAGTGACAATTTTTGGTAATTTTTCATGATTTTCATTATTTTTTTTCTCGTTAACCATTAATCTCCGCTAGTTAAAACTTCGTGTGGAGGCTTCTAATAATATTAGCTTTGTGTAAAAAAAATATGAACCCCAAACTCGTGGGAGGACAATCTAAAGTTAAGCCAGAGGGGGCTCCAAATCTCCTGTTAAACTCTTATATGTACCTGCCTAATACATCCAACTCAAAATCCATTGTCTCTCATACAAACCCTATAAAGCTCAAGCTGCGGATTGTGTCTTGCAGTAAACGTGATTGCCGACCCGAGACCAGGCAGCGGTACTTTCACTCGAAATCTTATGCCGCTGCTGTCTACTTTATGAAGTACATTGCGATCCGCTGCGGTTATTTCTGAATCAGGCGTAGACATGAGAATTAGTTAAAATACGTACCTAACATGTTCTAATATGTAGATAAGCGCCAAAACATTATCAAGCACGAAAATACAAGTCACTTACCACGCAATTCACTCATTGTTTTTGAATTATTGAATCAACAAGTTGAAGAGTTATCAGTTGTACATGTAAATTATTATTGCATCATTTGTCATCAAACTTTAATGGTATATTTCAGTTATGTACAGTTTTAATTTCAGTTATGTCGTTACATTGGTTTTGCAAAATTAGAATATGTAACTTAAATTTTATTAATTTCGATTAATGTATGTACTGGACACATTAAAGATAATCATTCTTTTTCTTCATAAATTTGAATGGCCCTCTCTCCGACTTCAGCATGATTTGAACGCACGCCCTGACACTGACAGCGGACAGTGACAACTGACAATGACAATAAAAATAGATTTTTTTCCTTGTGTCCAGGGCAGGGCCGAGTCAACCCTTGTGGCGATAAAAAAGGAATCTTTTGGCGGGAATTGGGAAGAAGCATGTAGTTCCGCTGTTATCAGACTATCGTATTTTAGAGTATTTGTACGTGTCAATGGTGGATTCTTAAACATTAACCCCCTTATTCATAATCGTTTATTAAACCTATTTTAGTTAAAACACACCTAAAGTCTATTGCTGTCTCTAACCAATGACAGAGTATGGTTAGAGACAGCAATAGACTTAAAATGTGTTTTAACTATAATAGGTTTAATAAACGATTATGAATATGGGGGTAAAAGTTTGACAACGTGTAAGAGTGTTGGGAAGTGATTGGAAGTGTTATAATAACGCAGTGAATCGCGACTTTGTAGTTCCTGACAAAACATGCGAAGATATTTCTTTCAGAAATTTATCCACCGGTTTTCTGAAAGATGACTGGCTGACTTTGGGCTGTACTTGACTTTTGGTAGTAACGTGGTTTCCGGTATTTAAAATTGGAATGAATTTGATGCTGTCAATAGAAGCAAAGAAATTTTACTTCAATCGCGCGTAACGCACACACTTTTTTTCATCTCCTCTTATTGCACTTTCTCGGTTTGAGAGTATGCCAAAGTCAAATAATTATGTAATTTTCTAATCCATGTTAGCAGCGTACCTAATAGATTTGGCATAATGGTTTAAGTAACCAAAGCCAGTACTTATAACTAATAAAAAAAGTGGTAAAAAAACATAATTATTAGGCTCAGGAGACGGTCAATAAATGTTTATAAACCCATGCACATAATGTCGATGCACACACTAAACTTGTGCAAATAAAGCACGCACACCGGAGTTACATTCATTCACTTTTCAACAAAAATTATAAATATAAATGAAAATATTTGTAGACATTCTCACACAACATCATCTAGTCCAAATTAAGTTAATATAAACTTGTGCTATGGTATCTAGACGACTGATAGACATATTTTATATTTTTCTAAATACATAGTCATATTATACATAGAAAACACCTAAACTCCGAAACAAACATTAGTGGATAACACATTTTTTTTTTAAATAATTGACTGAGTGAGCGTAGCGAACGAAAGTCTCAATATCGACAGTATGGGCGATTTTGTTTTTGGGCGTATGTCTGGTTGTTAGTTCCGGTCTAGAGGACGCATTTATTAACCGATTTTCACCAAGCTTGACACACGTGTTCTTTGATTCAAAATACAACTATTGTCGATAGCTTTTTTTTATAAGGAGGAAAATGGGGGAGAACAGGGGGGAAGATTGGTGTCGCGTTATTGATGAACGGATCTTGATGATTTTTGGCTAAAATCTAAAGAATATAATTCCTCACAACATTTTGTAAAAAAAAACAAACCGGCCAAGAGCGAGTCAGCCTCGCGCACCAAAAAACGTCATAGAATCACGTTTGTTGTATGGGAGCCCTCCTTAAATATTATTATTATTTTATTATTTAATGTTATAGTGGAAACAGAAATACATTACCTGTGAAAATTTCTGCTCTCTAACTATCAGGGTTTCTGAGATACAGACTCATGATGGACAGACAGACCGATGGATAGCGAAGTCTCATGAATATTGTAGGGTCCCGTTTTTACCCTTTGGGTACGTAACCCTAACTATAAAGAGAGGGAAGTTCGAGTCGTACTCGCAAGCGCTGAGATCCGTACCTAAAAATGGCAAAAATGATGTGTGTAAAATTCCAAAGTCCTATCAAATAGTTGACCCTTTCTGTAGTATTTCTCAATGTAACTATCAAAATTGGAGCATTCCCCCCTAAATTACCGCTGAGATCCGTACCCAAAAACGGCAAAAATGATGTGTTTAGTATGGGAGCTCCCTTTAAATATTATTATTTTTCTGATTTTAGTATTTGTTCTTATAGCAGCAACAGAAATAAGTCGTCTGTGTAAGTTTAAGTTCTCTTGCTGTCCGCTTTCTGATACAGCTTCATGACGAACAGACAGACAGCGAAGTCACATGAATAGGGTCCCGTTTCCACCCTTTGGGTACGGAACCCTAGTATTAGGGTTTATTTACAACAACAACAAAAAGTTATTTACGAAATTAAAATTTTAATTTTACGATTTCAGTTACATAACTAAAACTACTACTAGATAGCGCTAACGCTTAGATCATCTAACCACAGGATGCGCCTTACTTAAGCATTGTTTTCTGCCATTGCACATGACCATTTGGTCTTTTGGCTTTATGAAAAGCCTGTACATCAGTAGATACATCATTTTATATGATTAAACTAGTACATTACATTGTAGTTGACTGTACAATAACAATTAACACACAACAGCCATTACGCGTTTGTCGATTAATACATTTTTAAATGCAATGAAATTTTATATGTCTTTGTGTTTCCCCCTTCACTTGTATGAAAACTGGCAGAATATTTTTGTATGCGGTGGTTCGCAAAGGCTAGTCCCGTGTTATATGGTCTAAGCGCTAACGCGATTACAAACAGGATAATTAATAATTATAATATTTTTCACAGTGTGACTATTTTTGCTATTTTCATTGAACCACTATCTCGTCAAACTTATTAGTAATTGATTTGTTGTTGTCGTGATTGTCGTCAAGAGTGAATGTAACCATGAGTTTCGAGGCGAAAAGGAAGTTTTAGTAAATTTTCAGCAGGTTTTGCTGGGCCATATCAACAATGTTTCGCTATACCTAGCTACAACGGCAGTGATTCATGAATCATGGCACATCAAATGACATTGATTTTAATAATTTCGATGTTGATCATGTGGTGCTGTGTGTAGATACTCGTACTTACTACTGACTTTGTCTAGATAGAGCAATTACATCTGCGCCGTTCTATGATTGTTCAGCTATGGTCTGGCGACCTGCTCCCCACGCTTTTTAGGGGGGAATGCTCCAATTTTGATAGTTAGGTACATTGAGAAATACTACAGAAAGGGTCAACTATTTGATAGGACTTTGAATTTTCTAAATATAATTATCATTAAACTATGTAAAATTTTATTGAATAATGTCGAATCGAATTAAATAAAATTTATTTAATTATGATAAAATTACAAAATACCAACAAGAAAAGAAGACCACCGCAATACAAAGGACCAATCATTTCCACCATTCTATGAGAAATGGCAGAGCAATGAGTTATGTTGTACCTACAATCCAGCCCATCAGAGATAATGCTCAGGATGCTGTTGCCGCTGCCACGCACTCTGCGCACCAGAGATGCGCATCTTTTAAAGCAGTCCGTGCGAGGTTGAGCAAACATCCCTGATACGCTACAGAAACACCGCAACTCCATCAATACCCTGAAATCCCTGAATGCATTATTATACTGAACAAGGAGGGCACTGTAAAGATTTTTGGGTATAATCGGCCCGCAGACTGCACCGATCATTGGACCGATATTTGGACCGACCCGGGAATCGAACCCAGGACCTCAAGAGCGGCAGGCGGTTACACTACTGACCGCGCCACCGAGGCAGTAAGGTCTCAAGCCGCTTGACCGTCTCCGGAGCCCATATTACGAGAACCAGCTGAGCCACAGAGCATCGCGCGCCTTTAAGCTGAGCTGAAACCCGATGACAGTTCATAGTGTCACAGTTGCTTGTCATTTACTTTTTAAAAATTTGTTTGGTTAAATCATTACCATGTTTGTAAAACTTTTTACTCTATGGGTTAAATAGGATTTTATAGCCATTAGTGCGAGGCCGCATTTGCGTTTTTCCGCGGCGGTTTCTAACCTCAAAATGTCATCACACTGTCAAAATCAATGAAATCAAGTCAATGTTTTGACATTTTGAGGTCAGAAACCGCCGCGATAACCGCAAGTGCGGCCTCGCCCTTAGCTTATTTCTGACTGGATAAATAGTTAAAAATTGGGTTTTAGTATTCAAAGTAAATAACCCATAAGTCGAAAGTAAAATTCAGGCTTGCCACAGTAGGTAGGTACCTAACTATATCCTAAATGTATCCGATCTGGACAAAAAACAGCATCACAGAAAACGAATCTGATCCGACCCTCTCCTTTCATATTCGAACGAGGCGTGACGGGCGAAGACGGGCGAAGACGGGTGAAGACGGGCGAAGACGGGCAGAGGCAGCCTTAGAAGTGGAAAGGGGCCCATCGCCCCTTCCCACTTCTTAGGCTGCCTCTGCCCGTCTAGAGTGGGGGGAGGGGGGGGGGGGGGGGCAAGCTTGGGCCCCAGCCCCTGGCGGCAAATCAGAGCGCGGCATATTCAAACTTTTCAGTCAAATGCACAACTCATTAATTAGATTTTTATTTTTTTCTTTTCGCAGGGCGCGATGGATCATTTCAATATTCGAGCGCGCTTGCCCATTACAAACACTCCAACTTTTTCATCTCTATCCTAAAGTAACAGTGAGTGTAGGGTAGGTACCTACCTATTTGCTCAAAATCGTATCAGAAATTATATTCGGAATGTACCAGGTGCTTAAAAGGAAGCGGATCGATCCCCAAAAAACCGGCCAAGTGCGAGTTGGACTCGCCCATGAAGGGTTTCGTAGCAGCAAGTAACATAATATAAAAGTTCTTATAGTTCGTTGTAACTTTGACTGATGTACCTACACGTTCGCAGTGATAGTGATTTCACTAACCGGAAATTGCGGTTTATGACGTACCTATTAAAAAAGACTACCAGCTCTATCTCGTTCAAACTAATTTTCGTTGGTAGTTTTTATGGCAATGTACATGATATATTCTTTTTAGACTTATCATTCTCTTAGTTTAGAAGTTAGAGGGGGGGGGGGGGGGCACACATTTTTCCACTTTGGAAGTGTCTCTTGCACAAACTATTCACTTTAGGAAAAAATGATGTTGTAAACCTCAAAAGCATTTTTGAAGACCTATCTATAGATATCCCATATGTATGGTTTTGATGAAAAAAAAATTTGAGTTTCAGTTCTGAGTATGGGGACCCTCAAAATTTACTGCTTTTTTTCTAGTTTTATATAAGAATCTTAATGCGGGTCACAGAATACATCTATCTCACTCAACGCTACTAGCTTATTAAAGCAATAATAAGCTAGTAGCGTTTGAAACAGGTATTTTCTGAATAAAGTATCACTTTCTGAATAATTGTTTTTATTTTATCTTTAAACTGAATAAGATTCTATGTTTTACTAATTATTCAGCTGCTGAATAAACAGTATTATTTATGCTTTTATTAAGCTTTTTTCTGTTTAATAGAGAATTTGAAACTAACTTATTCAAATTGGAGACCACATTGGTATTGTTAGGTATAGCGCCCATAGCTTAATTTTTCAGACAGCATTTTTACAAATTACCTACTATTGATTTCATCATCAAAATGAAGATGCATAATTTTAAATGTAATCAACAAGGAATTCCACATTATAAAAGATTTTTATTCGTTCGATTAGAGAACCCTAAAAATCTGAGTAATGTAGAAATGTATAACTATATAATTGTTATTCAGAAGTTAGTGCAATGAGACTACTCTTTTTCAAGATATAGCTTAGTAAAAAGACATGTGTGCACTTTTATTCAGCAAAATAAATCAAAACATCGACCGCCATTAAAAATCTTTGTAATTTATGCCTACAAGAAATTTCCGGGATCACCAAAACGCTGAATCTTACAACTGCTACATTTTCAACTCCATTCATCTTATTTTGTAGAATTAAAATTGCTATCATTAGCTATTTCGTCACAATTAAGTAGGTACTTTTGTCAGACCTAGTATGTATTTTAATACTATTTACTTTCAGTTATCTTGATTATTCACGCGGCGCGTAATCAGTAATGAAATAAAACACATACTATTCACGACAAAATTACTTGCGCACTAACAAATTAACTACATATAAGCAGACCTCAAACTTTTCTCCGAAACTATAAGGCCTATGCTATTGAAACTTGGTAACTAGATGTATTCTGTAAACCGCATTAAGATTCTTATATCAAACTAGAAAAAAAGCAGTAAATTTTGGGGGTCTCCATACTCAGAACTGAAACTCAATTTTTGTTTTCATCTATCCCAGACGTGTGGGGTATTTATAGATAGGTCTTCAAACATGTTATTGAAGTTTCTAACATCATTTTTTTCTAAAGTGAATAGTTTGAGCAAGAGACACTTCCAAAGTGGAAAACTGTGTGCCCCCCCCCCCTCTAACTTCTAAACTAAGAGAATGATAAATCTAAAAAGAATATATGATGTACATTGCCATAAAAACTACCAACGAAAATTGGGTTGAACGAGATAGAGCTGGTAGTTTTTTTGTAATACGTCATAAACCGCAATTTTCGGTTACACAAATCACTACCACTGCGAACGTGTTAAAACATCAATCAAAGTTACAACGAACTATAAAAACTTTTATATTATGTTACTTGCTGCTACGAAACCCTTCATGGGCGAGTCCAACTCGCACTTGGCCGGTTTTTTGTATATGATAAAATTTATAGGTACTTAAATATATTATTTCATTTCGGCCTCAGAATTTGAAGAGAAAACAATTAAAGAGTAACAAAATAAGAACGTATTGAAAACGACTCTTGTACTGTTCCACTATATTTATTAAGTATTATAAACACGACCGGTTTCGTCTCACGGTTTTTTTTGTATGGAAATCCTACATGGATGCTATGCTGGACTCCTATCGACTAAAATCACACAGTGCCTTACAACAGTCTATGGCCGGGAGTTCCGGGTTAGCCCTCGGAAGGATGTCACTCCCGGCAGACTCTGGCTACCATCGCGGCCTTGCCCTATGGTTCAGGTACTATCCCGCATCTGGGGGGTTTCTTCGGGTATTAACTTATGTCCGAAGAAACGTCCGTATTGATGAAGAAATGATACTCCAATGATGTACATAGCCATTTATTCTTCTGCTCTTCGTATAATAGATACTACTCCTATATTTCCACTTAATGGTTTGATAAAATAAATAACAATCCAATGATTGTAGATTCGTTACATTTTTATTTTCACAATTTATCTAATACTTGCACAACTAACTATTAATTAATACAAATATTCTACTTTAACTAATTAGCACTTTACTGAACTCGATCAGGAAACAGAATGTGTTCTTTTCCAGAATATTCACTTTTTATCGCCTCTCAACAACTCCCACCTCATAGTGAACATTTTTATGTCAACTCCACTACCCACTATTTTCGAATAATCAATAAATGTTTTATGTACAGGCTAATCATTCTACTATGAGGCGGTGTTGACATCACAAAAATAACTTATTACTACCTAAAACTGAATGGTTTTAGCAAAATCACAACATTCGGCCATCAGACAGCGTGCTATCTCCGGAGCACGCAGTAATCACAACATTCGGACCTGTATATTGAACTAATCACATATTTTTATACATAACGTACATAACAATAATACCTTTATGCGGCTTTTTATAATATGCTTAATCAAAATCTTAAAGTTAAATTAAACCTAAACCTTCTCTATTTCTTCTATCTACTATGTCTATAGTCTATAGGCTTATAATATTAACTCAATCATTATTTAGTTTGTAAAACTATAAGTGAGAACTTGAGTCTGGCGAATCGTCAAGAATACAAAACAAAGGCAACAAGTAACCAGTTCACAGAGCAGACCGCCTGCTAAAACTATTTACAAATGTAAAATCTAAAAAGTGATCTTTTTTTTTAAACCCAGCAGAGTCTGCAGATCACTTCCAGGTTTTCTTTTCCAGCAAAAGAAATCATTACATGTGTCAGCAATTAGTGTAAAATATATTTAATAGTGGAATACAACTAGTAAAAGCGAGTGATTTTTCATAAAAAATTCATTAGGTATATAATATTACCATTATAATAATATTACTTAAATAATATTTGTAAATTAAATTGTTAATCTCATTTTAAGCGAACTACTGTCCTTATGAGAAATAGAGTTCTTTTAACCTTAATAATCGTCTAGTTTCAGGCAACGTGATGAAGCCACAATATACCTATATACCTTAACCCTAAGGACACATAAATATAGTATTTAAGGCAGCTCTTGTGGCATTCTCGAAGTTACTTTTTTTTTTATATCAACATCTATCCTTACAGGTTTCCCTAATTCGATAATGTTACAATGTGTTTATTATTGCCGACAATTTTAATCAATGAATTGTAACTTAGGTCATAAATACATCGATAGATTAAATTCCGATACTGTAAACTAACTTTAATAAATTGTCATGCAAATAATAATGACTTTAGATAATCATTTTAAATATTAATAAAAATCTCAGATGATAATAACAAAAATATTGGTGTCTTATAATGTAATAATAGTTTCATTCGTGTAATAATGTCAATAATTAATAATTTCATATCATACTATAATAAATTGTGTCAAACGTTTGCAAAACATAAATCTGAAATAGGTAGGTACGAATTATGTCAAATAATAATAATAATATAAAATAATCATGGTATGCGCATAAAATGTGTCAATGCAAAATGTATAAGCATTCTTAAGTCAATCACTGAGATACTCTGATTAATCTAACCATACCAATACCTTCAAATTCGGTTGGTAGCCTGTCGCAAGAGCGTACCACTGTTTACCACTGTTTAACTGGGTAACTACCCATAAAGTGTCATTGACCTTATGCAGTCTACTATGATAACAAGAAAGACTTTTTTTTTATGGTTGATGTACATGTTATAAATTCGCAAGATTTATTGGGAACTTTTTGGTTAGTAAAACCTTCCTATTTCACAAAAACAGGATAAAAACTAGACATATAATTATTAGACTACTACTTACTTAGAAATAGTATGGTATTACTTTAGAAATGGTATTTGAATAAAAGAAACTGCAAGGTACGATACCTATATTTCTTGTGTGGTGCAGCCACAAGATTCTGATGAATTTCTTATTCTCATAATGTTATGTACCTACTCTTTTTGCAGAGAGACTCTTGGACGTAATCTAAATTATAGAATATCGCTTTTATGGATATTTTGTAAGATACAAGATTAGGTACTCCGCAGGAGGATACAGGTTAAATTTGAATACACTGTTAAAGTAACTCAAATTTACAATTCCATCTACATCTGTTAATGCCTCATCTTTTGCACAGCAAAAGCTGGTGAACTTAACCTTTAGCTAGTTTTAAATTGAATCAAGTTATCTAAAATAAACTACTAGGAGCGGCTAACCCCACAAGTTCCAACTCTCGACCATTTAGTTAAGCATTGGTTTCTATGTGTTACAATAGTCACGGTAAATTTAAGACTTTAGAAGGTTTTCTTTTTCCATTTTTATCAGAATAAGAATATTAACGATATTTGTTAAAAAATATGAAAAAGAAAACTCCTATCGAGTCGACTGGCAGACTGCAGTCATCTATCTAAACCAATGGGTATAACTATTTAAAGGGGAAATGCTGCCAGTCTTTGGGTACAATGTCATTATAAAGATTTAGGTTAGTTTAGATAGTTATAATGTAAATAGATAATGTTACATTGGATTATTTTGGTAAATAAATATGTAGCAAGTCTCATTCTGTCAGATGCTACAATACTTTCTAGGCAGCAGTCCCACGATCTGATAAAATTCTACAAGGAACTCTGATAACGTAAGCTGTTCAGGGTTCTTTTTTTCATTTTGCGAACCAGTCAACTTTTGTTAGAATATAGGATATACATATAATTCTAGCCTTTACCTCTAACAAAATGGCCCTAAGTGGTCTAAGTGCATAAATATACTGTTAAAAGGCAGTTTTACCTTCTCTTCAGTCTTAGCGGAATTATAAATATTGCATTAGTAAACCAGTAAGACTGAATCTGTTCTAGCGTAACCATAATAAGCATCAGAATTATACTTAGTTTACTTGGTCCTAAATTATCCCTATAGGGCATTATGTCTTAGTATACTCATTTGACTGGACACTAGTCCATGTTGAAGCGGGCTTAAAAGAAATCAACAACCTGACGCTATTTGTGGTACTAAATCCCTCCTTGTCATAGTGGTACTACAGTATTAGGACTGCTGGTACGAAGTATGTTACAGCCGGTGTACAGCGTAAAATTAAGGCCTAATAGACACCTACGTGCCCTTTTTTTTACAGTTTACAGGGCGTTCTTGTAGTGTAGTTTGTCGACTGAAATACGCAACTAGTATAATCTGATAAACTAAACTAGTCAGAGAATACCACCTAACCCTGGTGAACTGCAACCGTATGCACTTCGGTCAGGCTTCTGAAACTCGCCTACACTTAAAGCAATAATTAACGCCCGAACGGAGACTTCTAAACCGCGTATGGCGGCACGCAAAATGTTTCTATCTTTACTTAAATTTCTTATTGATTTGTAGGTGTGTTTAGAAATACCTATAAGATAGCACAAAATAGTTATTACTCTCTAGCACTGGCTTTAATCAAGATCAAGGAAATAAAACTTGTGTACGTACTACTAAAAGTTATTCCGTGCCTCAGTGTTTCAATCAGGATTATCTATATTAATATTATAAGAAGGAAAGATTCGATTGCCTGTATGGTTGTTTCTTTGCGTTGAATAGTCTCCAAAACCACTGAATCAATTTGAAAAACTCTTCCACTACTGCGAAGGCACACCCTCCCCGAGTAACGTTCCCGTATCTCCACAGGAATGGGACTACGCAGGGAAAACCATGCGGCAACCGCTAGTATTGTCTTTGACCAGTAGAGGTCCGTCAACTAGGTCTTTTTACAAGGATCCAAGTGTAATATTTAGCTTAACTCATACAGTCCACTGCCGTTGCATAGCTCTTTCAATTAAAAAAAGGTCTTTATAATAGATATTGCTAGCTGTCTCACAAAGTCTTTTCACAAAACGTCGAAATTAGATAAGAAATCCTAAAATTGTCTACCCATGTGCATTGCACGGTATCTCCCGGGATATTTTGAACACCTGATATGATATGATTTGGTACAATTGGTCCAAAAGGTCACCGTCTATTACAATTAGAAATTATATTATATTCCCCAATAATAGAGTCCATGCCTAAAATGGTCGCCAGGGATTTTTAATGTGCGCGACACACTAAAAACACAACGCGAGTATGTGTAGATAGAATGTACTGCGTATGGTGGCGCATTGGATATTGATAGTGTGACTCTGGTCATAGAAAACAACACAAACTGATTCTACTCAACACGCGTTGCGTCGCGTTTTAACAATGTGTTTCCGCCTCAAACTTCCGACGTGTATTTGACACGGGTAACTCTTGAGGAAACCCACACTATAACACATATAGATTGTTATGAAGCTAAAAAGTTCAACTAATCCTCAGCCATATCACATTTTTAAAACGTGATACATTATATCTATATCTATATAATTATAATTCCATAAATAATGCACTATGAGTTCTTATCAATAAGGTACAACTAAAATAAGTTATAAAAGACCACAATTCCTTGTCTGGAGGACTCGTGTCGCGGTTGCTCAAGGTCGTTAGCAATTATCCGAATCAAAGTCTTAATTTCACCTATTGCTCGGCCCGATCCTCACCATTGCCTTCAGTATCGCCGCCACTGGTTAGATTCCGCCTTCTGGCGGTCACACCGCGCCGCCGCGCCGCACTGTATTCCGACACGACAGTTCACCTGTCTTTCTGCTTGGGCGTGAATCTTTCACTTCAGTCACCTGGAATTGTCATTTTAAACGCAGTTACTGCTCTTTCAAGCTAACAATTTCCCATCTATCATCTCATCTAAGGCGTTTATTACGTCCAAGTCCCCAAAAAAAATCTCTATGCCTTACTATGCATACGGCTAGTTATGAAAAGGGTACAGTTTGTTGTGCAGTAATCTTTCTTGAGCGAATCCGTGATTGGGAAAGCTCTACTCTAAATAACACTATAGGCATAAACAAGACTGGAGGTGTTAAGTAAATCAAAAATATCAATACTGTTTCACATACGCTCCATTTACTATTGGACAACAAAATTTGTTATGCATTCATGTGTGTGTAATCTAAACGCTCCACACATACCAATCCAAATAAGCCTAATGTCAGTCTAAATCATTGAAAAAACTTCTATATTGTTATGATCGCCACCATAATAGCAGCACAACAATATGACTGCATAAAGCACAGATGATAATGTGAATCATTCTCCCTATACTCGCCTGGTTGAAATTGACAGCACACCTATTCGGTTGCATACTGGCTGCACACTAACACGGCTGCATGTAGCATCGCTTCATGACTAAACAGATCAATCTCAACATACTTACATGGTTGTGCACTGGCAGTCTACTTACATAGCTTATAGAAATCATTTGCTGCACCTACATGATTGCACTTCAGCAGCACACCTACATGGCTATGAAAGTAACTCTCAACCTACCTGCATGGTTGCGCTTTTACAGCTCACCTACATGACTGCAGACAGCACTCCTGCACGGCTATGGAAATAACTCACATCATACCTGCATGGTTGCGCTTCTACAGTGCACCTACATGGCTGTAGACAGCACACCTGCACGGCTATGGAAATAACTCACATCATACCTGCATGGTTGCGCTTCTACAGCACACCTACACGACTGTAAACAGCACACCTGCACGGCTATGGAAATAACTCACATCATACCTGCATGGTTGCGCTTCTGCAGCACACCTACATGACTGCAGACAGCACACCTGCACGGCTATGGCACTGACTCACATCATACCTGCATGGTTGCGCTTCTACAGCACACCTACATGGCTGTAAACAGCACACCTGCACGGCTATGGAAATAACTCACATCATACCTGCATGGTTGCGCTTCTACAGCACACCTACACGACTGTAGACAGCACACCTGCACGGCTATGGAAATAACTCGCATCATACCTGCATGGTTGCGCTTCTACAGCACACCTACACGACTGTAGACAGCACACCTGCACGGCTATGGAAATAACTCACATCATACCTGCATGGTTGCGCTTCTGCAGCACACCTACATGACTGCAGACAGCACACCTGCACGGCTATGGCACTAACTCACATCATACCTGCATGGTTGCGCTTCTACAGCACACCTACATGACTGTAGATAGTACACCTGCACGGCTATGGAAATAACTCACATCATACCTGCATGGTTGCGCTTCTACAGCACACCTACACGACTGTAGACAGCACACCTACACGGCTATGGAAATAACTCACAAAATACCTGCATGGTTGCGCTTCTACTGCACACCTTCATGGCTGTAAACAGCACACCTGCTCGGCTATGGAAATAACTCACATCATATCTGCATGGTTGTGCTTCTACAGCGCACCCACATGGCTGCAAACAGCACACCTGCACGGCTAATGGAACTGAGTCTCAACATACCTGCATGGTTTCACCTTACAGCTCACCTGAATGGCTGCCAACAACACACCTTGCACGGCTATGGGACTAACACACATAATACCTGCATGGTTGGACAATCACTCGCAACGCTCAGGGTTGCACAGCAGCATTCATACTTAAATTAATAAAATAATGTCTAAATTTGTCATAGTACGTCTCGTTGATTGGAGATCCACGCACTAAATACAGTCTTTGCCTTTGAGAAGTCGTTAAGTATCTTAACCACTTACTTTTAAAACGAAATAGCAAAGACTGCAAGTCTAGTCGGTCTTAACACAAAATATTATATTACACATAATTGATCTATGTAACTGCAATAAGAACGGTGCGTACCTATCATATTTGGTCACATTTATTTGTCCTATGTAAAAATAAATTTATTCACCGTACCGGTAGAGGGTATTAACAAAATAAATTAAAATAACTAACTGTAGTTATGTCCAAAATGTCTAATAGGACGTCTTATTAACTGAGGATCCACGAATTAAAATGAAGTCCTAGCCCTTGAGAAGTGGCTATGTAACTTAAATATGTACCTACTTTTGTTTCAAGGTAACTAATAGGTACATATGGGCATAATAGTGGGTATTACCACAATAAAAATATAGCTCTATGCAACTACAATAAAACGATAAGGACCTTTTTGTCACATTTCTGTGTTCAATCTAAAACAAATGTATTCACTGTTCCGGTAGAGAATATTTCCTAAAACCCTTACCGGTGTTAAAAAAAAAAAAACTTCGTTAAATGGACACCGCAGTCAATAGAGTTATGTAACCCCAGTTTGCAGCAATTCGTTAAAGTCAAATACCTTCTTGACTACAGTAGAAAATGCTACGAATATAATACACGCTAATAGGAATAATCACGAACCATGATTGGAATTCGAATAAACTTTTACTTACAGTTTTAACTTGTCACGGCTTGGCTCGCAGGTTATCCCACTTCTGAATTGATGAAGAAATGATACTCCAATGATGTACATAGCCATTTATTCTTCTGCTCTTCGTATAATAGATACTACTCCTATATTTCCACTTAATGGTTTGATAAAATAAATAACAATCCAATGATTGTAGATTCGTTACATTTTTATTTTCACAATTTATCTAATACTTGCACAACTAACTATTAATTAATACAAATATTCTACTTTAACTAATTAGCACTTTACTGAACTCGATCAGGAAACAGAATGTGTTCTTTTCCAGAATATTCACTTTTTATCGCCTCTCAACAACTCCCACCTCATAGTGAACATTTTTCTGTCAACTCCACTACCCACTATTTTCGAATAATCAATAAATGTTTTATGTACAGGCTAATCATTCTACTATGAGGCGGTGTTGACATCACAAAAATAACTTATTACTACCTAAAACTGAATGGTTTTAGCAAAATCACAACAGTATATACTTGGGGAAGTGTCCTGGCTGTCAGTAACATGGTGGTCGTGAAAAGGTAGATAGAAGCAGCTTCAATCTCAAGAAGTGTGAGCACGTGTAGGTAAGTGAGCGACGATTTCAGATGAAACCGGGACAAAAGATTGGATGATGATGATGATTTAAGTAAAAACATGTTTATAATGCATTCAATTATTTATTTACTTATATCATTATATTATAATAAGGTAAGTATACTCCATAATATAATAGGTTTTTGACTTAAAACCAGGAGTTATAATATTTTTATAAACCACTACCTACCACCAACGATGATATAAAAGTAGGTACTTACATAATTATTTAAAAAGACACAATACATCGATAAAAGATTTCAAAATATTATCTATCAGACAATTTTAAAATCAGGTTTGTACGCTTAAAATATTCGATAGTATAAATAAATACAAGGAATATACCTATGTAAAACAAGTGGTCCAAACCTAATTATGCGCTGAAATTTTCACATGAACACATTCTGATTAGTACTAGAAATGTCGGCATAACAAATTAAAATCTATTAAGAACATAATTATTGCCAAATTGCCGAACTTGCAAACTACATACCTACATTTATCACCAGGGAGGGATTTAAAATAATTAGATACTGATGGTACCCCGACCTATGGGACAACTAATACCTGATACGACGTGACACTTTTTTCTCCAAACCATGGTAGGTAACAATTACCAAACCGAGCGCTTAATTTACCAGGCAACAAAGTGCCATCAAAATTTGCCCGGCATACGTACATTTGATCATTATTTTCATATCCAGCTACAAACGCATTTGATGGAATGTGGTTTGTCTGTGTGTTAACCCATCGCGCTTCATATCCAATTAAAATCTGAAAAAGATAATCATAAGTAGGTACTTGTATAAACAATGTAGGTATCTCGATTCTTACTGTAATTCCTATCTTACATTTTAGACCGACCGGGGATTCACCCACGGCCACTACAGTTAACGGTTATTAAGATTGTGGCCTCAATCAAATTACTTAGCATAAGACAAGCAGTCCGCTGCTGGACGTAGGCGTTTCTTATTGATTTTGGGATAGTGACTATGGTCTGTATACGTGTTGAAGACGGGTTGGTAAAGCCTACAGGCACAATTAATATAGATTTAGAATTTCATAATGTAAAAGTATACCTATTCTGTAGGGTCAAGTGTTCAACAATGAAACACTAAAAGTTCATAACCTCGTACATCTTATGTTTTTGCTGATAGAAGTCTATAATTTTACAGGCATGTAGTCAATATGATTGGGTATCGAATGTCATTTATAGATTTTTTAAATAAAGTTATTTGAATCGACAAAGAAATAAAAACTAAGAAATGGGATTTGTGTCATTGTGTCCATATAGGCGTACACAATGAAACACCATATATTCAACAATGAAACACCATAAATAAACTGTGCCTAATTCAAATTTTGTTTAATGTAGGTAGTTATTAAAGAAAGAGCAGTCCGTTTCTACGTTAAATGCAGTGGCACGACGTGCCATGCTGCATGCTTCAGGCTTTTTAATGACAGTTCTGCATGCCCTGATTTATAAGACCGTAAACATTCGATTCCAGCCATTTTCCCAGCTAACAGAATATCGAATATTGTTAATTTTTGCCATTTGGTAAGCAATACGCCCCTCGTCCTTCTTACAGCTTTGTTACGCGCCTGCTTAAAATAAAAACAAATTTTAATGGATAAGGTTACACAATATCAAACAATAAAAATCTAGATTTATATAGATATCTTATGATGGTACACAATAAAACAGTGTTTCATTGTGTCCATTGTTAAACTGTTTCATTGTTGACTACCTAGTCCTAGGGTTTATCTAACTAACTTTTAATTTATGTTCACAAAATTGTAACTTTGAAACAAATGATATATGCCAAAATAATCTACAAAACATGTAGAATGCAGGATAATCATAAAAAATATAATATTCCTAACCATTAAATAATGAAAAATCTTTAAAGATAGCCAGAAATACTTCAATTTTTGACGAAAATAGTAAAAATGAGCCGCAGACGCGTCTTTTCTCACGCGGTGCCGCCGCAAACTGGGATACGCCGGTGGTATCTATTGAGTGTCCTTACGCGATATATTGCACTAACTGCCAAGCCAACGTCGCGTTTTGGAAATATTACTATGTTTTATTGTGTACCACTGTTTCATTGTTGGACTCTTGACCCTACACGTAACTTTATTCGAAGTTTTTTTACTGCGCTTTAGTCTTCTGGTTAGTTTTTACTGTTTTAAGGAACTGTATATGAATCTAAAATACCTTCTATAGTGAAGTCAGTTTCTTTTTTTAAATATTTATCTTACCTCAAAATCAGTTTTTTGAATTTCTTTTCCAGCCCATGGTATATAGGCAAGTTTCGTCGATGGTACATATTTCCCCGGAATAAGCATGTTGTTATGGTAAGCCCGAGCAATGTAAGAATACTGTTTTTCAAATCCTGCTTCCAGTGCTTCTGGAGGGTGCAAATTGCCACTATGCATTCGGACCCATCGGAGTTTACCTTCAGGCGTAGAACACGATAAGGCTGTAAATAAAATTTACCATGTTAGGAATATATTTATGTCAACGCCGTTATCAAACTCCCATGGATCGCACTAGAATAGAGGAATGGACAATACTTGAAGTGTGAGTTTGACAGATAAGGAGACGATTATTGAGGAGCGCATAATTATGTTGGTCATGATCAGAGCCAAGTAGATGAAGATGTGGCGTTGGAAGAGTTTAGGAGTGAAAAAATTAACAGTTAGTTCGCAGACTGCGCCTTTGTCTTTGTCTAACAGGTAAACTAACCAACTCTTTACGAAAAGCTGAAACGTAGTCACCGGTAACTTCCTAACATTGCACCTAGACAAATCGAATGCAATTATTGAGAAGTCGGTCTAGTTTATTGAGCAGATCTGCATTCAGGTCGAGATAGCACACATCACCATAACAAATTAGAGATAGTACAGATGGAAAACTCCCTAGGCGAGGCCGCGGTGGTGGCCCTAGGTCTGTTGGTAGTCCTGGGATATCCTTCCGAGAGCTTGCCTGGGGCTCACAACCATAGGCTGCTGGGCGTTACGTGAGGTTTTTAGTCGGTAGGAGTCCGGCATAACATCCATGAGGATTTTCCCCCACGTAAAAAAAAACAGATGGAAAACTCATGTATGTACTTTTTTTTCACACCTACCCTCTGCTACACACACTCGCGCACAAATCAATATCGAAAATTCGGTTGAGACTGCCTGACCTCGTGTCTGTGAATGAGTTGTCTATGTGTGCGTAGCCTTAGCGAATTTAGTATGTAGGTAGGTTTCCATCTGTTGTCAGGGTCGACTGCCAGCTCAAACGTATCTCACCATCCACCTTTAAAGACCAAATCCGCGTTTACACAGTCAATCGCCTCTGAGATATTGTCTACAGAGGCTTGGCTATACAATTGCATTCATCGGCATACAAGGGATACGCTCACTGAAGATAGAATGTTATAACGCCATCTCGTTGAAATTAAGCCAATATGAGCTTTTTTTTTAATGGACATTAGAACTTTTTTTTTCTTATTAATTCTTCTAGCACGCGATCAGTCCAAGGACTATAAGCAGCTGTTTTCGGTAGGTCTTTGTCGAGTCAGATATGCCAATCCAGTGACAGGCTATCGTACGTGTTAGTTAGGTCTGATCCCACGTGTGAGCTCTTTTAAAAGAAAGTGGACACTAGGTGAACTAATAAACTTAAGTTTACCTCTACATATTTCAAAACCTCCACCAGTACCTCTCTGATCCGCTATCTCTGACGGTAAAGCGTATGAGAAACCGAACGTCAGGATGAACACTAGAACTCCTTTTGAGGTTGTCATCATGGAGTTTTTAGTTCCAACTGTAAACATAATGATGGGCTTGAAATCTTAGGGATAAAAAGAATTTAGTGTTTATCAGCCTAGACTCTATTTCATACGTATGTAACTACGTAATACTCGTACTTAAGTAGGTATGTACGTGGCATTCTAGAGGCCAAATGGTTCTTACATTAATCAATTCGTCTTGACCTAGCGAGTGTAAAAAAAATGTTTTGAAAAGGATGTCCTGTGGAGTATTGTTGATTAAAATCAACAATACTATTTGAAAATCAACTGTGGGTCGTCACGGCCTGCCCCTGTCCATCAGTCTCCACAGTGGAGAGCACAGTGTATGAGTGGCAGCTTTGTCCGGCACGCGTTGTTCGGAATCGGAAAGGAGACGGCGGAATCAGATAGAAGAGTTCTTCAGAACAATCAACGTGATTTATATTCGGTAGAAGGCAGCCAAGGACGCTATCTATGGTCTTCGCTGCGCTAACAGCTCGAGACCTCCCGTCACCTCAAGACTATCAATAATTCGGATAGCACGTCTCCGCATAGCGTCCAGCGCGTCTAGTAAATACCTCGCGGAGTCATCCCAAAGGTGAAAACAGCATCAACGCAGAGGCGATTCTGCTATGTCGTAAGGGTAATTTGCATTTTGTCCAGGAAATTTAAAAAAGTAACTTGGGCGACATTGTGTAATATTACACATACCTACCTACCATTTCGAGTTGCTTCCTGACTCCTTCATAACTTGAAAACGAATTAACCTACATACCTGTATGAAATTTAAAGAACAAGTAGCGATGAAACCAATGAAGGAAAAAAGGATACAGGCACTATCAGTTGTATACAACTGCCTGCCTGCTAAATAAATAATAATAATAATAATAATAATAATAAATTTTGCGAAGTTAATAAGGTCTCTTAGCACCAGTTCAATAGTACCTTACCCACTTCCAACTGATTTTGTCCTGCTTATTAATATTATAAACTAGCTGACCTTTGCAACTTCGTTTACGTCACATAATGTACACGAAAGGAGAGGTAATTCTTCATCAGACTCGTCAAGCACCGTGTGAAACGGCCCTAAGCCAACACGCCCGTTTAGATTTACCCTCTCATTCAAAGGAACCCTTGAATTGGAGAAAGTTGAGATGCCTCTAATTTCTGAACTACAAACCCCTCAATCTTGAAACTTGGGTCGAAAAATTCTTAAAGTATTCGCTTTCCAATACTAAAAAAAAATTTGAAATCGCATCACGCGTTGAGAAATTACAACTGAAAAACCATTTTATCTTTCATCCCCTCTCCCACAGGAACCGCGCAAAACTTCGGGATCAAAAGTATCCTAGAACCTTTCTCGGACTATAAGCTCAGAATGTACCAAGTACCTATCATTCAAATCGGTTCAGTAGTTTCGGCGTGATACTTATTCGGGATACAGACAGACATGAAAAGTTAAGCTTACATTTTCGGCTTCAGTGTCGATTAGAGAATGCCCTACAATTAAAATTTTCAAAATGTCTTCCATGTACAGACTCTCCACCCTCTACAGTTTTATTATATGTATATAGATGTGCGGTCTGCTGATCTCCAATTCTAGAACTCGTTTGCATCAGCCGTCGGTTCTTAAATATATGTGGCCAGCCTGCTGCCACTTCAATGTGCTTATTCTGGGTGCTGTATCGACCACTCTAGTTCTCCAAGCATAGCCTGTTCTGCTTGCTGCAAACTTTTAGGGCATGGACTAACCCCGCTGTAAGTGTCCACGTCTCGGCACCGTAAGTCATAACTGGTAGAACGCACTTATTGTTGACTTTTGTCTTCAGGCGCGGTATTGAAAACTTGACGCAGTTTTCTGAATGCCACCCGGCCTAACCGAATCCTTCTAGCGGTTTTTTTGTGCAGTTTCTTTTTTCCAAGTGTAATAATATTATCCTAGAAATACTACTGCACAAAATGGCCCCAGCGGAACGTGCTCTTTGAGCACGACCTTGATTTTATCCAAGTTCATGCAGAGACCAACATGTGGAGAGGGTCCGTTTAGGCTTTGCAGCATTCCGCTTAACTGTTTCAGCGTCCCCACTAATATGACGATTTCGTCGGCAAACCGATTATGGTGCGAGAACTGCGAGATGCGCCCGCCGTTGATGTTCATGCCCCACCTTTCCCAGTCCAGCGTCTTGGAGATGACATCAATTGCGCATTGGTAAAGAGCTAAGGCGCTAATACACCGCCCTGTCTCACAGCTCTACGCAGTTCGATGACATTGGTTTATTAGTTCTCCAGCTGGATGGTCATGAAAGCGTTGTCGTACATACATCTCATCACCTCGATATTCTCATCATACGTTATAACTCCACGTTTAAGAAAGAACTCAGACAGTTTTTGCTATACTTAAACTTGTAAAACTTACCGATAAATGTATTAGAATAGTTTAATATTTCAGCAAAGTATCACTCTCAGCGTAGAAGGTTTATGGTCAAGGTTAATGTAAGCCTCTACGTTTTATACGATTTCAAACATTATGTACTTTACCTATTAGAGATACCTAGTCAACGATTAATTGGAAAATAGCTACGTACCTGGTCTTATCTGTAAAGTGCGTAATTATAATATGGGTAAATAGCACTATTGTAAGATATTTCATGATAAGACTGTCTATGTGCTATCATAACTTTGCAATGATATGTATCCTACCAACAAATGACTGCAGTAGGTATACATATATATTAGTACTATATCTAACACTGGCTGAGCTGCGCAACTTCGTTTGTATCAGTATGTTTTCTGTACGTGTACAGCTCTCAAAAGGTCAATGGGCAAATAGTATGGGAGAAAAACCCACGGCGGACAGAAATGAAATTGTGATATATAGATAAATGTCTCTAGTTTGTCATGGTAAGGGTCGCTTTCTTGTGGTCTGTGGGAATATTGAAAAAAATACTTATTTATATTCACATGATTTATTCGGCGTGATCAATATCTACTGTGATTTCATCTAAAAATGCAGCAGGGGCGTCGACTTGTTGTTGATGCCTAGCCCAGAAGGCCATGAAGGGTTTCGTAGCAGCAAGTAACATAATATAAAACTTCTTATAGTTCGTTGTAACTTTGATTGATGTTTTAACACGTTCGCAGTGGTAGTGACTTTTCTTACCGAAAATTGCGGTTTATGACGTATTAAATAAAAACTACCAGCTCTATTTCGTTCAAACCAATTTTCGTTGGTAGTTTTTATGGCAATGTACATCATATATTTTTTTTAGATTTATCACTCTCTTAGTTTAGAAGTTAGAGGGAGGGGGGGGGGGGCACTCATTTTTCGACTTTGGAAGTCCCTCTTGCGCAAGCTATTGACTTTAGAAAAAAATGATTTTAGAAACCTCAACAACATTTTGGAAGACCTATCTATAGATACCCCACACGTATGGGTTTGATAAAAAAAAAAAATTTAATTTCAGTTCTGAGTATGGGGACCCCCAAAATTTACTACTTTTTTTCTAGTTTTATATAAGAATCTTAATGCGGTTCACAGAAAACATCTAGTTACCAAGTTTCAATAGCATAGGCCTTATAGTTTCGGAGAAAAATGGCTGTGACACACGGACGGACAGACAGACAGACAGACAGACAGACAGACAGACATGACGAATCTATAAGGGTTCCGTTTTTGCCATTTGGCTACGAAACCCTAAAAATAAACTATACTAAAAAAAAAAGCGTGTGGCACTCGGGGACTGCCGCGGTAAAGCTATTACATAGCATTTTTTATCAACGATGCTAGTATAATTATTATTTGTATGTATTTTTTTTTTGTTTTTTTTTTTTTTGTATGTACCTATGTAAGTATGAAATTAAAGTATAATGCTATAAAAGAATATTTTAAGGCCTATGTTCAACAAAGTAAAGTACCAACCATTTGGACTTTTGTACTTTGGACTTTTGGACATTTGGACTTTTGGGACCTTTGGGACCTTTGGGACTTGGTACTTGGGACTTTTGGACATTTGGACTTTTGGGACCTTTGGGACCTTCGGGACTTGGGACTTTTGGGACTTGGGACTTTTGGAACTTTTGGGACAAAAGTCCAAAAGTCCAAAGTCCAAAGTCCAAAGTCAAGTCCAAAGTCCAAAGTCCAAAACTCCAAAAGGCCAAAACTCCAAAAGTCCAAAGTCCAAAGTCCAAAAGTCCAAAAAACCAAAGTTTAAAAGTCCCAAAGGCCAAAAGTCCAAAAGGCCAAAAGTCCACTCCACCTAACCTCACCCCACCCCACCTCACACCAATTCACCTCACCACACCCCACTTCATCTCACCCCACCCTACATACCTCAGCCCACCCCACCTCACCCTACTTCACTTCATATACATAGGTACACGTTATGCAAACGCTCACGTGTACACGTTGGTATATGAAGTGCGAGATACACGAACGTGGCCGAAGGTAGCCGAGAGTGTTAGGTTATTTTCGTGACAGAATTTCTGTATTCGGTCGCCACGCTCAAGGCCCGCGATAGAAGCTATGCAATAGCTTAAAAAAAACTATATAAAAAATCCAAACAAACAGCAAATAATCAGGTCCAGTAAACGAGCTTAGGTAGTCGATAAAAACAAGAGATAACTGGTAAACGCACAGATCACGACGAAAGTCTACGAAGGACTGCGATGACACGAACGAAACAATGCGCCAGCGCGAGCGAGACGCGAGCTACTGTGCGAGAGAGAGGAAGCGACCGTATACAAGCCAATTCGATCACGCGGCGGGACGTACATGCACTCGCCAAAACTATTTAGTAGATATTTAAAGAACGACAACTTATATTTAATAGTAGTATTCGATTTTTTTTATAAATATATTATTGGTTCTAACTTTGTTCTCCCATGGATTCTAACTAAAATAACCATTTATAATGGTAAGTGAATTTATACTCTTTCATTTTATGTCATTTTCATTTATGTCCGCGACCGGGTCGGATTGCGCCCAATGACCTTTTCAACATTTTTCACTACTGCTTCGCTCCTATTCGTCTTAAAACGATGATAATAGCCTTATCAAATGGAGTACAAAGCCAAGTTTTTTTAGAATCAACCAGTGGTTCCTGAGATCCTAGCGTTCAAACATACAAACTAACTCTTTAGTCTTTAGCTTTATAATATTGGTACCTATTGATTGCAAGGAATCCTTATCATGAGATATCTCTTATGATAAGAATTTCTTTTGTGTGCTATCTTAAGTAAATAATTAGCATTCATAGCGGAGCATGCATTCTATCTACAAATCGCACCTTGATTTCGAAACCGTTACTAAACGAAATTTTTACGAAATTGAGTTAATAACGCCATCTTTTTTAAATCGTCAGGAGCTACCGAATGAATTTGACAGTTTATTTAATACCTCAATATTACGGTAGATAGCTCTAAACTAAAACGTTACTAAACGAAAATTTTAAACAAACGCTAATGACATAACCGTTATTAAACCAGTTGTCACCGGTCATTTGAGGAGTCGACGTACAAGTTTATAATAAAAGTGTAACTATTGATATAAGAACGGTTGACTTTCTCGTTAAGCTATATTATTTACTTATTTTTATTCTATAAAGTGTGTTTTTTTGTTTAGTCACAGTTTTTAACTTAAAATGTGTATTTTATTTTTTTCAAATTTAAAACTAAAACCGTTACCTTTTGTATAATCCTTATAATAAAGATTCTAGATAAAAGTATGACATAAATATTTAGTTTCAAATTGTGATTATTGGTTTAGTATAGTTCTTGACTAACTTGATTCTCATGTTTACGGTTAGGATTATTACAATAAGTATATAAACAGTGGTAGTATTATTACAATAAGTATACAAATAATAAGTATAAAACAAATACAAAAGATTTATAGATGACTGTTTAGTTTCATACTGTGTTATATTATTTTTACTTAGCTAGAGCCCCGGGTAAGCCCTCGGAAGGCCACCACTGCGGCCTCGCCCAAGGGGCGGTTCGGGTGCTATCCCGCGTCTTTGGGGGGTTTCGGGTGTGATCCCGCTTCTAAGGGGCGGTGTGCGGGAATCCCTCACGTCACGCTGCCATCATGGGCCTGCTTCTGTTAGGACGGGGAGTAGCCCTCTCACCGTCCTCAGACCCCAAGTCATGGAGGCCGATAGTCTTCGGTGAAGAAACGACGACGGCGCCCAGGCCGCCGACTGCGGAACTCGAGTGGGAGAGTTCTCTCGCGTTCCCGCCCCGCCGCCTCTTTCACGAGCATGACCTGCTCGCAGAAAGAGGCGGCGCAATCCCACTTACTCCCGCTGAAGATCATGGCTCGCATTATGGTCTTGAGTGAGAGATTGTCCACGTCTAGACCCACTACGAGGACCTGGTGCTGTTGCGCCCACGCAGTGCACTCCACCAGCGTGTGGAGCGCTGTGTCATCGCTGCGATCCTCGCAGTGCTGACACTTGGCTGTGGTTTCCTGGTGTCTTCCCCACCGATACATACCGAAACTACCGTGCCCGGCAAGCATCTGTGACAACCAGTAGGAGTAGCAGTAGAGCACCGTGTCTCCTCTCTAGCCACCCTTCCATGATTGTCTGACGGCCGCAATTGTGGCGAATTCACCCTTTGGTTGCTCAAGTCGCACCTTCCATGTCTCCACGGTTTCCTAGTGGAGCTGGGTTTCTCGAGACGCAGGCCTATGGCTCCACTCCAGCGCCTCCTTGCGCCATCTAAATAGTGACGCAAGGGCTCTCGCTTCCAGGTCCCATGGAGGGGTTCCGGCTAGGAGACATGCCGCTTCCCTGGAGATCGTGCGGTATCCCCTTATCACCCTGACGGCCATCGTCCTGTGCGGGCTCAGCAATCTAGCCACGTTGCTGACCGTCAGGGTCTCCGCCCATCCGGGGGCCCCTAGGGCCATACTTCGTACGATCCCCAGGTACAGTCTCCTTGTAGGGAGCGTAGGGTCCCCTGATGTTGGGCATCAATGCCCCCATCAGTTTTGGGACCAAACTTCGGAAGTGATGTCCGATTTTCCACCGGCCATCGAGTACGAGCCCCAGATACTTCAAAGAGGACTCGATGCTTATGCTGACGCCCCCTACCTGTAGGCTGGATCCCGCAGGTGGTCCCATCTGAATAGGAATTAGTTTTCTGTTGATATTATTATTCAAAATAAGTAAATACGGTGACTGTAAGCTTCAATTAAATGATAATTATTAAAAGAAGAATAAAGAGTTATTTGCCATTTATAATTGTACTTCATACGTTCGTTTAATAAATAGTGATTTTAACTATTACCTTTTATTTTATCCGTGTCTTTAAATATATTTCACACTCATTATTCTGTCATTTAAAATAGCTAAAATTTAATTTTTTACATAGTAACATTCAATTCATACTAACATTACAATATTCAATGATAATTGAAAAAAAAAGTTATTGCAAAAGTGTTACTATAAAAATTAAAATTACTATAAATCAGTAATTATTTAAATTATCTAATTTTGTGCCTTCACATCTTGAAAAGGAACTAATAATTTAATAAGTAATCTAAGACATACCTCATAAAAGTTCATAAGTTTTTCATTATGAGGTATTTAATAGGCCAAAAATCTTAAATTGCTTCTCCTGTAAAATTTAGTTATTTTGTTTAGTAACGGTTTCGAAATGAAGGTGCGAAATGTACTCGTATAAAGTAAGTAGGTTGGTTACCATGACGGCAGCGTGACTTGAGAAGTTCACGCATGCCTCCCCTTAGAAGCGGGATCATACCCGAAACCCGCCAAAGACGCGGGCTAGCACCCGAACCGCCCCGTGGGAGAGGCCGCAGTGGTGGCCGTAGGACTGTTGGGAGTCGTGGGATATCCTTCCGAGGGCTTACCCGGGGCTCCCAACCAAAGGCTTTTGGGCGTTACGTGAGGGGTTTTTTAGTCGGTAGGAGTCCGGCATAGCACTGATGATGGATTTTCCCTCACGTTAAAAAAAAGTAGGTTGGTAATGGTATTTATTCTATTGGCTTCCTTGCTAAAAGATCAACTGACGACGACGACGAAGTCGTAGCACATGGCGGAAACTACAGCTTGAATGTGTGCGTGTGACCAATAATTCTAAGCAAATATCCCGTCAACACGTACGTCAACTCTACTGACAGCTGTGTCGCACAGGGAGTTGCCGATCTGTATGGTAATACTATTATATTATCTTTGGTCGTAGGTAACTAATGTTTAATTACATAAATCTATAATCATAAAGCTCTATGACTAAGCGAACACGCCAGTTTAGATTGACACTAACATTCAAAGAAACCCTGGAACTCTAGGTTTAGCGAAAGTTGAGATGTCTCTAATTTGTGAACTACAAAACCTTCCATATTGAAATAAACTCTTTTGCAAAAAAAAACGGGCACTTTAAATTTTTTTCTCTACTTTAATGAAGAAGAACAAGATTAATAGGTTTTGTTAATTTGACGATGTATTGGCATGTTTTTTGAAGCTTTCTGGCGTGATTCTTTACGTTCCAAATTTAAAATTTGAAATTATTAAAAGATAAATAATGATTATTGTGGATTATTATATATATATAAGGTGGGTGCGCGTCCATAGGCCCGCGCCGGACGCACCGCACGCACGGCACGCAACGGATCAAACGGATTTGCCGCATGCGTCCACTGTATCCGGATTTTTTGTTTAGTTTTGAGTGTTTTCTTGTCGTGAGTGGACGTATTTTGCCATGGAGATTGAAGAAGGTATTATTATTATTAGTTGCTTGTTGGAAGATGAAGAAAAACATTCAACTAAACGTAGAATGAGGATTCATAATATGAATTTGAAGCCACCAATATTTGGCGAGTATCATTTATTATTTGTTCCCGATTTACTTCATGATGAAGAAAGATTTTTCAATACATTCACATGTCAAGAGCTAAATTCGTAACTAAACTGTATTTGTAGGTTAGCAACAAATAAATAAATAATAAATAAATAAATATTCACGGACATTTCACACAACGCCATTTGATCCCAAAGTAAGCTAGGAATAACCTGCTTGTGTTATGGGTATCAGACCACGGATATTAATACTTATATACTTTTAAATACATACATATTATACATAAAAACACCCAGACTCTAGAGACAAAATGTTTGTCTCAAGAGTCTGGGTCACACAAATATTTGTCTCCGGTGGGAATCGAATCCACGACCTCCAGCGCCGCAAGCGGTATCACTACCGACTGCGCCACAGAGGCAGTCATAGAAAAAGCAAATCTACTATGCCCTCATAGGTTTGCATTATTCCCATGAAAAGATATCAACGAGAGGTTTATTATTATTATTTGGTTTATTTCATAAAAAATACTTTATAAATCCCTCAGATTCTGGTGAAATAGGTAGTCCTCGACTATAACTGTGATCAGGTAGTTTTAGTGATCACTGAGATTCGGATTGCACAGGACTCGTTAATTAATTGACCTGTTAGTTCTCTCACCAGTTTGTAGGACCCTTCTTTTCTTTTATACATTTTTTCTTACGTCTTT
This sequence comes from Miltochrista miniata, assembly GCA_933228765.1. NCBI lineage: Eukaryota > Metazoa > Arthropoda > Insecta > Lepidoptera > Erebidae > Miltochrista > Miltochrista miniata. The sequence continues at coordinate 10,001,200 of OW121753.1, forward strand.
TATATCATGCAACGCGAAAGTTCAAAAGTTTGTAAAACAATACACTCATAATTTCAGACACACACCACACATAGGAATATATTTCTTATAATATCCACTCCACTGGACATAGGCCTCTCCAAAATTTTGCAACAACACACGGTCCTGCGCTTTGCGCATCCTGTCAATTGCTGCAACCTACTTAAGGTCGTCGCTCCATCTGGCAGGGGTCGTCCCTCCCCACGTAAACCAAGTTGCGGTCTCCACTCCAGAACTCGCTTGCTCCATCGACCATCAGTTCTTCTATCTACAGATATGGCCAGCCCACTGCCACTTCAAAACGCAAACTCTGCGAGCTATGTCGACCACTCTTGTTCTCTGACAAATAACTTCGTTTCGGATCTTATCCCTCAGAGACACTCCAAGCTTAGCTCGTTCCATCACTCGTCGCGCAACATTATGGGGATGGACTAGCCCCACTGTGAGTTTCCACGTCTCGGCACCGTAGGTCAACACTGAAGACTTTTGTCTTCAGGCATTGCGGTATCAGCGAATAGAAAACCCGAGGCAGTCTGATGAACGCTGCTCAGCCCAAGCAAATCCTTCTAGCTATTTCCTTATGCAGGTTACTCGTTTCAAGTGCGATAACCTGCCCCAGGTAGGTGTATTCATGGACAACTTCAAGCCACGATCCATCAACAACGCTACGCATATAAATAATTTAGAATATAGTAACGCACCATATTTAAAATTATTTTATTTTAGGTATCTACCTACTAGCAAAGATAATACGAGTATAATAGTAAATAGTCACTATCTATTATTATAGGTATTGAAAATTATTCTCTTAATGTGCAGGTTTAAGCAAAGCTTAAAATTTGGAGACTATTTAAAATAACTGCTATAAACCAGCAGTATCGATTATAACAACAGAATGCCTTTCGAACCTTTCTGCACAGTTTTATTACAAGTACCTACTTACAAAAGGGCCCGCCCGAAAAAAAAGCACTTAGGATTTTGAAAATATTCAAGAACTCACTTCATTAAATGACACAAAAATGGAACCTAAAATTCTTAACAGATGAAACTACATTAACACCGTGTACTTTTTACAAAATAATTTTTTAAGTACATTAGAAAAAACACCTCTCAAAATTATTAATAAAACCGGCCAAGTGCGAGTTGGACTCGCCCATGAAGGGTTTCGTAGCAGCAATATAAAAGTTCTTATGGTTCGTTGTAACTTTGATTGATGTTTTAACACGTTCGCAGTGGAAGTGATTTTTCTAACCGATAATTGCGGTTTATGACGTATTAAAAAAAACTACCAGCTCTATCTCGTTCAAACCAATTTTCGTTGGTAGATTTTATGGCAATGTGCATCATATCTTCTTTTTAGATTTATCATTCTCTTAGTTTAGAAGTTAGAGGGGGGGACGAACACATTTTTCCACTTTGGAAGTGTCTCTTGCGCAAACTATTCAGTTTAGAAAAATATGTGTTTTTTTTTTATTCTTTATTTGTTAAAGGGATTTTTGTACAAAAAAGACGATAACAATCCCATCGTACTTATTCTAAAACCAAATTCTACATAAATCAACAAAATAAATCTAATTAATCTTAAATGCATACAACATACTAGCTGCTTGCGAATTAGGTTTAGCTAGAATGCTATTAAATGTGCCTATGTTACAATAGTCCAACTTAAATTCTATTCTCATTTGTTCTCTTTTATCTGCGTTGCGAACACATTCCATTAATATATTATGTGTTGCACATCGTCAACTTTGTCACAGATCTCACAATTAGGCGAGTCAGTTTTATTCATTAAGAATGCAAATTTTCTACTAGGAATGTGTCCGCAGCGAAATCTACAAGCACTTACAATATTTATTCTACTAAGTCTAGAATTTAAAAACCACGGAACATGGAGAGGTTCACTTTGAATGGTTTTGTACCATATACCTTTTGTTTTTGATCTAACATCAAAGTATTCTCTAAATCTTGCAAAACATACAGACTTATATTTGGTAAGCATTTCGGTATAGGTAGGTAAAATGTTGGTATCAGTTCCCTCAGTTATAGCTCTCTTAGCAAACCTGTCAGCTTCCTCATTGCCTTTAAGTCCGATGTGTGATGGAATCCATTGCAGTACCAACGATATGTCCTTTGCAAAGGCAAGATTAATGTGTTCCAAAATTTTGTATGATATGGATACACCCCTTTTTCCAGAGACACAACCACAAATATGATGTAATGCACTTTTGCAGTCCGTTAAAATCAATATTTTCTTAACATTTAAGCCGCAAGCATAGCATAGGCGTTGTATATTGCAACTAATTCCGCCGTCATCACAGAGATATATTTATTATTTAACTTATAAATGTTGTAGTGTTTAGTGCATGGATCATAAAAAGCTGCACCAGCACCAATGTTAGACTTGGAACCATCCGTATAAACAGTGTAGTAGCCGTGATATTTATTATGTAATTCTTGTAAGATTTCTGCCTTTAGAGAAGTGTCTGAATACTGAGATTTTGGACCTGTAATAGCGTCAAGCTCATATGATACCACATTTTTTAAATTAATGTTTGAGGTCCAGATGCTTAACTTAAACATTTCTAATGGATCAGATGAACTTATGGTTTCTTGTTGAATTTCGTTAAAGCATATTGCCTGCAGTGGGGTCTTTTTAACCGACTTCAAAAAAAGGAGGAGGTTCTCAATTCGTCTGTATGTATTTTTTTTTATGTATGTTAAGCGATATTTCCGTCAATTATAGACGGATTTCAAAATTTCTTTTTTTGTTGAATAGGGTTTACTTCTGAGGTGGTCCCATTTTCACCAAGTCAGGATGTGATGATGGGATCCAGGAGAAAACGAGGGCAACCACCGAAAATTGTAGGGACAACTAGTGCACTTGTTAACTTTTTAATTAAGTGCTTTAATGTTCTACATTTCAATTAAGGTCTGGAGTCGATCTGATGATAGAGTCGAAATACAGTCGAGGGCATTCCTTAACAATTTACAGCAGTTACCTTGTGTTTGGGCTTGATTGATTTATATTGATGAGAACTTTACACTTAGATTGATAGATCCGACTTAAAAAAAAGGAAGTTCTCAATGTTTTATGTAAGTTCACCGATATTTCGTCAATTATAGACGAATTTCAAATCTGCTTTTTGTTGGATAGAGTTCACTGCTGAGGTGGTCCCAATTTCACCAGGTCAGAATCTGATGATGGGATTCAGGAGAAATCGAGGGCAACCACCGAAAATTGTAGTGACAACTATGCGTTTGTTAACTTTTTAATTCAGTGCTTAACCCTAGAACCGTACCCATCCTAGACTTTAAATAACAGTACCCAGGGGTAGAGATGGGTAGCGGGTTATAACCCAATCTACCCATTTGGGTTAAAACTGGGTGATTTGGGTTTTAACCCAATTAAAACCCATAATCACCCATTTTGCAGGGTGATAATAAGTTTTGTAAACTAGTAAGAAGTGGGAAATAGTGTTTAGTAGTCTAGCAAGTCAAAAATAAACTCCTTACCCTTAAAACAGATATATATTTTAAAAACAGAACTAGTTAGTAGGCAGTTTATTCAATAAATCGACGCTACCACTGCGGGTAGAGGTCGGAAAGCCAACCTCTACAGAACCAAGGGGAGGGCCGCAGGTAGATGTGCCCCCGCTAGACAGTGCCAGACAGCTAACGCAGCTACGTTCTTCACATCAGATGTATCAGCGGCAAAACAGATAGTGGCGTCTCTTGCTCGCATTTCTGGCGCCGTAAAAGGCGCCAAGAATGTAGCGGGCAGGAAGAAGATAGTGGCGGAAGCCGTCACAGGCGCCACTAAGGCGTTGGATGAGCACCTCGATAGGAGCATCTCCAACGAGGAGGGAAAACTCTGGGCTCGGGTTGCGAGCCTGGAGACTAAGCTTGCCGATTCCCGCAAACATCAACAGCTGATGCAGGAGGAAATCGCAAAGCTAACGCAACTGGCTTGGGGTGTGACAACCCGCGCTCCAGAAAAGGCCCCTGCTCGTGCACCCAAAGCGACACTGAGCATGATTCAGCTACTGGAGGCCATCGAGAGACGCCTCGGCGTCCTCGAAGACCGGGCAAACCGCCCACCACTAGCGGCACTCGTCGTCACATCGTATGTGACGACGGCTGCATCCAGTTGGGCTCCCGGTCCCCAGCGAAAGGCCAACGCCCCCTCCCCCGCCCCCAAGAAGAGGGCGCATGGGGAGAGTGGCAACCCCGCCTCCCCCAGCACAGCTAGCGCTTCCGCTGCACCCCAGAACCCCTCCAGAGAGAGGGTCTGGGAGGTAGCGGGAGCGAAAAAGAAGACAGCTAAGAAAAAGACGGCAAGGGCCGCCGCGGCGAAGGCGCCAAAGAGGCTCCGTGCTCCCACGCCACCGCCGTCGTCCTTACGGTGACGACAGAGGGCATGGCAAGGGGCGTGGGGTACGCAGAGGTCCTGAGGCAGGCGAAAGCCTCAGTGGACCTAAAGGCCCTCGACACAGGATTGCACGATGCAAGGTGACGCGCACTGAAGCACTCCTCCTCGAGATCCCCGGCGCCACCAGCGATCCCAAGGCTGAGGTCCTAGCGGCTAAGCTAAGGGAGACACCGACACGGGGGATTTCACACGCGTCAGCGTCACCAGACCCAATAAATGTGCCGGTCTGCGCATTACGGGTCTAGATGACGCGGCCACGACAGAGAAGATAATCTCCGCCGTCATGGAAGCGAGCAGTTGCCGTCGCGAAAATAAGATGAGATGCCTCCAGAGCTTCTTGCTCCTGAGGACGAAAATCAATCTTGCACAAACTCTTATAAAACCCATTATTGACTACGCTGATGCTTGCTATTTAGACGCCACCGAGGAGCTTCTAGATAAACTTGAGAGGTTGCAAAATTTATGTATACGCTTTATATTCAATCTTAGAAAGTATGATCACGTTTCCCATTTTCGCAAAGAACTCAAGTGGCTCCCTATCCGTCTTCGCCGGAACACTCGAATTCTTAATCTACTTTTCAATATCCTTTACAATCCATCTTCACCTTCCTATCTGAGGGAGCGGTTCTCATTTGTTCGATCTCTTGACGCTCCCTGCAGGTCTAACCTCCGCCTACTTCTCAAACTCCCTCGTCACAAAACTGATTTCTATTCATATTCCTTCACTGTGCATGCGGTCAGGTTGTGGAACTCACTACCGCCCGCCATCAGAGACAGCAAAACTCTCACAACTTTCAAAAGGAAAGTCCGTGAATATTATATGTCTACACTATAAACCTATTTATGTATTTATTAAGTTTATGTAAGTAAGTACATATTATATGTATTTATATTTATACCTATTAACAACTTATTAAGATGTAAGTACCTATATATTCTTTCGTTAATTTTGTATGTATATTATTTCAGTTTTACCCTATTCCTTTATTTACACACTTTTTCATTTCTTTTTTCTTCTTCATGTTCTCCTTTCGCTGGTCTGCTGGGAGATATTTCTTATAGAAATAAGCAGTACCATTGTACCTATCTTTCTTTTTGTCATACTTTTTATATTTCTTGTGTGTAAGTACATAAATAAAAAAAAAAAAAAAAAAAATGATCTAGCGAAATTCACTTTGGTACCACTGGTGGTCGGCAGTAGCGAGCTGCTCTGTCGCGGTGGCTCAGAAAGTGGCAGACTGACGGAGCCTTCTCATTGTGGGCTTCCTCAAGGCGCAGGTGCATCTTCTACAGCACCTCAAAGCCAGGTGGAGTCATGTTGGGGTGCAGTGCACAGCGGAAGTCACTGTGGGAGACCGGTGCTTCCGCTGTGGTTAGTCCGGTCACACGGCCCTTGCTTGTGACGCTCCGCGACTCTGTTTTGTGTCGTGGAGGGCAAGGCGGCCATCGGGTGGGCACCAACGCCTGCGCCGCCTCCAAGTTAAAGCCCCGTCCGTCCGTTCGGGGGAGCGAAGGTACCGCTCTAGAGCGTCCACTTTCGCGGTAGGGTACATAGATGGACGTCCATGAATGAACACCCATAACCGCCTCCTGCAGGTGAACCTGAACCACTTCTCTGCTGCTCAGAATCATCTGTACCAAAGCATCGCGCAGTGGTCCATAAACTGGAGGACTGGGTCACTACACGTGGCCTAGTAATCCTAAAACGGAGGAATGTCGCAATCGCAACCTGGACCCCTGATCTCGCCCACTGTGTCCAGGGATAGCATGGAGTGAAGGAGAATGAGTCGTCATCAGACCACCAATATATCCCTTTCGACGCCTCCCCTCCACCTAACCTACCGCCGGTTATCAGGCCTGGGTTCGACTGCAAAGAAGCCCGCCGATGATGATGCCTTAGTGGGGTGGTTCAGAAGAGCCACCCCACTAAGACTAAGTGTATTGATGGATGCTGGAAATCGCACAAGTGCGTGCAGCGAGCATTACCGCGCGCCACCAGTACGCCACACCAGGTTCCGCCGGAGGCGTCGCCGCCCAGACAATGCAGCAGCTGGAGAGATGGAGCTCTATGAGGGGCACAGGGTGGCCAAGTGGGCCCCTCAAGCAGCCATTAAGCGGTCCAAAAGATTGCCGGAGACCCTGGAGCGGAACCCATAGGGGCGCCCGTATCTTATGTTAAGAGGCAAACTAGGCCCTAAGGCACCATCACTGACCCAGAGTCTCCAGCTGGAGGGTCCTGGGTTCCTTGTTCCCATCAAGGGCGGAGGAACAGGCTTCGTCTCAGGCGCCCGGCGCGGATAAGAGCGAGAACGATGTACCTGAAGTCACGGAGGGTCAGTTAGGGGCGGCTGTACTGCGGCTTAAATCCCGCAGGAACACTGCCCCTGGTCCCAACGGCATTCCAGGCTGAGCGTAGGTACTGACTTTCGAGGAACTTGGGCGGCTTATAGGGCTCTTTAGCGCATGCCTTGAAAAAGGCCAGATATCCAAGGTCTGGAAGACAGGGAAACTGGTTCTGATCCGAAAGGCGGGGGGGGGGGGGGGGCAGCTTACTCCCCATCTGAGTACCGGCCGATCGTGTTGCTCGACGAGGTGTGCTAGCTCTTTGAGCGTATTATTGCACAGCGCCTCGTCGGGCACCTCACACGCGTGGGGCCAGATCTGGCGGATAACCAGTTACGTTTCCGTCAGGGGCGCTCCACCGTGGACGCGATCATGCGCATTAGAGGACTGGCGGAGAAAGCGATATCACAGGGCGAAGTGGCGATGGCAGTGTCTCTTGACATCGCCAACGCATTCAACATCTTGCCCTGAAGCTGCATTAGGGAGGCACATATTTATCATGGAGTGCCTCCCTACCTCCGTCGAATTGTCGGGGCCTATCTTTCCGAGAGGGCCAGCCACAGCGAATAACTTACCCGAGCTGGCAAGAGCCGGGTCGACAGAATCAAATTTCATAAGCAAATCGTAGTCAAGGTGTTCAAGCCAAGGTCATTCAGGTAAAAACTGGATCTGATCACAATAATAATGCAGAGTCGTAAATAAAAACAACAACAAATTCACACAAAACGCGCCCACTCTAACTGGCGTAGCGAAGTACACTAGAAAGTAAAGAGAGAGAGTGAGTTTCAGCACGGGCGGGGCGCGGATTAAACCCCCCTCCCCCCCTCCGGCACAGTTTTGCTACCCCGCAAACCGATCGCAGCGCGCTGCAAGTTTTATCGGCAATATTTTGTTTTCACCCGGCCAAACCACCCAGTGAGTGGATTGAAACGGGTGATAACTGGGTTTTAACCCACTTGTGAGTTTTACCCCGGGTCGTTACCCATCTCTACCTACCACCCCGCAAACCGACCGCAGCGCGTTGCAAGTTTTATCGGCAATATTTTGTTTTCACCCGGCCAAACCACCCAGTGGGTGGATTGAAACGGGTGATAACTGGGTTTTAACCCGGGTCGTTACCCATCTCTACTGGTAACTGGTAACCTACCACCCCGCAAACCGATCGCAGCGCGCTGCAAGTTTTTTTGGCAATATTTTGTTATCACCTGGCCAAACCACCCAGTGGGTGGATTGAAACGGGTGATAACTGGGTTTTAACCCACCGGTGGGTTTTAACCCGGGTCGTTACCCATCTCTACCCAGGGGTAGTAGTGTACCCCGTTAAAGAAAACATTTTTTTCATAAGAATAGACTTTTATTAATATAATCAACATACATAAACTTTTATGGCACTTATTTCAGTCTCACGTTACATAATTAAACAAAGAATTACCAAACTTATATTAACAGTTTTGGCAAATCTTCTATTGGTGCTCTAAACATATAAATTTTTTACATTTTTCACATCGAGTGCTTGATTTACGGTCTTTTGACCTGGGACAAAAGGAACATCTACCAGATTTTGAATCTGAAGAGGATGGAGCACTAGAAGGTCGTGCTTTTTTAAAATACCGCCAATACTTATTAGTGCATGCATTTTGTAGATGCATACCCAGGGGTGCTGTAGTACTCCACTCAGGCTTGCCACGATCGCACGCTAACAGGGGGCCGAGTCTGCTATTTCTATCGCATCAGAATAGAATAGATATCGTAGCAAAATAGAAGCTCATCGGTACAATTTGACAGTTTTCGTATTCGCTAACTCGATAGCTTCTATCTTGTTTCTATTGAAGTGCGATTATGGTCGACCGATGGCCTCTCGATAGAATCGCCAGTGTATTTGACATTTATGCGTAGTCTGCTAATATTTGATGGGATTTGTTTTGGAAGTCGCGTAATTAATGTTTGACAGCTAAAAATAGAAAGTGCGAGCCTGGTTATTTTCGTTCGGTATACATACATTATTATTGTTTAAATGAATCAATTTGCAGATAAACTAAATAGAAGCAAGTTTACAATTTACATCAAAATGATGAAGATTGATTAATTGTGAGACATACTTAGCCTAAGTAACATTTTATCCGAAGCGGACTTTATTTATTTCACCTACAAAACAAGACCATATAGAGCCTCATGGAAGAACGTGGATAGTATATTGGATGGTCGTAGTGCTATAATGAGTCTCTAAAAAGTGAATTTAGAGCTGTGAGTGAGCCATTGTCGCAGGGTCAATGAACTTTATTATATAGTTATAGATACATAGATGGCAACTATTCCAAGTAGCCAACTCAACAAGATCAGCAAAATAGTATGAAGACATGTATGCAATTGACATGCATCTATTTTCTGTAAGTACTGTCCAATATTCTTTACAATCACTCATATCTAAAATACAAGTCACATTTCTAATACTTACAGTAGGTACCAGTTAATATTGTTTTAGTACATAGGTACTTACCTATGTACACTCAATTCCCAATATACTTACCTACTTAATTGTTTTTTACAGTTTTTATGAACATTTAAAATACCCAGTTTATCCGGGTGCACAGCATATTTTCACCGTTTCACCCACATAGCTCCTGTTCCCAAGGGAATATGGGCCTAAAATATAGCCTATGTTCACCGGAAAGAGTCTAGCTTCCCAACACTGAAAGAATTTATTAATCGGTCCAGAAGTTTTGGAGCCTATTCCGATGCAAACAAACAAACATCCTAATCTTTCCTCATACCTAATAATATTGGTATAGAGACTGCAGGTTTTAAATTATATAAGCATCCCTAATGACTTATATACCTATAAACTCTTAAGAAACTGAAAGAAGTCAGGTGTTAAATGGGAATATTAAAGTATACTTAGGTATAAATAAAAAATCAATCACTTTTTGAACTCTATTGTAGGGTACCATTCCAAGCAAACCCCACCTGTAAGTAGTGTTGATGGGAGTATGAGACTTCATTACTAATTGGTCAATATTCTAACAGATCATTTAAATTCTGAGTTTACAAACTTTCTTCCGGTTCCAAATTTAAAGTAACTAGCAAGTACCTAGTGCACCAGTACACCGACGGACAAGGACTGGGTTGGTTGGAGAGCAGCCCGATGATAGTCACATTCACATCTAACAATGCTGATACAAAACTGGTCAACTCACAGTGCTCCTAATACCCTAATAAATGTGATCCAGATCATCAAGCTTGGTGAAGATGATTAAGTCCTTACCATTTTATTTTAATTGCAGATGTTTGCTGCGAGTACATTCATTACATTATGGTCTCAAAATAGCAGGGAAGATTGTTAATGCATGTTGTGCATGGCATAACTGTGTTATAAAACATCTGTAGTACTTCCTATCTCTCCTTTAGAAGAAGAACGCACAATGGCCATGGAAACGTGAGGTGGGTAAATAAGAGTTGACAAAATTGGTAAAATTATTTATTTAAATCAATGTTTGACACTTAAAATCACAGTCATTTAATATTTCTATCAGATAAATCTCATTTCCTTAACAACATCTTGAAATCACTTTTTAATCATCAATCATAATTCACAAGCTTGCAATAGCTGAAATAAAACTAATTGTATTGTAATCTATTTCAGGATACTCGAGTTGAAAATTGAAGTGTTAACCCTGATCTTCAAGCAGCGTGGCTATTACAATAGTATTTTTGGCAAGATGAAGATAATGTAAAAACAATAATTGTAAAATATGACTATTAAAAATATTTTTCCATATTTCATCATTTTTAATGTTTCCAAATCCAAAATAAGCATCAAATAACCCTATTATATTTCTATATACATACTTATTATAGATAAATTACACTCAGAACAAAGTAATATGATCATCACACAAAGAGATTTGTCCTGGGTGGGAATCGAACCCACAACCTCCAAATCCATAGGCAGAGAGTACCTGACTACACATTAGAGTTACAGTTAGTATGTGAGTTACATGTTAGTGGTTAATGTAGTAACCATGAGGCCAGTCAAAACAACAAATTGACATTAGTCTAGCTCTAGTGCATTGGTCATTGGAATCGAAGGCATGGCTTCTCATCATGGCAGGCTTGGATGGCCAAGATCTAGCTGTAGTTGACGGCTTTACCTGTGTCATACTATGAACCCATACATGCCAGTAAATACAAGATTTATTAAAATTATCACTGCTCAGCTTCCTTGAGTACCTATTAACAAAATGATAATAGCATATTTATTTTTACTATCCATCATATTATCTATCACACACGGGCACTAATAAAAGCTCTCTGTATTGAGATTGTTTGGCTATATCACATAGTTGCTGTGGAATACCATAATTTCACAATGATGAAATAACTTTTTAAGTCCGTTGAGTAGTTACGCTAGTGTTAATCAATTTAAAAACCAACTTTCATATGACAGAGTAGTTGTTTGTAGATAAAAACTTTCACTATTCACAATCTTGAGTTATCTTGAGGTTATTGTTCAATAATTTTTCTGTAAAGATGTATTTGTAGAAGACTTAAATAAACTGCTGTTATATATGTATATGAAAATATACAGTCTCCTGTGTTTATTCTATGAATTTTAGCATCCAAAGCCCTTTCTTCAAAATGAAATTCATTGCTGGACCAGTTTTTTACATTTGAGTTTTGTCTCAAATTTCTATAGGATATAGTTCTTCCAACCGCGTCTCGGCAACCGTGGGGTACCACTCGTTAGATGGACCGACGACCCTGGTAAAGGTCGTAGGCTGGGACTGAATGCAGAAGGCGCAGGACCATGAATTGTGGCGTAAATTGGCAAAGGCCTACGTCCAGCAGTGGACTGCGATAGGCTGATTTGATTGATAGTTCTTCTGGATAACACTGTCACTCTTTGCTTTGAAGCCGTTTATAAAGTTCACGTTTGTTTATATATATACAATTTTACATCGTAATTCTCTACAAAAGTCTCATATTAGTAATTTGTAAATAACCTCAAAAACACCTAATAGTACTGACTGACAAGAGTCAAAACAAACAACCAAAATAAAGCCCTTGTCTCTGCTTTTGCGATTCTATTTCTATCGATGTTCTATAGTGGCGATAGACAAGATTTACGCGACTAGCAGATTTAGGACCAATCGCTTTAATATCGTAATAGAATCGCACTGGACCGGCTTTTTGATGGAAAATAGCAGACTCGGCCCCCAGGACTCGCGCCCGGCCGATGCTTCGACACGATCCCCCGCCCCCCGTAAATACGCGGAGGTGCGAAAAGATCCGTTTTAAAACAAAAAAGTTATAGCCAAAATTATATATTTTTTTTCAGTTGTACCCCAGGGTACGGTTCTAGGGTTAAAGGTACTACAATTTAATGAATGTCTGGAGTCGATCTGATGATGGAACCGAAAGACAGTCGAGGGAATTCCTTAAAGATTTACAGCAGCTACCTTGTGTTTGGGCTTGATTGATTTGTATCGATGAGAACTTTCACCTAGATAGATATATTTTTCGATTCACCAGTCACTTAAAATTATGAAAAAAAAATTTTCAATAAAAAATAAAACCGACTTCAAGCAAATCCTGAAAAATAAAATTTACTTAGCACAAAGTAATATGTATTTTGATTTATCATATTCAATTCAATATAATATTGAAGTTGGTGCCATCAATATAATACTCGTACCTACATAAAACTATGGGTTTACTTGGCGCCGACTTCAATATGATATTGAATAAAATCTGATAAAATCAAAATACATATTACTTTGTGCTAAGTAAATTTTAATTTTATTTTTCAGGATTTGCTTGAAGTCGGTTTTATTTTTAATGAAAATTTTTTTTTCATAATTTTAAGTGACTGAGTTCCGGTGCTTTCACAGTAAATACGTACGTCAAAGTTCTCTGTAAATAATATCCATAACAGTGCAATTAGTGTTGACTTGTGGCGTTGCGACGCAAAATCTATCAAATGTGATCGTAAAAGACAATATTAAATAATAATCACAGTGCAAAACAATAAATTAACAGGAAAAAACTGAAATAAACTGATATCAAAATCAAAATAAACAGCCTACCTACATTTTAAAATTGCAAAATAACCAACAGATCGACAACATTACCAAATAAATGTCAATGTCATCTGACATTGACGGCTGCAGGGTGACCAACGCTAATAAATAAATATCACTGAACCAGTGTTGTCATAATCAAGGACAAAAAATATACCAAAAATGGATAGAAGCATGGAGTTGTTGCTGTCAAAACTGGACGAAAAGTTGAATCAGCAGTCTGAAATTATAACTACGGCAGTAACAAGAAATGTTTTGGAGGCAATTGATGAGAGGTTTAAAACAATAACGGAGGAAAATAATAAACTCAAAGCCAGGATTTCTACATTGGAGCAAAAATTAAACCTATCAGAACTTGAGAGAAGAAAATATAACCTGGTCTTTTTTGGAATAGAAGAGTGTGGAAAACAAGAAGCAGAGCTGGTAGATTACATAAAGGATGTAATAATAGAAACAGGAACACACATGGATGTTCACGAAATCAAGAATCTATATAGAATCGGCAAAAACAAAAACAACAATAAAAATCGCCCTGTTGTAGTTACCCTAGGGTCTATATGGAAAAAACATATCATATTGAAAAATAAGGCCATGCTACCAGCAGGAGTGTACGTCAAAGAAGATTACACCAAAGAAGTGCTCGAAAAACGTAAGCAGCTACAACCACAACTAGAGGAGGAAAGGAAGAAAGGAAATATCGCCTTTCTCAAGTATGACAAACTGATAGTGAAGAAATCAACTGAAAAAACAAGAGATAAAAGAAAGAGAGAAGATTCTGGCTCGCCGAAGCCATCAACTCAAAAGAAAATAAACTCGAGAGAAAATTCTAAAACATCTGCCAAGAGTGTCTCAAAAGAGTTTTTAAAACCTAATATTCTTAACTATGTAGAACGAGGCCGAAACGCCTCATCACCAGAGATCTCAAAAAACTGACAATGACCACCGGCACCCGGAACATAATCAAAATAAATACCACAACTCCACTTAAACCAACTTTTGAAAAAAGCACCCCAAGCCGGCTGGTCACCGTGGGGCAAGATGACCACTACCCTCCATTCATCAAAAATAAACTGGAAAATAAAAGCAACCCAAGCAGTAGTTTTAACTCAAGAAGAGAACAAGGTCTTAAAATATGCACATTCAATGTGAGATCTCTATCAACAAATGAAAGAACTTTGGAACTTAACAATGCAATAGCAAAATTAAAATGGGATATCATGGGACTCGCAGAGGTAAAAAAGCTGAGATACACCATCGAAGAACATAAAGAATATATATTTTGTTATATAGGAGAGACAAAAGGACTTCATGGCGTAGGATTCCTAATAAAGAAGTCACTAAAGAGCAACCTTTTATGTTTTATCGGAATATCAGAGAGAGTGGCACTAATAAAAATGAATTTTAAAGAGGGACCACTATCGCTGATCCAAGTATATTCTCCTACTGAGTATTCAAGTGAAGAAGAAATCACAAAATTCTACAAAGACTTGATAAGAGCACAAGAACTAGCTGATAAAAATAGGTTAATCATCGGAGATTTCAATGCCAGAATTGGACAGCGTAAACCTCATGAAAATCTCATAATGGGCAAATATGGTTACGGCAAACGGAACGACAGAGGTGATCGTCTCATACAATACGCACACGAGTACAAACTGGCAGTGATGAACACATATTTCAAAAAGAAAAATTCCAGGAAATGGACATGGTTATCACCAGACCATATGACAAAAAACGAAATCGACTTTATATTGAGCACCAACCCAAAATCTGTTACAAATGTAGAAGTTCTGAACAAGATACGCTTTCCGTCGGACCACAGGATGGTAAGATGCTCATTGAAGACCCGAAAACCTAAACTCAATAGAAAAACATTCAAAACCGTACCCAACAAATTGAAATCCACACAAGAGAAAAATGACTACATACAAAATCTAGAAAAGAACTTAACCATATTACAAGAGTCTCTAAAGGAAAATAGGAATGTCCAATCCTTCAGCGACAAACTGGAAGTAGCAATCACGAGAAGCCTAAAATCAGCCGAAAAAGATTTTTTTTTTTTTTTTTTTTTTTTTGGGTCCTCTTTTACTACAATCTGTCTCCTTCGTGGGACATTCAGCAGTATGTTGGTTGGTGCTAATGCTGGCGTTCTTGGTATGTGACCTCTGTCACATCCTCATTTCTTAACAGTAATTATGTTTACTGGGATTGAATTAAGTCTTGAGGTATTTTACGTTTCAATCGTCGTACTTTGGTGTATCTCTTCATTAGTGACCGAGCCAGAGTGTTTGGATGTTGTTCTATACGTTCCCTATAAGACTTGGTATGGTGCACAATTTCCTGTTTCACGGTAGGAATTCGCAAGTCACGGTGTAATTGTTCATTGGGTACAAACCAAGGAGCATTGGTTATCATGCGCAGAGTTTTATTTTGAAACCTTTGTATTATTTCAATATTTGAGTGAGATGCGGTGCCCCATAGTTGGATTCCATATGTCCAGACCGGTTTCAGTATTGCCTTATACAGCAGTATTTTGTTTTCAAGGGACAGTTGAGATTTTGGTCCAATGAGCCAGTAAAGGTTTCGTATTTGAATACCAAGTTGCTTCCTTTTGGTGAAAATATGTTTTTGCCATGTAAGTCTTTTGTCCAGGTGCACTCCAAGATATCTCACTTGATCTGCCTGTGGTACTTCAATGTTGTTCAATGTAACGGGTGGACAGGATCCTCTATTTAAAGTGAACGTTACGTTGACTGATTTTGCTTCGTTAGCTTTTATCCGCCACTTTTTAAGCCAGTGGGATATATCATTTAGTCCTCTTTGAAGTATTTGGGAAGCGGTTGTTGCGTCACTGTGTGTAGCTAGTATGGCGGTATCGTCAGCAAAAGTTCCGGTAGTTAAGGATTCAGATGTTGGCAAGTCTGCAGTGTACAGCAGGTAAAGAACGGGGCCCAGTACGCTACCCTGAGGAACACCTGCTTTTATGGGACGGAGGTCGGATAGTGCTTCCCCATTTTGTACGATAAAATGGCGCTGCTGCAGGAAAGCTTTTAATATTCCATACAGGTGATTCGGTAGAGCATTTTTCAATTTGAACAGCAATCCCTCATGCCAGACGCGGTCAAACGCCTGGGATATGTCTAAGAACGCACTAGTACAGTAAGATTTTGCTTCCAATGATTCCATGATCCTCTTGGTCAGTCTGTGCACCTGGTCGATAGTGGCATGTTTACTGCGGAACCCAAATTGATGGTCAGGAATTAAATTCTTTTCATGGAGTATGGATAGGATTTGCTGTAGTAGAAGAGATTCGTATATTTTGGATGGAATAGGTAGCAGACTTATTGGTCGATATGATTTTGCTTCTTCTGGTTGTTTACCTGGTTTCAATATCATTATAATTTGTGCGACCTTCCACTCCAGAGGGATGAACTGTAGTTTCGTCATGGCGTTAAACAGTGACGTGAGGAAGGTTATGCCAGATTCAGGTAGTTCCTGTAACAAGCGGTTCGTTATAAGATCGTAACCTGGTGACTTTTTAGGGTCCGACTTTTTTATAATTCGGGCAACTTCTTTCTTTGTAAATTTAAATTTAACAGGTATTTCCTCGGTATTTTCAGTAGTACCCAGGTGGTCAATAATTTCTGCTGCATCCGCTGGAGAGCCCTCGTATGGATGAGGAATGAAGACATTCGAGAGATGCTCTGAGAAGATTCTGGCTTTCTCCTGGTCCGTTCGTGCCCAGGTGCCGTCAGACTTTCTTATAGGAGGAGAAGCAACGATGGGCCTTTTCAGTCTTCTGGTGGCTTTCCATAAGGAATAATTTGAGGAAGCGGTAGCGTCCAAGCCTGCGAGATAATTATGGATTCCTTCATTGCGGTCTTTGTCAAGGATGTGTTTCAGCTGTCTGCTGACGTAATTTAATTGTTTTTTTGCAGCAGGGTCCCTGGTTTGTTGCCAGCGCTTCCGTAACCTTCTTTTTTGACTTATTTTGTTAAATATATGGTCGGCTACGAAGTTGTCAGAGCTTCTAGGCGGTAGAGAAGGTGTTGAGGACCAGGCAGCATCTTGTACACTGTTGGTAAAATATAGCACTGCCTCTGTTATTTCTTCGCTCGTTTTAAGAGAAACCGGTTTCTGGAGCGCCTGATCAGCGAGCTCTCGAAATAAAGGCCAGTTAGTTTTGTTGTTGTGCAGAACACATTTTTTGACGCACTCTTGAATAGTAGTGTGAAGTTCCACTATTATTGGCGTATGATCAGAGGAAAGATCCCAGCAACTCCGACACGCTATGTTGTTTTTTGAGATTCCTTTGCTGACACAATAATCAATGACATCCGGTATTTTATTTTTGTCAGTTGGCCAGTAAGTTGGGTGACCCGATGAGATCACATTCATATTTTCTGCTTGAATGCATTTGAGCAATTCTCGCCCTCTAGTTAGTATGAGCCTAGATCCCCAAAACGTATGTTTGGCATTATAGTCGCCACCTGCAATGAATCTGGGTCCAAGAGATTTAAAAAAAATCTTGAATTCCGTTTCCTTGATAGAAAATCTCGGTGGACAATAAAGGGCAGATATTGTAATGTCACTGATCCAGTCTGTTATCACGATGTTTGTTGCTTGAATGTAGTCCTTACAGTAGTCTGGAAGTGGGTGGTGTCTGATATTTGATCTGATGAAAACGGCCGATCCTCCATGCCCTTTGTTGTATGGGTGGTTAGTATGGTACATTTTGTAGCCTGGAAGTCTGAAAAAGCTCTTGGATGTGAAGTGTGTTTCTGAGATTAGTAAAACATCTATGTGGTGAATTTTAACAAATATTTTTAACTCTTCCGAGTGTTTTGACAAGCCATTAGCATTCCATACACCCAGTCTTAGTGATGTGAATGTGATGACAATTTTGATATTAGTTCGGTTAACGTTTGTGTCATAATTAACATTTGGTTCATCAGAGCAACAAGTGTTTCCCTAATAGCTTTGAGGTCGTTCGTTTCTTGATTCTCTGCGTTCGTAGTTTGTATCATGGGTTTTTCGGGGTGTACGTTTGTGGCCGCGGCATAAGATTTACCGCTTTTTGTTGTATTATCTGTACATTCTTGTGTATCTCTCGTGAGTCTTCGTACTTTTGTATGTTTAGTGATTGGAGGAGGATAGCGGACCTTTAGAAGCTCCTTGTAGATTATGCAGCCCTTGTAATTGGCTGGGTGGTTTCCTTCGCAAAGAACGCATTTAACTTGGTTTGATCTTTCTCTACGTGGACAAGCTGAAGTGTGATGCGAACCTGCACATTTGACGCATCTTGGCTTTCTATTGCAGAACTTTTGTGTGTGGTTATAGTCTTGGCAATTTGTGCATTGGGGGATTGCTCGCTTAGGTCTGGGTGCTTCAAACAGTATACGACAGTGGAGTAAAGATTTAATGCTATATATATCTTTGTTATTTTCACGCGGTTCGAGCTCGATGATCCACATTGGTAGGGCTTGTTTAGTTTTTGAGCTTTGGATGTTCCAGACATTTGTCACTTTATGGTCAAGCTCTTCAATAGCTATTTTTATGTCCTCTTTATCTGTTGATGGGTGTAAGTTTTTTAGTACTACTCTAAAGCTTCGGTTTTGTTTAGGCTGGTAACTGTAAAATTCTGTGTCTTTAGCCTTTAGTTCTTTATAAATTGTGGAGTATGATTCGACTGATTTTGGTTGTATTTTAACTCTGTCGTCTCGTAATACTTTAATGTCATAGTCTCCTTTTGCTACTTCTTCTAGTGTTTTAAGTAAAGGTTTAATATTTTTGACTCCGTCAATAAACAAAGGTGGGGGTTTTTTTGATTTCGGGACTTGTAATTCAGGTTGATCGGGTTGCTCTATATCATCAAGCTCCGAGAAGCTATTGTGCGTTGTTACTGCTGGTATTCCGAGCCAGTAGTTCAATTTTGTTTGTTTTTGGCTTCGCGTTACTGCATCTGGACTGTCTCTTTGCCTTTTGCCATAGTGCACTTTTGTGAATTGGTGTTCTTCAGTTTCCTCATCTGTTGTATCCTTTAACTCAATGTTCAGTGTGTCTTGCTTAGAAGTTCCGCTGAAGGAATTAGATCTTGGTCGATTAATAAACATTCCTTTATGAAAAGCTTGTTGGATCATGGTTTTTGGATTTCTCTTATCTAATGTTTCTATATTTTCATTATTTTTCATTTTGTTCCCACGAGTTAGGCCGATTTATTAAGTCACAAGAGGGGTGACGCCCATTCCCTCAAGAAGGCAATTTACAACGACGTTTGCCGGGTCCGCCGAGGTTGGCGCTGAGAACTTGCCTCCTGCAAGCCATGCATCCTGTCGGCACGTAGTCCCACCTTAGGATTAGGGTGACTTTTTAGAGAGGTATTCTACCTCTTGGTCCGGGCGGCTAAGCCAAGGCCCTCGATTCTGTGGAAGAGGTATCTGCACAGAATTGCGAGTTGCGGAGGTCATTTCCTACCCCAGCAGGTTCCGGTTTGTTAGGCCTGGTTTTTGTCGGGTTAGTTCCGTCGCCCGATGATCGACAATAGACTTTACAGCTATTTGGATTTTCAATAAGCTAACCCTCTTCTTTTTTTTTTTCATTCGGGACCGTCCACGGGTGAGACAGGTTATTTACCGCCGCCTGTTACTCGGCGTTGGGCATAGGTCATTTAGCCCTGTTACTCGTTTGGCACCACCCAGGGGGCACGTGTAGGGTGGGTCTAGGAGAAGATGGTAAATCCTACGGACGCGAGTAACTTCAGCCGAAAAAGATAAACGAAACAGAAAGATCATTAGTGAACATACGCAGAATTTAATATCTAGAAGAACAGAACTTATATTCATGAAACACAAGTCCAAAGAAATGAGAGATGAACTAAAAAATTTATTTAAAGAAACCAATAAAGCCATCAGAACAGATTATGCTAACCATAGAAAAACAATCATAGAAAGAAATATGCTTACTTTCCGTAGTTCAAAAAGAGCATTTAAAGAACTTTCTACCCACATAAATTGGGTACAAGGTTTGAACAACGAAAAAGGCGAAACCAAGGATAGAAAAGGTATAATAGAATGTGCAACAGCCTTCTACACCACTCTGTATGAAAAACCAACACATGCTACTGATAATAGTTTATTAACTGAGGAAGATATGGCAGAAATACCATTAGACCCAATCACAGAAATAGAAATAATGACCCAAATCAAAAAATTAAAATCCGAGAAGAGCCCAGGCGAAGATAATGTCACAAACGAAGCCTTAAAAATCGGAGCGACGGTCTTAGTTGGATATATAGCAGAATTATTTAACTTAGTACTGGAAAAAGAACAAATACCATCCCAGTGGAGTAAATCAAATATAATATTACTGTATAAATAAACCGGCCAAGTGCGAGTTGGACTCGCCCATGAAGGGTTTCGTAGCAGCTAGTAACATAATATAAAAGTTCTTATAGTTCGTTGTAACTTTGATTGATGTTTTAATACGTTCGCAGTGGTAGTGATTTTTCTAACCGAAAATTGCTGTTTAAGACGTATTAAAAAAAAACTACCAGCTCCATCTCGTTCAAACCAATTTTCGTTGGTAGTTTTTATGGCAATGTACATCATATATTTTTTTTAGATTTATTACTCTCTTAGTTTAGAAGTTAGAGGGGGGGGGACACTCATTTTTCGACTTTGGAAGTCCCTCTTGCGCAAACTGTTCACTTTAGAAAAAAATTATGTTAGAAACCTCAGCAGCATTTTGGAAGACCTATCTATAGATACCCCACACGTATGGGTTTCATGAAAAAAAAAATTTTGAGTTTCAGTTCTGAGTATGGGGACCCCCAAAATTTTCTGCTTTTTTTCTAGTTTTATATAAGAATCTTAATGCGGTTCACAGAATACATCTAGTTACCAAGTTTCAATAGCATAGGCCGTATAGTTTCGGAGAAAAGTGGCTGTGACACACGGACGGACAGACAGACAGACAGACAGACAGACATGACGAATCTATAAGGGTTCCGTTTTTGCCATTTGGCTACGAAACCCTAAAAAGGGAACCCACTGGACATCAGCAATTATAGGCCAATTAGTTTACTGTCAACAATTTATAAACTATTTTCGTCAATAATCTTACGGAGAATAGCACCAAATATTGACAAGAATCAGCCAATAGAACAAGCGGGCTTCCGGCCGCACTATTCAACCATAGACCATATTCATACTACTGAACAAATTATAGAGAAATATAAAGAATTCAATAAACCACTCTACATGGCTTTCGTAGACTACTCCAAAGCGTTCGACAGCATAATACACTCATCCATATGGCCTGCTTTGAGAAATAATGATGTAAACAATAAATATGTAAATGTCATCAAAAACATCTATGCTGATAGTGTTAGCAGAGTAAAATTGGAAAGACAAGGGGAGGAGTTTAGAATTGGAAGGGGTGTGCGTCAGGGCGACCCGTTATCTCCAAAACTATTCATAGCTGTACTAGAGGACATTTTCAAAAACATAAATTGGAAAAACGAAGGCATATGGATACACAACAAGAAATTAACACACCTAAGGTTTGCAGATGACATTGTGCTATTCAGCAAATCCGCGAAAGAGTTAGAATCAATGCTGCAAAGATTAAATGCCGAAGGTATAAAGATCGGTCTACACATGAATGCATCCAAAACAAAAATTATGTCAAACAGTAGAAAGAAAACGATTAAAGTAGAGGATAAACCAATAGAATATGTAAATGAATATGTGTACTTGGGCAAATTGGTATCCTTTGACACAAACAGCAATGAAAACGAAATAGACAGAAGAATAAGTACAACGTGGAAGAAATACTGGGCTCAAAAAGAAATTCTGAAAGGGAATTATAACCTTAGTATAAAAACACATAACAATGAAAAGAAAATGAAATAAATATAAATTGCATGTATATTTTTTTTTGTAAAGTGTTAAGTGGAAAATAAAGCTGTAATAAATAAATAAATAAAGTAAATTTTAATTTTCAGGATTTGCTTGAAGTCGGTTTTATTTTTTATTGAAAATTTTTTTTATGTGTCCAATATCTATTGTTTAATAATCCATTAAGTTCACTTAAAATTTCCGTATTTATGTTATTATCGAATGAAATGGTTTTTAGGCAAAATTTGTAGGATAAATATAATCTTCGTATGTACAAAGGTGGGATGCTGATTTCGCTCTCCATGGTGTGTATAGGAGTCGACTTAATAAAGCCTCCAATAATCCTAAGAGATTGGTTCTGTATTTTGTCAATTCTTGAAGTATGACAATTAGCCGCATTATCATATAAATAACTCCCGTAGTCTATTCTACTTCTTATTAGCGCGATATATATTCTACGAATATGAATTGGATGCGTACCCCACTTAGAACCCGCTAGTACCTTTAGCACGTTTAGAT
Organism: Miltochrista miniata; assembly: GCA_933228765.1. Classification (NCBI taxonomy): domain Eukaryota; kingdom Metazoa; phylum Arthropoda; class Insecta; order Lepidoptera; family Erebidae; genus Miltochrista; species Miltochrista miniata. The sequence goes on from OW121753.1 coordinate 10,023,483, forward strand.
GTTTGAGTGCTCTCTCGCAACACTCATTGATATGTTTTCCCCAACGTAAGGAACGGTCTAACCAGAAACCCAAGTATCTGATGCAATCCGTAGACTGTAATGTCGAGTCATGGTCTATACTAAGCTGGACTTGTTGCATTCTACGTGCTCTACTGAACACGCAATACCTAGATTTTGTTGCTGAAACTTCTAAACCCAGCTGTTCCATAAGGATTATAATACAATTTAGCGACTGCTGCATATTTGATACACTATCTTCAAGTATGCTACATTGAGAGTAGAGCACAAAATCATCGGCGTACTGGCATACAAAAACTTGTTTAATGTTTTCACATATCACTGCGGTAACTATGTTAAATAGCAGAGGTGAAATGGGATCGCCTTGGGCTATACCTTTGTTAGTCCATCTAGTAATCATATTTTGGCCCTCTTCATCACACTTAATATGGAGATGTCTTTCTTTCAAAAATTGCCAAAGGTAAGCACATATTGTAGAACCAACTTTTAGCTTGTCTAAAGTACATACTACATTACTAGATAGCACATTATTATAGGCCCCTTCGATATCCAGAAAGCATGCTAATGTTGGAATATTTTTGGTGAAACCGATTTGTATAGTTGTGACAAGGCGAGCCAAGCAGTCCATACAAGACTTTCCTCTTCTGAATCCAATTGTATTTGGTGACAATATCTTATTGTTTTCGATAAACCACTCTAAGCGTTTAGCTAACATGAGATGAAAGATTTTACAAATACAGGATATTAAAGCAATGGGGCGGAGCTTTGAATTATTATTATGTTTAGGTATTGCTATTATTTGTATTTCTCTCCATTTGTAGCATTTATTTTCTATAGATGCAGTATTCAGGATGTGAAAGCAGCCTTATCTAGTTATCTTTTTTTAATCGGTTGTCAGTGGTGACATTTCTGCTGTCAGAATGACAGGATGTCATAAGGACGAGTGACGAATCGTTTTTGCATTGAATGAAAGCTGGTTTTAGATGAAAATTCGAGACGATTCCACGTGAGAGAGGGGATAAAGCCCTGATACGAGGTTCCGAGTCTCTTTTGACCATCGGCTAAGGACGAGGGATTGATATTACTCTGAGTGGCACGCCTCAATTTTTCTTGGGAGGTTGTTAGTTGCAACATGAGGACCTGTTAAGGAATTAGTCTGAGTTAACTTATTCTCTTCGAAAGGAGTTGGACTCTGTGTCAACCTACACCCGGGATACCGGGTTTTTTTACTATGGGGAAAAGCGGCCCGTCCACGGTTGGCAGAGCCACACCCAATGACACGTGGACTACATGAGCGAGGTGTTTTGAGAGGGACCAGCCGCCTCCACGTGGCATTCTCGGGCTGTGCTGCTCTCAGCTTACTCAAGGCCAGTAATTGTCACCCTATTACAGTGTAGTTAGCTGCTTACCCGTTCTACCTGCTCACGCGGCAGTGGTCTATTAAGTGGAATTAGACTTTATTTCTGTGTACCTGTGATATTTGTGTCTATCAGTGAATAAGCTCTCTGTGTGTCTCTGTGTATCTCTGTGTACTTAGTAAATATATGTGTGTACACCCTATTGGCTGTTTTCGTCAGAGCCCTGGCCTCCCTTGCGCACCCACTAGAAACTCTGTAACAAGGCGCCCTGGGAAAGAGTTCTCTGCATAGCTACCTCGCGCTAGTTGGTGAGTAACATCATTGTGTTACAAATTTGGCGCCCAACGTGGGGCAAATCTCTGGGTCTACTCTGCGGTAGTCTCAGTCTGGTGTGTGTGCATAGGTGGTTATCTCTGGCGAAACCATCCTGTAATATCGTCCGAGACGCTCCAGGACGTTAATTGGTGGTGCTAACAGCTAAGCACAAAATTATCCCTTTCGTCTTCTTCCAGCTACCTACATCTTTGGCTGGAAAAGACACTAAATTCTAAATTTAAAAATTTAAAATTAGCTGTGATTTTGGAAAGATTTTTTGATTTTATTTGGCATACCCACTTCTTTTTTCTTATTGTGTATTTTTCTTTTTTTTATGGTGCACACATATATTTATTATATTATTAGTGTAGATTAATATATAATATATATTATCCTATAGCTTCACCTTGTAAGGTAAACTTAGTGAATCTCTCTGTGTTAACTTAGTGAATTTCTCTGTGTAACTTAAAACTTTTTTATAAGGTGTGTACATACCTTGTAATTTTGAATGTTAACCTGAACTGTGTTATCAGAAAATTTAGAAACTTTTCTCTCTTAATATACCCTTAATCTTTGTTAAATTCTAAAAGTCAATTTGAAACATAATTACCTAACTTAGTACACTTTGTTGTAACTCAATTTACATTTTTACTTTGTAATTGATCCCTATCTGTGCCATTTTATCTTTATAATTGTTGTAAGTAAATTTTTACATAATGGCACAGATGAAAAAATATATTAATTATTTAAGAAAGGATGAACTTGCTAACGAGCTGTCCCACATGGGTATTTCAGTGGAACCGGAAACGACAGTGTCTGGCCTTCGGAGTGAGCTAAGAGCGGCACACCGACTCGTCCGTCGAGGTAGCATCAAAGCGAGTGCTCCGGTACCCGCTGATGCATCGGCTGAGCTCTCGATCTGCCTCCCGAAGGTGTCCGAGCTGGAGGAGGCTATTCAGTCAGGTGACATCTTCATTAATAAGGGTAGTCGTCTTAGGGTGTCCCTCAGGGCCAACTACTTATTGAGTAGGTTAGCTCGTTGTGGTCTGGATTGCCCCGACCTGGTGGATATTCGTGGTAGGCTAGTGAAGATCATCGCTAGGGCTGAACCCAGTAGTGATTCTGAATCCGAAGGTTCGGATGATGATGGTGATGATCCTTCGGGTCGTGACCAGGTGGAATATACTTCACCAGTAGTGAGAGAGGACCGCTCGGTGCGAGCTAGTTCAAGTAGGAATAGTTCTACATGTAACATAGTGTATAAAGAACGTCCTCTTAACTTATGTTCATTTAACTTAAAATATGATGGTTCTACTTGTGTACGTGTGTTTTTAGAGAGATTAGAGGAACTTAGATGTGCTCGGGAGGTTACTAAGCCTAGACTCCTTATGGCTTTCTCCGACCTGTTGGATGGACCGGCTTTGTCTTGGTTCCGTACAAACAAAGCTAACTTCATCTCATATGAGGATCTTATTAGTGAGCTTAGAGATACCTTCGATATTCCTGATTATGATTACCGCCTCAGGAACGAGATAAGACAGCGTACACAAGCCCGCTCTGAGTCCTTGGTTAACTATATATGTACAATGCAAGCCATGTTCTCAAGGTTGTCGTGTAAGATGCCCAGTGAGGAACAGCTGGACATTCTCATGCACAACATTAGACCTGACTACATGAAGGAACTGGCCTTGCATGATGTCAACTCTGTAGATGACTTGAGACGTTTGGGTAAGCGCTTGGAGCTTGCGCGTACTAGGGCAGACGCTTTCCATGAGCCTGCTCTTGACAAGTTTGAGATTACATCTGACTTACACCAGCTTAAGAACAAAGGTGTACAAAAGCCCGCTAAGCAGGTGTCTGCAGTGGAGACGCCGGTTACCCCCCACGATCGCAAATGCTTTCGTTGCGGCGGGGGCGGTCACACTGCATACAGCTGCACACAGTCAAGGGAGCTGGTGTGTTTCCGGTGTGGTCTCAAAGGAGTCAAGACCCCAGACTGCTCACACTGTACTAGCAAGTCAAAAAACGCGTAGGCCAGGGCCTTATTAGGAACTCTGTGCATTACTCTGTATCTGAGTCTATTTCTGATAAGGTCCTGTTTCCTAAACGGGATAGTGACATTAGACCGTATCTAGTTGTTAAGGTTTTAAATTTAAATGTCTTAGGCCTTCTAGATTCCGGTGCCTCCTGCTCTATACTAGTTAAGGGAGCGCACCGCATCTTCTTGGAACTGGGTTTTGATCTTGTGAGTATCAATCCTACTTTTCGTATTACAACTGCAGACAGCACTCACTTGCAATGTCTGGGTTGTATCTCTTTGCCAATTGAGTACAATTCGGTTATCCGAGTTGTCAAGTTCTATGTTGTCCCAGGTATAACCACCTCCATGATATTTGGAGTGGATTTCTGGCAACAATTTAAGTTAAGTGATAAGTTAATTTTACAAAATATTAGTCTTGATAGCTTTAGTGATAATAATCCTATCGAGTCTGTGTCCCTTAACGGTGGCCTCGAGGATTACGACAACTTGACAACTAAACAAAGGTGTGTAATCAACGAGGTCATTAAAAAATTCGACTCGTTGAACACTGATAAGGTGGGTTTAGGTCGGACCTCACTTGTGCACCATGTCATTGACACTGGTGACAGCAAGCCGATCAAGCAGCGTTATTATCCGCTCTCTCCCCTTAAGCAGAAGGCCCTGGAAGCCGAGCTGGACCGAATGCTGGAGATGGGAGTAGTGTCCCCGTCTCAGTCCGCCTGGAACTCTCCAGTGGTCATGGTGGAGAAGGCGAACGGCGACCTCAGATTGTGCTTGGACTCTCGCAAGCTGAACTCTGTGTCAAAGAGTGACGCCTACCCCTTACCCTATATCAATCAAATCTTGGACCACCTTAATAACGCTAAGTATTTAACTTCTGTAGATTTGAGTGCGGCTTACTGGCAGATTCCATTTGACTCACCCCAGTCTGCTGAGAAGACTGCTTTTACGGTTCCCCGGAGAGGATTATTCCACTACAATTCGATGTGCTTCGGTCTTGTCGGGGCCAGTGCCACGATGCAACGCCTCATGGACCGTCTGTTTGGTCCCGAGTTCGACAACAAGGTATTTGCGTTTCAGGATGACATAGTCTGTGTGTCCAGCACCTTTGAGGAGCATGTAGAGCTCTTACATAGAGTCTATCAGCAACTCAAGGATGCTGGCCTAACTATTAACATGAAAAAATCCCACTTTTGTCGGAGTGAACTCAAATACCTGGGGTATTATGTGGACAAACATGGCCTACGGACAGACCCGGGTAAAGTTGAGGTTATCCTCAACTATCCCACCCCTTCTAACCCTAAGGAGGTTAAGAGATTTCTGGGAATGGCCGGCTGGTATCGTCGCTTTGTTAACAACTTCTCGAAGATTAGTAAACCTCTGTGCAAACTGACTTCTACGAACCTTAAGTTCGAATGGACCCCTGAGGCTGAACAGTCCTTTAACCTGCTAAAGTCAGCCTTGGTTTCTGCCCCTATATTAAAAATGCCTAACTTTGAGATGCCCTTCCGCATTCTTAGTGACGCGTCAGCTTACTCAGTTGCTGCTGTACTGACACAAACTCACGATGGTGTTGAGCACCCTATCGCCTACTGTAGCCGTTCTCTTAACAAGAATGAGGTGAACTACAGCACAACTGAGCGAGAACTTCTGGCCGTGATTTTCGCTTTGGAACAATTTCGACAGTACGTCGAAGGCCAAAAATGTACGGTCGTCACGGATCATTCATCTCTTCTGTGGTTCCATAAGCTAAAAAATCCCACGGGTCGTCTAGCACGTTGGAGCATGAGGCTCAGTCAATTCGATTTTGACATAGAGCATCGAAAAGGTAAAGACCACGTTGTACCTGATGCTCTGTCTCGTATCAAAATTGATTCCCTCGATGCAGTACCCACTAAAGACCCGTGGTATGACCACACCATGAATAGTGTTCGGAAGAACCCTAGGAAGTCACCAAATTATGACATTCGTGACAACCTTCTATATAGGTTAACTAAAAATAAATATTCTTTGACTTCAGACTTTGACTGGAAGCTGGTGGTACCTCAGGAGGATCGCTTGCCCCTGCTCTCTAAGTACCACGATGACACACTTAGTGCCCATGGTGGCGTTTGGAAGACGCATAAAAGGTTAGCCCTAAATTATTACTGGCCCAAGATGTACGAGGACGTCAAAGAATATGTTGGGAATTGCGAAACATGCAAGCAGTACAAACCCGTAAATACGTCTCGTCCCGGCCTAATGGGTAGCCCGAAGCGGGTTTCGAAGCCATTCGAAGCTATCTCTGTCGATCTGCTTGGTCCCTTTCCCACTTCGAGCAATAGAAACGTACACCTGATCGTGGTCTCCGACTACTTTAGCAAATACGTCATGTTGTGCCCTGTTCGGGTTGCCACAGGCGCTGTAGTCGCGAGGTTCATAGAGAAGAGTGTGTTTCTCGTGCACGGAGTCTGCAAGACTATTTACATGGATAATGGCCCTCAGTTTGTGAGTAAGCCATTTAAGGATCTGTTGGCTAAATACAATGTACATAATATATATTATAACCCTAGGTATCATGCCCAAACTAATCAGGCGGAACGAGCTATTCGTAATGTTGTTCAAGCGATCTCATGCTATGTGAAGTCGCAACACAAGTCTTGGGATCAGTTCTTGGTTGAGATACAGTGTGCTTTAAACACTGCAGTTAACGAAGCAACTCGTTTCACCCCTTACTTTTTGGTACATGGTAGGGAATTTATTGGGGATGGAGTGTTATACAGGCAGACAGATATCGCGTGCCATCCTACTTCAGTCTCTGTAGACGATCCATCAGCCTTCGGTGTCAAGCTGAGAGAAATACAACGCATTTACGACCAGGTGAGGAAACATTTGAACGTTGCCCACCAGCGTAATGAAAAGTATTACAACCTCAGAAAAAGGCATGTAGAGCTGAAAGTGGGACAGATAGTTTACAAACGCACGTTCTACCTGTCCAACAAGGCCAAGAATTTTACTTCTAAGCTAGCTCCTAAGTTCCTTAAATGTGTGGTGACTGCTAAACGATCCCCTTTAGTATATAGGCTGTCAGATCTGGACGGTAAGGATCTTGGGGAGTACCATATCAAGGACATCCTGAAGTATCAGGAGGAGCAGTCTCCAATACCTAACGTAACTACATAGCACTGTTTCTCTAGTTTATTAAACCAGTGCTATGTGATCATTATGTAAGACTATTTTAATCTTTTGTTTGTATTTCTATATGTGTACGTGACTTTAAATTGTCACGTTGTAGTTTCTTCTATGCACCGCACCGAGCGTTTTTCTCTCATTCGCTTCTTAGTACTCTACATTATCCTGAGAGCTTGGGTAGTGTTAGGGTATCGGCAGTGAGTAAAGGGAGCATTCGTTTTCTATGAAGGGCATTAGACTCTAGTTACTTAGCCTAACCGGTACACGAGTCAGTGTCTAGTTAGGTACATAGGAGGATCTTTCTTTGGTATTGTAATGGTCGTAGTCAGCTGGTGTTTGAAGGACCTAGCTGGTTGTCTTTGTTTATTAGTCAGTACTTTTCTGTTTTCTTTATTGTGTATTTCCAGCGTGTCATATCCGCAGGAAATACTATTAAAGGGGGGGTGGTTGTAGCATTTATTTTCTATAGATGCAGTATTCAGGATGTGAAAGCAGCCTTATCTAGTTATCTTTTTTTAATCGGTTGTCAGTGGTGACATTTCTGCTGTCAGAATGACAGGATGTCATAAGGACGAGTGACGAATCGTTTTTGCATTGAATGAAAGCTGGTTTTAGATGAAAATTCGAGACGATTCCACGTGAGAGAGGGGATAAAGCCCTGATACGAGGTTCCGAGTCTCTTTTGACCATCGGCTAAGGACGAGGGATTGATATTACTCTGAGTGGCACGCCTCAATTTTTCTTGGGAGGTTGTTAGTTGCAACATGAGGACCTGTTAAGGAATTAGTCTGAGTTAACTTATTCTCTTCGGAAGGAGTTGGACTCTGTGTCAACCTACACCCGGGATACCGGGTTTTTTTACTATGGGGAAAAGCGGCCCGTCCACGGTTGGCAGAGCCACACCCAATGACACGTGGACTACATGAGCGAGGTGTTTTGAGAGGGACCAGCCGCCTCCACGTGGCATTCTCGGGCTGTGCTGCTCTCAGCTTACTCAAGGCCAGTAATTGTCACCCTATTACAGTGTAGTTAGCTGCTTACCCGTTCTACCTGCTCACGCGGCAGTGCTCTATTAAGTGGAATTAGACTTTATTTCTGTGTACCTGTGATATTTGTGTCTATCAGTGAATAAGCTCTCTGTGTGTCTCTGTGTGTCTCTGTGTATCCCTATGTACTTAGTAAATATATGTGTGTACACCCTATTGGCTGTTTTCGTCAGAGCCCTGGCCTCCCTTGCGCACCCACTAGAAACTCTGTAACAAGGCGCCCTGGGAAAGAGTTCTCTGCATAGCTACCTCGCGCTAGTTGGTGAGTAACATCATTGTGTTACACATTGAGTGGGAACGTATCCAGACCTAAATATAAGATTGTAAAGTCGAAGTAAGAATTGTTTACCAATTTCAGGGAGGTTATAAATCATTGAGTAGTACACGTTGTCTTGTCCTGGAGAAGTGTCTTTTCGTTTAAAACAATTTAGCATTTCATGTAATGTAAACTCCGTATCAAGCAAAGGATTTACAGAAGTAAAATTTATGGGAGGGTCAGTCACAAAGTCAGGAGCCAGGGATGCTAACAGTTCTTGTTTAAGATGGTCAGGAGTATATAGTTTACTTTGTCCAAGTCCTTTAGTCCATCTCATTCTTCTCCACATTTCTGGAAGGGTAGTTGACTCGTCGATACTGACACAAAAAGTATACCAGCTTTGAGATTTGGCTCGTCTTATCATGCGTTGAGTTTCTGAAATTTTAAGTTTTAGCCTGTCTAAATTGCTTGGGGTAGGGTTGCGTCTGAATTGTTTCAATGCCAGACGACGCTGAGCTACCAATTTTGAAAGTTCCTGATTCCAATAAATCTTTGGTACGAATTTGTTAGCGGGGTTTGTACAAATTTTTTTAAAGGGAATGTTTTGATCAGCCGCTTTGTGGATATTAATTAAAAAACAATCATACATTTCTTGAACGTTATCATAATGATTTCTACTTATCGAAAATAACTCTATTAGTGTTTCTCTATAATTAGACCACTTTGCTAATTTAAAATTTCTCTTGCAAATAAATTGTAAAATGTCTTGATATCTAAAGCAAATTTTAAGAATAAGGTGATCACTACCAAAACATTCATTGGTTACACTCCATTCAGCATTTAAAGCTATATCCGTCGAACAGAACGTAATATCAGGAGAACTTTTTTGTAGTATGCCGTTAACAAGCCTAAGTCTAGTATGATTACCATTGTTGATAGAAATATGTCCATTATCCAAGGAGGTATCAAAAATCTGATTACCTCTTGTGTTGGTTCGAGACGACCAATTACTATGGTGCCCGTTAAAATCACCTGCAATTAAAGTTCTAGCACGAAAGAGTGAGAATATATAATCCCAATCTGATTGGGACGTGCTGACAGTTGACGGGCAATAGACAGAAATAATATTATGAATCAACTTACAGTTAAGAACTCGAATCGCTAGAACTTGGATACCTGAATTAGGTACACTTAAAGGTATGACGTTATGGACTTATGGCATATAATTGCCAAGCCACCATAACCATCCGGTCGGTCTTGTCTGTAGATATGATAACCAGTTATGTTTATACGTATGTCAGGGTCAAACCACGTCTCACTAATGATTGCTATATGCATTTTTTCTCTGGTTAAAAAAGCTTCAAATTCGACCAATTTGGGCTTTAAACTTTGTGAGTTCCATTGAACTATGTTGATATTAAAGTCCTTAGGGTTAGCCATTTATGATTTTAAATATAGTCTTAACAATGTTACCGTCCTTGAACTTTTCAAATAAGAATGATGTCACTTCCTCTATGATATATACTGTATACTTATTATAATTTTCTCTTCTAAAGCTTTTTTCGATAAAATAATTTCTTGAATTTTAATAAATATTTTAGAAATCCTTGAAGCGTCTTTTGTTTTTCGGCTATTTCCGGTAGCGGAGGTGCTTGCTTTTTGTTGCTGTATTTGTTCATCTTCTAATTTCTTATTCTTTCTCTTTTTATTTTTGTTCCTAATAGTTAATTGTTGTTGAATATTTTGTTCTTGAATAATTTCTTCTTCCTCATTTATTTCCTCTGGTAATATCATACTTTCTTCATCCAGATTCCTCTCCATTATAACATCTCTGTATGAAACAGTGGGGGTGACATATTGTTGTATAACTGGACTTGTAATGGTGGGGTGATGATAAGACGGGCTCTTCTGTTTCTTGTTTTGTTGATACAGAATTAAGGCATTCTTATACGTACAGTGGTTTGTGCTCATGATGAATTTAAGTTCTTTTTCTTTGGTAAATACTGGACAATTTTTACTTAGTGCCATATGAGACCCTTTACAGTTGATACGAACAAAGTGGGTTGCTTCGCAATTTCCATGATCGCCGGTGCACTTCGGGCATATTGTTTTATTAATAGGACATACTTTTTTTGTATGTCCGAATTTCCAACATCCAGAACATTGGGTGACTAGGAAGACGTATGGTTCCACCTTGAACCGACACCCGTATCCAAATATATACGAGGGTAAGGTGGACCCCTTAAACGCTAAACGAATTGCAGTACTGTTAGTCCACTGATTATTTTCAGCCAGTCGCTGTAATTTTCTCATAGAAATAATTTCATAGTCACATTCAAGCTGCTCAATTATTTCTTTCTCTTCTATTTCTAAATCTACATTTTTGATAACTCCATAGGAAACACTTACTTCATCAACACTTTGACATCTATAATTCAGCTCATCAAATCTTTTGCAGTTCAGCAGTTTGTTTGCATCCTCCTTATTCTTGAATAATATATGGACCTTAAAGGGATTTATATATTTAATTCTTAATATATTGCTGATATTTTGTAATTTCAAAAGTTTAGCCATGCCGAATTGTTTGGGAAGCATCTCCTTTGCTGTTACACTTACCACCCATCCTTCCTCATTGGCTCCAATTACCCCACTCTCCCCTGGTACCTGATTATTTGCGCCCGAAAAGCTACGCAATAGCCGCTTAGGTCTTCTATTGACAGTAACAAATCCATCATCATTTTCTTCTATATTATCTTCCTCACTTTCCTCTCTTGGTCTCTTTTCTGAAGCTTTTTGAGATTCACCCATCAGGTTTGGTGTTTCCTCAACTCGCTGCACCTCGACACTATTTTCACGCACCTCAGATACATCGGATATTACCGAAGTAACACTTGAAGATCGTCTAAAACTATCCATTATCACCGTAAAAGAATAACATTTGTATAATTAATAAAGTCAGTAAACAGAGGGTAGTTATAAGTTGTTTATCGCGAAGCGTTAACAGTTTAATAGAACGAGCGTCCACCTCGTATGACCGGTCGCGCGTCACTGGAAAAATATGATGTTAGATACCTCAATAGCATTTTTGAAGACCTATCTATAAATACCACACACGTATGGTTTTGATGAAAAAAAAAATTGAGTTTCAGTTCTGAGTATGGGGACCCCCAAAATTTACTGCTTTTTTTCTAGTTTTACATAAGAATCTTAATGCGGTTCACAGAATACATCTAGTTACCAACTTTCAATATCATAGGCCTTATAGTTTCGAAGAAAAGTGGCTGTGACACACGGACGGACGGACAGACAGACAGACAGACATGACGAATCTATAAGGGTTCCGTTTTTGCCATTTGGCTGCGAAACCATAAAAATCATCGAAATAGCCGGAATAATCAAATTGACAAAGGTAAATTTCGATGATTTTCAGAGGTTTTTTCACAAGTAAATATTTTTTTCTAAATAGCACACGGTGCTAATGTAGTCTCATCTGTCAAGAAATTAAGGTTCCATTTTAGTGTTATATATTGAAGTGAGGTCTTTGAATATTTCCAAAATCCTAAATGTCTTTTTGTGCATTTTACAAACGTACGGCTTAAATATTAGTTTTTGAAAACTACCCATTTACATAATGAGACACATAACTTAAAATACGTCTTGGTAAGTTCGCCTTAGGCCGGAAGTTAAATTGAGTAAATGAGACGCCTATTGTAAACAATTTGTAAATAAGTTGCATCAATTTTTTTATCATTGCCAATTGATAGCATATAAAAGAAATTTTTATCATGAGATATCTAACAATATCTTAAGACTACTAACCTATATTAATTAATAATCTAATCTAGATAAGACACCACAATATTGACCAATTAATCGCTGAGTTGTCTAGAAAGGTTTTCTCTAGTATAAAACGCAGAAGCCTACACCAAAATTGACCAGAAGCCTTCTATACTGTGATTGATATACTATTAGAGGAAATTATTTTTTAAATTTCACTATCGGTAAGTTTTTAATAATATAATTTAATAGCCTGCACCAATTTATATGTAACTGAAAATCTTCATGGAATTCCTCACGGTTTCCTAGCCAATCAAAGGGCGATGTTCAGTGGTAGTGGCAGTAGAAATACCCAAGATTGCACCAATTCAATTAAGTTGTGAACAGTCTTGTCTAATTCTTTTTTGTGTTTGTAATTGTCAAGAGAAGGTTTAAAAAAATTGGTGGAAAATTTTAAATAACTGTAACCCGCTTGAACTGTTAGAAGAAATGATTTCTATTGCGATTTTGGATCGGGTCATATAACTGGAAACTCCGAAGTGGGAACCGGGAACAGAAAGACTGACAGTGAACTGGAAACCGGTAACCGAAAACCAGGAACCGGGAACTCTGAACTCGAAACCGGGAACAGAATCTGAAACCGGGAATGGGAACAGGGGGCCGGGAACTCAATCTGAAACCGGGAACAGAAAATCAGGAACGGGAACAGGGGACCGAGTACTCAGAACTCGGAATACCGATTTTTCATAGTAGCAGGACAACGTCTGTCGGGTCAGCTAATATGTATGAGAGTGGGTCAGTCACAGATATCAGAAAGAGTCACTGCTAGTAGAATTTAGATTCAAGGTTGGAATGGGAACACCCAAATATTCCGAAATAGTTATGCTTTTCCGAATTTCAATATTCCGATGTTCAAAATTACGAAGATTTTAATTCCTAAGAAACAAAGCTCCGAATATTCAAAAGGACGATATTCATTTATCCGACAGTCATACAGGACCCAGGACCTCCAGCGCCGCAAGCGGTATTATCACTACCGACTACGCCAAAGGCAGTCCGAGTAAAAAATAATAAATAATCCAAATTCTAAGTTCAGTATGTACTGTTATTTTCCCGAAAAACATTATTCCGAATTTCAAATTTCCGAAAAATCATTGTTGTAGTTATAACTTTCTAGAAAAAATAGGCTTAAGTTAAAATTGATATTATACTGAGTTTTATCTATATCTATCTTCTATACTTAAAATAAATCTGTAGAGAGGTCAATTCTGTACATGAAATATATTTTCAAAATAACTATCAGGGGGTGATTAGTGATCGATACTGATGCCAAAAATGCAATCAGTAAAATTTTTGTCTGTCTGTCTGTCTGTATGTATGTTTCTTATAGAAACAAAAACTACTCGACAGATTTTAACGAAAATTGATACAATTATTCTTCATACTCCTGGTCAGGTTATAGTATATTTTCATCACGCTAAATCAATAGGAGCAGAGTAGTGAAGGGAAATTTTGGGAAAACGGGAGAAGTTACTCCATTTTTTAAGCTTCCGTCGCGTGTGCAGCCTTAATGGTTAAAGTTACATAGAAATCATGTATGACGGAAATACATATTTGTATTCTACATAAAATTGTCTAAAAAATATCCTATGTCTATCTTTTATGGTTACATACATACATACATATGGTCACGCCTTTATCCCCGAAGGGGTAGGCAGAGGCATATTATATGCCCACATTTCACCTTTGTATAATTTGTCCCACGTAATAGGTGGTGAGCCGCATTGCCGTGTTTAAATGGACAGGCGCAGGTTGTGACTTACTTTTACTTTTATGGTTTTTATGGTTGACTCACAATATCACGTGTAACTCCTGATAGCTTAGCAGTTTGGAGAATTCCGATTATACTTGTTTAGTCTTACGTTTATAATACTCTCACTCATCCCTTATTTAAAAAAGTTAACGTTATTACCTATTCAATAAAAAAAGAATCATAGAAATCGGTATAGAAACACCAAACTTATATAAGCCATCGCACCGTCGCCGCGTCGGCGTCAATACGTGCCGTGCTCAGCAAAACCACCTTTTGTATCAAACCCTTGACCCAACTGCATAACGCGATGTTGATCGCTTAAGAAGTTGATCGAGGCTCTTGGCGAACAGACCGTGTGCTGATACGACTATCGGAACAATAATCGCTGAATCCACATCCCACATGTCGACAACCTCGTGAGCTAAGTCCAAATATTTCAACTGTTTATCTTTTTCTGCTTTCACGAGATTTTCGTCATGTGGGACGGTTATGTCAACGATTTTTGCGAAGCGCTCTGATCGATCTATTACGACTATATATACAGGCTTATTGGCTACAGTTGTCCTGTCAGTGATAATATATAGACCGATCCCAATACAATGTGACACGACCATTTTCAAGAACTGGGTCGGGAACATACCTATGATACGGTACCTCCAAATCTACAAGTTTATATTTTAGTGAAAGTTGCTGATGGACAATCCTGGCCACTTGGTTGTGTCTATGCAAATACTCGCCGTTGGCAAGACGAGAACAACCAGAAATAATATGTCTGAGAGACTCCCCCGGTAGGTGGCATGCCCGACATATGTCAACCGTACCATCTCTGAAAATATATTTCCGATAGTTATTCGTCATAACAACTTCGTGTGTAATCGCACAAACAAAACCTTCGGTTTTGCCGAACAAATTGCCGAAACCAACGTAAACGTAGTAACTATTTAGTAATCTGTGCCAAAACGTAGCCACTAGACACAGATTCTGTTAAATCTACATCGGGCCCGTGTAATGCCCGATAAAATCGTCCATGCAGCTCTTTGCTCTGCCATATCTCCTTGCGACCAGTAGTATTGAGTACCTATTACTGGTTTGCGCCAGTTCTCTTTGGCAAGAGCAAGTGGGGTCGGACCGTTATCTACTGCTACCACATCCCGATGCACACCCACGTCAGTTTGGAGAAAATATTCTCTAAGGTTATTTACCTCATGATGAGTACAGGTTGTCTTCTCGTAGATAATTAAAACGCAGACTTCTCAGACTCAACAGTAATTATTGAAATAAAAAATCTTTAATATAAGTATGTACTAGGTATGCGTAAGTAATACATTTAGATATTGTCTAGTGGGTCGCGGTATATAGACTGACGAAAACTGGCGTGACCGAGGAGGCGAACCGGTAACCGGTTCCTTGCGGGCCGCACGTAGTGGTCGTATAAAGGCCTGCGCTGACGGCCGTAAGACTCGGCGTAGACATCCTGGGGGCCCCTTGAAGACCGAAGTCTTCAATGAACTGCTTCTAGTCCAATAAGGGGCAGAGGTATTTGACATCTCTCCTGTATGTGCCGGTGACCGTGGTAACGTCCGCTACGCGTACAATGTTGTCGGCACCTGGGAACAGTTTTGTAATCCGGCCAAGACGCCAGTGTAAGGGGGGCGTGCTCTCTTCCTTCATAAGGATGAGGTCGCCCAACTGTAGGGGACGATCAGGAACGCGCCATTTGGTTCGTTGTTGGAGTTCAGCAATGTACTCCAAATGCCAACGCTTCCAAAAATGTTGCCTTATTGCCTCCAATCTCTGAAACCGGTCCAGTCTGGTTTGGTTAAGACCCTCTAGAGAGGGTGATGGCAGCGAGGTTAAGGCGCGGCCGATGAGAAAGTGACCAGGAGTCAAGGGTTGGAAATCATTAGGAGAGGAGGAGATAGGACATAAGGGGCGGCTATTTAGGATAGCTTCTACTTGATTAAATAAAGTTGCCAATTCCTCAAACGTTAAATGACATTTACCTAAAATTCTCCTTAAATGATATTTAGCCAAGCGAACCCCGATCTCGAAGGTCCCGCCAAAATGGGGACTAAATGCTGGATTGAACTTAAATTTAATTCCTTCATCTGACGCGAAAGAAGAGATAGAAGAAGAGTTTGCTTTCAAGAAATCACCAATTTCTTTGGCGGCGGCCACAAAGTTCCTGCCGTTATCGCAAATTATTTCTCGTGGCTTCCCGCGCCTGGATATAAACCGACGTAATGAAAGAATAAAAGCTTCCTTTGATAGCTGACTTACGACCTCTAAGTGGATACACCTAAATCTAGAACAAATGAAAATTGCCAAATAACATTTTGTTATTTTGCATCCCCTACCCTTTCTATCAGTAATCAAAAACGGTCCAGCAAAGTCGACACCAACGCTAACGAATGGAAAGTCAGGTGTCACTCGCTCCGCAGGCAGCGCACCCATGAGCGGGGTGACGGTGCGTGCGGCGGCGCGCCGGCACGTGACGCACTGGTGCGCGACGGTGCGCGCCAGGTCGCGCCCGCCGATAGTCCACACGAACTCCCTCATGGAACTAAGGAGAAGCTGGGGGCCGGCATGCAAAAGACGCAAGTGCTCCTGCTGAAACAGTAGTATTGTGAACCTATGTTTAGCGTGTAAAAGCATGGGGTGGCGCTTTTCAAAAGAGTAAAACGAAGAGTTGAGGCGACCACCTACACGTAAAACGTGTTCATTAT
The DNA here is from genome assembly GCA_933228765.1 of Miltochrista miniata. Taxonomy (NCBI): domain Eukaryota; kingdom Metazoa; phylum Arthropoda; class Insecta; order Lepidoptera; family Erebidae; genus Miltochrista; species Miltochrista miniata. The sequence continues at coordinate 10,040,004 of OW121753.1, forward strand.
CTAAAAAAGGAGTTAAGGATAAGAGTGGGCTTTTAGAATTAAGCGCTTGCTTGTTGCGAAGAACATTTAATTCAACGGGGAAGCTATCAGACTGCGACAGTTTGACTAATTTTCTAAAGGAGGACTCGAGTTCCTCAGGCTGCAAAACTCCCATAGTTTTATTGGAAACATTACGGCAGTTATGTAAAAACCTAAGTAAATAAGCAAAGGGACGCTGAATAAATTTAAGTTTAGAGTACTTATCAAAGTTGACAAAGGGTTCATTTATTTGATTTTTATTAGTACATGTAAGATTAATTTTTAACTCAGGAATGTCGTTAGAACTGAGTGTAGTGCCTAATTGGGGCCAATTCGATTCCGATTCATATAAAAAGGGCGGTCCGGTCCACCACATGCTTAATTCAGTTAATTTGCGTGCATCAACGCCACGCGAGGCGTAATCTGCAGGATTAAAAGAGGTTGGGACGTGACGCCACACGGAATCATGAGTGAGCTCCGATATAGTGGCCACTCTGTTAGCTACAAAAGGTTTTAACTTATTATGACTAGTTCGTAACCACGCCAATACGATGGTCGAATCTGTCCAATAACAAATACGCGATAAGGGACAGCGCAGCGTCCCGGCGACTGCTGTAGCGAGCTGAGCGCCGAGCAATGCGGCGCACAGTTCCAGTCGAGGTATCGTAGCGGGCGCGACCGGACTCACGCGCGCCTTCGCGCAAAGGAGCCGGACAGAGACGTCGCCTCGGTGATTCATCGACCTTAGATAAACACAGGCGGCGTACGCGCTGCTACTACTATCACAAAAGCAATGCATTTCAATATAGTTAGGAGAATCGCATAGCACGTGCCGAGGTATCTGGAGCGATTTTAATGAATTTAAGCCGTCAACAAATTGTTTCCATGATACTTCAATGTGATCGGGCACGGGCTCGTCCCAGTCAAGTTTAGTAAGCCACAATTTTTGTATTAAAATTTTGGGCACGATAGTTAGTAAACATAACACTCCTAACGGGTCAAATATCTTGCAGGAATCGGACAAGATAGACCTTTTGGTAGGACAATTATCTCTAGTACTGTATTGAGTGGGGAAGTGTATAATATCAGCAGCAGAGTCCCAGCCCACTCCTAATGTATGAGAATGGGAGCTAAGTATAAGATTCTTATTAGGACTGGGCTCTTGACAGGAGTCTAAAATTAATTTGGAATTCGATCGAAACTTGCGGAGGGGAAAACAACCAGCTGACAAAGACTTTTCGATTGATAACTTAATGTTTAATAAATCAACCTCCGTTTCCGCTCCGGTTAGTAAATCATCCACCAAAAAATCGTTCTGAATGATTTTCTTTATGTGGGGCTCTGCAGACTCCTCGCCAAGTTGCCACAAACAACGCGTACTCAAAAAACTAGCACTAGAGTAACCGTAGGTCACGGTTTTAAGCCTTAATGTTTTTAATTGCTCGCCTTCGCTTTCTCGCCATAGTATTAATTGCAAATCACAATCACGGTCCTGAACCAAAATTTGCCGATACATTTTTTCTACATCACCCGTTAACACGTATTTGTAGGTTCTAAATCGCAATAAAATGTTAAAAAGCGAATCCTGTATAGAAGGCCCGACCATCTGGAGATCATTAATAGAATAACCTGATGTCGTCGCGGCGCTGCCATTGAAGACAACACGCGTTTTAGTTGATTCACTAGACAGTTTTAGAACAGGGTGATGTGGTACGAAATATGAAGTGCTAGGTAACCTGGTGCTAGACACGCAAAGATGACCCAACTCGGCATATTCGTTTATGAATTGTTGATAAGAAAGCCTTAGTTCTGGATCCCGTTTGAATCGTTTCTCAAGGGCGAAGAAGCGTTTTCTAGCTAGCCGATATGAGTCGCCTAAGCAGTCAGGCTCAGAAATTAATGGGAGGCGCACGCAAAACCGACCATCTTCATCGCGGTACGTGTGAGTAACAAAATGCTTTTCACACTCCGATTCTGCGTCTGTGTGCTGTGTAGCCGGCTGAGGAATCTGCTCGAGCTGCCAGAATTTTGTTAACTGCATGTTTAAATCGTCATTAATAGATGTGTAATGACAATGAACATAGGAATTAAAAGAAGAATTTTTAAACACAATTTTTTCAGACATTGGGCCAGCTAAGATCCAGCCTAATTTAGAGTTCCTCATTATAGGTAACCCTATACCTAAAGTTATCTGCTTGGAACCTATTAGGTACCAAAATAGATCGGCACCAATCAAACAATCGATAGGTCCAGGCTTATTGAAACTGGGATCAGCAAGCTTAACCTTAGGAGGAAATTTAAATTGGGAAATATTAAAATATTGTTGCGGCATCTTATCAGATATAGTAGGTAAAACTAAACATGTTGTATTCAAATTTAATTTTTTATCACGTTTAGATTTAATTTGAATAACACAACGTTCGGGCGTAGCAGATAGCGGGATGTTGCCCACACCCACTACGCTTGTTCGGTTCAGCTGAGGAGTCAACTGCAGCTGTTGTTTCAAGCTAGTAGTTATCAAAGAAGTTTGACTCCCGCTATCTAAAAGACACCTAACTGTTAAACAAACGTTGGTTACAGGGTTGCAAACGTCAATAAGCGCCGTAGATAGTAGTACATGATTGTTAGAAGATGTAGCCATGCCAGTCGTGACCTTGGCGTCAGACTGTCCTGGCAGGTCTTTGGGTGAATGTACAGCCTGAGAAACCTCTCTGTGCAAACAAGTGTTGTGGCGTCGTTTACATCTAGAACAGGGTCCCAACCTACAGCGGTGAGAGGGGTGCCCCTGGCGTAAACAGTTAAGACAAAGTTTCAATTTTACCGCCTCAGAAATCCTATCTTCGATGGGCTTTGACAGAAACGATGGGCAGTCATAGATGCGGTGCCCGCCGTTGCAGAACACGCACGAAGCAGGTGAAGCAGGTGCAGCATCAGAGGCAGAGGTGGCTGAAATTTGCAAAGATTTCATTGATTGCTTGTGTGACACTGATACGTCACGATGTGGGTGAGGAGTCACTCTCTCGGATTTATTTCGCTGGACTGACTCTAAAATGTCAGCGCGACTATTCAAAAATTTATGAAACTCATTAAGCAATGGCATTTCATCGAGCGAGTTTCTAAATTCCTCCCACTTCAAATTAGTATTGCTGTCGAGCTTTGATGAGACCATGTGTATTATTAAAGTGTCCCACTTATCAGTGGGCTGGCCTAGTGTACTTAGAGCTCGTAAGTTCTGGGTAACGTGATCAACTAAATGTCTCAACCCCTTGGCTGATTCGCGACCCACAGGTTGAATATTAAATAAGGAGTTGAGATGATTATTGATCAGCTGTTTCTTATTGTTATATCTCGCACAGAGGAGACGCCAAGCATCGGCATAGTTAGACTCGGTCACCTCTAAGTTGCTAATAACCCGGGACGCATCTCCCTCCAAATAAGAATTTAAATAATGGAATTTATGTATCGGTTTAATGCGATCATTATCGTGGATAAGGGAGTTGAATGTGTCCCTGAATTCCAGCCACTTAAAGTATGAGCCATCAAAATTAGATATTTTAATCAAGGGTAATCTGAAATTGAATTCACCGCGATGACTACAGTTCGAATCCGCGTCATTAGATTTAACGCTCGTAAACTCGGCCTTGTCACACGATGAATCTACTAGTCTTTGCGCGATCGAAATTAATGAAACAAAATCTTGTTCTATCTCCTCACGTACGTCGATCTCAAACTGCAAAGTAGCGGGGGACTGTATCTCAATCTGAGTTTGTAATTGATCAAACTTATTAAAAAGATCACGAAATCGTTCTAATCTCAGCGTCAATTCGGACGCTTGATCAGACGAAATAAACTATAAATAAATTAATAAAGTGAATTCACTATAGCAATATATCGTAAGGCAAACAGTTCTGCTTAGCTCCTTCGACTAACGCGTGAGCGTATAGAACGCGCGCGGCGCACGTAGGCACAGAATTTGTATAGGTACCTACCTCTGTATAGCAAACTAGCTGTTATCGTACCGCGCTCGGCCGAATGCACAAAATTTACGTAAATATGTATTGTGTCTACCTATACAAGTATACACCTACCTATAAACTAGGTAGTAGGTATTGAAATAAACCTATTAAGGTAGGAAATGAGACTTGCAAAGCTCAGAAACTGGAAATATGAACCAAAATTAAGCCCTAGTACAAGCTAAGCGAACCTATATTATGTAGGTAGGTAGGTATCACACTTAGATAACGCTAGTAGCAGAATTTAGTAACGACTAAGCTTTGATGCACTTTTACGTTAAACTAACGACAAGATAATTGGCAACTTTAAATAATCAAATACTGGAAAGTATGAATAGAAGTAGGATTAGAGTGAATAAGGATTGGTACACTTCCCTGGCTAAACCTTAGCTGCGGGCGGCGACGTAGTAGGCTGACCGGCTGGCTTGAAGCGAGGGTTGGCTGGCAGCTGCGTCCAAAGTGGCGATTGGAATTTCTTCGGAATCTTGACCCTTTGACCTTTGCAGCTCAGCTTGTGTGCATCACGTAGAGGGTCACCATAATGATGAGTACAGGTTGTCTTCTCGTAGATAATTAAAACGCAGACTTCTCAGACTCAACAGTAATTATTGAAATAAAAAATCTTTAATATAAGTATGTACTAGGTATGCGTAAGTAATACATTTAGATATTGTCTAGTGGGTCGCGGTATATAGACTGACGAAAACTGGCGTGACCGAGGAGGCGAACCGGTAACCGGTTCCTTGCGGGCCGCACGTAGTGGTCGTATAAAGGCCTGCGCTGACGGCCGTAAGACTCGGCGTAGACACCTCACGATTGTGTAAGGTCTTGGCATTTAAAAAGCCGACCTACGTACTTTCGTGGGATATCGCCATCGCGGGTCAGACCCAAAGCGGGTTTCCCCGTAGTTATGCCCTTGAAAATGACACTTCCACCCCCGAGCATAAAGCTCTGGCTTCCTCCCTCTGACCGGCTTATTAAGGCAAGCCAGAGTTGAGATTTGCTGCACGTCCGGGAGTACGGTCTCCCGTTAGCCGATTAGATGCTAACTGGTCGAGAAGCACCACAAAACTCTGAAGAATCGGGACCGATGTGTAGCCACGCACATTCAGCTCGCCACAAGCTGCCCTGCGGATGTGTGCTTTCCTATAACCTCGTGAGACATTTTTTTTATTGATCTCAGAAAGTAGATGATAGGGTTGCGTTAATCCCATGAAAAGATAATGACTGAGCGCGAGGGAAGGGATTTATTATTATTATGTCTCTCTGTTTCACAGGTATCTTTTTTTTTTTCTTACGAAGATACCTGGTCTTTTGATAGGTTTACATGGGGACATAATGGTCCAACATGCAGAGGCCCTTTGAGAATTTTAATCTATTAGGCAATGGGGCCCCCACTGCACACTATCCACGCTCGCCGTATGTAGAAGAACGGTAATGGACCATGTGCAATGGGAGCTAAACTATTGTAAAATTTGCTAACTACGATATGGGCTATTGGGATGGGTGCTAGTGGTCTGGATAACTTAATCTATAGATGATGACGGCGTCTGCCATTTCAATATATTATTATTAAAATTCTGGCAGACGGTGACTCGCCAACTCACTAGATGGGCCCCCTATACAATCGCCATAGGCCCGTAGGCCTGTAAGGCGACAGAGGGCAACACCGGTGTGAGCGGCCAGGGGTGCCGAGCGGTGCGGCGTCGGTTTCGCCATCGCGGGTCAGACCCGGAGCGAGTTTCTCCGTAGTTATGCTCTTGAAAATGATACTTCCCCAGAGCATATAGCTCTGGCTTCCTCCCTCTGACCGGCCAAATAAGGCAAGCCAGAGTTGAGATTTGCTGCACTTCCGGGAGTATCACATGGTCCCCATTAGCCCATTAAATGCTAACTAGTGACAAAGCACAATAAAACTCTGAGGAATCGGAACCGATGTGTAGCCACGCACAATTCAGCTCGCCACAAGCTGCCCTACGGATGTGTGCTTTTCTATAACCTTGCGAGACATTTTTTTTGTTGATCTCAGAAAGTAGATGATTCAAAAAGCAAATCTAATATGCACTCATAGGGTTGTGTTAATCCCATGAAAAGATAACGACTGTCCACTGTTTTCTTTTTATTATTATTCCTCAGTATTACTTTAAAAAAAGTACATTTAAAAATATAAAAAATAGTACTCCACCGGTATCGGGTACTAATTCAGTCTGAGTCCATCTAAGTATGCCGAAGGAATAGATCAAGAGTGGCATGGCCCAACCGTTGATAGCCCGCACCTTGTTACCGCCCGATAAAAGACGTTTCTGTACTTTTTTCAGGCGGCCAAAGAAACGGTCCATCAACGTTTGTTTCATGCCTATCTCCCCAATGCCTGCGTTTTATAGAGAGATTTTAGTTTTGTGTAATCTGAAAGTTGAACTCTTTCAGATTCCACAATTCGTTCCTTCTTTACATGCAAGACTGCGCATTTTACTACACCAAATTCCATTTTGATAGAATTACTGAAAGCTTCTGTGACTTTTAGTAACTCTATCAAGTGGGAAAAATATGACCTCCTCTCCGCAACTGATAACCTAAGCCTGAACCCTCCAGTAAAGTACTGAGAGGATTCAGTGCAAGGCAAAACCATAAGGGACTCAGACTGTTACCCTGAAATATACCCCTCTTGATCTTGACAGGCTAACCATTTCCAAGAACCTAACGACATCCTGGAAAAACAAGAGCCGTTGTCCATTGCCCCATACATGCCTTCAAGAAGGTGCTAAGAGTTGCATCAACTTTATACAACTGATGCCACATACATGGCTGTTGAGGGTGCTGGACCCTCAACAGCCATGTGTGTGGCACTGAATCATAGGCCTTTTTGTAATCAATCCAGCATGCCGTCAGGTTTTTTCGGTTATGACGAACCTGCTGATTAATGGCCATGTCAAGAATAAGGAGTTCTTTAGTACCACGTGACCCGCTTCTACATCCATTTTGAGAGTTAGACATTATAGAATTATTTTCAATGTGAGTTGCTAATTTTACTCTCAAAATAGATGTAAGAAGCTTATATACTGTTGGTAAACAAGCATTCATTGTTATGCGGACGACAGTACGGGAGACAGTTGTTACACGGGCCGCCCCGGTATCTCTCGAGACACAGCGAAGGAAAATCGTGAACAGCTTGTGTCTGAAATCGAGGCTACTCTTACTAGAGTGTCCGATTGGGGTGGACAAAATCTTGTCCAGTTCAACCCTTCCAAGACACAAGCGTGTTTTTTCACCGCTAAGCAAACCCCAATTACTGTAGCGCCGCAATTTCAGGGCACATCTCTTTCCATCTCCAAAAGTATAGGGATCCTTGGCGTTGACATCTCCAGTGACGTTCAGTTCCGTAGCCATTTGGAGGACAAGGCTAAGCTGGCGTCCAAGAAGCTAGGTGTGCTCAACAGGGCGCGGCGGTACTTCACTGCTGCGCAAACACTGCTTCTGTATAAGTCGCAAGTGCGGCCGCACATGGAGTACTGCTGTCACCTTTGGGCGGGGGCACCTGCATATCAGCTTCGTCCATTTGGCTCGGTGCAAAGACGTGCCATAAGAGTTGTCAACGATCCTATACTTACAAGTGGTGTGGAACCTCTTCGCGACAGGAGAGACTTCGCCTCCTTATGCGTGTTCTACCGACTGTACAATGGTGTGTGCTCTGAGGAATTGTTTGATATGATGCCCACGGCTACGTTCTATCACCGCACCGCTCGCCACAGACAGGGAGTTCATCCTCACACTCTGCGTCCGGAGCGTTCCAGCACGGTTAGATCCGATAGGGGTTTTCTTCCGCGCACGCTTAGGTTGTGGAATGATCTCCCTGCCTCGGTTTTCCCAAACGCCTACAGTATGGGGTTCTTCAAAAGGGGTCTTAGAAGGTTTTTGCAGGGTCGGCAGCGCGAGTGTGGCGCCTCTGGTGTTGCAAACGTTCATAGGCTGCGGTGACCACCGGTCCTTCTGGTGGGCCGTATGCTTGTCTGCCACCTTAGTGGTATAAAAAAAAAAAAAAAGTTATTATTATTAGTTACGTAGACGTATTAAAAAATTCTTAATGGAAACCAGTTACCAAACTGGGTTTCCTTGGCGACCAAAGAGCTTACTTCCTACGGTTCGGAGTCACGGGTAGACCCTCGGAAGGATATCCTCAAGATTCCCAATAGACCTTGGCTACCTCTGGGACCTCGGATTACCTAGGGGGTCAGGGTGCTATCCCGCGTCTTTGGGGATAGCACCCGAACCGCCTAAGCGCAAGTCTGCGGCGCCACGCCGCAGATCCCGCATCCCTTGGGTACGCATTCCAACCTTGAATCTAAATTCCAATAGCATTGACTCTTTCTGATATCTGTGACTGACCCACTCTCATGCATATTATTAGTTATGTAATTAAATGCTAGAGTTACCTATGACTTCGGCAGTTGATCTTTTAGCAAGGAAGCCTATAGAATAAATACCTACTAACCTACTTACTTTATGCATTTGTAGATAGCATGCATGCACCGCTACGAATGCTTATTATGTACCCACTTAAGATAGCACACAAAAGAAATTCTTATCATAAAAGGATATCTCCCCATGATAAGGATTCCTTGCAATCAATAGGTACCAATATTAGAAAGCTAAAGAGTTTGTTTGTATGTTTGAACGTTAGGATCTCTGGAACTAAGGGTGCCATCAGATGGACTGCATCGCAGCGACTGCATGCAGTTGCTATATTCAACTGCATGCAGTTGTCTGCAGTCGAATCTGACTTCACGCAGTTGAAGCCAAGCATGTAGGCCAAGAGCTATAGTGTAAGGTTTGACGCCGAAATGGAAGCACAGACGCTTCTCTTAATATTATAACGGCGCCACCGTCGCCGGCAGCGATGTAATCGAATTAAAAAACTGCAGAGTGCAGCGCGGATGTGGATTGATTCTATGCTATTATTTTGCCATACGGAAGTTGATTTTTAGGGTTCCGTAGCCAAATGCCAAAAACGGAACCCTTATAGTTTCCTCATGTCTGTCAGTCTATCTGTCCGTCAGTATGTCACAGGCACTTTTCTCCGAAACTATAAGACCTATGCTATTAAAACTAAGTAAGTAGATGTATTCGGTGAATCGAATTAAGATTTTCATATAAAACTAGAAAAAAAAGCAGTAAATTTTGGGGTCCCCAAACTCAGAACTGAAACTCAGAAATAATTTTTTCATCAAACTTATACGTGTGGGTATCCATAGATAGGTCTTCAAAAATGCTATTGAGGTTCCTAACATAATTTTTTTTAAAGTAAATAGTTTGCGCAAGAGACACTTCCAAAGTGGAATATTTGTGTCCCCCCTCTAACTTCTATACTAAGTAATGAGGAAATCCATGTGAAATCCATGTTTTAAACCGTACTGACGACGCAACCAACACGCGCGTTCGGCTCCTTGACTAACTGCACACTAACTGTATGCGTTAGCGGTGGACTGCATGCGGCGACACTACACGACTGTAGCGAACTGCGCGAAGTTGACGGTACGACTGTATGCAGTTGATATTGACTTCACACGACTGCAGCCGACTGCGTGCAGATGATATCATAACTGTATGAAGTCGAACATAAAACTGCATGCAGTTAAATATATCGACTGCGCGCAGTCGCTGCGATGCAGTCCGTGTGATTGCAGCCTAATGGTTGGATTTCAAAAACTTGGTTTGATGTCCATTTGATGAGGTGGTTATAGGCTATATAACATCGCGCTAAGACGAATAGGAGTGAAGTAGCAATGTAAAATTTTGGTGCTGTACACGCTTCAGAAAATATACTGATACAAACGAAGTTGCGCAGCTCAACGAGTGTTAGAAATAGTACTATTATTACCTACTGTAGTCATTTGTAGGTAGGATACACTAGTTATCATTGCAAATAGGTTATGATAGCACATAGAAAGTGTTATCATGAAATATCTTTACTTTACAGATAAGACTAGGTACCTACGTAGCTATTTTCCAATTAATCGTTGACTAGGTACCTATTCTAGGTAAAATGCCTACATAATGTTTGAAATCGTATAAAACGTAGAGGCTTACATTAATCTTCTCCATAAACCTTCTACGCTGAGAGTAATACTTTGCTGAAATATTATTGAAGAAAATAACTATTATAATATACATTTATCGGTAAGTTTTACAAGTTTAAAGCGAAAACTGTCTCAGTTCTTTTTTAAACGTGCAGTGACAACTTATAATAAGAATATCGAGGTGATGAGATGTTTGTACGACAACGCTTTCATGACCATCCCGCTGGAGTACTAATAAACCAATGTCATCGAAATATCCTTAGCCTAAGCTCCTTACCAATGCGCTTGAGGTCGTCCCCTAGATGCTGGACTGGAACAGTTAGGCGGAATGCTGCAAAGCCTGAACGGAGTCACTCCACATGTTGGTCTTGGCATGAAGTTGGATGAAATCAAGGTCATGTTCAATGAGCACGTGACGTAGGGGCCACTTTGTGCTGGAGCAAACTGGAGAAAGAAACCTCCAGAAGGATTCGGTTGGGCTGGGCGGCATTCAGATAACTGCGTCAAGCTTTCAATGCAATGCCTGAAGACAAAAGTCTACAATAAGTGTGTTTTACCAGTTATGACTTACGATGCCGAGACGTGGACACTTTTAGTAGGGTTAGTCCATGCCCTCACTGTTGCACAGCGAGCTTATCAGGCTATGCTTGGAGAAGTGGCAGTGGGCTGGCCACATCTGTAGAAGAACCGACGATGAGTTCTAGAGTGGAGACCGCACATTTATAATATTAGAAAGCAGGACAAAATCTGTTGGAAGTGGGTTAGATTAGCAATAACTACATATTTAACTGGATAAGCTAAGAGGCCTTATTAATTTTGCAAAATTTCATGAAGGTACGTAGGTTACTTCATTTTCAAGTTATGAAGGAGTCAGGAAGCAGCTCGCAATGGTTCGTGTAATAATACACAATTCAGCTGTGCCGCTCATTTACTTCTTTTCTAATCTGCTGGACACGCTGCCGCTTGTCAAATTGCAAAGCTTTCTTTTTGAAGTGGGGGAAAATCCATCATGGATGCTATGCCGGACTCCTACCGAATAAAAATCCCCTCACGTAACGCCCAACAGCCTATGGTTGGGAGCCCCGGGTAAGCCCTCGGAAGGATGTCCCAGGTCTCCTAACAGACCCACGGCTACCACTGCAGTTTCGCCTAGAGGGTGGTTCGGGTGCTATCCCGCGTCTTTTGGGGGTTTCGGGTGTGACCCCGCTTCTAAGGGGATGCGTGCGTGAATCTCTCACGTCACGCTGCCGTCATGGGTCTGCTTCTGTAGGGAGGATAAGCAGCCCTCTCACTGTCCTTAGGCCCTCGGTCATGGAGGCCGATAGTCTTCTGCGAAGACACGACGACGGCGCCAAAGCCGCCGACTGCGGAACTCAGGTGGAAGAGTTCTTTCCCGTTCCCGCTTCGCCGCCTCTTTCACGAGCATGACCTGCTCGCAGAAAGAGGTGGCGCAGTCCCACTTACTCCCGCTGGAGATCATGGCTCGCACCATGGTCTCGAGCAAGAGAGTGTCCACGTCCAGACCCACTACGAGGACCTGGCGCTGTTGCACCCACGTCGTGCACTCCACCAAAGTGTGGAGCTCTGTGTCATCGCTGCGGCCTTCGCAGTGTTGACACTCGGCCGTGGTTTCCCGGTGTCTTCGCCACAGATACTTACCGAAGCTACCGTGCCCGGTAAGTATCTGTGACAGCCGGTAGGAGAGAGCACCGTGTCTCCTCTCCAGCCACTCATCCATGACCGCGACCGGTCTGACGGCCGCGATTGTTGCGAATCCCCCCATTGGTTAAATTGCAAAGCTTACTGTATTTAATTTATTAGGAAGGCACTTGAATCGGTTTCACACTCAGTACCTAGCTCCTTAAAAAGTCTTTTGGCATTAGAAAGCTAAATTATTCTAAAGAAGAAGGGGAGTCATAAAACAATGTCGATAAATATTGAATACTAGCTGTTGTCCGACTTTTTCCGCGTGTGAATTCTGGGGGACCAAAAATGTAACATTGTATGTTTCATATTTGGACATGGAATCAGTTTATGCTTTTGCATAAACTGATTTGTATGTTTTATACCATTGTGGTGGCAGAAAAGCATACGGCCCGGCGGACTGGTAGGCTACGGCTATAACGTTTGCAACACCAGAGGCGCTACACTCGCGCTGCCGACCCTGCAAGAACCTTCTAAGACCCCCTGAAAACCCCCATACTGTTAAAAAAAACATACGTTTGGGAGGCTGGGAGCTCATTTCATAATCTAAGCGTTCGCGGAAGAAAACCCCTATCGGACCTTACCGTGCTAGAAAGCTCCGGACGCTAGGTGTGAGGATGAACAGCCTGTCTGTGTCGAGCGGTGAGATGATAGAACGTAGCCGTGGGATCGTCGACAACTCTCATGGCTCGCCGTTGAACAGAGTCGAATGGTCAAAGTTGATATTCTGGTGCCCCAGCCCAAAGGTGACAGCAGTGCCCAAAGGTGACTTTTAAAGAAGCCGTTTTTGTGCCGCACTAAAGAACCGTCGCACCCTGTTGAGCACTCCGATCTTCTTGGACGCCAACTTGGCCTTGTCCTCTAAATGACAAATCCATATCGAAAATAATTTGAATTGCTCTCTACCGAGTCTTAAGAATAGATGGTATGCTACAATCTGTCGAGATCCTAAGAACACAGCCTAACAGATGCCCGATATTATAATATATAGAAATATTATACGTCCACATTTCGCCTTTTCAGAATCTCCCAAATTATAACATAACATAACATAAAGTCACGACTTTATCCCCGACCCCAAAGGGGTAGGCCGAGGCATAGCATACGCCCACATTTAACCTTATAGTTTTATGACCCACGTAAAAGGTAGTAAGCCTATTGAATTATTACTATAACCGTGTCTTCAGTGACACCCGCCAGGTCAAGTCTATTTGATAAATGGAAGAACCATTTGACGTCTAGAATGCCACGTACCTACATCTTACTTCTTACTAATATGTATTATAAAGGCGAAAGTTTGTGAGCGTGGATGTTTGTTACTCTTTCACGCTCTAACAGCTGAACGGATCTGGCTGAAACTTGGTACAGGGATAGATTATGGTCTGGAATAACACATAGGCCTGTTTTTATCCCGGGAATAAGTTCCCACGGGAAGCGGGAACGGGAACAAATTTTTCGCGGGCAAAGTACTTACATTATATAGCCTGATAAACACTAAATACCTTTGTAGTGTGGTGTAACCTTTATATTATTACGTACTTCGATTAACACAGAGTACTGTAAGATCATTATGTAGAGTCGGAATAAACCAGTCTCATTGTACGGACGTGTATTCATTTGCGTCTTACCAACGCCCTCCGCGCGCCTCATCTCACTTTATGTCACGCTGTTTTGCATTGTTTCAAGCCCATCATCATTATGTTTACAGTTGAAACTAAGAACTTCACGATGACAACCTCAAAAGGAGTTCTAGTGTTCATCCTGACGTTAGGCTTCTCATTCGCTTTACCGTCAGAGATAGCGGATCAGAGAGGTACGTACTATACATGAAATAAGTAGAGATAAATTTAAATTTATCAATTTTAGTGTCCATTACAAAATCTCTCGACCTGAATGCAGATCTGCTCAATAAACTCGACCGACTTCTCAATAATTGCTTTCGATTTGTCTGCAATGTTAGAAAGTATGACCTCGTTTTAGCTTTTCATGAAGAGTTGGGTAGATTACTTGTCCGACGACCGCGCAGTCTACGAACTGTCTGTAAACTTTTCTACTCCTAAATTCTCCCAATGTCTTCATCTACTTGGCTCTAATCATGACAAACATATGCGCTTCTCTATAATCTTCTCCTTATCTGTCCAATGTGAAATGTGGGCCGGTATAGGCCTCTGCCTACCCCTTCGGGGATAAAGGCGTGAGTATATGTATGTATGTATGTATGTATCTGTCCAACTCACAATTTAAGTCTTGTCCATTATTTTTACCCTAACTGCCAAAGACAGGAGGGTAATGTTTTTCGAGACTGTATGTATTTATGTATGTCCAATTCTTTGTCACGTCCTACAACCTGAACGGCTTGACGGATTTTGACATGCGATGTGTCATTTGATTTGTCCTGATTGTGTGAGTGACACTAGGTACATTAAAATTGCTAAGAAATCAAAATGGCTGACTTTTGGTGCTAAATGTAAAAGCTTGATAATTTTTCTTGCACGCTATAAAGCCTGAACGGCTTGACGGATTTAGAAATACAAGGTGTCACACCGGGTGACACCAGGTATAATAAAATTCATGGAAAATCAAAATGGCAGACTTTTGGCGGTATAATTATTTGACTGCGATGAACGCAAAACTACTGAAGGCCTTATAAACACATAATACCGCATCAAAATCGGATGCGGTATTATGTGTTTATAAGGCCTTGGTCAGACTTAAATTCTTACATTTGTTTGATTGCACCGGAAATATGACAAAAAATATAATAATTAAGGTTGAATATTGGTGATGTCCCTTCACTACACGAAAATTAATAACTCCACTTGTCGGAGACATATCGTCGCCAGCAGGACGACGCAGGGGCATCCAAGACGCGGGGGGTCCACGCGCCCCGCTCACCGAGCAACAGCTGTGCGGCCGTCAGTCACTACGTCAAAAAACACCGTCACCTCAACACGCGCACCTATATATACCTACCTATACGTCTGTGATTTTGTACAATCAACCGTTATTATAAAGTTCACCAAGAAACCAGCTGTTTCTCTTGCCACCACCTGCAAGAACCCAGAGCACGTCGTCACCACCACTACTAACATAACTAAAAAGTTTTAAATAAACTTAATTGTTTAGAATACAAAAAACCCGACTGCCAAGTAAACATACAACTGAAAAGCAAAAAACAAGCTCTACATTTCTTTTGTAATTTTCTTTAGTTACTTACTGTTTTACTTTGTCCGCAACATTTGCAGGCGGGAACAATCTATGGGAACATGTACCTATTTTGTAAACCACCACTCGTTTGACTTAGTTTCTTCCAGCCTGCAAATGTCGCCGACAAAGTAAGACATGTAGCTAAAGAAAATCACAAAAGAAATGTAGAGCTTGTTTTTTGCTTTTTAGTTGTATGTTTACTTGGCAGTCGGGTTTTTTGTATTCTAAATAATAAAGTTTATTTTCTAGTGTGATCTATATGAGACGAATAACATTTTTGCTCGTGTAGTAACACAAATCACAGAAGAGTTTGCTATCGGCGTTGACATGATTACATTTCTGCTAAATCTTATTTACAGCCTCACCGTGTTCTACGTCTGAAGGTAAACTCCGATGGTTCCGAATGCATAGTGGCAATTTGCACCCTCCAGAAGCACTGACTGCAGGATTTGAGATCGGACAGCATGCTTACATATCTCGGGGATACCATAACAACTATCTTATTCCCGGGAAATACGTAGCATCGACGAGACTAGCCTATTTACCATTGGATGGAAAAGAAATTCTAAAAACTGATTTTGAGGTAAGAAAAATATTTGAAAAAAAAATTGACTTAAGTAAGGACTTTTAGATACATACAGTACCTTAACTAATAACAAGGCTAAAGCGTAGTAAAGAAAACTTCTAATTACAAGACTATAGCGTAGTAAAGAAAACTTCGGCTAAAGTTACCTGTACATAATAGGTATAATATATTATCAAATTCTAAATCTATATTATCTATACCTGCTGTGCCAACACGTCTTCCTGCGTGTACAGACCATAAGCACTATCCTAAAATAGTAACGTCTAAGTCCTGTAGTGGACTGCTTGCTTTAGGCTAATTTGATAGAGGCTTTAACCGGCTTCCAAGGCCGTTAGCTTTAATGGGTGAATCCCCGGTCGGTTTAAAATGTAGGATAGGAATTATAGTAGTTAAGTACCTACCGAGGTACGTGTTTTATATAAGTACCCACTTATGATTATCTTTTTCAGATTTTAATTGGATATGAAGCGCGATGGGTTACCACACAGTCAAACCACATTCCATCAAATGCGTTTGTAGCTGGATATGAAAATAATGATCAAATGTACGTATGCCGGGCAATTATTGACAACGCTTTGGTACCTGGTAAATTAAGCGCTCGGCTTGGTACTTGTTACCTACCATGGTATGGAGAAAAAAGTGTCACGTCGTATGAGGTATTAGTTGTCCCATAGGTAGGGATACCATCATTAATTATTATAAATCCCTCCCAGGTAAAATGATAATAAAAGGAGGGGAGGGGGAAAGACGAACCCGCCTGACACCCTCGATTCGTCAATCCTAACTTACAACCGTTAAGGATAACCTTAACTAATTGTATGGGAGGAATGACGAACGAACTCCTCAGGAAAGGAATTTGGATGTGGGATAGAAAAAATTACCTGTACCCTCCATATTGTTGGTAATTAGCACTACCCTGCTTAACAATGTGACTAATTTGTCAACACGTGTTTCGCCTACACACGAGGCATCTTCAGGACTGCTTGGCAGCGAATGAGCTCAGCACGCTTTGTTCCGCCTTTTTATGCACTCTCCCCACTACCCAACTACCCACCTCAGAGATGAATTGTGTGGGCTGTGTTGCTGGTTTTTAAATAAATTTAGTAACGGGGAGGTATGGACATCTGTTTGTTCATTCAGCAATGCATTCCCCAGGTGTTTTTTCCTGAGGAGTTCGGTTCGTCATTCCTCCCATACAATTAGTTGGGGTTATACTTAACGGTTGTAAGTTAGGATTGACGAATCGAGGGTGTGAAGCGGGTTCGTCTTCCCCCCTCCCCTCCTTTTATTATCATTTTAGGATGGATTTCCGCCATGTAACGCCTGATTCCATTAGTTACCCTCCTAGGTAGTTCGCATGTTCTGCAATTTGGCAAAAATAAGAGTTTATTTTAGTGTCAGAGTATTACTCAATAGATTTTATTTTCAATTCAATTAATTTATTCATCGTCGACATTTCTAGTAGGTACCGATCAGAATCTGTTCATGTGAAACTTTCAGCGCATAATTAGGTAGGTAAGTAGGTACCGCGTACAGTGATGTTTGGACCACTTGTTTTACCTAGGTATACTCTTTTTTATTATAATTATGAATATTTAAAGCGTACATACTTGTAAATCTGATTTCTAAAGTAATATTTTGCAATATTTTATCAATGTATTGTCTTTTTTAATAATTATGTAGTTTAGTGTAGTTTATATCATCGTTGGTGTTATTGGTTTATAAAAATAATATTACCTACTTCGGGGTTTAAGTCATAAAAAACTGCTTATAATAGGGAGAATTTTAAATGCACATCTGTTTAATATTTTAGCACACTAGGTAACTCCACTAATTAACTGAATGCATACTAGAAAAAAATATTAACAAAAATAAAACCGACTTCAAACAAAAACTGAGAAAAAAAAGATTTTCGAGAGAAGTTCAATGTTTGAGCCTAGTTAATCCATGTTTTTTGGTAGGTATCTACTATTAATGGCACCGTCTTCAATATTAAATATTCAATTAAATCTGAAACATCAAAATACATACCTACCTATTACTTTGTGCTAAGTAAATTTTATTTTTCAGTTTTGGTTTGAATTCGGGTTTTTTCATTATTTTAAGTGACGGATGAACTGAAAAATCTATCTACATAGTTGTAAAGTTTTTGTTGTGTAATGTTGTTCGAAATATTAAATAACCAGATATTATATATCCATTTAAATACGTGCCCTTATAATGTTATGGGATATACTTAGATGCCTATTAAAATATAATGATATAAATAAATAATTGAATGCATTACAAACATGTTTTACTTAAATCATCAGCATCCAATCGTTTGTCCCGGTTTCATCTGAAATCCTCGCTCACACTTTTTGAGATTGAAGCTGCTTCTGCCTACCTTTTCACAACTTCCATGTTATTGACAGCCAGGACACGGATGTCAGTATCATTCACGTTCTGGATCTTAAGAGCACACTTAAGCTTCCTCTACACTGCTCGCGAAGTTCCTCGGCGAAGTTGCCCCAGGGCCCAGGCAAAGTAAAATTTTGACGAAGTAAGCCGAAGTGCCTCTCTACACTGTCGTATTCAGGTGTGTAACGGTTGATATAATTACAAAAAATCTAACGTTCACTTGACATAATTTCACTTAATATAATTTTGTTTAATATAACGATCAGTTGTCATAATGAATTGTAGTTATAATTTCATTTTACCTAATTTCTTTTGATATAATGAACATTTCTTATAATGCACATTTGACATAATATTTATTTAGTATATTATTCATTTACTATAATATTCATAATCTCTAAGTAACTTTTAATATAATTTACAATTTTGTTCTTCGCTTTATACCCTATACATCAGCCATACCCAACTATTGTTACCAGGAGGATTTGGATACAATCTGGACTTTACGGCACCCCGACTCGGATAAGTTAGGTTAGAAGTTCGTGGTTATTTTTTTATAAACCAACCAGAAGTAAGAGCCCCGCGAAGCGGGGCTCCGTTGACCAATTAGGTCAAAAGAACATTAGGTTAAATAAACGTTATATTAAAAGAATATTATGCATGAGCCAGGCGTGAGCCAGGCGCCTGTTACTTGTTTCAACTTGCTTGTATCTCGTTTTATCCAACAGGGAATGGCCGAACCTAGTTGTAGCCGGCATGATGAAGGCTAGACCTAGTTTTGCCCGAAAACAATCTGCTCGTACTAGGTTTAACCAAGAGTAAGTGGCTACACCTAGTTCTAACCGGCTAAAACTAGGTGCAGCCGCACTTCGGGTATTAGCCGTAACATATACATAAAAATGCAACAAAAACTCATTAGAATTTTTATGTGCATCAAGTCGTCAGTAAAATTCTATGACATTCATTTACAAACACACATTACTAAAAACGGCAAGTTGACAAAAATGCATTCCAGTATTGTAATTTAATTTTTTTAACAAACATGAAAATGTGGGTCGTTAACATAATATAAAAGTCCAAGATCAATTGATATTATAGTATATGAAAATTATATCATATGAACGTTATTTCAAGTGAAATTAGAGCATTTGTAAACATTACACACCCGTCGTATTCGTTCAACTTCGTTTAACTTCACGATTAGTGTAGAGAACGCTTTATGCTTCCTCTATACTAGTCGCGAAGTTGAACAAAATTTTACTTTGTCTCGAGCGGCTTCGCCAACGAACTTCGGTCAACTTCGCGAGAAATGTAGAGGAAGCACTAAATAGGATGGTTGTCCCAACGAACTTCGGTCAACTTCGCGAGAAATGTAGAGGAAGCACTAAGTAGGATGGTTGTCCCAACGTTCATCGCGCAAACGAGGGTATATTATGTCTCTAGCTCACGATAGTCACATCTTATTCGCATGATAATTGTCATCATCCGAGTGGTTGTTAGATTGCATCAGAAGCCCGGGGTCCCTTGTAATGAGTTTGACTTTTAAGCAACAATTGTGGTTTCAGTATTGGTGTCAGCACGGTCAACATGCCGTTAAACAGTAGTGGGTTAAAGATGGAATTAGACCCGTGTGGCGACGGGGCCCCATGTGGTAACGGGAAAGAGTACAAACTCTCGCCACAGCAATTCATCCCGAGCGTGACGTAAGAGGCGACTAAGGGAACACTTTCGCTAAACGATCCATTGCGTTTCTATTCAAACCAGCAATCTACAGTCTACTAAATTAAATTTTAATCCACTGGATCTCATCCATTAGTCGAGATAAATCTGAGTTAACGTGACTTTTTTTTTAATTAATGGGTGAGTTTCTTCACGGGCTTCAGACATCGCAGCTAACAGTGATTCTGATACCTAAAAACTGAATCAACTATACCCACCCCTGTACCTACTCATATATGGGTTTTTGTGGTACTGAAACCTGGTGGAAACCTTCGTCTTTCCTTTCGCCTAACCTTGTTTTGTGACCAAGGTGACAGGTACTAAGCAGCTCAATGCTGTGGGGTACGTGGAAGTGACTTATATCCGAAATTCTTAGATAGAGCGGGGTCTCTGAGACCCCACGTCCATAGTTAAAGGTTAAGTACCTTATTTTGGTATTTGGGTAAATTTCCCAGACGACTTTATTTTGTCTTCACTGAAACTCGTATTTGATTATGAGAATATTGCTTTGAACTATTTTTTAGGGTTCCGGACCTAAAAGGAAAAAACGGGACCCTTATAGAATCACTTTGTTGTCCGTCCGTCTGTCTATTAAGACCCTTTTTCTCGTAAACGCGTGAAGATACCGAGTTGAAATTAATATCATATATCAAGAGCCATGGTCCCTTGATGCTGTAAAAATCAAACTTCTAAGTTATCGCAGGGAAAAGTTACTGCCGCTTGTATCATCGAAAACGTGTATTTTGACACTCCCAAGGGAATCAAAATTAATAGGGTACTTCCCGTTTACCTAGAACAACTATGAAATTTGGCAAGTAATTTCTTCTCATACCACTAATCAAAGAAGAAAATGAAGAAAAATCTAAAAACTGTCCTTTGTTCACGAAATAATAAAAAAACGGTGTTTAAAGTCGGCGATATAAAAAGTAATTCACAAAATATACCTACTGCCATTTGCACCTGCTGGGTTGCCAATCTTTCGTAAACTAATTGAATAGTAATATGTTTACAAAATATTCAGATTAGGTTTTTGAGGAGATTTTGCGGAGAGCCATCAACGTACTTGTCCCACGAAATGTTCTAATATCGGTGCCCAAAGTAATATTGACATAACTTTACACAGATGAGTCCGACAGTGTCCCCTCTTCCATTGTTTTACACGTTAGAAGCGTGCTAGTGCGTAGGCAGAACGAACAGGAGTGAAATTGCTGCCTATTCTCGTCAATAACATGAATACGTAAATGTTTTTTGCTCATGGACAATTATTTTATAATACGTGGCTGCATTTTGCTTGTGCAAAGAGTAGTTATTTTATGGTTACTTGTTTTCTGAACATTTAGAAAGTGAATTAACTTCATTGATGAGTGTTATTTATTTTATTCTAGGTAAGTATTATGGATATTTTGTATCCATTTTTCGAAAATGTGTGTTTTATAACATCGATGTTCTAATATCGGTGTCATCTGTGACCTTTTCAAGTACTGATTTTTAAATTTATATATTATCCGACGAAGTTTAAGAGCATCGACATTATAAAAAAATCATCAATCGTTGAAATTTACCTATTATACTATGGTCTTCCTTGCTAAAAGATCAACTGACGAAGTCGTAGGTAAATCTAGTGTTTAATTACTAACTAATAACACAGCCGACAGATCATACAGTCGGTTGACGAAACCACTGTATAACGAAACCGTCTAGACCGGTCAATCGTGAGGGGGACAAGGAACGAGACGCGGTAGTGAATGTCACGATTTGCGAACAAAATTTTGTTAGTAGTTCGGAACAGACTTTCAGGGCTGACGCATTAACGATTTGCTATAATACTGTACGATTTGATATATTCTATTACTAGCTGTGCCCCCCAGCTTCGCCCGAGATATTCTTCGATAAATTTATATTTTAAATAATAAATATTCACGGACATCTCACATAACGCTATCTGATCCCAAAGTAAGCTAGAAATAACCTGCTTGTGTTATGGGTATCAGACCACGGATATTAATACTTATATACTTTTAAATACATACCTACATATTATACATAGAAACACCCAGACTCTTAAGACAAATATTTATGGGTCACACAAATGTTTGTCTTCGGTGGTAATAGAACACACGACCTCCAGGGCCGCAGGCGGTATCACTACCGACTGCGCCACAGAGGCAGACAATGTCTTATTTATCCCATTAGCGCCAATATTTTGAAAAATGTTTTCTAGTGTATCCCTAGATTAAAAAGGTGACTGGAAGAAATTTTAGGTCTCTTTTAAAATGAAGAAGTTGCCATACAATTTTACATTCCCAGTTTTTGCCGGGTTTCGACTGGGCAGATTTCAGGGTAGATTTTCAAAAAATCCTGAAATATGAATGCTGATAAAGCGAAATTTGAAGTAGTTGTGTTTGAAAATGAAGAAGTTCCCATACAAACTTATATTGACTAATTTACCCCTATATAATGGATGTTTTTCTTTCAAATCGCTGATACACGTGTCTATCGTTTTGTTATAAAAACTCGTATGTAATTTCTTGCTGCTTACTTAAAAATGGAAAAGTTCCATACAACATTCCCAGTTTTAGTATTGCTACAATATCGTTAAAGTTACTAACAATTTGTCATATTAGAAGAAATACTTATAAACTCGCTGGTACTTGTAAACTCCCAAAATTGACGTGTCCATTTCGATTGCTCGGCCAATATGTCGTAGAAAAAAGAAACTTATGTCAGCATTTCGAAGGAATTCGTAGAAAACGAACAGTGAAAACCGCAAATTCGAAGAGTCAATATTTAGAAAGTTATAAGGGTTTAACCGTGGCCGCGCAGTCCGCATGAATTCAACTGCGCGGCCACCAGTTCTCTTGAACGGAGCTACGTATAAGTCTAATTCTTTTTGCTTATCACTGATACGATTTCGAAGAAAATGTAGATTATAAAAATAAAGCCCTACTATTTGAACTTCACGACATACGGCACTCCAAAGTTATGGCCGCGCAGTCCGCATAAAGCGAACCGCGCGGCCACCAGTTCTCACTAACGGAGCATTGTAGAAGTCTAATTCTTTTTGCTAATCACTGATACGATTTCGAAGAAAAAGTAGATTTGAAAAATATAGCCCTTAAGTTTGAACTTCTCGTTCTACAGCACTTACGTAAGGGCGAACCGCGCGGCCACGTGTTTCTTAAAGTGGAGCTTAAACAGAATTTGGTAGAGATCTCATTATTTTTGCTAATCATTGATACGATTTCGAAGAATATGTAGATATCATGAATGAAGTTCTAATGCTTGAAAATCACGAGTTACAGAACTTAAACCCTGTAACTCAAGTTAAAAGAAGGGTGACCATGATTTACGTTGCGTCGACGAGATATTCCCAAAAAAAAAATTGAACCGAATTCATACAAATCCTTTAAAATATTTACCTAGCACAAAGTTATTATTTTGATTTACCAGATTTTATTCAATATCATATTGAAGTCGGCGCCAAGTAAACCCATAGGTATAGGTAGGTAGGTATTATTAATGGCAACAACTTCCATATTAAATTGAATAAAATCTGATAAATCAAAATACATATCACTATGTGCTAGGTATATTTTATTTTTAAGGATTTGTATGAAGTCGGTTCTATTGTTTAATTATTTTTTTATTATTATTTTAAGTGACGGGTAGACCGATAAGTATATCTATCTAGGTGTAAAGTTCTCATCAACACAAATCAATCAAGCCGAAACACAAGGTAACTGCTGTAAATCGTTAAGAAATTCCCTCAACTGTCTTTCGGTTCCATCATCATATTGACTCCAGACCTTTATTAAATTGTAGTAGGTATACTTACTTATTAAAGCACTTATTCAAAAAGTTAGCAAACGCACTAGTCGTCCCAACAATTTTCGGTGGTTGCCCTCGATTTCTCCTGGATCCCAGCATCAGATCTTGATACCCTGGATATGGGACCACCTCAGAAGTAACCTCATTCAAACAAAAAAAAAAACAAAATCGGCGCCGCTATCGCGTAATACTTATACATAAAAAAAAACATAGCGTGAGAATTGAGAACCTCCTCTTTTTTGAAGGCGGTTAATAAGACTTTTTAATGTCACGTATATTGCTATACTTTTAATCGTAAAAAGCAAATAGTTGTAGTCCCTTGGTTTGAATTTGAATAGAGAAGTTTACTTCTAGGATATAAATAAATAAATATTCACGGACATCTCACACAACGCTATCTGATCTCAAAGTAAGCTAGGAATAACCTGCTTGTGTTATGGGTATCCACGATCCACCACGGATATTAATACTTATATACTTTTAAATACATACATATTATACATAGATACACCCAGACTCTTGAGACTGTGCCACAGAGGCAGTCAAAGATAAGAAGATAAGAAAAAAAACACTCATCGATTGATTTATATTTCAGTAAATGGTGATGATCACAATATAGGTACATATTGTTATATAATGGGTAAGGTAAGGTAAGGCCGTTAGCGCAGCGAAGAACTATTGCGTCTTTGGCTGCATTCTACCGTATCTTTCACGGTGAGTGTTCTGAACTCTTCAACCTAATCCCGCCCACTCCTTCCCGAACAACGCCTGCTGGACAGAGGTGCCACTCTTACTTCGCTACAACTGAACGATTCAAAAGATCGTTTCTCTGTCGTACCATAAAAACTGGAACGGCCTGCCAGCGCACGTGTTTCCCTTCTCTTACAATCCTGGGTTCTTCAAGCGGAGCGTGAAGAGGCACATCATAGGGCCGCCAACTTGGGGGCCGCTTTCTATAGTCTTGCAGACTGGGACGGTGGCCCCCAATCGCTAGATGTTGCTGTGACTTTCCATCGGACGGCATCATTTTGGCGAGCCGAATATAAAAAAAACATGAAGAGTTAAAGTGCAAGGTGATTTATCACTGACCTCAGCTCTGGCACCGACATTTACCTACTTAAATGTTAAAAATAGCTAATATTACCGGAAATGTAAATAAGCCAGATAAATAAAGCTTCTTTCACAACTATTACAATAAAACAAATGATATTTAAATAGATAAAACATATTAATACTTACTATAAACTATAAATCACATATTTTAAAATTCACAATTCGTTTTCGTAATAGTAAGATTACAAATAAAATAGTAGATTTTTAACCGAGGTCAGGGTGGAAAGAATCAATTCCCGAGGTATTTAGACCGGCTATAGTCCGAGTCGGAATTGATTCTTTTGCCCGTGTTAAACACTCTACTTTTCATTTCGAATAAGAAAAAAATAAAGTAAAAGTAATAATATTCAAATCTTAACATAAAAGATTATTACCTATTTTTATGAATTCTGTCACAGACAGATAAATAACAGATAATAATATTACACTCTGTTAAAACCCGGATGATAATTTTGACAGCTCACGCCTATGAAGTATCGGATTTGTTTATGTCAAGTATACTTCAAAAAATTAACGTAGCACATAGACGAGTAGGTACCGCCCACTTATCCTAGTGAAGCGTATTCCAACAATACGGCACAATCGATCACAAACAAATAATTCGGATAAATCGAATTCATGTATATTTATTTAAATGCAAGTAATGTTAATAAGTAGGTATCCACAGTATTTTTTTGTAATATAATTAGCTAAGTATAATACAAACAATAATAATGCAATTATATTTACCTAATTACCCCAAATAATAAAAAACCGTTTTTTTGTAACTATCGATTTAATTTTTACGCAATCGATAATCGAATAGATTCATTAACGATTGGACACTATGGGGTGCCCTATTTAGAGTTGTCAAAATTATCATCCTAGTTTTAACAGAGTGTAATATCCCGCCAATTCATGTCGACTTTTTAAATTTTAAATATGGAACTCACCGCGGAAGACCGGCAGCCGGTCCGTGTTAAAGGGGGCTAATTGTTGCAGCTTATTCCGCTCTAAGAAATTTGTGCTAAGTTCACACTGCACACTGACTGTTTGGAAAGTCGCATGGCCGCAGCATTTTTTAAAATTAGTTTTTTTTACATAAAACTCTTCACAGCGGACCTGACAGCAGTTCTATTTTAAGTTTCATTCCGGCCCTTAGGTGGGAAGTAATTTGTAGTTAAGTATGAGTTTTTCCCTCCCTAGGGAGTGAAACAGCATTTTCCACCCAATAATCAGATTAAGGAAACACTACTTTCCGAGTAGGAGAAATGAAAAAAATATTACTTATTTACGTTGCTGTAACGATTAAGATCATAAACTAAATAAGCTAAGAAAAAGAAGTTTATTATAAAACTACACCAGATTTACGAGAGCAACAACATTAATATAACATGAAGTTTTAAACTATACTTTTTCACATAATTCAACAATCACAGTTCGTTTTCATATTACAATTACAATTAGAACTTAAAAACAAATTCTGACTCACGATAACAACAAAATTTCTAATCTAAGCGCACGGCAGTGCGCAGGCCAAGTCCAGCAACAGACCGCGCATGCCGTACACTTTTACACGAACCGTTTCGACCCACTTTTGACCCCCCTGTGCCAATTGCAAGTACAGAAATAAGATTGTATGTACATAATTATATACTAGTACTAAGGCAGTATATCAAATTTCATTGATAGAGCTTTAGTAGATCCTGAAATATGACCCTGTGAATATAAGCTATTATAATTTTAGATATTTTTTTTAAATTGGGCGTATGGTAAATTGAATTTCGGTCAGATGGACCGTTGACGTGACTACGGTGGCAGGTAGTGGCTGGATTCGGAGGGCGGAGGACTGGGTGTGGTGGCGAGTTTTGTGAATGGCAAATGTTTACCAGTGGATCAGGCTGTAGATGAAGATGATTATGATCGATTTTAAAGTGGCTAAACTTGGCATTGGATTTGATTTCAATCCTTTTTTAAGCGAACAATTAGCCGATAGGAACTTGGCCCCTTCTTAACAGGGATGTTTTTGGTGTGATACAATTTACAACTACCAATTACAGTTAAATTTGTCATTGTACTTATAATTACAAATTAATAAATTAAACCGGGGGTCTGAGGACGGTGAGAGGGTCGCTCACCGTTCTTACAGAAGCAGGCCCATGACGGCAGCCTGACGTGAGCAACTCACGCACGCCCCCCCCCCCCCCCCTTAGAAGCGGGATCACATCCGAAACTCCCCCAAAGACGCGGAATAGCACCCGAACCACCCCCTGGGCGAGGCCGCAGAGGCAGCCGTAGGTCTGTTGGGAGTCCTGGGACATCCTTCCGAGGGCTTCCCCGGGGCTCCCAACCATAGGCTGTTGGGCGTAACGTGAGGTTTTTTAGTCGGTAAGAGCATAACATCCTATGAGAATTTTCCCGCACGTTAAAAAAAAAAAGTCCTCTATAAAAGATTCTGCAACAGTTAGCTTATTGCCAACATTAATACATCCAAAATCCTAATCACAGAGTACCTAATACTACGTTCGGTAAGTACGGTCCTAATAACCATAATATCATCCGACGGCTGTTATTATGTTATATGAAATTTCATAATAATAACATAACACTCCGTTCGCTTTTTCAATCTCTTCCGCGCAAAGGGTTACTCATCAGACAGCCAAATTCTTACCGCTCGACGCGTGGAATCTGTATGAGTTTCAAAAAAAGAACTGTCATTCACGCGCGTTGCATTGCTCTACCACAGAGGCTGCGCGCCGAAAAAAAAAGATTAAAGCGAATTCGAATTCCCGCTATTTTTCTTCGATATTATTTTTGCAAATTGTTTTATCATGGGTGTAGATAAAGTCTTGTATGCAATTGTATAATTAGGTATTAAAACACTCATGTGATACTATTATCTATCACACTCATCTTCGCTTCGTGTGATAAACCCACATTCATGTTTTAATAGCTTATAGTCTGGAATAACACATAGGCTACGTTACATCTCGGGAAAATATTCTCATGGGAAGCGGGAACGGGTACCAAATTCACGCGGGCGAAGCCGCGAGCATCAGCTAGTGATTTATAAAAAAACCTTAAGATACGTTATCAACACTGGAAAATGGCAACACGTAAAGGTTAAGGAAGGAATTACCTGACCAATCAGTGACGCGACTGTAGGCTTTGCAAAAGTTCTATTAGCAATGTTTTAAATTCTGTTGTTAAAGAAAACTCGCAAAAAACATACCTTCTTGTATCTTCAGATGATGCACAAACTACACAGTAATTGCCAAATATGGAAACGTGCGTAAATACAACAGAAATAATTATTATTATTTATTTTCCGGAATGCTAAAATGGCGTTTAGCAAGGAAAATGTACTCTGTATTCTGTGGTGGTTTGGCGCGACCCACAAGGGGATGTTGGGGAGATTTTGTACTACTTAATATTTTATTTTGCTAGTAGATTTCATTTTATTTAATTATGTTTCTATAAATAAAAAGTAAAACAAAATAATAATATATTAAGATTATTAAAATGATTGAAATTAAAAATATTTTGATTACTTATTATGTACTGAATTATTACTTATTAAATAGATGTTTCTTTATGGTATTGTTATAGTTTGATTTTATGACTTAAATTACGCCAGTAATTACTAATCCGATAAACAGCACTAACATTTTATAAATTTAATTATTACTTTTTACCCGTAAACACATTAAGTAGGTAATCATATGTCTCAGTAAGTGAAATTCAAGTTTCCTTTTTACTCCACGTTCCTCTGATATTGACTTTTTTTCTTTCGCCAGCAAATATGTTTACTTCATGCATGCTACTACAGATAATTTATAGAATTCTTTTTTTCAAATTTATAAAAGTTTATTTGTTTTTTAAAGTCGCGATGTCGATGTGTATAGCTATGATACGTCCTTGTTTTCGACCATTTTTAATTGCTGATTTAATTTCAAATGCTTTAGTTTTACGTAAATTGAATCTAAATACCACTATTCAAGTAATATAAACTTTGCGTTTAACCTATAACGTTGGTAGTCTGGACAATAACAATATCAAGTAAGGTATTTCCGCAATACTAATATTTTTTACCCAATATTTAAGTTGGTAGGTAATGAGGTACTGTATGGTGTTTTTACGTATTGTACTTAATTAATGCAATGTAATCGAAAGTCAATACTTTACTTATATGTACCTACTTACTTTACTTTTTTTATAAACGACATTTTAATACCTACATTTATAGAAGAATACTTCTAGTTAGTAAATAACACCTTATATAAATAAGTACGGAAAATGCTCAGAATAGTTGTGGACCGCTTCATCTTAGAAATAGTTACAAATGCCATCAGGCGAATTATCGTCCCGTCCATTTGTCTTCTTTGGGTTGGGCAGTTTGTTATCGTCGTGGTGATTTGCTAAGGTTTGTTTCCTTTTGGTGGTTGCTGTGGTTGGGATTGTTGAACTGTGGGAGTGAGGAGGTCCTGCACTAAAAACCAATATTAAATGTAGTGGAATATCTATTTCACACAGCGCCATGTAGAATGAATGATTGCCAATCGCCAGCAAATATGTTTTCTTTTTA
This sequence comes from Miltochrista miniata, assembly GCA_933228765.1. Taxonomy (NCBI): domain Eukaryota; kingdom Metazoa; phylum Arthropoda; class Insecta; order Lepidoptera; family Erebidae; genus Miltochrista; species Miltochrista miniata. The sequence goes on from OW121753.1 coordinate 10,069,230, forward strand.
ATAAACCTATTTTACTTAAAAGCTTACAAGCACATTTTTGTAAGACTAATTCGAATCACTAATTCTCAATTGAATTGAATTGGAATTCAATTGAAACAATCAGTAGCTCTTTTTACAAGAAAAGCTACTTGCTATATAAATATATTTACAGTATGATATTAAAATAGTAAAAAGCCTGGATTCAAACACTATAAATCTTGGTCACCCTATTTTTTCCTTCGATTATAGGTTTTAAGTTCTATACGTCATTTAGTTCTTAATTTGAGGCTTTATTCATACTGTCTACATATTCTTCGAAATGGTATCTGTAATTAGCAAAAAGAATGGGACTTCTACTAAGCTCCGTTTAAGCTCCATTTAAGAAAAACCGTGGCCGCGCGGTTCGCATTGTGCGGACTGCGCGGCCATAACTTTGGAGTGCCGTATGTTGTGAAGTTCAAATAGTAGGGCTTTATTTTTATAATCTACATTTTCTTCGAAATCGTATCAGTGATTAGCAAAAAGAATTAGACTTGTACGTAGCTCCGTTCAAGAGAACTGGTGGCCGCGCAGTTGAATTCATGCGGACTGCGCGGCCACGGTTAAACCCTTATAACTTTCTAAATATTGACTCTTCGAATTTGCGGTTTTCACTGTTCGTTTTCTACGAATTCCTTCGAAATGCTGACATAAGTTTTTTTTTTCTACGACATATTGGCCGAGCAATCGAAATGGACACAAATTGACAGTCCGTCATTTTTCGGTGACAGCCGGATCCGGGAGATTGATGGACTGAACGATGAATTCGGGACACGAATATGGCTAATCTGCGCATGCGTTATTTATTGTAGGTGGATCTGTAATAGCCTTGGGTCCTAAATTTCAAAAATTGTTAATTCTGTAGCTTCATATTTATATGTATGATCACAAAAATGTATTACTTTGATTTAAAACAAACATTTACATAGTTTATTTTGTGATTTAAAAAATGAATTTAAATTTGTATCGAAAACGCTCCAAACTGTCATGGTGCCTTGTGACGTCACTTGTTGCCAAACAAAATAAAATGGAAATGTGTTTGTACATTTTTCAAGCTAACGAAAATAAAAGGTAACGCTTTTGGTTCAGACAGAATCCATCGATATATTTTATGAAAACGTACAAATCAAAACAATTACACAAGATGACACGACTGTCAGAGTGAGTCAAACGTCAAAGAAGGAAACTGTGACGTCACACTTTCTGATGGGTGTTTGATGTCACGTGACTGAATGCCTATTTATTCCAATCTTATTTTCTAAAAATAATAGCAATCCTTAGTTTGTGTACCAATTTATATTACTTTTTGTTATTTATATTGGGTGTAACAAAATTCCCTATCCAAATTTCGTCACGTGACGTGGCATCAGTCAAGAAAAATTACAAAAATGAAGAAAAAAAATCACATGAATACTTTAACCGTAAAGCCGTTTTAAAGGTCCTATTTTATCCTATTTTCACCCTTTCTATCGCTACTGTCGGAAAAAGAAAAAAGAGAAAAAATGGTTGGTTTGTGGGTTCTTTTATTGGGTTCATATTAATTCCGATAAATTCATTAAATGCTGTGCTGTTTACGTCCAGGGATGTTCTTGCTTGCTTTATCTGTAAGAAATAAAAATAAACGTTATTCTCATGAAGAGAATTGCTTGCATTTCTATACATATCATAAAAGTACAATAGTATTGGATATCCAACACCTAGATGCTGTAAATCTCATGTTCACAGCCATAGACATATAACACGTTATATAACACACAGGTAGGCCGCCGGGTGATACGATAACTACATTGACTCCCAACTATAGGATCATCAAACATCAGTGGCCCACACAGAGCATCGTAGCTCTAGTAACATCAAATATCATTGACTCATTATATCAAGTATCATTGACTCCAGTTCTAGGACCATCAAATGTAGGTATACAGGGTCGGCTCACTTACTCATGCGTGACACTCATGACAACACAATAGTTTTATCTATTACACGGGTGAAAAATAACATGTAAAAGGAATACAAGCCTTCGTCGTAGATGTGCTATCAGACTTCGCACACGCGGTACAGGATAAACTTGACCGTACACATAAACCTTGCGTCTTGCGTTGTTCGACTTTAACTAAATGACGTGCAAAGAAAATTATCCATTTGACATTAGAAACGGAATCATATTCAAATTTAGATAAAAAACAAATAGACCGACGCGATAATTACCATGGAGGTAGCAATCTCCATGGAGTATAACTTCAGAACTTCGCAAGATTATCAGATCTTCGCGACATTCCCCACAAAGGAAAAAGAGAATGAAAAGCTAGAATTTAGTATTCGCAAGATTGGCAAATCGTCGCGACATTCCCCACAAAGGAAAAAAGAATGAAAAGAGAATTTAGTACCTATGTGCATAGTGCATTACTTACATTCGTATTTCGCGAAGAAATCGACCCTCCGACCAAAGGAAAATTACAATAAAACCATTAGGTTGTAAAAGCACGAACTTCAGTTGCTCGAATTATTACATTATTACACTTATTATTTTTAGCAAAATAAATTCCTTCAAATTTTTTCATTTTATTAGTGACACTTCAATAATTGACATTCCAATTTTTCAAACTAAATAATGGCACGCAACACGATATTTTTGTTTTTGGTATTAGGCCAGTTCAACACTATTATTTTTGGAATCGTTTTTATAATTTATTGTTCACCAAAAAAATTAATTTACTTATTTGTGGTCAAAATGCTCAAATTTTAAAAAGAATAAAAAGACGTCAAGAATTATGTCATACGGTAAAAATTACGAATTGAAAAAATTATGAACGTAAACAGCTGCTTCGCTCTCAAAATTATTAGAATCAATTTCAACCCTTGAGCCGGTGTCAAGGAACAGCATCTCCACCATGTCGGAAAAAGAAAAAAGAAAAGAAAAAATGGTTGGTTTGTGGGTTCTTTTATTGGGTTCATATTAATTCCGATAAATTCATTAAATGCTGTGCTGTTTACGTCCAGGGATGTTCTTGCTTGCTTTATCTGTAAGAAATAAAAATAAACGTTATTCTCATGAAGAGAATTGCTTGCATTCCTATACATATCATAAAAGTACAATAGTATTGGATATCCAACTCCTAGATGCTGTAAATCTCATGTTCACAGCCATAGACATATAACACGTTATATAACACACAGGTAGGCCGCCGGGTGATACGATAACTACATTGACTCCCAACTATAGGATCATCAAACATCAGTGGCCCACACAGAGCATCGCAGCTCTAGTAACATCAAATATCATTGACTCATTATACCAAGTATCATTGACTCCAGTTCTAGGACCATCAAATGTAGGTATACAGGGTCGGCTCACTTACTCATGCGTGACACTCATGACAACACAATAGTTTTATCTATTACACGGGTGAAAAATAACATGTAAAAGGAATACAAGCCTTCGTCGTAGATGTGCTATCAGACTTCGCACACGCGGTACAGGATAAACTTGACCGTACACATAAACCTTGCGTCTTGCGTTGTTCGACTTTAACTAAATGACGTGCAAAGAAAATTATCCATTTGACATTAGAAACGGAATCATATTCAAATTTAGATAAAAAACAAATAGACCGACGCGATAATTACCATGGAGGTAGCAATCTCCATGGAGTATAACTTCAGAACTTCGCAAGATTATCAGATCTTCGCGACATTCCCCACAAAGGAAAAAGAGAATGAAAAGCTAGAATTTAGTATTCGCAAGATTGGCAAATCGTCGCGACAGCTACTGAGCGGCAGTAGAAAGCGACAACGACAGCAAGACGGGTGCTCTGTGTTTGTTTTGCCACGGCGACCATGTTACCTCGAATTGCCGCGGTAAAAAATGAATTCTTAATGTGCGACAAAAAAAATTAAAAAGAAATGAAAAAATTTACTATTAAATACTAGCTGACCCGCGCAACTTCGTTTGCGTGATAAATGAAAAACCGCTCCACCGATTTTGTGCAAACTTCACATAAACCATCTACTAAATAGTCCGAACAAAGCCTAAACATTTGGTTTGGATAGGTGAGCCCGTTCTTGAGTTATAAAATTACAACGAAAAGTGGCATTGATTTTTATATATATAATAATAGAAGAAGAAGACTAGCTGACCTGCGCAACTTCGTTTGCGTGATAAATCAAGAACCGCTCGACCGATTTTGTGCAAACTTCACATAGACAATCTACTAAATAGTCCGAATAAAGCCTAAACATTTGGTTTGGATAGGCCAGCCCGATCTCGAGTTATAAAATTACAACGAAAAGTGGCATTGATTTTTATATATATATATAGAAGAAGAAGACTAGCTGACCTGCGCAACTTCGTTTGCGTGATAAATCAAGAACCGCTCGACCGATTTTGTGCAAACTTCACATAAACAATCTACTAAATAGTCCGAATAAAGCCTAAACATTTGGTTTGGATAGGCCAGCCCGATCTCGAGTTATAAAATTACAACGAAAAGTGGCATTGATTTTTATATATATAGATTTGTATTTGATTTCCGATGCCAAAACATCTATAGCATGTGTCTATCTTTGGGTTGGTGCACAATAACCATTTTAATGGCAATAATTTTTTTTCTACAATAATGCCACGGGATACCTCTTTCATAAACGAAGTTGTTCTTAAAAATAATGCGACGGGAATACACGCGACGAGAAACCTTTCTCTCTCTCTCTCTCTCTCTCTCTCTCTCTCTCTCTCACGTAGTATTGAATATTAACGACGATACGCTACGGTAGTAAACGCAACGCGACGGGAGTAAATGCGACGGGAACAGGTAATACTCTCTCTTATGTGGCGCAAACGAAGTTGCGCGGGTCAGCTAGTACTTTATAAATTTAAAGTTTTTATTTCCAAGGGTTTTGGGCAGGCGTTGATAAATGAGTAGTAGTAGTAGTAGTACCTAGTAGTAGTAGTAGTATCACTTACCCAGTGATAGATGGATAAATAGGATAGGTCTTTTCTGGGTTCTACTCACAGATATCAGTGGTTTTACTATTAGCATGAATTTCTGACCACACCATGACTCTACCTATATTTAAAGCATGACTTGTTTATCGATCTGTACTTTTATCATGTTTTTCTGTAGTAGTGAGTTGGATTTTGATCTTTTTATCTTGTTATCAGTAATGTCTGCAACGAATAGTTTAATATGTCTATTATTTCTTGTTTTATCATGTTGATTCACCATGTTTTCGTATGGATGGGCGGCGGGACCATGGCGTAGATCGTGATATCTAGATCATCGATTTACAACAAAGCATGACTTGTTTTATAGATCTGTACTTTTATCATGTTTTTCTGTAGTCGGAGTTAGATTTTGATCTTTTTATCTTGTTATCGGTAAATAATGTCTGCAACGAATAGTTTTAATAATATGTCTATTATTTCTTGTTTTATCGTGTTGATTCACCATGTTTTGGCGTATATCGTGATATCTAGATCATCGATTTATGACTAAAATATTATAAAAACAATTCTTTAAAAGATTACAGTGTTTTCACTTTTAAGAAATATTCGATGATGATGATGATGAGTTATGATATAATGATAAAACAGACGCTATTACAATCTAATTTTATATATCTACTGGCTTACCCGCGCAACTTCGTTTGCGTCACATGAGAGTGACAAAGAGAGTGGCATGGTATTAATATATATTTAGAGTGATAAAATGTTTCCCGTCGCATTTACTTCCGCCCGTCCGTTTTTTGGTACGGAACTCATCGTGTGTGAGTTCGACTGCAGACCACGTTTACTCCCGTCGCGTTGCGTCGCAAGTATTTTAAAACTTATTAAAAAGGTTATTGTAAGTGAATCTTAAAAGATAGGCATATGCTGTTGGGGACTCTTTTTATAACTTTTTAAGGCCGTTGGTAGGGCTAACGACCTTGACCATACAAAACGCGCATCCTTGCGATTGATTTTATAGCTAATTTTAGTTGTAATAAGCTAATACGCATACCTATTCAAAATCAAAGAAAAACAATTTATAGGTGTATATTTTCTTCATACTTACTTGTGTTGGTGGCATATTTTTTCTTACGCGTCGATAAAAATTGAAACCTTAAAATGCATTTATCAAAAAATTTGGGACTGACATTAAGTATAATAACTCTATTTCGTCATTTTTAAAACAGTCCCCTTAAGAGAAAAATAATTGTAATACACAATTTTTACGTAACTTTAACCAATTACGCAGCGTACGCAAGGGAAGCTCTCAAAAGAAATAAACTTTCCCCGTTTTTGAAAAACATTATTCATGGCTGCTCCGCCCCTTTTTGTCTTAGCGGGATGTTATATAGCCATCCTCATTAAATGGACTATAAATCTGCAAAATAACTTTTAAACAGCAATCAGTAGTTTCTAAGATCCTAGCACAAAGAAACTCTTCATATAGGTACATATATTATGCTGTCCCAGACTTCTTTTTAGAACTTTTTAAGATAAATAATTTTGTAATACACAACTTTTACGTAACTTTAACCATTTACGCAGCGTACGCTTCGGAACCTGTCAGACGGTAAATAAAATTCCCCATTTTCGAAATATTCTTCATTGCTGCTCCGCTCCTATTCGTTTTAGCGTGATGTATAGCCATCCTCAATAAATGGACTATCAAACTGTAAAATATTTTTTGAAATTCAACCAGTAGTTCCTGAGATCCTATCGTTCAAACAAAAAAACAAACGATTAATGGTATGCTGAGTACGAATTTCGGGCTAATTTTGCAATTCAATATGGCCGCCCCACAACCGTTACAAAATTTCACGTTGGACATCGTATAAGGTTTTTTGATATGCTGAGTACGACTTTCGGGTTCATTTTGTAATCCAATATGGCCACCGGGCCGCCGTTACAAAGTTGCATGTAAGATATCATATATGGGGTGTTTTTTGTGTGCTGAGTACAAATTTCGGGTTAATTTTGCAATCCAATATGGCCGCCCCACCACCTTTACAAAATTTTATGTTGAATATCGTTTAAGGGGTGTATTTATATGCTGAGTAGATACGAATCACATGACAATTTTGCAATCCAATATGGCTGCCGCGCCGTAATCACAAAATTTCATGATGGGTATCGTTTAAGGGGTTTTTTCGTATGCTGCGACCTTTTTGGGGATCCGTACCCAATGGATAAAATTCGTCCGTCTGTCTGTCTGTCCGTCACGAGGCTGTATCTCATGAACGGTGATAGCTAGAGAGTTTAAACTTTCACAGATTATGTGGTTTTATTGCGGCCATTAAATGATTTTGATGAGGAAAATTTGGTTGGTTCCGAGTAGGTTTCGGTGGCTAAGTGGTTGAGCATCTTGCACGGAATGCGAGAGGGTGCAGGTTCGAATCCTGCTCGAAACCAATTCTTTTTCCATATTTAAAATTTATGATCAGTTAGCATACTAATTGCTTTTTAAAAATAATCTTTAATTCTAGGAGTCCGTTTCATTGACACCTATTACTAAATAATCTGTATGTAAATTAGTGACAACCCCACACGCATCGCTGTCTTCTAGACGTTGTCGGCATTTTCGCCGACTTCAAAGACGACAAGCTATAGGTAGGTTTTTCTCTTTATACTGTGCTAATAACATGCATGAGAGTGGATCAATTACAGGAATCAGAAAGAGTTAGGGGAAGCTGTTCACCATTCGTCAGATTTTTGTTTTTATTTTTTTTCTCCAGGACTATAAGTCAGAATTGCCTCGTTAAATCCCTAAATGTAGAAAATATATTGTAGTTAGTGACAATTTTTTCTGAAACTATTATGTCAAACGGTTAAGGGACTATAGCAATTTTTCGACGATAAGATATTTGTACGAACGGTACTTCCGTACAGTAGGTGGGGTACTTTCATACGCGTGGGGTAGATTCATACATGGTAAATAAAAAGCCTATTAATCTCCCAAAAATGTATTAAATTGATAAGAAAATTTGCTCACAAATCCTTAATGACATTTTACATGACTCCTAATCAAAATATGTTCTTTAGAAAAATAACAAAAAAAATCGGTTTAAACTGTAAGTAAGTAATTTGACATTTTGGTTGTCACTTTCGAGCTTAAGGCAAATTAAATTATTTAAATTAATTGAAAGGATCATAAAGTCTAGTCGTTCTAGATGTGCCGAGTGGTTAGGGAGGACCTGGGGACATAGTCTAATAAACAAAGTGTGTACCGTACTCACTTTGTTTATTAGACTATAGTCGAATTTTTAATTAGACGAAGTAAAGTGACAGCAACTAATGTCACTTCTTTATAGAAATTAATCAACATTGTATGAAGAAGTGACATTAGTTGCTGTCACTTTACTTCGTCTAATTAAAAATTCGGCTTTATGTCTCCTTTTGTGTTTGTAGGTTCATTCTATGTAATGAAAAAGGAATTATCATGATGAACCCGATTACTTCCGAAGATAAAACACTTTCGGTCCTATTCGCAAATTTCATGACTGAGTGTATTTTACTCGACAATAAATAACAGCGGCCTAAGGTGTTTCAAATTTTACCAAAACATAACGATTATCTTTTATTTCCTGATATCACATTTAAATTAATTGTGCATTATCCAGTATCTTAATTTTATTTTCTTTAATTATTGGTTGGTAATTAAGTTCCTGCAAACTACTTCATTACTTCTTCTTTCTTTACTATATTATTCATATTTTTTAATATATTTTATCAATTAGAAGATTCGATTTTTGTTTTATAATTCATTTTTCCAGGCTCTCTGCATAATACGAATTTCGTTACTCTTTTGATCTTTCTGTTTTTAAGGAATATGGAATATCTGTAAATTTAAATCATTTTTTATTCGTTCTCATCCATTTTATAGCTACGCTTATCTTTTCTTATTATCTGTACCATGAACCTGCGATTTTATATCAACTATAACATGTACCAAATAAAAAGTAAATTGCCGATCGTTATAAATAAAAAATGCCTTAATTATTGTAACGTATCATAATTTAAAAAATGCAATCTTATGTTTATTAAAAAAATAAAAAAGACGTGTGGCACTCGGGGACTGCCGCGGTAAAGCTATTACATAGCATTTTTTACCAACTATGCTAGTATAATTATTTCTATATAAGAATACTAGCTGATGCCCGCAGCTTCGCCTGCGTAAAATTTGTTACCGCGGGAAGTTATTCCCGGGATAAAAGGTAGCCTATGTGTTATTCCAGACTATAATGTATCTCCGTACCAAATTTCAGCCCGATCCGTTCAGCGGTTTGAGCGTGAAAGAGTAATAAACATCCACACTCACAAACTGTCGCATTTATAATATTAGTAAGAAGTAAGATTTTAAGGCCTATGTTCAACAAAGTAAAGTACCAAGTGCCTACTTGACTGTGGACATTTGGGCTTTTGGAATTTTGTTTTAGAACTTTTTAAGAAGAACAATTATTTTGTAATAAATTATTTTTATGTAACTTCAACCATTTACGCAGAGGCGCAACGGATACTCTTATAACGATTAAATGTTTTCCGTTTTCGAAACATTCCTCATTGCTGCACCACTCCTATTAATCTTCGCATTATGTTATGTAGCCTATAGCCACTATCAAAAAATGTACCTACTTACTATCGAACAGTTTTTGAAAGCCTACCAGTAGTTTCAGTAAGGCTTGCCTTGGTATGATGTGATTCATGGTCCCTTTGCAGCGTGTGTCCAATCCAGCGCAGCAGCTACACTTCCGACGTTTGATCTGTTGGGGTCTCACTGCAGCGTTCCAATAGTCTTACGTTCGTGATGTTCTCGGGCCCATATGTACCGAGGATCCATTGGAGGCAGCGTTTGACGAAGACTTATAGCTGGTAGCTGGTGCGAAATGTCTTTACTTTAGTGACCTTCCATGTCTCGCATCCGTATAGCAGTTAGCAGTACAGTTTTAACGTTTACTTTGTTTTGAGTTTCACTCTTCGTGTCTATTTTCGCAACTGCCTACGGGGCGCAGCTGTGTAAAGGTTATTCTGGCCTTGGCGAGACTCGAAATGATGTAGGGTACTCTTCTATTCCATCAGTTTCTGACACGACACTCCCGAGGTACGTGAATTAGTGCCTCCACCACATCTCTTGCGTCTGTCGATTTTAATTTCAGTCCAGCCATTCGCTGCCTCATCCTGCTCGTTGTCCTGCACGTTGTCCTGCAGACATGCATGACGGCGTGTGTGTGCCTCAGCAGGCACAGGACATCGGCATCATTAATAATCCTCCAGGATATCAGTATAGGCCCCATTCTATGCCGCGCCGATTGTTCTTTGCGGTATTCAGCATTATACCATCTATTTTCTATGGATGGTTGTTAACTATCCTGTTATCTTCATAACGATCCTCTAAGGTAGGTACAGTATGTATTTTCAAAAGAGTTTGTGAACTCTATTTTTAATTTCTTTTTCAGAATATTGATGACATTTGATTGATGTCATTTTATACACGTTACGTCTACTACATTGATACATGTAATAAAATTCTAACACGCCGGTGTTTGTATGTAAATTGTTTATATTGAGGAAAATTCTATACTGAGGAATAGTTTTAACCATTAAGCTCTATTTTGATATAGCATACAGGACAGATTTACACGCTACTTGATGAGTATGATTAATAAATACCTCTAATTTCATAGACCTTGTGTGACGTAAACAAAGTTGCGAGGGTCAGCTAGTTAAAAGATAAAACAATAGGTTTCTTCTTTCTACTTAAAAACTATTTTTACAAATTTTATGGTAATAATAGACATTCTTTGAAATATGCATGTATGGTATTGTTGTGACTTTTATGACACGTTTAAAGTACATAGGTATGGGATAGATGGCGCTCGCGGCTACGTCAGCGTGAAATTTTCTTCCCGCTTCCCATGGGAACGTACTCCCGGGTTTGGTTATCTTTATAGCAGTATTATATATAAATTAACAAAACAAAAAATGATACTGCATTGGTGATAAAAATAATAAAATGTATGTATATAGAGTACTCACTCATTTTCTTTCACTATTTTTCGTGACTTTCTACATTAATAAATGCACTTTGTTTATTTATATTTAAAACACTTTTTACACAAATTATACGAGTACAGTTCACTGTTGTACATAGATGATGAATACCTATACACCTATAGTCGAATTTTTATTTAGACGAAGTAAATTGACAGCAACTAATGTAATTGACAGCATCGAAATTGTCATTTCACATTAAGAACTCTAAATTCGACCAACACTCTTAATTCAACTTTGGTCGAGTGGTTAAGACGCGGATCGGTACGCAGAAGGCGCAAGATCGATTCTGGGTACAAGCATCAATTTTTGGATTATTTGACATAATAATAATAATATATAACGACTGCAGAGTTCATAATTGACGTAAACAAAAAAAATATGAATTGCTAGACTAGATACACGAACGTGGCCGAAGGTAGCCGAGAGTGTGACTCGTTTTCGTGACACAATTTCTGGATTCGGTCTCCACGCAAGGCCCGCGATAGAAGCTATGCAATAGCTTAAAAATATGTGCGTGTTTGTAGTAAAAAAGATCTAAAGGGGACCATTCGAACGCGTACGAATGCGCCCCCTGTAGAAATGTCCGAATGTGCCCCAGGCCTTAACTAAATATAAATTACAGTTGTATACAAAATCAATGTTAGTAAAAGAAATATAACAATGAAAACTCAAAATTAAACATTAATGAATCCTGACTATTTAAAAAAAACGTAATAAATTTACTTGCCAGTACGATTTAAACTTCAGTAAAAATTTTACTTTCCTAGTGCGAAAACACGTTACGTCTTATTGCCTCACCCAGAGTGGCGCGATTGGCACGATACTTTGCTAGCAACATGGCAGTCGGTATGTCTATGTACACATGCAAAGGCGCGTTTGTATGTCGGTTAGTATTTTTGTTATACTCAATGGATGAATGTGCCCTACGTACGAATGGTGAACAGTTTCCCCTAATGCTATTGGAATTTAGATTCTAGGTTGGAACGCGTACACATGGGATGCGGGATCTGCGACGTGGCCCCGCAGACAGACCGCAGAGCGTTCGGATAGCACCCGAATCCCCTAAGCGAGGCCGCAGTGGTAGCCAAGGTCTGTTGGGAATCCTGGGGATATCCTTCGGAGGGCTTACCCGGGGATCCCAACCGTAGGTATTAGGGTAACAGTCCGGCATAGCATCCATGACGGATTTTCTACAAGTTAAAAAAAAGTGGGATGCGGGAACATAAGGTATACATAATAGGTGATGGAGATATCAATAAAAAAACAGCTATTTAGTACACTTATGATCATTTATTATAGAGATATCTTTAATATAAGCTTTTTATTGGCTTAAGACTTAAAACTATGCACTATGACTAGAGAAAGCACAAGAAAAAGATTACAAAAATTTCGCGGAGTCCAGATTACAGAACTCGCGGACTACCTATTTCACTAGAGAGATTTAAAAAAAATCTATAAAGTAAATTATCCGCTCTTACGGGACAGTTAATATCTGATACGACCTGTTACTACGTTCTTTAAACCATGGTACATAACAAGTACCAAATCGAGCGCTTAATTTACCAGGTAACAAAGTGCCGTCAACAATTGCCCGGCATATGTACATTTGATCATTATTTTCATATCCAGCTACATACGCATTTGGTGGAATGTGGTTAGTCTGTGTTTCAATCCATCGAGCTTCATATCCAATTAAAACCTGAAAAATACTTACAAGTAAGTAGATAAACAATGGAGGTAGGTAGATACTGTTTTTTTTCTTCTTTTTAACGTGTGGGAAAGCCTATCACGGATGCTATGATGGACTCCTGCTGACTAAAAAACCTCTCGTAACACCCAGCAGCCTATGGTTGGGAGTCCCGGGTAAGCCCTCGGAAGGATGTCCCAGGACTCGCAACAGACCTACGGCCACTACTGCGGCCTAGCCCAGGGGGTGGTTCGGAAGCTATCGCGTCTTTTGGGGGCTTCGGGTGTGTTCCCGCTTTTGAGGGGGGGCGTGCGTGAATCCCTCACATAACGCTGCCGTCATGGGCCTGCTTCTGTAAGGACGGTGAGCAGCCCTCTCACCGTCATCAGGTTAGATACTGTAATACACCATCCTACATTTTAGACCTACACATACATTCGCTTTTATTCCCGAAAGGTGAGGCAGAGGGATAGCTACGCCCATATTCACGATTTGATTTCGTCCTACGTAATAAATGGTGAACAGCGAGGCAATAGGACTCACTGAAATGGACAGGCGCGGGTTGTGACCACCCGCTGTAAAAGCCTTTTTAGCTGACCCACCTTCCGTAGTGGAAAGCGATAGGTTAAATTGATTGAGGCTTCCACCAGATACATGAGTCACAAACGCCCATTAAAAATACTAGGAATACATTAAAATATTAAAATCACACACGTTCAAAACCGGCCAAGTGCGTGTCGTCTCCGTACTAAAGAAACCAAAAAAAACACGTTTGTTGTAATTTTTCCAATTTTAGTATTTGTTGTTGTTATAGCGGCCACAGAAATACATCTTAAGTGAAAGTTTCAGCTCTCTAGCTATCACGGTTCCTGAGATACAGCCTCGCGACGGACAGACAGACAGACAGACGAACGGCGAAGTCTCATAAATAGGGTCCCGCTTTTACCCTTTGGGTACGAAACCCTAAAAAACAATATTTAAGGGGCTCCCATAAAACAAACCGCTTTCTTAGGACAGAACGGGACTTGGCCTTCTTCGAGGTTTCCTTCTTTTCGTACCTTTTGAATCGTCATTATGACGGTTTCTAATTTCTATATCTAGAGGACTTAGCTCTGTTAAACTTTACGCCTCTTCTAGGACAATATTCAAAAAGGTTTTTTTCTATATTGATTACCTCAAAATCAGTTTTTCTAAATTCTTTTCCTTCCCATGGTATATAGGCAAATCTCGTCGATGGCACATATTTCCCCGGAATAAGCATGTTGTTATGGTATGCCCGAGCTATGTAAGAATGCTGTTTTTCAAATCCTGCAGGCAACGCTTCTGGAGGTTGCAGATTGCCACTATGCATTCGGACCCAACGGCGTCTACCTTCAGGCGTAGAACACGAGGCTTTAAATAAAATAAAACATGTTAGAAATATATCGGTGTCGTTTGCGACATAGTAAATTGTAGCACGTCCACCCACCAGGGGGAAGTTCCGACTACGTAGAAAAGGTCACAGGCAGCGGACCTGGATCTGTTTTGTGGCGTAAACTAGGAGAGGCTGATTGGATTGATTGATTGTATAGGTAGACATTTAGACAGTGCACTCAACCTCTCTCTCATGTACCTACTTTGTAAAAAAAACCGGCCAAGTGCGAGTTGGCTCGCCCATGAAGGGTTTCGTTGCAGCAAGTAACATAATAGAAAAGTTCTAATAGTTCGTTGTAACTTTGATTGATGTTTTAACACGTTCGCAGTGGTAGTGATTTTTGTACTCAACCGAAAATTGCGGTTTATGACGTATTAAAAAAAACTACTAGCTCTATCTCGGTCAAACCAATTTTCGTTGGCAGTTTTTATAGCAATGTACATCATATATTTTATTAAAATTTAACATTCTCTTAGTTTACAAGTTAGGGGGGGGGGGGGGGGGGGGGGGGGGGGGGACACATTTTTCGACTTTGGAAGTGTCTCTTGCTCAAACTATTCACTTTAGAAAAAAATGATTTTAGGAACCTCAATAGCATTTTTAAAGACGTATTGATACCCCACACGTATGGGCTTGATGAAAAAAAAATTTTGAGTTTCAGTTCTGAGTATGGGGACCCCCAAAATTTACTGCTTTTTTTCTAGTTTTATATAAGAATCTTAATGCGGTTCACTGAATACATCTAGTTACCAAGTTTCAAAAGCATAGACCTTATAGTTTTGGAGAAAAGTGGCTGTGACACACGGACGGACAGACAGACGGACAGACAGACATGACGAATCTATAAGGGTTCCGTTTTTGCCATTTGGCTACGAAACCCTTTTATAGAAAAGCCAACTAAAAGGTAGAATTTTTTTGTTTTTTATTTTTTAGTTAGTATTTTTTTTATTTTTCATTTTTTATCGAATTGTCATTGGTCTTTGACAAGTATGCAAAGTTTGAATTAAATCTTATCGTTTAAAGTAGGGCAAAATCGAACCCAAAAGGGTCGGTCACAAATAAGGAAGCAAACATTCAGGTGAAAACTAATAAAAACGTTATACTCGTAAAAATGGTAAGATTTTCTAATTAAATGAATTACATCAGCTACGGTATACCTATATACCTATACCGGACCACAGTTTATCGTAAGTCGTAAGTATATCCGAACGGTAGGTGCTACCGCACTGCGATGTTACGATTTTTATATACATTCAGTATTTCAAATCAAGTTAATAATAATCTTAATAATACACTCGAGAGCAATGAATCCGGGTCACTTAAAGAATGTTAAAAATCTCGGAAACTAAAAATGATAGGTTAATGCAATAAATTGTATTTAATAGACAATGTAATACTCCTTAAATGAAAGTAAAAAAAATATGAGTCACCATACATTTTATTAACACAAAATTACATAAAGAAAAAACTGCCGATCTCTCCTTAAAACAAAAATAGGAAACATGAAATTTTTGAACTTTATTACGATTTTCTTGAATTTTAATACTTCGTATTGCCTCCTCGTGCTTCCATTACTGCGTTTACGCGGTTTGGCATGCTGTACACCAAGTTCCTTATACGATTTTGGGGAATATTCTCCCATTCCTCTGTGAGAGCAATTTTGAGCTCACGAAGCGTGATTGGGGGAGGGTTTCGTTGTTTTACGCATCTGCCTAGCTCGTCCCAAGCATGCTCGATCGGGTTGATATCCGGGCTGCGCGCTGGCCACTCCATACGAGTAATGTTCATCTCTTGAAGGTAGTCATTCACAATCCTACCTGTATGAGGTCGGGCATTGTCATGCATAAATATAGCATCCTCACCTAAATTGACCATAAATGGACCAACGTGATCATTGAGGATTTCTTCCACATATCTTACGCTAGTTAAAGAGCCGTTTTCTATGATCACCAGCTCTGTGCGACTTTCAGAAGAAATTCCGGCCCACACAAGTACAGACCCACCACCGTAGGCTACTTTTTCTTCGATGCATGCTTGCTTGAATCTTTCCCCTGGTCTTCGATACACTCTGTGTCTTCCATCGTGCTTGTAGAGCATAAATTTTGATTCGTCGGAGAACATAACTTTTGACCAATCTTCAATACTCCAATTTACGTGGCTCTGGGCATACCTTAGTCTCGAAATACGATGCCCACGCTCCAGTTTAGGGCCGTTTGCAGGTCTAAGGGGTTTTAAGTTAGATTCAGCAAGCCGACGTCTTACTGTCCATGCACTTGGGTTACTTCCTCCGAGGCGTCGAAACTGATTGGTGAGTTCAGTTCCTGTGAGAAAGCGATTTCGAAGCATGGTGTTCACCAAGTATCGGTCTTCTAAAGAAAGAAAGAAAGAAAATGTGTTTATTAGCGATCACAACGCACATAAAACAGTTTCAAACTGATCAACAAAATTATCAAATATCCACAAAAAAAAATATATATATATATACAATATCAGAGAAGTACCCAATAAAAAAAAAATAAAGTCCACAACCACAATTTTGCCTTTGCCTATCCTTAAACGGATAAGAAAAAAAAAACTGCTAAAACACATGGCCGCCGCCGCCGCCACATGTTGTTGACATGTATGTCATGTATTGTCAACGTGTCATCTTCCTGACGTGGCAAATGTCGCACGTGGTTAAAAAATAGTTAAAATACATAAGTACTTTCTCAGAAGTCGCTAATATAGTTTATTTGCATTACCTTTCAATATGTACGCTGTGTTCACAATAAGGGATGGACACTCAGCAAACACTGAGTTGGCTATCAACCACCTCAGAACTGATTTTCAGTGCCACCCCCGAGTGCCGCCTGACGTCTTCAGGCAATATCGTTTCACTCTATCACTACCTATACCTACATAATATGATTCCTAAACTATCAGCAAACATCTCATCTCAAACTACAGAAAACTTCTCGTGCTGTGGTACACCTGGTTCTGCCCGTTCCTGGTCTGCGTAGGTTAGAACCAGTTTCTTCGTAACGTCGGAGAACTCTTTGTACTGTTGACAGCGACACACCGACAGTCCTGGCTGTATCGCGCTGACTCCGGCCGGTTTCCAGCATTGTAAGTATTCTGGTGCATTCTTCAGGCGTAAGCGACATAATTTCAGCTTGATTAATGAATATAGAGCACTATCAACATGGTTTATGTACCCACATAAATGACAGATTACAAACAAAAGCAACACCAAATGCTGTAATTTCGTAGTTCCATCTTCGAAAGTGGCCCTTTTTCAAATTTGATTTTTTTTATGATATAACTTTACAATAACTAAGAAGTTTTAATACCTTCATTTAAGGAGTTTGACATTGTCTATTAAATACAATTTATTGTATTAACCTAGCATTTTTAGTTTCCGAGATTTTTAGGATTCTTTAAGTGACCCGGATTCATTGCTCTCGAGTGTATATATAAAACAAAGACGGGTTTGTTACAACATTTATAACTCAAGAACGGCCGTACCGATTTGGCTGAAAATTGGTGGGGAGGTAACTTAGCACCAGGAGACGGACATAGGATACTTTTATCCCGTTTGACCTCGCTTTTTTTTTGCTTTTTTTTGGTCGATTCACTATTCTGCTGGCGACGGTAGTCTACGTCCTATGCATGAATATGCGCAATTTCTACAATAATGCGACGGGACACATCTATCGTTAACGAAATAATTCTGACGGGAGTAAATGCGACGGGAACGGGTGATTAACTCTCTTATGTGGCGCATACGAAGTTGCGCGGGTCAGCTAGTAATCAATGAAGTAGGTACATACCTTTCGACATAGCATAAGTGCTATCCATGAGATCAGGGTATTTTTCCAGAAGCATTTGGCTCCACTCGGAAAAGGTCTCTAACGTCCCGACCTCAGGCTTCTCATCCACTGTCCCTAACTGGGAACCGGATGAAAAGCCTAAAGTTAGTAGAAACCCTATAATTAGAATTCCTTTTGAGCTTGTCATCTTGTAGATTTAGTTCCAACTGTAAACAATAATAATAAACTTGAAATCACAGTCTACTCGTGACCACGGCTATTGTAACATAGCCGAAACGTCGAGAGGTGAGCGAAGTTTAAAATGTTTACGCGAAAAAGACCCGCAATCAATATAATCACAGTGCAAGAATATGAGAATAGTCGAAACTATCCGAAGACAAATCATGAAGTTTTACTTGCATCATTGCTTCGTAAAACCACGCCACGCGAGTAAATTTGTGACTGCTGCTCGATTGTACAGCACCGTCCCGTACCTTATAGCAGAGCCTTTTTTTGTTTTTTTTTTACGTGAGGGAAAATCCTCCTGGATGTTATGCCGGACTCCTACCGACTAAAACACCTCACGTTACGCCCAACAGCCTATGGTTGGGAGCCCCGGGTAAGCCCTCGGAAGGATGTCCCAGGACTCCCAACAGACCTACGGCCGCCGTTGCGGCCTCGCCCAGGGGGTGGTTTGGGTGCTATTCCGCGTCTTTGGGGGGGGGGGGGGGGGGGGGGTTCTGTGCACTCCACCAGCGTGTGGAGTGCGGTGTCATCGCTGCGGTCTTCGCAGTGCTGACACTCGCTACAGATACTTACCGAAGCTACCGTGCCCGGCAAGTATCTGTGTCAACCGGTAGGAGAGAGCACCGTGTCTCCTCTCCAACCACTTGTCCATGACCGGTCTGACGGCCGCGATTGTGCCGAATCCCCCCTTTGGTTGCTCAAGTCGCACCTTCCATGTCTCCACGGTTTCCTGGTGGAGTAGGGGCCGCTGGGCCTCGATTTCTCGAGACGCAGGTCTTTGGCCCCGCTCCAGCGCCTCCTTGCGCCATCTGAACAGTGACGCAAGGACTTTCGCTTCCAGGTCCCATGGAGGGGTCCCGGCTAGGAGACATGCCGCCTTTATAGCAGAGCCTTCCATGGGATTTCGAGGCTGAAGTTCTATAGCAGATTTATTTGAGAGTACTCTGGAGAAACAGGTGGCTTGCGACTCCTTTGGGAGTTGTTCGAAAGACTGTTCACAACTTAACGGAATTGGTGCAATCTTGGGTATTTCTACTGCCACTACCACTGAACATCGCCCTTCGGTTGGCTAGGAAACCGTGAAGAATTCCATGAAGATTTTCAGTTAGGTATAAATTGGTGCAGGCTATTAAATTATATTATTGAAAACTTACCAATTGTGAAATTTAAAAAATAATTTCCTCTAATAGTATATCAATCAAAGTATATAAGGCTTCTGGTCAATTTCGGTGTAGGCTTCTGCGTTTTATACGAGAGAAAACCCTTTCAAAACAACTCAGCGATTAATTGGCCAATATTGTGGTATCTTATCTAGATTAGATTATTAATTAAAATATAGGTTAGTAGTCTTAAGATATTGTTAGATGCCTATCTCATGATAAAAATTTCTTTTATATGCTATCAATTGGCAATGATAAAAAAAATAATGCAACTTATCTACAAAATGTTTACAATAGGAGTCTCATTTACTCAATTTAACTTCCGGCCTAAGGCGATCTTATCAAGCCGTATTTTAAGTTATGTGTCTCATTATGTAAATGGGTAGTTTTCAAAAATTATAATATAGCTAAAGGTTGCCTGGTAGAGATCGCTTTTAGCGATAAGGCCGCCCATTGTATTGTTATCAGTATATAATATATGTCATCTTAAGTTATTAAACTGGCGTACAATAAAGTGTATAATAAATAAATAAATATTTAAGGCGCACGTCCGTAAAATGCACAAAAAGACATTTAGGATTTTGGAAATATTCAAAGACCTCACTTCAATAAATGACACTAAAATGGAACCTTAATTTCTTAACAGATTAGACTGCATTAGCACCGTGTGCTATTTGGAAAAAAAATATTTACTTGCGAAAAAACCTCTGAAAATCATCGAAATTTACCCTTTGGTCCACCATCGTAACTGATCTTTCGTAACCAGCTACGAACATGGAATTATTTTCTTCCTTTGATAACCAGCTACGAAAACAGAATTAATTTGTCGTTTTCATTACCAAGTTTCGTAGCCAGCTACGATAGAAGATTATTACTTCCTTTTCTGTAACTGGTTACTAATGAAGAATAATTATTCCGGGTTTGTAGTCATGTATGTGGGTAAAAAATACACTGAGTAAAATACTATTCCAACAAATTAATATATTTCAAGATTTTATTTCCCACATGATACTAGCATAGTTACGTATAGAACTATGCTATATATTACTACAAGAATTCCTCTTCTCGACTTCTATGGAACCTAGTGAGTTCTTGAATATTTCCAAAATCCTAAGTCCTTTTTTTTCGGACGGGTCCGTATGTAAGTAGGTACTTGTAATAAAACTGTGCAGAAAGGTTCAAGGTTCGTAAGGCATTCTGTACTTATAATCGATACTGCTGGTTTATAGCAGTTATTTTAAATAGTCTTCAAATTTTAAGCTTCGCTTAAACGTGCACATTAAGAGAAAATATTTTCAATACCTGTAATATAAGAAAGTGACTATTTAATACATGAGTAACCCCGCCTATATTATCTTTGCTAGTAGGTGCGTTACCATTTTCAAAATTATTTTTATACGTAGCGTTGTTGATGGATCGTGGCTTGAAGTTGTCCATGAATACCCCTACCTGGGGCAGGTTATCGCACATGAAACGAGTAACCTGCATAAGGAAATACCTAGCTAGGATTTTAGGATTTGCTTGGGCTGAGCAGCGTTCAGCAGACTGCGTCGGGGCGGTCTTAGCTAAACTTCTCGCTGGTGGCGCCCCAGTTTACATAGACACGAAAAAAATAACATAAGGTACCTATGTTCCTTATTTCGTGTTTTTTTTTTGATGAATAGACGAGAATAAAGGAAAAAATATTAGTTTGACTATATGTATCTACCTAATTAAAACCTCTAAGAAACTAGAAAATCACTTTTCTTGCCTTTGCGCTTGCGCACCTTTGGCGACAGTTATAAGGATGGTCAGCAAAATCTGAAGCACTGTCCACACATTCGGGAAAATATCCTGCCAATCTTTTTTTTATATGTTGAAGAACTTTTATTGGCTTTTTAAGCCCACAGAGGGTGATGGCCGTCAGGGTGGTAAGGGGATACCGCACGATCTCAGGTGAGGCGGCCTAGCTGGGACCCCTCCATGGGGCCTGGAAGCGCAAACCCTTGCGTCACTATTTAAATCCCAGCTCCACCAGGAAGCCGTGGAGACATGGAAGGTGCGACTTGAGCAACCAAATGGGGATTCGCCACAATCGCGGCCGTCAGACAGGTCATGGACGAGTGAATGGTGAGGAGACACGGTGCTCTCTCCTACCGGTTGAAACAGATACTTCGTACCGGGCACTTTAGCTTCGGTAAGTATCTGTGGCGAAGACACCGGGAAACCACGGCCGAATGTCAGCACTGCAAGGACCGCACGGCGCTCCACACGCTGGTGGAGTGCACGGCGTGGGCGCAAAAAGCGCTAGGTGCTCGTAGTGGGTCTGGACGTGCACACTCTCTCGCTCGAGACCATGGTGCGAGCCATGATCTCCAGCGGGAGTAAGTGGGACTGCGCCGCCTCTTTCTGCGAACAGGTCATGCTCGTGAAAGAGGCGGCGGGGCGGGAACGGGAGAGAACTCTCCCACCCGAGTTCCGCAGTCGGCGACCTGGGCGCCGCCGACGTGTCTTCGCCGAAGACTATCGGCCTCCATGACCGAGGGCCTGAGGACGGTGAGGAGGCTGCTCACCGTCCTTACAGAAGCAGGCCCTAGAAGGCAGCGTGACGTGAAGGATACACGCTCGCCTCCCTAAGAAGCGGGATGACACGCTCGATAACCCCCAAAGATGCGGGATAGCACCCGAACCATCCCCCGCAGTGGTAGCCGTAGGTCTGTTGGGAGTCCTGGGGCATCCTTCCAAGGGCTTACCCGGGTGCCCAACCGTAGGCTGTTGGGCGTTACGTGAGGTTTTTTAGCCGGCGTAGGAGTCCAGCATAGCATTTGAATGATTTTCCCTCACTTTAAATAAAAATACCATGTATCATTGAATTTTTATAATTGTCCAAACCGAGTGACTAATGCATTTTCAATTGTATCTATCATAGGGTAAATGACGTTAACTTTAAACAGTTCTCCGGGATTTGTTGGTGTTTCATCTGCAGCTTCATACTCAAATAATCGCTTCTTCATTCGGAATCGGACTACCTTAAGCGTGGGACCTATTCCAGCCTCAGAAGCTATTTCCTTAGCTGTTATTTGAGCAGACGAAAAAGTCCGGTACAGTTTTATAATTCCGAGCAGTTTTTTCAGCAATTGCGATGCGTTTGATAAATCCATAGTTTTAGACTGCATAGCTTTACTTACAATGTTTACTTGAAACAGTATATACCAAGCTACCAATGTAACTAAGAATTCAAATTGCTCCATATTCTGAATCACTGAAAAAGCCTCTCATGCAGTAACTGAATTATTCGTTTCTTCTTGAAGATTCAAAGGAGCATTACGAACTGAACAGTAATCGTAGCATTCGTAACGAACAGAAGCAAGGCTAGAAACTCTACTGTCCCAGCGAGTTTCATAAGCTTTTTTCAGTGATAGTTCGGCCGTTTTCGACGCCCCCCATATGACGGCACCCGGCGCGGTCGCACCGCTCGCACCACCCTAGGGCCACCCTTGCGTCGGGTTTTCTATTCGCTGATACCGCAATGCCTGAAGACAAAAGTCTTCAGTTTTGACCTACGGTGCCGAGACGTGGACACTCACAGTGGGGCTATTCCATTCCCATAATGTTGCGCGACGAGCGATGGAACGAGCTATGCTTGGGGTGTCTCTGAGGGATAAGATCCGAAACGAAGTTATTGAGAACAAGAGTGGTCGACATAGCTCGCAGAGTTTGCGTTTTGAAGTGGCAGTGAGCTGGACATATCTGTAGATAGAAGAACTGATGGCTGATGGAGCAGGAGAGGAGACCGCAACTTGGTTTACGTGGGGTAGGACGACCCCTGCCAGATGGAGCGACGACCTTAAGTAGGTTGCAGGAATTGCAATAATTGAATTGGAAAGATAAAGGGTCTTGACGGACGGAAAGATGGATGTACGTACTTTAAACACCGTTTTTTTATGATTCCGACACAAAAGTAGGTATAGTTTTTAGATCTTTTCCTATAATTTTGGTAGGTATATGAGCGGAATTATTACTTGCCAACATAATTCAAGGTTAACGGGAAGTAGGGGAAACTGTTCACCATTCGTACGTGGGGCACATACATACATTGAGTATAACAAAAATACTAACCGACACACAAACACGCCTTTGCCTGTGTACATAGACATACCAACTGCCATGTTGCTAGCGAAGTATCGTGCCAATCGCGCCACTCTGTGTGAGGTAATAAGACGTAACGTGTTTTCGCAATAGGTAAGCAAAATTTTTTATTGAAATTTAAATCGTACTAGCAAGCAGATTTATTATGTTTTTATAAAAATTGTTAGGATTCATTAATGTTCACATTGTTTAATTTCGAGTTTTTATCGTTATATTTCTTTTACTAACGTTGATTTTGTATACAACTGTAATTTAAATTTGGTCAAGGCCTGGGGCACATTCGGACATTTCTACAAGGGCGCATTCGTACGCGTTCGAATGCTCCCCTTTAGATCATAATTACCACAAATACTCACATAAATTTTATTTTTCAATAAATTTAATAGGTACCCTCTGTATTTTTTTTCAATTATGATACTTAACAATAATTCAGCATTTTTGTGTTTAACGATCGGCAATATACTTTTTATAAAGTAAATATTGTAGTTGATATCAAATCGCAGGTTCGTGGATAATAAGAAAAGATTAGGCACGCCTAATCTTTTATTCGTTCGTAACATTTATTTGTTCTTAATCCATTTTTTAGCTACGGTTAAAAAAATGGATGAAGAACTAATAAATGATTTAAATTTATATAGATTCCATATACCATATACCTTGAAAACAGAAAAACTCAACAGAGAAGGAAAATCAAATGAATTCCGTATATGCAGAGAGCCAGCAGAAAAATGAATTATGAAACAAAAATCTAATCTTTTAATTGATAAAATACATTTAAAATATGAATAGTAGGTATAGGAACTTAATTACTAACCAATAATAAAAGAAAATTAAAATACTGTTCAATGCACAACTAATTAAATGTGATATCAGGAAATTAAAGATAATAGTCATGTTTTGATAAAATTTGAAACAGGCCGCTGTTATTTAATTGTCGAAAAAGTACACTCAGTTATGAAATTTGGCGAACAGGACCGAAAGTGTTTTATCTTCGGAAGAAACTGGGATCATCATGATAATTCCTTTTTCTGATATAGAAAGCGTACACATTTTGTTTATTAGACTATGTCCCCAGGTCCTTCCTAACCACTCGGCACATCTAGAACGATTAGAATTTATAATCTTTTCAATTAATTAAAATAATTTAATTAGCATTAAGGTCGAAAGTGACAACCAAAATGTCTAATAACTTACTTACAGTTTAAACCGATTTTTTGTGTTATTTTTCACAAGAACAAATATTGATTAGGAGTAAAGTTAAATATGATTAAGATAGTTCTGTGATAAACAAATTTTCTTATCAATTTAATACATTTTTGGGAGATTAATAGGATTTTTAATTACCATGTATGAATCTACCCCACGCGTATGAAAGTACCCCACCTACTGTACGGAAGTACCCCACCCATGGGGCGCGTTCGTACAAATATCTTATCGTCGAAAAATTGCTATAGTCCTTTAATCGTTTGACATAATAGTTTCAGAAAATTTGGTCTCTAACTACAATATATTTTCTACGTTTAGGGATATAAACGAGGTAATTTTCACTAATAGTTGTGGAGAAAAAAAATAAAAACTAAAAATTGTACGAATGGTGAACAGCTTCCCCTACCCTATGAATTTTGATTTCCTTGAGAGTGTCGAAATACACATTTTTGATGACTTATGCGGCCATAACTATTTTCTGCGTTAACTTATAAGTTTGATTATAACGGTTCCGTATTTTCCTTTGAGGTATGGAACCCTAAAACTAAATTAAGGGTTGTATTAGAGTGGCTTCACATAGTAGGTACTATGCTGCTTGCATCTTTGTAATGGTTTTCTATAATACCTTCTGAATGTTCCCGACGCGCTACAGCGAGCGGCATGCAACTCAACTTCTGCATATTTGTTACTTACTTTACCCACCACCTCAGGCTCACCTTTGCAGTAGACGTGGAGTTCAGGGAGATTGTCGAGCTGATCGAGTTTTAAAGCAGTTTTAAAGTCAATTTTGGCAGAGATTGTTTATCATCACAGACCTCATCTAAAATTCAACATAAATTTGTTTGATTTAATTTTAAATTCGTCTGTAAGATTATACTCGTATGTATGTAAACTAGAATAAGGAAATGAAACTTCTTACTTAGACACCTATGTTTATACATTGCTCTGAACGGTGGTATCGTGCTAAGAAAGGCACGTTAAGCCGTTGGTCCCGGTTGCCAGCAAAATGGCAGTCGTTAAGCCAAGTTGAAGGCCTTTTTGGAAGGCTTGAAAATTTTTAACAGCAGTCAGTCATAACCTGCACCCGTTCATCTCAACACGATTATCGTCGTTGCGCCTGACAAGTTCCAGATGTGATTTTTACAAGGTTTTGGGAAACTCAAAAAAACATGTTTTTCAAAAACTGTGTAAGTAATCAAAAATCTGTAAATGCAGTATTTTGAACATTCATTTTTTACATATGTAACATATACATTTGAAATGCAATGTCGCATATATTTGAAGATATAAATTCTTTTTCTGTAAATCTGCACATACCTGTTTTGGCACTGTGCATGCAAATTATTCATGTGCCATTTTCATGCACATAAGGGATAATGTTAACACTGTTTTCTCCAAAAATAGTCTATTATGTGACATTTCGGTATTAAACATTCTGTGTACTACTTTCATTTTCACAATTATTGGTCGGTCTTTTTGTAACGTATAAGTACTAATTAAAACTTCTGTCCTTAATCGTAAAAGTTAAATTAAAAGTATGTTAAAATACCTAAAAGTCATAATATAAATTCCTCTATAAAGTCCTTAATCCTCCTTACACGAGTCCAATGCAGAGTGCAGAACAAAGTAGATGGAGCTTAAACTTTTGAATACTTTTTTTTACGTGAGGGAGAATCCTCATGGATGTTATGCCGGACTCCTACCGACCAAAAAACCTCACGTAACACCCAACAGCCTATGGTTGGGAGCCCCGGGTAAGCCCTCGGAAGGATATCCCAGGACTCCCAACAGACCTACGGCCGACGCTGCGGCCTCGCCCAGGGGGTGGTTCGGGTGTGATCCCGCTTCTAAGGGGGGGCGTGCGTGAGTTCCTCACTTCCCGCTGTCGTCATGGGCCTGCTTCCGTAAGAACGGTGAGCGACCCTCTCACCGTCGTCAGATCCCCGGTCATGGAGGCCGATAGTCCTCGGCGAAGACACGTCGGCGGCGCCCAGGCCGCTGACTGCGGAACTCTCTAGGGTAGTCCACTGGTTTAACGCAAATAATTTATTGTTAAATGAAACTAAAACAAAATGTATTAGATTCACCTTGCCAAATGTTAGGCTCGTTAACACCAGTATTAAGATTAGGGATGATCAAGTAGAATTGGTCGATGAAACTGTCTTTCTGGGCATAAAGTTAGACTCCAACTTGCAGTGGGGGCCTCATATCGAGAAAGTCTCGGGCAGACTGAGCTCTGCAGCCTATGCCGTTAAAAAGATCCGACAACTGACAGACATTAGAACAGCGCGTCTTGTCTACTTTAGCTATTTTCACAGTGTCATGACCTATGGCATACTATTATGGGGTAACGCCGCCGACATCGAATCTATCTTTGTGTTGCAGAAAAGGGCTGTCCGGGCTATCTATGGTATGGGGATTCGGGAGTCATTAAGAGAAAAGTTTAAGGATATCAACATACTTACTGTGTATTCACAGTACATATATGAAAACTTATTATATACTCATAAAAATAACAGTAAATTTATTAAAAATAGTGATATCCATAATCTAAACTTAAGAAATAAGAATAAATTGGCTGTACCTAGATTTAGGCTTAATAAAATAAGCAATTCTTTTGCGGGCAATTGTATTCGAATGTACAATACATTGCCGACAGCCATAACAGGTTTGTCAGTTAATAAATTTAAAAAACTAATAAAACTTAAATTGTGCCAGAAAGCTTATTATAGCATTAAAGACTTTCTAGAAGACAAGGCTGCCTGGCAGTGACACGAATTGCTCCTTTCTACATTAAAAAAAAACTGTATTAGATACTAAGATACTAGAAGAGAAGGGACCAGACTGAGTTTCTTGGGGTGTTCTTCTCAGTCTGTAGTATTTCCGAACCCCCGGTAGAGTCACAAAAATTTTGACAAACCTAAATAATTTTTTAAAAATTTCAAAGGGAATAAATTTTATTTTATTTATTTTATTTTATTTACTCTGGTGGGAGAGTTCTCTCCCTTACCCGCCCCGCCGCCTCCTTCACGAGCATGATCTGCTCGCAGAAAGAGGCGGCGCAGTCCCACTTACTCCCGCTGGAGATCATGGCTCGTACCATAGTCTCGAGCGAGAGAGTGTCCACGTCCAGACCCACTACGAGGACCTGGCGCTGTTGCGCCCACGCTGTGCACTCCACCAGCGTGTGGAGCGCGGTGTCATCGCTGCGGTCCTCGCAGTGCTGACACTCGGCCGTGGTTTCCCGGTGTCTTCGCCACAGATACTTACCGAAGCTACCGTGCCCGGCAAGTATCTGTGTCAACCGGTAGGAGAGAGCACCGTGTCTCCTCTCCAGCCACTCGTCCATGACCGGACTGACGGCCGCGATTGTGGCGAATCCCCCCTTTGGTTGAAACTTTATAATACTTACGTACGATCTTATGTCTGTAGAAACCGTGCTCAGTTTTATGCCTATTCTTAATTAGGTAATCAAATTAGCCTATGGCAGTCCAATGCTGGACGTAGGCTTCTCCCAAATTACGCCGGAACATACCGTGCTACGTCTTCCGCATTCAGACACTCTCTGTGACCTTTTCAGGCGGTTGAGCCATCAGAAGGGGAATCGTCACATCCTACGTTCATCAAGCTCGGCTATCGTTTCTTCCATAGATGTGTACCTACCATCAAAACGCATGCTCTGAGAGCTATGTCTATAACTCTGGTATTCTGACGGATAACATCGTTTCAAATCAGGTTTCAAGGTAGGTAGACTCCTGGGCAACCACAACCCTCAATCTTTCGACTAGGATTAGTCCCTGCTACGTCGTTTTTTTACGGCGAGGCAATTTGTGACACTATTCTCGAGAACAACTTTTAAACTTGTAAAATGGTGCCAGTCTTGTCAACTTTTTTTAAAGATCAAAGTTATTAATTCTGTCCTCTCAAGGGGATTTATTATTTTTGAATTGCTCGAGTGCCGCGCTGACTTTGCTCTAATCGATATCTGGTACATTGGTGCGTTAATGGAGCCCCGTGGCCACGTAGGCTAATTAATTCGTGATAATCATAGGTCTCTGTAAAAGCATTCCATTTCCTCGAGAATATTTATGAAATTAACCTTGAGGGTACAACTTTGCTACCTGTGGCTGTTTGCTGCTGTTGAACTGTTGGGTACAGACCTTACTGCCCCTGTTCTGCTCCATCGTAGCCTCGAAAACACTGGTGTTATTACGTTTGAGGTCGTGTCTTAGCAGCTTTAGAATTTTGACGTTAAGGTCAAACCGTTCTGACGAATACGCAGGCGTAGGTCTAATCTTCATAACTTCGAGAGTCTTGAGCTTTGAACACCTTTTTTGCCATTGCTGGACAAAAATTTTCGAGCAGTTGTTGTAACGTTTTTACCACTGTGTCAGTTTTATCGTTGTCAGTGGTTTCTAGCAAATCGAAACGATTTCGAAGTTTCAATTGAAACCTTTCGGATCCCAATTCTATGTGGAGCGTAGTAGGAAGAAGAGCAGGCCTTATAACCTTGGCTATTAATTGTGACTTTGTAGGGGTTACACCAAATCTACTTTCTATGGGGCCTCATATTAAAGAAAGAGATCACCAAGAAGTGACCCTGAGATTGGAGGGGAAATCAACAAGTAGGTATGTGCTCCAGTCATTCGCCGTATAACGGTTTTGCCGCGATCTTATACCCTACAGTTTGGCGTTGAAAATCCCCATTAACATTGTAGTTGGCAGTGCCTTGTAATATCTTCGCTATGTCTACACAGCCTCGATTGCCTCTTTCGTGCTTCTCGAGGTAGGGGCAAACACCTGTATTACATTCAGAGAGTTCCTGTCGGTAAGTTCCAGTATAAGATATATTACCCGAGCCGATACAATTCTGACTTCCACACCACTGCTAATGAGGTACATTTTCACCATAAAATCGACACCACCGTGGAGTTCCTTCCATCACTTCGCTAAAAATAGAGCATTTCATCTGGTGTGAGGGTAAGCGTGTTCTAGTGTTCCTTGATTGAAGTGTGTAAGTGAAGATACCCTTTATTCGGACCTCGCTCCAGTCTAGTATGTCTTTGCGACTCAGTTCTACCTCGAGTTTGGTAAGATGCTCGTTCAGCTATGGAGTGTACCTAAAGTGCGTGGTTATATGGAGCCAGAATCAGTCGTGAATGGTAGCCTGTCTTAGCCCGTAAATTCTTTGCACTTTCCTCCCGCCATTGTTGCGACCACTACCGCGACCGGAACAGCGGAAGTGTAGAGAACTGGGGGCCGTTTATTTTAATAAGCTTTCATATTGGTAGGGGTTTGACCCTTACTGTACGACGTTGACCAGACGGCTAAGTACCTAGTGCGTTAGTAGTGCGTAGTGCTTTATTTTGTTTGTTCTTCTCTTCGTCATGATCTCATTCGCTAATCAGCAGGAGCACCACTCGCAGCTGAGACCAGAAAATGACCCCTATGTTGTTGGTAGGACTCTATACACAACAAAACTTATCAAATAATAGTAATAAATAAGTAAAAAGCACATTACTTACGAATTTCGACAAACTTTTCTTTTCAATACCAATTAAAATGATGGTAATGGTCACATATTTATCATGTTCTCCGCGCGATATTGGCAAGATCGCATATTCCATATGTGCGTGTGTGCACATAACGTTTTTTTCCAAGGCTTAAAACACATTCGGAATATTGCAAAATTGGTTCTAAGCTAGATATTACACAACGGATTTTACTACCATGTGTAGATTTAGACGGAGATTATAAATATGCAAAAATCGAAAAATCAAAAAAATGCACATATGGAACTTGTCAGGCGCAACGACGTTATACGGCTCACCACCTATTACGTGGGACAAAATTCGAAAAGGTGAAATGTGGGCATATAATATGCCTCTGCCTACCCCTTCGGGGATAAAGGCGTGACCACAAGTTAAACACAAAAATCAATTAAGTAGGTACATACCTTTCCAAGCAATAGCGTAAGTCTGATCCATGACCCGAGGATACACTTTCAAAAGTTTGTGGCTCATAAATCATAAATTTTAAATATGGAAAAAGAATTGGTTTCGAGCAGGATTCGAACCTGCATCTTCATCTTCATCTTTAGCTAAGTGGTTAAGCATCTTGTACGGAATGCGATAAGATGCAGGTTCGAATACTGCTCGAAACCAATTCTTTTTCCATATTTAATATTTATGATCAGTTAGCATACTAATTGCTTTTCAAAAATAATCTTTGCAGCTCAGGCTAGAAAAGCTCTCTAAAGTAGCCCCCTGAATCTCCAACGCGCAACGTTCTGACCTCGGGTTTCTCATCCACTTTCCCTGACTGGAAAGCGGATGAAAAGTCTAAGGTCAGAATTAATAGGTACTTAGACTAGAATTCCTTTGGAGGTTGTCATCGTGGACTTCTTAGTTCAAACTGTAAATAAAGATGATTTACGTTCTTGAAACCACTATACAAGTCTTTAAATATAGAGCAAGTTCAATACACAAGTCAACAAAATAACAATTTTTTTTTGGGTTTCTTGTTAAATTAACATTTTCTGATTGTCTACAGCTAAAAGTAACCAAAGGCTCCATTTATTGTAAATAAAGTTTGCTTTTGTACATTTTACAATGAAAATTAAATATTTTAAAATTTTGGCACATAGTTTGGAAGAGCAACGTATTTATCACGCAAGAGACGGGGAATGATGTTAATTCTTTTTGCAATAATTGTGGCAAATTCATCAAAGTGAGAGCTAAAAAGTTTAGTTTGTTGTCAACAATGGAATTTGCTAAGAAAGATGTAAATATAAGTGATCAAAGAAAGCGTCATGGAACTTTTTCTGCATTTTTTACAAAGGAAGACAGACTTAATTATTGCAATGATGCGAAAGGTTTATTTGAAACAATTGGTATTCCTTATGTTCCTTCTGAGTGGCGTCTTTTTATCGACAGCTCTACAAGAAGTTTAAAAGTGGCATATAAAATTGGGCCTCATGAAGTAATTTGTGAAGGCTCTTCGTCAGGACTCTCCAGCTTTTGAATAGGTACTTAAAAAGATTGCTTGACTGCAGAATATGCTGCATGCTCACTTAGACCAGTTTAAAGATAACTTGGGAGCATATTCAGAAGAGCAAGGAGAACGTTTTCATCAAGATGTGATGAAGTTTGAACAGCGTTACCAAGGACAGTATAATGAGAACATGATGGGTGACTACATTTGGAGTCTAAGAAAACTAGTGCGTACTCGCACAAAAGAAAAACAAAAAATATTCATTTTTAAAGGTTTTTTCTGTTTCTTCTTATATATTTTGAGATGTATCTTTATTGTTATTTGTAAATAAATGTGATTAACGTATAAATTAAATTCGTTTTTCTTGGTATTGTTTTCTACTGAAACAAAAAGTTAGGATTTTAAATTTCGATCTGGTTACTACAAAAGCAAACTTTATTTGATAAAATTATTTTTTCCTTGTTTAGTTAGACATAATCAATCAAAATCGGCACTACAGAACTCAGACTCAAAAATCGTGTTTACTGTTGTAATCTATCCATTTGAACTGATGAATTTACGACGATGTCCTGCCTTAACTATGGCATTAAAATTGGTGTATTTTATTAAATTACATTCAAATTAAATCTAACTAACCTATATTGAAAAGGCTTTGAATTTTTCGAGTAACTTTCTTATTTGGTTTCTTTTTTAGAAGTGGTTTCCTAAAACTAATTAGCGAAATCGGTCCAACAATTCATGCGTGATGTCATGACTGAGAGAAATGGGCAGGCATTTAGGCATTCATTTATCTGTTTTATATAAGTGCCTACTAGCCAAAAGAGTTGAGTACATCTTACTTCTTACTAATATTGTAATGCGAAAGTTTGTGAGTGTGGACGTTGGTTACTCTTTCACGTTCAAACGGCTGAACGGATCGGGTAGAAATTTGGTACATAGATACATTATAGTCTGGAATAACACATACGCTACTTTTTATCCCGGGAATAAGTTCCCACAGGAAGCGGGAATGGGAAAAAAATTTACGCGGGCGAAGCTGCGGGCATCAGATAGAGGTAGGTACTATCTGATGCCCGCAGCTTCGCCCGCGTAAATTTTCGTAAATAAAATATAAGAGGTTTGAAATGGATTTAAGCTCAATTAATACGAGTTTTTATGTTATTATTATAATCTTTATCTATACTTAATATTGTAAAGAAGTAAAGTTGGTGTGTTTGTATATTTGTTAAATTGTAAGGGTAATCTCGGGATATACTGAACCGATTTGAAAAATTCTTTCACCAATAGAAAGCTACGTTATTGTGGAGTGTCATAGGCTATAACATCACGCTACAACGAATATGAGCCGAGCAGTAATAGTAAATGTTTCAAAAACGGGGGAAAAGTTATTCCTTTTGAGAGCTTCGTTGCGTGTGCTGCGTAAATATTTATAGTTAAGTATGTAAAAAATATGTAAGTACTACAAAATTGTTTATCTTGAAAAAGTTCAAAAAAAATTGCGCGATAGCATGTGTCTATCTTTGGGTTGGTGCACAATAACCATTTTAATGGCAATCAATTTTTTCTACAATAATGCCACGGGATACCTCTTTCATATACGAATTTGTTCTTAAAAATAATGCGACGGCAATACACGAGTTGAGAAACCTTTCTCTCTCTCTCTCTCTCTCTATCTCTATCTCTCTCTATCTCTCTCTCTCTCACGTAGTATTAAATATTAACGACGAGACGCTATGAGAGTAAACGCAACGCGACGGGAGTAAATCAAAGACTTCTATATAAACTGAGGTAGACGTGCCGTACTCTAACGAACGAGATTTCAAAAGCAATCCTCTAATACACACATTACTAAGACTTCACTCACTTATAAATATCTTTTTACGTAATTGTCACCACACACAATAGCAATATACGAATAGAAAAAGAGTAAAAGAGAAGGCGTATGGACTCCGATTGCAAGTTGAGCACCTACTCTTGAAGTTATGACTCACAACAGTGCGAGCAACGCTGCTAATTGGCTCAGTTTATAGGTTTCAAAAATCGGTGCGTAGGGCATGTCTACCTCAGTTTATATAGAAGTCTTTGGAGTAAATGCGACGGGAACAGGTAATACTCTCTCTTATGTGGCGCAAACGAAGTTGCGCGGGTCAGCTAGTTATAATATAATATGGTACTATTATAATAAGGGATAAAAGAGATACTCATCTTTTTAACTTTAAAAACTTACCAATACCTGAAAGTGAATAACTTATTTTCCCCGATAATCTTTCAGCAAAGTGTCACCAGCGTTAAAGGTTTCTGGTTATTGTTGATGTAGGTTTCTAGGCCTTTATATTTTTTTAAATTATGTATTCAATTGGGAAATACTTTGTAATTAATTGGGAAATACTCTATCTACATCAGATTAATGAAATTATAGGTAAGTGTACTTTTTGACATTTATTTCATGATAAGAATTTCTTTTGTCTGCTATCAATTCGCAACGATTTCATTTGAGTACCGGCCTATAAGAAAAGATAATAAAATAATGTCACATACTAAATTTTAAGTGTCCAAGAAGTACCTACCTCAGAGATAATAAAAAGAACATAACTATAATACGAGTAAGGTATACCATTTTTTTCGAGGTATTGTGCAAGCTTGTACTACTGTTTCTTGCACTATTTTCTGTTGCAAAGACTTACGTAGTTGGTTTAAGGGGTATACTTACTACTGAAACTTTTTTCTTACTAAGTATCCTAGTGATCGGTATCAACGCATGAAGGTCGGCTAGTGGATAAGTTCTGCATTTGTTAGGGTTTCTCCAGTGCAGCATTTTGTCACCAACCCTATTCCTAACAAATTTATATTAGAACACCACTGCCACATGATATTTCATAATGGTTTATATAATGTCATATGCAGACGATGCCGCAAAGCGTCTCTCAGTCTGATCACACGAATTTTAAAGGAAATATCTTAACTAAGAGAATATTTGCCTCTGGTGTTACAAACGTCCATAGGCTGCGGTGACTACCAGTAGGTACATGTGGTGGGCCGTATGCTTGTGTGCCATACACATACAGTATAAAAAAAAATACTATCTTCAAAAATGCGCATATACAATTGTTTTTAGAATGAGAAACATAGGTAAACCCATGGAGCAAATATAATAAGATAAACCACAAGAATAATAATTCAAGCCTTGCGGCAGCATGTCTGATTAGACTGCGTACACCTACCTACTAACAAATTAATCATTTTGATGAAAATTTAGATTAGTAAAAGAAGAAGAATAGAAAGAAAGATTGTATTTCGGTTGTTTTGCATAAAGTATAACAAGTGCCTTCAGTGTCATCAGATTTGCAACAGGTATGTGCGTTCAGGCTTGGGTTAGGAAGTTGGTTTTTTTGTGTTCCGTACCCAAAGGGTACAAACGGGACCCAACTCATGAGACTTCGTTGTCCGTATGTCTGTCTGTCTGTCTGACTGCTTGTCCATCGCGAGACTGTATCTCAGGAACCGTGATAGCTGGAGAGCTGAAAATTTCACAGATGATGTACGTATTTCTATTGCAACCGTCATGACAAATACTAAAATCAGAAAAAAAAACGGGGAGCTAAGTGGAGGCTCCCATTACAACAAATGTGTTTTTTTGGTACAGAAACCTCTGCGCGCGAGTCCGACTCGCGCTTGGCCAGTTTATTTGTATATCTTTCTAAAGACATATTATGTATGTACGGGATATTATCTATGTTCACTGTTAGTAAATTTCCTTAGAGCCAATTAGACAAAATCCACCGTTTTTGTCCTGACTCTTCAGGAACGGCGAGCAGTCAATCCGCCGTTCTCAGGTCCTCAGTCATGGCCAGTCATAGTCAGTTAACTCAAAAAGAGATGAGCATTTGATGTCCTTAACTACCAGGGAGGATAAAGACTGTGCGTAGTGGAAGAAGGTGTCTAGGATTTTCATTCCCGCTTTTATGATGCGGGAGGCATGTTAGCAGTTAGTACTGGCTGTCAGTAACAGGCAGTAACCGATATTAGGTAAGCGGCTTCGGGCTTAATAAGCGGGTACTGCAGACGTGAGTGGGATCAGCAATTGGATCATGGTCATTTAAAAAAAAAACATTTTGTGTTTGGTTGCTTAATATCATTTATTATTATTACATACATTATTCTTATATATATTATTACAGAGATTTGGACTTCATTTTATTTCAAGAATTTAAAGTTAAACTAGGTAAGTACCTACTTACAATATTATTTTAATCCTGACAATTATTATATGTGGGTTATACCTGAAATTGCCCGTCGTTAGCAAGACAAGGTAGACGTACAGCGTACATCGATTTGTAAAAGCTTGTTCATTCATAATTTCATACTATAATCAACGACGTAATAAAATATAGACACGTCATGCACGAACATCACGGCTTTCAAAAACAGCAAGTATTTTATACATTCAAAAAAAGAAATTCTATGAAATTATCTATGGTAGCATGTATGAAAAGTAAGGCAATTGCCTGACTTTTTGTTGCCACTTTTCAGTGTTGGTAACGTATCTATAGTTTTTTATATATCATTGACCATAATAGGATCAATAGATCGACCCACTTGACACAATAGCGGAAGAGAAAGTAGATAACTATGTAATAAATAAAAAGGATCTCAGAAATGGTGAAATATAGAAGAAGAACTCTATGTGAAATAGAATTTGGTTTGAAGGTGTTCGACACACAAGGTATACCTAAGTACCAAAACCTCCAGAGATTTAAAAAAAATTGCTGCCTACCTAATATAACAAAGTTACCTAACCTTACGGGACAACTAAGATCTGATACGACCTATAACCAAATTCTCTATTATATGATGGTACGTAACAGAAACCAAACCGAAAGCTTACTTTACCAGGTATCAAGGTACCATCATGAATTGCCCGGCAAACGTACGTATATTCATTATTTTCAGATCCACCGACTAACGCATTTGATGGAATTTGGTTTCCCTGTGTAGCAATCCATCGCGCTTCGTATCCAACTAAAATCTGAAAAAGAAAATTTCATGTTCGTGAACAATGTACGGTAGTAGTTTTTTAAAACTTTCAGTCTTTTGTATTGCAGACCAGATTGCTATACTAACACTATTATCGAAAACCATTTTTCTCTGCAAGGCCTGGATAAGGATATTATTGACTATCTACCACTGACCAAGACAGATAAAACTTAAGTCGGAGAACAGGATATAGACGTATCCACGCCTCGTATTAGAGAAAAGGCCAGGTCAAGAGTACGCTTAACCGAAGAGCATGTATGAAGACACTGATGAAATTTGAAGAACCTAAAGTTGTTTGCCAGGATCGTAGCAAGTGGATAGTCATACTCTATGCCTACCTCGTTGGGAGACAGGCGTGATGTTGTGTAAGAATTAGAGAAATGTTTGTATTAGAAAAACTATGCTATAAAATAAAGTATCTAACACTACCTGTCCCTGTCGAACTAAGGGTCACACATTATAACTTTCGGTTTGAACTTCGAAACCGGACAAGACTGGGAATCATCTTAGGTTGACAACCAGAAGTGGGTCAAAACAAGGTACTAATGCGAGCTGTTCAGGAGTGTGACTGGCTTTAGGTTAGGTTCAATCACACTCTTGAACGTTAGGTTATTCTTTTTTTGGTTTTTCTCACCACAAGAGTAAAAAGAGACCCTGACCCCATTCATGAGACTTTGCCATCCATCTGTCTGTCTGTCTGTCTGTCTGTCCGTCACGAGGCTGTATCTCAAGAACCATGATAGCTAGAGAGCTGAAATTTTCACAGAAGTTGTATTTCTGTTGCAGCTCTAATACTGAAATCAGAAAAATTGGGTGTCTCCCATACAATAAACGTGATTTTTAACCTTTTTTGGTACGGAACCCTGAGTGCGCGAGTCTGACTAGCACATATCCGTTTTTTTTTAAATATTTACCTCAAAAGTTTCTTTTCGATGTTCTTGTCCATTCAACGTTACAAAGGCAAATCTATTTGATGGTACATATTTCCCCGGAATAAGCATGTTGTTATGGTATGCCCGAGCTACGTAAGAATACTGTCTTTCAAATCCTGCTTCCAGTGCATCTGGAGGTTGCATATTACCACTGCGCATTTGAACCCAACGTAGTCTACCTTCAGGCGTAGAACACCTAGAGGCTGTAAACAAAACATATTATATCTATACTAATATTATAAAGAGGAAAGATTTGTTTTTTTGTTTGTTTGTTTGTAACGAATAGGCTCCGGAACTACTGGACCGATTTGAAAAATTCTTTCACTGTTAGGTGGTGCTACACTCTTTGCGGTGAACATAGGCTATATTTTATTCCCGTATTCCCACGGGAACGGGAACTACGCGGGTGAATCCGCGTGACGTCCGCTAGTCAGAAATAATTATAAGTCTCATTAATTGTAAAAGTAAGCCCAACCCCATGCAGAGGTTGGGCATCACCGATGACGACACATACCAGCGGAATAAGTGGCGCCACTTATTCCGCATCATGATAAGGAAAGCCTACCCTGTGTAACGGGATGGGGGTAGGACAAAGAAGAAGATTAATTGTAAAAGTAAACAAAGCTAATCCATACATTTTGTTGGTTATATGGCGATAAAATTGAGAACTCGAAACATGTCGTGTACCAACCCCTTGCCCTCTCAAATCAAAATGATATTGGGAGGCCGAAATGATATTGGAACCAGTGAAAGGCCGAGTTGATGGGACGATGGAGAGTTCAAAATACCTATATCGGACAAAGCTGCTATACATAACTTAAGTAAATAAAGATGATAATAAAACTTACGTGATGGCACATTTGCATTGGGCACAGGATTCATGTAATGATCAGCAGCTTCACATTTCGAACATAGGTCATAATCAGTGGAAACTCCACACTAGTAGCGGAACCCTAAATTCAGGTCCTCAGGAACTTCTGTGAATGGTAGAAAAGCATAAAATTACATAATTATTCACATATCACTAACTTGTCTACTGGTAATCAAAACTACACTAACGTCGGTTATAGTAGGTACCTATGGATGTTTGCAACACCATTAGCGCTGCCGACCCTTTAAAAACCTTACTTACTTTCGAAAGAACGTAATTTACGTTCAATAGAATTCCTATTAAGGACGAAATCCTCATTCTGTGCATTACACTATCAATCGGCGTATCGCTCACCGGAACCAGCTAGAAAGCTTCATCAGAGAAATAATTTTACAGTGCATACCACCGCTTGGTTAGGCGCTGCTGATAGATTAGGCTCCCAAGGCCCAAGAGAAAGTAGATTTGCTTGCCAACCTCTTTGCATGGAATAGGAAGGTACTTTTTAATAACAATGATCACATTTGTTGAGATGGCGATGAAAGTTAAATTCCAAAAATCTTGTTACTTGACTTCGTGTAAATTAAAAGATGAATTGTCTTTAATTCTAGTTCTGTAAACCAAACCTACCGCCTTAAGACTTACCTTTGCAGTAAACGTGGAGTTCCGAGGGCTTCTCGACCTTAGCTATTTGTAAAGCAGCTTTCAATTCAATGTCAGAAGAGAAGGTTATATCATCACAGACAGCATCTGAAATTCAAGATTTTGCAAAAATAGTAGTTACATTCAGTTATCTGGTCAAGTATATTTAAAAAATAACACTGCCTACCTATTTCCTAAACCTATACTTGGAAATTTTGCACAGAACCCTACCTCTTTTTAAGTAATAGTCGACGATTTTTGTGTCATTTGTACTATTTGTTAGCTTTCAAGATTATGAAAATGATATTAGATTAATGTAACATCATTTTCATAGCCTCTTAAACTTCCATAATGAAAAGATTTTTCGTTTGTCCAGGACAAAATCTGGTTGACAATAGTAGGCTGGATGATACCTAGTCTGACCAAGAATAAGGTTTTCAAGAGTAGAACTGTCTGTGGGGTTCTCAGAGATTAAAAGCGTGAATCGTCTTGTGTAAATCTTCTTGTTGACTTCACTTGGGCACTCCAGGAAAGTTTTGAACGAATTAAGTACCACTCTTTGCGGGAATAAAGCCCACAGACCAGACTTAGTCACCTAAATAAAACCTTGAAATGAATCTCGAAGGGGCATTATTCCTAGTAAAGTGATAGCACAACTGCAAGTCGTCAGGGCAGTGGTTCGAGATGATAGGAGAATAAAAGAGGAGAGAGGACACCGACCTGGAGGACCTGTAATGAGCTGACACCAGTTCGAAAGTTTTAGGAGTAAATGGACACATTGATCTAAATAGACAGACTTCGAATGCATTCAAAGATAGGAAAATTATCAAACTAAAGGAAAAAGGAGGAAAAAATGTTGAAAGACTTACCAGTATGACAAGCTATACATGGATATCGGTATTGATAACGCTACTGATTTTCAACAGTGATAGTAAAATTAATACCATTCATTCCAGAGCCCAGCGGATGTCGGCTGTCACTTAACAAGATTTAGTAAAATAATAAATAACACAATATAGATAAATGTGTAAGACAATAAACAGAAGATAAGATAGGTATTTAGTGGATTAGGCATAAAATTGTAGAAAGTATTTCAATAGCTTTACACTTTAGTTAAAACACACTTTAAGTCTATTGCTGTCTCTAACCAATGACAGAGTATAGTTAGAGACAGCAATAGACTTAAAATGTGTTTTAACTAAAATAGGTTTAATAAACGATTATGAATATGAGGGTGTGTTTAAAACGCATGAATTTCAACATTAAAATCATTTAGGGAGTACGCACCTTTCCAAGCTACAGTGTAAGTATTATCCTTGAGCCCAGGGTATATTTCCAAAAGCTTTTGGCTCAGTTCGGAAAAGCTCTCTAACGTAGCGCTCTGAAGCTCCAACGTCCTGACCTCAGGTAGATCCTCCACTTTGCCTAACTGGAAACTGGATGAGAAGCCTGAGGTCAGTATGAACGCTAAAATTAGAATTCCTTTCGAGGTTGCCATAATGGTGTTTCTAGTTCAAACTGTAAACAATAATAAATTAGATTGAAACTTAAGTCAATTCAGGCACCTATAAAAGGGAGTAGGTATGCAAAATATGTAAGACTACCGTGATCTGTTAAATCCTCGTAGATTACTTATGATTCTCGATGTAGCCGGAAAGTGTGGAGGTTCATTTATTTTTATTCACTCTCTGCAACTACTACAATTCTAAGGTGCTTCTATTAGATTCGAATTTTCAAGCGATATGCCACGCTAGACTCTTGAATAAAGAAGGGTAAATAATCCCAAATACAAATTTAGAATAACGTAGGGAAGTAAAAATATAAGTAGGTGATCAAAAATTTCCTCATGCCACACTCGTTAGCGGTGCTCAGGCAGTTTGCTATTAAACTTAAAAAATCATAGCGATACTGTAATATGTGAAAAAGTAATTTCCTCCAATAATATTTCAGTAAAGTACCTACCTAGCTAACACTCACAACGAAACAAGTTTCTGGTCAATTTTGGTGTAGGCGTTTGCGTTTTATATTCAGTAATCAATTTGGAAATAGTCTTATCTGTATCAGATTAATTAAAATATAGATTTGACAATTACTTTGAATTAAATTCTTATCACTATGACATAATTTATTTTTGCAACTAATTTAGAAACAAACAATATAAGTTTGCGATAGTAGACCTATCTAGATATTGTTTAGGTGAATCATGTTAAGAACTTATTTCATGAGTTATCAATTTGCAATGATTACTAGTGAAATGTGTGACACTACCAAACTGTCTTTACTCTAAAGGTTTTTGCTCCTACCGTGTAGGATTATTCCACTTTGTTCACCTGGGTGATATCACCTAGGTGAACAAAGTGGAATTGATAAGACTACTTTGATCACCTCGGAAATACTTAAATCATTTCAAATTCATTGTTTTAACCATATCACGACGGACAGGTTGTAACTTCTAGGTATCGACTCGGGTGCAAAGACGCAGTAAAACATCAGTTTTATTCATTTTTTTTCTGTTTAAAAAAAACCACGAAGGCTAAAATCTATCCGAGTCGGATTCGAATCAATCCACGGATTCAAAACGTGAAACTATGCGGTTACGTTTTTTATAAATTTTCGTATCCAAGCTTTGTAAGACACGTAACGTATTTTGGTCCTGGCTGCCGGTAACATGGCAGTTGTATATAATAGGAAGAAATATCCATGCTTTGTAGCACACGTTACGTAGTTGGTCCTGGCTGCCAGTAACATGGCGGTAGTATATAAGAGGGAGAAAAGTTTGTGTCATTTCCGTATTCATGCTTTGTAATACACGTTACGTAGTTGGTCTTGGCTGCCTGTAACGTCCATATCCATGCTTTGTAGCACACGTTACGTAGTTGGTCCTGGCTGCCAGTAACATGGCGGTAGTATATAAGAGGGAGAAAAGTTTGTGTCATTTCCGTATTCATGCTTTGTAATACACGTTACGTAGTTGGTCTTGGCTGCCTGTAACGTCCATATCCATGCTTTGTAGCACACGTTACGTAGTTGGTCCTGGCTGCCAGTAACATGGCAGTTGTATGTAGTAGGAAG
The DNA here is from genome assembly GCA_933228765.1 of Miltochrista miniata. Classification (NCBI taxonomy): domain Eukaryota; kingdom Metazoa; phylum Arthropoda; class Insecta; order Lepidoptera; family Erebidae; genus Miltochrista; species Miltochrista miniata. The sequence continues at coordinate 10,111,450 of OW121753.1, forward strand.
AAAAGTTTGTGTTATTTCCTTATCCAAGTTTTGTAACACACGTTACGTATTGGTCCGGGTGCCACTAACATGGCAGTAGTATATAGTAGGAAGAAAAGTTTGTGTCGTTTCCGTATTCATGCTTTGTAATACACGTTTCGTAGTTGGTCCTGGCTGCCAGTAACATGGCAGTTGTATATAGTAGACAGAAAAGTTTGTGTCATTTCCGTATTCATGCTTTGTAAGACACGTTACGTAGTTGGTCGGGGCTGCCACTAACATGGCAGTTGTATATAGTAGGAGGAAAAGTTTGTGTCATTTTCGTATCCAAGTTTTGTAAGACACGTTACGTATTGGTCCGGGCTGCCAGTAGCATAGCAGTTGTATATAGTAGGAAGAGAGTTCGGGCTTGGAAGTGAGTAACCAAGTGCAAGGGTAATCGAAATAAGAAGACATGTCATGTTTGGTTTATTTATTACAGTGATGTAAACTTCTTTTTGCTAAAAGACTTAAATCTAGTTAGATACATTTTTTAATCCTGACAATCATTGTAGGTACTTAATTGTAACTAAGATGTAGGTAAGCAGCAATGTTTTGTTATAATTAAGTAAACCTGAGACGTGGTTCTGATTTATACGTAGGTACCAGTAATAACGCATCTTCTAAATAAAATCTATCTTTGACAGTAAAATACTTCAAAAGTACACATGACATTGACAACATTGTCACGGTAATACTAATATCACTGATCTTATTTTTTTTATTTTATCATTAAAAAAAAACCGGCCAAGTGCGAGTCGGATCCGCGCACAGAGCCCTAGAACCGTGCCAGAACTTATGTTTGTTATACCTAATGGGAGCCCAACTTCTTTTTTCTGTTTTAGTACATTTGTTCTTAGAAGTAGCGGCTATCAAGGTTCATGAGATGCCTTGTGACAGACGGACAGTCGAAGACGAAGCTTTAGTAATAGGATCCCTTATTGATTTACATAGTATGAAACATTTAAAAGATCTTATTGAAGTGCCGTATATAGGGAGTGCGCCCTGTTTAATTTGACACTCCACAATCACTAAAACTGACATATTACAGAACTCGCGGACTACCTATTTCAAAAGAGAGGGATCTTCGATCAGCAAAAAAAAATATGATCTAAGAGAGAGTTTACAAAAATATGTCTACGAAATAAATTACCAAAGTTACTCGACTTTACGGGACCACTAATATCTGATACGAACTGTAAGCAAATTCTCTATTGGACTGTGGCACGTAACAAAGTCCCAACCAAGCTCTAACTTTGCCAGGTATCAAATTACCGTTGTGAATTGCCCGGCACACGTACGAATATTCGTTATTTTCATACCCAGCTACCAACGCATTTGATGGAACGTGGTTTGTTTGTGTTGCGATCCACCGCGCTTCGTATCCAACTAGAACCTGAAACAGAAAATAAGAAACAGATTAACCAAACTGCATCTTTTAAAGTTCTTGCTGCAGAAGATTCCACTAGCTATTAACGTTGCCTGTGTACAATTGTACATGAATACCTATATTACTAACAAATATTAGTCATAGGTAAGTACTGCAAAAGTTTGTATCACAGTCGATGGATCGGGCTGAAATTTGGTAAGTATAGGAATACATTAAAGTCTGCAATAACATACTACTGGTTACTTTTTACACCGGGAACATGTTTCCACGGGAAGCGGGAACGGGAACCGCATTCTACGCGGGCGAAGCCGAGAGCAACAGCTAATCTATACATTTAAAATTACTTGTACCGACTGACTGATTCATCAACGCAGAGTGTGTAAGTGTGTGTGTTTAATTAATTGTAGACACATACATACATACATACATAACATCACGCCTGTCTCCCAACGGGGTAGGCAGAGACTATGACTTTCCACTTGCTACGATTCTGGCAAACAACTTTCGCTTCTTCAACTTTCATAAGTGTCTTCATACATGCTCTTCGGTTAAGGGTACTCTTGACCTGGCCTTTTCTCAGAAGATTCTAGATTTGATCGACATGAGTATGCCGAGGTCGACCCCTACCAGTTTGCTCATTCACTCTCGCTTCATAAGTCTGTTTCGTCAGCCTATTTCCATCCATTCTCTCCACATGTCCAAACCATCTGAGCATCCCTTTCTCTATCTTAGTCACTACATCTTCTATCATACCGCAATGTTCCCTTATCACACTATTTTTTACTTTATCCCTCAATGTCACTCCAGCTATACTTCGCAAACTTCTCATTTCCACTGCATTAATTTTACTTTCATGCTTCTCCTGCCACACCCAACTTTCACTACCATGCATAAGTGTAAAGCACTCCTCTATGTACAGCCATCCTTGCCTTTTTAGACACGTTCTGACTGCTCATAAAGGTGTGAATGGCTCCATTCACTTGGTTTCCTGCCAAAACTCTTCTTTCAATATCATTGTCACACTTTCCATCTCTTGCAAATTTTGAACCCAAATATACAAACTCTTTCACTTGTAGATATGTAATTGTAGATATGTAATTGTAGATATGTATATGAAATTGTTTGATGTATGAATAATTACCTTTTTTACTGACATGGAATTGGTGATTGATTAGGTATATAATTTAATGACATTTTTTTATTTTTTATTTATTTTATTTTAAATTCTGTATATACTTTGATTTAGTTGGTTTCTTTAATTTTTTTAGTTGACATATTATGTACTTGATTGATTTATTTTATTTTGTTTTATTATTGTTTTTAAGGATTGAATGGAATTTGATTGTTATAACATTCTATTTCCTTATTATTATGATTACCTACGTAAATTATGAATGTTGAATGTGTTTTTTTTTGTATAAATTATGGAATTTAATTCTGAAATAAAGATTTATTATTATTATTATTCCTCTTTATTACTTTAAACTACTTATAAATTACATTTTTAAATATACATCCATATAAAAAAAGTACATTTAAAAATATAAAAAATAGTACCCCACCGGTATCGGGTACAGGGACCAAGCTACCGGTGGTCAGGACTTCAGAGACAGGAACCTCCTCACAATACGTGCCGTGTTAAGAAGAACCGCCTTTTGCATCAAGCCCTCAAGGGCTAAACACCTTATGAGGCTTGCGGTGGGCAGTTGGGTCAACCCAACTGCCCACCGCAAGCCTCATAAGGTGTTGGTCGAGGCTTTTGGCTATTAGTCCATGCACAGAGATCACTATCGGTACAATAATAGCTGAGTCAACACTCCACATGTCCACGATCTCGTGGGCTAAGTCCAAATACTTGGCTTGTTTGTCTACTTCTGCCTTCACGAGATTGTCGTCATGTGGAATAGTGATATCAATTATTATAGCAAGGCGCTGTAAACGATCTATTATCACTATGTCAGGTCTATTGGCAAGAATAGTCCTGTCAGTGATAATAGGTCGGTCTCAGTACAACGTGATATGGTCACTTTCGAGAACTGGGTCGGGCACATATCTAATGGGTAAGAGTGCACTTTTTCATTTTAATAAAAAAAACATATTTTTTTGACAGAGTTGTGATTTTTTTATTGAATTGTCAAAAAGACATGTTCCGATTAAGTATGGAACAAAATATCCGTCAAATGGCCTCCACGGCTCTGATGGCAGGCCATTACTCTATTCATGAAAATTTTCATGATTTTTTCACAGAGATGAGGCTGTTTCGCACCGATGACTTGTTGGATCTCGAATTTGAGCTTAGGCATTGTTTCTGGTTTATTCGCTTAAACCTGCGATTAGAGAAAACCCCAAAGAAAAAAATCGTACGGCGTTAAATCTTGGTGGCCAGTTCACATCAGAATTTATTGAGATATTTTTTCTGGCAATCGTTGATGCAATGGATTGTTTCATGCGCGGTGTAGCAGGTGGCGCCGCGCCGTCTTGCTGAAACCACATGCCGTCCGCACACAACGGAAGCACAGGAGTCTTACTGTCCATAGCCGACCCAGTTTCTTCATTTTTTGTTGAGAACTCTTCGAATGGTTCACACATTAGGTGCACTTTCTCGACTGAAAATTGATCGTTGTTTGCGAGCGGTCTCAACATAACGGAAGCACAGGAGTCTTACTGTCCATAGCCGACCCAGTTTCTTCATTTTTTGTTGAGAACTCTTCGAATGGTTCACACATTAGGTGCATTTTCTCGACTGAAAATTGATCGTTGTTTGCGAGCGGTCTCAGCATAACTTTCCAAATTTTTGTAATAAGTTTTCACAATTATTCCGCGTTGTTATTTCGAAAAGCGCTCCATTTTTATTAATCGGAACTAATAAATGTGTAAGCTGTCAAATCTCAGAGTCGCCACTTGCACAAAAAAAAAATAGCACAAAATTTAAAAAGTGCACTCTTATTGAGACACCCTATATTATACGGTACCTCTAATTCAACAAGGTTATACTTCAAAGCAAGTTGTTGATGGATAATCCTAGCTACTTGGTTATTATTATTATTATTATTAAACTGTATTTTACGATGTAAGCATCTACTAAGAAAGGATTTTTGGAAATTAGCTAGATACTAGGTAAAGGGGTAAAATAAGGGATGGAAGTTTGTATGAAAGTCCGTCATTTTTGTCTTTTAATAAACAAAAGAACACGGTGCATCAGCGTTTTCTAAAATTTAACCACTAAGAGGGTAAAATAGGTGATAAACTTTTGTATGGAAAGTTCGTCATTTTTAAAGTTGGAAGCATATTTATTGGTCAAGGTCCAAGGAGCTACTACCTAAGGAAGCGGAGTAAAAAAATAAATTGTTTTTAATAAGTAAGTACCTATGTATAAAGTTCTATTCAATAATTCTATATATTTTTTTAAATATCTACCTCAAAATCGTCTTTTCGATGTACTCGTCCACTCAATGATATCCAGGCATATCCCCCCACATATTTCCCTGGAATAAGCATGTTGTTATGGTATGCCCGAGCTACGTAAGAATGCTGTCCTTCAAATCCTGCAGGCAATGCATCTGGAGGTTGCAAATGTCCATTGCGCATTCGGACCCAACGGAGTCTGCCTTGAGGTGTAGAACACCTAGAGGCTAGAAATAGAAAGATAACATTGCTGATACTACTGATTGATGGCACTTGATGAAACTTGCTACACATATTGAAAAACTTGTAGGTACTTTTCCACAATATTCCACAATATCCACAATATTCAAGTGTTAGTTAGTTCAAAATATTGTGGAAGAGTACAAGTGAAGTTTTTCACTAACGAAATAGGTAGAACTAGATATATCATGTTTGGAATATGTCACAGAGCAACGCGACCAGTACAAGGGGAGTAGACATAGCATGTTTGCCATATACAATATTTATATACTGTTATGCATATACCATCTGTCAAATTTTGCGGGGGGAAATCATATCGTGACACTATGGAACTTACACAAAACAAATAAGTGTTGCTCTATGGAATACAATTATGTCGGTGCCGTTGGCGATATTTGGGAATTTTCAATAGATAGTTACACTATACCCCGTGGTTAATTTGCGTATTCAAAAAGAAAAGTATAAATAAGCTGTTTTAGCGAGTATAGCTCAAGTAGCAATTATCTATAGGTGGTTTTCACCTTATGCTTTGTCCACACGATCTGGAAACCAATTGCACAATCAGCATGATACTTGGCAGTCTTGGTTGGGTACCTAGTTAGCCACTTCCGGATTCAAAATTCAAACCGGGAGTGGATTTAATACTACCCTAATGGTAGTGAAGTAGGTATAAGGTGTGAACAGAAATATACTACGTCAAATCCTACTATCCTACTTCCTACTTCCTACTAATATTATAAATGTCAAAGTTTGTGAAGATGTTTGGATGTTTAGATGTTTGGATGTTTGTTACTCAATCACGCTCTAACGGCTGAACGGATCGGGCTGAAATTTGGTACAGAGATGGCTTATAGCCTGGAATAACACATAGGCTACATTTCATCTCGGGAATATGTTCCCATGGGAAGCAGGAACGGGAACCAAATTTCACGCGGGCGAAGCCGCGAGCATCAGCTAGTATTAAATATGTTATCACGTCCGCTAGAAAGTTCAGCAGTGGTATGAGAAAGGCTGCTATGATAAAGGTTCCTAAGGGAGCTCTTGAACGAAGCCGCGATGCACAATCAACCTATTAGGTAGGTATATAAGATACTTACGTGCCGGTGTATTTGCATTGGGCACTGGGTTCATGTAATGATCAGCAGCTTCACATTTCGAGCACAGATCATAATCAGCGCAAACACCACACTTGTAGAGGAACCCTAAGTGCAGATCCTCAGGAACTTCTGCGAATTTTACAAATGAGTATACCATTTAAACTGCTGGAAACCTACACAAAATTATACATTAACGTTCGTCAAAGTGCTGAAGTTGAAGAAGATTTTTTTTAAGTGGGCACTATATCCGAATTAAAAATAGCAAAGTGTACTCAAATGAGTCTCGAGTCAATCTAAAATCAAAACTGTAAATGCATCTTCCTCATTTCTATAAAAGAATAGAAGTATGGATCAGCAAGCAGGCTCTTAACAAAGTAGATACACATCGCACAGTACGGCTTAGTTGGGAGCTGCTGGACCACTGACTCATGCCCAAGAGACAACAGATGTGCTTGTCAACCTCTTTACAACTTTGCGAGACGACGATCGACGATCTTGACCGGCAGTTTCCCATCATGCATTGGGCAATAAGTACCCATATTATTATTTAGATTCTCAATCACACGACTTAAATGCGTGAACGGAAATTTACGAATGAAAGGTTATTTGATTTTTTTTTGAAGTTTCTAAATCAGAGACACACGATTCACCAGTCTACGCTTTCACGTCGTATGATCGAGAATCGCTAACCTGCTCTGACTGCATTCCAGCGGTGGTGCTACGATATTCGTAGCATCTCGTAGCGCAGTTGAGTTGCGATTACAGAGAATGACAATTCCAAGAATCAAGAATGAACATCGGTCGTACGTAATCTTAATAATAATTTTATTACCACATTCAATATTGTTCATCAATACCTTGTTATATGTCACTTTCTCCGTTACTATCTACTGCCTTTAGACTAACCTTTGCAGAAGACGTGGAGTTCAGACCGATCATCGAACTTAGCGATTTGTGAAACAGTTTTCAACTCGATATCGGAAGAGAAGGTTATATCATCACAGACCGCATCTAAAATTAAACATTTCATAAATACATTTTATAAGATTAAGCTTTAGAAAGTCTGATGTACTTATTCTTTTTTATTTTTTTTATTTACGATATTGTTTGTTCTACATTTTGAATAAAAAAATAACCATAAAGTACTTACCTTTCCAAGATACAGTGTAAGTGTTATCCTTGAGTCCAGGGTATAATTCCAAAAGCTTTTGTCTCAGTTCGGAAAAGTTCTCTAAAGAAGCGCTCTGAAGCTCCAACGTTCTGACCTCAGGTAACTCATCCACTTCCCCGAACTGGAAAGCGGATGAGAAGCCTGCAGTGACGATGAACGCTAGAATTAGAACTCCTTTTGAGGATTTCATTGCAGAGTTCTTAATTCAACTGTAAACAAATATGATGTACTTAAAATATAAAATGCAACAGTCGTCAACAGCGCCAAGTCTGAGTACATAAGCAAATTAAACAGACTACGATCCGTCAACGGTACATACCTAATCTCCAGCGGGAGTAAGTGGGACTGCGCCGCCTCTTTCTGCAAGCAGGTCATGCTCGTGAAGGAGACGGCGGGGCGGGAACGGGAGAGAACTCTCCCACCCGAGTTCCGCAGTCGTTCCCTCACGTTAAAAAGAAACGGTACATACCTACCTATCACGCCCGTCTCCCATCATATAAGCGCCCCTTTTTCTATCTTAGTCACTACAATTTCTGTGATACCACATTGTTACCTTATCAAGCTATTCCTTTCTTTATTCACGAAAGTTAGTTTTAGTCGGTAGGAGTTCGGCATAACATTCGGTACGGTATATTATTATTAACGCCGATGCTCCCAGAAAATCTCGTAGGTATGCAGTTGGAAAGCCACTAGGTACTCCAAATCTCATCCCCCTCCCCATCGATCAAGATGACTATGGTGATTTAAATAAAACTTCTTTTGATTCGATGTCAATTGGATTTGGAAACGATGAAGTGTAAGTAAATTATTTTTATAACACATTTGCTCGTAAAGGGTCTCTTATTTGACCAATTTCACTAACGTAATGTATCTCATTACGGCCTAGTCCGGTAATGTAAAGTAAAACGGACGATTGCGTCTAAAACGAACGGTTCCTTTTTTAAATCTTAGCAAAAAGTTTTTATGTCTGAAAAGTGGTAAAATAAAATAAAATTAACTTTCGGAGATAAAATATATAGTAAAGTAAACATTTAATTGTTTAATTTAATAAATTACAACCATTTATATGAAACCTAAGCAAACAATATTAATTTCATTTATTAGTAATACTGGCTATTTTTGTGCCTTTGCCTTAAGAAGTAAGAAAAAAAGGAAGCGCTGATGCGAGCATCGCTAATTTGTGAACAAGTAAAATTCCGCGCGCCTTATTATCGCTATTTTTTGCTACCTACGTTTTTTTGTTCATTTATGAATGTCCCCGTTTTATTTATTTCCTTGTTTCCTCGCAAATGTGTTATAAAACGTCGTATGACACACGTTCGCGTTGATAATTACAGCCTCTGCTTTCTTGTAGCCCTCGCCTACGGCTCGGGCTAGCAATATTGCCTCGGCTGTAATTATCAACTTACCGAACTTGTGTCATAATGTACTATTACAATATAGGTATACAGTAGGTATACAAGTACGTATAGACAAAGCTTAGTGTTATTTGGACTTTATAAAGTTTCCCTTCTACCATGCGGTCTGGCTGTAAGCAGAATTTCTGTTAGACATATCCTATGCATCACTATTTTGTAAATACCTAAAGAGAAAGAAAGTGAGTAGGTAAGTATCTGGACCATAGATTTAGAATTTGAACAATCGCTTGACTAAATTTATAAAAACTGGGGGTCCTTTTACATTTTACCCACTACCACTGACCGCTTTTTACCCGAACTGCCGAAGACAGGAGGGTAATGTTTTTCGAGATAATGTACGTATGTATGTATGTATGTCTAATTCTTTGTCACATCCTACAGCCTGAACGGCTTGACGGATTTTGACATGCAAAGTGTCATTTGATTCGTCGTGATTGTGTGAGGGACTTCAGGTACATTTTTTTTTTTTAAATCAATATCGCTGACTTTTGACGCTAAAATGAAAACGTTGATATTTTTTCTTGCACGCTCTACAGACTCAACGGCTTGACGAATTTTAACATACGAGGTGTTCATTTGATTCGTCGTGATTATGTGAGTGACACCAGGTATTTAAAATTTTTAAAAAATTAAAATGGCAGACTTCTGGCGCTAAAATGCAAAGTTTGATAATTTCCCTTGGACGCTCAACAGCCTGAACGGCTTGATGGATTTTTAAATACAATGTGTCATTTGATTTGCCGTGATTGTGTGCGTGACACCAGGTATAATAAAATTCATGGATAATCAAAATGGCGGACTTTTGGCGTTATAATTATTTAACTGCGATGAACGCAAAACTACTGAACCGAGTTCGATGCGGTATTATGTGTTTATAAGGCCTTGGTCAGACTTAAATTCTAACATTTGTTTGATTGCAATCGGTTGAGTAGCACCAGAAATATGACCAAAAATATAATAATTAAGGTTGAATTTTGGTGATGTCCCTTCACTACACGAAAGCTAATAACTCCACTAATAACATAACTAAAAAGTTTTAAATAAACTTAATTACCTATTTTGAATACAAAAAACCCGACTGCCAAGTAAACATACAACTGAAAAGCAAAAAAACAAGCTCTACATTTCTTTTGTGATTTTCTCTAGCTACTTACTGTTTTACTTTGTCGGCAACATTTGCAGGCGGGAACAAGCTATGGGAACATGTAGCTATTTTGTAAATCACCACTCGCTTGACATAGCTTCTTCCCGCCTGCAAATATTGCCGACAAAGTAAAACAGTAAGTAACTAAAGAAAATCACAAAAGAAATGTAGAGCTTGTTTTTTGCTTTTCAGTTGTATGTTTACTTGGCAGTCGGGTTTTTTGTATTCTAGGTAATTAAGTTTATTCACTCATGAGTTAACTTACCGATACTGTAATAAGGAAGTTATTTCCCTTCTGTATTTCCACTTTCCTCTTTTCGGGTAGGTACCTAATACTATTTCAGCAAAGCATCACTCACAGTGTACAAGGATTCTGGTCTTTTATGTGAACGTCTGAGTTTTATACTCAACGATCAATTTGGAAATAGTCTTATCAGTATTAGATTAAATAAAATATAGCTAATTACTTTGGATGAAATTCTTATCTATGATAAGATTCATATTTGAGATCATTTTACAAACAAACATTTTAAGTACCTACCTGCGGTAGGTAGGTCTCTAGGTAGGTACCTATAGATATTTTGTGAATTTATTGATAAGAACTATTTGTGAGCTATCAATTTGCAATTATAACTGATGTTACTTGCCTACAAATCTTTGGTATGGTAGGTACCTATCTCAATAAGAGATTTAGCTATATTTAATTATTGCTACTAGCCGATGACCACGACTTTGTCCCTGTTTGCGTGTTGCGTTGTTGTTTGAACTCCAGTTATATGATTCGGAGCCCTTCCGTGATACTGTTGACACACATCTAACCTTAGCGGGAAACATCACGCTAAGGTTAGATGTGTGTCAACAGTGGCACGGAAGGGCCGATAGACGTAGGTACATACGTACGACTGAGAGAAAGGAAATATACTACCTAAAGTCTAAAGTCAACGACTTTTCCAACTTGTTCTTTCATCTTCTATCTTGCGCAATAGAGTAGGTACTTAGTACAAGAAATAGTCAAAAGCCTTCGCAAAATCTAGGAAAATCCCAAATTATGCAGACTTCTAGTAGGTAGTCACTTGTTATTCTGCTTGGCCCGAAGCTTTTAATCATTTAGGCCGGAAGTCAAATTAATTGTTTTTTTATCGTCTAAATATTTTATCAGTCCATTGTTTATTATTTCTAACACGGTTTAAGATCTATGTTCCAGCTGCCCTGACTAGAAAATCTAGGTAAGTGGGGCGCTTTAGAGCGATATTTGCATCTAACAACAAGGCACAGGCTTTCTGTGCTTTGCTTTATTAGTCTCCAGAAGCTCGTCGTGGGCCAAGATTTTTACTCGTTTTAAGATTAAGCTTGCTTGTCTCTAAGACGAAGACTTTCCAGGCTTCATTAGTTGCTGTTATACCTGTTATTTATCAACAAGTACCTACTGAATAGTAAAAGACTAAGTACTAGACTACCTAGTAGGTAAAGTACTACAAAGCATGTAATGAATCTTCATTTGAACCACTTAACAGGAAAATCTCTCCAATATAGAGCGATTTTCATTCATTCCCATACGTTGCATCTGAATTGTTCTCTGTGCAAAGTGCTATAATATCGTCGTGCAGCGGCGGGGCAGACCAACAACGTTGAGAAAGGGAGATAAAAATTGTGGTTGATCTCGACCCCGACCTAATCCGAATTTCCAGCGGCCGGCGAAGCGCCGGAATTGATTTGTATAATAGCAATTTGTTAAGTTTTTAATGCAATGAATTTAGACTCCTAGGTACTTAAATCAAGCATATGATATGTAATATTTTGGGAAAAGTATGTTATGCCAAACCATATTTGACTACCTAATACTTGCTAAAATGAAAATTTGCCATGTAATTATTTGTTAAACAATAAATTGCCAAAAATAGTATCTACCTATTGCTAACTGTAAAATTGCGAAAAGTTGTTTTGCCAAATGTTTGGGAAACATACTTTGGTATGTGACAGTTTGCGGAACGTTTTTTTGCCAAACATTAGTAAACCGAACTAGAGGCGTAGTTGGTAACCAAGGGCCCTGTGGCAAATAAAAAAATAGGACCCCACTGCTATGTAAACTGAATACGCTTTATGAAATAAAAATACGAAGTATACAAATACATAAAAATGCTAAGCTACTTAAGCTCTTTTTTGTGCACTGCAGGGCAGGTAATAAAAATATTAAACAGAGAGACATAAATTAAGTACAATTACTTAATACCTACTTGGTGAAGGTTTGAGTAGTAGAGGAGATTTAAGGGTTTATTATTTAAAGGTCGGACCTACCAACTGACTAAATAACAATTATATTTACACTTTATTCCTAGCTTTAGTTTTCGCAAAAGTATCAATAACTTCGCCTTCGTTTAAATGCTGTTTTGTTTTCAATTGCTATTAGCGATAAATGTGGGAGTCGAGTTTGGCCCATATTATTTCTTAAATATTTTTTATTATTTTTTATTTGCTAAATGACCTTTCAGCTGCTGCAGAAATGACAGGAATTGCAAAGAATAATAACATTGCTGTAAATACTTCCGTTAGGTCGCTTTCTAACACTCCATATTTATGAACGTCATGATGGCGGGACCCCGCCAGATTTTGTGAATATCATGCAATAAGGATTTAATACACTTTCTCTACTATTTCATACTCTTATAGTAAAATTCTACACCCATAAAAATACTTAATATCCTACAAAGAAAGTGGTCCCGCTATTTTGACGTCATAATGGCGGGACCACTATTAAATTAAAGAAAAAACATGACGTGATCTTAAAACTAACCACACCAAATTTTAATACGATTTAGTACAACTACTTAAGAATCATTGTTATACTTATAAAACTGCAATTTCCGTAGAAAACTAACCCTTCCAAAATAAAGCCGTAAGAAACAAAACGCCTGTACAAATTGCAAGAGCAAAACATAATACTGATGTTAATTGGCTTAGATACTTTTTCTTTAGGCGCTTTTCTAATGTAAACATAATAAACGTGTTTTCTATTGAAATTGCAGTTTTATAAGTATAACAATAATTCTTAAGTAGTTGTACTATATCGTATTAAAATTTGGTGTGGTTAGTTTAAGATCACGTCATGTTTTTTCTTTAATTTAATAGTGGTCCCGCCATTATGACGTCAAAATAGCGGGACCACTTTCTTTGTAGGATATTTAGTAATTTTATGGGTGTAGAATTTTACTATGAAAGTATGAAATAGTAGAGAAAGTGTATTAAATCCTTATTGCATGATATTCACAAAATCTGGCGGGGTCCCGCCATCATGACGTTCATCCATATTTACTCATAATTGAGCAGTCCATGCTTGTGTTAGTTGAGGTAAAACTAGGTGGTAAATATTAATAGATTGAAGTGAAAAACTTGGGCCTATTTTATCTGAATTTTCAAAACAAATGACGATCGATAAAACAAATGAAGATCTATAAAACAAAGAATGACAGAACAAATCAAGATCAGTGAAACCTGTGAAGACCGGAGAAACAAATGAAGATTAGGTTAACAAAAAATGAAGATCGCTAAAATACCTAAATGAAGACTGACTTCTTCAGTTGTTTTATTTTAAAACTAGCTGACCCGCGCAACTTCGTTTGCGTGATGAATGAAGAACCGCTCGACCGATGTTGTGCAAACTTCATTAAACCATCAACTAAATAGTCCAAACAAAGCCTAGACATTTGGTTTAGATAGGTGAGCTCGTTCTTGAGTTATAAAATTACAACGAAAAGTGGTATGGTTTTTTATATAGATAGATAGATTTGTTGTTATGCCGGCAACAAAAATACATCGTCAAATTCATAATGCATAAAATATGAGCCAAGTAAATTTATTTATTAAATACATTTCTTAATTCAATGGCTAAACTACTACTTGACACAACTTCTCTTTTAAGCAATTGACATCGTAACTTAGTTGCTTCTTGAGGTAGACCCAGCCTACGACGTTTAAACAAACCGAACTACTGTAGGCTTTGTCCTCCTTATACAGATGGTCCAACCAAGACCTGGTAACGTAATAACAATGTAAATTTCATCAGCTGAGCATTCATGTTCATTGTAATGAGTCTTTTCAGTCCTGTCGAATGTAGTCTTCGTAGAGGCCATTCCCGTATTTTACAAAGACTTAGTGAGTCTGTTTCCTGACAGAATGCAGTCAGCACTATAAGTAGAATAAAGTTCATGCCTTCCATGATCAGTCTTCTGACAATATTTGTCGTAAGGATTGAGCGTAGATGGTAACATGCGGTGTTATTTTATTGACCAGTGGATATTACCTGAACCGTGGTCTTTCATTTTTTCTGGCAAGCCATCTTAGCTTTTCTTCTCACAAATGTATTTTTGTCACACAAAACTTCCGTATAGCATAATTGGTTAATATTATACCAAAATAGCGCTTTTTTAGGGTTTCGTAGCCAAATGGCAAAAACGGAACCCTTATAGATTCGTCATGTCTGTCTGTCTGTCTGACTGTCCGTCCGTGTGTCACAGTCATTTTTCTCCAAAACTATAAGGCCTATGCTATTGAAACTTGGTAACTAGATGTATTCTGTGAACCGTATTAAGATTCTTATATAAAACTAGAAAACAAGCAGTAAATTTTGGGGGTCCCCATACTCAGAACTGAAACTCAAAATTTTTTTTTTATCGAACCCATACGTGTTGGGTATCTATAGATAGGTCTTCAAAAATGCTATTGAGGTTCTTAAAATCATTTTTTTCTAAAGTGAATAGTTTGCGCAAGAGACACTTCGAAAGTGGAAAAATGTGTGTCCCCCCCCCCCTCTAACTTCTAAACTAAGAGAATGGTATATCTAAAAAAAATATATGATGTACATTGCCATAAAAACTACCAACGAAAATTAGTTTGAACGAGATGAGCTGGTAGCTTTTTTTTAATACGTCATAAACCGCAATTTTCGGTTAGAAAAATCACTTCCACTGCGAACGTGTTAAAACATCAATCAAAGTTACAACGAAGTGCATTTAAGATTAATTAGATTTATTTTGTTGATTTATGTAGAATTTGGTTTTAGAATAAGTACGATGGGATTGTCATCGTCTTTTTTGTACAAAAATCCCTTTAACAAATAAAGAATAAAAAAAAAAAAACATATTTTTCTAAACTGAATAGTTTGCGCAAGAGACACTTCCAAAGTGGAAAAATGTGTTCCTCCCCCCCTCTAACTTCTAAACTAAGAGAATGATAAATCTAAAAAGAAGATATGATGCACATTGCCATAAAATCTACCAACGACAATTGGTTTGAACGAGATAGAGCTGGTAGTTTTTTTTAATACGTCATAAACCGCAATTTTCGGTTAGAAAAATCACTTCCACTGCGAACGTGTTAAAACATCAATCAAAGTTACAACGAACCATAAGAACTTTTATATTGCTGCTACGAAACCCTTCATGGGCGAGTCCAACTCGCACTTGGCCGGTTTTTTTCTAAAGTGAATAGTTTGCGCAAGAGACACTTCTAAACTAAGAGAATGATAAATCTAAAAAAAATTATATGATGTACATTGCCATAAAAACTACCAACGTAAATTGGTTTGGACGAGATAGAGCTGGTAGTTTTTTTTTAATACGCCATAAACAGCAATTTTCGGTTAGAAAAATCACTTCCACTGCGAACGTGTTAAAACATCAATCAAAGTTACAACGAACTATAAGAACTTTTATATTGTGTTACTTGCTGCTATGAAACCCTTCATGGGCGAGTCCAACTCGCACTTGGCCGGTTTTATTTAACTTTATGGCTTTGTAGTAAAATCATCTCTTATAAGTCTGAAGTAAAACCATATCCCTAACATAAATGACAACGCTTTCACAAATTATGTGTCAAAATAAAAAGTAATTCAAGTATAAAATAAGAGTATTTAAGGAGTATTGATATCAACTCCGGAGAAAATCGACCCCAAAATAATTTACATTCCCTTTTTCGCTCGTTATAGCATAAATTTCAATAAAATAGGAAACACGTCTTCAATAAATTATGTTAATAATGCTATATGCCAAATTTTAAGTAGATCGGACCAAGGAATCACGCTATCCCATACAAACTCTACCCTCCTTTTTTATACCTTTGGAGGTGGAATTTGCAAAAATGTTAAAATTACTTTTTTCAAATTGTAACAAACAACGCTCATGCTTAGTTTCATCATCGTATCATTAACCGTTTAAGCAATAATTGATAATAACTTTGGGTCTAGGGATCGAACCGCAAAATTAAGTCTGCTTTGAATTCTATATACATTTCCGGAATTAAAAGTACCCAGTGTGGTGCCCAGGCTATTAAAGAATAATATTATACTAAGTTTCGTCGTAATCGAACCAGTAGTTTTTGCGTGATGCCTGAACATACAGACAGACAGACAGACAAAAAATTTTTAAATCACATTTTTGGGTTCGGTGTCGGTCTAGTAACACCCCCTGCTATTTATTTTTTTGATATTTTGAATGTACAGAATTTTCACTTCTACAGATTTATTATAAGTATAGATTTAATGTTATACCGTTATACCTATCTAATAAAAACCGGCCAAGTGCGAGTTGGACTCGCCCATGAAGGGTTTCATAGCAGCAAGTAACACAATATAAAAGTTTTTATAGTTCGTTGTAACTTTGATTGATGTTTTAACACGTTCGCAGTGGAAGTGATTTTTCTAACCGAAAATTGCGGTTTATGGCGTATTAAAAAAAAACTACCAGCTCTATCTCGTCCAAACCAATTTTCGTTGGTAGTTTTTATGGCAATGTACATCATATAATTTTTTTTAGATTTATCATTCTCTTAGTTTAGAAGTTAGAGGGGGGGGACACTCATTTTTCCACTTTGGAAGTGTCTCTTGCGCAAACTATTCACTTTAGAAAAAAACCGGCCAAGTGCGAGTTGGACTCGCCCATGAAGGGTTTCGTAACGGCAAGTAATATAATATAAAAGTTCTTATAGTTCGTTGTAACTTTGATTGATGTTGTGACGTTCTATCCGAAAATTGCGGCTAATGACGTATTAAAAAAAACTACCAGCTCTATCTCGTTCAAACTAATTTTCGTTGGTAGTTTTTATGGCAATGTACATCATATATTTTTTTTAGATATACCATTCTCTTAGTTTAGAAGTTAGAGGGGGGGGGGGGGGGGGACACACATTTTTCCACTTTCGAAGTGTCTCTTGCGCAAACTATTCACTTTAGAAAAAAATGATTTTAAGAACCTCAATAGCATTTTTGAAGACCAATCTATAGATACCCAACACGTATGGGTTTGATGAAAAAAAAAATTTTGAGTTTCAGTTCTGAGTATGGGGACCCCCAAAATTTACAGCTTGTTTTCTAGTTTTATATAAGAATCTTAATGCGGTTCACAGAATACATCTAGTTACCAAGTTTCAATAGCATAGGCCTTATAGTTTTGGAGAAAAATGACTGTGACACACGGACGGACAGACAGACAGACAGACATGACGAATTTATAAGGGTTCCGTTTTTGCCATTTGGCGACGAAACCCTGAAAAGTGTAAATAAGCACAAAACATCAGGATTAAAATGTTGACATCCGTTATCGCAGTGAGACCACGAGAAACAGCGCTCTCCCTTGTGGTCCCACTAGTGGATCAAAATAGTGGGACCACACAAAACACCGACATTTATTCGTGATTCGCCTCGCGATTCTCACAAAAGTGTAAAAGCGGCATTATTCCGGCTGAAAGCGTGTGAAATGACCTTTATGTATCCAGTTTTTAGTTCACTCGAAAAATCCTAAATCTATGAGTTCACTCTACAATGTTCTCAATTTTAAGCCATGCCAAATTAAAAAAGAAAAAGCTGTCATACACAAAAATCGGATTGGATCGCAAAGCAATGTGCGCTCGGCCTTACTCCTGATACCAGCATTAATTTTTTAACCGTTCTCGAAAAAAAAATCTTAACCCGAATTCACAATAAAACGCACATCGAAAATAATAAATTCTGTTTTATGCAGGTAAATGCCAGTGTACCATAGGGTCTGGATTGTCCCCAACCCTCTTTCTTCTGCATATCAATGACATGCTGTCCCTCGGGAGGATACATTGTTATGCAGACGATAGCACCAGAGTTTAAGCACTCTGCACAGTAGTTACTCAGCCCGTCCAGCGACCTCGAGGACTGACATTGAGGAGAGGAGACGGCAACTTGTGGCTGATCTCGACGGGGACCTGGACCGCATTTCACAATGGGGATCCGGAAACCTGGTCGAGTTCAATGCCCGTAAAACACAGGCACGTGCGTTTACAGCTAAAAAATCCCCTTTCCTACCCTTTCGCTCTCTTCAGAATACGACGATTTCTCTTGGGGACAATTTGTACATCCTTGGCATAGACGTCCGGCGCGAGCTCAATCACTAAAAGTATATTGACTGATGTATTGGACTAGTCTCAAGAAAACTAGGAGTCCTAAACAAGGTGAAACGGTTTTTTACACCACACGCAAGGTTGAACATATCATGTCTAGTAGGTAAATTTTGAAAAAAAAAAAAAAATAGTATTACTTCAACACTCCCAAATGGACTAAGTATAGGTATAGTTCTAATCTAATATTGTAACATTTTGTCTAGATAGATATTAAGTATCATGACCGGGGGCCTGAGGACGGTGAGGGGGCTGCTCACCGTCCTTACAGAAGCAGGCCCAAGACGGCAGCGTGACGTGAGGGACTCATGCACGCCCCCAATTTGTCTGTATATCTGTTTGTCTGTACGTTTGTGCACACTAATCTCAGTAACCGCTTAACCGATTGCAATGCGGTTTTTTATTTGTGTTGAGGTTTGCTCCACTTAACATTTAGTGTAGGTATATTTCATGTCAATCGGTTTATAAATAAAAAAGTTATATCACTCTAAAGAATCTATTGCATTACATATAAATCTAAACTAAACTGGCGTGTTGGCTTAATCATAAAAGAGCTTTAATGATTAAGGCTATTTTAAAATGATTCACGCCTTCGGTGCGGACTGAAATGTTTTAAAATAGCCTTAACCATTAAGCTCTTTTATGATTAAGCAAACAGGGCAGTTTCACACGCTGCTTGATGAGTCTGATGAAGAAATACCTCTCCTTTCATATACCTTACGTGACGTTTCATCGATATTTCAGTCCACGCCTTCGACGCGGACTGAATTATTTTAAAACAGCCTTAATCATTAAGCTCTTTCATGATTAAGCAAACAGGGCAGTTTGACACGCTGCTTGATGAGTCTGATGAAGAAATACCTCTCCTTTCATACACCTTATGTGACGTAAACGAAGTTGCGGGGTCAGCTATTTAATAATATGTGCGTGGCATTGGATTATAAAAAGATACATTGTTCCGATACGATATATATCGAGTACCTACGAAGCTCTTAAGATGTGGGTAGCCTGATCTAAATTTAATATTGGCGTTTATTAGGGACAACAGTTCGGAGCACTGGATCTCTGAGTGAAGAATCATGTGAAGACTAATAAGATCAGCACGTTTACGGCGCGACTCTAAGGAATAGCCTTTCTTCATGTGAATGTAGGGTACGATTGAATCCATATCTGTAGCCAACGATCCTAAGGCTTTAGGATTTGTTCAATTCTGTTTATATGTAGGTACAGTACAGCAGAAGTTCGCCGTGAGCTCAACAATGACCCGTATTTTGCTACTCTCGCGAGCTAGGATCTATAAATAATAACTAAATAAATATTCACGGACATTTCACACAACGCTATCTGATCCCATAGTAAGCTAGGAATAGCCTGCTTGTGTTATGGGTATCAGACCACGGATATTATTACTTAGATATATACTTTTAAATACATATCTACATATTATACATAGAAACACCCAGACTCTTGAGACAAACATTTATGGGTCACACAAATATTTGTCTCCGGTGGGAATCGAACCCACGACCTCCAGCGCAGCAGGCGGTATCATTATCTATCTCCTGAATAAATAGATAAATATTTACAAAGAAGGAAGAAATTTAAGAATAAGGTATCTACCTATATTGCGATTCTTCACGCTGTACCTACATACCAGAGGTATCTCCTTTCTAGACGCAGATTCGTCCTTTGACATGTTTTCACAAAGTACTTGCTGGACGCTATATTATAGTTTGCCATGTGAGGTAACAGGAAGTCTTGGGGGCGGAGCGTAGAATTAATCCCACCATTCCTTATCCTCCGAACCACCTCGTGGGTGTAATGTTTATAAAAAAAACTTTAAAATATTTGAAACTCAGAACTTCCGAATTAAGCTCGTCTTTAAGTCTTTTATCCCTTCTCCCGCAGGACTGAATTATTTTACAATGGCATTAATCATTAAGCTCTTTTATGATTAAGCAAACAGGGCAGTTTCATACGCTCCCATGAGTCTGTTGAAAAAATACCTGTCCTTTTATACACCTTATGTGGCGTAAACGAAGTTGCGCGGGTCAGCTAGTACTTATAATAAAACTGTAGAGGGTCGAGAGTCTGTACATGGAAGATATTTTGAAAATTTTAATTGTAGGGCGTTCTCTAATCGATAGATACTGAAGCCGAAAATGTAATTTAAAGTTTTCATGTCTGTCTGTCTGTGTCCCGAATAAGTATCACGCCGAAACTACTGAATCAATTTGAATGAAACTTTGGACAATTCGAGCTTATGATCCGAGGAAGGTTCTAGGATACTTTTTAATCCCGATATTTTGCGCGGTTCCTTTGGGAGAGGGGATGCAAGAGAAAATGGTATTTTCGTCATAAGTTCCCAATGCGTGGTCCGAGAGACCGTGAAATGGTAACATCATTAAATGAATCATCTGCAATTTATTTCATGATTCAATCATAATAACGATATTGATGTTGCTACTCCAAAAAAATACGGAGACGCATCGAAATTAAATGAAACATTAAGAAGCGCAGTGAAATAGAACATTTTATTGTCAGATTATGAAACATACAATGTTGCCTTTTTAGACCTACAGTCGAACCTGAAAATATTTCTAAGACTCTGTATGGTAAAAGTATGTCTCCCATACATTCGCAGTAACGCAGTAATAGATGAATAAAATGATGAATGTTAAAGGTGACGGACTGACTGACCTGTGACTTGTCTCTGGCTATCTCCCTGGTAATAGACCTCCCTGTAATTGTGTAATGTATCCCTAATTAAAATGTACGTTTATAAAAATAATAAAATAACAGTCTATTCTAAAATAATTGTAAAATTATTTTAGAATAGACTTAATCTTTAAGCTCTTTTATGGTTAAGCAAACAGGGCAGTTTCATACGCTGCTTGATGAGTCTGATGAAGAAATACACCTTTCATACACCATGTGTGACGTAAATGAAGTTGCGAGGGTCAGCCAGAATAAATATTTGTGGACATCCACACACAACATCATCTAGCCCAAATTAAGCGAATATAAGCTATGGGATCTAGACGACTGATAGACACACTTATTTTTTTTTTAATACATACATATTACTTAGGTAGGTATACATAGAAAACACCCAAACCCCGAAACAAACATTTGTGGATCACACAAATATTTGGACCGACCCAGGTCCCAGGAATCGAACCCAGGACCTCAAGCGCCGCAGGCGGTATCTCTACCGACTACACCACAGAGGCAGTCATTACTAAATAGTACCTAGGTCTTATCCCCCTTTCAAATAGGTACCTATTTCGCAAATTTCTCGCAGAGATACCTACTGCCCGTAGGTATCTCTGGGAATTTGCTTAATGTTAATCTCCCTGAAGCCCTTACCTTCGGTAGCTTTGTCCCTGCATCCAATACCAGTGGGGAATGTATTTAAAAACATATTGGTTATGTAATTTTATTTGATAATTTATTTCAGGTAAATGTAAAATAACATTTTTATATTGGTTATGTAATGTTATTTGATAATTTATTTCAGGTAAATGTAAAATAACATTTTTATATAAATACTGCTATAATACCTACTACAATAACGATACAAAATTAAATTACCTACTACCTTAGACCAAGTAATAGTCAAGACGGGCCCACGTCATACATTACGAACTCAGAAAGTGAGACTAGTTCACACACAAAGATATTGTAACAACAACACAACATGCACACATACATTCTATTTTTCGAATTTAGGGTAGTGTTTTTACACTTCGAAAACGCATGAGAAGGCCATCTTGCGTAACATGTCTTATCTTGACACGTGTTTCATCTTCGGAACAATAACACCGACTACGACCAAGTGAGCACATGCGCTCACTTAAACGTCTTCAAAACGAATGTAGGATGGGCATGTCTGTACTATTACTTGGTCGAAGAGGTTATCTACTTAAAACTAAGACTGAATATCCTATAGAAGAGGAGTATCCTTATTATTCGGTTCTGTGGACAAACCCAATTTGTTTATCCATCCAATGCAACTACATTCAGTACGCATTGTTCCTACGTTTTAGGCACTTTACAGAAAAATGATCTTCATTTTACGAATAAGTATTATAGCCTGTAATCTGTTTGCTTTCATAAACATTTTCGAGGCACTGCAATAAATGCTTTGGTAGCCCCGTCGTATAAAGTAAGTAGACGCATTTCGTACAATTTATATAGGTACATTTACAACACAGGTAAATACCACTATTCTCACTTGTAATACTAAAAATATCATTTTTACTAAAAATATTATGTTTAGTAAAAAGTATATTTTTCACTTGATCAGCAAAGAAAGCCTGCAAATGATCATAATACTGCTACACTCTACACACTTAGATATTTATAGTCACGCCTTTATCCATAAAGGGCTAGGCATACTTAGTATTATGCCCTATTTTTTTTTGTCCCAAGCAATAGGCGGTGAGCCTATTGCAGTGTTGAAAATAAAAGACCTACTGTTGAAATTTTTTAAGCTGCCCTTTAGGCCTTCAACTTGGCCTAAAAACTGTCATGTTACTGTCAACCGGGACCAACGGCTTGACTTGACTTCAAATAAATGTCACAAAGTGGTCACCCATCCAAGGACTGACCAGAGTCAAAGTGATCCCCTCTATATACAATACAGTAATACCCCGGAGTTACGCGATAGGTGGTACAGATAAAAAACGCTAATAGAGATACGTCGGTGTTTAATTTTGGGTACCCATTAATACATATAAAATAAATTATCTTTAATCGGGAACAGAATCAAAGGAACAATAATTTACAGGATAATTATTTACTTGATAAAATAATATGTAAATGTAACGTAAACAGAAGGTATATATGTTTGAATTTGCCGCCGAGCAGCGTGTAGGGTACCACCAGACGCAGAAAAACGCGTATCTCATAATTCGCATAAAAATGGGTAGCGTATGCCGAGGTATTACTGTACTACCCTCTCTCTATAATACTATAACATGGCGATCAGACGGCCTGTAAGGCAAGGCTTGTGGTACATAACCTTCTGGCACCACTAATATTTCGTATGAACTCACTTCAATTTCTTTACCGTTGTATGGTAAGTAACAAGTTTTGTACAGCACATGCACTTTGCCAGTTATCAATTTTCCTTCATGCATTGCCCGTCCTATGTACAAAGGCTCATTATTAACTTCGGATGTTCCAGCTATAAAAGCATTTACTGGTATGATGTTTGAATGTGTTTTTACCCATAGTGCGTTGTATCCACATAAAATCTGAAAACAAAAATGAGTTATAAACACAACTCTCCCCCTTTGATTATACAGGGTGGAATTTAAAGACGGTAGTTGGAGGGAAAATACCCTTAATATTGATAATGGCAAGTTTTGCTGAAAGGAAACATTCCTTTATTTTCAAAAGTAAGTAAGACTGCATTTAAAGATTTTTGAAAAATCACCTGCTTGAGCCGGGAATCGAACCTGGGATATATGAAAAAAAAAAACATCCTGTGTTTTATGATACCAACCGAAAGAGTCTTTAATAAGGAACAATTTCTTTTAAGTAACATACTATCTTAAATTAAAGGAAGATCAAGTAAATATGTTTTTATTGTAAAGCTTACACACTATCTGAAGAAAGAAAAAACAGTCTAATTGAGATTCTTCTCCTTTTTTTGAGGTTGGTTAAAAAAATATTCTATTTTCTGTGAATTGGAATATTCGTTCGGGTCACTTAACCAACCAACTTCAAAAAAAAGTAGGAGGTTCTCACGCTGTTCGCACGCTGGCGGCTCAAAAAAACGGAGTCTAATTTCGCAGAGCATCTCCTGGTTGAAAATCACCAATTCGACCCTAAAGTCAATTTTAGAGTCTTGCATTCGTGCTGTGATAAGGGTAGAAAAATGTCAGCTCTGGAAGCCCTAGAAATAAGCAGACTAGTTAATACCAATCCAAACGTCATCCTAAACCAACAATTAGACATAACCAGGTCACCTTTACTACAATATTATAAACAATGACATACAATTTATTGACTTGACATTTATTCAATATACCTTTAGCTAAAGTCTGTACTGGTGTTGTGGGGGGACATTGTTCCAGGTGACAAATGAATACAATGCAATATTTGACAGTTCATAATTTGACACTTTCAATTTCTGACATTTATTAGTTTTGACATTTTAGCTTTGACATTTAGTAATATAGTATTTGACATCTGTAATTTTAATAATTGAATATGGGTACTTTTGACATTTCGGAATATTGCATTTTGACATTTGTAATTTTTATTTTATAATGTTTGTAAAATAGCAATATCACAAAAATGAAATAAATTTATTCTCCCCATTTTTTGGGGTAAATGTAGAAAATAATAGGAAAATAATAGGTTATTTGGTACGTTGTTATGTAAAACATAATTGTAACATACATTTAAGAAAAATATTTAAATTTGTAATTTCCCTAAATTTGGGGAAAATTTATAACCTGGTGCCTCTCTAATATTCATATACCTACACTAGAAAAATGTTATTGTTGGTGTGTTTTCGAGACAGTAATACCGTGTCCTTCCATCTAGACCTTTGAAAATGCTGTATAGCGAAACCGGTCAGGTTTATAATAATAAATATTGTGGAATAGTACAAGTGTCGTTTTCAATATGTGTTTTTTTTTTTTTCTTCAGATTGTGAGTAAGTTTTACAATAAAAACACATTTTACTTGATCTTCCTTTAATTTAAGATACAATGTTGTTTAAAAGAAATTGATCCTTATCAAAGACTGTTTCGGTGGGTATCATAAAATACAGGATGTTTTTTTTTTCACATCTCCCAGGTACGATTCCCCGACTCAAGCAGTGGATTTTTCAAAAATCTTAAAATGCAGTTTTACTTACTTTTGAAAATAAAGGAATGTTTCCTTTCAGCAAAACTTGCCATTATCAATATTAAGGGTATTTTCCCTCCAACTACCGTCTTTAAATTCCACCTTGTATAAAGTCTTATATAAATGTGTGGCGTGACGTATAACGTGTGGCGACAGGGTCCCGTGTTACGACTGGTAAGAGTAAAAAATGTCGCCACCCCAATACTTCCCAAGAGTGTCGTAAGAGACGACTAAGCGAAAACTTGAGAAGGAAAACTCGAAAGGAAACCCGGTTGTCAGTAAAATGACAATCGTTAAGCCAAATTGAAGGCCTTGTGGGCGGCTTGAAAAATTTCAACTGCGAGCCGCGACGACCTGCGCCTGTCCATTTCAACACGGCAATACGCGTCATCACCTATTACGTGGGACATAAAACTATAAGGTGAAATGTGGGCGTATACTATGCCTTCGTGGATAATGGCGTTATCATATGTAGGTATGTATGTATAAATTTCTACTAGGTATTAGAAATTGTAAAATTAGCTGTCACGGTACATTTGAGATAAGTTAAAAAAATAACTGTAATCGACTAATTAAGGGCTTCTAAGTAAAATCTAAGGTTGTGTCAGTGAAAAAAAAATACAGACAAATTGAGAACCTCCTCCTTTTTTAGAAGTCGGTTAAAAATCGATTCAGAGGAAAAGATAATACAGCTTGACCTATGTTTTACTAGAAGCCCTGTACATTGGACAAGTCAAAATAGTTTGGTTATAATCATCTCGCGAACAAAGTCGCAGGCCAAGCCAGTATCTGATATAAAATTATACCTCAAAGTCCACTTTTGCATGTTCTCTTGAACCCCATGGTACATAGGCGAGTCCTGTCGATGGTACAAATTTACCCGGACAAAGTGAGTTTCTATGGTTTGCTCGAGCTATGTAAATAACCTCATTTTCATATCCACCAATTAATGCATCTGCAGGAAGTGTGTTATTATTGATTGATGCCCAGCGGAGTCCATCTTTAAATCTTTTTGGTGGCAGTGTTTTTAATATAACTGGTGAGGCTGGAAATAAAATGTTGTTAGCAGTTATGAGTCAGTGTCAATGATGTCATCTACAGACATAGAGCAACGCGAACTGTCTAAGGGGAGACGGTATAGAACGATTGCTCGGTACAAAATTGTCTGTCATATTTTGCGGGTGACGGGGGGAAATCTTCTTCACCCACACTTTCTTAGATTCGCACTACAATAGCAATCGACTGTCAATACGAAGCCTATATATACACTTTAGACAATACACTCATAAATTTTACACACACATGATACATTTTGTGTCATATCACCCCAAGTCGCTCAACCAATCCATGTATTGATGTGACGTCCGGTAAAGTTGCTAAACAAATCTGAATATTATCTATACGTTTAAATAGGTGTAAATAATAATAACTTGTTATAAAATTACTTACTCAAACAAGATAATGCCATTTTTCTTTAGATTTCTTTAATCACATTTCTTTTAGTAATTAATATCTAATTATTTCATCATTTTTATAAAATGACAATTCAACCGCTCACGCTGTCAACTAGACCTAGTCTAGTAAAAGAAACTTCAAAAAACAGTTTTTATGTAACTGGGCACTTTTAGTCGTCAAAATGTCAAATTATTGCCAGAGGGGGTTTGCCAGCTTTGGCCTCTCCCTCTGTAAAGGCGCGCGATGCTCTGTGTCTATTGATGACCGTAAAAGTTTGCTGTCAGGAACCTGATTAAAAACTAAAAAAAAAACAAGTAGCGAAAATGCCCTCCGGCCGTTCACTCCTCTTTCTCTTGAAAAGTTTGTATTCAAAAGGTTAAGGTTGCGAATAAGGAAAATAAATCTTTTTAAAATCGTAACTGGTTGCGATACTTCGTCATCAGGATGTCTAGTTGCGGTTCAGGAAAAAGCTGTATTGATTCTCAACTTGGTGCCAACAACGAATAATAGTATTTGCAACTGGTTACAAAACGGCCAGACGGCTTAACCTACTACACATTCTATTATAAATTTTCAACATTTATAACCAGTTTCTATAGGATTGATAGTCACCTTTGGAGCAATATCATGCTACATTACTTTACTGTTTACGTTGACCTGTTGGGTTGTGCCACCAGGTCCACAGCCTAGGTGTTCATAGACCATAATAAACTGACCTATGTGTTACTATATGTGTAAGGACTAATAAATTAAACTCGTATCCTGTGGTGTTACTAAAATTTGGCTATAGTACAGAGGTTAGCATATAAATATTTAAGCTTACTTTCAATAACCCACTCCACAGGAGCCCAGTTTCTGCTCATTGTATTGAATTGAGCATATCCTATCTCATATGAAGTACACATAGGGTATACAAGGAAGGGTCTCTTTTCCTCACCAACACCCATTTTTATCTTTTTGTTATACCACGTAACCCAAAATTCTTGGAACTGTTGAAAATCCATTTGATCTAATGGATATCTTCGGACATTGTCAGAGTCTATGTTATCGGAGACTGTTAAATCCACAACTTTAGTTTGCCGTCCAATTATGATCTGAAATTAAAATTAATTCATAAATCAATCAATTTAATAAATTTTATGGTATACCTGTAATATATACCATACTAGCTGATGCACGCGGCTTCGCCCGTGTGAAATTTGGTTCCCGTTCCCGTGGGAATATTTTCCCGGCATAAAAAGTAGCCTATGTGTTATTCCGGACTATACTTTATCCCTGTACCAAATTTCAGCTAGATCCATTCAGCTGTTAGAGCATGATTGAGTAACAAACATCCAAACATATAAACATCCAAACATCTTCACAAACTTTCACATTTATAATATTAGTAGGAAGTAGGATACCAGCATTACATCCATCTAGTGGTCATTCATACTTAAACTTAAATGTTGTCACTTTTTGGAATGGAGCAATAGATTTCTATTGGTCTATTGTAAAATTTACTGTAACATAGCAAACCTGATGTTTTATTTTGTTGATGTAAGACAAAGTATAAATAACTAGACATATGAGTAACCTACATCCAATTTTGTATATTTTGTGTAAACTTCTCTTTTTAATGAATAGGGTTGCCTGGTAGAAATCGCTTTTAATAGTTTATGGCCTTTTATTAGTATAAGGCCGCCCATTGTACCTTCCTCTTGTATGGAATCTAAGTACTCTATTTATATTTACATGGTGTAGGTACAATAAAGTTAATAAATAAATAAACTGCAATTGGCTATATCAAATTTGTTGTACTTGCTTGTACAACTTTGATAAGTTTAAAGTCAATTGTAGTTATATTACAAATGTCGTTATGCTAGAGATTTTTTGTCTTAGTAATTACTAAGATAGATGCTATGATTGATAAGCAAATTCAATATCATTTATACAAACCTTGTAAAGCTCAAGAGAGGGTTTATCTTTCGCAGTAAATGTTACTGCCGGCCCGAGACCAGGCAGTGGTACTCTGACTCGAAATCTGATGCCACTGCTGTCAACTTTATGAAGTACATTGCGCTCGGATGCGGTTATTTCTGAATCAAAAGCAGAAAATTTTATAGAAAAACTCATCAGTACCTAGGTACATAAACAAAAACAAACAAGATAAGACGTACCACGCAAATCGCCCATTGTTAGAATATCATCCAACAATTATTCTTTATTTAAAATCGTAAATAATGAGGGTGTACTTTCGTACTGACTTTATTAATTACAATTATTTACCAGAGTAATTTAAAGAAATCAATGAATCAATAGAACAAAGTTGAACAAACTCAACTGATTTGCTTGCTTGACAATAATGACATGTGACATGACAGCCATGACCATGAAATGACATTGACAGTGTCTTTGTTCCTTTTATTTTTCAATTAATTTATAATGGCTTTGGTTACTTAGACCTTATGCCAAATCTAGATTCCTACAGATCAGTGATTCCATTTAATATCAGCAGTGTATTCCCTTGTATGTCCAAGTTTGGACTAAGTTCTACTCTAGTAAGGCGTTAGTACCTTACTAGGACTTACTGTGGAATCTGTCGACAAACCTAAAACTCTCGTTTCACTGCGCTTTATCACTTTCCAACACTTATGCACGTTGTCAAACCTTTATGTTTAATAATCCACCATAAATTACACAAAAACACTAAAAAATACAATATTTTTGAAAAACTATACAACGGAGTCTAAACCGCTTGTCTATAAGTTTCCCACCAAATCCCACAGTGTTTGTGTTGGCAATGGCATACTGATCTGTTTAATATTAGAGATCAATGCAATGCACTGATCTGTAATAATACCTATGTATATTCTTTAAGAGACTCTATATACACAGTAGCGTAATTATTTGTGTACAAAATGTTCAAGTTTGGTAAAAATTTCTAACCGGAAAGGTTAGAAATTTTACCAGTAAAATAAATACCTATCTACTTACTTACTTACCTATTGGAAATTTTATAAACCGCTTGCTCTCACTCATGCCATTGAGGCGCGATTTTAAGACGTTGCTTGTTTGGTTTCAACTTCCCTACTTGTTTTCTTTGCGAAACCACCGTAGATTAATACCTACATAATATACCTACGGCGTAGCCGCGTAGGGGATGTAGAGTCAAATGAGATAATATGCCCAGATGTTACCTTTTTTTTAGAGTAGGTACCTATGTGCCCCGTAATAGGTGGTGAGACATAATTATGCCATGTTTAAATGGACAGGCGCAGGATGAGCGCTTCATAGTGTAATTTAAACATAGTTCCCGTAACAACACGAGAGGAGTGGTGGCCGGTCTTCCTTTCATTCCTATGGCCGTTGATAGGGCAAACAATCAGGACCATACAAAACACACGTCCTTCTAGCTAGGAAATGTCATAGATTTAGAATTTTTCGCTACTGGAAATCTAGTATTTTATAGCTTACTAGCTAATGTGCGCGGTTTCGCCCGTGTGAAATTTCCCGTTGGAACCTTTTCCCGGATCAATTTAGGAAATTCAACCTCCATGTTAGGGTAAGACGAACTTAACTCTGGCCGTATATAATCTAATCTCCAGCATTAATACTCTTTGATATTGTTAGTCAAACTAGAAAAATATCTCGTACGTCATTCTTTAAAATGCAAGCAACTGAAAAGCAACTAATGTCACCACTACAGAATTAATTTTCAATATAAATAATTTAAGGACTGTTTCTATTTAAACAGATACTCAGAAAATCTCCAAAATGGCCGCAGAAAACCCATCAGGCGGTGCACCAAGCCGTAAGTTACAATTTTCATAATGAACTGAATGATTCCTATGATACCACACCCAAAGTTCGGGACACTATTAATGAAACTGCGCTGTCCGCCAGCCATCAGGCTGTTACCTATCTCATAAACCGCGATAGTAAGACAGTAAGATGATGTATTTCTGTGGCCGCTATAATAACAAATAAGTACTAAAAATGATAAAAATCAATTATTAAGGATTGTTGTATGGGAGCCCCTCTAATAGGTACAACAATCGTAATTTTTTACCGTTTTTTTTTGTACGGGACCGTCCATGTGCGAATCCGAGTCGCACCTGACCACATTACACAACTAAGAGCCAAGTATCTTGCTTAGTGACTTGAGCCTAGCTAACAGCCGCATTAGGTACGTCCAATCACTGTGACCACATTCGTTGCAACAACGCGTAGCTAGTTGCCTAGATAGTCGTTAAAGCGAGTTATAAAGTGGCCGCTTTGGTAATACGTAATTGGTAATGCGTCTGTTCGCTAAGATACTTGAATCTCCTCACTGAGCGGAGTCACTTGGCTCATAGCATTAAACGAGGCTCCTATAGTGTGTCTTTAGCCTTCGGTGACACACATGATATTTGCTTACAGCGCCACCGCCGGCACCTGCACCAGCGGGAGGGAAAGGTTTTCCTCCTTACCCACCGTACACAACGACGCCAGCGCCTCCGTCGGTGGCGGATACGATTTTCGCCGGACGTACTCTCCGTCGTCAACACAAGTCAGTGGCAAAGAAGCCATCTCGTCCTCCTCCGAGGCCAGCCAGGGCCAGGTAATCTGTTAGACCTACATATCTAGGTACCTAATTATAGTACTAAGTAGGTATAGTCTAATATTAAATCAACTATTCAAGAACTCCCGCATATTTTATAGTACAACACGAGCACGAGCACGGTATGATCCGATAGAGGCTTTCTTCCGCGTACACTTAGGTTGTGGAATGACCTCCTCTTTCTCGGTTTTCCTAAACGCCTACAGTATGGGGTTTTTCAAAAGGGGTCTTATAAGGTTTTTGCAGGGTAGGCAGCGCGTTTGTAGCGCCTCTGGTGTTGCAAACATCCATTGCCTACGGTTACCAAGTCTATAGGGTGGGCCGTGAGCTTGTCTGCCACTTTACTGTTATAAAGAAGTAAAATGTAGATTTATCTGCGAACATAAGAACACACCGAGCGCGGATTGCTTGCGTGAGAGTGCAAGAAAAGTGCTAGAAGGTACTGCGTCTTGAACATGCAAACCATGTTCGGTGCGTTTGTTCGAAGATGACTAACTTGCTGTCTATTTACTATACCTTTATCCCCGAAGGTATGCACAATTCACCAAATTATGCGTTATGTCCCACGTCATAGGCGGCGAGCCTCTTGCCGTATTGTAAGTTTAATAGAACTAACCAATTGTCTCAGAAGTCACAACCTGCGCCTGTCCATCTCAACACGGCAATAAGGCTCGCCACCTATTACGTGGGACAAATTCTAAAAAGTAAATTGTGGGCATATATGCCTCGGCCTACCCCTTCGGGGATAAAGACGTGACCATTATATTATAATTGGTTACATTATGTATGTAACCAATGTATGTATGTTTGTATATAAAAAAATATTTTATAAAGTGTCATATATGTAATTGTGCAAAGTTTAATACTTTGGACTTTATTTAGCCCAACTAAAAAGAATACTACCTAAATATTTTCAATGATAACTCCCATAATAACGAATGTAGGATTTCGGTTTTAATTATTTACGGTTTCAGGTATCCAAAAGCAACCGACGTGAAACTGCCTCGTCGAGCAATGAAAGCTCAAGCACGGTGTCTAAAACGGCATGGAACGGTGCTAACCGATCGTCTAGAACGGATAGCCAAGCCTCTCCGACGTACCATTATCTACCTATGGCGGGATTATGCGAATACTTTACCACCTGAAACGGTGAGCACATTTGAAAATTCCTTTTTGTTCAGAGAATGTTAGTCCTTACTCTTCAGATCATTGATTCTCGACCTTAGGAATTATAGAGCGTAGGTATATATAATTGTTAATTGATGTAATTTCTTATGTCTTTTTTTGCCGTTTCTGAATACGAGGTGAAATGAGAAAGTCGAGAATCGCCAACCAGACGTCCCTTTCACAGCATAGTCTTATGATACAGTGACATAGAAGGCATACTCTCTTACGAGTAGTGCGGGGGCGCAACAGTGTAGTGTTTCAATCTTTGTATTAAGTAAGTACTTAGGTTCTGAAAGTCACTAATAAAAAAAATCACAATCATTATTCTTATACAGATTGCCCGACTACGGTCTATGCTAGATGCGGATGAGCCCTTTAAGCCGGATCAAGCTTATGAGTATTTTATTAACTTACGGAGAACGAAGAAGAAAATGGCTGCGTAAGTCTTTCTACTGAAATTTTTGCTCTTATTGATTTCGACTTAAACTAACGGCTAGTTTTTTAATCTTCATGGTTCTAGTGCAGAGTGAATGAATGAAAGTCTGGAAAGCCTTGACATTCACGGTCCAGGTTATTCTAAGTGGTAACTTTTAATGAAGAAAAGAAACGTTTTTCCGTTGTCACATGACAATGAATTTGCTTTGGGGATCTAAACTACTTTCATTGTGTGATGTGACCACCGATATGCTGAGGCTTGTATTAAAAATCAACCAGGTAGGTAGTGGCTAAGGGCTCTGTGTCAATCCATCTTTTACGTTTAGTCGACTATTCGCTTCTATCCTTTTTTGCAGTACACAACAAATAAACTCTATAAAGAAAGACATTCTCTCAATGTGTTACGACAAACGATTCTTGTGGGCGCGAAATGCCACTGTGGCTTTTGCTAAAGGTATTCAACAAAGATTGTCGAGGCCTGGGCGCTTTGCATTAGCTGATGGGTAAGAACTTATGGATCCTATACAATTTCACAACATCGGTTTTTAGGACTCCGTGCCTAAAGGGCAAAAACGAGACCCTATTATTCAAATGAGTCTGTCTATCATCAAGCTCTCATGAAACGTGATAGCTAGATAGCAGATTTTTTTAGAAATATGTATTTATGTTGCCGCTATAAGAACAAATACTAAAAACAATAAAAAGTGACTTGAGAGCCACCCTTACTTTCCAAACAAATATTCTACAACAATTGCTACGCCGTAGCACCGTAGCCGTAGTACCGTAGACCGTAGATGAGCTTCATTGAGGCATTTCCGCGTTGATTAGGAATTTTTTTATACAGATTCAACACATTATTTTGGAAATTTTTAATGTATTGAAAGCAAAAAACTACATGGGGTATAGTGTCCGTTTCTTAATATCACTTTAACTATCTGTACTATACCTTTTAACCTCATAGATTACGATCAGGGTTAAATTTAATGAGTCAATATGTGGTGATAGTTTGCAAATTATTGTAAAACTTGGTCACGAAGTTCAATTTAAGGCACAAAATAACAGAATTTAAAACGACTGGGGTTCTTAGAATGCGTAGTTCGTTGTGTATGTATGTTTTAGATTAGACATTTCAAGGAATTTTTTCACACGGTTAACCATTTCTTTCAAACTACATGTATTTTTGGCACAGAATGTTAAGACTTTCGAACATAATTCTGGACGATATGTGCGGGTACATGAAAATAAGGACGCCATCACGCCGCAGTAAGGCCTCTAAAGCAAAGTTTATGATGGAGATGGCTGACAAGGTAATCTAGAACAGCGTTAGAATGTCGAAGTAATTGTGAAAAAATTGTATTATTTCTAAAAATTTCTTTAGACGTGGAGCTTGGGTTTTTACACCATCTTCCCAGTCACAGGGGTAGCTGGGACGTGACGGTATGTGAGACTCGCTTAACCCCGCGGTGTTCCTTAATTTAAACCCAAGACAAGGCAGCCACACATGATACCCTCACCACTGCGCCACATAGGCAGTAAAATAATATGTATTAGGTAGGAATACACACTTTTATTTATACCTGTGAAAATCCCTAGTGGATGCTATGGTGGACTAAAAGCACACGAGGTCCTAATACTACCTACGGCCGGGAGCTCCAAGTTTTTCAGGGTCGACAGAGCGAGTGTGGCATCTCTGATGTTGCAAACGTTCATAGGCTACGGTGACCACCAGTTCCTCTGGTGGGCTGTATGCTTGTTTCCCACATATGTGGTTAAAAGAAAGCCTCCGGAGGATGTCACTAAAATTCACATAGGCAGTCAAACAGTATACACGTTATTTTACAGATTGCCGTTTGGATTGACGAAATACTTTCCGAATCAGACGACCGAATGTTGATGATGGACTTTGACGAAGACGACGGTTAGTTGTTTTAGCACGAGCTTTTATGTATCATTTTGTCAATAAGTTTTATGAAGTAGGAGTGAATATAGTTGATGAATTTAAACCAGATTTAAAGGTACCTAACCCTTAATCTTATCTTAAATCTGGTTAAAATTCAACTAACTATATTCAAAGGTACAAATAAAATGTAAAATACAATATTACGAGCATACCTAATTGTGACCAGTTGTTTGTTGTTATTGTGTAGTATTTAAATAACTGTGAGAGGAAATGGCTACGTAGCAGACTTGATAATAAAATAAAATAAAACAATTACCTAATAATACTTATTTATGTACAAAAAAAATTCATATCTATGAATTCATGCCTATCTTCCAAAGTAAAAATATTTAGACATTAACAAAAACGTGCCCGTTTTCTCAAATGCGCTAATAGAGTATTTGTCACAAATATAGGGTGCTTAATCATAATAATTTTGTTTTGAGAAGAAATAGCACAGTGGGAAGATGAGGAAAAAAGACCACCTTCGTCACCTGATGGTTCACCCAAAGCTGCTTCCTCAGCTGTGAGTTCTGTAGCTGGAAGTCCTGGAACAGCTAGTCCAGGCGGGGATTCTTCATCACCAATAGCAGTTACGCCAAATGCAAGTGTTACATCAGCTCAGGGAGCTACTTCACCTCCGACTGAGGGAGGTAAACGAGCGGCCGAAGCACCAACGCCGACCGAGGAAGCTAAACCAACTGATGCAATTTCACCAAAACCGTCTGAAGAAGCTAAATCGGCTGAAGGATCTGTGGGAAATGTACCGCCTAACACACCTTCACCGCCTAAGGAAGTTGCTACCCCAGCAGAGAGCGTTTCACCACCGGCACCTGCTGTATCACCAGCGTCGACTGCGCCCCCTTCACCTAAACCATCAGAGAGTAAACTTTAAAACTGAGTAGGTACTGTTTCCATTCTTTTGCAAAGCTATAGTACCAAAAATATTAGGTATATATACACATCTTGTCTTTTCTTTGCAGATATCACATACAGTAGTAAGTTTGCTGATGATTTTCTGGACATGATGGGCGATGATGACCATGGCGGTGTAAGTAAATTAATATAAATAACCTCTTATATACCTACACTTACAAGTGCAGACAGGAAGGGTCCAACCGACATCTTTGGAGCATAAGCTAGCTCTAACGCCTGTAGGATCTGCTGACTAAGGAATGGTCATAGCGGAGATGGAAAACTTGAAACAAAATGCTGAACCAAAACGTTCAGCTAGCTGATAATGGTTAAACGTAGTTGACATTCAACAGTGGACTGCCCAATAGACTGAGTTCTTCATATTGCGCAGTTCCTGTAGAAATCTCTTGGTAGAGCAAAGGCATAACTGGTTAAAATATTTGTTTCTTTTCATAGGAAATACGCCTCAAGCTCACTGTTTACGCCAATAAGTGCCAGCCCGACAGTTTAGTTGATAATATTGAGACAGTCCTTGAGTTTTGTTTTGTTTATGAGCCTGAATCTACTGCTCTCACTTGAGCCAACAAATATGGAATAAAAATGGTTCCAGCATTTTACAAACTCCAACGATGTTAAAATAAATATTAAATAGAAATAATTGGTAAAATGTAATAAGTTGAAAAAAATAGAAAAATAAATAATATTAAAATCGATATAATTGCGTATCTTTTACAACTGAACACGGGAACAATAAGGTAATTTAACTCTTTTCAAAACTGTATTAGAATCTTTCTTCATTTTCCTAATCTGATGATTAAAGTTTTCTTTTACTTTTGTAACTTTTTTAGTGTGCTCGTGTTCATTTGTATCAGATCGGAGAATTAAGAGGGGTTCTAATAATTATTTACTGGTAATTTGGAAAGAAAATAATCGTATGTTCTTCATTTTCAGGGAGGGCCATCGCGTAATCTATTGGCGCGTAAGTAAAACTTTCTACATACCTACATCTTACATTGTTTCCCGAAGGGGTAGGCTGACGCAACATGTGCCCATATTCCCACAGATGAATTTAGTGCGTTGTAGAAGCGGACAAAGTAAGGTGTTGGCAATTTGCACGTTAAGGCCTCCGAATTTGCTTCACGACTACCATGTTACTTCCTGGCAGATGGCACTACCAACATGCCTACCGATTAGGTAGACATGTTAAGGGGACTGGTTTAGAAAATGACAAAAAAGAGGTGCGAATGAAAGCGTTTTTTGTCTGCCTAAGTATACGGAAAATTATAGCCAAAAATAGATTGTTAATCTACAAGATGTGTGTCAAAATATGGTTTTGTTGTAAATTGTATATTAATTATACATAATGTGTAAAACGATCGTAGAGTCACCCTCAAATTTTTAGATGAATACATTTAGGACTTCATTTTTTATCGACGCTAAAGAAAAAAATATGCCAACATATGAAGAAAATATACAGCTATAAATTGGTTTTCTTCGATTTTGAATAAGTATAAGTATTACCTTGTTAAAACTAAATTAAGCTATAAAATGCTACATTTTCTAGCATGAAGGACGCGTGTTTTGTTTGGTCATGGTCGTTAGGCCTACCCACGGCCTTAAGCTGTAATACGAAACACGGAATCTGTCATCCATGTTAGGAACGACCCTATCGTTACATGCCTAATAGCATACTAAGTATAAGAGTTGTCTATAGTACACTATTTTTAAATGGTTTTCGCTCTCTACAAGTTTGTCCTTACCTAAGTCATGTTTCTTTTCCACAGCGAATCCAGCTTGGATGAAGTTTAAAGGTAAAGACCCTTTTAAAATCTTGTGAATAATAAATGCTGTTTGTTTGAATAAAAGTTTTATTTTGTTACATTTTTTATTTGTGACTATATTTTAGGACCGATGCTGGAAGCGTTTATGCTGCTCACGAACCTGATGTACAAAAGAGGCGACGATCAACTATTAACCCATGGGAAATTTACTCAGACTTACAAGGAGGGAGCTGACGAGTAAGAATATTACACTTTTTCCAAAATCGTTTATTAGAACAAGTAAAATCATTTTTTACAAAGTCCAAAATTCCAATTTACAAATTGAACTTTGTAGTCCAGAAAGCTTTGGTTGGATGAGAGCACCATAGGCCCATATCCGTAGAAATCGGCTATTTTTCGAAAACCCGTCTCATCCGTCCCGTCTACTTGTAGGTACTGTTCCACTACATTTATTTCATTTTACACCTGACGGCATTCTCAAAGTTAAACTACTTACTATTAACTATTAAGTAATTAGACGACCACTACATCATGTAAATACTTGATGTAGTGGTCGTCAAAATTGTTTTATCTTAAAGTTTTACTTAAGGCGAACCCGGTCAGGTGTAAAGTGAAATAAATGTTGTGGAATAGTACAAGTAGTGTTACTCAATATGTGCAGCAGGTTCCATCAAGTGCCATCAACCAACAGTTTAAATCATTACTATTGTCCAACTAAGTAGGGATGTTCTAGAAAGTGCGATGCAAATTTTGAATCAGCCATAACCTTTAGCTATTCTAATTTTACAGATTAAAACGGACTTTAGACTTAATGGCTACGGACTACAACTCTACCTTATCAACTCAACTCGGGAAAGATCTTACAGAGTTGACTAAAGCAGAAACGCCTGAAAATCTTGCCAAATGTATGAAAGGTAAGAAACTATTTAATTTAAAAAAATAATTTAGGTATCTAATTTAATTAATGTACGGTAAACTACTATACTTAGATAAAGGCTTTCGCTGTAGAACCGGGTTATCGGTAATCTCATAAGTGGTATTACAATTAAACAATACTTAAGTACATTAAATATACCACATAATATAATAATATTTCCTGTTCGCTCTAAGTATGCCGCTGGCGTAGAGGCTGGTGTAGAGGCGTAGGTAGAATCGTAGGCGACCGCCAAACTTAGAGCGAACGGGTAGTATGTACCTACGTCTTATTCCCAAATGGATTTTTGACAATGTAATAAAAGAGCTAAGTTGAAGGCTTTATTTTCAACAGCAGGCAGTCACAACCTGCGCCTGTCCATTTAAACACGGCAATACGGCTCACCACCTATTACGTGGGACAAATTGTACAATGAAATGTGGGCATATAATATGCCTCTGCCTACCCCTTCGGGGATAAAGGCGTGACCATATGTATGTATGTATGTAATAAAAGAGACGTTTTAGATTGTAAGGAGATAGATTTTAGACAACATGTTTATGCCGTAGATTTTTACTCACTGCATACCTAAAACCAACGTCATTGTATTGATTTCTAGATGCGCTGGTGTCAGGCAACCCACGTACTTTCGGCATTAAAATTGATTGTATGATAATCTATGTTTCTTAAAGATCATGACAATATAATTTTATTTTTCAGGCATGATCGAGATTTGTTCCAAATATTTATCACAATTTGCAGAGTACAATAGTAAGTAACTTTGTGTAATTTTTTACACAGCACTATCCTACACAAATTATCGCCAATTAATGTAAATGTTATAATTATTTCTAAAATATTAAAGTAGATGAATGTTTGTCCACAATTATGCACCACATAAATATTTGCAGATCACACAAATATTTAGTTCCAGGCCTGGTTTCCAACCCAGTACCGATAATGGCAGTAGCATGATTTTTACTATGCATGTATAGTAGCTGAAATATTAGCCACATAAGGATGTATATTACTTAGGTATATGGTCAGAAAAACCAGGATAATCTACATATTTAAAAAAAACTAACTAGGTACACTGTCACTTAATTTTATGGTAATTTTTGGACAAACGCACGACCCAGAGAATGAATATTTGTTTTATTCTTTAGAGGAGAAAGGGCCAGCCTTCCATTTGTTAGTAAAACAAATGAAAACAAAACCCAAGGAAGAATTATTCAAAAAAGAAAAGATCACACGAACTTACGGACAGGCGGCCACCAAGTGAGTTGTTTATTTGATAATAACCGACTTGCGTATGACTTCAAGTTCAGGTTATTAATTCATCACCATATTTTTGAAGTCCAGACAAAATAATGTTAACATTTTTACGATGCGCACACTCAGACCGCCCAAAAGCGACTACCGTTTCCGTGAAAACTTGATATCTATATTCAAAGTAATTTCTCAAAATCTTATTCATAAGTTCGAGGTCAATATTGTGTTTAACTACTGAATGGATTTAGCATTGAAGATACATCAATTTGCAGGCCAAGAGTAACCGTCAATACAAAAAGTGATGCTGTAGGGTTTTTCTCATTCCCTTTTGAGATACGGAACTCTAAAAACATACCTAAACTACGATTTTTAATTCGAGTCAGTAAAATGACAATTGCAACTGTCACTGATACGAAAAAGGGTGACCCGCTACAATAGTGATGTTCGACAATCAATAGACTTAGACATTTTAGTCATTCTTTATTTTATTAGGTATGAAAGCCTTTTTTTTTTATTGTAAATTTGTAATAGATTAAATAATTCGAGAAATATGGACCTTACCAGCATATTAAAATTGTTTACTATAACATTATTATAAAAGCTGGGAAAAAATGTTTAAAAAGATCACGTCATGGAACGATCTGCCCGCACACGTGCTTCCCTCATCTTACAATCCCGGGTTCTTCAAGAGGAGCGTGAAGAGGCACGTCACAGGGCCGCCAACTTGAGGACCACTATCAGAAGTGGCCCCCAATCGCTAGATGCACCACGGCTTCTTTCCATCAGGCTGGTGGCGACGTCAATATGGCGAGCTTAATAAAATAAAAGATTCAGAGAAATTAAGTAAAACAATTCAAGTAGTTTTGAGAAGGTTACTCAATTCGACCGTACATAATTTTTTAACCGACTTCAAAAAAGGAGGTTACTCAATTCGACCGTATATAATTTTTTTTAAATGATTTTTCGCGAATAACTCCGTCCGTCGTTTATTAATCATTTGAAAAAAATTTTTTTCGTTCGAAAATAGATAGGTACTCCCAAGGTGGTCCCATTTTAAGGAAGTTAGGATCTGATGATGGCATCTTGGAGAAATCGAAGGGAACTTTTAAAATTGCAGGGACATCTAGGGCGTTTGTAATTTTTTCGATTAAGGGCTTTAAAGTAGTACAACTTAATGAAAATCTGAAGTCGATCTGATGATGGAGACGAAAGACAGAAGAGACAATTCCCTAACGATATACAGCAGTTACCTTGTGTTTGGGCTTGATTAATTTGTACTTTCGAGAACTTTACACCTAGATAGATAGATTTTCAGTCTACACGTCACTAAAAATAATGAAAAAAAGAACTTCTGACAGTGGTCCTCCAGTTGGCGGCCCTGTGATGTTCCTCTTCACGCTCCTCTTGGAGAAACCGGGATTCCCTCCCGCACACGTTTCCATGATCTCACAGATGAGGGAAACACGTGTGCGAGCAGGTCGTTCCATGTTTTTATACTTCGACAGAAGAATGATCTATTGAAAAAATTAAAATAATAAGTATGTACTTATCACCGTTAATGTCCCCGCGGTTTTAGAACCCCAAATTATACGGGAGGATGGTAAGCGACCCGACGGGATGTCTTTAGTACCCTGGAGAATGGGACGTGCGTTAGTGTGGAATGCCACTTGCACTGACACTCTTGCGGCGTCCTACCTCCCGGCTACTAGCAAAAGAGCGGTGGGCCGGCTAATGCTCGCGAGTGGTTAAAGATCGGCAAGTATAGTTGTCTCGGTGCCAATATGAATTCGTTCCATTTGATGTCGAGACACTGGGTCCACGGTGTCGCTGTGCACATGGTCTTTTCACGGCTCTGAGTAAGCGTCTG
The DNA here is from genome assembly GCA_933228765.1 of Miltochrista miniata. NCBI lineage: Eukaryota > Metazoa > Arthropoda > Insecta > Lepidoptera > Erebidae > Miltochrista > Miltochrista miniata. Next base: position 10,152,941 of record OW121753.1, read on the forward strand.
AGGGAAGACACGCGTGATCCCCGCGCTGGTAGCTATTTCGCGCAAAGGCTTTCCATAGCTATCCAGCGTGGGAATGCTGCCTGCGTCATAGGTAGGAAGGGACCCAATTTGTATATTGATAGGTAGTTAGTTAGTTTTTATTTTAAGAGTTTTTATTTTAAGTTTAGTGTAATGATATAACTTTTAATTGGTTTTATTATTATTGTTTATGAATGAATTAATGTCGTTTAATTAATTATGTACTTATAAAAAAGTTTCTTGCTATTTCGATGATTTTTAATAATTTACAGAGATGTTTTTTCTAATGTAAATTATTTTGTACATGTCACACGTGTCATTTAATGAAGCGAGTTCTTAAATATTTCCTAAGTCCAAAGTGTCTTTTCGTGCATTTAACGGACGGGCCCCTTAATCTTAAGGTAAATTGGTGTGAAATGTTTGTATAAGACAAACTACGGTTCCTTGAAAAGTGGTGATGATCGGGATTGATATTTTAGTGTAAATAATTATGGGGCAATCGAGGTCCAAATTGTTTGTTCACTACATTATTTGAATGAGTTAAAATACGGTATAGGTGGTTTTATGCAATATTTAATTACTGTTTGATATCGAATAAAAAATATAATCTCGACTAACTTTTAATCGTAAAACTCGATTCAACCACATCACTATTTATTTGTGACAAAAAACCCGCCACACTGAAAATGTCATTTTACTGACTCGAATTAAAAATCGTAGTTTACATTATGTTCGGCTTAGAACCTCTTCCTTTTTTCGTAGTTGCTGAAACGTTCCCTCATAATTATATACATCGGAGAGAGTTTCGATGTAGGTAGGTGAATACATTCTGTATATAGGAATAATATATTCTGTATTCTGTGATATATTCTGTATTCTGTACATTCTGTATTCAGGACATATTATCTGATAAGATCCTGATATTATTATTGCATTTCAGTCTCGAAAAGTCGAAAGGTCTTGAGACCGATCACGATGACGAAACTCTCACTGAAAAGATTCACGCAGATTTCCAAAAACTAATGGCAGGTGTCACTCCAGAAGAGCTAAAAGCCGACATGGCAGGTAAGTATTATTTAGAAAACACGCAATAAATGATTGGCCAATATGCGATAAATATAAATTGATAGTTAAATACTAGAAACATCTTGTAGGTGTAAAGCCAAACGTAGGTAAATGAAATTTATATCAAACAAGTCTTTTTGTTTATCATTTTATTATTTATATCTATCTCCAATTGTATAGTAAGATCTGAGAGTGGTCGCTTCACGCAAAATATCAAAACTCAGCCGCATCGCAGTTACACTGGAAAGCCCCAACTGGGTTGGGATAAGGCTCAGTGTCTGATGAAATGTGTTTTTGTTACAGAAACCCTTGATGTCACTTCCAAATATTTGTCGCAAGAAGCAGTTGACGAACGTAAGTACTGGCGGTGATCAAATTTTGAAGTAGATATTGGTTACGCCATCTAATCCGTCGCGTTTAACCGGGGACAGAAAATCTGCAAGATTGTCAAATTTGAGCCACACTTATTTAGTGGTTTGAATTGTGTGTTATTATGCACGTTATTTCACGCACGTTATTTTTATAAAATGAATATCTATTGCATGTCCTTTTCAATTTCATTACGCTGCTATTTGATACAAATTATGGTTAACTGGAGTTACAAATTTCAAATAAAATTTCTTGTTAACTTAATCAACAGTTATTTATAAGTATAAAGTGAATGTCTATTGCATGTCCTTTTCAATTTCATTACGCTGCTGTTTGATATAAATTAAGTTAGCTGAAGTTGACACTTTCAAATAAAATTTCTTGTTAACTTAATCAGAGAAGACTCTAAGCGAGTGAAATGGGAAAAGTGCTCGGAGAACACTCGCGCTAGGAATTGCCTCCGGATTTTTTCCGAGTTAAGTACACAAGGCAACGCAATGAAGTATGCAGGCCACACTAGTAACATGCATGTGTGTGTAAATCTAACGAGTGTATTATATTACGTTTCTATGTGCGTGACTGACACGCTCGCACCAGCATCGTATACTTTTACAATATAGGGCATCATGCATGATGTCTTGTTCGGGCGTTTTCGTCTAAGCTCGGCTAAGCCGAATGGAACTCATCACCCGTGCGCGATTAAGTTAGCTTATTTTACGTCAATCACATAAGATCTCGTAGCAAATTGTCTAAGACGGCGGATTTAAATCTGCATCGCATTCGTAGTGTCGCGGGATCAAATCCTTGCACAACGTGCAGAACTCTTTTTGCCGTTTTTGTAATATATATTTTTTAGTAATATGGTAATATTACTAAAAAAAAATACTATATATATAATATAATATAATTTAATATTATATAATTATATAATATTATAGATTATATAGTATTACTATATCTTACTAATATTATAAATGCGAAAGTGTGAGTGTGGATGTTTGTTACTCTTTCACGCTCAAACGGCTAAACGGATCGGGCTGAAATTTGGTACAGATATACAATATAGTCTGGAATAACACATAGGCTACTTTTTATCCCGGGAATAGGTTCCCACGGGAAGCGGGAATTTTTACGCAGGCAAAGCTGCGGGCATCAGCTAGTAAACTATATATGTTTGTTGACGAGACTATCACAGGTATATAGATTACTAATCATACCTCTTACTATCTTACTTAATATTATAAATGCGAAAGTTTGTTAGTGGATGTTTTTTACTCTTTCACGCTCAAACTGCTGAAATTTGGTACAGAGATATATAATAGCCTGGAATAACACATAGGCTACTTTTTATCTATGAAAAAAGTTCCCTCGGGAACAAATTTTACGCGGGCGAAGCTGCGGGCATCAGCTAGTATAATATAAAATAACAAAGAAGGAAAATAAAACAATTTCTTTAGACCTATTATAATAATGTAATATAAAATTCTGTAATGATTTTGTGTTAATATCAGACTGACACAATATCAGACGAGAATAGTCGTAATGTTTTTCATTTGTAGTAAGTAATTTATTAATTAGTGACATGAATCAACATGTTATCAAGTTAGAAATTATGATCTAGTTATAACCTCCAACTTCAACAACAATAACATCATTCACATAATAATAATAATAAACTACTTCTATTGGCACTTTTATATCACCAACTTTTTATTTACAGTTTTATTAAGATTTTTAAAAGCAAAATATAAATATCACATCACAGACTAATAGCCAATAGGTGCACCATCACTGTCTATTACTTGTTGCAATCTTGTTCTCATGTTAGCAACCATATTCCAACACAGGTCAGTGCCACGAAATGATTCCCAAGTGGAAGTAACGACTTCATCTAGATTCGACTTAGACCTCACTTTAGATGAATCCCAATTGAGCACCATATGCCCCCATAGGTTTTCAATGGGATTTAAATCAGGGCTTTTAGAGGGCCATTCAATGACAGTAAAGTTTTCTTGTGTGTTTAACCAATTTTGCACAAGCCGGGCACGGTGCACTGCACAGTTGTCATGCACAAAGTAAATGTGCTCATGCGGATAAACAACATGGACAGTTGGTAGCATGACATTTTGCAAAACATCCAAGTAACCTTTACTGTTATTCCCACCCCCTACTTCCACTAACTCGCCGGGTCCCATCGATGACATCCAGCCCCAGTAACCCAAAGTGATGCGTCCACTAGACCTGCATGGAACGACATTATTTTGGGAATAGCGTTCACCCGCTTTCCTCCACAATATTTTACGACCATCCTTGTCTGACTTAAAACATTTTTCGTCACTAAAAATCACCACACTATTACACCAATCAAAGTCCAGATATTTTCGTGCAAATTGTATCCTATCTTGCTTATGTTTCTCTGACAATAAAATCTTTTTAGCTGGCTTACGACATCTTAATCCTGCTGCGCGCAAATGAACCCTGACGGTCTGTAAGGATATGTCATGCCTGGTAGCCGTGGTGCGCGTCGATGCGAAAGGGTCCGCCAAGTGCGAATAGTCTGGCAACGTCCCGTTCTTAAAACGGCCCGCTGCAAAAATCGTGTGGTTTTCGTAAATCGTCCCGTTCGTAAATCGTCCCGTTCGCGAAATGTCCCGTTTGCTAATTGTCCCTTTCGTAAAATGTCCCGTTCGCAAATAGTCCCGTTCTTAAAATGTCCCGCCATATCCCAGTAGTTCCATTGTCTAGTTCCATGATGATTCACAAAACAAATGAAGATTGCTTAAACAAATGAAGATCGAGAAAACAAATGAAGATCGAAAAAACAAATGAAGACCGATAAAATATATGCAGATCAATAAAACAAAAGACTAACAAGTTATATAAGCAATAAACGCCTAAAAGCACATTTTTAGATTAATGTCATTAAGATCGAGAATTGCTTGCACCTATTTTTTTGAATGGCAATCGCATTTATATTACAAAATATGGCTGCGAGTAGTTTTTGACCTTATCAACTTGCTTATAGTCTTTTGTTTTATTGACCTGGATATGTTTTATCGGTCTTCATTTGTTTTTTCGATCTTCATTGGTTTTACCGATTTTTATTTGTTTTGAAAATTATTTAATTACTTTATACATTTTGACTTTTAGGATGTTCTTCGTATACCACAACCTATAATGGCTCTGTTTCCACTCGCATGTCCTAAAAGATCCATTTTTCATAAAAAATACTTAAAGGTATTAAAGTGGACATGATATGTCCACAAAATAAAAAAAAAATAATGGATTTTAGTGGACAAAGGGTCTATACCTAAGACCTGCTGATTATAAAGCTACTAGTAAAACAATCAAAACGGGCCCTCTTGAGAACGGGACGTTTTGAGAACGGGACGTTTTGAGAACGGGACATTTTGAGAACGGGCCATTTTAAGAACGGGCCATTTCGAGAATGGGCCGTTTCGAGAACGGGCCATTATGAGCACGCGGGCCGTTTTGAGAACGGGACGTTTCCAGACTATTCGAACATCTCGATGCCGTGGATTAGCCTCCGTGTATACGGTAGCTTGTCGGACAGGACGAAGACGATCTATGTGCCCTGAAGCACCATGTCGATGAACCCACAGTTGCACCGTTTTTCTCTGTGAACAATATCACAAAATAATTTAAAATAATATTTACAACGTAATTATACTTTAAATTATGCACATTATAATATAATTATATAAATATTTTTGAATAAATAATCTTTAACTTACCGATATATTTAATCGTCTTGAAATTTCAGTAATTGAAACATTTTGCTCATGCAAAACAATTATTTCAGCTCTTAAAAGCGTAGTTAAATGATGCATTATTTAATCTTCTTTCTTAAAAGAGTTAAAATTATTGATGACAACAGTAGTTAAACCAATATGTCTGTTTACGTCTAGTAAATCATAACTTTGAGGGTAAAATAATATTCACACTTGACGAACTGTGATCACTTTTGTGTTATTTAATGTGGGTAAGATCAATATCAATAATTGATGTTAATAGTTTTGACTGACAATTTTGCTTAAAGGGGTCCCGACATGATCAATTGGCAATTGTCAATAACGTAGAATTTCATGTGCACGTATACGTCGATGCACACACACATGCAAAGCAATCACGCACACTGAAGCAACTTCCATTCATATTTTACGTGATTGACAATTGCAAGGCATGATCGTGTCGGGATCGGGAGCCTATTTGAGTCTCAAAACAAGTTACTAACAACACGCACACATAGAAACGTAATATAATACACTCGTTAGATTTACACACACATGCGTGTTACTAGCGTGTACTATTACGTTGCCTTGTGTACGTTTGCACAAAAGACTCATCGCTCCAATATCATATTCAATTCAAACATAGTCTTCTGAAGCCTAAATTTGTACTCATTTTTATTTTAATGAATTCCAGTGGAACGTGGCCCTGCTTTCGACCTACTGATAAAAGAGTTGGAAGGCGACGGGGCTGAGCATTTCTCTGATTTTCATGTTGTAACAAATAAATTCAAGGCTGCTTATGTGTAAGTAGATGCAGGCACCAACTATTAGGCTGGCTTCACAGCTATCCGGGAGACCCTTACGGGCTGTCAGTGCGCGGAAGACTCATACGTCCGCTGTGCTCTGAAACATGGGTTCAGTACGATATGGTTGTTATCGGAAGACAGATGGTTAAAAAATTAATGCAAACGTTTTTAAAATTTTCGCTGCATATTTTCTTATGTCGATTACTAGCTTTGATGAATTACTAGCAAAGTTGGAGAAAAGAATAAAACATTAAGACATGTTTCGTACTGTTGTACCTCTAAGAACAACGGGCGCTTATTTTGGGGCGCGGGAGCGGGTCTCGTGCGCACCACTCCGCGTCGCAGTGAAACTATGTTCTAGCGCCTAATATGTACTCCCGCTCCGGGCATTCGTACTAACAGCCCGTACGGGTTTCCCGGATAGCTGTGAAGCCAGCCATAATAGGTATTATCTTTAACATGGAAAGGCGCAGGTTGTGACTGTCCGCTGTTGAAATTTTTCAAGCCGCGCGAAAAGGTCTTCTTTAGCTTGGCTAAATAGTCGCCTTTTTTACTGGCAACCGGGACCAAGCAACGGCTTGACGTGCCTTCCGAAGGTCGCAAATAAATGCCACAAAGTGGTCATGTGGTGGTCACACATCCATGACTGGCCCTAGTAGATGTTACTTACTACAGTGATCGTTTTCAGAAAACAGTTTTCCTTTTTTTTTTTTAATTTTCATTTTTTCAGTTCGGGGGGCCAAAGCGCTGCCTTTCGCTCAGTATTATAGACTACTTGAATAATCATTATGTATTTTTATACAGATTGAAATCTGCTCCAGGCCTAACATCAATAGTTCCCGATACGTCTACTGCACCAATATTTTCCAAAGCCCTTCACAGCGCTGTGGATTCTGCTACTCCAGATCAACTGAAGGCGGATATGGACGGTCAGAATTCCAATTACCTAGATCATAACCACAACTGCATAATACTCAAAAATATATTACTACTACTATTTTATTGCCTTAAGGTTTTACAAGGAGCCATCAAGTCCAAATGAAACACAAATTTGTGTATGATACCCTATTTAGGTACTTAATATTTTTAAATGCATGCATAATACAAAGAGAAAACATCGAAGTCAACGTTTGTGCACCGCACAAATATTTTGTTACGATCCGTGTTAGCACAATACCTACGTGAGAATCTAGCTTAAGGTTGCACTAGTCGCTATTTTGTCCATACAGACTTCGGGAGGGTATTACTCAACTGTTTGATATCCTACATACAAAGTCAAACAGTTTACTGTTTTGCCTCATCATAAACTTTGTCTGTACCGTTCAAAAAATGGGAATTAAAAAACTATTAAAGAGATAGAAGTCACTAAAAATTCGATTTTTCTGCCAAATTTTTAGACAACTTTCTGGGTAAATAAACAATAAAAGGAGTATAAAAACTCAAAATCTAAGTCCGTTCCGACAAAGTTCATTTCACAAAGAGTTCAGAAAACTTTATTCTAAGTTCATACATGAAGTACTTCTTTCATAATACCCTTCCTACCAAAGAACCTTTGAATGAATGCATTATCGCAGCTTCTCGCTCTCACTATGCGATGTGAGGTGAAACAGCATGATTATTTGACCGAGTTCGAGCGACCGACTAGCGCCACCTTAAGCTTTTATTTATGTATAGTTCTGTTTTTGACTGTATTCTGATGATATCATTGCATTTTTACAGCGGTCATTGAACGATGTGCCAATTACCTATCCGCGTTTGTTCGTGACAGAGGTTGGTACGGTACTCACTTTTTCTTATTTTATCATGCCCTAGTGGTGACGTTGTCATTTTGTCGCTAATTCTGCAGTTCCTGGTAAAGATAAGTGCCACAAATCAAAGATAACAAATATCGGACCTCGTAGTTTTATAACAAACCTGACTCTGGTTTATGTAGGCCCTAGAGACGGTACAATTTTTTTGACGAAACTCTCGCGCGGCGCCGTCGGCCCACAGCAGCGCGCGGCCGTACACCTCCAGCGCCTCGGGCCGCGCGCCCGCACCCAGCTCCACCTACACATACACCACACATTGAGTTGACGAAGAAGGCTGGATTAGCCGCTTCGTTCTATGGGGAATCCTTACCCCATCACAACTAATTTTTATTCCAAAAAGTAAACATCTCGTATGTCAAAATCCGTCAAGCCGTTCAGGCTGCAGGACGTGACAAAGAAATGGACATACATACATAGTCTCGAAAAAGGACAAACACTACCTTTACTTAATGTCTAGATTTAGTCGAAATACACAATAATCTGTGGGTACCTACGTAATTATAAATAACCGAATTCACTATACGCAGATGTCGCCATGCAAAATTTATTAAAAATGATGAAAAGCAAACCAACTAATGCAGTTGCCCTAAGACCGAACTATAAGATGGACTATAAAGTTGGAGCTCTAGAGTAAGTACCTACCTACATTTATTCGAATGCTATTCAAAAATCTATAGTTTCGTAGAACTGGTTGTATACCTAGATACAAAGAAATTCAGGTCATATGCGTCCCTGGTCTTATGCGTATTTGTTAAATACTGGTCTCTTGCGTAAATAAATTCGGATCATATGCGTATCTGGTCGTTTGCTTATGAAAATATGGTCATTTGCGTGTCGGGTCAATTGCGTTTCTGGTCATATGCGTCGAAAGGTACTCAATACCCAAGACATCTACACTTATAACCGTAGATTCTATTCCAGTTACACAATTACAAGTTCTATTTTTAATTTTAATATTTTCTCCTATTTCATACTATAATTTAAAAAATAATTACCACCATTAATTTTCATTTATTTTGAAACAATTTCAATATTATAGAACTGAGGCAGCTCCGTCCCTGATACCGTATTTGCCTATTAAAGACGTTGCTGACGAAGGTAAAAAGGCTTTAGCAAAAGACATGGAGGGTCAGGTACCAGAGAATCTAAAGATTGCTAATAAAGGTATTTGTTTGTGAAATACTTATAATATCACCATTCTACAATCATACATAATCAAAGCGGAGTAGATCTTCGACAATCAAATTCCTATTCTAAAAGTAACCATCAATCAAATCAAAGTCGAATATAAGAAAGCGATTTTCCCGTGAATTATTCAGTTTCATCCGCAGTCCACAGCTTGTACCAACTCAGGGTCCATCTTTGATTGCATCCAAACGTTTGATTGCAACTAGCGTCTATGGGTTGACATATTTTATCGGCATTTTCGGAAACAAATGCCGCTTTTAAAGCAGGCCCAAAGTATCAGGCGCTAACGCTATGTATTTTTTATTTATTTTATTTATTGAATTTATCTACACACAAACAAGAACATGAATAAGCTATGTACTTCAGCTACTTGGGCCTTTGAAATATTGGTAGGTGCAAATTTTTCTATGCTTAGGTCTATTATTCAATCAAGTAAACGCGATGGACTGGGTAGCTTCGTGGGAATTGCAATTGGGTAGGATACCTTGTATCGGAGAGCTGAAGGATATATCAGGGTCTCCCAGTTTGCCGTCTGAACTTCGCGGCGACCGGCCTCAGCATAGAGAATGAGCACCAGAAACGCGTCAACAGTTTCTGGAGTCCACCCTGAGGTGTCCAACCAGCGTAGTAGTTTACTTTTAGTATATATCGTATTTTATGAAGTATTCTCATAAACAATTATTTATCTTCAGCACTGGTCCAGGATGTAGCAAGACATTTATCACAACCATTCGCATTACGAAGTAAGTGCCTGGATTTTATTATTTATCGTCCTAATTTTTATCCATAGGCGCCAATATTATGTGTTATGTCCTTTCTATATTACCTTACGTAGCCTATATTACTTGACTAGTCTGGAAGTGTGTGTGATAAAGTTAAAATTATTTCCCGAAGTATCATTTCTCGTAAGTTACTTGCCATCTAACCTGTTGTTCTTTTAGCTACTCTGTTATTTACTTAGTTTTTATAGCAATTGACTTGTTTTAAAGGTGGCGTTGCTGGTCTGAGATATCCATTGGAGTTTTTATCGGCAGTGAAGAAATCTTTAGGAAGCAGACCCCTTTTCAAATACAAAGCTTTCGGACAATCTTATGCGGATGCTGCAGATACGTATGTTGTATTATTGGACATTTCCCAAAATATTTGACTCTAAAAGTGGTTATGCTTCCGTTCTGTTTTTGTAACCACTTTTAGGGCCAAAACCATCTTTAAATCGTTCACAGGTTAATGCATTGTGGACCGTTGGAGGTAGATCACAAAACGAATGAAGCTGAAAACTTGAAGCACGAGATTAAAGCAGAAATGGTTCGAGGTGTCCCTGAGCAGATACCTGACACTGTTGCTCAAGACTTACAGCGTAAGTAGCGCTGTAAAGCTACGTATATATTGTCTTAACTATCAAACTCGTAGAATTAGAAAAAATAAGAGAAGTGGCATAAGGGCGTTGTAGTCCGTATTTAAATTACTTTGCACTATTTTACAATAAACTACTTACCTAATAAATGCATTGATAATTCATTTTTCTCTTCCCACGCTCAACACAAACTGGATGTTGACCATAACTTTGTATTCACTTTTAGCCACAATGATGGATGCTGCAGCTCATTTAGCCAACGTAGGAATGGACAAAGGTAAAATCATTGGTATAAATATTACTACCTTCATGATCAATCATTTCAAACCCTTTAGGGTCAGAATATCCCTTTCTCAAAATGTCCTTCTCCCAATATGTTCCTGTCCCAAAATATACCTTTCATAGACCATGTCATTGTAATAATACATGGACTGGGGAACAACAGGTACAATGTACTATAGTACCAAGATTGTATTGAGAGGTTCTCAAGGTCAAAAGTATGTTTTTCATAAAACCCTTTTTGTGGTTTAAGAGTTCAATAGGTACTTAAAACTAGAGCGAGATCAATAAATATGGTACTAACAATAACAGGAGACACGCTGGAGCATCTGGTGGGAATGATGAAAGAGAAAGGTGACAGCCATTTGGCAGAGATGCAAGGGTACGATCAGTCGTATGGAGATGCAGCAAGGAGGTTAGTTGTTAAATATTTTCTTAATTAATCGACTCGGCCAATCCAGTCCACAGCTTTACTTATTCCTCTCTCAGTCATTTTGATATTACGATTCGCCACTGTGCCGCCGCTGGCCAGAAGAGTTGATAAAACGTTTTGTTTCGAACTTTCCTTCTCTTTACTATGACTGCGTTTGTTAGTTAGCAGGTGCACTACTTGCCGGTGAGGCATGATTAAGCCCCGATGATTTGGTTATTGTCTTCTTATAATGTAGAACAATACAAGTGGCGTTATAACAACCTGAAAGTTTTGCTTATGAACAAGTTACATAAATATCTGTTACTTTATTTATGTATTATTATTTATATGTAGAATAGAAGTTGCACCGAGTCTGAAAAACGAATCGATAGAAAAACCCATTTACGAAGATGTCAAAGGAAAATTTACTGTTATGGCTGAAGAGAAAAAGGCTAATCTTTCAGAAAGGCACGCTGAACTAATGCCAGGTAATAAGGACAAAACTAACTTTATTTTATGTTAGTAACGTAGTGTTGCAGAAATGTACAGGCCATAGTAATAGGTAGTGCACCTGAGTTTGCAACTGTAGGTATATTTGAAAAAATCATTCAACGCTTATGTTCTTATTAATAATATTTTTATATTTATTTATAGAGGTCATCGAAGACACATCAAAGTTTTTGGCCAGACCCATGCCTGAGAGTAAGCTGCATACATTAAAATATGGAATTAAGTATCAGATATTATTTGTCAACAATATATCGAATATTAATAACTGACATTTTAAATCACAGCTCAAGCTGAGAAGCGTCAGGTGTTAGCTGATTTGCTAGCAAAGGAGGGCGAAAAGATTGTGGGCCAAGAAGGCATATACAAAATGACTCATCTTGAAGGTGGTGACGAGTAAGTAACATCTATAGACTTGTCACTTTGCTGATAAAAACTAAACCTGATAATTGCACAACGACTGGCAGCAGTTGAACAAATTTTCAGAGTGTGTTTCTTACAGAGTGAGGAAAGCACCGGTTGGAGTCACTACTGCTCACGATAATGCAAAGAAAGAGAAGATGGTTGAGACCGTAGCTGCTGTGGTTCCGAAGAAGATTGAAGAGATGATGAGAAGTAACAAATTATTTATGACTTAAACTTATTACTAATACCAATACAAGTAACGTCTCAAACACACCTCATGGTAAAATAAAATTGTAAGAAACTTGCTAGAGTTTCCGCAACTTTTATTATCTTCCCCTAGACATTCACAAATATTTCAACGCTAAACTTTGTTAATCTATTCGTATTGATTTTTAATGAACTAACTGCTAACACTAACACATTCATTTATAAACTCAAATTAAAGGTATGTTTTTTTTATAATACTAACGTTCTATTACTTTTCCATTTCACTTCAGCACCCGTCGAAGAAGGAGCCGCGCACTTAGTGGACACCATTAAAGGAAGAGGTAACTTTTTATTGGTATTAGAAATTATTTCCCAACAATAAAACTAAAAAGATAATGTCTGTTTTCAGCTGAAGCGATGGAAGTAATACATAAAGAAATGGACAAAGAGAAGGAAAAGGATTTCCTGACTGTTGGAGACTTCAGCAAAACTCACGAGGGAGCTGCTTCAATGTATGATTTATTTTACATCTAACTACTACCCGGTGGAAATATCTGCGAACCTGGCTTCCCCCCGCGCTTCCCCACACCTCGCCCCGTTTTCGCCTATCCAGCATAACCCGCGCGCGATTAAAATACACTTGTCTTGTAATCGGTCATTTTCCATTGACTTTAACAAGGTTCAGCACATTAACGTTGCGCTCGAATTTTACCGGACAGTTTACATGACGTCATTATGACAGGTTCGCAGATATTTCCGCTATAGTCGCCTCGCTGTAACAAGGTGCGTATGACAGTTGGCAGTATGACATTGATATCTATCAGTACCACATTACTAGGGATGTGTCGTTAAGCAATTCATGTTTAGAATCCTACGATAAACGAGATAAATCACGTTCTGTTTGTTATTGTTATGAAAATTATTGCTCTATTTATTTTTGAATTAACTAAACAGCTTAAAAACCGGCCAAGTGAGCAGAGGTCTCCGTACCGAAAAACAACAAAAAATACGTTTGTTGTATGGGAGCCCCCTTAAATATTTTTTTTTTGTTTTTAGTATTTGTTATTATAGCGGTAACAAAAACACATAATCTTTGAAAATTTCATCTCTCTAGCTATCACCGTTCATAAGGTACAGCCTATCAAAAGACCGGGTAACTTCGCAAGAAAAAAAAGAAGGTAACCGAGAAGAGGAAAAATATTAATAATAATAACTCAATAATATACTTTTTACAATAAAAGTTGGAACTACGGACAATATACGTTTTGTTTTTTCAAAATATCGACTATCCATCGTAGATGTATATAATCCCATCACTAAAGACATCTTTGGTGTTACGATATACTCAACAATTTGTTAATTTTTTCTTCCAAATTCATTTTATTTGTAGACTACAATATTCTGGTTGAGTTTAATTTTATATACAACAGTGATTACCGATTTAATATATTATGAATGGGATGTATCTGAAATACTAAGTTCATAATTGTAATTCACGGCAACTTTCAAGAGTGAAACGAATCGCGATCGACAACTGTCATACGCACCAAGCTACACCGAGATGACTATAGGCTGTATACGGGGTAATTCAGAAATTTCTCTCCAGTATGGTGCAAGTGCTGACTAACGAGGTCATGACAAAAAGAAGGAAATTTGTGAATCCAACCTGTCGGGCCAGTGTGGTCACAATAACACCTATCAGCCTCCAAACATTAAATTCGTACATGCAAATTTTTCTAGCACACTTACTGCTGAGACGCTCATTCTTGTTTAGCCTTGCTATGCGCTTGGACTCTTTTCACGCAGAAAAGTCAAAACGATCAGTATGCAAAATGTCCAATTTTGGTTAAACAGTATTAGAATGCTCAATACTTAAAATGTACAAATGTGGAATGTTCGAAACGCAAAATGTGGAGTGCGTGCACAATCAATGAAAAAGAAAGGCTCATGAGTGCTGAGCCGAGTAGCAATGATGCACCCAGACAACGCGATGATAGCGCGGCTTGTACGTTTCTTCAGAAATACTCGACAGTGTAGAAAAATGAAGATTGAGATAATATTCGTATTTTGAGCATTTTCCTCAAGCTGTAAAGATTTTGCGTTTTCAACGTTGTGCGAAACAGTACATTTTGCTTTATGATTGTTTTATGCTTTGAACTTTCTGCATCTATGTATAGGCGGTGGATGTGTAGTGAAAAGTATTAGAGATAGACATAACCACCCAACAGGTTGGTGCGATGCATGAATGCATGGATAGACGGCATCCTGAAGCATATTTGTCGAATACTGAACATTTGACCTGCACCCAGCACCTTGACTCCAGGGGTCAAGACTACGTGAAACACTTTAGAGCTGTAGAGTACGACGATAGGGCCATGTCGTGAAGTGTGTCAGGATATCTTTATGTAGATCATACCCTGGGGCATCCCTCTTAAGAGACACATCGGGCGCTCGCTGATAGACGGGTAGGGTGGGACCATGTGATTTAAGTCAGTTCCAGTAAGTGCGCCTTCACACTAGCGTTTTTCCAGCGTAGGCGTACGATGGGCGTATGCGCGGCGCAGACGCGACGTATACGCGACGTATACGCCGCGATGGTGCGACGTCTCCACTGGAACATATGAGTACGCTGAACAAGCGTCGGGCGTGCGCGACGTATACGCGACGTATACGCCGCGCATACGTCCATCGAACGCCTACGCTAGTGTGAAGGCGCACTAAGGCATCCGTGACGATTAACACACGCTCAAAAATGACTACATATTTTTATACAGGCTAAAAGAAGCACCGCACTTCGGTGGTCAGAAACCATCTCCAATTTTAACCAAGGTAGTCCAGCAGAAAGTGGGCGAAGCCCTTCCCGCGACAACGCCGTCCCATGTGGGTCAAGCACATATGAAAGGTAATCTTGATGTATTTCAAAATTACACCGTGACGTTGTATTTGTGACATTGTATTAATTATGTAGTAATTTATGTATTTGGACTAGTTAATTATGTATTTGGACTACCTCTGGGGCGCAGTCGGTAGTGATACCGCTTGCGGCGCCGGAGGTCGTGGGTTTGATTCCCACCGGAGACAAATATTTGTGTGACCCATAAATGTTTGTCTCAAGAGTCTGGGTGTTTCTATGTATAATATGTATGTATTTAAAAACTATATAAGTACTAATATCCGTGGTCTGATACCCATAACACAAGCAGGTTATTCCTAGCTTACTTTGGGATCAGATAGCGTTGTGTGAATATTTATTATTATTATTATAATTTTAGGTTGATAACGGCCAAGTATCACTTTGGTACACAGTCAGACTTTTACTTATTTAACACGAGATAAGCTACCTTAATGTTTGAATTACTAAGACCTGCCCGTGAATACCAAATTATTTTAAAGCTCCTGATAATGCTACGTGACCACCTTCCTTATGCTGATTTTGGTTACAATAAATACCAATAACGATTGTTTTTATAACAGTGTTACTTTCGAATTTCCAGATGCTCAAGCAATTACGTCTAAATATATCGCAGGAGTTGCTACTAAAGAATGTAAGTGAAATCGTGATCATTTGTAACGGTCTAGATCAGATAGGTACAGTAGCGAAGAAACTTGCCTTGGTGGCTAAAGATAAAGGAATAATAGCAATCACACAAAAGGAATTGTCTTTAACATTGTAGAATTTGACATTGTTAAAATTATATCAACGCGAATGTTGGTAAGTGTGGATATATGGATGTTTGTTATTCTTTCTCGCTCTAGCGGCTAAACGGATATGGCTGAAATTTGATACAGAGATAGAATATAGTCTGAAACAACATGTATAGGTTACATTTTATTCCCGGCATAACATCATAATGGGATTCGGATACAGAGACAGGACATTACGCGGGTGGAACCGCCGCCCGGCGCCTTCTGGTTTGTACATTATTTATTATCTAATAAGAGGCTCACGGAACAAATTGACATTTTCAGGTGGCCTGGATCCAAAAGCATTAGCGGAATTAGAAGCGAGTGGGAAACTCGGGTAAGGTCATTATAATATGACATAACAAAAGTTTTTATCATAAACCACTTTTTCTTGTTTAAAACCCGATGTAAGTAATTGAGATGTCGGTTTCACGTGTCGATACCGGGCGAGGATAAGATTTCATGCTCGATGCGGTATTCTAAAATCTTGAGATTACAACGACGGAGAAGCCCTTGTTGTAATCAAGACTTTCGATGGCATGGGTGCATGGCTCCATATAGCTTAGAGGTTAGTACTCGTAATAAAACATTAAATAATAATAAAATAAAAATAACTTGCAGTCAACCTCCCGGAGAATCGGACGAGGAGCGCCGGCGCCGTCTGGCGGCTGAACTAGCAGCGTCTCAACAACCTGGGAGGGCACGGAAAGCACCTGGTAGGAAGGAATTCTCATCCTTTCTTCTTCAATTTAATATCAGTTGTGTCAGTCTGATCACGAACCACCGATACATCTTGAAAGCCTTTAGGTGCGATTGGTCCAACTCGCGATTTGACCAATTTCTAAAGTCTTAGTTTCTAAGTTAAGATGTCTAAAGTCTTTGCCGACGTCATAATAACTAAGAAGGTAGAAAGTTACTGAGTGATTCTGGAGTGTGTCTGCATCCAAGTTAGCGTAGTAATAATGAGAAGGTAGAAAGAACTACATAGTACAAATTAGAATGTGATAGATTTTTTTTATCTCGCTTTCTACTCTAATTTTATTATATCTCTAATCTTATTTCGACATAAAAGCGTCTACTCCCACCTTTGTCATAAAAGGGGTACTATGGCCTCTCATAAAACTCGCTTAATTGCACTGAATCTTATCTTTTTCTTTCAGGTGGTGGCGGCGGTGAGTACCCGATACTTTCACGATAGTAATTTTTTCGACCTTCTATCCGAAGTCCTTTCACTTTCTTTCAAGTGATCTTGCTTTGTAGTATTAAATCCTTTATTCGCAACGAGTCACCAAAATCGGGGCATAATGTGTCTCGTTGAGAAAATGTCAACGTGAGTCAACGGGTCATTGTGCTACTACTACTGCGAGTTTGTATTCTCATTATTTAGTACTGGTTTTCGAAAAATTACTGAATATTCATCGTTAATGAAAATTTACTAATCCTGAAAAATTACTGCATATTCATCGTTAAAGAAGATTTACTAATCCTAAACTATAATTTGAAAGTTTCATTTCAATTTGAACAAAACTAAATGTTCGTTTTTAGATATGGAGAAGGAACGCGCCGCAGCGATGGAAATTCTACACAAAAAGTTAAAAGAACATGGAAATGAAGTGTTCTATGAACAGCCACACTTGACCGTCGGTCACTCACAAGCCTCAGACTGGTATGAATGTTTTAACAGCACAGGGTGGAAACTCCATACAAGTGATTCGTTTTCAATTCTTCTTCTCAGTCGGTCACTCTTGCCAGGGTGGTCGTGGCTACTGATGAGCAGGATTGTGATGCGCCGTTGCCATCCTCTTTCGGGGCTGTTGCACATCTTACAATGTCCCTCCACTTTTCGCGATGTTCGGCACTGCGAGAGCATTGTACTGCGGTCGACTGAGTAACAGTTCTGACAAGATCCATCCAGCGGGTTGGGGACTTAACCCGTGACCTTGTGCCCTCCGTGATTATTCTGTCACCTAGACTAAAAATACGTTATGTTTGTATAGAGATTGCATGTGTGTGTTACCACTAGGCTAAGCAAAGGTTCCGTCAAAATACCCTCCAACTATAATGATAGCTGTGGCGCGTGTGGGGAAGTTTGCTCAGTGAGGGGCATGAAGTTGCCTATCTGTTTGTAATACTATTATGTTATCTTTGATAAATAGTTATAATTTACTTATTACGTTAGTACCTCCATTCGACACGGTTAACGTTAAAGCCTAACTACTTCTTGAGAAAGCCTTATAAAAATTCTTTTGTTACTTTTTAGGTTTATCGTTTCAAACAGCGTACCTACACTTGTTTTATATTAAAGATGGAAGGACAATTAAATAAAAATTGAATACCTACTTTCAGGCTTAAAGATCCGCCCATGAAAGTGGAAAAGTCTGTCAAAGAGTCTGGAGACACCGCACGTTTGTCCAAGAAGTTTGAAAAGAAACTTGATACACTTGTTAGCCCTGTGACACCACCTGATATGTACGACACTATGCAAGGTACAAGTATATTACCGGTTAGGTTACTTAAAGCAAGGGTATAGAGAAACATGCATGCCGTTCCTATTTCTTTCAATATTATTAACTTTATTTACGAATTTCAGATGTCGTCATTGAAAGCGCGAGGACACTTTCAGAACAATTCGTTGCAGGAAGTAAGGAAAAAACTCGTTATTTCCTATAGTAATATATGTACCCATTACCATACGTAAATGAAAAAAATCGTGAAAAAGCATAAATTATTCTTTTATACCAATAAGAACTTTATTCATATTTAAATATTGTCTTATATTTTCTCATAATATACCTATAATGTTCAATTGACACTGAATAAACAATACTACAGTGAGATTCTATGGGAAATTTTGCTATCTCCGTTTTCCTATAGCTACAATGATCAGTAAAAATATTTAAAGTAAAACTTCAATTGCAGGTTACGAGGCCCAGTCTCGTTCTGTCGTTATTGGAGAAATGCAGAAGCGCGGCAATGAAATCTTCGCCGAAGTGGATGGCGCCGCTGAAACTACATTCTTCTCCGCTCAAAGGTTGGAAATTTGAGCGACTTGTAGGCTAGCTTTTGTTATTTGAAGTGCTGTATTACAAAGTAACGAGATATATTAAGTAAATAGGTACCATTTAATATTTGCTGATATCAAAGTAACTGACTAATGAATGTCCGATCCATTCAACTTACAGTTTAATTCTACGAGCATTTACACAATTCAAATAAAACTATCCTAATGTAATCCAAAGTGTAGATGTTAACCTCTGGATTAGAGCAAGCGCGCACTACGATTTTTTCTCGTGCGGAAATTTTGTCGCCAAAATGCAACGTATGTATTTATATGTCAGCGAGCGCATATGCTACAAAATAATCGCAGCGATTTTAAAATTGTGATTTGTCACATTTTGCCGCGACCGCTCGCGACGCGATTGTCGTAAAACTGAATTGCATGATACACAGCTGTATGGCTCCGCGCGCACTGCGATAACAAAATCGCACCCTGGACCCGTCGGCGGGGGTCAGTCGGCATTTCGCTCTTCAAGCGTTGACATGTCGGGATCTGCTTCCCCAATAGAGTCACAAGACGAGACGTTAGATGTTGAACATGTAATTATGGAAATAGAAGGAAGACCACCTTTGTGGGATAAATACTCAGTCATACAGTTTGATTCTTCATACAATAATAGCCAATGATTTTTAAGGATATGTCTAGACGAAGTTAATTAGGTTTAGATAAAAAGAACCTTTAATATATTGTCTTTCAGCTGCAAAAGGATGCGTCCAATATTGATAGTTTCTCTTTTTCTTTTTTCTACTCCTCCGAAGGAGCAAGGCAAGACAAGCGACTCGTATGAAATTCCTGTTGAGAATGAACAATTCATCGACATTTTCATCGCAGTGCGCGCAGTGAATTTTCTGCGATAAGTTACAGCGCGATTCTAAAATCGTGTCGCAAAAACTAAAATCGTAGTGCGCGCCTGGCCTTACATGACACAATGATAAGAATCACATTTTGATACTACAGGTCACACATGACATGGTTTCTATGTTTGTTATATGTAAATAATAGACAAGACACAGAGCTAAGCACTAAGCTTATGCAGATATACTAACAGTCAATAACAACGGAAAAGAAAAATGCTAGACATAAGTAAATGTTCGATTTGTGTAAGATGTGTGACATTTCTCCGTTTCAAGGCTGAAGAAAGCTAAAGATCTGCAAACCACAGACACTTGCACTGAAGAAGCACCTAAGTTACAGAAAAAGTTAGATGAAATAATGCAACGTTCGACCATGCCTCGAAAACTGGGTCCTGCTGTTAAGGGTAAGTTGTAGTCGTCCATTTCTTCATAAATTTTGATTTTTTTAAATGAAACTAGCACCTGAATATTTCGTAAAATACATTAATAATTGCCTCCTTGCTTAATGTTGCATTCGTTATTATGTAATATACGGTACATTAAGTACACGATAGGTATAGATTTATTGTATTTTTACTTGTTACAGAACTCAATCAAGATGCTGCCAATTATTTGTCAACGCAGGTGACAAAACCTGGTTCGTATCAGTCATGAAAAGTAAACATTTTAATAGCATTTTGGCAGCTTTTTGAGACGAACCCAGATTTCAAGAGCCTTTTTGGCTACCTTCTACCGTATGCATCTATCACGGGGAGTGTTCTGAAGAGCTCTGCAATTTAATTCCTCTCTGTCGTTACCAATCCCGTACAACGCGTGCAGTGCAGAGTAGGTACCACTCTCATATAACGAAGAGAATCTTCACCAGAACTGAGTCATTTTAAAATCATTTCTCTGTCGAACCATTGAAACTTTGAACGCCAGAGCGTACTCTACCAGAGAGAGAGACGTGCGCTACCAGAGTAACGCACGTCTCTTGCAACCACGACTTATTAAAGCATAGTGTTTGATTGAGTCGTCAACTATAGGGCCATTATCAATATTATTGAGGATTGTGAGGGTCGACCCCAATTTGGCTATTCCGGGCGGCATCATTTTGGCATGCTAAATTACTAATTACTTTAAAAGGTATTAAATACACTAAATGGATAGATTGGTTTAAACAAAAAGAGCAGTAGGCGGTAAAATATACGTAAAATTGTTTTATTTCATAACAGATGATGAAATCGAAGCTTATGTAGCTTTATTAGAAACGATGGAGCAAGCAGGCGACACGGCTCTCATTGAAGGCAATATACCAAAATCCCACAAAGAAGGAGCTACATAGTAAGTATACTCAATTTCAAATAGGGACTTAATAAACATCCGACCACAGACTGTCGACAAGCATTTTCTTACGAGATGCGTATTTGACAGAAACTCAAGTGTCTCGGGATGGTTGCCGCGGGCGAAGAATACCCCCACGGCTGTATATCGAGTCCATGTCAACTTTGGAAATGCTAATATACTTCGATATTATGTTCGCCCTCAGCCTGAGAACGAGAACTTCCTAAAATGACAACTTCCAAAAAAACAACAACTTAAAATATCTACCTTTTCGATGAGTGTTATTCGTAGGTCTGAGGGTATTGATCTGAAACCAACAACATAAAAAAATATTAGCTAAGTATATGTTCTTTACAGTTTACGACAACTGACGAGTTTGGAAGACAAAATCAATCGTCCAAACGCCACGCTACAAAATGCTGTTGAGGGTAAATTGAAAGCAGTGACAGCAGATGTAAAATCTCCAGGATTTACGAGACCTGTAATGGATAGTAAGTAATATTTTTGTACAGGCTTAATACTTACTTACCCGCTATCTTTGAAACGACAGAAACGGCACGAGATTTTTTTTATGATTTCGCAGATTACCAGTTAATAACAGATAAGTAAATTTGTTGATCGTGCACCTATTATTATTTACCCATACTACCCATTTAAAAAAAATACTATAATAAGCTCAAAGCACAGTCAAAGAAATTGGATAATACAATAAGAAGATTTAAAATACAGGCTACCTATAAAATATTTAAACTTCCCAGAGTTTGCGATCATAAGATAGTCAAAAACGATCGTAAATTTTTGGTCCTTCGAGCCGGATCAAAAATCGAGAATCACGTTTACAAAATCATCCCACTTAATATTATACATTTGGAAGTTTATGAATACGTCTGTCTACTTGTACTACTCATTGGCTACTTTTACTCTGGGAAGTTTTCATGGGAAACTTGGATGGGAACAAACATTTCACGCGGGCGAAACCGCGAGCATCATCTAATAAAAATATTTTCAATAAATATAACATACAATTACTATACACTTACTTTAAGACTATGATACTTTAACATAGAAATATTATTTTGCTGTTTACAGAAGTTATCAAACGTAATGCAACGTTCCTGGTTTCTTACGCGACGCTTCAAGGTACAATACGTTTCCGTTTTTTTGCTATTTACAGTGTATAAAGAAAAATACATCATGCCTTGAACCCGAGGCATCTCAGATTCCAAGATTTGGAAGATCAAACTGAACTCACTTTCAAAAATAAAAGCAAAATCGCAAATGATAGATCAGCCAATAGAAGTCCACCCCACGTACCTGTAAACCACAAGAGTGGAAATTCTGAATGCAATCGAGGTTTCACTGTATTTAAGGACTAAGGTCTTCCATAATCTCCATTGTCTCATAATACATTTAAGTGGAATACTAGGTGACAAAAGCCACAGGTGACTTGAACTAATTGTGAGGGTCTATCCCAATGTTGTCGACACATCCTACTATAATATTATAAATGTGAAAGTTTGTGAAGATGTTTGGATGTTTAGATGTTTGTTACTCAATCACGCTCTAACGACTGAATGGATCTGGCTTAAATTTGGTACAGGGATAGAGTATAGTCCGGAATAACACATAGGCTACTTTTTATTCCGGGAAAAGTTCCCACGGGAAGCGGGAACGGGGACCAATTTCACGCGGGCGAAGCCGCGCGCATCAGCTAGTATATTATATAAACAGAGTCAACCGTAGCCTGGGCTCTTGGAGGTCTACAGCACTTTATCAATAGAAGAACGTCTACTCGTAAAACTTCTCCACCACAATCCGCTATAACTTTCGGATCTGCACCACTCGCAAAAGGTCTTATCTAATGTAAAATGTTCTTAGGTGAAAAAACTGAAGCTTTAAATGTAATGGTGCAGAAGATGGACGAGGCTGGAAATAACATGCTGCTGAGACATGGTAGTGTTCGCAAGTCTCATAAAGATGGCGCTGACATGTATGTACCTATTGGTTAAAGGCTAAAGAAAAGAAATTATGTAGTGTAATGATAATGGCATATTGTAGTCAATTGGGTCTCCGTTTTGTAGGTAATGAATAAATTGACAGTATTTGTATTTCGTTACTTCACTGATGAATGGTTTGCACTGAATTGGTTTATGATCAGTTCAAAACCTAAAGGTGGTATTTGAAGGGATCTTTTAGTATGGTACTCGTAGTTGATATTTTTTTACTTCTTGACAGATTGCGTGGATTGAATGCTGACCAACTTGCCGTATCAAATGCAGACCCTGTCGTTGCTAGAAAAGTAGAGATAAAATGTATTACTTTAATGCAGAACAATACGCCTCCTAAGTATGAGCCTATTATGAAAGGTAAGTTAATAACTTTTACTTATAACTCGTAATAATTCAATAAGTTATTTTTTTTACTTAAATTTTGCTATTATTTTTTACAGAAGTAATTAAAGATGCAACCTTGTACTTAGCTGTACACTTATTGGAACCACGTAAGAAAAGTTTTAAAATTAAAAGTTGTTTTAAGCTTAATGAACCAGTTTAAAAAAATGATAACATTGATTATTTTATTCCGCAGAGATAATAAGAGTATGCAAGTGTATGAAAAACGTTTTTGTGCAATGCGAATTGTGGTGTGAAGAAATTCTTCGGCGTGTTGCAAAGCCACCATGCACATGTTCGAGGCATGTGTCTGTACAGGATATTGAAGAACTAGCATGCTTAAAACATTTACGAATCTGTCCGGGTTCCGCACGAGTCATCGTACCAGGCCTAGAGGTTTCCGTTACCGAATGTCTTTCAAAACATAAGAAATTTGAATGCCCTGCGGCAAAACCTACGCCGGATTGCCGGACAAATGTACAGGCTTCTTACCTTTTTCACACTATTAACAGAAGAAATATATATGAAGGTGACCATCCTACCCGAATACCTCCTGAGACACAGTCCATGTCCGATGTTTCTGAGGCATCTGATTCTCGATTCCCGAGATCGGACTCTGATCGTTCTTCAACTGTAAAGTCTCTTCTACAAGAAATACATTCTCAGAACATGCAGTTCATGCGAAAACATGAACAAGACTTATGTTTAAAAGCTACTAAAGATACACAAGAAACTACTGCACCTCAAACTCGAGCTGACTTTCATGGAAGCACGACAGTGCCCCAAAGGCAGTTCCAGTCGTCGATGTGTGCTAAGATATTCACTCAGACGCATGCTTCACGATCTTCTTCCTCGCTCTCTCAAGCGGTCACTTCATTATCAAATTTATCTAACGTATCACTACCGAATACTGGCGATGTTCGTAAGTCTATTTTCATTAATACTTTTACATTACGCGGCGTAAATAATGCATAATGAATTGAATTTCTTAAAATTAAGAAAATTATAAAAATAAAGAGACATGGCTGGTTTCTGATTGATAAAGCGTCATCTCTGTCGCAAGAAACACTAGGTACTAATAGTTTGACTTACATTACATACCGGGTTTTTAAGGCTACTTACAGACATGTCGCTCTTTTAAAACTAGCGAATATCTCTTACCAAAAGTGCAATGCTTACGATGTTCATTAAAATAAAAATAAATAAAATAAATATTCATTATTTATTGAATGTGTACAACCTTAATTTATGTCATCAATATCATACTAATTACTAACCTTTTAGGCCCCTCAGTATCAACAGATAGGATGGCAGACTGGCACGCTATGATGGTCAGTTTGATATGGAACGTGCAAGCTTGGCGCAAATGGATCCAAGAAAATATTGATCGAGGATTAACATACAAATACGATCCTCTAAATCCTCAAGGTGACTGTCTACTTTTTGTACTGGACTTGTATTAGCCATTACGTCATTAGAAGGCCCCATTCCCTGCCTTTTTGAATTTCGTGCGTGGTTTATTTTGGTTTCACGAGCAGCTTCCAACCAGTTTAACTTATCCGGGTACTTGATAGGTACAGCATATATTATTGTTCAGGTCAGATAGGAGACGTGCAACGGTATTACCAGTGGGCAATAGTTCAACTATAAATCCCAGCGGGCCATTTACATGTGTTTATACAACAGTTTTGTATTTTAATTTATTATTATATTTTTCAGAAGATACTGAAAGTAGTTGGACATCGTTTCAAAGAAGAGCCTCTACAGAGGCTCTACAATGGCGGCAATATAACCTTTTCAGCCGTCAACTTATCATGAGACTTATTTCCCGCTACCGTGACAAAGAAGTAATGCTATTTAAAATACAGTATTCAATGCTATGCTTACGAGAAAGAAAGCAAATACTAAATCCAAACTGTCTTACTGTACACACGTTACGAGTGGTTTCTCATTGACGCCATTATTCACCGATGTATTCACTTCTAGAGAGTCTACGCAGTATTTTATTACTTACTAGCTGTTCCTCGCGGCTTCGACCGCGTAGAAGTTGTTATCACGTAAAATCATAATCCTCCTTTAGCGCAGTCGGTTAAAAAGTAGCCTATGTCCTTTCCAGGGCCTCGAACTATCTCTATACCAAATTTCATCTCAATCGTTCCAGCCGTTAAGGCGTGAAAGCGTAACAGACAGACAGAGTTACTTTCGCATTTATAATATTAGTAGGGATAATGTCGACTTCAGTACTTAAAGTCCACTTTATCGAAATGACTACTTTATCAAAATGACCACATATTCGTAATGACTACTGCTTTTCACACAATGTCCACTTCATCAAAATGACCACTCTACCAAAATTATAAGATATACTACTAAACAAAGAAATTAAAGAGAAATATATTAAATAATTTTCAAAACAAATGAAGATCAGCAAAATAAATGAAAGTCATCAACACAAATGAAGATCAGCCAAACAAATGAAGTTTGACAAAACAAATGAAGATCGGCAAAATAAATGAAAATCGAAAAAACAAATGAAGATCGGTGAAACAAATGAAGATCAGCAAAACAAATGAAAGTCGACAAAACAAATGACTGTCGGATAAACAAATGACGATCAAAAAAAACAAATGCAGATCAATAAAACAAAAGACTAAGCAAGTTGACAAGGTCATTAATTATTAAAGCATATTTTTTGTAATCTAGATGCGATAACCATTCAAAAAAATAGGTGCAAGCAATTTTCGACCTTATGAACATGCATAATATGTATTTATTTTTTACATATCTAATATACTAAAAGTACATTTTTGGAGAAGTGATATTAAGGTCGAGAATTGCTTGCACCTATTTTTTTTAATGGTAATCGCATCTAGATTACAAAATATGGCTTTAAGTAATTTGATATTTTCAACTTGCTTATAGTCTTTTGTTTTATTGATCTGCATGTGTTTTTTCGATCGTCATTTGTTTATCTGACCGTCATTTGTTTTTTCGATTTTCATTTATTTTCCCGATCTTCGTTTGTTTTTTCGATTTTCATTTATTTTGCCGATCTTCATTTGTTTTTTCGATCTTCATTTGTTTTGTCGATCTTCATTTGTTTTGTCGATCTTCATTTGTTTTGCCATTTTAGACATTATAGACATGTGGGTATATTGATAAAGTAGACATTATGGACATTATGGTCAATTTGGTACTGTAGACATTTTAGACGGTAGACATTTTGATAAAGTAGACTTTAAGTACTGAAGCCTGTCTATGTACTTTTGAATTTAGTATTTGATTTCATTGCCTCGCTTTCTTGTTCGATAAGCGTCATCGGTTTTTAGTTCCATAATCTGAGCTTTTATTATTGATGTCGTTTCTAGATCGTATCTCCTAACCGAGCCACAGTGAGGACGGAGCATTACCGGGAATGCGCTTCTGAAATGTTAGACATTATTAGCATGTTCAATAACTGGACGCAATTTTTAATTCTAGTTGTAAGTATAGAAGCATGACATCTTATTTCGTTTTTTAATAAGCTCATAATATAGGCATTGTATCTAACCCATTTTTTGTAATTTTTGAACAGATAAGAGAAACTGGTTCACTTCAAGATACAACAAGCTGTAGTATACCTTTGCATGTGACGTAAGAAATAAAATTACTATGTTAATTATTAATAATTCATCTAAAAAACCGGAAAAGAGTGTGTCAAGCTCACGCACGGTGGGTTCCGTACCAAAAAACTGCAAAAAGTTACATTGATTTCAAGCCCCCCTGAATATTTTTTCTATTTTTGGTATTTGTTTGTTACAGCGGCAACCGAAATTCATCTGTGAAAATTTTGACTTTCATAGGATAGGATTTCAGAAAAAGGGTCCCAAAAAACAGCGTGAATTTCGGTTATAATTGCATTACTGCGGAATGCTATAAATTTTTGTGCGCGTTATAGTGACGCGACTAAACCTTCGTCCGCACTATTTAGTCGCGCCACTATAACTCCGAAACGACTTGGAGAATCATTGCGATGAAGACCTAGGTCGTAGAAGCGTGAATGGTTTCATGCCGAGCTTATTTATTATGTACCTAATACTTTTCTTCGGTAAACAGGCGCTGGCATCATTACAAAAACAAAATGCGTAAATATTCAGAAGACTGGATCAAGTACAATTTGCATCTTAAAGAGTGTTGGGAGAAGAAATACGAAAGCTTTATATCGGGTAAGTGATAAGTCACGTGGACATCAACTGGTCGTTACAAAATCTTCACTTTATCGAAAGGATACCTACACATATTTTAATTACGAAGATTAATGATCGCTGTGTGCCCTCCTTTCGGTGGTAGGTACTGCTTGATCTACTATGGTTCCTATTTCTTCGCCTCTTCTATAGTCTCACAGTAACAGTGCTCACCTCTTTCCAGCCCACTTCGTTTCTTGTGCTACTTTCGCGCGTACTCTCTCTGATCCCATCAGATCCGGATAGTACGCTGAGCCCATCTGAAGACACCGTAATATGGTCCATTAAATGCCTACGCTCCTCCCCGTAGAGTTTGCACTACTCTTCGATCAATTTGTTGATCGAAGGCACTTTTTGACTGCCTCTGTGGCGCAGTCGGCAGTGATACCGCCTGCGGCGCTGGAGGTCGTGGGTTCGATTCCCACCGGAAACAAATATTTGTGTGACCATTTATGGGTCACACAAATATTTGTCTCAAGAGTCTGGGTGTTTCTATGTATAATAATGTATGTATTTAAAAAGTATATAAGTAATTATATCCGTGGTCTGATACCCATAACTCAAGCAGGTTATTCCTAGCTTACTTTGGGATTAGATGGCGTTGTGTGAGATGTCCGTGAATATTTATTTATATTTATTTATTTACTTATACAAATTAGCAGTACATCCTCCATCTCAATCTCTTCGCAATTGCAATGCCCCACGTCTATTAACTTCAGACGGTATAAAGCAGCCATGTCCGGAGAGTAGCTGAGGGATATTATAGTCCCGCTCTACCCAAGTTGCCTTGAGTCGAACCTTCACGTCCGGGAAATTCCAATACAGTTCCCTCACCTCATCCGATGGACCCCAACTCTCTTGTCATCTGGCAATAGCGGACTCAATCCCGCAGAGTTTGACACTCCGAAGCTCTTTCTTGGTAGTCGCGGACTCTTTTATCACTCCTAGTTCGCCTGCCCGAATTACCTCGAGCTCGGCTGCTAGGACTCCGGTCAATACCGCAAAACGTTGACCGGTATGATTTGGTCATAACCTTGGTCAGAGAATAAAATCGTTCAGTCCCAGAATACTAAAACTTACCTTTCGCAAAATACACTTTCTCAAGATACACCTTTCGGTCACAGAATGCGTGCCGTACATATCTGAGCCGCGGCCCGTGTGGGTGGTGGGCGCGTGCGGGGCGGTGCCCAGCGGCGCGGTAGCCGCCGGCATCTACGATGGAGAAGTTATCTGGATCGCTAGGACTACGCATAGGTACGCTTATACACATTTCTTTCTAAGTAAAAGGTAGCCAGCGATAAAAAGTACACGTCGATTGTTGGGAACAGACATCCGCTGGCATCGGTTTGGTAGAGCATCATCTCTGTAGCACAAAACGCTACAGTTTAGCTAACGTTGCGTACCTACGTATAGTGTGCGACAGTTCCTTCAACGTTCATATCAATCAATATCAATCAATATCATCAATACATATTATAAAATCGTATGTTTGTCTGTACGTTTGTGCACGCTAATCTCAGCAGCCGCTCAATTGATTGTAATGTGGTTTTCTTTATTGCGTTGAAATTTACTCCACTTAGCATTTAGTGTTTGTTTCATGTCAATCGGTTCGGTTCATAAATAAAAAAGTTAAATCAATCTGAGGAATCACATATATAATGCAGGGTACGAAGTCGCAGGCGACAGCTAATCAATCATTAAACAGTTACCTATATCCTATCCTATTTTTAATATATATTAAACCTATATGTTTTCACAGGTCTAGCGTTTTGCCAGCTGCATTGCATCCTTCTAAACACTGCTGCTCGGTGTACACAGGTGGCGCCGTTCATTACTATACAAAATACCAGGTAAATGCTCATTGACAGTTCAAAATTCAATATTTTTAGGTTCTTACTAAATGGATGTAATATTAAGACTACTTAGAGAAAAAACCAACCACCATTTTTACCAAAACTGATACTCGCTACATTTATGAAATAGTTTACGGCAGAACTAATGAGATATTCTCTTACAATTCGATTTGAAAAGGAACGCAGGAATAGAACTCCCGTTAGTTCTAGCGTAGAACTAAAGGCAAAAATATCACCTTGAATCATGCTGAACCTTATTGTATGACAGGTCATGTGCAACGCAGAAGTCAACTGGGTGGCTTGGCGTGGAGGTGAAGTGGGAGCCCGGGCCGTCCGAGTGGCAGAAGGTGTATACATCGGAAGGGTCCATTACCGTGGGTCTCACCTCATTGGCCCAGTCCACGCCCCACATTATCGTTGCCACGTGGTAATCTTTGGCAGACCATTTGCCTTCAACTGTTACGATTTACTCATACTAGCGGATATTCCCACACAATGAACTAGGGGGTGCTTTAGATGTAGGGAATCGAAATTCTTGCGACATAATACGTCGAAGTGAAGGCTAAATTTTTGAGAATGTATAAGGCGTGATTTTTCGTGCTTGATATTGAAAAAGAGCATACTAGAACCTAGACGATTATATAGGCTAAAAATCTGAGAAAATCTGAGCCGATTGTAGTAGTGACCAACACATGGTCGAAAATAATTTTGCAAGTACGTCTGAAACACTGAAAATCTTACTACTACCGCTGTTACTGACTACTCGGTAGGAAACCAAAGAGATTCAGTATTTCAGAGGTAAATTTTGAGATTTTTGTGGTGGTAATCTTGTGTGTGTCAGAATGGCGTGAATGGTGTCTGAATAGTCACAAAACTAGGACCAAAAAACTGTACCTAAACTGTACTAAACTGTACCTATGTTAAAAAAAACTGTACCTCAAGCAATTCTATATAAATAGAAAAAATATGGACACGCCATTCTGACGTCAGGTTGGCGCGCATAGTCGTGTATCGCCCCAACGTGTGGAAACTATGTTCTGTAACATATATCAATAAACTGTACCTAAACTATACCTCATAAAACTGCTATTAAAAAAATTAAAATCACACGTGATATCTGTCAAATCAAGAATAAAAATTTGCTAAGGTTTTGAAACTCACACGATTTGTACTACACATTATAATATAATTCTGGTCTTTTTTGCATATACTTGTACCTGTTCTCACCTCTAGACGTTTCGACTATAGCCGTGGTCACGAGTAGACAGAGGCGCATAAAGATAAAGATTTTTGTTAACACTCATTAGGGTTGCGACATAGTGAGTTCATCATAGATCATCATCATAGACATCGTTCAGACATAGTGAGTGTAGTGACACTCACTATGTCTGAACGAATACTACGCGATTTTAACTACCTGATTCCATGTGGAGAAAAAATTAAAATCACACGTGAAATCTGTCAAATCAAGAACAAAAAATTGACCACGTCTGGCTGTTGCAATATAGCCGAAACGTCTAGAGGTGAGAACAGGTAGAAGTATACGCAAAAAGACCAGAATTGTATTATATTAAGTAATAATTTTATTATATGTGTAGTGCAAGTCGTGTGAGTTTCAAAACCCTAACAAATTTTTGTTCTTGATTTGACAGATATCACGTGTGATTTAAATTTTTTTAATAGCAGTTTTATGAGGTACAGTTTAGGTATAAATATATGTTCCAGAACATAGTTTCCACACGTTGGGGCGATACACGACTATGCGCGCCAACCTGACGTCAGAATGGCGTGTCCATATTTTTTTCTATTTATATAGAATTGCTTGAGGTACAGTTTTTTTTAACATAGGTACAGTTTAGTACAGTATAGGTACAGTTTTTTGGTCCTAGTTTTGTGACTATTCAGACACCATTCACGCCATTCTGACACACACATCCTCTTGCAAGAATTTTATAATGCATTTTGTTTTTATAAAAGATATTTTATTATTTTTTATATTGTACTATTATTTTGCAATAAATACGTTTTTGAACACATTATTTTTTATTGTCGGAACCATAGATTTAGAATGTACAAGAAGAACAGTGTCAGACTGAATACGAGACCAAAAATGCAAGATCTATGTGCTAGTTAAATAGTGTTGTTGAATGTTCCCACCAATGTTATCGATGAAAGTATCTGTATAATAGGTATTGTGTGCTTAGAAGTTTCACTTCCAACTTCTTATTATAGGGAATAAATTGCTTTGAAACCCTCCGGAGCAGAATGCACAAAACGCAAAATGAGCACCACACCCAAAATGTACAAAACGCAGAATGTACATAGCGCAGAATGTACAAAACGCAAAATGTAAAGAACTCGCAAATGTACACAACGCAGAATGCGCACGTTAGGGCTTGTCTGTATTATAATAGGTCTAGATCGGCAAAACAAATGACAGTCTGATAAAAAAATGACGATCGGAAAAAACAAATGAAGATCGACAAAACAAATGACGATCAGTAAAACAAATTACGGTCGGATAAACAAATGACGATCGGTGTTGAGGATGATATAAGAAGAATATATGGTTCTTGAAAGTAAAGTTTTAATAATGCAGCTAGTACTTGGTAGACTTGTTAGTCATACAATTAATATAAAAGTAATGAGACGAGCACCGCGTCGAGCCATGACGATAAAGGTTGTGAACCCGGCGCAATACAGAAGCTTCATAGCTGGTACACAACTGGCGTTAGTACGGCTTTTTAATTTGCTTACATAAACAATATGTCAGGTTGTAATACCCGGCGGAATACAGAAGCTTCATAGCTGGTACACTGGCGTTAAGTATGGCTTCTTAATTTGTTTGCATAAACAATCGGCAAAACAAATGACGATCAAAAAAAACATATGCAGATCAATAAAACAAAAGACTATACGCAAGTTGATAAGGTCAAAAATTACTTGCAGCCGTATTTCGTCATCTAGATGCAATTGCCATTCAAAAAATAGGTGCAAGCAAATCTCGACCTTAATGAAAATTCTTTAATTATGTGCTTATAGGCGTTTATAGACATCACTGATCACGAATATCTTAGAATTAAATTAATATTATGCATGCTCATAAGGTCGAGAATTGCTTGCACCTATTTTTATGAATGGTTATAGCATTTAACCCCTCGTATGTGGAAGGGGCAACAAACTTGTACCCGTCGTCTGTGGCAAGTTACACAGGCCGCTGGGAGCGCGCGACTGCTCTTCGAATTTCTCAAAATTCAAGGAAAATTTATATGAATCATAATATGAACAATGACTGTTTTAGGAAGATAAATAAGTGAATAATGTTATTCATGAACATTTATTTATAAAATCATGTTTTTTATAATATTACCGAACATTACCTGTTGCAAAACATGAACGATTTTGTCAATAAATTAGTTCACAGAATTTGGTTATTTTTATTTTTACACATTCCTAGATAATTTTCCAATCAATTGATAAGTAAACTCTCTGGATTCCAACAATAAATCACTCCTAAAAACAGATTTCAAATATTGCAAATCGGCGTTTGTCGAATTGTTAGACTGATATATATTTTTTTTTAACGATGGCACTACTGAATGGTAAAATTGATGATCATAGATACAATATCAAGCAATAAAAGAACCTATTTTCAAGAGCATTAGCGTTTTATTTGCGTAAATTTAGAGCCGGTATTCTTGGGACGGATACGGGACAACACAAATGGTGGGGTATGGACGGATACGGCACAAAACGGTTGAGAGGTTAAATAACAAAAAAATGGTGCAAGCAAATTTCAACCTTATGAGCATGTATTATATCTATTTATTTTTTATATATTTGTGATCAGTGATGTCTATAAACGCCTGCAAGCACATTTCTAAGAGAAGTGTCATTAAGGTCGAGATTTGCTTGCACCTATTTTTTGGATTGGCAATCGCATCTAGAATAAAAAATATGACTGCAAGTAATTTTCGACCCTTATCAACTTCCATAGAGCAACGCGAACTGTCTAAGGGGAGACGGCATAGAACGATTGCTCGGTACAAATTTGTCTGTCATATTTTGCGGGGGACGGGGGGAAATCTTCCTCACCCACACTTTCTTAGACTCGCACTACAATAGCAATCGACTGTCAATACGAAGCCTATATATACACTTTAAACAATACACTCATAAATTTTACACACACATGATACATTTTGTGTCATATCACCCCAAGTCGCTCAACCAATCCATGTATTGATGTGACGTCCGGTAAAGTTGCTAAACAAATCTGAATATTATCTATACGTTTAAATAGGTGTAAATAATAATAACTTGTTATAAAATTACTTACTTACACAAGATAATGCCATTTTTCTTCAGATTTCTTTAACAACATTTCTTTTTGTATTAATATCTAATTATTTCATCATTTTTATAAAATGACAATTCAACCGCTCCCGCTGTCAACTAGACTTAGTCTAGTGAAAGAAACTTCAAAAAACAGTTTTTATGTAACTGGGCACTTTTAGTCGTCAAAATGTCAAATTATTGCCAGAGGGGATTTGCCAGCTTTGGCCTCTCCCTCTGTAAAGGCGCGCGATGCTCTGTGTCAACTTCTCAAGACTTCTCAACAACTCCATCAAGTGCCAACAATCAAAAGTATAAAGGACCTTATCAACTTGCTTATAGTCTTTTGTTTTATTGATCTGCATTATGTTTTTACGGTCGTTATTTGTTATGCCTGTAGGGGTTTCCTACGAATAGAATGTCTTGCACTTACGTGGATAGAAATGAAAAGTCCAGAGATCTTGAAGATATAAGAGTTTATATTAAGAAAGCACAGAATAGTTGACAGTTTCAAGAACAAGCACAAGAGTAACACAGAAGGCGAAAGTATAGTGTCAATAGCGCGAAACAGAATAGCGAGAATAAGCAAAAATATTATAAATTTATTACAATGCTAGGTACGTCAAACACGGTATCGAAATACGCTGAACTAAGCGCACGCGGTAACAACAGGTCAGTACGAATAATAAATCTCGACTGACTGAATGTCGGTCGGAGCGGGGCTCATCGCCTCGCTGTGCGGTGCGCGGTGCGCCCGCGCAGTTGACCGGCCGTACACAAAATATATATATCGACGACAATAACTTACATAAAGTTGTCCGTCGGCACATTGACGGAAATAAACTAATAAATTATAAAGGAAGAGAAATTACATTATTAAGATATCGGAAATATACAAGACAAGAAAGTACAGTCGACAACACAAATATAAGAACACAAAATTATTAAATTATATTAAATTAAAGTATTAAAATATAAGAAGGCTAGACGCCA